>CANUEZ040000059.1:1327500-2655000 GCA_948099385.1 Fasciola hepatica | reverse complement strand
TCGAGTACATCAGTCGGTTGTTTACAAGTGTTGAAAGAAAATAAGCCACCACGGAAAAAGAATATCTAGCAATCGTGTGAAGTGGAGAACATATCTGACAGCCATAAGTTTTTGCATCCAAAAGGATCACTTGCTATCGACGGGGGTAATGACAGCACAAGATCCAAGAGGGAGATTAGAGCGGTGAGCATACCACCTGCAAGAATTCACAATGAAGCATTTCAGCGGCCGAGAAAATGAAGTACCTGAAGCATTGTCTTGCCCGAGCCCAGAAGACCAATTACCAGCCGAAGCAATTCTTGTGAATCAGTTGGTGTCAAGAGATTACGTTTTCATCCCACAAAAAGACAACGGTTCAGTGCATACGGTTCGTTCGCATCTTCAAGCCCAAACCAGACCAATATGACACACGGGACCCTCTGATAATTTGTGAATAATATTGAACTGATTTTTTCGTAGACCAGTGAGGACGAACTGTAAATAAAAACCACTAACCTGTCTGCTACGTATTTTGTTGTCAGCAAATTTGTGATTTTTAAAAACTCGGTCGCTCGATTTTCTGTGGTGACCGGAATGCCCAGAAAGCATGCGAACTGGCACCGTAATGTACTGCTTCTTTAACATGCAAAACGCGCCACTTTTGTAAGCATGAAATTTGCACGGGAAAACATAAGAAGGCAGCCATTGATTCATAAATGTGATTGGTGGGCACAAACTTGCCAAACGGTATCACGTGATGTGTAGATGGATCTTGCGCGAGACTTAGCCACGGCGATAATCAATATCCAGGGTTGCGTTAGGGTGAATCATATGCGCACGACGTACTTGGTGACTTGTGGAAATGTATGAATCATAAATGGAATGTACCCTGACTAAATGAACAATGGTTGGTCTAAATGGAATTTCTCATTTTACTTGCGGATAGGACACAAAATTATCACAGTTCCAGTTAAATATGTACCTTAAAACAGTCACGACAGGATCGAGTACACTAAATCAAAAAAGAATGAAAATGCTCGCGTAACCTTATTGCACCGAGCAAACCAAAATTTATTGTGATGATGTAAACATTTGTGTGGGCGTTTCGGTGCTCTATAGCTTCATCATCCGAATTATCACCACCATCCGAATCGTCATCATCATCATCATCGTCCAGATCATCACTATTCTCGTCACCACTGGCACCAATAGCAGCAGAAGCAGTAGTACAAAAGTGAATGATCTCTGGCAATAAATACTTTATGCAATTCGTTTTCGCGTGAAAATCTAAATACCGCTTATTCTAAAAGCGGTTCAACTTTGGGGATCAGCCCAAACCCACCCACGGTAGCATAAAAGTGAGCTAATTAAAATTCTTACATACTGCACTGTGTGCGTGTGAGTATGATGGACCATCTGTCAGAGTCATGCGACGCATTAGTTATTGTTCCGCACTTGTCCAACATCATTTCACTTACTAATAATTCTTCACGAGATCCAGCTATTTTCCAGTTTGATCGGTCTGTATGAAGTTATTTCCATTTCAGTTTGTACGACAGACGTTTGCATGCGAAATGCTTACATTTCAGTCAAAAAGACTCTGACAAACCTGAGGAAGAAATAAACAAAGTATACAACGAAAGGGAGCTAAAGGCATATCAAAGTGAAAAAGGAGAAGAAAACATTAACCAAATATGGAAAGTAACTCCTTTTGACTGTTTTCCTTATTGGTCAGCGCCCGCGCCAGGTAAAGCACAAGAGAGATTTGAATACGTTAAATGTAGAAGAAAAGAGTCGAAAATTCCGATTTGGTGGATGAGTGAGAACGACCGGGAGTGTACTGGATGTGTTGGATCCCGTAATGCCCTGTGGGCCAGACCTAAGCAACATTCGATATATTGTTTGACTAGTTCAGTCAAACGAAAGTCAAAAGAAGAGGGATGAAATGCGATTGGTAAATAAGGCCTAGAAAAACTCGAATCACATTCCACACATTTACAGGCACTCAGTTTTAGACCCAGCTGGAAAGAGAGATATTCCATTCCTGATAGAATTTCATCGAATTTCCGGAAATCCGGGCAACTGGAAATAGCTGAACAAAGAACAATGTAGTCAGCAAATTTGAACATGTTTGATGAAGAAGAAACCTGGGGATCGCTGATAAAAGTCGAAAACAGAAAGCGGATAGCACTGCACACTACAATTCACTGGAATTGTTGACTAAGCGTTTTGAGATGTTTTGCCCGACATTCGTCCGCTGAATTTGATTATTAAAATACTTCGATGGGCATGAAACAAAATTGCGTCGGACAATCGAAAGCTTCAAGCTTCTACAGAAGAAGAGATTCGAGTACAGAAAAAAAGTTGAAGAATACAAAAGGAATTTCAAGCGGACAGACATCTCCGAAAGTCTGATTTATCAGTACAATGCAGCCTGAAGGATGCAGCATCAAGAGTGGATTTGCGGGTTTATATGCTACCAAAATAGTGAGACGTACCAAATTGCGATGCGTTTGAAGACGCGTGAATATATCATGACCATCATCATTATCATCATCATCATCTGAGTCATCATCATCATCATCATCATCATCATCATCATCATCATCATCATCATCACCATCATCATCATCATCATCATCATCATCATCATCATCATCATCATCATCATCATCATCATCATCATCATCATCATCATCATCATCATCATCATCATCATCATCATCATCATCATCATCATCATCATCATCATCATCATCATCATCATCATCATCATCCGAATCATCATCATCATCATCATCATCATCATCATCATCATCCGAATCATCATCATCGTCATCATCATCATCGTCATCATCATCATCATCATCATCATCATTGTCATTTTCATCATCATCATCATCCGAATCATCATCATCATCATCATCCAAATGTTCCTCATCATCATCATCATCATCATCTTCCTATCGCTGTTAACTGTAGGTCAAGCCTCACTTTTCATCTCCTTTCTCACCATGTTGCACGTGGTGAGAAATTCAGGCTTTTCAGGGACTTTGGCGACTGAAGATTTGAGCGTAATGGGGCCAACTCAGCTCAATTCCGCCAGAGGTGTTGGAGCTTTTAAGAATTGGAATGATGGTAACTGGACGCCACAGATCGGGAATCGAGCATCTGGATAGAGACTTGTCTATCAAAGTAGTGATCGGTGTGGCAAATTGAGCAACACCGTAGTTGTGAATCGTAGGAGGATGGCCATCAGGACCAGCAGGCTTCGATGCTTTGCATTTGCGAACAATTTTAAAATATATGCAATAGAAGAAGGTTTCAGATTTGCAGAAACACAAGTGGAATATGTAGGAGGACTGTCATTGGAAAGATATATAACTGTAGCATTGAAGTGGTTCACATTGGGTATTTTCGTTTGTATATTTGGTCTTCTGACCACATAATGGCTTTATGTCACGCCAAAGAAGTTTAGGATTCTCGATCTTCAGAAACTCTTTGATCAAGTGGGTATCAAAATGCTTTATCTCTGTCCTGATCAGCAGCAAAACTCTCTTGACTTTTGAATTTCCACGAGACTTGTATTCGATTTCCTTTCGTATTCTCATTGCTTTGAGTGTTGGTGAGGCAATTTTGTCACCAGAGATGAGCATTGTTCCAATGGGGCAACACAAGTTGAAGATGGCATATAGGGTTTCGGTAAATAGTTCTGCAGCCCGAAAGATTGAAGTCGCAGAGGAAAACCATGAAAAGACAACACTAACTGCTACATTAAGAAGGGACAGGTTGAGAGGAAAAACATTACAAAGGCTAACTCTTGTCTGATTTGAAGATGCGAGCAATCTTCGGGCAGTGTGTCAATAGGTATTTCGTCTTAGAAGAAACAAACTGTGGTCACATGTGGAGAGACAGGCTTTCAATTTAGGAGAAAATAAGCGAGGGTGATTAGTAATCATGTTGTCTAACACAGAGTTCCCTCTTGTTGGAGAGGTAATGATATCACTTAATCTGAACGATAAAAGTGGGTAAGTACTGGCATGATTGAAATTATCAACGATCATATGCAACTGTTCGTCTAAGAGAGGAACTAGAAACGATAATAAAAGCGTCACAAAAAAGGGGCATATATTGGATTGTACATCAAAAGGTGCTATATACAGTTTCGCGATGATAATATTTCTGAAGCAATCAAATCTAGACAAACACTGTGTAGAAATACATCTTATTTCGTTTGCGGTGTATTTGAAATCAGCGTTAGACTTTTCACTTCATGCTGAGTTGTATTAGGTCACCATTCCATCCCCGTATCTTTTTGTTCATTAGCACCCGATTTTGACGATAACACAAGAATCCTTCTATGTGAATCAGAGAGTCGTCAACGTTCTCATCTAGCCAGGATTCTTCAGTACATACTGCCCATGTACGAACAAGAACCCATTGTTCATAAAATGCTTGTTAAATCCGTCAATTTTGAGAGAGAATCAACGGTAGCACTGATCACGTACGGCACCGTCATTTTAGACGGAGTAACGGAATGAATTGCGGGTTGCCAACCACCACGTTTCTGTTTTTTAGTCCAATTTTACTTTATAGTAGTCACATGCATAGGACATACATCGATTGAACACATGACGTTCTTTTCAATATCCAAAAATATCATTAAGGAATACGAGATGCTTGCAGACATGATGACTGAGTATGGTAATAATAAACTCACTTTGTCAGAAGCAGAACAAAAAACGCAGCTCAGCCAACTAAAGGGCACCTTTCAATGAATGTATCAGGGAACAAAGTGTCAGCTGTTTCTATGTGTTCGATAATATATGAACATTTGTCCAAAACGTCCGTATCTCGTTAGCCGTCAAACAAACACTGCACCAACTCTGTGTTCTTATCGACCTGTCCCGATTGGACATGAAACAGCCTTTTCCAATGACTGATGTTATTGAGATTCGGGATTCACTGGTCGCCTCCATTCTGGACAATTTTTAATCGGCCTCCGTTCATCGTTGAACTACTATGCAACAGTTGAGTGAAAAGCAGGATGAAATGCATACTCTGGTAAGTGCTTCAGCTTTGCTGAGATCTTTAAAAATCATTCCGCATTCGACTCTATGTATAGATGCTCGAATCAACTCAGTGGTTGGTTACTGTGGGGAAATTGGTTGAGTTCTGCTCGCGAATGTTTGCATGCAAGTTTTTGGATGGAGACCAGTTCTGTCTGGTGGGTAAGCCTTCAGTCATTCACCTACTGTGAAAGGGTACAGGTAAACATTCTAAGTCTCCCTCTATCTCGAGGTCAAAACCGATGGCGCAAGGATGGTCACCCGAGCAAAGAAGACGGGGGACCGCCTGATCTTCGAAGCCCCCCCCCCACCTCTCCCATTCGGTCAACAAGAATCCTTCTATGCGAATCACAGTGTCGTCAACATTCTAATTTAGCCAGTATTCTTCAGTACATACTGCCCATGTATGAACAAGAATCCTTTGTTTCTAAATTGCTTGTTAAATCCGACAATTTTGAGAGAGAACAAACATTAGCACCGATCTCAGTTAGCTAATATTCTTCCTAATATCTCGTCATCTTATTCAACTTTTCCGTATTCCAGTGCGCAATCAGCCTTCAGAGCTATTCTCATTTCTATTACGTTCTTTTCAAGTTGATATCCAGCGATAGAGCTTAAAACATTTAGCCACTAACCTGTCATATATGGCTGTAGACTACCCGTTTGGACACGGATTTTCGGTTTTAATGGAAGTACGGTTTGAACAGCGATAATTCGAATACTTCCACTCCAATGCACCACACCGTCTCAGAACGTGCGTATACAAACCCGAAAGAGTTTCCAGAATAGGATTTGCAAGGGCACATTAACGATCCCCTTTCACTTTCTATGACCTGTGTCCGGTCGCTTTCCATGTGAACCAAATCTCAGATGTTTCATGCTCCTTGCAATACGGAACTCAACCCCATTTTTTTTGCTTATCCTGGCTCGAAAATCAAGCAGTTGGATGCTCACCGCTTCTAGAGACTCTGCATACATCTAATAAAGTCCCAATCATTATCTGCTGAGAAGTCCTCTATTCACTGGAACTACAGAAGTTGATGAAAGAAGGACTGTTACGTCACTTTCTATGACAGTTATTAACTTCAGCCCGGACCTCTTTACTGTTGCTTTTGTTGCGTTGGCTTTAATTCCGATGATCATCGGTGGGATCATGTGACCAGCGCGTCACGCTCGTGTGTCGAGGGCGGCGGAAGAAACAAGGCCTTTGGCCTGGTGAGAGATGCCGGTGGTTAAAAACGAGTCAGTGATCCTGCATGATTAACAGATGATGTAGAATTACAGGTTCACATAAGAAATCCCATTTTTTTTCCGGGGAATCTCACGAGTAACGAAACCAAGATTTCCGGGGGCGGGATATTTCGGTTGAATGCCGCGCAAATCTGCTTTAAAAGCTAGAAAATGATTGTAGAACACTACGTAGATAATGCATTTCGGACAGATATAGAACTAACGGGACATAGGATCCTAGTTTTGGGCAAAACCAATGCTGTGTCAAACCGCAACTTTGTTACCATCTGTGGTTGCGTGCATGTGAGTTAGCTCACACTCAGTGCTGTGCTGGATACACTCATCTGATAAATGTGCATATTGAGAGCTTTTAGAAAACAGAAAACTGTAACCCTGCTATTTTAAGTGACCAACCTCATCAAGTTCCAACCTGTCGGGAAGTTTTTCTGGCGCTTTTGTTTAGAGGTTACATCAGCGAAGCTATATTCTCCATAGTTTGCTAACCTGGATCAATATCCTAGTCTGAAGTTCCGTCTGCCCATGCAAGTAGTGAGGTATTGTATCTGGATGAGAGTATAAAATTTCCCCGAAGGCAGACGACCGATTTCGTGGTTGTTGTCGCTCATCAGGTATGTGTACCCAGAACTCTACTGCTCAACCATCCGTATACGTGAGCACCCCAAGATTATTTTGCGGATGTAATTTAATTTGTATCCTAAGGTTAGTCGTGATTAACCGACGAAATAACCTTCGAAGAATCACTTTGTCATATTAAAAACGGACTCATCATCCATACATAAGCCATACGATACAAATAAAACCACAATCATCCATCTATGTCTATTTTCACTGAATTGAAGTACAGAAAAATGTGTTCGATGAGCCGGAGTGGTGGGTGATTGTACTAACCCTGTGACTCCAAGTCTGTCAATCCAAAAGGTAGGGGATTCAGTTAGTGAAATCCACGGCGTCGCCCTGCTCTGTCGTTGAAAGAGAGGCCTCAGTAACTAATGTTATGGTTACACATGAAATCAGTCTTATTCTAGGAAAAAGTTTAGACTTTCTGGTTTACAAATTACATAACTGTGAAGAAAGATAACCTACAGAATGTACCAATATGAGGATGAACGTGCAGATGAGTACCAGGGTACACATCCCTAATGAATGGTAATCGCCGCAAAATCGACCTCATGCTTCCGAGAACCTTTATCCAACCATCAAAGTGCTACTTACATCCAGATCCTCAAAACAGCGTATCATAGGCAATTTTACCACTTTTTAACTTTGTAAATAGACTCCTTTTGTGTTCTGCTTCGCACATAGCTATTCGTCAGTCTCTTCTCATGTAAACTCATTTCTGCCACAGAATGATTTACTGCGGTGATTATTGATGACAGTACTTTTACATTGTTTTATTGTATCAGTGATGGTATGCACACACATTACAACAGCTCAAGGTACCAATTCGTTCAAGTACCAGTTCAACGGGTATTGTCACCATTACAGTGCACTTGCCTGGGAAAGAACACCTCCTCTGTTCATCGTGAATAGTTCACTTACTCGAGTGTAATTTTCAACTATTACATTTATTCGTATGATTGGATTGGAGTCAACATTCTTTCCGCGTTCCCTTGATCTTGCGAAACACAAGACAGGTGATTTCCTTCATACCGGGAGCTTATTTTAGTTGCTGAGACACTCATGAGTCTCGTGTTTTTCTGAAGCCGTGTTTTGTTGAGAAGCCAAATTTCTTTGATTCTGTCGCTAAACAAACGTGATAGAATGACAGAATAATGACAATAGCTGTGCACAAAAGCTGCAGTCCACCACCGCTGTATCCTCATCTAACACACACACACACAGTGTGTGTTACTTATATAAATTTGATTGACTTGGTCCAACTGTGCTGAATAACACGACATGGTGGTTTGACATTGGGTGCGGCTGAAGGCTGCATTGTGCAGAAATCAAATTAAAGTTCATGAAAATTAAGCTTAGTGTACAAGCATCATCGTCAAATGGGGTTCGTGTTCGGTATTCTTTCTTTATGGAGGGATAGCTTGATATATAACCAGCTACATGGAGAAGAATGAATGAAAGGTATGTGGATCATACATGTTTTGTCTGATCGCAAGTTTTTCTCCGCGACCCAGGATTCTTCCATAGATCTTAATTCTCTTATCGACAAAGCATATAATGGGGTTGTCAGGTTAGCTGGATTGATGAACAAACTCCATTTGGGCTAACCTCGTGGTTATCAAGTGACGCAACAGCTAGGAACAATTCATTTGGTCCCTCGGGGCTGGTAAGGCAAAAGCCGTGTATTTTCTGATGACTATTTATGTAATTCATTAGTTTTGACGAGATTCGTGGAAAAACTTGGTCACTCACGTTAGTGGGAGAACAGGTTTTGGTTTCACATTAATCTCAAGACTCACCATGAACTTGTGCCTTCTCGCTCAATACCGTAAATAGTGAGAACTATTTTTAACCCGTTGGATCACGTACCGAGTAAGGAAAGTTTAACAGTTACAGGTAATTAACCCTTTCAATATCCCCAGACTCGGAATGATATTCTCTCTAGTAAGGGGAAATAGTCTTCGAGATTTTTCCTTACTCCACAGACTTCCACAATAGAGAGTGATGTTTAGCTACATTGTCGTACTCTGCAGTATGTTACACGCTGGGGAAGTGATCTTCGATGAAGAGTTACACGTAACCAACGTTCCCATGTGCAGGCAGACCGAAAACTCCATGAACCGAACTGAAGGCATAGACAGGATTTCTACATGTACAACAAACGAAAATCATCTCGGCTATCTACAGTTTGCTACTGCACGCCTCGCCCAACGAAAAAACACTGCCAAATGCAGCAAGAGTACTCGGTTCACCGGGACCACGCACAAGCGTGCGGCAACAGTATAAAGCACCGGGAATAGTATTCTTTCCCTACAAGAGGGGGGAGGCACTCCAACAGTAAGCTATAGATCCTCGTATTGATTTTTGTTTTGATGTAGGTGTGGAAACCCCGATGAGTCACTTATTGAGCTTCTAGTCGACGGAATCCCATGAGAACGGAACTCGATTATCCCACAAAATCAACCAACCTTCTTTAGTGTGACAAGAAACATTCCTAGCCATTATTCAATAATTTTACTAATTATGAGAAAATGATGAACGAAACAGTCGAAAGTAATAGAAAAATGCAGACGAAAATCCTCGAACTACCACCACGCGGTGTTATTGCTGTGGTAGGCTTAATATTGCCTTACGCCTTGCGTTTCACCATATTGTATTGTAATGTACGGCATTGTATTGTACTTGATGAATGTAGTAAAGTAGTCCTTACGTTCGGATCGCCTCCAAAACGCCTCAATATGGTCTAAAGTGGGTTTCTTAGGCTCCGAGCCGGCTACTCGGCCTGAATGTTCCTCGAAATGTTCCCAAATGACAGCGCCCGCCATATAGCTTCTGTCAAGGAAGTCCTACACACTGCCTTCTCGTGGCGGAGTTGTTTTCACAAAAGTGTGAGGGTGATGGCGAAAGCAAACGCCTGGCGCTCTTCACCGCGTTGACTGACCTACAGTCAATCTAGGTGAGATGGTTAAATCCTGATTCCAAACCAACCACGGGTGGTGTATGAAGCGTAAGATACTATGGTGATCGGTATCTGTGACGGAGGGATGTACTGGGCACCAAGGATGTTTGGCCTCACCCGAAGGGTGAACGAACTGAGCAACCAGTCACCGGCTCTCAGAGGTTCCCGTAAGAGGCCAATGAACTACGCAGTTGATCACCGACTCTTCTGGACCGACCTTCCTGCCTTGCAGGATGCGCTTGGTTGCACAAGGGCTAGAGGTTCACCCTCGAATAGAAAATCCCACTCTGAACCGGGCGACAGAGTAGTACACTAGCTCACTATATCATCGAAATTACACCCCATGGATATCTTATAACTCGATCGTTACGCTCGTCATAATCATGCTCGCATTGACTCTCACACTCCGTGCACCCTATTTGATTTCTCTATTCCCATACCTCACCCCAGCACACACACATTTTCATATTCTTTGGTAACTGCCGTCAGCCGTGCTTGCGGTAGATTCTCTGAGGGAATTCCTTTTCCTGTTCTCTCGAGCCCTCCTGCGTCTAATATCTAAGTCTCACCTAATCCGCTTCTACCAGCTGATACTTTTCTTCGCCCCAGGGGTCCTTTTAAACGGACACATCTAATGTGCAAAAACTGATGCGTATAGAACAACAGGCGTGTTTAGCTCGTACACTGCTGACCGATGCCATCGAATTGTGTAGTATTCAAGAAATTCGCACCCAAGACTCCAGCTCGGTCGTTCGATTGAAGCCCCCATCCAATCCTTCAGCAAAGTTTCAGTTGCATTTGTCTGGGGACCCTGAGGCTGCGGCTGCTGGTCTTGCTGGAGTACGTGTAGCTGTCAATGAGAGAGCTGAGGCTGCTCTGTTTGACTAGATCCCAGTTGAGAGTTGATTGTGCGCAGTCAGAATTACAGGTTCGTGTAAGGTAAGTAAACGCCTTCTCGAATGAAGCAATTCGTTTGTCTTCTCGGCTTATGCCCCTACAGACTACAGCCCAGATGCGACCCAAGATATCTTCCACCAAAAGTTACACAACCTCCTGAGTAAAACAGACCGGGTTGATATCGTGATTTTAGCTGAAAACAGGAATGCTGGAGTCGACCGGCCGTCTTCGAGCGAAGCCCACTTGCAAGGCCCTCATGGTCTCGATTCTTGTTCAGAAAACGGGGAACGGTTGTTGGCTCTGTGTTCAGACCATCTTCTGTTTTTCTCCAGTACCAACTTCAGACTTTTCAGCCGCCGGAACTCCAAGTGGCGTCCGCCCTCTTCGAGTCAGCTATGGACCGAGATAGACCACAAATGACGGAATTGCATACAAGACAGCCGGCTGTCCTGGAGCACTCCCCTTAACTCCGACGACACATTAGTCTGAACTTAGCTGTCCGTGTGCTTCGGTGGGCATGCCAAACGTACGATGCAGCATGGGTTAGACTACGATATGCTGTCTGATCCGCCTTACCTCTCAACTTTCCGAAACAATCTAGCTGGAAGCTAGGATCAACGCCACCAGATAACACCAACCAACACTGGTCGCTTATTAAGAATGCTTCGTATTCTGCTGTTGTGGCCTGACTCGTCATGTTGTTACACCCTAGATTTCTACTGAGTCTCTACCCCTCCTTGATGCACGTCAATCCATCCCGGCTGGTGGTGAGCATAATGAAGCACGGCTCACAGCGAGAAGTGAACTGAACGCTTCTTCGTATGGATCACGAAATCTGGTGATCTCGAAAAGCGTCACAGGTGGGACTTGCTGCAGCTGTGCGAACTTGTCGCAAGTATTTTCATCTCAATCGAGCCACCGATAGGAAGCCATTGAGTATGATCGAAAAGATATGTGAAGCTGACGGTTCGCCTATCCACACTCTGCAGCGGAGTCTTGTACACTAGGCGGAGCCCTTTAATGCACAGTTTAGCTGGCCTCCAGCGTCGACCCTTCCCATAGCTGTTCCGGCTCACCTCCCGTGGTCCGTTTCAAGGGTATCACAAACGGAGGTAGAGATCCGCAAGGAAATTGCAGCCCTAAGAAGTTGCAAAGTGCTGGGCTCCGAGGACCTTACCCAGCTCCATTCAAAGATGGTGGGATGGAGCTTGTTAGAGAACCTCAAGCTTTGCTCACCAAGATCTGGCACTGCCAAAATGTTCCCTACTTGTTGGGGGGGGGGGGGGGGGTCGATCTTTGTTCCTATACTCAAGAAGGGCTCGCGCCGTGGCTGCGTCAATCAAAAGGGTATAAGCCTAATCCCGATAGTGTCTAAGCAGCTAGCGTCCGCCATTCTTCGCAGGTTATACAACTCGTGATAAACAAGACTTGCGAGGAACAGGCTGGGATTCGTACCGGTCGTGAATACATGGATCAAATAATCTTCACCGTCCGACAACTGCTAGAGGACCATTATGCCTTCCAGAGGCCAACGATCTGTTTCTGGATATTCAATTAGCCTTCGATTCCGTCTATAGGTCTTCATTACGTCACTGTTTGTTAAGGAATGGTGTACCTGAGAAGTATATGTCGGTCTTAAAAAAGTTGTACCATCCTACCTCAGGTCGGGTTAGGGCCTATGGCCAGCTTTCGCCACCCTATGCCATCTCCAGTGGAGTACGACAAGGTTGCCCAATATCCCCGTTTCCTTTAAACTTTGCTATAGAGAATGCCATACAGAACGCTTTGTTTGGTCTTCTAAACGGTGAGGTTGAGCTTCTCCCAGGGAACAGCGTCTTTGACTTAGAATGAGCAGATGATATCACCTTGCCAGCGACAATGCACAAGCAGTTCGACAAGCATCGGACGGCTTGACTATGGAGGTGACCCGATACGGTATGCTCTTTAAACCTTCATAGTGCGAGGTAATTCTTCAAGACTGGCAGGAGTTTGTGCCTGCACTCACCCTTATTATTAATCGGTTAGAGGAGGCAAATAGATATAAGTAACTCGGGAGATTGATCACAGCTGATGGCAGTGTTGGGGAGGAGATCACGTCACGAATTTCTAAAGCCAGAGCAGCCTTCGCGAACCTGCGTCATCTACGGCGCTACCATGACATTCGGCTTTCCCTCAAGGGAAGGGTGCACAGTGTCACAGTTGGTAGCGTACTTCTTTACGGTTGTGAGACCTGGCCCCTACTCGTTGAGGATTGCTAGGCGGCTTTTGTATTCGACCACCGATGTCTCCAAAGCATTGCTCGTGTCTGGTGGGAACATCGGGTGAGCAATGACGGGGTTCGTCATCATGTATTCGGTGCAGATAGTCGCTGTGTAACATGGATAATCGTCCTACATCCCCCCGATGGCTCGGGCACGTCCTGTGTATACCTGTCCATCGTTTACCCTTTCGAGCTGTTTTTGCACATGCTGTGCAAGGCTGAAAGAAACGACGCTGCGGTCAGGCTACGACTTGGCGTAGGGGCATAAAGAAGTTACCCTCGGCTTTGACTTCGGTTGGTGCTTCCCCGCCTTCCCAGTAGGGGCCCGACAGATTAGAATTTTCGTTGGTTAGAGCAGCTGAGAAATGTCTGGGAACCGAATCCAGTGGCTCGAGTACTGTACGGCCTGTACGTTAATTTCCCGCTCCCCAAAAACAATTGAAAAGTAGACAAAAAGACTCACAAAACGTGTACGGTGAAAAAATATTTTTACTTGTTGTGACGTTTCGATCCAAACTACGACTTGTTGTCAAAAGTGAGTGAATGATTGTGTGAATGGGATGGCGGGTTCCGCATGGTTTGACGTATTGCCCGTCTGTCCGTTTCTCTATTTCGGAGCCGATTTGCCAGGGTGATATAATGTTTAATAACATCGACGTGTCGATTGAACGAGTTGATCGAATGGGAGAGGGGGGGGGCTTCGAAGATCAGGCGGTCCCCCGTCTTCTTTGCTCGGGTGACCATCCTTGCGCCATCGGTTTTGACCTCGAGATAGAGGGAGACTTAGAATGTTTACCTGTACCCTTTCACAGTAGGTGAATGACTGAAGGCTTACCCACCAGACAGAACTGGTCTCCATCCAAAAACTTGCATGCAAACATTCGCGAGCAGAACTCAACCAATTTCCCCACAGTAACCAACCACTGAGTTGATTCGAGCATCTATACATAGAGTCGAATGCGGAATGATTTTTAAAGATCTCAGCAAAGCTGAAGCACTTACCAGAGTATGCATTTCATCCTGCTTTTCACTCAACTGTTGCATAGTAGTTCAACGATGAACGGAGGCCGATTAAAAATTGTCCAGAATGGAGGCGACCAGTGAATCCCGAATCTCAATAACATCAGTCATTGGAAAAGGCTGTTTCATGTCCAATCGGGACAGGTCGATAAGAACACAGAGTTGGTGCAGTGTTTGTTTGACGGCTAACGAGATACGGACGTTTTGGACAAATGTTCATATATTATCGAACACATAGAAACAGCTGACACTTTGTTCCCTGATACATTCATTGAAAGGTGCCCTTTAGTTGGCTGAGCTGCGTTTTTTGTTCTGCTTCTGACAAAGTGAGTTTATTATTACCATACTCAGTTATCATGTCTGCAAGCATCTCGTATTCCTTAATGGTATTTTTGGATATTGAAAAGAACGTCATGTGTTCAATCGATGTATGTCCTATGCATGTGACTACTATAAAGTAAAATTGGACTAAAAAACAGAAACGTGGTGGTTGGCAACCCGCAATTCATTCCGTTACTCCGTCTAAAATGACGGTGCCGTACGTGATCAGTGCTACCGTTGATTCTCTCTCAAAATTGACGGATTTAACAAGCATTTTATGAACAATGGGTTCTTGTTCGTACATGGGCAGTATGTACTGAAGAATCCTGGCTAGATGAGAACGTTGACGACTCTCTGATTCACATAGAAGGATTCTTGTGTTATCGTCAAAATCGGGTGCTAATGAACAAAAAGATACGGGGATGGAATGGTGACCTAATACAACTCAGCATGAAGTGAAAAGTCTAACGCTGATTTCAAATACACCGCAAACGAAATAAGATGTATTTCTACACAGTGTTTGTCTAGATTTGATTGCTTCAGAAATATTATCATCGCGAAACTGTATATAGCACCTTTTGATGTACAATCCAATATATGCCCCTTTTTTGTGACGCTTTTATTATCGTTTCTAGTTCCTCTCTTAGACGAACAGTTGCATATGATCGTTGATAATTTCAATCATGCCAGTACTTACCCACTTTTATCGTTCAGATTAAGTGATATCATTACCTCTCCAACAAGAGGGAACTCTGTGTTAGACAACATGATTACTAATCACCCTCGCTTATTTTCTCCTAAATTGAAAGCCTGTCTCTCCACATGTGACCACAGTTTGTTTCTTCTAAGACGAAATACCTATTGACACACTGCCCGAAGATTGCTCGCATCTTCAAATCAGACAAGAGTTAGCCTTTGTAATGTTTTTCCTCTCAACCTGTCCCTTCTTAATGTAGCAGTTAGTGTTGTCTTTTCATGGTTTTCCTCTGCGACTTCAATCTTTCGGGCTGCAGAACTATTTACCGAAACCCTATATGCCATCTTCAACTTGTGTTGCCCCATTGGAACAATGCTCATCTCTGGTGACAAAATTGCCTCACCAACACTCAAAGCAATGAGAATACGAAAGGAAATCGAATACAAGTCTCGTGGAAATTCAAAAGTCAAGAGAGTTTTGCTGCTGATCAGGACAGAGATAAAGCATTTTGATACCCACTTGATCAAAGAGTTTCTGAAGATCGAGAATCCTAAACTTCTTTGGCGTGACATAAAGCCATTATGTGGTCAGAAGACCAAATATACAAACGAAAATACCCAATGTGAACCACTTCAATGCTACAGTTATATATCTTTCCAATGACAGTCCTCCTACATATTCCACTTGTGTTTCTGCAAATCTGAAACCTTCTTCTATTGCATATATTTTAAAATTGTTCGCAAATGCAAAGCATCGAAGCCTGCTGGTCCTGATGGCCATCCTCCTACGATTCACAACTACGGTGTTGCTCAATTTGCCACACCGATCACTACTTTGATAGACAAGTCTCTATCCAGATGCTCGATTCCCGATCTGTGGCGTCCAGTTACCATCATTCCAATTCTTAAAAGCTCCAACACCTCTGGCGGAATTGAGCTGAGTTGGCCCCATTACGCTCAAATCTTCAGTCGCCAAAGTCCCTGAAAAGCCTGAATTTCTCACCACGTGCAACATGGTGAGAAAGGAGATGAAAAGTGAGGCTTGACCTACAGTTAACAGCGATAGGAAGATGATGATGATGATGATGATGAGGAACATTTGGATGATGATGATGATGATGATTCGGATGATGATGATGATGAAAATGACAATGATGATGATGATGATGATGATGATGACGATGATGATGATGACGATGATGATGATTCGGATGATGATGATGATGATGATGATGATGATGATGATGATGATTCGGATGATGATGATGATGATGATGATGATGATGATGATGATGATGATGATGATGATGATGATGATGATGATGATGATGATGATGATGATGATGATGATGATGATGATGATGGTGATGATGATGATGATGATGATGATGATGATGATGATGATGATGATGATGATGATGATGATGATGATGATTCGGATGATGATGATGATGATGATGATGATGATGATGATGATGATGATGATGATGATGATGATGATGATGATGATGATGATGATGATGATGGTGATGATGATGATGATGATGATGATGATGATGATGATGATGATGATGATGATGACTCAGATGATGATGATGATAATGATGATGGTCATGATATATTCACGCGTCTTCAAACGCATCGCAATTTGGTACGTCTCACTATTTTGGTAGCATATAAACCCGCAAATCCACTCTTGATGCTGCATCCTTCAGGCTGCATTGTACTGATAAATCAGACTTTCGGAGATGTCTGTCCGCTTGAAATTCCTTTTGTATTCTTCAACTTTTTTTCTGTACTCGAATCTCTTCTTCTGTAGAAGCTTGAAGCTTTCGATTGTCCGACGCAATTTTGTTTCATGCCCATCGAAGTATTTTAATAATCAAATTCAGCGGACGAATGTCGGGCAAAACATCTCAAAACGCTTAGTCAACAATTCCAGTGAATTGTAGTGTGCAGTGCTATCCGCTTTCTGTTTTCGACTTTTATCAGCGATCCCCAGGTTTCTTCTTCATCAAACATGTTCAAATTTGCTGACTACATTGTTCTTTGTTCAGCTATTTCCAGTTGCCCGGATTTCCGGAAATTCGATGAAATTCTATCAGGAATGGAATATCTCTCTTTCCAGCTGGGTCTAAAACTGAGTGCCTGTAAATGTGTGGAATGTGATTCGAGTTTTTCTAGGCCTTATTTACCAATCGCATTTCATCCCTCTTCTTTTGACTTTCGTTTGACTGAACTAGTCAAACAATATATCGAATGTTGCTTAGGTCTGGCCCACAGGGCATTACGGGATCCAACACATCCAGTACACTCCCGGTCGTTCTCACTCATCCACCAAATCGGAATTTTCGACTCTTTTCTTCTACATTTAACGTATTCAAATCTCTCTTGTGCTTTACCTGGCGCGGGCGCTGACCAATAAGGAAAACAGTCAAAAGGAGTTACTTTCCATATTTGGTTAATGTTTTCTTCTCCTTTTTCACTTTGATATGCCTTTAGCTCCCTTTCGTTGTATACTTTGTTTATTTCTTCCTCAGGTTTGTCAGAGTCTTTTTGACTGAAATGTAAGCATTTCGCATGCAAACGTCTGTCGTACAAACTGAAATGGAAATAACTTCATACAGACCGATCAAACTGGAAAATAGCTGGATCTCGTGAAGAATTATTAGTAAGTGAAATGATGTTGGACAAGTGCGGAACAATAACTAATGCGTCGCATGACTCTGACAGATGGTCCATCATACTCACACGCACACAGTGCAGTATGTAAGAATTTTAATTAGCTCACTTTTATGCTACCGTGGGTGGGTTTGGGCTGATCCCCAAAGTTGAACCGCTTTTAGAATAAGCGGTATTTAGATTTTCACGCGAAAACGAATTGCATAAAGTATTTATTGCCAGAGATCATTCACTTTTGTACTACTGCTTCTGCTGCTATTGGTGCCAGTGGTGACGAGAATAGTGATGATCTGGACGATGATGATGATGATGACGATTCGGATGGTGGTGATAATTCGGATGATGAAGCTATAGAGCACCGAAACGCCCACACAAATGTTTACATCATCACAATAAATTTTGGTTTGCTCGGTGCAATAAGGTTACGCGAGCATTTTCATTCTTTTTTGATTTAGTGTACTCGATCCTGTCGTGACTGTTTTAAGGTACATATTTAACTGGAACTGTGATAATTTTGTGTCCTATCCGCAAGTAAAATGAGAAATTCCATTTAGACCAACCATTGTTCATTTAGTCAGGGTACATTCCATTTATGATTCATACATTTCCACAAGTCACCAAGTACGTCGTGCGCATATGATTCACCCTAACGCAACCCTGGATATTGATTATCGCCGTGGCTAAGTCTCGCGCAAGATCCATCTACACATCACGTGATACCGTTTGGCAAGTTTGTGCCCACCAATCACATTTATGAATCAATGGCTGCCTTCTTATGTTTTCCCGTGCAAATTTCATGCTTACAAAAGTGGCGCGTTTTGCATGTTAAAGAAGCAGTACATTACGGTGCCAGTTCGCATGCTTTCTGGGCATTCCGGTCACCACAGAAAATCGAGCGACCGAGTTTTTAAAAATCACAAATTTGCTGACAACAAAATACGTAGCAGACAGGTTAGTGGTTTTTATTTACAGTTCGTCCTCACTGGTCTACGAAAAAATCAGTTCAATATTATTCACAAATTATCAGAGGGTCCCGTGTGTCATATTGGTCTGGTTTGGGCTTGAAGATGCGAACGAACCGTATGCACTGAACCGTTGTCTTTTTGTGGGATGAAAACGTAATCTCTTGACACCAACTGATTCACAAGAATTGCTTCGGCTGGTAATTGGTCTTCTGGGCTCGGGCAAGACAATGCTTCAGGTACTTCATTTTCTCGGCCGCTGAAATGCTTCATTGTGAATTCTTGCAGGTGGTATGCTCACCGCTCTAATCTCCCTCTTGGATCTTGTGCTGTCATTACCCCCGTCGATAGCAAGTGATCCTTTTGGATGCAAAAACTTATGGCTGTCAGATATGTTCTCCACTTCACACGATTGCTAGATATTCTTTTTCCGTGGTGGCTTATTTTCTTTCAACACTTGTAAACAACCGACTGATGTACTCGATTACCCCGGAAGGTTGTGATTATACGGCACCAATTCGAACGTCACTCGCATCCACCACCATGATGAATTTCTCGTGCGGCTTTGCTATTGTCAGATAGCTTCGAGGGTCTATTGCATTTGCATTGGCCTCCTTGAAAGCCGCCTTCGTGTCTGACGTCCACTCAAACTTCTTGTATTTTCTCAGTATAGGAGACTGCACGCCAGATTTATCTGCAATGTTTGGAACGAACCTGACGTTATAACTAACCAGGCCAAGGGACGATCTTGATTGACGCTTTGATTGTGGCAAGGGGAAATTTCGAATTGTCTCCGCTTTCTCTGGTAGTGGTTGCAGTTGACCACCTCAAACAGCATATCCCAAACAAATGATTTCGTCACGAGCAATCCAAAAGTACTTGGCGCTCAATTTCAAACCCACCATTTTGATTCTCTCCAGGGTTGGATTTAGTCTAGAAGTGGGCTAGCAACGGTCTTTGAAAATATCGAATTATCATCCCCTTAGACCACAGCACCGTCTAGAATGTCCGTTAACTTAATGATCGATACTGTCTTAGAGACCGCTCTTTTGTCATGTGAGGATAGTGATATGGAACTTTTCACTGGCGGAAAAGTGCCAGACCCTGCGAACAACATCATTTTCCTGAATGAAGATGCAGTTAAGTTGTGAGCTTTTCTGGGCGGACGGAACAACTAAGTATAAATGTTAGGTATGCGCTTCGCACCTTCAAAGTTCAAGATACTACTGCAGGACGGGGTTGGTCTAGCACCAAACCGTTTGATATATGAGGTGGCCAAACATCTGGTAGACAAGTTCCGTTTTCTAGGGACTTGCTTTTCACCCGGAGGTCGGATATCGGGTGAACCGTCCTCGAAAATACGGAAAGCTCTTTTGGCATTTGCCAACTTCAGCCATCCGTGGCATCATCACAATATCTTTTCATTTCTTCTTTTTTCTTATGTAATAATCATAAATACTACAAAAAGTAGTCGGACGCTCGCTTTAGAATTCTGGCAAGTTCCTCTGTATGGTTCATAAACTTGGCCACTGCTGTCGGAGGATACATCGGGTGTCCTTATTCGAACAACCGCCATCTATTCATAGCGTTGCTAAAATTTGGTGGGAATACCGTACCGGTAATACGGGGATTCGCCGTGGTCTAAAGTACACGAACCAAACCATCTGGTTAAACACTATGGGTCGCTAGGCCAAGGTGGCTGAGATGTGTGCTGTGCATTTCACCTGAGAGGATTCCCCGGTCAGCATTGTTTGATGAGGTGGGTAATCGTTGGAAAATGATCAAGGGTGGCCACTTCATGACACTGAAGAAAGGTTTGAAAAGCCTAACTGGTGTATTTGGTCATGAAGGACGTGTTAGTGGGTGGGTCCAAGGGATCCCCCAAGCAGCGGTTAGATACATCCGAGGACATGACTTGGTGTCGAGATCGGTAGGGCTCTAGTATTCGCAAAATTCCTCAGTCGAATCGATACTGTTATTCGCAATTCTGTTCTTATTCTTTTCATGCTCTTGTTTTTTTCTTTATTTCCTATAGACGTTCTCGTTGGGAGATAGCAACCAAAGCCATCGTATCCAGTGCATGGCTAATGCTTACTTGAGCCAGAGTGAACTGCCCAACATAATTTGCATCGTAGTGCGACTGCGAAGGAATTCCAGTTCAGTCACTGCAGCTTCAATTTGTATGATCTACGGTGACACCTAGGGGCTCATAAGAATGCGATTCATCATAACATAGTTCCTAAGGACATTCATGGTAATGAGAATGAGACTGTAGGACTCGTTACGCAGTTTTTTATTTGTGTTCGTATTTGATCAGACTTTTGTGTAGACAGAAGTCCGTATTTCTATTGAGAAAACGTACACTTAGAAAATCACCGAATTAAAGGATGGGAATAGAACGATTTCACATCAAAACTAGTAAGAAATTCGGCTGATATTCTCTCCTCGTTTTGTGAGGGTTCGGGCTAGATAAAGAACAATAGAGTTTTTGCAGTTGTTGATTAAAGAGGGTATCGATCGAAAGGAGAAACGTGTGGAAGCTAGAGGGTTACATTTGGATAGATCGTTTTGTGAAGGGTTAGTGATGTCTGAAAGGATTTTGCGACCAAACTTTTCACATGCTGCCAGGTGTAGTTCTCACAGCTTAGCAGATAATTCAGTTAAAGGTGTGAAAGATACCAGACTGATAATAGATAAACCTCGATGAAGAACTTTGAAATCTTTCTTCAGCAGGTCAGCACAAATCACAGAGGAACAGTAGAAGAGAACAAGAAAGACGAAGATAAACGGAAAGGAAAATAGCGCTCTGTTTAACATTAGAATTCCTCAGCTTTCAGATTTGGTAAGATAGCCGACGTAGTTTCTTCATACAGTTTGAAATGTGGGATGACCACTTCAGATTTGCATAGATAGTAATTCCTATTTATTTGACCGAACGTACTCTAGCTGGAGTTCTCTGGAAATGACAAATGGATCACAAGGATAAGCCGATCGAGAAAGGGTAAATGTGCTTTCAAAACATTTAGAAATTTTTTAATTTAAACCAGATCGAACAGAGAAAACACTAATGAGACAGATTACTGGAAAATTTGTTGGAATTCCGGGTTACAGAAACAGCCTGACAAAAAGCCGCATAGTCGCATGTTTAAATAAACGTGCAGGAGAACTGGATGAATAATCATTATTATGGGTGGACAATTGATAGGGGGAAAGCGCAGCTCCCTGAATGCACTCCTGAATTATTCACCTCATGTCTGGATGTGTTTAGAACCCAGTCGTGTGCATTGAGTTCTGTTGGTGACATAATCAGACAATCGTGCCCACAAGGGGCTTGGATAGGCAAAAGTTCCCCGTTCATGAAGGAGAGATCGCGGAACAGAATCAAGAACGGATGAGTAATCTAGAAAAGCGCATCGCACTGACTTTACTGTTTCATCCAAGGATTTCGTTTCATGTCGGACTAAGGAAGCGATGGAATCCACAGTGGACCCGTTCGGTTTGTAGGCAAAACTGTAAGGGGTCATTGGGTGAGCTTGTAGGATTCAAATATTTACGAATGGCGCACTTTGTAAGTTTGAGACCAAATGAAGTTAGAGCAACTGGACGAATGCGTTTAGCAGTGACACTCGAATTACAAGTCTTGTGTATCGGTACAATAGTGACTGGTGTGCAGCAACCTGGAATACAATGCGAGCACAAAGATTTGTTTAAAACAGAAGTAAATACTTTAGTCAGAACAGCAGAGTAATGTTTCAAAAGTGATGATGATAAGCCATCGTGACCAGTACCTGAGATTATTTTGGGAGTACGAAGTAGCTTGAGCACTTCTTCTGTAAAGAATGGGACCAAGTGCACACAGTCCGCTGGAATGAATGCAACTGGAGAGTCTTTTCATGGGTGGATGAATGCATTGTTATTGCGGTCAATGTCTGCAGCAAAGTTCGTTTAGTTCTCCTTTTTTCCACACAGAAACCGAATACCTTGTCTTAGGCGGTTACTGTTGAGGCTGCTAATGAATTGAGTAGCATATAGCCAGTCAACTATTGTATCTCGCTTTAGAATTTTCCCAGGCTTTCTGGAAATATTCCTTCGATCTCCCTAAGAATTTCGACTTCGGTGAAGTGGCGCCGCCGTTGCAGAGGAAGACGGTTTCTAAGGGACAGTACACGTCGGAAAGTAAATTGACCGTCTCTGGGAAAAGTTTGACATTACTACTTGGCGACAATCACAAAGAAAGCCAGGGAGATGCATAAGAAAGAGATTTCTGTAGGAGAGGAATGTTGTCAGGTGAAAAATTTCGGAGACGGAATTTTATTTGGCAGGTTCGCCTGAAAGAGTGGAAATTAGACCGAGAGTATATCTCAGGCCTCAAAAGAAGCAGACAATGGTCACTGGGGGAGACAGGTGCACAAAAATTTAGGGAGAATAATTCAGGATGATTGGCGATAATCTTGTCTAAAACAGAGTTGCCTGTGGTTGTAGAAACATAAAGATCAGTTAAATCAAACGCAGTGAGGACTGCTAGGATGTTGCGTTAAATCCTGGTCAGCCTCGTAGTGTGAATGTGACTGAAGAAATTCTGAATATCGCAGATTCCGCGATACTCAAAAATGGATATTTCCAGTCCTTCAGACCGGAAGCTATTCTAGGAAAACTATCACGGTGCAGGTCAGATTTCATGCTGTTTTATAACATGTAGTCGTGGGCACGTCTATTCATTGGCTATAAGCTTTTACAGTAGAGAAGCTATGAGAATTTTAAAGGTTCCCTTTTTTACAATATCCTCCTAATAGTGCTGACTTTATTGTGATAGGTAATTTATTCTTAGTAGTAAAGGAAGAGGAGATTGTAATTTATCCAAATAAAATAAAATTTCTTACCAGCAGACAAATTGTTATGTGACAGATTGATTACTCTCACAACCGTGGTGTCGACGTCACGTGAAGAATTTCCCAGACGGTCATAACTGCAATATCGTTATCTCGGTTCTGGCGAGTTCCTTCAGCATGGTGATTTCTTGTTGAGAAAATCACGATTCGTGGTGGCCGGTTAGGGCAGTTTCCTCTTACAGGTTCCATCTACACTGAGGAAATAAATACAAAAACACAAAAAGATGCAATCCAGAGGTTATTTCTGCTCTCCAGGAGGGTTGCCCATTGAATACGATGCTTCTTGTGCGTCGAGATGCATTCCGTTTAAAACCTGATAGTGTGCTGGATGGCTGCAACTGGTTAGCTCTATTTCATCGTTTGGGTAAAGCTGTTTTCAAAGATTCGCGTAAAAGTCGTTTGGTCGTACAGTGTGATTAGCTGGCCAGATACGTTGGCTGGTTAAATTTAGGACGGACATGCATGCAGCAGTAAAGAACCATGATGCCTGCTTGCATAAAATCGATCGATTGTTAGTAGAGTATTCTCCGCACAGCAGGCTACTCCTATGACGGACAACTTCTCTGCAGGGACCTAAATACAACAGAGGCATTCAGTTAAACAACTTACAGATCTTGGTTCTATTTAAATATGGGCTAGAGGGAGATAAGAATTTTTACATGATACTATTCGTCATGCAGTGTGAACTTTCACGTGCTTGACTCACAGTCTTTCAATCCGGGTTCGAGTCCCCTTTGGAGTTCGGTGGATGTGCACTGATGATGATTTCTAACAAGGATGAGGCAGCCGTATACGGTGCTTTCATGGTTTTCATTTGTTTGAACATTCATACAGCGGGGTGGATAGTATCGCGCAAAACTCTAGTCTCCTAGTACCCATAATTAATGTACTGATTTATCAGAGAGGGCACTTTGTTTTTGAGGAAGAAAGATCAGTGAACGATCAGGACGAACCAAGAATTGTCCGCGGCACCGGTGACTCTCTGTCTCCCTCTCCCATTTATACACTCACAAAGACAAACCGACTAGCATTCGCACAGAATTCAGAGTGGTATACAAGGACAGGACCGTCTAATACACCTCCGAGTAAGCGCCGACGGAATATATGTACGGACATACGGAAAGACGTACTGGAGATTTTTCATGAGAAGCTTTCGTATCACGAAAACGTGGTCGGACAAATAATAATCCCGAGTTCTCAGAACACATTCCGACTTCTATTTGGACAACTGATTATTGCACAAATGGTTCAAACGAATACATCCTAATTCTTCATTCTGTTTGATGCTTGGAGGGTTTAATCGAGCCAGATTTTCTATTTAAGGAAATGGTGAAGATCAGCATAGCCTGGATTTTTTATTGGGTAATACCTTAAAGCATGGCAACTTTTGGTTCGGTGAACAGTGCTGAAGCGGCCCAACAATGTGCACGGAGTTGGTCAATTCTTTCTTGAGAAACTCCAGTGAGCTGAAAGCTGTAATGCCGTGATTTAATTGTCACAAAAAGGAACCAACCTGTTCGAACTATGATGGGCAGTTCATCTGGTGACCGGTGATAGATACTGTCATCAATGGTATGAACGTTATCTTCATTCTGTACATGGTAGCTTTCTTCTGTCCGCACACGATCTGTCCGGGAACAAAATCCCAATGTGAAACAGTGCCACATTATCCAACAGGATTGGATTCATTTCATATAATTCCAAAGGGGGAAGGGAGCTTGAAATTTCCCAGATAATACGATGTTATTTTCCTAAATCACACAAACCAATATTAGACACGATATTTTCCCCGGTACACAGGCTGGTTTTGCATGTGTTAGCGTGCTCGTAGATATCCAACCTTTTTATCCGGATCCAATGCTGTCCCCCGCGAAGTTTGATACAAAAAGTAGATTTTCGGATGCATTGTTTGTTGGAGAGCTAAAACCGAGAGGGAGATACACTAAAATATCTAAACTTGGCTACTTCCGTGCCCTCACGTTCGCTCCCATACACCCTCAGATATGCGTGGACGTGCTGGCTGCCTGGGTGTTTGTTTGTGTCGGTTGGATAGTCAGACAACATCCAAGGTCACTGACCCCGGTCAATTCTGTCTGTCTGGTTGTCCTTCAACTTGACAAATAACTCTGGGCAAACAAAGACTAGGCATTTGTGCGAGATTAAGGGTTTCATTCGAATCAATGCACCAGCGTGCATGTGCTCGGATGGTGTGTGGTGGTCCCGTTCACATCACTACATTTTCTGTAGCTACTATGATGCCGAACAGCAAAACGAATCGGAGGATGAACTGCCGTGTTTCGAAAGCGCACAAGTTTTTGACCGAGTATTCATCGAGATGTCAAGGAGACAATGTGCAGTTGTTTCATACTTGTTTGGAGCCGGTAACAGCGTGCACAACGAGTCTTGACGAGAGCTCAAAACTCAGGATTGTCAATCTCACATGTTGTCTGTTGAGCTCTCTGCGCTCAACCGTCCATTTTCCTTTAACATCACACAATGCGTCTTCTATCCAACAAAAATTGAGAAAAATGCGATAAATCTTGTCCGGATGATGAAGAAAAACACCGCACGATCGCTTAAATTACCCAAAAAGAGAGCTCTTGGACCAAATGGGTCGTCTCCATTCTTCTTCAAAGTTGACGACAAAGTTTTGGTTGTGGTGCTAAATGATGGAATTAGCCTAATAAGTATCGCATCCAGAATGCTAGCTGATTATGTCCTCTGCCGATTACTTAGCATCCCCTAACGATGTAAATGCGAGAATCAAGCCAGTGTGGGTTATATCAGCCACATTTTTACCCTATGATATAATTTAGAAAACTAGCACACTTTCGGCAAACCTACAATCTCTTTCCCCCTCCATCTGTAAGCGGCCTTCGTTCCAGGCGATTGAAGCTGCCCCTGTTTGAAGGACGCAGCAGAGAAGTTTCACATTTTTAATCTTTGTTTGTGAATCACCTATGTCCAATTCATGCGTATAACGATCTTTCCTCCGTGTTCACTACGGCCAGTTGTGTTCTTCGGGGCTGTTTTATATCACCCTTCCCTTCAGCTTTGCAACGGAGGTGATTGGGGCAATAAATTTTCTCATGCGAAAAATCCGCTCTGAAGTGCGTTCAGATAGGAAACTATCTGGCTTGGAGTACGTGGATAATCAAGGTGCTTCTGAGATAAGATGCAAGCAAGTTGCAGGTTTTCCTGTGTAGTCCACACATCAGTGTAGTAAAGTCTGGGACGCCTTTTACAGCTTAGAAGTGTAAACTACTGCTTCAAGACTGGGTTAGCCCTTTACCTAGTGTTGTTCCGGTACAGAAAGCCTTAGTTGAAGTAGATAGTTTTTTTACCCTTGTAGTTACTTTTCCCCAGGTGGTCAGATAACGGATGAAGTAGCTTTACCTGTACAGAAGGCTGGGCTGGCTTTTGCCAATCTCAGCCGTCTGTGGTACCGGCATGACATCCGACTGCCTGTCAAGGGTCTAGCGTACACTGCGGCCGTTAGATCCGTTCCCTTATACAACTCAGATATGTAAGCTGCCCGCAGAAGACACACAAAGACCATCTGTGTTTGAGCATTACTAGCTTTGCACTATTGCTCGAAAATGGTAGGAACCCGTATAAGCACTGTTGAAGCTAAGCGCAGGGTGTTTGGGACCCAACAATTAGCTTCTGTTCTAAGCACTGAATCTGAGTGACATGTCATGCATGACCACAGATAGGTTACCCCCGTATACGTAGTTCTCCGAAGCGTATACCGGTTGGCGGATTGGTTCATGCCGTCACGCAGTCACAGGCGAAAGGGTATGAATGTCCTTCTCAGGGGCTTGGTCGAGCGGGACGTTCTACTCTTTCAATTCGAGGTTCATGAATTCCCGGCTGATACATTAAGTGGCGTGAATGGATGTCTTGTGCTTTATTCGCCGACAAGGTTATCACTAACTTCTTTCTCCACTGTTTATGTGTACACTGTTTTCATTTATTTCGTTTTCGAGTGAATTAGACTGCGAGGTGGTAACCGAAAACAGAACACAGAAGTTAACCATGTTTGTTAATTCGCCACAGTGGGAATCATTGCTGGATCGTTTCCTAACCACCGACGTACACACACGTACGCGCACGCACTCATCTTTGGACTTACACGGCTACGGCACTTGTTCTGTTCCCAGCCGTTTGACCTATCGATTTGCTGATGACTACATTCGAAGGGCTCTGTCTGACTAACCTCTGTTCTGCTAACCGCGCTGTTCACATTCGTTCGCTGATCCATTTTCATTGCTTACGTGTGCCCGCCCAGCATTGAGTTTGGCTGGTTCGTTTCTGTTGACTCGCCTGACCTTGGGTATGATTCATTTATTTTCCCTCGACTGTGCCAGCCATCCGTGCGAGTGATTTTTGGTTCTGGACAGAAGTGCTCATCAACCGCACCTCGTTGCGCTGACTGTCCGTCTGACTGTTCCTTGTCTGGCTGGTTTAGACTCATTTTCTGGCCTTAGCTATACTTTTAGTTTCCGTGTTTCCTAACTGATTTATTTCAGGTTTCTGCTGTGATCTCGGACGATATTTCTTTGCATTCTGGTATAGTCTATTTCCTGAATTCAATCGATGTTCCTATAGTTGGTCTGTTGTCTGCTTCTCCAGCCGACTTTACACTGAAGATACTGTCTGATAATCCAGCGTTCTCAGCGGTCGATTGCACCTTGCTTTCCTGCTCTGCTGTTTCTGAGCTACGTTCAGTCATTCACAATTGGGTGCATTCGAGGGTCTCGTGTTCTGTAGAATTACGTAATTCTACAAAGGTGGGTCACCGAAGCGAGCTGTCGGGGCTGGTATGCAGGGGCTAAATCGACCAGAATACAAGTTAAGACGTCCAGTTATTTCATTTGCAAATGCCCCGGTAGAGTTTATGGCTTCAGAAAGCATATGACTTTTCGACAAATGCCTGGGGGCTCTTTGGAACGGAGTTCTTCACAAGATTGTTGACTTTCACCAACTCAGCTTCCAACCATTTTCTCCTGCTAACGAGGGAATAGGAGTGTTGATACGTTTCCTTTTTTCAGCGAGTAAATCTCCAGCCCTAAGGGGTACAGTCAGAGTCTCTGGGGAGGGCGGACAAAGATAGCAAGGAATAGAAGATCCCAATTGTTGCTTAACTTCAGAATTGCAGATTTCCACAATGGTAATACTTAAAATAACCACACTGAACGGCATTTCTTGACATTTTGAAATACTTGACCGACTGAGTCTTACGAAACTTAGAGCCCTGGTACAAAAAACCAATTTCTTTTCGTTTCTGTAGAATTTACTGATGGCTCGAGGAGCCCGAAATGAGACAGATAGTGGAAAATTCGCTTGCGTTTTTCGCATCCAAATGTTCACGCAGCCAGCAGCTGAACCTTTGCTTTAAGGCTAATCGGAAGCGAAAAACATATACGAGTATCCATTGACACCCAACCAGTATTCTAATGATACGAAGAAACTCTCCTGGTTTTGATCACTTTCCAAAAGGAAGAACAACGCGTGACTGGACTAGATCCAAAGGACACTTTGACAGATATATAGAATGTACTGAGTTCAGGAGGAGCCCGAGTGATGTAGATGATAGAAAATCCACTCACATTCTTCGCATCCGTTTCTTGTTTAGTCTAAAGAAGTGGGTTTTTCAAACTCAGTTCGGATGAAAATACATTGTTCACTGACGTCGCATCCCATCTGATAGGTTCTAATGATAATGTATTTCATCGGAGCTCCCCAACAAAATTCGATATTAGAAGCCACATCGCACATTTTACTGCGGATAAATTTACCTTGAAGAAATTATGAATTAAATGGTGTGTGCCTCGAATTCAAAGCTTCTCCCCCGTGGTACGTAGAACGTACACATTGTGCCCTTGATAAACCACTCTAGCCTACTCACTCTCCATCAACCACCGTTACTCCAAATGACTATCGTGCTCAGCGAAGTTTTCTCGTCACAGGTTCAAATCAGCGACTACTTTATGCCTTGGAAAAAGTAAGTGGTCCACCGACAGTAAGCACCACCGCAGTTTTTGGACAAAGCGTTGACGGGATCCTACCCCGAACCCTGGGGATCTCGCACAAATTGTTTCATTTATCAACAAAATTGTAGCTCAACCGTGATGGAAGTTATCTCCGAGACTTAGATTCATGACTGGGTAGGGGGACTTCATCGACAAGTGGATGGATGACCGCTACCTGGTCAGTCGGGCGGTCACTCGGTCAGCATGACGGACTTCAAATCGTTCTGTCTCCGGTTCAACTCCAGGCCCCGGCATCGCCGGTCCCCTTCCCCAGTGAGTGGCTTCCAGTTAATCGCGATCCCCTTCCTGAAATATCATACCATTATATTATCATAAATGGAAGTAAATAAAAGAATAAGAAAATAGCAAGAATATGCAGGTGTTATTGAAAATCGAGTGAAACATATTCTCTTCATTATGAAACTTGTGTTTGTATTTTCTCACAGAATTACAAGCAAACATTGAAAATATAAAATTCTTCAAACTGAATACTCTCCACGTTAGCTCCGTGATACTGTGTGAAGTTGGAATTGCATGACTGCGCTTAACATGAATAATTCGACTGCAGCGTAACCAACGGGACTGAATGAATGGTTGAATATCAATAGTTTGTAAAGTTACGAATGTGAAATTCATCGCTTCTGTTTTTCACCACGAAACATGAATAGTGACCCTGCCAGGAGCAGTCCCATTCATGAAAATATCGATTATATTTATGTTTAGCAGAAAGAAACAAAATCAATACAAATACAATTATGAAACATTGTACCATCTAATGGTTTGTTAATAATTTCGCAGCTGATGGTAGGCTCACCAGAAAAAAATGGAATTTTGTAATGCACGACCTTGAAATCAAGGTCATATGAGCGTGGTCCATCTCACGTCCAGTTAGATTTCGCGATGATGAACAAAAACTCATTCATAGCAGGAAATTTTCATCAGGCTAGTAAATAGAAGAGCGATGAAGCCATGGTAACGAATTTCGTAGTCGTTCCTGTGAAAGGTTATATTCAGAACCTTCCCGTCGACGAACAAGCTTTTTTTCGCATTATTCAAGCCTAAACGGTGTTATTATAAGACGCAATAATTTTTTTTTTTACAAAACTTACCCATAACCAGTCTTGCTTCAGTTACGACTAACGGGGAAAAGATAAGAGCTGAGTTACTCACAAAATTCAGCAGCCCATTTAGTCTTCCCTTACCATTTCATTTATTGAAACACACTCCAATTGCAACCTGTCTGTGGATATTTCCTTAATTATGTTTTCATTGATCAAAATGCTACATATATTTTGCGTTTCATTTTTGCGTACAACGGCTGAAATGTCGGCATACTTGTGGCACAATTTTACCATAGAAATACAAACATGGCTGTGAAAATATCCATTCATTTGTTATAAGTTTTCACAGCAGTGAAGCCGTGGAAACTTTAAAGGTTCGGTTACAACAGTTTGCCCCATAAAAGCCCTGATTTGTTTATGATTGCGAGTTTTCTAAATTTTGGCGATATAAGTTGACGCACTTTCTTCGAACTAACAAAGACTTGCATCAGGTTTGAAAGTTTTATGCTGAGGACATATAATTTCTGGAAATTACACTTGCATTCGAATTTTGACAGTACCTGTACGTGTTTGGAGGGACATGTGGTGTTTTCACTTGGAGTTACTACGTGTTTCCTTGAAAGTGAAATAGCACAAACGTATGCATGGGCTATGTTCACATCCAAGATGTCTATCTGTGGTAGTTGGGTGAATGAGTGGGCGCGTAGCTGCCTCATATTTTGAAAGTAGTTAAATGTCGTGCCGAAACTAGGTAAGGGCTTGAGACAAACAAATATTTTCGCTCCGATGAAGGTATATGTGAGACGTACCTCTGGATCACTCTATGGACTTGCTTCATATTACGGTACGATGAATCCCAAAGTGACAAGATACAGTATACAAACGAACTTGATCTTTCATATACGACTTGTTTACTTCGAGGTAAGCTAATAGTCTAGAATAATGCAGCCATGAAGAAACAGTGATTTCGGTACTTCCCCGCAGTCCAAGTTTTTCGAATAGCTCATACGGACAAATATCATTATTTCCCTTTGCCCATTTGTAAGCTGGTTTATTGTGTTGGGTTTGGGTTGATCAGGTGGTTCTCATGAAGGTTGTACTAGAACAACCAATGCAGGCATGCTACCCTAGTATTGGCCGAGTGTGCCAACTTGTCCGAGTTGATGTGGTACGTAGGTGACAGAAGTTCAGAGCTATGACGCTGCACTCGTCAACCTTTAATACAGGCATCATTTACACCGGTGTACGATCAACACAACGAAGGCTACGTAGATAAGCGGATTTCGGGGGAGAGTTTGAGCAAAGTTAAATCAGGCTTGATCGATTGCGTAACTGTTCATTTGACCATGACCATAAAGACTAGGCGAAAACATACACTTCAGACTGGAAGTAGAATGTGGGGAAGAGGAGCGCCTGCTTGTTTTTAGGTTTAGATAAAGGCGAAATCACCAGCCAGATGTATGCAGCTGATTACTGCCTTCAATGAGAATGAATGAAAAGGACCTTAGAAAAGGGCTTTGTACGGTTAACAAGCTGCCACTTTTAGTTGAAGTGAAATAAGTCCCAAATTCAACGGTTGTTTGGCTATCAGAAAAGTATGGCGGGCTGTAAGGTGTGCACACAAAAATCCAGATCCAACTACTGAATTCAGTCAGCATAGATTATTTGTATTCAAAAGCCGTAACCTAACAGATCACAGAATGTAAATGAAAGGGAACTTCACTTGAGAAGATCTTTCTGTGCATTTAAATCGACCGATAAAGCATGTCCAAAGTTGATGCGAGTGATTTACAGCAACCCCAGAATTTTTAATCTGTGTGAATCTCAGCGAAGAAAATATAATAGGGAACGTTTTCACCGGATTGACCGTGTGAATCCTCTGCATCCGCTCTGAACTGAATTGGCTTATCGCTTCACTTCCATATTTTGGAATGTTCACCGTGGACTTTGAACAGCCATGACTCACTTTTGATTCCCACCACCACTCGTCACTTTCTTACTCAGCAGCCTTTCAATGGTTGTGGTTCTGTTCCTGAAATGTTATACTTTGTCACGTGAATAATAAAGGAAGTTCAAAGGTTTTTTAATAATTCTTACTGTTTTATTTCCTCGTACGGGTGGTGAAGCTTTTGCTATCTAAATGTCAAACTAAATGAATACCTTTTTTGATTCGTTGAACTGTTAGCTTCCATGGCTTCTACTCCTTAGTAAGGAGCCTGGATGTAGATATCTGTTCTTGGCTACGGAACCATTTTTTAATGGAGCTACAATGGTGAAAGCTCACAAGCACAAAGCGCACCAGGGAATCAGGCAAATAAAAATCTTTGACAAGTGTTCTATGATAGTTATTGAAAACACCGGCCATCGGATTGATCAAGATGATGTAATTCTACAATCTTGACCTTCATGCTATTTCGGTGTGCGTGGTTCCAAGTTAGAGCGATCTCGATACGTCCCGTCAGTTCACGTATTTCAAACTTTATACACAAACGCATAGGAATATTGAAGCTAGCGACTGTAACGAGGACGGTTGTGCAGTATTGGAAAAAACAGACAAATATTTCAGGTTATGAGGTTGATATACACGACAAAAATATTAGTGTTGTTGAAACAATGTAACAAGCTAGTTAGAAAACCTCAAATCCGTAGGCTACTTACACCCCAACCGGTTGGCATAGTTACCTTGAAATCCACCATTGTATCATAAGCACATGCTTTGGTGATTAGCATGCAGATGTAAGCTCTTTGGAGGATCAACATGATGCCAAAGGACACTGGTTATCCCACAATATCATCCTAAGTAGTTGGCCCATATATCGTGTATATGCAGATTTTAGTATCGATTGTCCAAGGAATACACGAGCCAAAAATCCGGCTTCTCCGTTCTGCACAAAAGTGCGAGCAAAGCACTACATAGCTATGCAACTCATATAAAAGCTCTAAGGTAGACTCGTGTAACATATATTGCTGTTTGAAATGATCTCAAGCATCTTGTGCCTCTTATGTTTGTCAGATACTTTTCACATTCTCCATTTCAGCGACCTAATAATTCCTTCCTTCTAACGTTTATATATTCTACTTTTCTTTCTGTGTTTCACTCTTGAATTTTGTTTGATTTGCCGGGTCAACCAAACAAGGCACGCAAAACATTTTCAGTAAGACAGGACCACCCGATCATGGCTTATAAAATGGCAAAATTACCGGGCAGTAGCGACATTCGAACATGGGACTGCACTGCATTCGTAAAACTCAGGCTAAGAGAACCTGTTGCAATCTCTAGCAATATTCGAAATACTTAAACTGAGAGGTCGTATCCAGATCGCTCAAACCCAAAATTACGCAAATCGGAATGGCAAGAAACAAGGCGGCCGAACTGTACACTAATTCTGGTGCAGAATCGATCTGTGTGAGCAAGTTGCATCAAAGAGGACAATTGATCGATCAGATGTTAACCAATCTCAGTGAGCTTTTGTTGTATCTTTTTATCACAATTCCGACTGGTTGGTGCTCCTCAGCCTATATGACTACGAAGCTGTATCGGGCTGTGTTTCGTGAAATATCTACTGAATTACCACAATGGTATTCTGTCTGCCCTGTTGATTGACCTACAACCATCGCCAAACAGATCAGAGATTTACAAAATTGCTTCGTCCATTTGTTATGTATTTGATCAAATATTGTAGTAATAATATAATGTAATGTGGTAATAGTGTAAGCAGACCAAAAGAGCTATTATTTTTTCGTACACGAATCCAGCTAAACTTCATTGCGTACATAAACAACTGTTTTGTGACTAAAATTCTGAAATCGGAAGTGACAGATTGTTTGAAAATCCGAGAATGACAAACCAAACAACTGATACTTTTTAATCCCTTTAGGATAAAATAATTTTTTCGAGACTACTAGCCAGTCTGAAGAAAACCGGTCCAGAAGTATTTCTGAAACTATTAGCTTAGACACCGTGGTCTGGTCACGTGTGCACTCTGGCGCAGTTTTCTATTTGTTGTTTATTTGATCAGGCATTCGCCGCACGCACGTGATCTCCAATGTGGACACGGCCAGGAGGCAAACTGGATGGAGGAATCTCAGTTCCACTGGTTATTGGACATCCCAAACCCGACACAGGCTGGTGAACCACTTTTTATTTTGACTCCATCACCAATGTGCTCTTCACAAGTTCGCGTCTGGTCTCATTTGCAGAAGCAGAAAGATAGACTAAGAGAGTCTGTCCGTGTTCTCGTTTTTAGGTCAGCAGAACACAACTTTCGGACAAGTCTCACAATTTGGAACGGGACGAAAATGCAGTCCTCGGAAAACCATGGAAGAGTTCCATCAAGTTTCTCACATTCCTCATGGAATCATTACATCTATTATGTGTATCTCTGCGCAGAGTGAGTTCTTATATGGGTTAGTCGGTATGAATGGACTATATGCTGATTGGTTTTTTGGTTTAAATCATGTTGTGGGAAAAATGAGCATTGAGCTGCTATGCATTCCCCTTAAACATCAATTCCACTGGGATACTCGTGGCGGGACGAAAATTAGTTATGTTATTCCTACAAAATTGGGCAGTGAACTCAGTGTTTGGGGAATGGGTGGTTTTGAGTTTTTGATGCATTGAAAACCGACGGAAATTCTAAATTCGTCGTTGATAGCGCGTGTCCTATATCGGGTTCGTTGTTCGGAAAAGACACAGCTGTACGTACTTCTGTTGGACACCTCATTCTTCAGGATGTGTCAGCGTTCTGAAGCGCTTCTTCGATGTTTTCATTCGCAAGCGTGACACTAAATTTGTCGTCTATTCGCAACTGAGGATTCACACAGTCCACTGAGTATGGGATAATACATGAAAAATGCAGTCGACCTCAATATTCACTCTCAAGTTCATATACTCCAACGATTTGTGACTTGGTATACTGCGGTTGTAATGAATATTTTAAGCATGAGAAATGTATAATGAGAGAGGGAAAGGATATGAAAATCTCTACAAAACAGAAAATAATTCATAATGAGTTGAATGGTGACTGATTCGTAAAGGCTTGCAGTGGACCAGTTCCACTCACTTCCTCCTCATTTCCGGGCTAGCTTTCGAGAGGGTTCAGAACGTTAGCAACGAGATTTCTAACCCTGATAACCCTATTGAAGTTGAAATTAAGTTTGCAACTAAATTATTTGCTGTGTGTTACTCACAAAAGTTCAAGGGAAAGAGCCACGCCAGAGTTACCTTTCTTTGAAAGTTGGATAGTTTATTCAGCAAGCAAGTATTTGCCCTCTGATCGAGCTCCAAAGGCTACTGTACATTATACCTAAACCTAAGGGATTGAGCAAGTCATTAACTGAATAACCTTTCGTCCCAATCTCTGTGTTACTGCTGGAGATATTGTGTTGCTTTTTGACACCATGCGAAGACTTCTGAGTGGAGCGAAAGTGAAAGGCAACTCTTTTTCCTCGACCATATGTCCAGATCGGGCTACAATCACTAGATAACACCGAAGTAAACATGCTCAACAAGAAGTTGTGGAGACTTTGGCGAACGATATCGCATACTTGTGATGACTTTTACTGGAATGATGGCCCCAGCTTTAAGCGCATCACCAACCGAATGATGCAGTCAGCTGTGTGCATGTTCGTGTGTATTCTTGTAACACAGGGTCTTACATGTACTTTAGTGTAAAACAATAACTGTTATATGTAGGCATGTTGTTAACTGTCTTTCGTCATATACCGTCAAAGTTTTTCTAAAAGCTAAAAAGAATGACGTCAGTTTAACTGAATTTGAGAGAACTGAATTTTTTCCAACTTACTATCTTAGTTCCTAGGTTCATTCAAAGCTCGTTCGTTATCCGCTGGACACACTTGGCCGAGTACGAAAGTACGCAGCACATTTTGTTGTTGTTGTTGTTATTCTCGTTACAGATGAAACTATTTTTGTTTTTATTTTCTCCACTGCATTTGATGCTTCGCTGAGGGGCTTTGACCTTGCACAATTAGAGATACGAAAACACGGAATCATCGCGCACGGAAAGGCGATAGAAACGATTGCTCATTCACGCTCTTGCTCATCTGGTGTGCGCGTGTGTGTACACACCTATTGGTGAAACTAGTCCGGATGTTAGTTCTTCCTATGCCCATTCTACCTTTATCGTTCTTTCTCTGCCATTCACTTTCTTCTCCTTCCGTCAATGGTTTACGAGACGGTCTAGTAGGTTTTCTCATCCCTCGACCGGCAATGATCGAAAGACTCCCTCTATCTTTTGCTCTGAATAGAATTCACTCCCGTTTCCATTGTGAGTTACGCTTTCGGATGTGTTTGTTAGTATTGCCATTGTTGTTTACATTGTTGTTTCTTCTCTCTGTTTCCAATCGATTGATTAGTCTTTCGAGTCGTTCCAAATCAAGATCAGGAAAAGCATACAATCATGGGACTGAGTACAGCAAAAACCGGAATAGTTTATTTATGATCATGAAATGTGCAAGGATTAGTGTTCCATCCCGGGGCTTTGCTTGTGTGTCGATCTGCAAAATACAAGATACGCAGAAAACTCCACGAACACAGAGGCTCAGTATGAGTCTCGTCAGGAATCCCCACTTACAATAATCGAACACCAATACGGTAGCCTACAGTCAAGCCATCGCAGTCAACAGCCCTGGAAGTGTTAGAACAAATCAAGGTAAAAGACCGTGGACAGTTTAGAATCGTACGACGATCAGTGCTGAACACACATAATAAGTGGAGAGCACACAGTGGACTTTTCAATTTTTCTACAACAAATTGAAGTGCTCCATCAACTAATGGAGAAGCACAATAGAGCCATCTAGCAAAGTGTACTTTTCCAGTCCCAATTATTCAAATTTTGTACCACATCGTAAAATAAATTTTCGAAATTTTCAGGACTAATTAGAAAGCTGAATTCTTCAGGTGAGTCAGTGGCAATCTGACATGGCGGTAAAACTTTCCGGAAAACAGTGGATGACATCTATTTGACCTGATACGTTTTACGGGATTAGTTGTTATTTACCCATTGGGGAGCACGAAATCGGATTTCGGATTTCTTCCAAGCAGAATTGCAGCCCTTTTCATGCAGAATCTGATTCATAACAATCAAGAACAACTGGAAAGAATGTGAGGCTTTTTCCGAATATTGTACGGAGGTCGGCAGTTCTTATTCGCAGTCATGGCCATAGGTCTGCTAGGGGACTGGTTTCCAGCCTGAATCACACAGACTTGCAGCGCCCTCAAAAAGACTTAGTTTGTTTGTATAATCTTCCACTAATCATAATCAAACTAAATAAATGTAACTACTTCTCACTTTGATTTGGACAGTTCGTATGTTGTTCAATGCCACGGAGCTGTTTGTTGTTTGTCCGCTTGCTCAAACGACAATCGGTTTCCGCCAATTGAAACACTCACTTCTGACTGTTCTGATTGCAGGCCGTTGAACCTCAACTGTCTTAGCTGACCTTGCGGCCAGTGTCGTTCTGGTCTTAAGAATTAATCGATAAACTACGGTTTCCATACGAATTATCCTCCATCTATCCTAACCTATAGAGATCTCATTCTTTTTCGGCAATAGTTGGCTTTTTCAATTTTTTTACATTGTAGATCCCCCAGTGTTGTTAAACCCTTTCTGATCATATTTTATCGATGGTAATTCATAATTTCGTAACCATTTCCATATTTTTTCCTTTTCACTGGTTTTTCGCATTTCCCACTTGTTTCATTTTATTTTGTCGTTTGCAGTATGAATGACCCCTAATATTTCGATCCCTAATTTAAAGCTCCTGCGGTGTAGTTTGCACCGTTCCGGGAAACCAACCCAAGCGCTTCGTTCGCACAGCTGAATGTAACTGTTGATCTGAGCAGTTTGATAACGGAAAGTGGCAGATTGCACTACATAGCAACAGTTCTTCCTCCACACATCGTCGACAAATTGCAAGATTCAGGGTATTCAGAGGAAACCAAATTTTACGAAAGCATGGGAGCATCAGTTATAAGCGGGATTGGGATTTCTGCTAAACCGTGGATGATTAATTTGTTTACAAACACTGAACTTGAAGATCGTGGAGCTTCACAATTGCTTCGGCATATGCGAACTCTTTTAGAAACAAATAAGATCAATAATGGTCTGTTGAACAAGATTTGGTTCCGAAGTCTACCCAGCAAAAAGCAAAAGGCCCCCTTGAGTGTATACGGAGGAAAATCTCGAAGGAGTTGCTGAGAGGGCCAACAAAATTAGGGAAAATTTCGAGCCCACGGGTAACCAGGAAACCTCCTCTAAAACAGAGTTGATTATGGACTCACCAACTGCCTCCGTGCATTATCATGTCATAAAGTTCGAGTAAATAAGTATGTCATCTCAAGGCCGTGCAATTCACCGAAATCGCATAATAATTCCAGTTCAGCTGTCATTAACAGACGATCTTTGTTGGCAACACCAACGATATCGTGCTTAGGCGAGTTATTAAACCTTGCCCTGTCCAATGATCCCAATTGCTCAGGGAAGCAATAAGAGCAGTGCGTAGCGGCGACGGATTCTACTGAGTGGGGCAGTCTGCTATTCGATATAATCGAGTATTGCTCAGGGATGTGTTACTCAGTGAACACGGGTGCTAGATTGAGTCTGCTCCCACCTCTTGGTCAAATTAAGGATAGGCTTCCCCACCCTAGCTGGCGTGCCTCTGAGGGTACTTCTGTACAGACATATGGACAAGTTTAGAAGACTATAGATTTCACTATCCGGAACACTTCTCATTGGGTTTTCTGGACAACAGAAGTTTCAACCAATATCCTTGGTTTTGATTTCTTAAATTGCTTCAACCTCTTGGTTGATCCTCTTCACGAACATTCTTTTGATCGTGACAATAATATTTCTGTTTGCGGGATTCCACTTGATTTTAACCCGGTCAGCTCTGTTCTACTTAGAACGACCGGTTAGCATTTATTCGGTGGCATACTGGACGCACATCCCGAAGTGATGCACCTACCTTCAATATTACCTGCAGTAACCACCTCGGTAGATCACCATATTAGCATGTCAGGCCCTCCAGTTTTTGCTAGGGCACGTCGGCTTGCACCAGACAAGCTAAAACTCGCGTGAGCTGAGTTTGAGCTCATGCTTGAATTAGGTATTATTTGTGCATCAAATAGTCCTTGAGCTTTACCACTTCACATGGTCCCTAAAATGTCAGGAGAGAGACTGGCGACCATGTGGAGATTATAGAGTCCCCAATAATGCCGCTGTTCCAGATAGGTATCCCATCCCACGTATTCAGGATATCACGGACAACCTAAAAGGTGCTTGCGTGTTTTCAAAAATAGATCCCCAGAGCATATTTGGATACTCCTAACAACAACCCTTGGTCTTTCCGAATTTTTAAGCATACCCTTTGGTTTGCACGAAGCTGAACAAACTTTTCAGTTTTATGGATCAAAATACCAGGAGTTTAATTTGTGTTTTTGCCTATATCGACAAATTACAATTAACAAGTGAATCTGAAGAACCACATGCACAACATCTCAACCAGTTGCTTGAGCCTTTGGCCACATATTTTGTAATCGTCAGTGCGGACAAAAGCACTTTTGGCCAAAATTCAGTTGAGTTTTAGGCCAGATGATTAATGAACGCGGTATTCGACATTTGGAAGAAAAGATACAGATTGTTCGTGATCTTCTCCTCTTACCTACTTCACTAGCCGCCGTTCGTCGTTCCAACGGAGTGGTAAGCTATTATCGGCGTTTCATCCCAAACTGTGCCCACTTGATGCAGCCTTTAACAGATTAACTTAGAGGTGCTAAGGATGATGCCAAGGAATTACCCCAGCTTACTAAAACTGCCTTCAATGCAGTTAAAGACCCATTGGCTTCTGCCACTTTTCTCGTCCACTTCGACGCTGAGGCCCAGTGGATTATAGCCACCGATGCCTCTGACAAAGCTATTGGCTGCGTGCTCCATCAGCAGTCCGTACCACAATTGGAACTTCTGGCCTTTTTTCTCGTCGTCTCCTACCTGCTGAAACTAAATATTCTACGTTTAGCCGGGAACTACTTACTGTTTACAGTACTGTTAGACACTTCCGAAATATCCTCGAAGGTAGAAAATTTCTCATCTACACCCAACACACACCACTGACCTATGCTTTTCACAGCCAAACCGATAAACAGTCACCACGCGAGTTGCTTCATTTAGATTTCGTTGCGCAGTCCTCTTGTGAAGTTCGTCATATTTCTGGCACGGACAACGTGGTGTCTGATGCTCCTTTTTGGTATACATGTTATTTCCAGTCTGCCACCTGTCATAGACCTCGACGCTTTGGTCGCAGCCCAACCTCTGAAATTGGGTTCTACAGACCCCAGCCAGATTGCGTCACCCAGACCTTCGGAGTTTTCACGGGCTACTTCCTCAGGTTCGATAATGTTTGATAACTTTGCCACACCAGCTTTCTGTCATACACACCTCTTGGTACCCTAAAATTTTCCACTTTTCACATAATTCACCCCATCCTGGCATCCTAGCCACCACCAAGCTAGTTGTAGATAGGAACACCTGGCACAGTATGCAAAAGGAAATCTGTAGTTGGGCCCATTTATGCTTCCAGTGCCAACGATCCAATGTAGACATACATCGGCTCCATCAAGGCACCTTCCAGATGCAGCTTCACGGACTGACCGGACAAAGTCAGTAAGAATCACACAGGTAGAAAAGAATGGACTTTTCATCTGACTTTTGTTCAAGGTAGGTATCGCAGCCGATAGAGTCTGTAGAATTTTGAAAGCCACGGTGAAGTCCACTTTCAACGCCGCCAAGATCAGATGCGTGTTTTTCACGTCACCAGTAATCCGATGTGAAGATGAAGATAAGCTGCTGTTGTTGACCTCATCCATGATCATCTATCATTTCAGGTGCACCTTCTGACACGAGACTTTGGTTCATGCACTAAAGTCAGTTTCCAATCGATAATCACCATGCAAAATTGGTCACTGACTTTGTCTCACAGTTAACTGTAGACGTACGAAAATTCTCTGGGGTACTCTGTCCCGTCGACGACGCTTTATCACACAAACATCAACTGAGTCCATTAGTAACGTCCAAATCGACTTAAATACAATGGGACATGCCCAAACGGCAGACTCTGTTAGCGAGAAACTTCGACAAAATGGTTCACTTAACTTAACTACGGTACCCATCCCAACTTCTCAGAATACCACCGATTGTGACGTATCACAAGGTTGCCCTAGGCCGGCGGTTCCCGCTGCCCACTGTAATCCTACGTTCCCGTCCCTCCGTAATTTTGATCAACCCAGCGTGAATCCCTTGATCAAAACAAGATGTCTGTCAGTGTGCCCGTGCTTGTCGTCAGTGTCGAAGTGTTAAGCCCCGTAGACACACTACGACGACGTCAGCCAGATTCCCCTAACCAGAAACAAGTTTTCATCATGTGCACGTCGACCTCGTAGGACCACTGCCACCTTCACTTGGGTGCATCTACATATTCACGTATTTCACTTGCTAGCCACAGGCAACTCTCATTCTTCATCTCACTTCATTTCGGCCGCCCGGCGATAGTGACAAAAGATCACGGTTCCCACGAAAGTGATTATTGAAACTGTGTGGTTTTTCGATCTCTTTTAAATATTGAAACGTCACGGTACACAGGGTGAGCTAAGACAGCTGAGGTTCAACGGCCTGCAAGTGGAACAGTCAAAAGTGAGTATTTCAATTGGCGGAAACCAAAATTCGTCAGAGCAGGTGGACACACATCCAAAGTTTTCCCAACCGGGTTAGGTTTGGGAAAAGATTGGGTTGCCCCTTCGGAAAGTTGAGCGTTCCTTTGAAATTCTTCAGGAGGAGATATCGGCCCCCAGTTCGAATAGGGTTGGCCGAGGCCAACGCAATGAAAAAAACTCGCGGAAACGATTCACCATTTTCGCCATTTACTCGTAATTCGTTTTCTCATTTACTCTACGTTTATAATATCCTCTATTCTTTTGAACTTAACTAATAAGTTACTCGTATTTGTAAAATTTGACCGGCATTTCAAAATGGGAATTAACTTCAGCATATGAAAAATCGTACAAGATAGGTTCTTTTCTGTTATTACTTCAATACCTTCCTCCAGAAAATTCTCTTGGTCTTCCTCCATTGTAATCTTGGGATCATTCTGGCTCCTAGAACAGCGTCTGGTGTTCGCGGGACGACGAAATGGATCTCAAATGATCATGAGCGACGATCGCGGGCGACGATCATCACTCCATAAAAATAACTACGACAATGACGACGGTTCGACACAGGACCACACTATATGTGTACTGGATGCAGTTGTCTCCTCTGGGGGTTGCACGTGTACCATCTGCAAGGATAAAGGAATAAAACTCGATGAGCCGAAGCTCAGTAAGAGTATAACCACGCAGGAACCCTTAAGTCAGAGAATGTGGCAATATTGGCCTATGTCTAGGCTTTATGGATCAACCCACCTTTGTCTGTGGTGATGAAATTATGGTCGTGATCTAACTTCAGCTGATGCACCACAGCGAAGGAACACAAATAAATAAACCAAATTAAATAAGTCACTCAGTTAGCCTGCCCAAAGTTATTAGTTTAAAACATGAAGGAGGACGCATCGATCGGTGCTTTGGGTGCGACCAACCCTATCCCAACGTGTTTCAAAGCAGTCACCTGGAGTTTTGATGCGTCATCTCAATCCCACCCAATCAACTGGGAAAGTGTTAGATGTGCTCCAGTTAAGAAATTAAGGAAACTACATGAGAACACATCGAAAGAATAATAATTGACAGACGGAACTAAAAAAAACACTTTTATAACAACTTCTGAAGGAAATATTGCTTTCCAGATCACTAATCAGGTTGACGAATATATCGACTTTTCTATTACAATATATTTTCTGAAATTAAAACGTCCATGATACACAAAAGCGGAAAGAAATACATACAGTGAACCAAAAACTTACAGATCTGCTACTTTACGGCATGCATAATACAAACTTTTGCTGCAGTAGCATCGAATAAACCCACTGTAACACGATGACGAACTCGACCACGACACGACGGAAAAAACGGCGGTGACTTAGACAACGATGGCGGAGTGACACATGCACAGAGACGAACAGCGTAGCTGGATAAGTGCTGGATGCAGTGCTGTTCGGTGAGGGTTTCACGTGCACGAACTGCAAAACTAAACGAGCAGAAGCTCAGTAAGAGCATAAGCAAGCACCAACACCTACAACAGAGTACGGGAATGGCGGTCTTCGTCGACGGCTTACATCACCTACTAGCAGAGAACACAGCTAGTCAATATGGCGCTCTGCTTAGTCACAAGGACAGTCAATAAACCTAATCGGACAAATAGTGACATAATTTCACGTCAGAAATCTGCACGAAACTTACGCATTTATATAGCGCCCCGTAAATTTCACGGCGAACTGCTGTTTTATGGAATATATTCCTGATATACGTCATTCCAGCGCTCCTCTGGGAAGCGCCCAAAGCATTGAGATTTGTGCGACTTGGAAGCCTAGAATTAGGTTGGAATTAGCTACATTTATCTAGTTAATGAATTTACGCAAGCAAAACAATTCTTATCCAGGACGCTACCACTCCTCCTACCTTCACCAAGGCAACTGCCGAATAGACCGTTCGGCCTAGCTGAGGACTTTCACAAGCCTAACGATTCTAATGCGACATTAGTCGTCTAAGCAACCATGTTGCGATGTCACAAGCCGCTCAAGCCGCAGGTGGAGGTTCACCAAAATGTGCACGGGCCTAGCAGTCACGTACCACGGTCTCAACTACTTGTCGCAAAAAAAATCATTGCACCGTACAAAAAGCTCTGACTTGGTTTTTCGGGATTCATCTATCGACTGTGCCCGCACATGAAACGAAAACCAGTATAACGCAAATGATCAAAGGGGAATGATCGAAAACGAAACGCACTACAATTTCCGGGTCAGTCTTTGATATACAAGGGCGACTAGGTGTACGAGAAAACTGCGTTTTTATTGGTTTTCAAAAAAGACCTTAGAAAAGGCATCAAAACGGTAAAAACAACGTTAAGTGGGATAAAAAAGAACGCTGTTTACAAGACCCTTCTGCCAAAGAGAAGTGCATACGATAAAATATAGTGGCACCTCGTGGGGATCGAATTGTCAAACTGACTACTGTGAAACTACCTAGTAGCCTAATGAGCATTGGAAAATGGAAGCTTTGCAGATCAGCCGGTGGAAGTTGGGTTGTGTCTATGCCACCGTGACTGGATTTTTTTCCAAATACCGATTAGCCGCTTACAAAATAGGAATTTTCATGTCAAGTAATGTGACTGTCAGTAACGGAGTGTCAACCGTAAGTAGCTAATCAGTTCATTTAACAAACCAGAGAAGTAAATCGCTCGCTGACAAACACGACTATACTGGTTCAATATAACTCATGAAATGGAAGTTGAGCTGCTATGTTTGCATACCAATCCCACCAAATTCGACGTAGGTAAAATTACGATGTCTGTTATTTCGATGGGTGACACCACAGATAAGTGCTTCATGTGCATTCCCTTTATAGCTCACTCTCGACTGGACCACTTCATCCCAAATTGAAGAGTAAGATGGGATGACTTTTATGGTATCAGCTGAAGGGTTAATGAAAACCACCTTAACTTCTGTCTAATCCGGCCTGGCTCTGTTTGAAACCGTAGACAGTTATCAAGACATTGTTTGTAACTTCGGACCAATATAACTGACTTCCGATAACTTGTGTGATAATCGTTATTTGGCCAAAGGTATCTTGTGATCCAGTGAATTCACTTGTTGTGTGCGGGATTAACGAAGAACACAGTACGCAACAAATCCATTTATTAACGCATCAATAAGCACGTTAGTAAGCGAGCAAGCAAGCAAATGGATCGTCGATAGGCAAGCGCAAGCAGTACGTGCGATCGAGCGCAGTCAAGCAGGGCTGCTCAGCAGCAAGGAATACAAGAGCATGGATAGCTCGGGGTCAAAGTCTGATAGGTTAGTGCAAGCTATTCGTGGCATGGGCGAAGTCAAAATGATGTGCATTCGTGCGTGCATAAGTGTGTAATAGTAGCCTGTATCGAATGTCCGATCAATAATTTGGCCAGAAATGTAATGAGGCAGTCAGTAGTCTGGCCAGTAGTAGGATCACACACCATCCCTGACACCGAGATTTAGTATATTTTACTGGGTATCGGGTTCATCCACGTAATAATGAAGGAGAACCCAATGCCTCGAATACCGGAGGCTTCTTGCCCTATTTTATCCGAAATAAAATATCATATGTAGTGGGTTGCCAGATATGGTGATATTACAGTCACGGATGCACGGAGGAAATTTCGATGAGTCGCATTAGGGGTATTTGTGTTACTGGGTCATCAGGACTAACGCATCGTGGTAAATTAAACTAGAAATGCCTGTGGTACTTTGTACAGTTTGCATATTCGTCCATATTCTCGTTAAAACCTTGTGCCTAAAGTTTTATGCTTTTATCAAGTCAATAAACACACACTTTTAACATATCCACAAGCGGATACCGCGGATCGTTCTGCTTGTAACGACCACTGACAAGCTGAAGCGGATGGCATATAATAAAAGGTTCGCCGAATCCAGTTAGTCCCATTGGAAGGGAGCACTTCTTCTTCATCTACAATCTGTTTAATTGCGTCAATGTTGTCAATTCTTTTGGGACTCTTCGCATAATTTGGTTCTTGGTCGTTCTTTACCATTAGTCCCATTTCATCCTTACTGTTAGTCTGGGAAAGCGCACAGCCAAGTATGATTTGTAGATTTCTGATTTATTATTACTTGATATTCAGATACCGAATCCGTTACCGTATAAACATTCAGTTTCTCCGTGGATCTGAATTTGTGGGACTCCCTTATCTCCGGGTTTGAATTTTTTTAAAATCTGTTCTTACATGCGTGTAAAGGACATTCTACTGGGCTACCGTACAGTATTTGGCTAGTACATCGTTGAGTTTTTCCCCAATCATTGTACGATTTGTTTCAGTCGATTCAAGATTGCTTTTCTTTGGATAATATGTACAGCTCCAGACTGGATCCTTTGTGAATTTGAACCTTTTCCTTTCAATTCTTTCTCGTTCGTTTGAGTGGTTAATTTGTGACTGTTTTCTCTAATCTTCCGTTGCTGGCGATGGTATCAGATATTAAGGATAACTTTAGATTGTGGGTGCCTCGGTGAGATGGCCGTCACACCATCCGCCTTTCAGGCTCTCGCTTTCTTTGTTCGTGCAGATGAGCAAAACTAGAATCCGAAAGTGCCCAATTAGAAATGGAAACCACGAAAGCTATGCGTGTGGGGCGACTGAGGCTAAACGAAGGAAGCTGAGGGACTCAGGCTGTATGGTGGTAAGAGTAGTATGGAGCAGTCATCATCACTTGGAAAAAAGGATTGATGGCCACGTACGTAGTAAACTGTCCGTCATGAATAACAACTTTTCTACGATTAGCGGCAGCTACGGTGACAATATTCGCTATGTTGAGAAATCTGACCCGTTGATTGAGATATGCGGGCTAAACCGACTGCTGATAAGATTAGAATTGCCTAAATGTGATTTTAAGTTTGATGGTTTGCTCTTACGGTATGTTCCGTTCTTCCGACAATTTGAAAGCCGAGTTGAGAGGGTCAGATTTGGAATTACGTTGTGAATGGAAATAGCGGGAAGCTTTTATAGGTTGTCTGTTTTATCCCTCAAATGAAGCTTGTCAGCGGGCGAGAGGCATATTTAAAGGATGTTCTGGACAATGGCGTCATATTGTACGTTGTATTTAAGACGAACTAATCGAACCAGGATTGATAGCTCCAGATACGGACGCCTTGTCTTCATATGATAACAAATTGACCAGTTGCTCCGATGCCACGGGGTGACTAAGATATTTTAGTGGCCTCAGTTCGGTCCACTCCATAGAGGCGGATTTGAGCAAGTTGCCTCGGTACTTGACAACTGATTGGGTCAAAGGGGCCGACGAAGTCTACCAGACTGAATAAAACCCCGGGGTTTCACGACTTACGTCGGTTTGTTTGTGCCAAGATAGGCTTGCAAGGTAATAGATAGAGTTACCTACTTCATGAACGAAAGAATGAGCTAGATCCCTGTAGGAGGGACGGTTGGAATCATAAAACCTTTAAAGTATCCACAAATGATGCTAGTTTGTGATGACTGTTAATAACGTCACTTTGTGTTGTCTGATCATATCTTTGAATACTTGTACATAAAAATTGCGCAGAGTACGATTTCGAATTGCATTCCAGTTCAACCAACGTTCTCAGTACTTCAGCGCGCGTAGTTCGGGATGGAGTGTCTACTCCGTAGTTCGCAGCCGTAATATTTCTCGAGTGAAATTTCCATTTATCACTCAGTAGCGTGAGCTTTTGCTGAAGACACAACTTAGAGGCCTGCCAGGAGTTTTTCAAACAACTGATGTCTTAATTAAAGCATCATTTTACTGGCTTGCTTTCTGACCATTGTACTGATGGATGTCAGGTAAGGAAATCATGTTAAAAGGAAAATCGTAACGGTCGACGTCATCCTTTGTTGCACAAAGAGAACAAATTTCCCATTCTCAATGCATGTTGCCGACTATTTCCGATGGATCACTGTGTTTCTTTGGGGAATGTACCAAGTAGTATTAAAGAGCTCAACGGATCCTTATGCACCAGAGCACTTATTGAAACCGCAGCTGATACCTCGCTTATTCTTCTAGATTTAGCCGATTATTAGGTTCAGTGGGGAAGACTATATAAGACCATATATATAAGAGCATAAAAGCCACCGATTACCAAATGAAAACTGAGCGCTGCATAACTATAAATACATATATTTACATGTACGTATGTACCAATCCCATGTATATTCCGTATTTTTATTTCTATTCTCTGGCGCTTACTCCAGTCCGTAATAACCTTGCTAGTATTTTAAACGTAAACATAATTGCTCCATTGGGTACTGCGAGTTCTTCATTCCTACTTATTGTGCACGTGAGTTAACTGATATAACACTACACAAAGTGTGGTACGGAGACGACTAACTTCACCCCCAATTAGCCAACTCTACCACCTGTGATATACTGGTACCTGCACAAGTCAAGCATTGATGTCTACACACTTGGGCACTGGTCCCTGGCTAACGGAACATCTAACAGCCACCTCTACCGGACAGGTGGTACAACCAACGAGGCGTCATGGCAACCATTAGTACGACAAACCCAATGGCCTGTAATTCACAAACGGTGCACTTCACTACCCATTATAAACGTAAACTTGCCGTTCCGACTACGTTCATCAGCCTTCACACTACAACTACCCGTTGCTGCGCACGTGGAAGAAGACTCACGTACCAACGTTCTTGGTGGAAGATAACGAATGCACCTGAAGGAATACAACACCTCTCGGTATTATTCACAAATTAACTGAGGCCGGTTTTGTATGCTCCCATCCATGGTCACCCATCATCCGGCCAGAGATTTCACGCAAACCTGGTTCTCCAAAAGTCGCTTTGCAAATGTGGCAAAATCATACGAGAATGGTATTTGACGAACTCGTTCCCTGACTTATTCATTGGTCCGTGGATTGCAGGTGCGGAAATCCGAGCCCGTTTTGAAAACCGTAGCCGAACGCTTCCAAACTTAGATACCATTGGCCGACCCCCGGCTGAATCGCTCACGAAACATAAGACACCGTACCAACCAGCCCCACAAACAACACCAGAACGGTAAGCTGCAGTGCCTGCGCACGAGTTTATATATGACAGCTGCTCCGGTCAAACGTAACAAGCAGGTCGACCAATGACTTGAAAGAACCTTACCAACATTTGCTCAAAACAAACAGTTTTTACCTGGTATTCAGTAATTTACAAGAATGAGTGGTAACAACATCCTCATGCAGTAAAGGTCCTTATGAGCCACGGAGGGATATCAAGTGTGTTCCAATTAGCAGACGTTACTACTTCTTCGAGGCTTCGACGATGGCGTATGCCTCTTTTTCGACCGAAGAATGATGCCTTCCCGTCGGGGACAATATCCCGGAGAAAAATACATTTGACCTGCCTTTTTAGTTCAGGAAGGCCGCAATGGCGAAGTCTGAGGCACCCGTTTCTACTACCAAACTGGTTCTAGATTAGACGGAACCGAGACGGCGATTTCCAATTCGAGTCTCAGGTTTTAAATGATTCCAAGACCTTGCTCGGTAAACTGAATGTCCGGTTTCGTACGAGTAAGCTGATGTTATCCGAGAAGAGTGATATCCACTGAAAGTAATACCTGAGCATGCCGGTGACACTTTCTTGAGTTTTCACTTTACGCGGTAGTTCTCTCAGTGGTTTTAATGGCTTCAGGTCTGATCTAATAACATCCTTCGATACTTTGAACCCGAGAATCCTGAGTAGCAGTGAGCGAATAATACTCTTTGACTCATTGAATATGATACGGTATTTCTTCAGGACTTTAAAGCACTCTTCCAGATTTTGGTCGTGCTCCTCCGTGGAGGCTCCGCAGATAATCGGGTTGTCTGCGTAGGCAGAGGTTCCATTCAATCGTTCTTTGGCTATGTAGCCATCAGTTGCTCTTAGAAAACACCGCACTCTGTCTGTCAACCGAGTGGAATACGACAAAACTGGTACTGTTTGCCGCATGCCTCGAATGCTGTGCAATGCTTTTCACTGTCTTTGATCGGTGTTTGATAGTAAGAGCTCTTCAAGTCCAGTGTGTTGTAAAATTCATATCGCGAAGTTGTTTCGATTAACCAGCGGGTAAGCATCTAAATGAGCGAAGCTGTTTATTGTTTGACAATAATTATCTACCCCGCCCCTGTTGGGGCGTTCATCCGTAACGATATGAACTTGCGCTCTTCGGGTGGACTTCGACGGCTCAGTATTGCCGGAGGATAATATGATTTCGATTTCCGACTTGATAAACACGAAATCTTGCAATGAATGTCATCGTGACTTGGTGGCAGTTGGTCCATAGTCTGAAGCTAAGTGTTCGAAAAGTGGTTGTACTTCGATTTTGGCCACCAGCGGGCTGCAGAGAGGGAAAGGTGGTTTGGAACCAGAAGATGGAATTTCGACACTTTCATGTTATCCGAGAAAGTCATGTCCACGTAAAACATCTGTGCATAAATTAGACAAAACAGAAAGTTTGATACGTGTCTAAGAAATGTCTTCGAATCGGATAGATTCAAATAAATGTCCCCGAGTAGAACTCGACAGGCTGGTGGATGCTATGGTGATTTTATGTTGTGATGCAAAGACATACCTGTCGTGCTTTTCAATCATACTCTTGGAAACTTTGCTTTCCGGACTTCCTGTGTCAATAAGTTAGCGCAGCTTGATCCCGTTGACAGTGACAACAATGATTGCGCTGGAGAGGCAGTGGAGAGCCGCTGCAATGATGACGCAAGAAATGGCGCAGTCCACAGACGATGTGACCTGTCTGGGGAAGCGCATGGGTTGCCTGATATGGGAACTTCGACAGACTCGTTGAAAATGTTCCTTTTCTCCGCAACCTATGCACAGAGCCTCCCTAGCAGGGCACTTAGTCCTGGGGTATCAGCTCACATCGCAGAAATCACAAGAGGAGTTGCCCATTGCCGACACAGGACCTTCTTTATCGTGTGAATCGGCTGAATTAAACAAGACGGGGGGGGGGGGGGATGAATCTTGGGGGCGGAACAAGGTGCGGTTGGGGCATCATAGTACTGCTGTAATCGACAGAATAACCAGACTCGAGGCTCTAACTCAGGATGGATCTGAACTCTTACCCGCACCCCAAATTTGTTTTCCATTAACATTTTGCGCCACACCTGCTCACTCGCTGAACCACGCATCGGACATTGACCTAAAGTGACCGCTGACTGGTGCGTGCATTGATCTTGTTCCATGACCTTTGACCCACATTTTCCATGGACATTTCGTTGACTTGACCGCTTGAACATCAAGCAATCCTGAAGTTGCTTGCATCTGGCTGACTCTGATTCACTGAACGGTTACCGTTGAGGTTTTGTACAGTTTCTGTGTCTTATTTATGATAGTTTTATTAAGAACGGTATTGAACCCCACAAATGGACGCTTGGCGTTTTTTTGGGATTGTGTTACGCGTATCTCAAAGACTGCTGGATGTCCCGGTACAAGGATAAAGGTTGTTTTTGAGCTTTCTCGAGTTGTCTGAACCAGACGCCGTCGAGAGTCCAAGTGTCTTTTCTGCCTTCTTTCTTTGCCGGATTTAGTCAGACTTCCATTCAGGAATGAACGAATCATGAATAAATTTTTACCGATAATTGTCAGCGGTCACTGCCTTGAAATTACAATTGACAGGGTGGGATCGTATTTGTTGGAGAAATTGATCTGTAGTCTGTTCTTGTTTTTGTCTGGCGGGAGATAGCATGTGGCGCGCAGACAAAATAACATCTTTTGGTTGAATGTACAGTTTATTGAGAGTTGTCATAGCTGAGTGGAAGTCGCTGCAAGCAGCGATGTGTTTGGAGATTGACGGTGGGACATAATTTGTTGAAGTGGCAAGTTTGTCAACATTTTGAGGCTCGGCAGAAGCCAAGAGGTAGTCGAATATCCTCCTCCAGTGAGTCCGATGGTCCGTAGCTTCCGATGAATGAGGAGTGGTGTCCATAAAGTCTAGCCGCAGGATCCGATCCATATTCCACAAGTTGATTAAGTTGTTACGATCGACAGCAAAACGGCTGATAACAGAAGTCTCAAAAAGGTACTCGAAGTAAGGCTTTAGTCAACGTGGAACAGGGCCATAGCTAAAATATGAATAAGCAGGAGTTATAGGGCATCAACACAGGAGAGAACAAGCTATGACAAAATTATATAATTAGGGAAGATTAAGTTACCAAAGCAGGTGTTGCTTGTGCGCATTTTTAGCTTCGCTGATTACTAACAGGTCGTCCTTTCAGGCGAAAACGAAACCTGAACCACTGGTAACCTGGTCAGTGAAAATCTTAAAGTTTCGAGCGGCGTTGCATAAACCGAATGTCCTTCTTAGAAATGCGAAGGGACCAAAGGTTGTTGTTACCGCTGTCTCAGGTTTACCCTCATCTGCGATGGGAGCCTGATGACAGGCACGTGTAACGGCCGGTTGTGGGAAATCACCCCGGAAACACTAGAATTTTATTTTCACTTGACATCACTCGCTCACATACACTATTTGCATGTTCTTATGCACAAGTACGTGAACGCGGTTATGCTACGCGATCTCCATCAAAGCACGTCGCAGTGCTCACCCTTCCTCGTTTATCATTGAGATTATGGAAGATGTCTCCCGTAGGTGGTAATTGTTGCTATTTACCCATAAACCAAAAAGCGACCTCACCTATGACCCCCAAAAGCACACGCACCCACACTGGCACTCGCAGCCGATTCACGAAGACTCACCCGAAGACAGCTCATACGTTTCTGAAACTACACGACTCTCTTCACGCCGGCCTCCAATCAGCCGTTCTCGTAGAGCAGCATGCAGAGTAGCATCGTGTCGGTGTAGCCACCGGATCAAGTGCTATCGTAAGCAGAGTGTTGACGTCAGAAGTATTAGGTACGCGTACTGATAACAGGGTCTGAGTAGGTAGCGAGAATCAGTACATCTACTCCAAACCTTTGACTCTGCTAAGATTCGGGAGGCTTTTGGTGTGCGATGTAACTGCCGGTTGTGAAAAAAATCCCCCCAGAAGCACTACTATTTCATATTTACTTTACATCTTTCACGTATATACACTACTTGCCTGTTTCTGTGCACTGTATATTTTCATGAACCAACCACTGTTTGTTCGTGTCCATCTCTCTACCCTGTCATAACTTATTTTGGACCTGCGTGACACACGTGCTTTTTTCTCGCAAGCAGCAAATTGGTTCTCGTTTTCTGAGCCCCTGTGATCTCAAAATTGAGGTTCGTATTTGTTTTATGTCATTGTTCATTTGATAATCTAGCATCGTAGAATTTACGAATAATCGCGTTCTAACTTCGGGACCAGTTTCGAATTTGGCTACCTACCGCTCGAAAGAGCCCTACAGTATGTGGCAGATCTACTTAGGAGAAGACACGAGTACCTCCGAGTTTGGCCATGGAGTCCTGAACTTGTGGGATGGGATACCTATCTGGAACAGTGGCATTATTGGGGACTCTATAATCTCCACATGGTCGCCAGTCTCTCTCCTGACATTTTAGGGACCATGTGAAGTGGTAAAGCTCAAGGACTATTTGATGCACAAATAATACCTAATTCAAGCATGAGCTCGAACTCAGCTCACGCGAGTTTTAGCTTGTCTGGTGCAAGCCGACGTGCCCTAGCAAAACTGGAGGGCCTGACATGCTAATATGGTGATCTACCGAGCTGGTTACGGCAGGTAGTACGGAGGTGGGTGCAACACTTCTGGGTATGTATCTAATGGGTCACCGAACCAATGTGCACCCGTTGCCTTAAGTAGAACGGGACTGATCGGGTTAGAACCAACCGGAACCCCACTTACTGATAGATTACTGACACAATCTACTGGACCTTTGCCGCGAGAATCAACCAAGAAGCCAAAGTGATGCAGGAAACCAGTACCCGGTATGGCAGTTTGAACGTCTGCAATGAAGAAACCCCAACGGAATGTGCGAAGGAGACCCAAATCTAGAGTCTTCGAAATTTGTCCATAAACCTGTACTGAAGTACCGCTGGCGACGCGTAAGTTAGAGGAGAAGCACCAATCTAAAGCTTGACCTGAAGGCGGGAGCCCACTAACCCTAGCTCTTGTGCCTACCGAGAAGTGTGTCTCTGGGTTACATTCGGTTAAGTAGAATAGGCGGCTACCCTGGCTAGTAGCTTCCGTCGTAGCTACTTAACGGTGTCCTAGTTTCCCTGACTGACTGGGGCCAAGAAAAGAAGCTGGGTGCAATACCGCGCGTTAAAATGATACCTTTGACGATACAACCAAAGAGATTCAGTTGGTAGTGGTTGAACCGGAACTTTTAGGCGGTTTCTACCGGGAGGTCTCTTAAGGCTAAACTGTCTGCTAGGTGATACCGGGGTTGGGTGCCCATCAGACGACACTTTGAATGCCTCGACCCTTTCGACAGGATCGTGCGCAGTGGCGGGTAAAGAGGCCACGACAGACTCAAGGCATGAGGAGAACGCCTGACCGACCTTTGTCCCGCAGGTTTCCCCGGCTTCGTCGGCCACCTCGACAAGTTTTTCGAGAAGTTCCTCTGTGGACACACAAAGAACCTTATGCGTGTCGCTGGGAAGGCATTGTAACCATATCACTGTCGGATGACTATTATCTACCTTAGTAGTTCCTAGAACAGTAAGCATGGGCTGAGGCAACTGGGGAGGTTTGGGATTTCCGAGCTCAGTATCTGCAAACAAACGGACCATCGCTGTTGGTCAGAAGTGCCAATCCGGCCAAAGAGGGGTGCTTTTAGGCATTCAAAAGGATTGGGTTCTCCAGATTCTAACATGTCTTGTACTTCGCCTTCACGGCGTGTGGAGGAAGAACTGCGACCACGTAGTGAAGTCTACTACTTTTCGTAGTCACTTTGCGAAGAGCAAACTTTGAGTCTAACCGCGCGAACCAAGCCCCAGGGTTACCATCCCCAAAAGGTGCGAACGAAACTGCAATTGCGCTTACCTTAGACTCAAAAAATTTGGGATCGCCTGTATTACAAACGGTGTAATGAATTTAAATTAATAAAAAGGCAAAAAGTAATCAAAGCACTGCGAAAAGTACAAAATCGGCTTCAAAAAGAGTTACCACCGACTAAAATTGATAAAATGGTATACCTTTACTCGGGGACCTACAAAATAATTAGAAAAGACGAAGGGCTCGCCAATTTCTTAGTTCGGACTCCTTGTACTAAGTTTAACCCGAGAATGGTCTATGGAACGGACATCGAGCCAAAAGTTACGATGTATGCCAAAAGACTGTAAAAGTCAGTGGAATAGGCGAAGGACGGTGTACACTGAAACAGTGCCGTTCACCGTTGCGTGTAGGAGCAACTCCAGACACTATACTAGCTAAGGTAGATAAAGGTTCGTCCTTCCTCAAGCAGAGCAGGCAGGAGTGTTTATCAGTTAGCGGAAACCAATTGTCCTTACATCAAGAAGACTAACAAAGCACAGCCCTGTGGCCTCGAAGAATATACAAACTGCCTAGAGCTAAGTGCTAATTGGTTATGTTCGTCTACAGTGATTTTTTGTCATGAATTTACACATTCAGACTCAGTCATCTTCAGTTTGCTATGAGGACACCGGTAGAGCTAAATGTGTTGTGGTTTTCACGGTGGGACGAGAGCAACATGGAAAAATCGGTGGAAGATTATGGAATGACTGGTCATCCCTTCAGAGCTATATTGTCACGCTTTTGTGCAAACTATGCCTTAGGGGAAACTGCATATAGGCGTAGAGCCCCTATCCGCCGGACAGTACTGGATAGCTTCGGTAAGACTTTCTATCTTAACGACTATCTTGGGTCTTTTGAAGGCGCTGAAACGGCTGTGCACACTTTGGGAGTCTGGCGGAATTGCAAGGGGGGGGGGGATTTCACATCGCAAAGTGGGTATCAGACGCGCGGGAGGTTCTAGAAGTCGTTCCGCACAACGAGAAGGCGGAAGAGGTTCGAGAGCTGAGTGGATCACCTCTCCCCCCAAAAGCATCCTGTGGATACAGCAGAGCTCTGGGATGGACGAGTTTGTTTTCGAGCAGAATATTTGCCATTGACCAGTTACCCGAAGTGAAGTCCTGCCATCCACCTTTAATTTGTACCACCCTCTTGGGTTGGCTTCTGCTTGGCTGCTTCCTGGGAAATTCTTCTACAAAAGCCTCTGGCATGGGAACTTCGATCTGGACCAAGCGCCTAAACCTTCTGATACACTAGACTGGGAAAGGCTCCTGATGGCCTTCCAAGCGCTACAAATATACGAATCCCGCATTGCCTGCCTCCGAGTGACACGGAACAGATGGGAAACTTACATATATTCTCGGATGCATCAGAAATGGGTTACAGAGTGGCGGTACACGACGGCTGGGTGGATGCGAGTGCACAAAGAAAAACCAGAATGCCATTTTCTAAATCTCGAGTTAACCCCACTGAAAATGGTGTCCATCCCCAAGCTGGAATCGACTGCTGCAGCATTGTCTGTAAGAGGGGCCAACTCCCTGAATCAGCACCTTGCAGGAGTAACCTTGGACACTATCTCCAGGGCCAATTCCTCCGTTGTACTTCACTAAACCCTAAATACGGGCACCCGGTTCAAAACCTTTGTGGCAAATTGGCTGATTGTTGTTCACGAGTCGACTAGGACGGATAAGTGGCCTTGTGTGCAGTCAGCTAATAATTATGCCCACTTTTGTTCACGAGGCCCTAAAATTTGGATAAGGTTTTAAATTGATTGTGTGGACCACAGCTTCTGGGCCTGCACGAAGAGGAGTGGCCTTTCCCCCCGGTGCCCGGAGCGTGCAACGCAGACTCACACCGAACAAGTGGTGCTAAACACCGACGCCCTCAACAGTGATAATTTGCTGGATAAATGCGCTGCTTCTCTGGGTGTACCGGGGTGCTCCGGGCCGTGGTATGGCGGACAAAATACAAACAGAGGCTATTGGTACTGACAGGCTTCAGACCTTATAGTTGTTTTGAATGCCTGCCCTATAATTTCTATAGAGTTCAGGCAGACGGGGAACAAGGTAGTACTTCTCAGACAAGTGCGAGCATTTCCTCCGGGATATGCAACATGGGTAAACTAAACTCTGAGAGAAGAAAGGCCGGAAATGCTCACTTTCCGTTGAGGGGACTTAGTCCCATCTTGATCGGTGGGTTAACAGAAATAGGTGTCAAATTGAATAGCTCACAGTTGAGTTTTGAAGCCAAAAACAACACTGTTACCAGGTGAACACAACATAGCCGACATTGCCATGCTATAGAAGGACACGCTGGGGCAACCCACCTGTTGAACAGAATCCATCAACAGTTTTGGATAACTGTCGGAGGGGCCGGAGTAAAGAGGATCATCTCTAGCCGCATCTGGTGCCGTCGACAGAACGCGATGGTTGCAAAGCAGCCAATGTCACCGCCGCCAGTGGCTGGGGCAGCAAAAGTTTGGTGGCCCTTTTTGAAGGCGGGTATCGGCTGCTTTTGCCCTCTTATAGTAATCAGGCTTAGGACTACCGAGAAAAATTACGGTTATCTATTGACGTGCATACAGACAAGGGCAATTTGTCTAAATGTGGCCCATACGACGGACAACGAGTCCTCTTTGATGGCGGTCCAATATTTGGTCGGTAGAAGGGGTATGCCAGCCAAAACCTACTTAGACAACGGACCAAGTCTTTTCGAAGCCCCAAGGGAGCTTGATAATTGACGGTCGCGCCTGGTCAAGTCTCGGGTTTAGAATAGAACTAGCTCTAGCGGGGTTTGCCGGCACTTCAACCCTCCGCACTGTGGCTACGGTGGTGGAGTACTGGAAAGACTAATACGGTCAGCAAGGTAGGCCCTAACGGCACTGATAGAAAAACGGCCGGGCCTGTTGTGTCCGCAACCGAATGCTTTCAGTGGCTCTTGAGAGAAGCCGTCAAAGTGAGGACCGCGGTCAGTGGTCACGATAGCAGGGCAACCTAACTGACTCACTCAAACAGTTAGAAACTCTTTTGCAGCTTTCTCTGAGGTTAGACGGGGAACGGGTACAGCCTGTAGCCAGCGAGTGAAACCATCTACGCAAGTGAGGATGTAGACGCAGCCGTTGGATGGCGGAAGGGCCCCACCAGATCCACATGCACATGATGAAAGCGTGCGTCCGGCTCGCAGAATGTGCCTAACGTAGACTTGGTGTGACGCTGTATCTTAACTCGTTGACACTGACGACAAGCACGGGCCCAAAGACGTACGTCACGTTTGAAGCAAGGCCAGACGAATCGCTCGTTGACTAGTTTCACTGAGGCGGTTACACCAGGGTGCGATAAGTTGTGGAGGCTAAAAAAAAGTTGTCGGCGAAAATTGGCAGGAACTAGTGGTCAGGGTCGACCCTGTGACACATCGCCAATGGTAGTTACGTCCGAAGTTGGAAGGGTCCCGGGCACTAGGCGCAGGGAGCTGCATTTCCTGAGTTACTCTACCTCAGGATCTGTTGTTTGGGCTGCGGTGATTGCTTCTAGGTCTATGCCAATTGATAGTCGGTCGTCATAGTGTGGACGCGTGAGAGTGCATCTGCTACAAAATTGTGTGCCCCAGAGACGTGTTGAATGTCCGTAGTAAACTGCAAAGCGTAGTCTAAGTGGCGAATCTCGCGTGGCGAATATCGCTCAGAAGCTGACTGGAGGGCGTACACTAGCGGTTTATGATCTGTGAACGCCGTGAATATTTGGCCTTGGAGTGTGCCCCGAAAGTGTCGGATATCCAAATAGATTGCTAGTAGTTCTCTGCTGAACGTGCCATGTCGGGATTCAGCAGGCTGGAGACGCTCGGAGAAGAAAGCTGTTGGATGCCATGAATTGTTGACGAGTTGCTGCTACACCGCTCTAACAGCCGTGTGTGAAGCATCTGTCCCTAATGCCAGGGAAGCAGAAGGGTCGGGATGTGAAGGGAGTGCCATGTTGGCGACAGCTTCCTTGATCAGAGTAAACGCCGTCTGCGCCGTGTCGAGAAATATGACTTTCCGCTCACCTCCACGTAAAGGGTCTGTTAGAGACTGAATTGCTTCGGCGCAGTGTGGGATAAAGTGGCGATAAAAGTTAACCAAACAAGAAAATCGGCGCAATTGCTGGTGAGAGTGAGGCTCAGGATAGTCTTGAATTGCCGTCACCTTGTCCAGCAGAGACTGTTTGCCCGAGGCTGAGATTTCGTGACCCAGGAACGTGATGGTTGTCCTACCTAAGCCGCATTTGGTAGGGTTATAAGTTACGCCTTGTTGACTAAGGAGCTCAAGAGCGCGCAGGTGTGCCATATGCTCTTGTTCCGGAGAACTTGCCACCGAAATATCGTCTAGGTACATGTAGGCATTCTTCAAACCGCTTTTTGCCTCGTGCATAAACCTTTGAAAGGTTCGGGTTGCATTACTGGGCCCAAGGGGCATACGCAAAAACTCGAATAGTCCGAATGGAGTTGTGACAGCGGTTTTGGGGATGTCAGCCTCAGATACCGGAAGTTAGTAGTAGGCTCTAACGAATTCGATTCGACTGAAAACAGAAAAAACAGATACGGTGGAAGTAAGATCTTGAATATGCGGAGCGGGGTACCTGTCTGGGATAGTAGCCTGGTTGAGGGCCCTATAGTCACCGCAGGGGTGCCAGTCGCCTTTAGGTTTATGGACCATGTGAAGGGGCGAGGCCCAAGGGCTACTAGACGGGCGCATTATGCCTAATTCTAGCACGTGTCCGAACTCTGCCTGTGCTACGCGGAGCTTGTCTAATGTCAAGCGAGGTGGTCGGCTAAATGCTGGGGGTCCTTTGGTGACAATATGGTGGGCAACGTTGGTGGTCACCGTGGGAAGGGGGCCAAATTGTCTTGGCATTGCCGGGTAAGCTGAGAATAGGTCTGCGTACGGGTGTTTGGCCAGCGGTTCGATGTATAGGGGCGTGATGTGATTCACGAAGGCTTACGAAATGGCTACGTAAAGAGAAGTCTGCCGGTCGACAACTCTCCGGCCTCGTGCATCGATCAGGAGGTCGAAATGTTCAAGGAAATCGATACCTAGTATGGGATAAAGGATGCCTGCTACTATAAACACCCAGCTGAAGGTGCGACTTAATACTAAGTTGAGCTTGGGCGACTTACGGCCTTAAGTGGCAATGAGAATTCCATTGGAAGCACTGAGTTCTTGGACTGACGGGTTCGTTGCATCACCTGCTTCCTTTGGAATGAGACTAACTGCTGCACCGGTGTCAATTAGGGACAGCTTATTGGAAACTAAATCTCGAACATGCAGCAGACGACTGCTATTGTGGCCGCCGAGCGCGTTAGTCGTCGGAACGCGTCGGGATATTAGTTACCCTGTTTGGCACCTGGGAGGGTGCAACCGGCTCCGCAGCGCCGGGCATTCTCCCCAAAACCTTTGTGGTATCGGCAGTACGTTGATCGAGATAGGTTAACGGGGTGGTCAGGGGAGGGGCTTCTGAGACTTTCGCTTCGGGCAGAGTTGTGATAAGATATATGGTTTCTACAGTGAGAACAACCAGGAGAGGAAAAAGGTCTGAAAGCCCGCTCGAAGGCCGCTATCAGAGTGTCCTCGGAGTGTGTTCCTACAGTGGGAGCTGTGGTCTGGGGGCTGCTGAATTGTGGTACGGCAGTAACTTGTGAATGGTACCATTCCATAATACCGTCCGCTAGCTTTGCCGCTTCTATGAGCTCAGGATGGCTAAAAACCTCGAGCAGTGCTTGAATATTGGGTGGTAGTCGCTGTACCCACAACTCTTTGAAGACGTTTTCCTCTAAAAATTGCCCTGCCAGCTGCTGCTGTTCTCTCAGCGATGCAGAGGGCTTTTTGCTACCTAAATCTGTCCCCTGAATCAGCCGTTTCAGCCTGGACGATTCTGACGGCAAAATACAAGAGATTACCTCTTCTTCCACGGCAGTGTAAGAACTGTTACTGAATATTACGTCGCGTATCTGGGCAGCAACATCACGGGGAAGGCGACCGATAGTTCACAAGTGACGGGTTTGCTCGCTTGTGATTCTATGTGATTCAAGCTCTGCCTCTAACATATGGAACAAGAGTTGAGGGTCATCAAAAGAAGACTCAGGGACGGCTAGGGAGACCGTCGAAAATGAAGGTTCCGGATCAGGTTTTCGGTCGTTGCTAGTCATAAGTGCAATGGTATATCAAATGTAAAACGATATATGAAGATCATTTCGGCAACCGCGAAACACCTATAATATCGATGTCGGGCAAATGTAAGAGGAATATGGTGGCAGAAATCGGGATTTACTGGTTATACTTCGGAAAAAAGTATGTTTAAACGAATAAGTGTGATCAAGGGACTTACGATTGTCCTTGGAGGAATGAATTTGTTGTTCGGGATCACCAATTTGGGATTCCCCTCAGTTAGGCCAAGACCTGCCCCAGTATAGAGTCTCTAGTTCATGGTCCTCGGTTTGTGACACGATAGCGGATATACTCGGCAGTGCGCAAAGCGGAACTCAAAACGCTGAAGCGGGACAACGTATGTATTGGAGGAGAGCAACGGCTTGCAGACGACGTACACAGGTGGAGCAAGCGGGGCCACCAAAGACGGTAAATGTTCAGATAAACAAATTTGTTAGTCTTTGTCGTCGTGTGTTGTATCGGTAGCACTACAGTGGTGGCAGATCAGCTATATTCTATTCTCAATCAGTTTTTAAGCACCATCACCCCAACTGCGCAAGCACTGACGAATTCTAAAACAAACGGACTCAAGCGAATGAAATCTAAACTCTCCAAACCTCGATGACTCGCACTCAAAATCCGGGAGCTGTCGGTATATATCCAAGTAGACTGACTGTCAGCGACAGTCAAAACACCAACTGAACTCATGCTTACTCAGCAAGAATCAAAAGCTTTATGCCACCCCAAGAAGACAGAAATCCTGAGTGAGCTGATGAGAACAGTAAACCCTCAACCCAGCAAGATTATGCTTTTTATCACTGTTAACAACTCCCATCTGGATAAACCGGAAGAAATGGCCAGAGCTTTTGCCACATTTTTCACTTCAGCCCTGAGAGCCAGTGTTCCCACTCCTAAAATACACTCTACGTGCTTACCCAGTGAGACTCTGCCTACAGTTTCATTCCACCCCAATGTTGTTTCTCCATTTCTAGTCTCCATGAAACCGTCTTACCGCCCAGTTCCGGGCGGCATTCCGCCGACTGCCTTTACTCTAGGGGGTCCAGACATTCCCATCCTTCTATCTAATTTATTTAACCTGTCCGTGAAATTCAGCTCGTTCTCTGCTCAATGGAAAACCTCTACAATTATCCCCTTGCGCAAAAAGGCTCCGTTCATGTTCTCGGGAATTATCGTCCTAACAATCATACACCGATTATTTCCAGAATAGTGGAGGAGCTCATTAGAAATAAGGTAATGGCCTACCTTTTAAAAAATAACTTGCTCAATGTGGGTCAATGCTGTTTCCTGAAACCCCTTCTTGCTCTACTTGTCAAGTAAACTTCTTGAACTCAGTCACGGAGGCTGCTGACAAAGGCACCTTCATGGTTATTATTCTGCATGATATGAAAAAGGCTTTCGACCGGGTCTCACACACTCGGCTCCTATCACGGGCCAAATCTTATGGCATCACAGACCCGTTATTCGATGGCTGGTTTCTCATTTCTCCCACCGTCATCAGTTGGTTCATATTATTAGTTCCGTCTCCAAACTCAAACCTGTCACTTGTGGTATCAGACAAGGCAGCTTTTTAGGCCCACTACTGTTCCTTATTTACATAAATGATGTTTTCAGTGTCGTTTGCCATGTCTGTCTCCACTTTTTCGCAGACGACATCAAAATCTCGTTTAGTTTTGATTCTAGTCTGCTTAGTACAGTTATCAATGATATACGGCAAGATTTAACAGCTCTTAGTTCTTGGTGCACCACTCCAGTAATTAAATTTTCTGCGGAGAAAAGCAACATTCTTACGTTCAAATGCAATATCCCCCAGGTATGTTCAGTATTGAAAGTCACCCGATTTCCATCAGCCAGTTAGTACGAGATTTAGGCTTGCAATGTTCAGCCACCTTCACCTTATATGGACATACACCCACTCAAATTGCGAAGGCCAGAAGACTTACAGGCCTGCTTCATAGGACATTCCTCCTTCCAGAAAGCTAATTCGGCACCTACAAGACCCACTTTGGACCCCTGCTGGAATACTGTTCCATAATCTACTCTAACATGCGCCAGTGGGACAGAGCGGCTATTAAAAAAATTCAACCGCCAATGACAAAAGAGTTAATTGGCTTTTCCCATCAACTCAATTACAGCCAGCGCTGTAAACATTTGAAACTATATCCGCTATGGCTTAGACGCACGAAGCGGAACCTCATATTCTTTCATGGTATTGTTGTAAATGGAATCATCGAATCAGCACCATAGTTCAGAGGTCTAACGGACTCACCATATTCTTTAAGACTGACAGACAACACAGTTACTGTTCCCATTTCCAGAACTGATATTAGATCCAACTTTTTCCTGGTTAAGTATGCGGCTTTATGGAACAAATTACCCCATGATATACATTCTACAAGGCCATCTAAGACTTTTAGGGCCCGCATAAACAAATAACTCACAGTACAAACCATAACCCAACGTATAGATCCGTACGCAAGTGAAGAAAGGGCTTTTGAAGTTGGATAAGTTTCCAATAGTTTTCAAACTCCCTTTTTGTGAACCTCATTGTCTTGTGGGCCATGGCCGCCCCTGTTTCCTCCACTCGCGTTTTTCACCCATTCGTTTTGCTTCTCTTCCACTTCCGATCCTGCCATTTGAGCTTTCAATTCTACCCTGGAAAAGTCCAACAGGCACAGTCGTTGAACTTTCTCTGGAGCGCCTCACTAACTGGACTCAAGCCCCAGTTACGGCGGCCTTTCCTTTTTATCCCCCCTCTGTTCATTCTGTAACTCTCAGCTTCTTCTGTTCTACGATCTCCTACAGAATGGTTCGACCTTCATCTGTTTTGCTGGATCTGGAAACAAATAATTTTCCAGTTCCTTTCGTCCTCTCATCTCTTTTCCCATAGCCAAGGCATGACTATTATAACTTGCTTTTTGACATCCATCTACTCACTCTTCTCCCCCTCATCAGACCTTGCCATATTGCACTTTAATTCGCATACGGATACCTAGCCCGCAATAATAAATCCGGTTCAAAGCTCTGTCAAGACAATATTTACCAGCCAGACGCCACCTGAATTTGACTAACTAATATGCCTGAGGCTCAGGGTTTTGAGATAGCTCTCCACCACCAATCTGCTGCTCATACGATGCCCTATTTTTCTATGCAACACTCACTTGTGACTGATCGAGAAGTTGTTTCATCCGGACCCATAAACAGTTTTCTACCGAAACCATTCCTTCCCTTATTTATCAGTTTTCGGCATACTGAATCCTATGATCTTTACAGCTCATCAGTTCTTACCCTCAGCGTACGACTTTCGGCCGAAAATCGCTGGCTTCTCTGCCCTAATCACCTGTTGCCACTGCACTAGCTTGTGGTCAGACTCAGCAAAGCCAGTGGTAGTACCTTTCCACCAACTTCGCCGGGCCTGTAAAGTTACTCTGCATATCGAAATCGACGGTGCGTTCGACAGATGACCCGCATATATACTGGAACCTGTCTGACTCTGTGATTGGCAAGAGCCAGCTGTTAAGTGATAGCCCCAGGAATGCTGCCATTATCTGAGTGATTGCTCCATCTTGCCTTTTTCTTCCACAGCTTGTGGCAGCAACACCCTCGAAGGTTATGGCGTCTGGTCTGTAGCGGTCTCACCGTAAGGGGAAACAGCCCTCCCTACCGGTCTCGAACCCGATGGGCTACATGTAAAGAAAGGCGGGTAAAGGAAAAATGGAAAGTTTACCGTACGGCGTAAATTCGCTCTCCCTCTCCTCTACGAAAAAGACGAAAAAATACACTTCTGGCTGGGGAGGTCTTGGGCTAATTCTCTCTGCCCCCCTCATCACAGATGGATTTCTGATAACTGCCTAGACCCGACCCTGCGTATGGGAAACCCCACGATTTCGAGTTAACCTGCAGTTCCTTTTGTCTAGACCGGTGCTGGGTGACAGCACTCCGTTCGGGCTCTCCACATATGCTTGTCGACCCCGCCTTACTCAGCTTCAAGTCTTTTGGGTTCCCTGCAAAATCCTTGACCAGCCTGCTGATGTATAATGCAGTAGTTGATACACGGTCTGAATAGCTACATCATGCGATCTCTGCTCTGACGACACCCCGGCATAGATACGCCTACGCTTAACAGCTATGGGCAAAGCCTCGCCCATACTGGTTGTCGGAACGAGGAACGTAACCACTGCACTTTTATAATTTACCATCCACAAGTTCACTTTTTCTGTGTTCCCCTCGAGCCCAAGCACTAATAACTTTGTCCAAAATGAGCGATGATTTGTCCGCCACCATGCTGACGCAGTTACCAAACCGAAATTCCTACTGACACTGATTCTTTTAGTAAACTGTTGTTCCTTTAATGATAAGTGCTCATCTTCACTTAATTCTCTTGTCCCAGGATATCACTCAGTGGTCTCATCGTCCTTTTTCTTGCACTCCCCAGTTAACTCGAGTCCTACCCCGCAGAATACCATCCTTTATTAACCAACACGAACCGATCAGCGGATCTGCTCATGATATGTTTGGACTCCATTCCACCTAGCAAGCTTACGCTTCAGATTACTCGGGACCCCACGGAAAACCAGCACCTTAGCATTCACACAAGGAGGCCTCGTCTTAGCTTTGGGCATTTCCTTTCCTTTTTATAATTTCTCCGCCCTCACCTACAACTGGGTCAACAACCTGACTGCTGTCTTCCCCTTTTCCCATTCCTATTTCTGACCCCACCCTCTTCTGTTTTATTTTTGATCCTCAGCTAGGCTTCTTTACTCTTCTGCCACTTATTGGCCTAACCATTTTGCACTCCATCTAAGAGTGCGCTTAATATATCCATCATCAACCAACTGCCCTACAAAACTACCAGTCTCCGTTCGTTAATCCCTCGCAGGTCGGCCCACTGGCCGTACTCCACACAAACAGTTCAGTTAATTCTGCTTTCCAGTACTGAAAATAATGACCGGAATCCGGCCCTCGCCGTTGCTTGCCTTACCTAATCTCCTTGTTTCGTCAGCCTAGTCCTTTTTGACTGCTACCCTCATCATGCACTACCTGCCATCAACAGCAACCAATGTCTTTATGGAACAAAATACCAACCACTTGGTTATTCATTCTTTTATCACGTGTGCAGAAAATCTCACTTTTACACTCTTTCAACTTCCTCCGTTCCTTCGGGTCTGGCTTCCCCCAGTCATCGCTGTCTTCCTTCCTCTTCACCACTTGAACATATTTGCTTGGTTGCATCAGCAGCGTTCGCCTCCAACACAGTGTTTTCGCGACGGCTTCCTGTTCAACTTCCCCGTTCAATGTCCATTCACCATTCACGCTCTTTAGAGGCACACTGCATTCCTGGTGAAGGTTTCTGCCTCCGTATGATTTTCCATATAATATCGGAACTGATTAAACAGAAAGGCCAATCTGAATATCCCATTCCGCTCACTTGCATTTGCATCACAGGCACTCCCTATAATCAGTTATCCAATGGAGAGTCAAGCTTCTGTATATCCTGCAGGCATCTCCAACTGCACTTTGATAACACCATGTTAGTCCTTTTTTGTTCTTTTTTGTCAACACTCTCAACCAGTTTCTCGATATTGATTCTTCAAATATCCGGTTGGTGCCACACCGCGCCTCCTTCTAAACTTCCAGACTCTTCTTTGAATTCTTTTCACTCCTCCGCTCTCTCCCTATCTTTAGCGACTGCACACCAAATTCTATAGATCGCCGTGATCCATTCCGGACTACCGGATCCGTCGTAGACAGTTATCGGCACCCATAAGGCAACTTGTGTATTATTCCCGCCTCAACTCCCTGTTCATATTGTGAAGTCCGACACCAGTCGCTTTATGGATGCCTGCAAGCACTGCTCTTTTACCCTTCTTCAGTATAGCTTCCGTCTGCACTCATACGTCCATCCGGCCAAGAATATCGTCCCCGAAAGTCAAGGATCGAACTACTACAAGGGAAACGGTAATATCAGCTGGAATAGACATTTTATGATGAAATAAATTACTCATAAAAGAATGTGAAATAAATTCTGTTGGGTGTAATCAAAAGCAAAGAATATTATAAAATATTGTTTATATCATCAAATGTACACCGGTATATAGGGCCTAGCGCTACGAAATGTCAGCCCCCTTCTCGCTCGCTAGCCACATGAACGACCATGACCGTTGACAATTCCGATACGTTTTCCCGATTGATAAAAGACTTTTACGAAGATCTCGATGAATTCACAACCGTTTTTCGAGAGCTTTAGCGTTGCACAAGTACCGGCTTTTACAATTACAATGCCCGAACATGGAAACAGGCCAAAAAGCGTTGGCTAACAATTAGCGACGGAATGAAATATCACTTCGTGAAATATTGTTGTGTCCATCGGCGCCAAAAAGGTGGAGGTGGTTCAATGTTAGAATAATGGTATTCTAATGTTTGACTTCATTGTAGATACAAAAACCTGGATTGCTGCGCATTCGTCATCTTGGTCGCCCAAGGACTTGGATATCGCGTCGCGAAGTGGTGCATGGTCCATAGTCCTAGGTTCCAAATAGAAAATCCTGATTTATATGTAGCTAACCGAAGGCTGACAGCATTTCAAGAGTCCATGGTGTTTGACTTAATGGATAGTTTACATAATACAGCTGAGTTAAGGGACTATACTAGCCGCATGTTCAATAGGCGTCTGAATAGAATGGACTTTCGGTCTATACTTGTCCGTCACAGTCACGATATTCGTGGTAACGTAATTAGGGTAAAAGAATTACTGGATGGTAAAGGCATTAGCCAGGTAATACACGAGGAGAATATAGTTAGGTTCCTTTTCTTCATATCCGGGGAGGTGATTCCGGTTGCTCGCAGATGCAGTCAGGTGATTCTAGCTGACGCCATCCATCAAATGAACTGCGGAAGCTATGTATTATGGCGCGCAATGATAGTGGATGAAACAGGCTTAGGTCGTTGTATTCTGTATGCTCTGCTGCCCAATGAAAACACTGCAAGCTACAGACAAGCCGTGGGTTACCGGCGGCAGTGTGCCACACTGCGACTGTCCTTTCGGTCGTCAGTGGTTTCTGCCTTGCGTTCATGTGTTGCACGTCACTCGTGCCACTATTGTCGACCTTTCTACGCTAGCCAATAATAGTTGGTCAGTAGATTGTAAAGAGGGGATAACCCTAGCCGGTGGAGACACCATCATCTCACGATTGTCGACGTCTACAATAACCACCAGGGCGCAGAAGCTGCGGGAGAGCGAGGATATCGGTAGAGATATTGCCGCAGCATTGACTAATCTTGGGGAGGATAACTACAGAAAGGCTGAAGCCCAACTAAGGTTGTTACCATACGTTATAGGCTTGTGGCCAAACGTTAGACTATGCTACAAACATCCAGAAAAAAAGGCGTAGATCGAATAACACACAAGTCGGATATCGCCACTATGTTTGGCCGAGAGAAAGAGACCCGACGGCCAGCCAATTCCGAATATCAAACAAGAAACGAAAACTGGACAGGCCGGCGTCTCCAATCAACACGGACGTTTGCTGCTTTTGCCGGCGAAAGGATCCAACGGTCGACCTGGAAGAGGACGTTCAATGGGCTCAATGCCATGCCTGTGACCGATGGGCACATTATCAATGCGCAGATTGACAAAAGGCCCTACTCAGGGCCGCCGCATTATGATTCCTGCCATATTGGCATTGGTGTCTTCCCTATTGATTTTTTATTTGGGCCAGCACAACTAGGCCGTTATGGCACGTGTTCACTTCGTGAGTCTTCTTTCGCGCTAGTGAATACTGGATGGCAGATTATATATATATATATATATATATATATATATATATATATATATATATATATATATATATATATAGCCCAGTGAGAATGACAGATAGGACGTTATTCGAGCGATGGCCGGATACCTTAGCATATATATGTTTATACATATGTATATATATATATATATACATAAATGTATATGTGTAAACATGTATATACATATATATGCAGCCCAGTCAAATAGGACGTTCTTCGAGCGATGGCCGGAAACGTTACCATTTAAGTATATATATATACGTATATATATATGTTCATACATATGTATGTATGTATGACGGTGCAGCCTAGTAACTCAAGTCCTGGTGTAGACTACTTAAAGTAGCAGACTTGTATTTTTCTTGGCGAACCACATCTACGAAGGATCGTTTGACATTTCCTCATATTCCGCAACTCATGCAGTTGAAAAAGTTATCCATTTTGCGATACAAACGGACATTATGGCAGATACATAAGAAAAAGTTGGTAGACCAATTTCATATTTTTTTTGCGACTTATTATACCTTACGGCATTAACCGTAAATTGCTATTTTTCCAATTCCAATGGGGTATAAATTTTGAAACAAGACTCAACATTTGGGCAGATGTGAGCGGAATTGGCGGCAGACCAATATCGCCATTATCTCATTCAAATTTGGCGGGGTGATGTGTTCAGTGACCTTGCTCACCGGAGCCCGTTCGAATCCCATTGTGGTAGTTTCATTCATCGTTACCTATCTTCCCCGTCTCGAATTTGAAACCGACTCACAGTAGCCGCGCCAACCCTCTCCGCTTTAGTTCACTCAAACACCATCCAGGCTTATCGTTCAATTACTGCAGTTGTGTGAACCTTGAACTTCAAAACTGTGATCACCCCTCATTGTTGTGAATTGCTGTATTCTCTGATCACGCCTTGTGCATTTGTCTTGACTATGATCAAGAAATATACCATTATTATTATTAACAGCGCAGGCATATACAAATCTGAAATGTGCGGTCGCAAGGACTCAGAGAGAAAGCTAAGTTCACGGCGGGAGGGCGACGGGCGCGTGAGTCACACGTGTAGTATACAAGGAAGTCCGGTTCACAACAATTCAGTCTGTATTGTGTGGCACCTCGTACGGGGATACGTTTGATGTAAGGATATGATAGTATTCACTAGACAACTGAGTCCTCGGGAGGGGGGTGATCAGAATTTTCGTCCATTATACTCACAGTTGTTCTTGAAACGGGGGGGGGGAAGAAATAGGGGTGAGAGACGTATGTACAGTAGGGTCAACGGTTTTTTACCTTAAGGAGGTAGGCAACCATATTTACAAGGTTTCCACCCCTACCATACCCCTCTTAATCAAGAACCGGTCCGGTGCCTCACAACACCTACTTGACTGGGCACTTTTACTTCTGCGCCCACTTATGGGACTTCGTTGCCGTCCGTTGGATGATCGACGCTCTCTGTTTCCAACACAGGTTTCAACCGATTGAAATGAACAGTGAGCTTTCCGAGTCAACCGGTCTTGTCGCGGAAAGAACAGAGATTTTCAGAAATAACCCTCTCTACCACCAACGGTCCCGTTCATTCTTCATGCAGTTTCGCTGGAAAGTCCGTCGGTAATGTTTCGGAATGCAAGGATACAGTATCACTCACTTCTAGCGGCGATCCGTGAGCTTTATCGTCGTAGTATTCCTTCTGTTGTCGGTGACTCTCTCGTAATTTCCTTCGGGCCAGCTCATGCGTCCTGATCAACATTCCTTTGGGTTCTACTACGTGGTCCGTTACTGGTTGAGGCTGTCGCCCCACGTAGGGTGTTCGTAGATCACATGGAACGCGCCTTTCTCTCCCCTCCAGGGGAGGTGTGGTGTCTGTCCCGTCGATCGATGTACAATGCTGTTGTATGCCATCAAGCATTGTTTCAACGCTTGGTCCCAGTGTTCTGTCTCTTCGATGAAGGCCTTGAGTAGCCCTTTTACGGTGCGGTTCATCCTTTCAACCAGTCCGCTACCATCAGGGTGGCATGCGGTTGTCCTGGTTTTACAAACCTGCTGTAGTTTGCACCGTTCATGGAAAGTAATGTTCTCAAAGCTGCTCCCTCTGTATGAGTGGAGTTGCCCGGGTGCCCCTCAATAGCAGATCCAGTTCCCAAAGATTGTTCACGCTACGGTCGCCGCAATGATAACAGGAACCGCGACAACCTCCAACCACTTCGTGAAGTAATCGACCACCACGATGGTATATTTGTTTCCTTTTTGGGTTTCCGGTAGTGGACCCTTAATATCGACTCCGACTATTTCGTTCGAATATCTTGCCTGTATGGGTCTGAGTGTTGCTCGGCTTCTGTAATCAGGATCTTTCCAGGTAACGCATGGTTGGCATCTCTGACAGAAGCTGATGACGTCTTGTCGCTGATGGGGCCACCAGTATCGCGCACGGACTGCTTCATACATTTTGTTCTGACCTGGGTGTCCCAAGTCGTGATGAAGTCTTTCCATGACAGACTGCGTTTGCTATTGCGGTACTACCAATGGCCAGGGGTAGTTAGTCCCTTGGTGGGGGAAAAGAAGGCCATCATATAGTTCAATTTTGTCCCGCAGTGACCATAAGCAACGGGTGTCACAGCTTGTTTCCGCCAGTTCTTCTCCTGTTGTTCGTCTTCCTCCTTCCTTCATACATCGATACAAGATGGTCAATTCGGGATCCTCAGCGCGTATCTTTTTCCAGTCTTCCGAACTTGTGTTGAGGCTGACCAGTGCCATATATTGAGAGTTACACAAGGGGCAATCACCATGGTTTCGATTGGGTCCCCGCGACATGGCGTCTGCTTTCTCATGTCGTTTCCCCGGCCGGTGCAAGCGAGTGTATGAGCATTCCCGTAACTGCTCTTGCCATTGTGCCACCTGGCCTTCTGGGTCCTTGAAGTCGGCAGGCCACAAAATTGCCCGATGATATGTGCGCACGAGGAAATGACTTCCCAGATGATGGTGTCGATAGTATTTAGTGAAGTATACCAGGGTCAGCTTTTCTTTTCTTGTAGTACAATAGCTCTGTTCGCATTTGCTTAACGTTCTCCTTCCGTATGATATCACGTGTTCCATACCGTCCGGGTCGGGTTGTGAAAGTACTGCTGCAATACCCTTTTACGACGCATCTGTGTCCAATATAAATTCTCCAGTATTCTGTGTGGTGTCTGAGAATGCTAACACCGGTGCTTGACACAACCGCGCACGAATGTCTTCATGTGCTCGCTGCTGGTCCTCACCCCAGCGCAATTCTTTATTGACTTCCAGTAACGCTTTTAGCGGAGCAGCTATGTTGGCAAAGTTATGGATGAACTTTCGGTAATACGACTCTAGTCCTAAGAAACTCCGAACCTCGTTGGTAGTCTTCGGGGTCGGCCAGCTCTTGACTAGCTCTGTTTTTTCAGGGTCTGTCGGAATGCCTGTGCGGGACACAACGTGCCCTAGGTACGTTACCTGTCGCTGTAACATGTGACATTTGGACGGCTTCAATTTAAGGCCGACTTTGCGAATTCTATCGAATACAAGAGCTGGGTTGTGTAAATGATCCTCCGATGTCTTGCCTTTAGGGATTACATCATCCAAGTATGCTAAGCATTACTTCGAGATTAAGTCTGCCAAAACGGTATGCATTAGACTCTGGAAGGTGGCTGGTGCTTCCTTCAGACCAAAGGACATTGCTTGAAACTCATACAGACCACTTAGAAGTGCGAAAGCTGACTTCTGATGGTCTAGCCCTTCCACTTCCGCCTGCCAGTACCCAGAGGCCAAGTCGAGCGCACTAAACCATTGGGATCCTCCTAGTGATTCCAGTAAATCGTCCATCCTTGGTGCGGGATGGGAATCTTTCTTGTTCACCCGAATAAATTTCCGATAATCAAAACAAAGACGAAGTCCGTCGTCTCTCTCCTTCACCAGTACGACCGGTGCTGCCCAAGGGGACTTAAAAGGTTGAATCACGTTATTATCCAACATTTTCAGGATCATACTTCCTACTGGCTTTTCATGGCAGGGTGGGATCTTCCTGGCTTGCACTTCGATGGGTTGGGCTTGACCAGAGTTAAAAGCTTGGCGTGCTACTTCCGCCCGAGCTAATTTTGTGCCATCCCAGGCAAAACTCCTTGTGTCTGTTACTGAGATTTGTCAACTGTTTCATCGTCTGTGGTGGGGCATCCACCGACAGTATCAAGTTGTTGATGTTTTTACTACGGCCACCTTCGGTTGGCACATGTGACGTCGGATCGTGCGCAGAGATTGTTGTTGGAAAAATCTGGCATACCCTCTGATGATCTGTACCAATTGGCGATTGCGATTAATAGTGCAGTGTAACAGAGTTATTAGGCCCATTCCACTGATGACGTCTGACGCCAAGTGGCAAACTACGACAAAAGTGTGAGTCTGGCTTGTCCCTCCTAATCTGACGTCGAGGTCTGCCCTGCCGCCAAAGGTTCTCCCGTGATCCCACATAAAGTCTCCCTCACGTCACGGGACCGAAAGCTTTTTTACCCCAGGGCTTCAGCCTCTGCTGGTTTACGAGGCTGTGGGCCGCCCCTGTGTCTATTAACTCTTCTACGTAGTTGTTCGCCAGCCTGACTGGAATCCTCGGACAGGGTTCAGCAAGAGAGGCATTGATAGACGTAGCGCTGGCTCACCTTGTGCCCATAGCAGTGGCGGCTGGGACGCTTTCTTCACTTAGTGTTCTCCATCATAGCTTTGATGGTACCGTTGTGATGGCTGTCGCCGCCAGCCGGCATTTTGTCCCCATCGGGAGAGGCTTCGTCGGCTCGCGGGACGATAGTTTTGCGTCGTGTACTCTTCCCGAGTCGGTCTGTTCATGTTGCTTCCCACGAGTCCAGACTCCATGTACAAGGCTTCCAATTTACCCGAGATCTTCAGGGCTGCCTCGACGGTTGGCGGTAGCTTCAGGACAAAAGCTTCGCAGATCCTTGGTACTGTTGTGATTTCCTTCAATTGTTGATACATCAACTTCTCCAATGCATCAGCTGAGTGTGTCGGGAAAGCTTTCTCTCCGAGACGGCGTAGAGCGGTGGTAAATTCCAAAACCGGCTCATTCGGTCTTCGTGCTCTATCGTGAAACTCGCATTGACGCGCTACCAATAGCCCAAGTGGGTCCAACACACGTTTGATGTCTTCGGAGGTGCTGTGGGAAATGATAGTGGGGACCACTAGAGCGTCAATAAGCGGTCGTATGCCTGACCGTCCAACAAACCAAGAAGCAGATCTGATGGCTTATCTGGTGGAAAGTGTTCGAGATATCTACGAACTTGTTCTTCCCACTGGCGATAGTTGTCTCCCAGGTAAAATTTGATGGGTATGGGAATGGGCGGGTTGCGATTGGAACTCTGTTGCAAATTGACTCTCATGGATTTATTGGCATCTGGAAGGGGCTATGACACAGAGACTGGTACTGGTACTGCTTCTTTGCGGCTGTCTGCCAGCTTCTTGTTGGGAGGTTCTGTGGTTGTAGTTAAATCATCCTACTCAGGTGAACACATGTCGGAATACCTTTGAATTTCTCCGAGGTTCGATAGAAGGGTCGCCATGTAATGGCATTTGTATGTTACGAGAAACTACACTATATCTCCAGGCACAACTTGAACACTGCAGTCCCGATCCCATGAAGAACAGGTGGTCCGGAAACGGAATACTAAAGAAGAGGTAAAAACCAGCATCTACGTAGTCCAACAATTTAAGGTTCCAGCAAGAAAACGCGTCCTCGGATCTGCTTTATCCATTGCACTCGTGCTTAATCGTGGAACAAATCACACTGAAAAAACATTCAAGAGATCACAGCACCCATTAGGCGGATACACTAAACTGAGACAGCGAACTGATAGCAGTGACGATTTTATTAATGATATCACACAGAGTAGGGCAATCAGAAAGTGTACATCAGTATGCTGTTTAGCAGCATTTTCTCGTTAGCTCTCTGAAAAGTGTACGGTTATATCTCTCCCATAGGCGAATTTGCCTCTGTCGCACGTTTATGATAACAACTTTTCCCTTCCCAACTACTGGAGACATAAGTGGGAAACGTCCTACCGTACTTGAAGTCATAAGTAGTATTACCACTATCCAACAACTTTCCCACTGCGTGACCAATTCACGTGTCTTTTCCTGATTTCTTTAAAACGAAAAGAAGAAAGTGAAAATATTATAAAACAAAACCACTAAGCAGATTCTTCGCAACATTAATTGCAACTCAATTACGTTCACATTTATCGGAAGCTTCGTACTATGAAAAAACATCTTACTTCTCAAGGGTACCCTAGGTAAAACAGCTACTCGTATCAACTTCTTGAGTCTTATGAAAACTTGTTTGTCAGTCAGTGTGAACGCCATTAGTATCCACTGTCACACAATAGCACCCTGAACTATTCTCCGCATTAACGCAACACTTGAAACATAATCATACACAATTGCGAATAATTCGGTTACCGAGTACGACAAATATACAAGAAAGATAGACTTCTCTCAACTTTTGAATACTTAATTAACTCTAAAGATGCCAAAACCATCGGGGTTATTCGGGAAACGAGGTTTTGCAAGCTCCATTGCCAGTTAAAGTGAGATCGTCTACGGCTCGAATAGTGAACTGGTTGTCACCACATTGACCAACCGAGTGAACGAATCAGTAGCAAGCTGCCCAGCCAACGTGGTAAGAACTGCTTTTTTTCGACGGTAAAATTTTTCTTCTAGGATCCTAAGATGAAGTTTGTGATGTTCCAAGGCATTTAATCAATACCGATTTCGCTTACAAGACTACTATATAGGAGACATTGAGGATTTAAATTTTGTAAACGAATATGTTTGACTTACTTGTATCATAAACAGTTGCGCAATTTTGTATTCTTCGACTGTCAATGGTAGACATATTCTATACTCTTTTATAAGCATATTATATGAAACTATTCTGAAAATAGAAGACATGGACAGAGTTGGTTTGAATATATGTATATCATTTATATCAATGATCAATGATAGAAATGCGTTAAGCCAGGTAACAAAAATGACCACTTCATTGCATGCATGCGTGCGAGTGCAGTGGAAGAGGCATACCCAATAGCCTTGACGGGCCACTGCACTACTGGGGATGATCGTTATTCTCATCCTAAGACTTGGAGTGGCAGAGGACCACATAAGGTTCTAATAGGTCGGGCGTGGTGACGAACCGAGGTGTCGCGACCAGTGGCGGGCTTGGTGTCAGCGTCAACAAACGCTAGATGATAACCACCGAGCACAGTCAACAAATGACCTATGGCATAATTTTCTCTTATTACATGTTTGTGCACGAGGGTGGTGGGAGGGGTTTTTATCCGTCATAAAGGAAAACTGCACCATGAGGGATAACCGGAAACCAGACCATAAAACTAAGAGTTGATAGGAACTCTTTCACTCCATCAAGACGAGACTGCCCGTGACATGGTGCGATGGCCTGCCTGCCTTTATGACCCAAAGAGCCTTCCTGAGGCCGGAGATGCAATCATGCGTGACAGGTCAATGGATAGGGGCCAGAGGAAGTCCAGTCCCCTGGTCCTCCAGGGTAGGAGTCACCACCATAATCACTGTACGGCCTCAATGATCACTACCTTTCTCACCATGTTGCACGTTGAATTAGAAAGTATGGATATACAAGATGGACAGGGAATGGACCTAAAGGAGTGGGAAAGGGAAACAACGCCCTAGTAACCAACACACGGAATACACAGTCTAACTGTACAAACACACACTGATCAATCATTCTGATTCGACAGAAAGTGACAACACGATCACCACTGTTCACGATTCGCCGCCATATCATTCAGTATCTCCAGCCAACTGGTTGACGGATATTTTGGACCCCAACCACGAAGACGTAAGGCACCTAATTTTCCTAAGTTCGCTCTACATCTTCTCATTCCTCGTTTCCAAGTCATCTGTTGACCTCTACGTGGTTTCTTTCACTCCAAAGGTGGAACGGAAAATAGGACACGGTGTGGTAGACGTGTGTCTGTCACGTAACACGTGCTCTAACCAACGAAGCCTACTAGGCTAGATACGCCGTGATAGAGAACTCCCTGAAGTAGTACTCTACACTCGATTTCTGACATCAGTATTGCTTACTCGGTCATTCCATCCAATCCTAGTGATACCACGCAATCATCGGTGGTCAAAAACCTCAAGATCACAAATGCCTTCCACACGCAGACTCCAAGTTTCGCAACCATACAACAAAACTGAACGCAACGTGGCACAGTGCACACGACCTTTCAACTTCAGTGAAATATAAGGTCGGAGCCACAAGTGATTCAGTCCAGCGTAAGCCCCTCGAGCTTTGGATATACGAGTGTTCACCTTTACTACCGTGCTCCAATCCGTCGTCACGCCGCTCCCGATGCAACTAAAGCGGTCAACAGTTGTTAGATCCTCCCCATCGAGCATCAAGTTCAGAACCATTGGTGTCCAGTCTTGCAACATCACTCTACACTTTGAAGGTGCAAAGTGCATTCCAAATTGAGCTACAGCTCTCGCAGGTCTATCTAGTGCACGATGAGTATATTCCGTGGATTTGTAGCGGTTGCCATCTTCGTTCATACTTTTACCACGTTTATTGTTTAACTGAACGCTGACTGCCAAGCGCGGTTGCCATTTGACCGTTGCTCTTGCGCACGCTCTCACGCACGCTCCCAAATACACGCTAACCACTATCTCTCCCAATCGCCTTCTCGTTCTCACGGGTCGTGGAGAATACTGTTTTGGTTAACATATTTGTGCAGTGCCGCACATTAGAGTAACGTGCAGGTGGTCCACGCAGTACAAAGGACCGAAGCACGCGTTTACTAAGGAAACCGCGAAGTAAGGTCTAATCAACCTTACAATTGGTGAGCCCGACGTGATCCCCAGGTCACGTGAGTTTCCTTGTTTTCTACCGTTCAAGGTCCCGTCTGCGTACGTTTTTGTGTGTTTTATTGTTTCCCTATCTTGATTGTTTTTGGTTGGTTTACGAAATAATTTTTTTTTCGTCCATACATATTTTGTGTGTCTAATTCGTCGTGATTTTTTTTCGCGAAGACTATGGTGTCCCATTGGTCGTTGATTTCTTTTCCCGTCTGTATTCCATAAAGTAATCGCTATGTCTGCCGAACGGAAATCCTGCTCAGACCCCACCGTTGGGGCGATCACGCTGCACATACCGGCATTCACGCCTGCTGACCCAGAACTCTGGTTCACGCTGGTTGAGTTAGAATTCGAAAACTGCCGTATAACCAGCGACGCCAGCCGTTTCAGGTGGGTAGCAGGCCGCCTCCCTCCGGAGGTCACAATGCAAGTAAGGGACGTAATAATCTCTTCCCGAAGCTATGAGGCTTGAAAGGAAGCCGTCATTGCCCGCACGACCCCAACGCAAGACCAACGTATGCAACAACTTCAAAACGTTGAGCTGGGAAGTAGGAAGCCCTCCGAACTGCTGCGTGAGATGCAGCGCTTGAGAGGACCGACTGTAGGCGAGGACCCGCTCTTGAGGGAACTTTGGCTGCAGCGTTTGCCGCATAACATTCCAGTTTTACTAAGTGCCACGCGCAAATGCTCGCTGGAGGAAACTGTAGCGATAGCTGATGACATTATGTCACGATACAACCTTGCTGTCGCTGGAGTAACCAGGCCCTCCGTCGCAACGGCGCCTGCCTTGCCAACATCTAACGAACTCGCGTCAGTTTTGTCTAGAATTGACGCGAGCCTGCAACGCCTAGCAGTTAGAAGTGGGTCACAGGAGCGGCACCGCGCACGCTCACCTAGGCTCCATAGTCCGTCATTGCGACGACGTTTCGTCGGTTCTTCAAAAGAAGGGTATTGTAAATACCACAGTCGCTTCGGTGAGGGAACCAAACGATGCGAACCAGGGTGTATGTTTCCCAGTGCTCATCAGGGAAACTAAACCCTCGGCCCGTGGTGGCGACCCACGAAGCCGGGTATCACACCAATAGTCGTCTTTTGAACGTAAGGGACATCATTTCAAATAACCTAATCCTTGTAGATACCGGTGCCGAGCGAAAGACGACAATAGCACACCGCAGGCCCAAACACTACCCGGTGCCAATGGCACGGCCATCCCAACGTTTGGCCAGCGGTCGCTCACCTTAAACTTGGGTTTAAAGCGTAATTTTCGTTGGGTATTCATCATCGCCGACGTCCCGTACCCAATTCTGGGCATTGACTTCCTGCAGCACTTTGACTTGTTAGTTGATGCACGGCGCCGCAGAGTGGTGGATCGTCAGACCACTCTCGCCGTTGCGGGTCATAATTCGCGAGTGAATCACGTCACGCCCTTTTACGTTCAACCACCGGCACACCAACCTTATGGCGAACTCATCGCCGCCTAACCGGCCATGTTTCGGCAGGCCGGGCCTCTCCCAGCAGTGACCACCAGTGTCACTCACCATATCGATACTAAGGGACCCCCAGTGTTCAGTAGGCCGCTTCGGTTAGCACCAGACAAGCTTCGTGTTGCACAGGCCGAATTCGAACATATGCTAGAACTGGGTATAATACGCTCTTCTAGTAGCCCTTGGGCTTCTCCCCTTCATATGGTTCCTAAGTCTAGTGGCGACTGGCGACCCTGTGGTGATTGCAGAGCGCTTAACAAAGTCACCGTCCCGGACCGATACCCGATTCCCCATATACAGGATCTTACTTCGTCTTTATCAGGTTGCTCCGTCTTCAGCCGTATCGATTTGGTTCGGGCGTACAACCAGATCCCGGTAGCAGAGGCCGATATACCTAAAACTGCCGTCACTACACCTTTCGGGCTGTTCGAGTTTCTGCGAATGCCGTTTGGACTCAGCAATGCAGCCCAGACCTTTCAGCGGTTCATGCACGAAGCAACTCGTGGTTTGGAAAATGTCCACGTATACCTGGATGATATTTTGGTGGCGAGTTCTTCAGAGCAAGAGCACGCTACACACTTACGAGCACTTTTCGAACGCCTTAGCCAGCACGGCGTTACGATCAATATCGCGAAATTCGAATAAGGCCGGTCTGATATCACTTTCATAGGACATTCTATTTCATCCTCGGGTATCCGCCCTTTGTCAGATAAAGTTTCCGCTATTCGCGACTACCCTGAACCCCAATCTTTTCGCCAGTTGCGTCAGTTTGCCGGCCTGGTGAATTTCTACCGCCGATTTATTCCCCACTGTGCGGAAATGATGCAACCCCTCACCGACCTGTTGCGCGGAGGTAAGCGGAAGTTCGTGTTTCCCGACACGGCACAAGCCGCATTCGCCTTGGTCAAAGATGCTGTTGCCAACACAGCACTCCTTACACACCCCGACCCTTTGGCTCCTATTTCGGTAGTGACGGATGCCTCGGACACAGCGGTTGGAGCAGTACTGCAACAGTTCATAGACTGTTCTTGGCAACCTTTAGCATTCTTCTCCAAGCGCCTACAACCCGCGGAATCAAGGTACAGCACGTTCGGTAGAGAGTTATTAGCCATCTACTTGGGAATCCGTCATTTTCGACATGCACTCGAAGGCCGTTCGTTCACGGTGTTTACAGACCACAAGCTTTTGGTTTACGCACTGAAGTCAGCTTCCGATCGATACTCACCACGCGAGATTCGCCACTTAGACTTTGTCTCACAGTTTACTGTGGACATACGACACGTCTCTGGGGTACTTAATCCCGTCGCAGACGCCTTATCGCGCGTATATCAACTAAGTCTGTCACAAACGCCTAACATCAATTTGGACGCAATGGCACAGGCTCAAACTATAGACCCTGACATCGAACAACTTCGACAAAACGGTTCTTTGAGTTTAAGCACAGTGCCTATCCCAGCTTCCCAGAATACCATCGTGTGCGATGTGTCGCAAGGTCGCTCTAGGCCAGTAGTTCCTGCTGCCCACCGTTATCCTACGTTCATGACACTCCATAATCTGGCTCATCCGGGTGTGACTGCCTCGGTGAAACTGATAACTGAGCGTTTTGTTTGGCACAATGTCAAACGAGATGTCCGTCAATGGGCTCGTGCTTGCCTGCAGTGTCAACGTGTTAAGACCCATAGGCACACTAAGGCGGCGTTAGCCAGGTTCCCAGAACCTGAAACACGTTTTCATCATGTGCACGTCGACCTCGTAGGACCACTCCCACCTTCGCTTGGGTACGTTTACATACTCACATGCGTGGATCGTTTTACTCGCTGGCCGCAGGCCATCCCTATCCCTCGTCCCACCTCGGAAGAGGCCGCGAAAGCTTTTCTGACCGGTTGGGTAAGTCATTTCGGTTGCCCGGCAATAGTGACCACCGATCGCGGTCCACATTTTGACGGCGCTTTCGGCAGCCTACTCGCTACGCTCGGTTGCCAACACGTTAAGACGACAGCTTACCACCCTCAGGCCAATGGTATGGTTGAGCGTTTCCACCGGCAATTAAAAGCCGCCCTTCGAGCAAACGGTAACCCCCTTTGGAGTGAAACACTACCATTAGCACTCTTAAGCCTGCGTAGTACCGTTAAGGAGGAGTTACACACAACACCGGCCGTACTAGTCTGCCTGGGGAGTTGGTGGCCCCCTCACCAACCGTGACTTTCGACTACGGTGACTATGCTCAGCGCCTTACGCAGCACATGCGAGTGCTCAAGGCCAGTCCGCCGCGTGAACAACAGTCTACAAGTTATGTCCCAACTGCGTTAGGAACCGCTACTCATGTATTCCTTCGCGTCGATGGCGTTCGATCACCACTACAAGCGCCATACACTGGCCCGTTTCGGGTGATACAACGTAGGGCAAAAACATTTGCCATAGACATCAACGGACGACACGACACCGTATCTATCGACCGTCTCAAGCTTGCCGTCATTGAGTGCAAGCCGCTCGGCCAATTTACACCCGCTCAAGTCGCTCGGTCACCTGCATCGAGCGAGTTACTACTCGAACCACCCCCAATTACGCCTAGCGAGGACTCGGCAGCTAGTCCATCAGATTCTCCAACCGTACCCGCAACGCGAAGTAGCCGTCGCGGTCGCCAACCACGAAATCCTGTCCGCTTCGCCGATTTCGTGACGATTTTTACAACCGACTGTTAGCAATAAGTTGGGAAGTTCGCCATGGATTTACCAAAAAACAGACCCGTGAAATTACAATCTGTAGTTATGGTTTCATTTTCTTTTGGTCTCCTAGCGACTACAACAACACCGAACATCGTTTGTGTGTTGTTATTACGGTCCAACATCCGCCGGCGCCCTCTGGCGCTATTTTGTTCCAGTTTACCTTGCCCTCTCTCAGATGGATCTAACAAGTCACATTGGCTTCATCCGTAGCCTGGCTGACTCCCGTGCACGTTCAAGGAGCCAACCGCTCACTGGACAACGGGACGATTGGTCAGCCTGGCACTGGAGACAGCAACTGGACGCCTTTTTGGATAGACCTGACGAGGCATTTTACGGCTCTCATTCGCATGAGACCTGTGGGCGCCAAAACACAGTTGGACCTACGCATATCGGACCTCGAGAGTGCAGGCACCGGTAAACTCATCAGCAGTCGTTCGACGTCAACAACAATATAACGGAGAAGCTATGAGGAGTTCCTGGACAACCAATAATTCCGGCTTACCATCACGATCGAAGCCCAACTCCGTCGGACTTCTAGGAGGAGGCCCCTGTAGCGGTTGCCATCTTCGTTCATACTTTTACCACGTTTGTTGTTTAACTGAACGCTGACTGCCAAGCGCGGTTGCCATTTGACCGTTGCTCTTGCGCACGCTCTCACGCACGCTCCCAAATACACGCTAACCACTATCTCTCCCAATCGCCTTCTCGTTCTCACGGGTCGTGGAGAATACTGTTTTGGTTAACATATTTGTGCAGTGCCGCACATTAGAGTAACGTGCAGGTGGTCCACGCAGTACAAAGGACCGAAGCACGCGTTTACTAAGGAAACCGCGAAGTAAGGTCTGATCAACCTTACAGATTCAAACAAGCAGACAACATCGTCCACGTAATCTAGATCACACAGATTCTCACTATTTCCTAGTTAGACACCCACATCCTGAAGACTTTGCAACACATTCTCCATTATTTCGTCCATAACGAAGTTAAACAACAATGGAGAAATTAGACATCGCTGCCGAACACCACTCGTCGTTTCGAATCGATTGAATAGTTCGCCGTAAACGTTGGCGCGGTCAGAAGTATCAGAGTACATTGATCTCAGTAGATTCACGAACTTCTGGTGCATGCCTTTCCGGTGAAGAGCATTGAATAGCGCCGTCCGGTGAACTGAATCGAGGCACCTCTCAAGTCGAGGAAAACCATTACGTCGGCGGAAGGTGCGCGTGACGCACCTCTAGTAATTGACGAAGAGTAAAAATCTGGTCGATGCATCCTCGACTAGGACGGAATCCGGTCTGCTGTTCGCGGGCGTTCCTCTCGTAAGCCGGTGTAGGACGACGCAGCGAAACCGAGGCTAACACCTTGGTAACTATCAGAATTGAGCTAAACCCACGATTATCACCACAATCATTGCGTATTTCCTTCTTGAAGATGGGTATAATCAATGACTCACCCCATAATAACGGGGAACATTTCACTTTTTAGCGTCACTGAGCAAGGTGGTAAGCGGACTTATCAGCGCCCTATCAGTCATTTTGAAAAGAACTGGACGGAGTTCGTCACGACCGGCCGCTTTCCATCGCTTCAGTGATTGAATGCTCGACTCTACTTTTACTTCCGTTTGGGATTCAAGGGATACCACCCAAGAAATCACAGTTGTTGACACAGGAATATCTACATTAGCTTGCGGCCAGATAAACTGCTCCTTCAAGTATTCGGCCCAACGGTCCAGCTTTTGCTCTTTGCCATGAATGGGTTATCCATTTCTATCGCATATTGTCACACTGACCGGGGTTCGCCGTACACCAGTCTCGCGAATAGGCTTGAACAGTCTCCGACTGTTACCTGAAGCAGCATTATATATTATATATATCTATATTATATATATATATATATGTATATATATGTATCAACCACCTGATTTCAAACTGTGTCAAACAAAGCAGCACAATCGGGGAGGAATGGGTAGATAGTCCAAGTCCATGATTTGTTTGTGGGCGCAATACTGCCAGTTTACTCAGGCCAAAGCAAGTAGTCTTCTTAGGAGTCCACGACCGGTGTCTTTAGTTATCCAAACCTTAACCCGCAAGGCAAAAAGATGAAGTGCAGGGTCCGTAACCCACTGTGGGGTGGTGACTGACTGCTCAGTTCATTCGCCCTTCGGATGAAATCAAACATCTTGAGTGCCCAGTAAGCCCCTCCGTCACAGATGCCGGTGAGCATACCGTTGTACGTCTCATACGCCACCCATGGTTGGTTCGGAATCAGGGTTTACCATCTTCCCTGGACTGACTTTCAGTCAATCAACCCGGTGGAAGGCACCGGGCATTCGCTCTTGTCCTCTCGCTTTAGTGAAAACACCTCCGCCACAAGAAGTCAATAAGAAGGACTTCCTCAGCAGAGGCTGTGTTAGACGCACGGTCATTTGGGAGCATTCCGAGAGGCGTTCAGAACGGGTAGCCACCTTGGAGCCTGAGACACCCACCACCGACCATGCTGCGGCATTTGGATGCCACATATACTATGGTGTCCACAGTGTGGAGGTCTACAACTAAAAAGTGTAGAGACAAAAAAGGGCCTAGATGAATCACAGTAGTCTCAGTCTCTTCCGTCCGTTTGAGAACGTCGGCTCACATATGCCAATCACGGATGTAGTAATCACAATACCGGCTGCCCGCTATTTTTCTCCCAAAGCGGAGCACTTTGAGAAACAACTATTTGGCGCACCTCAAGGACAGACCTTACAATATTGTCCACAACTGAATCGTTACTCTCCATAATGAAATTAAGCTCCCGAACCGAATGAGTTTTTTCCTTCAAATTTTAAAGTCAGAGGCTCAACCTTGGTATTGGGACTGATCAAGTCCCATTCCATTAGACGAAGATCAAATCGCCCAGAATTCACGTGAACCGGTAGCTGTACAGAGTTGTATGAGAATAACGGATCAGACTGCTTAGAACTGCATTCAGACTGTTTACTATCTCCATTATCCGTCGGTTCTTTAACGCTAACAAAGTGCACTCATGAGAATTGAGCCAAGATAGATAACGGCTGGGAAATAAATCCAGGTGGATAGTTTACGATGCGTAATAAATGTATAAACATCTTAACCAGTGGATTATGCTATGTTGTGCTTCTTAGTTGCGGCTGACAAGATTCGCTCATCGGATCTCTGCAGAAATTTCGTGAAATGGCCTATCGTAGTAACTAGTGGAGCAGTTCAATCGAAACCTTTTTTGTCCACCTGATTTTCAATCCGTGCGCTGTGATTCTGTTTACTTGCTCCCCGTACTACCGATAATAACATTTTCGGCCGTAATCTGTCAGAACAGCGGTCATAGGTTTACTGAAGTAAACCGAAACGGATGAAAGTGTGATACCTAGGAAAGACTTAGGTTCCCAATTCTCTGGGCTATCGTCTCCTAGAGAAGACACAGAGGTGAATTAAGTATTTTGATGAAAAACTAAGTCTGAGCGATTGACTGTCTTTTTACGCATACAGTAGTGTCAAAACAACCTGATCAGGGATCATTTCCCTCAATGACCTAAATAAACGAACTACCACACGAACTATGGCTCCCCGGTTAAATGCCTTTGTATTTATATAAACACCGCTTCAGATATACCAAGGTGCCAACGCAACAACAACAATTACAAAATAGGGGAAGGGGAGTACAAAACAGTAAAACGGACCATGAGTGACAGAGAAAATGCCGACTGTTTTGTTTTTCATCGTACACTTTTTTGATGTCTTTTTGTCATTTTGTCTGTCGGAATGACATTTTGTGATTACGAAGCACGAGAGTTAGACAGACAGACCTCACAACATTCGCGCCACTGACTTCTATTCTGAGTCATGTCCCTCAACGACAATCCTCATCACTTGGGCCCCAACCACGGAGACGGGAAGCGCCAGCCGAAGCCAAGTCATGGCATGACCGCCTTGCCGCTACTTTCAGCCTTTCCCAGCACGTGCCAATAGAGCACGGAAAAGTAGACGATGGGTAGGCATTCGCAAAACACGACCGAGCCACTGCAGGCGGTAAAAAGCGATCGCTTTGTTAAGAGGGCAGTTATCCGTGCCCAAGACACGACAGCGCACCTCGTCTTTACTCACTCGAAGCTCCACCAGAAGCGAGCGATACTTCGGAGACATCAGCTATTGAAAACAGAGACGCCCAGCATCCTCAATGCGAAGTGACCAGGTCTTGCAACCGTAGAGTAAAACACTACGAACCGCGGAAACGTACACCCATCCCTTAAGAGAGAGAGAGACTGATGTCACGACGACGACGCAGGTGTCGCAGGTTTGCGAAAGCTGCTCTGGCTCTCGCTACGCGTGAACTGATCTCCTTCCCTACACCTTTGCCAGCTGTTATCAAGTTCCCAAGGTGCGATCCCGTTGGAATTCATTAACAGGAGACTGCCGAGCGCACTGCTGTGCAGTAATGGGAAACACGAATGGTACAGAACATGTCCTTGTACGTGCGCGCTTCAAAAGCCATCTGTCTGCCCGCCTCAAAGTCTCACCGTCAAGCCGAATCAATGCCAAAGCCCTGGAAATATCAGAAACGCGCAAAGCTTTCTCGAACGCTATCGCAGCCCGGCTAGCTACCGTAACTAGCGTGCAAAAAGATGGGTCCTCCGTGGAAGAACAGTGGAAGGTGATCAAGGAGGTTGCTTGGAGGGAGATACGAGGAACTGAGAAACGCCCAAAAGACTGGAGCTCAGAGACCACCTTGCAAGTAGCAGCCAAGGCCCAGGAAGCCCGAGTAGTGGAAAGCATTGAATGCTAAAGATAAAAGCGAAGGGCCTCGCAAGCAGCTAGAGCCGATCGTAAGAGTTACTGAACCGAAGTGGTGGAGAAGATGGAGACCGCTTCCGATACTGGTGACTTCGGCAAATTAGTTCGACTTATTCGGAGTGCTTCGAATGGGCGATGCAAGCCTGAATTCGTTTTACGTGATGCAGCAGGTCAGATTATCCCCGAGCAGAGAAGAAAACATCGAACGTTGGGTAGAATATTTTGGCCGGCTTCTCAACCGACCTTCTGATCACACCGAAGACCTCCTCCCCCTCCCCAAGAGTGTAGAGGTGTACGACGTCAGCTGCGAGCTATCAAGTACGGCGGAAATCGTCAGGATCGTCAATCCGTTGAGAAACAGGAAAGCTGCTGGAGTGGGTAGCATACCACCAGAAGTGTATAAGGCCCGTTTGTCATCACTGATAGAAGCTTCACGTGCCGTTCCGATCTGTATGGGAAGGAGACATTTTCAACGGACTGAGGTCCCTGTGTTCTGTCACCCATTCCCAAGAAACGAGATGACACAGTGTGCGAGAACTATCGGAGGATCAGTTTAACTGATGTCTCTGTAAAGATTTTATGCGTACTGCTACTTAATCGCTTCTCAGTTGCGAAAGACACCCACACTCGATCGAACCAAGGAGGCTTCCACCGTGGCAGAGGTTGTGTAGATCAAAGTCTTCACATTGTGTTGAGTATCGCAACACTGCTGCAAGTTCCAGCAGCCAACAGTAGCCTGTTTCATCGAGTTCTCGGCTACCTTTGACTCGGTTGATTGTGAATACCTTTGGGGTATAATAGAATCTGATGGTATTTCTGTCAAACTCTCAAGGATCTGAGGGCTTACTATGCCTCCACTAGCGCATGTGTCCGAGTGTATAGTGAAGAATCTTAGGCGTTTAAAATCAATTCCGTAGTTAGACAGGGATGCCCTCTCGCCAGTCGACTGAACAATGAACAAAGCCTGGGCTGATTACCCCGGTTTCCGAGTGATTCTAATGGTGCACATCTCGGACCTAGTGTTTGCAGACGACGTTATCGTGCTAGCAGATTCTCCCGCCAAACCTCAGCCAGTTTTGGACCGACTCGAATACTTCTCGAAGATTATTGGTCTCGGAGTCGATTCAGTGAAAACAAAGGTTTTGTTGACTTGCCCTGGGCCGTCGGCTCAGAAGCTGTCCATCTACAGTCAGGCGATCAAGTACGTACCATAGTTCAAACATCTGGGGTCAACTCTGCTTCCGAACGGTCAGGCGAAGTACGAAGTACTGTCAAGGATTGAAAATGCACGCAATGCGTTTCTTCAGCTTCGGTGTGTGCTATGGTGTCGGATCTAAGTTAGCCTTCAAACGAAGATTTGCGTCTTCTGTGCCGCTATCCGACTCGTACTCACATACGGATGTGAAACCTGGCCATTGCGATCTGAATGTACTAGGAGGCTGAAGGTGCTCAACCACTGGTTTCTGCGTCGAATTCCTCGCATAAGCTGGCAGGAAATGCTATCAAACGACGAAATAAGGAAGCAATGCAGCAATATCGACCAACTCTCCGTCCTTATTCAACGCCGCCGCCTGCAGTGGTTCGGCTACATACTCCGGCGACCCGACACAGAACTGTCCAGACAAACACTCTGCCCTGAGTAATGTACGGGATGGCACTGTTGCCTTGGTCGCCAACCGAAAACGTGGTTGAGCACCGTCGAGGAAGGCGTGGAGCGCCTCGGGCAGTATACGATCTACGGCCTGCGATACTGGAAGAAAAACTGGTTGACGATTTGCGCTGAGCTCGCGTCCAACCGCCGCGGATGGTCGGCGATTATCCGCGATATCCGTGGAGCCGACTTATCCTCTGGCAGGAGATAGTCTTGTAAACGTAAATGGCTTTTACTACCAAGTTATGGATCGTTCTATTCCGTGCACTTTAAATGGGTAAGACAAGGGTAATAATAAGGAATTCATAATTTAGGATATGAAAGTGAGTAAGGCTGAACGTAATTCAGGGGAGTGACATAAATGATTGGAACATTACGTATATCACACGATCGGTATAGACTGTTGAGAAACCGTTCAGAAACCGCTCAGAAACCACTCAGAAACCATCCAGAAGGCGTCTGAAAGCCGGTCAGTGCAATAACGCGAACAGCTATAAGGATGATCAAAAAGCGACCGGTTTTACAGCAGTTTTGTTGCAAGGGTATTAGCCAATAATTTGAATCTGGTAGACGCCGCGGTTTTTTTTTGCCGAATCTTTAGCACAGTATGTTTTTCCTCACAGATGTAAGTAGCGTCAGTGGCAAACAGCCCAGACAAAATTACAGTGACACAAAAACTGAATCGTCGTTAAGTTTATTTCCTTTTTGGTAGTCCCGCTTTAAAACTCGAACTAAAGGTAATAAAAAGACAAATGCAACACATTCAGCCATAATTTGTACATCGTAGCTCCAAAACACTGGTACCGCATGATGGACTGTATTACTGATAAAAGAAATCCTCATTATTATTATATTTGATCTATTTACAGGTAGACGGAAAACATGCTCACGTTTGTTTAAAACTACTCAAATTTTGACCATGCGAAATCCGGATTTCTTGCAGGTTGATGGTAAAATCATTTTGAAATTTCCAGACTTAATAAAACCAGCAACATAATTAGCACAACATAATACGCGTTAAACTACTTCCCTAGTGGCAAACCGGATCCGGCCCGGTACCAGCAGCTTGCCGGTAACTTGCCGAATGCTTTACGGAAAATAACTGGCAGGTTGCCGGCGATTTGCCGGAAACGATACAGGTGGGGTGCTGGTACTGGAAGGGCACGCCGGAACTAATCCAAATTCGAGGTGTGCTTTTGTGCCATTTTCAATTTTGAACCAAAATTACGAAGTTCCACACGTATCTTCAATGGTAAGGCAAGGTTTACTCAAATACGGAAATAATCAACCTGTATATCAAGTTACTTACGTAAACGATCCCATTTCTACTTACATTGCCAACAAAAGGGACAAAGACGGTTTACTAAGATGACCATACAGAGGACGACTCAAAGCACTCGGCCTGCTCTCGCCAAACAGGTAGCGCCTAAGGGGAGATTTGATCGAGATGCTCAAACAGCTCCACGGGTTATCCGAAACCGACAGGCCGTTACTAGCTCTACGTAAAAACCCGACGCTCAGGGGAAGCGAACACAAATTGATGAAACCCAGGGCCATGAGAAGTGATCGGGCACATTTCTTTACCTACCGCGCAACGAACCCTTGGAACTAACTACCACCTCATGTAATGGCAGCGAATAGCGCCATGTTTAAACGACGGCCGGATGATTGCTGGTGTGAGGTTTCCCCGGACTACAACTAGCCAAGTGGGTACACTATCAGGTTAAACCTCTGATTTTCACTCCTTCTTTCCTTTGTAAAATAGGACATCCGTTTCCCCGTCACACAATAAGACACAGAAGACTAAGTCCTTCTTAATCAGTTGTTCCCATGGGGAACTTTCGAAGGTAAGCATGGCAGCTAGTTGAGACAGTGAACCTGCCTATTTAATGAGACTGCCAGTTTATCTGCGAGCCAACCTGCTTTTCACTCTTTCCCTTGCAGTCCATCACTCAACAACCACAACATTAGGACCACCTGACGATTGAAACACCGTAGAAATATTGCAGCCCTTCTGTGCAAGAATCTGGATGCACACTGGCCAAAGCCGCGAGCCCCATGACCTGATCTGATCTGATGCCATTTTCAAGTTGGCTGATACTGCGCTCCGAAGCCACTTCCACGAAACTGTTCTATTCAAATAAAAAACAGAAAATTCACAAGGATAGCGGTTAAGAGCGAAATAATAGACGGACGTCGTGAGATATTAATGGACGACGGCGGTCAAACGGTCATCATGGTGCACTTTAGACCCTCATTCCCTGAGTTCCCACACCTCTGCCGCTTGTCACTTTTCCCAAATGACAGTCTTAAACTGGTCACTACCTTCGTCCCCGAGTACCGCGCCCTCGTTACACAATGAAAACGGAGAAATGGGGAGGAATAACAGAATGCAAATCCCAGGGAACGGTGAGGCGCACCCCAACAAGGTCAGTCCAGTACCGTTCAGTTCAGTTTAGTTCAGTTTTCAGTTCAGTTCAGCTCAGTTTGCACAGGACAGGGAATGGCCACGGCCAATCGAGCCTCCAGAATTCCTTCGATGGTATGCACACCAGTTATGCATCCTCCACTGCCGAGTGTATTTCGTCGAATCCCCGCTAAAAATGAGAGGGAAACGGAAAACCTCATCGCACATCAACTGCGAGAGACATTATGCATCGTGAGCGTTCACCGAGACAGTATGCAATGAGGGAAAAAGTCTGCTAAAACATACTCCAGAAGGACCACAGTGCTACCCGCCATCCATCTAGTTTATATACTCAGGGCTCACTACAAGGAAAGATCTTGTACTACTTGCGGTCTAGGGCATCATTGAAGGACTGGACGGTCTGCAGATCCACTGTTCCACCAGGCGGACCATTCCAACTGTTCACAACCCTGTTGCTGAAGAAGTGCGATCTAGCCATCAACCTAGATCGGGCTTTTATCCGCTTCTTTTCGTGTCCCCTTGTTCTGAAGTCTACAGCCAATTGGAATAGACTATCTCGTCTAAGGCCAGAAAGGCCCCTCATTACCTTGAACGTTTCTCAGATCTTCTCGAATTCTCCTCCTTTCCAACGAAAAAAGATTCAAGTCACGGAGTCTCTGCTCGTAAGTCTTACCCCTGTGCCCTTCAACCATTCGCGTGGCGAGACGTTGGACTTTCTCGAGGCGGGCGGCGTCCTTTTTGTAGAAGGGTGACCAAGCCTGCACGCTACCTTCTAAGTGAGGTCGTACTATAGTCATGTTAATAGGCACGAATACCTCCGGCTTCCGGCAAGACAAAGCTGATCGCAGTCTAAATAGATCCCCACGAGCCTTGTGCGCAGCAGCGTTGCACTGCTCCGACCATTTGAAGTCACTTTTCATGATGATCCCCAGGTCTTTAACCCTATTGACTGCCTCTACGATGAATAGCCCTTGATCATGGGCGACAGTTAGGCTCTCTGTTGCCCTTGACAACAAATGGCTTTTTTGAGCGTTCAGAGGTAAGTCCCACTTGTATGCTTAGTTCAGGACGGTACCTATTTCCCTGCTCAAGTCCACCCTACCCTCAGATTCAACAATCTTCACATCATACGCAAAAATAAAGCTGGGCGATTGAACAGCAGATGCCAGGTCATTAATAAATAACAATAATAGGGCCGGGCCTAGGACGGATCCCTGAGGTACACCACTGGTGACGTTCACCAAACTGGAGGTCCTGTCCCCCACTTTGACGTAAAACGTCCTGCGGGAGAGGAAGTCCTCCAGCCACCTAAATACCGGCCCACCTACGCCGAACGTCTCCATCTTGCATAGCAAAAGACGATGAATAACGGGATCGAACGCCTTGCTGAAGTCCAGGTAGCATACCTCAACCTCCTTACCTTCATCCAGTCATCGAGTTGCTTCTTCTAAGAAGCACAACAAGATCTATTTTTCAGGAATCCATGCTGGGCCGGACTTAGCATGAAGTGCTCCAGTAAGTGCTGGAAGATATGGGCACGGATGATCTTCTCCAGGACTTTACATAGGATGATAGTTAGGCTTACCGGCCTGTAGTTCTGCACAGCCGACTTAGGCCCACTCCTATGTATTGCCACGACTGCCGCGACTTTCCAGTCCTGAGGCAGCTCACCCTGGTCCAACGTGGATCTGTACAGCCTGCATACCGATGGAGCTATAATATCCGCCAACGGCTTGATGATAGCTGGGTGGATACTATCTGGACCCGCTGGCTTGTGGCTGTTTAACTCCTGTAGGTACTTACGCACGCTTTCCTCTGATGGGTCTAGCTCGTTCAACTGAGGAGAGGGATGAACCAGAGTCAAATCTACTCGTACCACACTATCCATTCTATGTACACTACCAAAGTATTCCCCCAGGGAGTTTGCTTTGCCCTGGTCATGAGTGACAATACCATAGTCTCTAGTGGATAGCGGACCTACGGCATTTCTTGTTGAGCCTTTAGACAATACATAGCGGTAGAATGTTTTCGGCTGTCGTCTCACAGACTGGGCCAATTTGAGCTCAAATTCCCGCTTGGAAGTTCTCAAAAGGCTGACAGTCTCGTTTCCCAGCTTTGTATAGCGGTTCCAGGCTAGCTGACTGCCGGAAGCTTTGTACTGCTTCCAGCAGTGGTTTCTACGTCTGAAGGCATTGACTATTGCAGCCTTCCACCACATGGGTTGCCCTCCCCACTCCCTCGTTTTAAAGGTGCGAACTCTTCCTGTAGGGCAGTCGGAAATCCTTTTATGGTCTGCCAGCGCTCCCCGACAGTAGCCTCCTCTGTCGTGTCCCAGGTCAAGCCCATCACCCTATTACGAGGCCTATGTCCATACTACCGAAATGTCTGACCAGCCATGAAGGTATCTTGTGTTGCCGCATGCATAGGACTATTTTGACACACACGTGATCACTCCTGCCCAGCGGTAAACAATAATGCAGGCCAGACACATCGTTGGGGAAGTTCGTTATAACTAGATCCAACAAGGATGGAACGCATCCAGTCCTATATCTGGTATTTTCCCTAATATGCTGGTGCAACGCATTGGCATGTAGCCATTCTAAGTGGGTTTGCTCCTCCGATCCCGGAACGCAGACCTCAGCCACCCAGTCGATGAGTGGGAGATTTAAGTCACCCACTATGAGGGTCTTTTGTGCGTCCTTAACTAGTGCAGCCAAAGTCCGCAGCAAACAAACGTCCTTTTCGTGGTTAGTGCTCGGTGCCCCGTAGACGCAGACAACGTTAACCCTTCTGCCTGGAAGGATGGTCGTAACGGCGCATAACTGGATATTGCGGGTGCAAATCTTGGCCTGAGACTCAAGGTGGTTTGACCTGGCCTAACGAGGATGGCTATTCCACCACCGAGGCGATCCTGTTCTCGATCCCGCCCAAAGGCTGCAAAACCATTACTTATTAGTCCTGGCACATGGTTTTTCTCAGAAAGCCACATTTCCGTAACGGCAACTATCGACGCTTTGTGCTCCCCGGCGGTTTTGGCGAGTTCCATCCATTCTTTTCTAATACTAAACGCGTTAGTATATAACACCACAGCGTTTGCTTCGTCGCACAGGTGTCTCTTATTATTTGCTCCTGTCCGGTTGTCAGGCGCAACGCCTGAGATGATAGCGAATCTTTTGCGTCGGTCATCCCCACTGGTGTGAATGAAGCCGGCTAACGATCCAGAACTTCCGATGACTCCCAATCCATCTCCATAGGAGTTGCCACAACATCCAGGCTGACAAGGGTCGCACTGTCATCCATCTGCGGACAGCACTGCCAATTCTCGTCTTCCAGCGCGTCCTCAATTACAACTGTTTGCGACCCCGCACGTGGCTTCTTTACTATTGTCGGGGTTGGGGCCTGAGAGCCGAGTACTGCATTCCGCTGAACTTGTTGGTTATTCACCAGCGCCCTGGCTGATCAAGCCAGGTTACCCTCCGGTGCTAGACCACCAGGCCTGACTTTGTGCTCGTCTAGCAAAATTTGGTATCTACCCTTGGTGGCGTGATCCACCACTGCTTCCTTCGCCAGTAGTCTATCCCGGGTGGCCTCATCGGTGAGATCCACTAGTATTGGTTTCGCACTGTGTTTGCCTTTGTTCCCGAGTGGTGACTTCCACGTCCCCACTCTGTGCACCCTTCTTGGAGTAGTAGGGTATGGAACACCTGCGATTCGCAGTATGTCGCAGACCCTCCTCCCATCTATGTCCCGTCTGGCTTTCGATTCTCTCATGAAAGGTGCTTCCTGGTTTAGGATCAGGAGCCTGTGGCTTGAGACCCTGCCCATCGACAAGATCTGCCTCTGCAGATCCTTCACTTTGTTTTCCAATATCAAAAGAACAGGGTAATCCACCCTAGATAACCTAGCCTTCGCGATAATAAAGTCACCCTTCTTTTTGAACTGCCTTGCCCTTCTCGGCTTCCGTTCAGTCCACTGGCCCTCGTCGGTCTGCTTCAAAGGAGTTGAGGCAACGACCGCCTGGCAAGCTCTCGAAACTGGTCCATTCGCTTTGATGACCGTCCTCTCAGGTGCGGATACTACTTCCTCAAACGACTGACTACAACCTGCTTGCGGTGGTTTGGGGCTTACGACTGAGTTACTACTTGGCGGGCGCTGGTCCTGCAGTTCTAAGGCCAGACTGGCCGCCTCCTTGCAAGGGGCACAGACCCATTCAGCCCATGGGTTCTGTTCGTAAAGGACATAGATGTCCTTTGCTATTTCTGAACACCTTGGGTGAAACCATCTCTTACACACCTCGCACTCTATGCCATTTACCGCACGTTTTCCGCATTTGGGTGCGAGACACGGGTCAGCAAAGCGTGTCATATCAAAAGCCACAAAAACGAGAGCGAAAACAACTAAAGCGCTCTTCACCCAAGCACAAAATACGCACTCTGACACTAACAGGTAAGGACCGCTAACACAAAAAGACAAAAAAAAGACTAGAAGCGAGAAAGGATCACTTCAAAAAAACACCGAACACTGCTCGGCAATACTACAAAGCGAATAAAAATATTCTCCGGATAAAGCGCACTTTAAATGCAATTATGATACGCTCAGTATCGTGAATTAAACTAGGTTAATTCACAAAACTGCTCAAAAACTCAATTCAAAGAACAGAGCACAGGACTTGGTGTGGCCGGAGCCAATCGTGTGTCCAGATAGTTGTGTTTTCGGCGCGTTTCCGTAGCTTCCAGCAAGGTGCGAGATTCCTTTTCCCAAAGGCAGAAATGTTTTGCAGGATCAGCCCTGGCAGAGAACGGTGGAAACAATGAGTAAATTGCGTCTGACCCTAAAAGCTGCTTAACGTAACTCGGGGTATACTGCCACCCAACATAGGTCTACTGCTTTCTTAAAAGCCTTCTTTGTTGTGGTATTTATGACCTCCTCCGGGAGCTTATTCCAATAGGGCACCACTCTATTCAAGAAGTAATTCGCCCTAATTTGGAGCCTCGAGTGCTTTCTTTGCCATCTAAGGCTATGCCCCCTTGTGCCTCTCTCGGGCATCAGAGAGAAGAGGTCTTCTCGACTTATTCCCGACAGTCCCTTCGTTACCTTGAAGGTTTCTATCAAATCCCGGTGAATGCGCCGTCTTTCCATAGAGAACAGGTCTAGGGCACGGAGACGCTCTGTGTAGCTAAACCCTCCTTGCTCAGTCACCATTCTAGTGGCTAGCCCTTGCACTTTCTCCAGGCAGTCTATATCATTCTGGTAGTACGGTGCCCAGGCTTTCACGCGGTATTCCATATGCGGCCTAACTATGGCTTGGCATATTGGAACGAAAATCTCCGTCTCTCTACACGACATAATGGATCCAACTCGAGAGAGTCCTCTCCTGGCCGCGTTGGCTGCTGCCACGCACTGCTTCGATGACTTGAAGCTGTTGTCCATTATAACGCCCAAATCTCTTACCTGCGAGACCACTTGCAACGAACCCACACCATTCCCACTAGCCCCTGTATTTGTGGTCAAGCATTGACGCTTGGTGAGGTCTGGTGGAAGGTCCTATTTGCGTGACCAGTTTTGTACTGCTAATACGTCAAGTTCCATATCTACTCCAGCTATCTTGACGACATCGTCAAACATAAAGGCAGGGTTTGTGAGCTCACCCCACCTTCAGTTCAGTTCAGTTCAGTTCAGTTTTCACAGGACGAAAGTGGCCGAGACCAATCGAGCGTCCAGACCGTTGTGTGGTTGGGGAGTTTCCTTGGCTCCTAATATTGCACGTTCAACGTTCCGTCTGAAAGGCCGAATTTGAGGGCACTATCACCATCATAGACATAAGTTCGTTGACAAAGATACCAGGGGCCCATTACCTCACCCCTCGTTCACACATCTAGCTCTGGGAACGCTGTGCTCCAGCTTCAATCCAGGGCCTTCTCCAAAGGTGGTACTTTGCTGCATCCCACAGCACCCTCTGACAGCCTATTCCACATAGGTACTACCTGGTGACCTGGTGAGGGGCGCGTGGTTTGATTTCGTAAAGCTCTTGCCTTCAAATTGAGTTTTTGAATAGTTTTATGAGAATTATCCCAGTTTACTTCACATTACTGAGGTTGTCAGAAGTGCGTTTAAGGTGCTTCTTATTCGGAGAGTTTTTTATTCTCCCTGCGGTATTGACGAGTGGTGTTCGGTGTTTTTTGAAGCTATCTTTTCTCACTTGGAATTTTTCTTTTCGTTCTTTTGCTGTGAAGGGCTGTACCTGCAAGTGTCGCAGTGTTTATTTTTTGTTTTTTTTAAGAACATTTGAGCTGCTTTCCCCCTCGTTTTGTGATTTTCGACTTGCCACTCGTTTCTGACCCGTGTCTCGCACAAGGTGAAGTTTCTGCAAGAAGCGGATCTTGTCGATGGGCAGGGTCTCAAGCCACAGGCTCCTGATCCTAAACCAGGAAGCACCTTTCATGAGAGAATCGAAAGCCAGACGGGACATAGATGGGAGGAGGGTCTGCGACATACTGCGAATCGCAGGTGTTCCATACCCTACTACTCCAAGAAGGGTGCACAGAGTGGGGACGTGGAAGTCACCACTCGGGAACAAAGGCAAACACAGTGCGAAACCAATACTAGTGGATCTCACCGATGAGGCCACCCGGGATAGACTACTGGCGAAGGAAGCAGTGGTGGATCACGCCACCAAGGGTAGATACCAAATTTTGCTAGACGAGCACAAAGTCAGGCCTGGTGGTCTAGCACCGGAGGGTAACCTGGCTTGATCAGCCAGGGCGCTGGTGAATAACCAACAAGTTCAGCGGAATGCAGTACTCGGCTCTCAGGCCCCAACCCCGACAATAGTAAAGAAGCCACGTGCGGGGTCGCAAACAGTTGTAATTGAGGACGCGCTGGAAGACGAGAATTGGCAGTGCTGTCCGCAGATGGATGACAGTGCGACCCTTGTCAGCCTGGATGTTGTGGCAACTCCTATGGAGATGGATTGGGAGTCATCGGAAGTTCTGGATCGTTAGCCGGCTTCATTCACACCAGTGGGGATGACCGACGCAAAAGATTCGCTATCATCTCAGGCGTTGCGCCTGACAACCGGACAGGAGCAAATAATAAGAGACACCTGTGCGACGAAGCAAACGCTGTGGTGTTATATACTAACGCGTTTAGTATTAGAAAAGAATGGATGGAACTCGCCAAAACCGCCGGGGAGCACAAAGCGTCGATAGTTGCCGTTACGGAAATGTGGCTTTCTGAGAAAAACCATGTGCCAGGACTAATAAGTAAAGGTTTTGCAGCCTATAGGATTACTGGAGAGCACGAAAGCTCTGGTGGAGGAGCAATAATATAATGATAATAATTATATTGGTTTTATTTTGGAGAAGCCCGAAGCATGCCATCAGCATAATCTTGTTGATACTGGTGGTGGAATGGACAGATATAATTCATGAAAATATGGATACTCTCATGAAAATGTAGGATGAAGAGGCTCAGAAGGGGGACTAAAGTGGGATGAGAATAGGATAAATGTATGCACACCATAGACACTGTGTGGGGTTTAAATGAACTCCAGGGCGGATTCAAATGGACGCCCGGTGTGTTTGCAGTCAAGGTCAGATGGAGAATATGAGTGGTCCGGGTTAATACATCTGAAGGCCGACTGATAAACAGGAGGAAGGCTAGGAATCGGTATAGGGAACTGCAGTAGCGAGGGGCGATTGAGAAAAAAGTGAGGTGCACCGCAGTGAATTAGATATCAATGAAGCATTGGTGCTCTGCCGTGGATTGTCGGCGAACAAGGCACAAAACCCATCGTAAAACAGGCAGCGAGCAATAAAAGACGTAGAGGGTTGATCAGATGACAAAAACGATTTATAGGAATTGGATACCGTAGGTGTGAGGCACAGATGTAGAATTGATGGGTGCATATGATGACGGTCGGTGGGATGATAACAATAGAAATGGCCGGTGAGGAACTGCAAGGTGCAGAGAGCTTGGACATATACATATATGTGCAGGTATATATATATATATATAAGAGAAGCAAAAGCAATAACAATGGGGTCCTAGAAAGAAATTATCAGTCATTGGGAGAGGCAGGTAAGGTTAGATCAAATGGTTATATAATTAATTTTGGGATATCCTGGTGAATTATCTTCATGACAGGTGCACATGGAGGCCCAACAGAGAGAAAAAGGAATGCGGAAGCACAGAAGTGATGAAGACAGTGAGGAGCCTTTTATGGAAGAGTGAAGTTGAAGGGTAGGATAGAAGAGATCAGGTAAGAACGGGTCTAATTATTTGATCAATGCAGGTGCGACATGTGGTGACGGACCAGAGGAATCGGGTAGTGACAGATCAAACGATTTGGAACTGCAAAAGAACATCATGACGGAAAGTTGTCAATACAATCGGTGGAGCATGGAAAAGCGGACCAAACTGAAAGGCACAAAAGAAATGCCTCTGGCTCAATTTGGGATATTTGAAAACCGTCAGGATGCATGGAGGGGGCTAGAAATTGATATGGAAAAGGGTGGTAGCGGGAGACGGTGTAGGAAAAAGAGGGGTCCATTACTAGGGATTATATAGTTTTAAGCCTATGCTACACTGCAGTAGATGGTCAACGGACAGGGCACAACACTCATCGTAGAACAGGTAGCGGACAATAGAATGAGTAGAGGGTGGCACCGATGGCAAGAATGATCTGTAGGGATTTGATATGGTAGATATTAGGTGCAGATGCCAGAAGAGTAGAAGCATATCATGAGGGTCAGCGGGATGGTAGCATGAGAAGCAGCCGGCATAAATGTGCAGGATGCAGTACTGATTTATATATACATATGTATATATACGTGTGTTTGTAGATACGTATATATAAGTACATAAATAGGTATGCGGGGAGCAGGAGCAGAGAGCAATGGAGTACTAGGAGAAAAAAGTATCAGTGATCAGAAAAGGGTGATAGGATTGGATCAAAGCGTGCAGGATTGAATTGGGAGAATTCAGACGAAGTTTTCCATGACGGGATAACATAGTGGATCAACAGAAAGAGAAGGGTGAGGAAGCACAAAAGTGACACCGGCCGTGAAGAGCAGAAAATAAACGAGGGAAGGTGAAGGATAGGATCGAAGAGATCAGGTAAGAACGGGTCTGATTATTTGATCAATGCAGGTGCGACATGTGGTGACGGACCAGAGGAATCGGGTAGTGACAGATCAAACGATTTGGAACTGTAAAAGAACATCATGACGTAAAGTTGTCTTTACAATCGTTGAGACATAGAAAAGCGGACCACACTGGAAGGCACAGGAAAATGCCTTTGTTGAGCAATAAACGGATCAAGGGATGGAAACAATGACCGAGGAGACACAGGTAATACATGGCCAATCAGATCATTTTCCTGCAGATGAAACACGAAGGAGGCGGAAAAAGAAGCAGGACGTCCCAAGACAAGTGAACCAGTAACAGAACAAAAAGGCCAAAAAATGAATGCCCAACGGAATTGAGGCAATGGACCTGGAGAGCTGTGTGCCGGAAATCAATTGAACAGGTGGATACTAATCCGGACACTGGAAAGAACCACAGAGGAACTGCGGAGCCAAGAAAGGAAAATATGGTGGTGGTGATTAGATAACAAATGCTACTGTAAAATAAGCGGAGTTCGGAGCTACAAGTTCTAATATGCGTATTGGTCATGGGTTCGGGTGTGATTTGTGCATAAGGCATTGGTCATGAGGAGGGAGAACAAAGAGGGATTTGGCAGAACGACAGGTATAAGAATGCTATCAATGGGCATTTCGAGCAGAGGGTCATACCAAGTGCATAGAGAATAGAAGCCAGCAATGATGGCAGGAGCAAAAGAAGATATTGGCGAGCGTCGGAAGAGAAGAGTGCTTAGGACAATAGTGACTCAGTGCAATGAAAGATGATATAGAGAGAGGCGATAGGACGTAGGACAGAACGGGTAGGTGTGCATACCGTGGTAGGGAGACAAAAATGGGAAGAGGTGACAGAAGATATGAGCTATATGTGAACAAACTGTGGCGGAAAAAGGATGAGGAGCATGCAATTTTCAATCGACAGCACTGGATTCGGTAGTCCGGGAGAAGTTAGAACGTTCGATCCACAACCGAGGCTAGTGGGTAAGACTGGCCGTGCGCTGGGCACCCAAACTGAAAATCTCTTCGTGAAGTGAACACAGGTGTGACCCACCAGTCTAATTGTGCTCGCGTATCGTTGCAGACGGCCTGCACGCCCGAGGTGCGCCAGCCATAGCGGTGGATCTGACCGCGCCCCACACTGTTGGGAGTGGCGTGAGTGTTCATTGCTAGTTGTACAGGGGACAAAACGACCGCGATAGGGGTGCGTGATCCAGGAACAGTTGACCAAGACGTGAGACCATGGACTGAAGAGCCAACGGAAACAGCGAGTGGTAGACGACTGTGTGGCAGTATTATCCAACACACCTGCCGGGGGATGGTAAGTACAGTGCCCGAAGTGGTTGACCGTCAGTGAGAACCACTGGAAAGGGAAAAGATATGGAGAAGTGCAGTCTGGGTGTGTCCCAGCTGAGCAGCAACGGATACTGAGGAGAAAAAAATGAATATGATGGTAAGAGATGAAAGTAGGCGAGCAATAGGGTTACTTTATGAAGGCAGGAGGTAAGTTTTCTATGGATCAGTGAGGGCAATGGCCTTAGTTCACGGCACTAGAGAGAGGGGGAGTGTCGGGCATGGGGTGTGCCTAGTGGCCTGTGGCGCAGAGGTAGTAGAGATATAGCGTGAGGCCTCTTTCACAGGCCAGGTCGGCGGAAACGAGCCCATTGGTGAGCAGTATAGCACTGGGAACTGTTAAGTATAACACAAGTGCGAGCCTAAAAGCGAACAGTGAGGAGGCACTGCGTAAGCAAAGGGGGAGCTGGTTCCAGATTTTGGAATAGGCTGACAGTAAGAATCGGGACTTAAGACTGAGATTAGAATGAATGACAGTGAGAGAGAGCGAAGGCACGATGTCGGATGGGGTAGGAGCAGAGCGCAGCGAATGAGATAGGATAAGAGGCGTAGGCCTGGTTATGGATTAGCTTAAAGAGAAAAATCAGGTTGAGCCTCCTGCGACGAATCCATAAAGGCTATGGACACGCCCAACAGCCTTCTGGTGAAAGTGCGCCGAACGCTCTCAAGAGATACAATAGAGGAACGTGGCCAGGGGCTGGAGGTAATGGGACAATATTCTAGGGGCGGTCTCACGTGTGAGAGATACGTGGAGAGGCGACTGGCCGGTATTAGGAAACGCCGTGTGATCAGGTCTAGGGTTCGCTTAGCTTTAGCGATTTCGAACGACGCCTGTTCTGAGAAAATAAAGGAATAAGAGTAGCGTACTCCAAGATCAGTAACCATGGGGTGTATGGGGATGGGCAGGCCGTCCAGACAAATTTGGCCGGGTGGCACAGTGCACTTGTATGGTAGGAGGAAGCTTTTCTCCGCAGAGAATTTCATGAACCACGGGAGCACCAAGTTCGGAGAACAAGTAAGTCACGCGATATGTTGCACAGAGTCACGGATAGGCCACTAGGGAGGAGGGAGTACACTATTTTTATATCGTCGGCAAAGAGGAAAGGAGCCCCGTGTCGAGTAGAAGAGAAAACGTAATTGAAATAAATAAGGAATAGTTATGGGCCTAGGAAACTGCCTTGGATGACGCCGCTAGTAATGAGTTTGGCGGAAGATAAATGGCCGTCGATAAGTACAGCTTGTGATCTGTGAGAGAGATAAGAGGATAGCCAGGAGAAAAGAAGGTCAGTAATACCGAAGGACCGGATTTTGGCTAACAGATGCATATGGGGAACACGGTCAAAAGCCTTAGACTTGTCGAGGTACAGGACGAGTACAGAGTTGCTGGCGTCTGCGGCAGATGATAGGACATTGAGAAAGTCAAGCTGGCAGGAAGAGCAGGAACGGGAGTTCAAGAAACCATGCTGACCAGGGTTCAGCGGGTTGTTGGATAAGAGGTACTGGACAATGTGTTTTTTGATAATTCTCTCCATGATTTTACAGACTACTGGGATGTGATTATTGGGCCGGTAGTTATCTGGGTCTTGTAATGCACCCTTTTCCGAAGCGCGGAATTATAACAGAGGATTTCCATTGAGGTGGGACGAAACTGTGAAGCATAGAGTTGCTGTATATATTAGGTAACAACAAAGGGAGGTCAGGACCACGGAAACGGAGAAGGGCCGGTGGGAGCTCATCTGGTCCCGGTTTCAGGGAAGGTTTATTGGAGGAAACTGATTTTTCAATTTCTAGATGGGTGAAGGGAATCGATGAAAGAGAGGCAGAGGTGCAGGGGTGGATTGTAGGAGGGGAATTACCAGGACAGCTTATAAGGGAGGTAGGGAAATGCTCATTGAAGGCCTCAGAAACAGATGCTGGAGTATTAGCGATGGATGAGCCACAGATGAGGAATTTGGGCGAGGTATGATTGGAGTGATTGGACTTTTTACTAAGCAGGTTGGACAGGTAGCCAGTTTTGTTTGGGTGTGCCAGGGCGATGGCCTCTTGCCTTCTCAGAAGCGACTCGGCCATGCGTTGCAGCTTCAGTTTTAGCTGGTTTATGCGCAGAAGAATTGTATAGTCGTGTGATCTAGCGAAGGTAAGTTGCAGCTTAGACAGCCCACGCTCTAAAAATAGCAGGCGTGAGCTGCTGGACTTGTAGCTTGGATGGGCACATGGGTTGGCGGTACTAAAGCAATGTAGGAGGTTGGAGTAGAGAGAGTTCGCAGCTGTGAGGGGATCGGAGGAAAGAAAAAATGAGTCCCAGTTAAGGGAGCGGATTATCATTGGCACTAGGAGCCAGTTGCAGGAGCGGTAGGAAGTCGGAACAGGGGGAGAGGATTGCATCGGAAGAGAACAGCTGGAGCAGCTGAACTTGCGCCTGACAATAAGGTGGTCACTGCCCGGAAAGTGATCAGTAATTTGGGTGATCTTATCAGGAATATCATTGGAGAATACTAGGTCCAAGACGTGGTTCCCCCTAGTAGGGCAGGAGACATGTTGGGTCCATCCACCAAGAAGGACACAGGAAGTGAAGGTGGAGAGGGCGGAAGGGCTAGTATAGGAGGACCAGCAAATTGAAGGAAGGTGAAAGTCACCCGCAATAATTTTTGCGCTGGCAGGATAGTCAAGCGCAGCATTAAAGACATTCACGGCGGAGTCAATTTTTGCAGGCTCCAGACCCGGGGGAAGTAGACGCAGCCAAGGAGGAGGTTCTGGCCGGAGATGTGAATAGATAGCCATAACGAATCCTCAATAAAGAGAACAGAGGGATGATCGATAACACTAGCGTGGATAGTGCATTTACAAAGGCTAAACAGCCCCCTCCACCCCTGGACTGGCGAAGGTTTGAGAAGAATTGATACCCAGCTATGCGAACAAGGTCAAGCTAGGCATCATCTGACAGCCAGGATTCAGTTACTAGTATAGTGTCAGCATTTGAGGTAAATTCCAGAGATCGCAGATGCGATATTTTTACAATTATTGATCGAGAGTCAATAAGAACTAGTAGGGAGGAGTTCAGTGTCGGTGTGCGCAAAGCACGGAAGCCAGGTGCAAGACTATTGGGATCGCTGCGGAGATAGGAGTTGGGTCTCAGTGGGGATAGAGCGTCAGTAGAAGAGGGAGGGCAGGCAGTGTTGGGTGGGGTCGGAAGGTAGAAGAAGCGTTAGCATTAGGCGCAGCCGATCGCTGTGGGTGATCAATACAGTGGGTGTGCAGCACACCGCTGATATGGGCCGGAGGGTTGTCACGCGGTACAGGGGGAGGGGGCACCATATGGCAAAGTGAGAGGTCAAGAATATCTGTCGAATCAGGGTGGACAGGAGGCAGAGCATGGTGTAGGGCGCTAAGTGACATGACATCGAGTGGGGAGCGATCTGCGATATGGGTCTGTGAAAGTTTATCGATATGGTCCATAGGGCGACTAGCATTATGGCCACGGGTGCGGAGGGCACCGGTCAGGATAAAAACGAGATCTTGACTGCTGGTAGCCTACCTGTTGGACAGAGTCAGTATAAGGCCGGTAGGTCGGCTTGGGGGTGAAGGTATGTGGGAGAGTAACTGGGAGGTAGTTCGGGGCGGGGGCGGGAAGTGAGTGGCGAAATTTGGAAGGGTTAAGAGGCTCATGAGGGTCAAGGGAGCCGGTAAGTGGGGAGGTGGGGCGAGGAGGCGGGATACATGTACGAGCCTGGAGTATCTGCTGGGGCACGTACGTGGTACTTCGGGGTTAGATGAGGGTTGGTGGAGGGGAGCAGAGGGGAACAGTGCAGGCATGCTGAGGCTATAGTATGGAGGGTTGGTGTCTGGGGGGCAGGGAGGGATATAGGGTAACAAAGGAGATGGAGGATTGGTGTGACCCATTCAATCAGAGAGAAGGAAAGACAGAGGAAGGGGGTGCGGGGTAGTGGAAGGGTGAGTGGCACTGGCAAGGCCACGAAGGTCACTCCTACATAGAGGGAAGAAGGCCTTAGACGAATCTGGATGGTGGCCCAACTGGTTTTCACCTGGAGGGTCAGGGAGTACGCTATAAGCAGATGCCGATTGAGAGTAGGGGGTAATGGGTGAGATGATTAGTTGAACAAGTGCGGACCTGGTAGGAGTATCAGGTAGGCTCATGGAAGGATTGGGGCGGCACTTATGAGGATAACAACGAAGTGCCGCCGCTGAGCTAGCAGCTGGCTGGTAGTTGGTAGAGTCGTTAGAGCGAGAAAGGTGACTGACAACACTTGTCAACTGCTGGGACGACGGATGGGAAGTAGTACTGCGAGGGCTGAGGGTTGTACCAGGGTCTTGTCTTGGCTGTGAGGCTATGATGGGGGAGAGCGGCTTCGACACTGGAGTGGAGCGCCGCTTGAAGCCTGTGGTCGGGGAGCGAGAGCTACAGGAAGTAGAGGTCACAGGGGAGACGGTAGAAAAGGGCGTTTGTGTGGAAGCTGAACCGAGGGTGGGGAGTTAGACATAACTAGGACAACAGTTTGCAGGTAGGCAGGGTGAGGCACTGGGCTCGCCTTTGACTTCGTGACAGAGGGGCATTGGGTAACCTTCATGTCGGCTACAGTGGGGTCAGCCTGCATGGGCAAGGCGGAGTTACTTCTCAGCGAGCGGCGTATTTCCCGTCGGAGGGGGGTTTTATCAGGGAATATCTTGTTGTCCTTATACGGCGAAATGGCAGCAATTGTCGACTTGTTGCTGATGAACTCTCTAGCTGTTAGGTCGTCCATGAATTGGAATAGCAGGGGGCAACTATGTCGCTGGGACTTTTTGCCCAGCCTCCTGCAATGACATCTATAGTAGGCCATATTTCACGAACTTAGTATGTTGTGTTTCGCTAAGGAAGGTGATGAGCCTTCTGGAACGTTAAAAACCACTGCGTTCTTGGAGTTGCTAATGCGGTGGTATATTTCAGTAGACACGGAGTCGAGGTGTCCCACGGGAAACCAAGTCCTTGGGCGGAGTAGCTACAGGATCAAGGAGAGTAGCCAGGGGTGAAACTTTTGAAAGGATTTCATCAGTCAGCTCGGCCTTATTTCTTAGTTCGACGAAACTCTGCTTAAGGCCATTAGGACCATCAGAAACTTTACCGTCGACGTTAACGAGGGTGACAGAGCACGGCCTGGTTTTTGGAAAGGGCTGGGCGTGTTTGGATTTGCCAGTCTTAGCGATACGGATTTTCCGAGCACTGGTTGGGGACCGGGATGGCATGATAAGTGGGAATATATGACGGAGGTAAAGAGTTAGCAGGAATTCGGTCAACTAGACGGAGACAAGCCAGAGGTATGAGCAGACCAGGAGCTTGCCTGGGTGCTACGTGCGCAAAGGTCTAGATGAGACCTATGCAACAATGAGGTACGGGAGTAGCCATTCTCATCGGTCAGGTGCAAACCACCTTGAGTCTCAGACTAAGATGTGCACTCGCTATGTCCAGTTGTGATCCGTTGCGATCATTCTTCCAGGCAGAAGGGTTTACGTTGTCTGTCTCTGCAGGGAGCCAAGTACAAAACGTGAAGATGATGTTTGTTTACTGTGGACTTCGACTGAACTAGTTGAGGACACACAAAAGATCCTCTTAGTGGGTGACTCTAATTTTCTGCACATCGACTAAACCTTTTGGGTCTGCGTGCCGGGATCGGAGGGGGAAACCTACTTAGAGTGGCTGCCTGCCAATGCGCTGCACCAACATATTAGAAAAAATGCCAGATATAGGACTGGACGCCTTCCATCCTTGTTAGATCTAGCATTACCGAATCTCCCCAACGATGTGTCTGGACTGTCTTACCACATGTGTATCAAAATAGTCCTGTGCATGCGACAACCCAGGGTTCCCTCAAGGCTGGTCAGGCATTTCGGTAGTATGGACATAGATGGGGTTCGTGACAGGGCGATGGGTTTGACCTGAGACACGATAGATGGAGCTACGGTCGGCGAGCTCTGGCGGGTCCTAAAGGGACCTCTGACTGCCCTACAGGAAGAGGTCGCGCCCGAGAAATGAGGGAGTGGGGAGGGCAAACCAATGTGGTGGAGGGCTACAATAGCCAACCCCACCAAGCGTAGAAGCTGCGGCTGGAACCTTTACAAAGCTTCCGGCAGTCAGCTGGCCTGGAACCGCTATACAAAGCTGAGAAAGGAGACTGTGAGCCTTATGAGAACTTCCAAGAGGGAAGTTGTGTTCCGACTGGCCCAGTGCGCAAAGCAACAGCAGAAAACATTCTCCAGCAATGAGCAGTCGAGAGGCTGAGCAAAGAATGCCATAGGTCCACTATCTACCAGGGATTACTCTATTGTCACTGATGACCAGGGCAAAGCAGACGTCCTGGGGGAATACACATAAGACAGATAGCGGGGTACGAGTCTATCTGGCTCCGGTGTGTCCTGTGTAACGGCCGGTCGTGAAAAGTCCCCCAGAACCCACTTCAGTTTCCATGTTTCCCTAACATCACTCAAATTTTTACACTAATGACTTGTTTTGTGCACTGTTTGTTTTTACGGATCAACGCTTGTTTGTCCGCGCCCAGCGCGCTGCTCTGTCATATCCTTGTTCTGGACCTGCGTGAGGCACGTGCTCCTTTCTCGCATGCCGCAATCTGGTTCTCGTTTTTTGAGTCCTTGTGATTGCGTAATTGATGTTTGTATCCATTTCCTGTCATTGCTCATCTGATTATCGAGTATCGTAGAATTTCACGGATAACCGTGTTCTGATTTCGGGATCCGTTGCGAATTTGGCTGAGCATTGCTCAAACATGTCTTACGATACTCAGTTTATCAACTTGGAATGAGAAAATACGAAACAAGCCCAGAAAATGATCGAAGCAATTGGAATATGGACAGGAAGTAATACGGCAAGCCACTGGGGAGGGTTAGGGTACTTAGGTCAACTAGTCCTGTCAGTACTAGCTCATGTATTACTGAGTGTAATATGGATTGCAAGAATGTCGATGTATTTAAGCTAAGGATATTAGACCTAGAACAACAACTGTTATCAGCTAGACAACAGGCCCAGGAAGCAGAACAGAAGTATAGACAGAACGAGCGCGAGCAGAAGATCAACGACTACCACCTATCCGACAGAGCAGGCCAAATTATAATAGGAAGCTCTGTGCCGGTCTCCAAATATCAAACACCAACGCAGCGATCGACTGCCAAGGGTAGAACTGACAGTTTTCGACGGATGATCTGAACACCACTGCAAGTTCATCAGGCAGTTCGAAACTTTCGTCGAAAACAAGACAACCGACCCTGAGAAAAGGCTTCTCTACCTGACTCATTACTGTCGAGGCCGAGCAAGATAAGCCATCGATGTTTGTACCATGCTCGACCCAGAACAAGGTTACACATGAGCAAGGAAGATCTTGAGGGACCTGTTCGGCCAGCCGTTCAGGGTAGCCCGTAACCTAATAGAGGGCGTGACTGTAGAAGCAAAAGACCCAGGGGTGACGTCTTTACAACGGCCGACCTGGTGATCAAAGTGCAGAACCTTTCAATAGACATCGAACATTTAGTTTAAAGGGCTGACCATGATGCAATGCATACGTTGGAGGGCATAGTCCGTCACTTCCCTCCCGAGCTACAGGGTCGGTGGGCGCAAGGGGCGGATCTTCGAAGACCTGACCGAATACTTGGACAGGCAAACCAATATAGTCGGCAGTAGATTTGGCCGACTCATCCGGGACAGTAACCGAGTAAGCAAACCTATCACTAGCCAGGCTCAGACCACTTTACGGGAATATCCAAAATACCAGCCTCGGACCAATGCACACGCCATTTCAGCTGAAGCTATAGCGCATCCAAGTTGCAGGTCCTGCGCCGTTAGCCGTGGGCTACTAGAATGCCCCAAGTTCATCCATGCCACGATAGACGAACGTCGGGGAATGGCGAGGTCGACGGGAACGTGTTTTATATGCCTCAGCACAGCGCACCGGGCTGCAGATTGCCGAACAAAGACCACATGTGGTCACGAGGGTTGCTCGGGGAGACACCATCGACCATTACACCGGGCAAGAGAAGCGACACCAAAGACGAACACCAAGCCCAGTGTTATTTGTTCAAAGTCACGGTCCACCAGCAAATAGCGCGTTTAGGTGCAGTTGCCTTGGGCGCGATGGCCCTAACTGGGGTGGTCAAGGCGTTGGCGTTCGCTGACAATGGATCGGACACTACCCTGGTGAGGGAAAGGTTTGCCGACCAGCACGGGCCCGCTAAATGTACGACGTCGTCAGTGGTGAGCGCAGTGGGCCGAACGCAAGTAATGACTTCCGAGCAAACAGAGTCAACGGAGGCATTTACATTGGCTGATCTCCCCATGCGAGAACCACGGCCAGTGAACGTAATTTTTACTAGATGGCCCCACCTGCAGGATATAGCCTTTGTAGACGGGAAGGACGACGAAGTGGACCCCTTCATCGGCTGCGACGTGCCAGAGGCGCATTGGGTACTTGACCAGAGAGTAGACGACCTCCAGGCACCTCATGCCGTACCCACGGCTCTGAGATGGATGTTGTATGGTCCAGTAGGGGGACGTGGTTCCGTGAATTACGTATCAGCCGAAATGAGTATCAGTTGCAGTGGCTGTGTGAAAAGGAGTTTCAGGGCATCGGAGGTGAGAGGCTTTCGTTGTCGCAAGAGGACCACTTCGCCCTACAAACCGTGCGACAAGGCACTAGAGGCCTTTAAAAACAGTTCGAGGTTCCCCCCATGGCGCACACCAGTTGACCCTTGGGTTGGCAACAGAAACTATGCTCTTCAAAGACTACTTCGACTGAAAGAAGGCTTCGTCCGAGGCCAGGATCTATGGGAACAATACGCAGAAGTAATAAAGCGGAACGAAGCTCTCGGCTATGTTGAAAGGGTGCCTGCTACCACCGACTGCCGGAAGGGGATCTGGCACCCACCTCACCACCCGGTTATCAACCCAAAAAAACCGAAAAACTGCGGGTGGTGTTCGAACTTGCGGCCAAGCTGCAGGACAAGTCGTTAAATGATCGTCTACTACAAGGACCTGACTGGACCACACCACTAATCCAAGTTCTGTGCAGTTTCAGAGTGGATAGAGTGGCCTTGTCCGCCGATATCGGAGAAATGTTTCACCAGGTGAAAATACCGGTGGATGAACGAAATGCGTTGCTTTTCCTGTGGCGAGAAGAGAACAACCGGGACAACACAGTGATAAATTGTAGGATGACGGTCCACCCCTTCGGAGCTATATCATCACCGTTTTGTGCGAACTATGACCTTAGAGAACCAGCAAAAAAACATGGAGATTTGGTCCATCGGTCGGTGGTAGATAGCGTCAGCGGAAGCTTCTAAGTGGACGACTATCTTTGGTCATTCGGTGATGTAGACTCTGCCCTAGCGCAGTTCAGGGGCCCAGCAAGGTTGCTAGAAGAGGGCGGCTTCCATCTGATGAGATGGATGTCTAAAGCTCCACAAGTGCTCGAAGCCACTCCGTACCACGAGAGGGCCGAAAGTGTTGGAGATTTGGACGGATCTCTACTCCCTACCGGAAGCACTCTAGGGATAAAATGGAACGCGGAAACGGACTACTTTGTTTTTGAGCTAAACTTTCCCGAGCTGCCAGTAACCCGTTGTGGCATACTTTCCGCCGTCTCTAGCTTGTTCGATCCGCTCGGTTTTGTCTCTCACTGGCTGTTGCCCGTAAAGATCCTGCTGCAGCAGATCTGCCCTAAGAAAGTCGATCGGGACCAGCCATTGGACCAAGAAGACCGGCTGGACTGAGAAGATTTTCTGGACACCTTAAAGAAACTAGGGGACATAAGGATTCCACGATATATACCCCCTGGTTATGCAACACGGACAGGGGAACAGCAAGCCTCTACTGACGCATCCGAGTTCGGTCGCGGAGCGGTGGTATACGGACGATGGTGCACGGGAGGTGGCCAGCATGCTAGGAGGATTTCGTTCGCCAAAGCCCGCATTGCCCCACTGAAAGTGGTTTCGATCCCGCGCCTTGAACTCAGCGTAGTCGTGTCAGCTGTCAGGGCGGTGCAAGCGATGAAAGGATGCTTCGACTTCTACATTTAGTCCGCTAGTTTCTTGACAAGCTCAACGATAGTACTGTACTACATTAACAAAGTCAGGAGCCGTTTTAGTTTTCTCCTGACTAGCCGGGTCAAGATCATCCACAACGAACCGGCCACTAACCAGTGGAAGCATGTCAGGTCTGGCGATAATCCAGCCGATCTGTGCTCCCGAAGTGCGACCAACTTCCGGCAACTCGACACGTGGACAGGAGGACTGAAGTTCCGGCAAAAGCCTAAAAGGACTGGTATGTGTATGAACTAAAACCCCTTCAGGAATTGGAACTGGAGATCAAAGGCGTGGTGATGACAGCCACGGTCTTCGAAGCGTCATTTTTTGCCACGGTTGGTCAGATTTTCTTTTTGGATGAGGACAGTTCGTGCATTATTTTGGCTGGCCAGGTTCAAGGGACATTTTCTAGTGATAAAAGGGATCCGCCCTTCCGGCCGGATACGGGGGGATCCTATAAGCCCCGATGGATTACAAGCAGCAGAACACTATTTATCCAAGGTGGTACAACTTGCGGCTTTCACCCGGGAAGTCGAGAGGGTGGAAGAAGGGGGGCCAAACAACAAAGGAATATCATCTCCGAGAGGCGACTTGAAGCATTTAAACCACAGACTCATTGCCGGACTACTACGGGTAGACGGCAGGTTGACCAACTCTCACCTGAGCTGTGACACCAAATACCCCATATAGCTGCCGGCTCGACAATCTGTGATAAAGCTAATAATAATATTGGTATGTTTCTCGGCCATGGTCGAGACGCACTCGCTAGCGCATGATCAAGGTGTAACACGCTACTCAATAAGATGGAATATTCACAAATTCTAAGTACGAAAACCAAGAGTATCAGCGATAGAAAAACGTAGCCAGCAGCAGTTTGAATGGATCATTTTAATATGGGTTTACGCGGCAGTTTCGGACCGGTTTCGAATCCGGGCTAGGCGGTGGTGCGCGGTGGAGATATCGAAAAATCGTTAACGCAGTGCCAAGGACGCATTATGAACGAGAATGATGCAAGCTGAGAAAAACGGAGGCCTACTAAGGTTCTGCAGATGGAGTAAATTTTGAATAAGAGGAAAAGGAAGAAAAAAATTGTAAAGAAGTGTTCTCGGGAGAGCCGATGCATGCGAAGCGGATGGCGATCCATGAAGACGATGCAAACCCTGAGTGACGTATTTATCGGAGCCCAATAAACGGAATGAGTTACGAAACGGAGCCGAGACCAATTTCGTGAAAGTGAACACTGGTTGATGTGGGGGAAACAGCAGTCCATAAAAAGGTGAGTTTAGATTCAGGATCAGCAACATGTACCATTCAGAAATGAGAAAGCGCAAATGGAGGGTCCTCGAGAAGTTAAGGGTCAACTTCCAGCCGGCTACGGTTTGAGGGAAAGATAAACTGTGGTAACGGATAATAAAGTGGGAAAATCTCCGCATGGATTTCAGTGTTATTATGCTGTTTCACTGACAAATATATATGTATGTACTGACGCATTTGCCTTCAGTGTTATTCAAGGTCATTTCTGGTAACTTACGACATCGTATAGGTATGTTTCGTTTGGCAGGGCAAAGTATGTGTCTGTCAATTGGTCGAGTGTAGCGGTATATTAGCAGCATGCGCGTGAACTGGAATTCGTGTTGGTTGCCTTTGAAAACGCTGAACTATCTGATAAGGAATTAGAAGTATTTCCTGTCGGGTGGCTTGATTTCGGTCCCAGTTGCTATGGTAGATTCCACTTCAGTCTCTGTCCGTAAGAGTCAAAGTGGCATCCTTGGTTATCCTGTTTGGCGACCGAGATAGTGGGAGACAGCGAACTTGAAATAAAGGGGGATTGCAGTCTGGACGAGGTTCAAGCTGTGGGTTATGATAATATATGAAGACAATAAATAATGGACTGGTTAGGTCTGTGTGAGCGGGGCATGGATGAAGTTTCATTTGAGCAGTCAGTGGCACCTACTCCACGTTCTAAGTAAAATGGGCTCGCAGTGGATTTGCGCTATACTGCTGCAGGCTAACGAAGTTGCGTACATTAGTTTGGTAACTGTGTATGCATCCCAAAGAATTTATGATTTTGCAAGGATACTAACATAATACCTAGGGTTTCACGGTTTAGAGCAGTTTGAAATGATTACCCTCAATACCGTTTGCTTACGCAGAACGCAGTTTGGCAACGAAGCGATAAGATAGGTTTGAAATAACAGACTGTGGGCGAATGGGACTGGCACACTGTTAGCGTAGCCCTATGCTGTTACTGTCTCTTCCGGCGTAAGGGTTATTCTATACTGAGTAGTTTCTGAGAAGCCTTAAAGTAGAAGAAACTACTGGGGTGACAGAGGTGATACATTAGAGGAGATTGGTCATGTGCCTTGGAACGTTAACGTGAGTTCAACTATGCTCTTACTCGATGGTGCCATCATACTAAGATTGCGCTCGAGTGCGAGCAAGGAAATCTGATGTAGACATGATTGCATGGTTATCGCAGTATCCTTTTTGTCGTTATCGTACTGCAAAGCAGGAAAACACCCATGTGAGGACTGGTTTTGTAGATCCGTGAGAAACGGGAATGAGATTAGTCCGAATTTTTGTCAGGGGAGCAAACTCTAACGGTCTAGATTCCGTGCTCATGGTAGGCAGTTCAAGGGCCTGCTTCAGGTAGGGAGGTAGCACGATACACGACTACTGGCATCCAGCACATGGCGTTCCAAGAATGATCCACACTTTTTTGGACGTTTTTATGATTTTTTATGGTTTTATCACAGTCAGATATCTGGCTGTCTGAGAAGGCGGAGCTGCTTTTGGTGGACGACCACAGCTCCCACGCCCCGGCCAAAACATGGGCCGCATGTAACAAGCCGCGTTGGGAATAGGTCAGCCACATCAGTCAATCCGTAGCAACACTGCAACCCGGAGACACGAGTCGCATGCGACAAGGCTAGTGTGCCTGGAAGACAAAACAGTGGGGTATTTTTTCTCACTTTTTATGCCAATCTCTACTTTTTGATGGTCATATTTTATTAGTGCTCAACTCTGTGCAGGGAGACCATCACGGCCAGGAATGTTTGCAGAAGTGCTGCGCTAACACTCGCCTTGTCCGTGAAGTCAGAACCTCCATGCCGTTTACATGGGACAAAAAAGGCTGGGCGAGGTAGAGTCAAACACAGCCTGCGATTATTCAATGGGGTTTATGTTGAACAAAACGCCAGTCTGCACAAAAATGAGGTACAACTTGCGGCACTAACAACGTGATTCGTCTGGACGATCCACAGATGATTTGTAGTTTTGCTGGGTAAGTATCAAATGCTATATAGGCCAATCATGGAGGATGCTAGAGTTCTGTGATAGGGACGGAAGTTGAGCTGTGAGTGACTAATGGTGACCACTAGATGGAGATTGAGGAGTGTGACAGGTGCTACGTCTTTGGTTAGAGACAAAGGCGAAGACTTAATAAAAACAGCACTGGGAATGTTTAAAGACTATCTTCCATGCTTCCGGTGGTATTTCATATAATCAAATACGACTTCTGATGCACTGGCCTCAGTCATGAGAGTTACTATGTTTAGGAATTGTAACCTGGTAGGTTTACGCTTAGGTGATGGCAACTACGGTGTACGGTGTGGCACATCCTAGATTATCAAGGGTTCTGGTTAGTAACCAAAGCTTTCCTAACAAGCTCCAGCAAAAGTCATGTAAGGATTTATAAGAGCAATCAGTTTTTGGATGTCCAGCACTACGTGTAGTCTAGACTTAAACATAATTAGGGAATCTAGGGAACGGGTATCAGCGGAAGTTTATTCCACAAAGTTGCCTATTTCAGGAGGAAGTTTTGCCTTAAGGATTTCCGAGAATTAGGGGCCATTATGCGGTGTTCCCTATTGCGCAGCTGATGTGCCGAGTTTATACTGAACTGAACTTGGCTGGAGGATACAGCTTGTTTGCGGAGCAAAGTAAACAAAAATGTAAGGTTGAGTTTTACTCCCCTGAGCCACAGATTATCAGGCCGCAGGAGTGTACACCGCTGTCTGTAGGTCAGGGTCGTAGAAGGTCCAAACAATGTTTTGGTAGATCGACGCCGTACATTCTCATTGTCGATAATGTCACGTTCATGCATATTTGAGAACACAAGTGTGCAGTACTCTAGGGTTGGGCGAATATGAGTTTTGTATATCTCTAGCTTACTGTTCGCGAGAAGAAAATTTCTCAGCGACAAGCGGAGGGACTTGTTTGCCCGTGCTGTTATGCACGAAGTGTGTTCAGAGAAATTGAAAGTGTAAAAATATTGCAGTCCGACGTCTCTTACTGTAGGGGAATATGGGAGTGAGACACCGCCAATCTTAAGCGTATCATAAGGAATATTGCGGTTTAGCGTAAGAAAACTGCTTTTGTTCACTGAAAATTCCATTTTCCAACGATCACACCAGGAGGATAAGGACTTTACGTCGACAGTGATGTTATTCAGTGCTACAGGTAGGTTTCCTCGTTCGAATTCGTAGGCTATCTTCATATCGTCGGCAAACAAGAAAACTTCGCCATAAGTGATGCAATGCAAATATCATTTATATATAGTAAAAACAGCAGTGGTCCTAGAACACTACCTTGGATAACCCCACTGTGTACTGGGTGGGGGTCTGACATCTGGCCGTTGATCAGGTAACTTGGTGACGGTCTTGTAGGTAGGATTTAAACCAGCTGAGTAGGGAGTTTTCAATCTCGTATCCTCAAATCTTGTTGAGCAACTGCAGATGTGGCTCTCTGTCGAAGGCTTTTGTGATATCAAGAAAGATGATGACGAGTGCTCTGTCTTTGTCGGTAGCTGTTGTTACCAAATTCAGAAAGTAAAATTGGCAAGTTGAACACGACCGTGATCTGAGAAATCCGTGCTGTCTTGGGCGGATGAACTCATGTGCTGAAGGGAGGTCGGTCAGGTAGTGTTTCACAACTTTTTCTGGCAGCCTCGAGATCATTGTCGTATGATTAATCGGGCGGTAATTTGCAATGTCAAGCGCTGAGCATTTCTTGTGCCTGAGGATAATAATGGATTTCCTCCATTGGCTGGGGAAGCTCTCGGTTTGCAGAGATAGATTGTATAGGTTTAGTAGTAGTAGAGAAATATCCGGGCCACCAAGAGTTAATATTGCTGATGGTAGGCCTTCAGGTCCGGGGTAATATGTCGGTTTGAAGGTGTGGACGTATCTATTTATATCCGTAGTGGTAACCGTGATAGAAATGAGCGAGGAATTTGTGACAGACGGGGTGACAAGCCGGGTAAACGTTGGACTGAGAGATCCGGTGGTTGTGAAGAAAGTATTAAATGTGTCAGCTATCTTTCGAGGTGAGGTTATGAGATTATTCAAATGGATGATCTGTTTTATGCGTCAAGTTGATTGAGGGGCACGAGCTCTATGCAGCCGGGCTAGCTCTTGAGCTTTGTTTTGGTGGCGTAACTCTTTGGTTTCTTGCCTTAGTTGTAGGTTACGGGCTTTGCGGTGGATTTCGTGGTAGAGGTGTTCCAGTCTGAAGACTGTAGAAAAGTCTCTATTTCGTTGGTACTGCCGTCGAAGCTCGTCGTGTCTCTGCTTTAGCCTGGTTATATGGTAACCTGCTGGTCTGAATGGATGTTGGGGGCGTGATATGTTTTCGATGCATGAGTGTAAACTTGAGTAGAGGAGGTCAGCGGCGTACCGGGGATTTGCTGTTAAGAAGAACTCGTCCCAGTTTCTGGAGCGAATTTGAGGGGGATATGGTCCTATTTAAAGTGAAGGAAGGAGAGACCTTTACATGGTAGGCTATCAGTACGCGGCTTGACTTGAAATCTGCGACTGACGACCTTATGGTCACTGCCTGTGTAGTCGTTTAGTACGGAGGCAGACACGTTTGTGAGACCCGGGGTAAATATCAAATGAAGGATGTTATTCTTTCTGGTAGGCTGTTTACATGTTGGGTCCACTGGCCCAGGCGAATGCTTGAGGCGAATAGCAAGCATTTGTAGGGGGCAACAAAGGAGGACCAGTTTACGCCCGGGGCATTGAAGTTGCCTTCTATGAATTTACCTCCAAATGGCAGGTCAGCGATGTAATTAAATGCATCAATGATGGGATTAAATGTGGAAGTGTCGTTTCTGGGGGGTCGACACATACAACCTAAAACTATGGTCATCTGGGATAAAGAAATTGTAAACCTTATAAAATCTTCAACATTTACCAGCGCAGTATTTTCCAGTAGGGTGGCAGATAGGCTGCTCTTGAAGTACCCCATGCAACCTCCACCGCGGCTGTAGATTCGTTGAGTCCTGAAGGTTTGATAACCGATCAGTGATATTTGGTCACAAGGTATGTGCTCGGTGAGCCTAGTCTCAGTGATCAGGATAATGTCAAAGTTGTGGACGACAGCCAGTCTTTTTATAGCGAAAAGCTTGATCAAGATGGAACGGGAGTTGAATAGTGCTATGGAAAGCATTTCCGTGGGAGGCTTCGAGTAGTCAGTGGATTTGGTAGCCAGAGTGGGCGTGGCAGGGCCGTGATCAATAGGCAGGTCACCCATGCAGGAGGACTGGATGTGAGTTACCGCTTCCATTTGGACTGCTCTATCCTAATCGCCGCAGATGGTACACTGGGCCGAACACTCATGATGTTCAGTAGAGATTAACACTGGAATCGGAGGTGCGATCCGACACGTCCTCTCCGTGGAGGGACATGCCGGGGAAAGTCATGTGACGAGCGTCATCCGGAGGCGACTTTGGTTGCTGAGGGGAAGAGCGACTGTAAAACGCGAAATTCGACATTGTGTACACTGTAGGAGACGCAGTTCCGCGGCGGGCAAACAAAACATGGCCCCGTTACTAGAATGCAGAGTGACTTCAGGCTGGTGGCCTTTCAGCGACACCAGGTTGGACTATTTCGGGCCCTTGTGTATCAAGTGTGGGAGGGGGCTGGATAAACGATGCGGGTTTATCATGACATGCATGAAGTCACTTGCGGTGCACTTAGAAGTTGCGCATTCAGTGACAAACAACTTTTTTTACGGGCCTTGCGGCTCTTTATCAACCGAAGGGGCGTACCGGCAGATATATTCTCCGACAATGGGTCGAACTTCGTGGGCGCTCAACTTGAACTGCAGCGCTGGCACAAAAACGTGAGCAGGGACCAACTGCATAATCAAACCCTGGCCTACAGTGTACTATGGCAATTCAGTCCCCCGCAGGTCAATCAGCGCGGCGGCGAATGGGAACACCTGATCTGGTCCACCGGGCGAATACTGCTGTCGATCGTTGAGCAACAGCCGCAGCACGACAAGAAGCTGAACGCCTTCATGACTGAGGTCGAGAGAATTCTGAAAAACCGCCTACTGGCTCCAGTAGCCAACGGCAACCTCACTCACCTGGCGCTCACCCCGAACGACTTATTGGTGTTAAGATCGAACGAGGGTTACCAAGGGCCGATCAAACTTCGTGGGAGCTACCTCCACGGGTGGAAGCAGGCAAACTATCTTGCCAAGGTTTTCTGGCGGCGCTGGCTGCCGGAGTACCTACCGGCTCTGCAGGCTCGACAGAAGTGGCCGGTCAAAACGAGACTATTCAAGGTTGGGGACGTGGTGGTGATCGCAGATGAAAGCGCACGTTTCAGCACCTGGTCCTTGGGAGTGGTTATGGAAACCATCGAAAGCTCTGAGGGAATGATAAGAACGGTGCGGGTGAAGACAGCCAACGAAGCGCTAATTCGCGGCGTACGCAGTATTAGCCTCCTGGAGAGTAAAGACGGCGAAGCCGATAACACGGGGGCCCAGTAGGCTATTCCTCATTCGCCTTCGAGGTGGTTAAAGGAACCCCCGTGTGTGGGGGCATTCACGACATACTGACGTATTGTACTACCATACACAGTGACACATACACCCATACACACTTACATGATACGAGTTCATATTTCATGATCTCTGTCAAACACGTTTCACTGCTCGCCGCTTTTCGTTGGTGTTACTGGGGGCCTTTGGCATATGTAGTGGTAGCTGTGATTCTATCATATAGCCAGACACACACCAATACACTTACATAATACACGTTTATACTTCATGACCTCCATCAAAACGCGCTGCAGGGCTGATGGTTCCCCTTTTATCCCAGACATTATGGAAGATCTCCTCCATAAGTGATGGTCGATACTACTACCAGAGTGCTCACCCATGAAACCCACTCCCCCCCACACACAAACACACACAAACACACTCGGCCGAAGGGCAACAGCTCACCCGAGGATGGCCCCAATGTTTCGCATTGCATAGTTGAGGTTTGTATCCGTTTCGTGTCATTGTTCATCTGACAACCTAGTATCGTAGAATTTCACGGATAATCGCTTTCGGATTTTGGGATCCGTTAGAAATTTGGCTACGCATTGTTCAAAACGTGTCTCAAATACTGCTCCGCAATTAAACGAGCTCAACCTCTCAGAGGGAAGCTTGCGTAGGAACCTACATGAATCAAACAGCCACAAGCCAGCGGGTCCAGATAGTATCCACCCAGCTATCATCAGGCCGTTGGCGGATATTATAGCTCCATCAGTATGCAGGCTGTACAGATCCACGTTGGACCAGGGTAAGCTGCCTCAGGACTGGAAAGTCGCGGCAGTCGTGGCAATACATAGGAGTGGGCCTAAGTCGGCTGTGCAGAACTACAGGCCGGTAAGTCTAACTATCATCCTATGTAAAGTCCTGGAGAAGATCATCCGTGCCCATATCTTCCAGCACTTACTGGAGCACTTCATGCTAAGTCCGGCCCAGCATGGATTCCTGAAAAATAGATCTTGTTGTGCCTCTTAGAAGAAGCAACTCGATGACTGGATGAAGGTAAGGAGGTTGAGGTATGCTACCTGGACTTCAGCAAGGCGTTCGACCCCGTTAATCATCGTCTTTTGCTATGCAAGATGGAGACCTTTGGGCGTAGGTGGGCCGGTACTTAGGTGGCTGGAGGACTTCCTCTCCCGCAGGACGTTTTACGTCAAAGTGGGGGACAGGACCTCCAGTTTGGTGAACGTCACCAGTGGTGTACCTCAGGGATCCGTCCTAGGCCCGGTCCTATTATTGTTATTTATTAATGACCTGGCATCCGCTGTTCAATCGCCCAGCTTTATTTTTGCGTATGATGTGAAGGTTGTTGGATCTGAGGGTAGGGTGGACTTGAGCAGGGAAATAGGTACCGTCCTGAACTAAGCATACAAGTGGGACTTACCTCTGAACGCTCAAAAAAGCCATTTGTTGTCAAGGGCAACAGAGAGCCTAACTGTCGCCCATGATCAAGGGCTATTCATCGTAGAGGCAGTCAATAGGGTTAAAGACCTGGGGATCATCATGAAAAGTGACTTCAAATGGTCGGAGCAGTGCAACGCTGCTGCGCGCAAGGCTCGTGGGAAGCTCTTCTGGCTGCGATCAGCTTTGTCTTGCCGGAAGCCGGAGGTATTCGTACCTATTTACATGACTATAGTACGACCTCACTTAGAAGGTAGCGTGCAGGCTTGGTCACCCTTCTACAAAAAGGACGCCGCCTGCCTCGAGAAAGTCCAACGTCTCGCCACGCGAATGGTTGAAGGGCACAGGGGTAAGACTTACGAGCAGAGACTCCGTGACTTGAATCTTTTTTCGTTGGAAAGGAGGAGAATTCGAGAAGATCTGAGAAACGTTCAAGGTAATGAGGGGCCTTTCTGGCCTTAGACGAGATAGTCTATTCCAATTGGCTGTAGACTTCAGAACAAGGGGACACGAAAAGAAGCGGATAAAAGCCCGATCTAGGTTGATGGCTAGATCGCACTTCTTCAGCAACAGGGTTGCGAACCGTTGGAACGGTCTGCCTGGTGGAATGATAGATCTGCAGACCATCCGGTCCTTCAAAGATGCTCTTGAAGGCTAGTGGTACGAGATATTTCCAAGTGGTCAGCTTTCAGTGTGTTACCTAGATGGATGGTGGATAGCACTATGGTCCTTCTGGAGTATGTTTTATTCGACTTTTTCGTTCATTGTATACTGTCTCAGTAGACAGTCACGATGCATATTGCTCTCGCAGTTGATGTGCGATGAGGTTTTCCGTTCCCCTCTCATTTTTAGCGGGGATTCGACGAAATACACTTGGCAGTGTTGGGTGCATAGCTGGTGTGCATACCATCAAAGTAATTCTGGACGCTCAATTGGCAGTGGCCATTACTTGTCCTGTGCATACTCAAATGAACCGAACTGAACTGGAACCTATTTGTAAAAAACGTAGCCCGTATGTCCAACCTTGAGTGCGCCCTTTCTAGCCTAAGAGTGTATCCCCCGGCGTCGCACTCAGGTGGAGAAACGGACAAATCACCCGTGTCCATACCCGACAGAACTTTTATGATCTTGAAAGTCTCTATTAGGTCACCGCGCCCTCTACGCCGCTCTAGAGAGAAGAGATAAAGACCACCTAGGAGCTGAGAGTAAGGTTTCCCACTCCGACCGGTGATCATTTTAGTTACAAGTCTCTATACTTCTCCAAGCACCCCTTATCCTTGCGATAATAGGGAGCCCATGCCTGCACAAAATACTCCAGAAGAGGTCGCAGCGAAACTTTGTACAACGGGAGGAACACTTCTGGTTTTTGCACGTGATATTATTGCATACCCCATGTAATACCCTTATAGGCATGCTGGCACCTCTCTGGCACTGCCTTGAAGGCTTTAAGTCATGTGTGACTATCGCACCCAGGTCTTCTACCTCCGACACTCTTTCAAACGGAATACTGCCCGTTTCGTGTATGTTAGTGGTCAGGACTGGACATTTGGCGAGATTCAGCGGTACATCCCATCGTTCTGCCCGTCTGAGCAGCGCACCTGTATTCTGTGCTAAGTCGCTCCCCGCTATCTTCATATCATCTGTGAAGATGAAACATGGGTTGCTCAACTCTTTTTCCAGGTTGTTTATATAAAACAGGAAGAGCAAAGGCCCCGGTATTAAACCCTGCGGCACACCATTGGTAACCCTCTCAGTTTTCGGAGAAGCCACTATTACTTAAAAAGTGTGCTATCCAATCTCTTGCTTTCCCGGTTATCACAAAGGTCTGCAATTTGCAGTCCAGCAAAAGATGGCTCACGGATTTGAAAGCTTTACCGAAATCAAAATAACAAACCTCCACTATTGTGCCTTCATCTATTCGTCTTGTGGTCTCGTCTAAGAACATCAGTAGTTTTGTCAAACACGATCCTTTTTAACAAATTCATGTTGTGTGAGTGTCATTAGGTCGTTACTAGCCAGATGCAGGCACAACTGCCTTCTGATAATACGTTCCAGGCACTTACACAGCACCGATGTTAGGCTGACCGGTCTGTAATTCTCCGCCTTCCGCCTGGATCTTGTCTCATGAATTACTACGACGATGGCCTTAAGCCAATCCTCTGGCACCTCACCCGCCCCTCAAAAATGGGTAATAGCCCCTTATAAGATATCGGAAAGAGGCAGAACAGTCGCCAGATGGATTATATCCGGTCCGGCTGCTTTGTGCTTGCACAAAGATTTGAGTTCGTGGAGCACCTCTTCCTCACTTACGGTGAGCTTTTGAAGCACTGGCGTACTTCCTATATCTGATCCCGCCTCACCAAGCATATGGTCCTGACGATACACGCCCTCAAAAACCGAAAGTTAGGTTTCTGCCTTGTCTTTAACGTCGAGGGCGATGCTTCCTTTGGACATCCCCAAGTTACCTACGCTTTCACGTGTCGTTTTCTTGGACTGCACGTAAGCGAGGGAAATCTTTGGGTCTGCCTTCACATTGTTGGCTGGTTTCCTCTCATACTCGTATTTCGCTTCTTGATGCAGAGCCTGTGTCCTGTTTCTGGCTATCTTGTAAGCAACCCATGCGTATTGCGTGCTATGAAGTTTATAGTGAGCCCGTAGCCTTCTGCGAACGGTTAATGCCGTCGCTATCCTGGGTTTCCACCAAGGCAGCCGACTCCTATTCCTTTGTTGTGGTAGCGGAGCAAACTCGCCTGCCAGGCTTATTGGCCCTGCTCTTATTGCTCCCTATCTATCCTCCACAGATGGCTCCGAGACTTCCGGATACCGAAGTGTGCCTCATGCCCTTACCCCAATTGATCCTCATCTGCTCTAGCGTAGTTCCGTATTAACCCAGATTCTGGTTTGTTGTGCCTTACGATGAACATCGCACGAAGGGCTTCATGATCGCTCTCCCCCAATGACTCTCCTATCACTAAAGGGGAGACATCAGATCAATACCTGGTACAAGCAGATCCAGTATGGATGAACGTTGTCCATCGCGGAAGCCCGTTGCGCCTCCTACATGTTGTGTGAGGGCGTGGTTGTGAAGGCACATCACCAAAGCATTTCCGGTGGTTCCCCTTGGGGGCACATTCAACGTCTCAATTTACTTCTGGGAGGTTCATGTCCTCAAACACGATAAGGCGCTGTGACCCACTCAACGCCATCTGTAGAAGCTGAAATGGTTCAGAGTTTCTTTTCCCATCTGCTTGTTGGGCTCTATAGGCACAGACTATTCCTGCCGGCCATTGGCCTGGGCGAAAGCAACTTACAGTGGCTTGTATGTTGGGTGTGGCAAGTGCAAACGGGACCTCCCACTGATTATAGTCGGCTTTCACGAGACGTAGTACTCTTTCAACAGGCCTACCGTCTATTCCTTCTTGCCTGTAGGCGGCGTTGCCACGGGGTTGCGTGTTACTCTGGGTTGTCTTCAGCCACATCTTCGTGTTAGTTATAACCACTGATCCACTCTTTCTAGCCGGTAATTCTCTCCACCTACCCCCTAAGCTGCGGACAATTGTGTACCACATGGCGTCACCTTTCGCCAGGTCACCCACTTTGATTACCCCCGTTTGGGCTTTTGGGCGCTGGGGTGCAATTCTTGAGGGGACATCTCGTTTTTTGATAAACAGCCGCTGGACCCGTACCTTCCTGAGCCTTCAAGGCCACACCGTGCATAGTAATTGTAATGCCGTAGAAGAGAACTCCTGAGGCTTCCTTTGTCGCAACACTTGGCCTGCTGTTCCTCCAGAGTGCTTCAGGGACCTACTCCTGCCCAGCGGTGTGAGCGTTCGTGCAGCGATTGTTGCCCAGCTTTCATCCGTTGGCTTTGCCGCCACCTCCGTTTCCGCTTCGGTCACGCCTCCTCTCTTGTTGGTACGCAGCCACCGGGGGTCCACTTGCTTTGCACCCTCCGTGTGTACTTTTGTACTTACTGTCCCACTCGCCTCAATTTTTAGCTGGGAGGTTCACTGTTGGCTGTCCAGCTTGGCTACTTCTGACGATTGCGGCTCCAGGTGTAGATTTGCTTAGAGGTGTGATGTCAACTTAGGCTATCATGAGAACCGGAAGATTGAGTTCCGGTTTTGATGGATGCGGTGGATTTTGTGCGGGCGCCACATTTTCACTGAAGGGAGAGTCAGGGTGATCCTATTATACCCCCCTGTGGCTTGATCAACTCTTGACGCCCGGTCTGGCAGTAGGTCCCCGCTGTAGTACCGGCAAAGACGACTGGCAGGGACCTGGGCTCTTTGCATACTTCAAGCCAGTGGGCGGCCCAGCCATCCCCAGAACATTTACAACGTGCCCGTGTTCTGCTTCCCTTCTGATCCGCTCCTCTTTGATCACCGGAGCTGCACGGGTATACACGAGAAGACGCTTGCCTTTCCCAACAACTCCCTTGGTGATGACCCTCACTTTTTGGATTTACTTCAAGTCTTTCTATCCTCCGTTTAATCACCTCCATTTCTACCGCTTCCCTGGACTTATTTCGAGTCTTGTTGCTTTACCATTTGCCCCTTTTTGCCTTCTGTTCGTTTTTTCTAGTACCTATGCGCGCTGCTATTACCGGGCAGCGTTGTGCCTCTTCCCCCATGCTTCTTGCTCTGGCTCCGTTTTTCCTGTCTAGCGATCTCCGCATTATACGTGAGCATTCCTCTGCCGGAGCAACACACCAACCACATGTCCATTTCAAAGATTCGTGCTCTCTGAGCAGCTGATAGTTTTTCTTGGACAGGGCAGAACAGCTCTGGTGATACTAACCATTGCACCCACCAAGCAGCATGCCCGTCCCAACACACTATTTGCAACTTCTAACCCCACATGAATTTTCGTTGCAAATGGTGGTCATGCCATCAGAGGGACCGAAAAAGTGTACACCAGGAAAAACATAAACAGCGTATACCAAGGACAATAGGCGGCTGTGATAATTGTGTGAATAAACACAATTGTAAAGCGCACAACGAATAAAAGCCTTTGCCAACAAAACAGTATTTTATCGAAAACGAACCAATCGGGATAAAAAATTTCCCGAACAAAATGCTTACTTCAGTAGAAACTTCAGTACTTAGTTTTTGTGAAATAATTATTGATACTTCACTACCGGAGCAAACAAATGAGGACAGAGCAGAGCACTTCAAAAATTCAGGCTACTCGGCTGCTCACAGTTCAGCTGAGTTCGGTTCGCACAGAACTTGGTGTGGCCGGAGCCAATCGTGTGTCCAGATAGTTGTGTTTTCGGCGCGTTTCCGTAGCTCCCAGCAAGGTGCGAGATTCCTTTTCCCAAAGGCAGAAATGTTTTGCAGGATCAGCCCTGGCAGAGAACGGTGGAAACAATGAGTAAATTGCGTCTGACCCTAAAAGCTGCTTAACGTAACTCGGGGTATACTGCCACCCAACATAGGTCTACTGCTTTCTTAAAAGCCTTCTTTGTTGTGGTATTTATGACCTCCTCCGGGAGCATATTCCAATAGGGCACCACTCTATTCAAGAAGTAATTCGCCCTAATTTGGAGCCTCGAGTGCTTTCTTTGCCATCTAAGGCTATGCCCCCTTGTGCCTCTCTCGGGCATCAGAGAGAAGAGGTCTTCTCGACTTATTCCCGACAGTCCCTTCGTTACCTTGAAGGTTTCTATCAAATCCCGGTGAATGCGCCGTCTTTCCATCGAGAACAGGTCTAGGGCACGGAGACGCTCTGTGTAGCTAAACCCTCCTTGCTCAGTCACCATTCTAGTGGCTAGCCCTTGCACTTTCTCCAGGCAGTCTATATCATTCTGGTAGTACGGTGCCCAGGCTTTCACGCGGTACTCCATATGCGGCCTAACTATGGCTTGGCATATTGGAACGAAAATCTCCGTCTCTCTACACGACATAATGGATCCAACTCGAGAGAGTCCTCTCCTGGCCGCGTTGGCTGCTGCCACGCACTGCTTCGATGACTTGAAGCTGTTGTCCATTATAACGCCCAAATCTCTTACCTGCGAGACCACTTGCAACGAACCCACACCATTCCCACTAGCCCCTGTATTTGTGGTCAAGCATTGACGCTTGGTGAGGTCTGGTGGAAGGTCCTATTTGCGTGACCAGTTTTGTACTGCTAGTACGTCAAGTTCCATATCTACTCCAGCTATCTTGACGTCATAGGCAAATATAAAAGCGGGATTTCTAAGTTCACGTGCTAGTTTGTTGATAAAAATGAGGAGGAGATGAGGGCCGAGCATCGAACCATATGGCCCCCACTTCAGTTTGCACGGGACAGGTAATGGCCACGGCCAATCGGGCGTCCAGAGTTTCTTCTGTGTCATGCACACTAAGTAGGCACTCACTACTGCACACCGTATTTCGACGAATCCCGGCTGAAGTTGAGGGGGAAACACAAAACTCCATCGCACATCAGCTGCGAGATACATCGTGCATATTGAGCGTCTTCTGAAGCGGCATGCAATAAACGAAAGCATCAATTACAATACACCTCAGGAGGATCACAGTGCCACCCTCCATCCTTCAAATTTAATACGGTCCAGGTAAGGTCAGGTTAGGTCGCACAGGACTGATAGTGGCCAGGGCTAATCGAGCGTCCAGAATTCTTTCAGTGGTACACTCGGAGGTCGACCCGCACAACTGCGACTTTATTGGCTCCTTCCAGTTTTGTTACACAAAAAGATTTTTTCCTCCAGTTGGCTGAAGGAACAAGTAGAAGAAGCGCTCTTCTCACCATCCAGGCAGGAGACGACTAGGACGTTAGCGTACCACCACATTTGGTGCCTCAGGTCGTGGACATGGACACAGGATACTGAAAGGCCTAGAGTGACCTACAATTTCTCCATACTCCTCAGTGTCCTAATTCTGCGAATACCTCGTCCCACTTAGCATCCAAAATCCTTTTAAAATGCCCTACAATTTGCGAGCCAACTGCTTCTTCACTTAGTCTATTCCACATTCCCGCTACTCTATTGCTGAAGAAGTTCCCCGCGCTTTTAGCCTAGAGAGTGGCTTCTACAACTTCATACTATTTCCTCTCGCCCTGTGACCAGTGGACTGTTCAAATAAATCCCATGCGCTTATGTCCGATAATCCCTTCAGGATTTTAAGCGCTCCAGTGGTGTCTTCTCTGAGTATTCGTTTCCCAAGTGAGCGGAGTTCCATATCTTGCAGTCGTTGTTCATATGTTTCCCCTCGTTGTCCCTCAACCTTCCGAGTGGCTAGTCACTGGAACTTTTCTAGGTAGGCTGCACCCTTTTTCAAAAAGTGCGCCCAAGCTTGCACGCAATGTTCTAAAAGTGGCCTCACTATTGCTTTGTATATAGGAATGGGCACTTCCACCGATCTGCAAGGAAGTGCTGAGCGCAGCCGAAAGATCTCACCTCTTGCCCTGTGAGCAGACTCCTTGCACTGTTCAACAAACTTGAAGCCCGCAGTTATTTGGACACACAGGTCCCTTGTTGACTGTGTCGCACCAGCTGTGAATGGTCCACTTTCCCCTATAACAGTTACTCCCTTTGAAGCTCAGGTTAGCAGATGACTCTTACTTCCGTTAGAAGACATACTCCATTTGTTTGCCCAGCCAACTACGTGCGTCAGGTCCCTCGCATGCTCGTCACGATCTACTGGTCCCACAAATTTTACATCATCTTCAAAAATGAAACACGGTAGCGATAATTTTTTCGCCGAATCATTTATGTGGAGAAGGAAAAGTAGTGGACCTGAAACTGACCCTCGAGGTACACCGCTAGTTACCTCTGCTATATTTGACCTGCTGGTTCCCACTCTAAAATGAAATTTCCTGTTTGTAAAGAAGGCTGATACCTACTTGTGTACTTGCTCCTCTATCCCAAGCGTCTTCAGTCTCCCCATCAATAGGTGACGGCCGACTGAGTCAAAGGCCTTGCTGAAGTCTACGTATCAAACTTTGACCATCTCGTCCTCGTCAGGCTGGTTCGTGAATTTGTCTAGGAAAACCATAAGAATCGAAAAACAGAAATTGACCTTCAAAACCCGTGCCGTACTTTCCAGATGGACTTGTGGCTCGATAGGTGTTTACATATACTTTCCCTTACTATTCGCCCCAAACGCTCGCAGAGAATGCATGTGAGGCTTACAGGACGGTAATTTTCTTCACCTGACCGTGACTCTCCCTTGTGTATAGCCACAAATGTCGCTAACTTCCAGTCCAAAGGTAATACCTCTTGAATAAGGGTGGCCCAATATGAACGGCAAACATGTTCGGTGACCATGACAGCCAATGGTTGTGTGACGGCCTGGTGCATACCATCAGGCCCCCCGACTTGTGTATGTTAAGTCCTTCCAATAACACCTGTGCTTCCGGCTCCCCAATTTGCAGATCCGGAAGGATAGGAGCAACCACCCGCGTTTCGGTCAATGTTTGTTGTCCCTATCACGTCTATGTACACCCTCGAAGTATATGCCTAAGACATCTGTTCTGCTCTGATCATCATTAATTATTTCACCTCCATACCTCAAGTTCAGAGGTCCCACTCCATTCCCGAGCGAAGCCTTCGACCGAAAGTATTTATAGCAACTTTTTGGGTTTCTTTCAACTTCTCTGGCCGGCGTCAGTTCAAAAGTCCTCTTTGCTCATCTTTGGAGTTTTACGATTGAGTTTCTACTTTCTTCCCACCGTAACCAAACTCCTTCGCTACCAGTGGCCTTGGAGATCTGCCAGCCTTTTGCCCCTCTTTTTGCCTGTCCTTCGAACGTCCGGCGTCCCTAAGATGGCTTGCCTTTGCTTCTGCGCTCATGGATTGAGCCAAAACTGTCCTGCAGCTTCAAAAGATTTCCCTTGATCCCTTGCCACGTTTCCTCTAATCAAGCTTCCCCACCCTCTGCTACCCCTCAGTCTAGTTCTGCAACCCTAGTTCTGAGTTCCTCAATGTTTATCCCTCCCAAATTTCTACTCAACTTCCCTATCACTTTCACATGCCTCGGACAAAGGAAAAGTTGATGGCGACACGATCTCTTTCGCCCGAGGGCGTCACGAAACCTAACCCACCTACGTCATTCCCATGCATTGTGATCACTAAGTCAAGGAGCGAAGGCTGCTGCCCAGATCTGTGCCTTGTGTTTCCTCTAATGTGTTGAACCAGAGCCCTGCAATGCATCCATTCGACGAAGTCTTCCTCTGCTCTCTCCGAGATAGAGCTACCTGTTGTCCAATCTACTCCAGGCAGATTAAATTTACTTACTATTTGAAGTCCGCTTGCTGATGCGTGGAGCTGCCCTGGTGCACCCATCAATCTTTTATTCTCGCCCAATTTCGGATTTGGGCTTCGGTATAAGCATGCAACAGCTGTCTTTCTGGTACGCAACCTTACAATGATAGCACACACTTGGTTGCCTGGTGTGCACAAACTCATTTCTGATTCCATGTGCACTGGTCCCTCCCTGGTCATGAAGGCTACCCCGCCACTGGATGTGTCATTTCCCCCGTCTTGTTGATAAACGAGGCGGTGATCTTGAGCTTCCTGTGGGATATGGTCGTTTTAGGGCAGCCTTTTATCTGAGAATGCGATTATCTCAGCACTGCGATGAGCGGTTCTGGTGGTCAGCTCTGCACGTTTGTTTTTAACATTGTGGGCATTGGCGTATAGCACTTCCGTGGCTCTTTCGGCCGACATAGCTCTCTTCTCCTTTGTTGTATGTTTTGCCTCGGGTGGAGCACCCGGTTTGCTGTTAAATTTTTGCTCCCAACTTGATGGACGTCGTAGTCTGCTGGTCTGCCTCTATGACTGTTCGTTCCATCAGGTAGATATCCTTTGTGAACCTCGTGAGCGGTACAGTATCAACTTTTGTTTTAGTCGATCCGGAAGTTCTGAGGATAGGCGCCCTAGGACTACCTTTGTATTCCACCGAGATCTCCCTCGACCAGTCTTCCAATACTTCTGCAATGACAACCACGGCTTGACAGCACTAGTCTGGTATGCTGCACTGGACATACGTCCCGGTTTGTACTACCGAGCTGGTTCCCAGCGAACCCCTGCATTGGGACGATGGTTGTTCCCGCCCTTCGCTCAGGTTTGCACTTCCTCGTGCTTTTGTGCCCATTTTCGGAGCATCAGGCACGACACAATATCTTCTTACTGTGCTCTTGCCAGAAGCTTGTCCCTGAGCGGATCAGATCACATGGTATGGAGGCTTGAGCCGAATTTGCATCCTGTTTCTTGCACCCGAGGTTCCAGAGATCCTCACGTGCTGCAACAGAGAAAGAAACAACATTCTTTCCAGTGTTTACAACAACGCGATAAGTTTCTAGTTGTCTGACCATACATTTCCTCTTCTCAAAAACAAGAGAACCCCGGTAGAAGTACAAGCGAACCCGTGTAGTGAGCAGGCTGGAGGTAGCCATTTTGGTGTTGGATTAGATTGGGAGTATGATCCTGTGATGCGCTTAATGGGCTTTGGCTCTTGAGGTTTCCTTTTTGCGTTTTGCAGATTCTGCACTTGCGACCACCACAGAAGACACTGGTCCTGTACATTACACCCGGACCCAACAGAACTACGAGAGGTGGTAGCATGACCAGCACTCCTCAAGGAAATTAGGACCCCGATGCTCAGATTCTTTGGTTCTCTCTTTAGACTGCAGTGATGGAGCTTGAGCGGATGATGTTGAAGCCTTTCTATCCTTCTACTGCGTTTACAAACAAGACTACAGGTGTGGTAGCGAATCTGGGGGATCACTTCGGTTTAATTCAGTTCATTTCAGCTCGCAAAGGACAGATAATGGCCGCGGCCAATCGAGCGTCCAGAATTCCTTCGGTGGTATGCACTCTACGTAGGCACCCACCACTGTGCAGCTTGTTTCCTCGAATCCCTGACAAAAGTAAAAGGGAAAAGTAAAACCTCTTTGCACATCAACTGCAAGAGGCATCATGCCTCGTGAGAGTTCACTAAGTCGTCGTGTAACAAATGGAAACGTACAACGACTAGACAGATCACATCTGTCCGTCTAGTCGCATGCTAAAAACTCACTGTCATAAATGGTCTCATTCCACTCACGATATAGGGCCCCTTGAATGCCTGGATGGTCTCCAGTTCTGTTACCACTTCTGCCAGTCCACCCAGCAGTCAACCACCTTATTGCTAAAGAAGTGATTCTAGCTAGCAACCTGGATCGAACTTCCGCCGGCTACTTCCAGTGCTCCCTCGTTCTGTATTCCGTTGCCATATGGAATAGGATGTCAGGTCTAAGCCCGGAAAAGCATTTTACTATCCTAAGTTTGTCCACGGGATCCACCCGTAGTCCTCTTCATTTACAAAGAAAAGCCTGAGGCACCGGAGACTCCTTGCATACATCTTTCCCCCCCCGACCCTCATCCATACGCGTCGCAAGATGCTGTACTTTCTCCAAACCGATGGCATCAGTTTTTAGAGGAGTGACCATACCGGAACACAGTTTTCAAAAAGAAGTCCAACCATATACATGCACACCGGCATGGAAACGCTAGTTTGTATGCATGAAAACGCTGACCTCAACCTGAAGCGCTCATTGCGTGTATTTTCAGCTGCCGAACTCTGGTCCAACCACTTAAGCTACCAAAATTCCGAGGTCTTTAACCCTGTTTAAAGTCTCCATAGTAAGTGGGCTTTGGTCGCATGCAACCGTCAAGCTTGTCGCCGTCCGTGAAAATAAGAAGCTTTTCCCAGCATTGAGAGGTAGGTCCCAATTCTGCGCTCAGATAAGAAAGGCAACTATGTTCCTGCCCAGCTCCACTCTCCTTCGAGCTCCCGATAATTTCACACCATCAGCAAATAATAAGCTTGGCGACTAAAGGACCGAGGCTGTTTGAGCACCCACCGCAGCGCAGAATACTTCGTCAGATCTCCGCTAAAGATATGGGGAAATCCTCGAACCGGGTGCTTTGACAAATGGAGGACACAGAGACATCCTCAGCGATGCGGTGAGAATAAACGGAAGATATGACACTGAGCCGATATGCCCCATTCAGGAGAGCTTCGAGGGCACACTGTCATTTTCTAGTTACCAGCGAGCGGTCTGTCTACCCCAACGAGGTGGGGGTGGTGGTAATGAAGGCACATAATTAGAGGAGGTTAAAGAAGACGTGAGACGGCATAGCAGCTTGGTGGGCACCAAAATCATTAAAATGCAATGGCGAGCTCACAGCTTGAGCGCCCCTTGTTTATAAATAGATACCTGTACTCAGGTCTACTCGGAAGCAAAAACCGCCCCCCCCCCCAAGGTGCATCCGATTAAGCTACCATTGCTGCCTCTGGCTATGGCCAACCTTCATTTTCAAATCATTTTTCTCAGCCATATGAATTGGTTTATAGACAAAAAGACGGAACTTCAAAGCACCCGTCCAAATTCAGACCTGAACCAACCAATGCGGTATGATAATCTTATTTGGTAGGACACATGGGCCTACTTATGAGTCCTGCCGGACACTCGGAAAATTCTCCTCAGCCATCCATTGAGGTGGGCAGCTAGTCAGGGGAAATTCGACCAGGCTGTTTGATAGGTAGGGAATCCACGTTAGCTTCAGTTCCTTCAGTCGACTGGCTGTTCGAAGTCTCCTTGTTTAAGCCCATCTGGTGCCGGCACACAGCGTCATTGCCATCTTAAGCCAGGCGGCTCTAGGGACATAGCGCACTTCAGCCCTTCAGCCCCGGCCATTAGCTTGTCCAGTCTCCCATCCGCTGATGGTTATACAGGGTAACCAGTACAGCCACCATAGTCCATCAATTCCTATCGTTCTGCGAACTTCATTCACTAGACCGGAAATGGGGTCCGCGTATATTGGTCGGGCGTACGAAATATTACCAACCTAAATCTCCTTTTTCGCTGCTTAGAAGGCAAGGCCGTTCTCAAAACCTTGAACTTCAGAGATTCTGAAGTTCGCGGGTTGCAGATTCCGAGTAACTGTTGTGTGTGAGGGCATTTCTCTTTTGAAATGAGTCTCATCATAAAGGAATTGAAGCTCAAGGGAACCACGTTCCTGGTTTTAGAACAAACTGAGTTAAAGAAATATGGCCTTAGTGCGGTTTTAAAAAGCTTTGCAGTTATAATGAAGGGCCAGCTGATGGAAGAGTTACAGGTAACGGACCAGGAGCCCTGTGGCTTAGCAAAGGACACATTATATGACGAATAGTCTTAGGGGGCTATAGACTTGGATTCTTTCAACAGAGCCACAGGTCAAAGAAGTCGACCGTCCAAATAATTTTTCATTGAAGATCCTCTGGATCTTCCTCGAGTAATCTTGTGATACCTGGATATCCTCTAGCAGCTAAATAGGCATTACACGAATGGGGATCTAGTTCGCGATTTATAAACAAGCACAATACATTCAGGGAGCCTGGTGGATAGGAAAATGAAAACAGAAGGGACCCCAAGCCAACACAGCTTGAATGTCTGAATGCTGAGAAAAAATCAGGAGCTCGATAATTCAGACCAAGACTGCAAACGGTGGGGCAACATGCAGCCAGAAATCCGCGAGTGGTTAGCGGAACAGAGGGCCTTGTTTCCCTACTCTGGCTCTTCCGGTCGAACCTTCGTTTCATCACCAAACCCTGCACTATTCACTATTCCAGTTTTTACCCATATACTCTGTCCCACTGCCACAGCCTCACCATATCCTTGTGCCGTTTCCTTCCTATCCGTTCATGTTATCGTTCTCCTACGTAAGGTGTTGCCTCTTCTGCTTCAGACCCTAGCTGCAAATTTTCAGGCACCCAAAGAAGTCTGGTTGTGGGTGATTTATTGTGATGGCCTTTTTCTGGCCTTCAACGTCTGCCACATATTTCTCTTCCTTTCGCTGGACGACGCCGAACCGACCAGAGTAATTCAGCTGTGGTAGTGATTGCACTGCATCCGTTCGAGTATACACATGGCTGGCGGTCCCTGGGGTGGAAGGTATGTAGATACTGAGAATTTGTTCTCGTGGCTGAATTGGCTGTAGCACTCGCATTTGATGTGACAGCCGTCTTGCGTAAACCCCGTAATTAAAACTCACAGGTGGTGATGGGGGAACCAACTCACCTAGAAGTCGTGGTGTACACCGTAAAGCGGTTTAGCCAAAGTAACGCCCAGGTAGGCTTTAACGGTGTTAGACAGTCTTAAGTGAACCATCGGTAAACTTCGCTCCACAGAGGATTTTCACGAGCGCGAAGGGCAGCTTACAGTAAGCAATGGAACTGCTCCACCACGCCATTGGCCTAAGGATTATAAGCCGTCATGTTGTTGTGTCTGCAACGAGATGCATTCAGTAGCTCGCAGAAGGCACTGTCAAAATGAGAACCACGGTCAGCGGTCACAAATCGGGGGAACCGAACTGACTTACGAAACCAATTTGAAAAGCTTTTGCAGCTCCCTGTGAGGTACGATTGGGAACAGGTATGTCCTGTGGCCAGCGAGTGAAGCGATCTAAACATGTGCGGATGTGAACACAGCCGTTGGATTGTGGAAGGGGCCCCACGACACCCACATGCAAGTGATGAAAACGTGCATCCGACTCAGAGAATGGGCCTCCCGTACTTTAAGCGCATTCTCTGGATCTATGTAGATCTAGAGTGATGATGTATTTTACTGCGTTGGCATCGACGACAAGCGCGGGCCCAAAGATGTACGTCACGTCTGACAAAATCCAAGCGAATCGCTCATTGAGGCAGTTGCACCAAGGTGCGATAAGTTGTGGAGGCTGATAAAAACGTCTTTGAGAAAAATGACAGGAACTTGTGATCGGGGTTGACCCTGCAACACAACGCAAATAATAGTTACGTCCAAAGTTGGAAGGGTCGCTGCACCTGATGCGGGGAGCTGCTGTTTCTGAGCTGCACCACCTCCGAATCTGTTGTTTGGGATGCGGCTATTGCTTCTGGATCTATGCACTCGGGTAGTGGGTCGTCAATACTGTCGACGCGTGAGAGTGCCTTTGCTGTGGGATTGTGTGCCCCAGAGACGTGTCGAATCCCCCTAGCAAACTGCGAAGAGTAGTCTAAGTACTGAATCTCGCGTGCCCAATATCGCTCAGAAGCTGGTTGGAGAGCGTATACCGGTGGTTTGTGATCTGCGAACATTGTGAACGTTTGGCGTTCGAGCGTCTCGCTAGTACCGGATACCCAAGTAATTTGCCGACAGTTCTGGACGTACAGCATCGGGATTCCGCAGGTTGGGGACGCTTGGATGAGAAGGCTGTTGGTCACGATGATTTGTCGTCGAATTGTTGTAACACTGCTCCAACAGCCGTGTCCGAAGTGTCTGTCCCTAATTCCGGGGGTGCAGAAGGATTGTGGTATGAAAAGGGGGCCAAGTTAGCGACAGCTTCCTTGGCCGAAGTAAATTCTGCCTGAGCCGTATCGTGAAATGTGAATTCCCGCAAACCCCCACGTATAAGGTCCTTCAGAGGCAGCTTTATTTCCGCGCAGTGTGGGATAAACCGGCGATGAAATAATAATAATAATAGTAATAATAATAATAATAAAGGTATATTTCTGGACCGTGGTCATGAGGTGCTCATGTAAGCATGATCAGAGTTTAAAATACCACTGAATGAGATGGAACATTCACATCCCCCCAGCACTCTTTCATCTTAGTGGAACTGACGTCGCTGCTATCTTTATGAATCTCCTTAACTTATCCCTTAAAAATGGCATTTTTCCATCCCAGTGGAAAACTTCAACCATTATTCCTATCCACAAAAAGGGTCCAGTGCATGACCCTTCAAATTATCGTCCTATCAACCATACCCCGCTAGCTGCCAGAACAATGGAGCATTTGATTAAACAGCGGTAGTCCGATTATCTCACTTCCCATAACCTCATTCACAGCGGTCAACATGGCTTCCTAAAGTCACGTTCTTGTACCACACGCCAGTTTGGTTTCTTTAACCTACTGACCACGGCAGCTGACGCCGAAAAATCTATGATTATCATCCACCTCAATATGACCAAGGCATTTGACCGAGTTCATTACTCCCGGTTGTTAAGAAAACTCTGGGCCTATGGTGTCCATGACCCGCTTTTATCATGGATCACTTCCTACATGTCGGACCTAACCCAGTAGGTATATGCTAATGGTCGTCTATCGCAAACGGCGCCTCTCACTAGTGGAGTCATACAAGGAAGTGTACTTGGTCCGCTATTTGCTTCACTCTATTTTGAAGACATTTTTCCGATTGTGCGGCACAGCACCCCTTTCCTTTTTGCTGACGACATCAAAATCGTTTATGAGTTCCGCCATCAAGATTTGAGCACAACGCTCTATGAAATAGATAATGATCTTAAGAAACTTGATCAACGGTGCACTTCATAGCAGATGTGCTTCTCGACATCCAAAAGCTTCTACACAAACTACAGATGTCAAGTCCCTCTCGGAACTCTGTCACTGAACCAAGTACCCATCGACCCAAGCTCATAAGTGAAGGATCTTGGGCTTCGATATACTAACAATCTACAATTCTTGTGACATATCTCATTTCAGACGGACAGGGCCAGACAGATAATAGGCCAGGTTCTCAGATCATTTAAATTGAAACATAGTATTCTCCTTACATACCAATCACATGCTAATAGGATACCCTTCTCCAACGAGCTATAAAGAGCGATGCACTCTACTAAAACTTGACTCCGTATGGCTTAGACAGGTCAGGCTTAACCCGTGTTTTCTATATAGACATATTCTTTGCTCTGAGTCCACTTCCACCAAATCTATACGGTTTTCACTACCCTCATCTTACCCTCTGCGCCACAGAGACTTCAGTCTGACCATCCCACATTCCAGGCTGGCAACAAAATTCAACTTATTTCCCATTGAATATTCAAAGCTTTGGAATAAGCTACCCCTGGCTATTCGCAAATGTGCGTCAATAACCCAGTTTGGCAGATCCCTAAAATCACAACTTAACGTTAGTCATATGCTATCTCTAACTAACGCCAGCAAATCTGAGGATCGAGCCCACGAGGAAGGCATCGAACTTTAGAACCCTAGCTTCCGTCTCTCCTCCCGCTCTCTGCTGTCCGTCGAGCTGGCCTTCGAAAACGGGTTCCTTTAAAAGGATCACGGCACCATATCCCAAACCTACCATTTCCTGTCTAACGGCAGACGATAGGCTTGCCATTTATTGTCACATTTTACGTATACCGCACGCAACCCACATTGCAGTAGGGTACGGTTTTTGGAGTTTACAACTATAACTAGCTGGATACCTGCCTGTTCTCGCCACTCACCCACGTTCACCTACTATCACTAACCCCTATATGACCCCACCTTATCTGATTCACTAGTCGGTCTTCACAACTATGTCTAGACAATTACTGCCTCCCTCGTTACACAGTACTGGGGCAGCCATGTAAAACAACTTTCCACTAGCTGAAGGTTTTAGCCATTGACGTTTTCCCCTGACACCGAATGGTTCAGTGGTGCTGGATCCTAGGACATTAAGTCCAACGGCCTACTACTTCATTCTTTGATCCGTCGACTCTTCTCTTATTTATCGCATATATGTTCATGAATGCCGCACCCCCACTCAGCTTAAGGCACTGGCCACAGTGAATAAGGTTATATGTCTCTTGTTTTCGCTGCCACCCCCGCCCCCCCCCCCGCTTCTTTTTACTCTCGTTTCAGCTCGGTGAATCCGACAGAAGATCAAAGATTTCCCAAAGAACCGGAACAGTTGGGCTCAAAGCCTCGAACCCGTGTAGTACTTCAAGACTTCAAGACTTCCGCTCCTTCCAGCTTCCTTGCCCGGCCGTAATTTGCTTTCCTTATTCATTCCGGTTGAACACCTTTCATCCCATACGTCCACCTTCTAATGGCCACTTGTTGGTCTCAATTTCCTCCTTTTATATTTCCCGACGTGAAAGCCAGTCAGTGTCGCCAAGATTTCTGAATCCATCACATAAAGTAGACTGCTATCCTCTCTCCGTGTGCGCAATAACATCTAATAGTGCAGCCTAGCTCGACCACACCAGAACGGCCTCTTGCAGTTTGAGGCACGGTCTGGCGCTGTACGAGATCTAGTACACCAAGGCATGCCATTCTTGTTTTTGCAGACGATATAAAAATAGTTTGCTCATTCAGTTCTAATGATGCTATCCCTACTCTTTGCAACATTTTCGCTGACCTCGCTGCACTTGACCGCTGGTGCCACACCTGGAGGATGAGATTTTCCACTGATAATTGCGAGGTCCCAACCTACAAGTTCCAACTGCCCCCTGGATTCTTGACTCTTGGTGGGTCCCCAATAGCCAGTCGACCTACCATCCGCGATTTGGGCCCCAACTATTCCTGCTCCCCCAGCTTTTCTGAACACGCCGCCATCCAAGCGGCCAAGGCTAGAAGAAGTGTGACCCTTCTCTTCAGCTCCTTTCGTCTCCGGGACAGCATCATCAGCATCTACAAATCCCACATCAGGCCTTTGCTTGAATACTGCCCAATAATATTTTCTAACATGACAAAATTTGACAGAGTTGCGATTGAAAGCATACAAAGGCGTTTCACCAAACAACTACTCGGTTGGTCCACGTGTTTAAGCTATATAGAACGATGCCAAAACCTGAATCTTGACCCACTCTGGCTTCGCCGCTTAGGACTAAACTTAGTCTTCTTGTATAACCCGCTCCGTAATCGGTCTTTTTTTCCTTTGACCCAGTAAGCTTCTCCCGTGAAACCCCCTACTCACTTCGGCACAGGCCTTTTACTGTCCCTTCTAGTATAGCTAAGTCGGCCATACGGTCACGTTTTTCCTTCTTGTCTACTCCAAAGTCTGGAACAAGTTGCCCATCACCCTTCAAGCTTCACAAACCAAGTCCCAATTTCCGTCTACACTCATCCCATATCTCAGCGTCACCCGTGCACTCCAATTATCTAATATGAGCATGACAGAAGATATAACTTACGAGAGGGGCCTCGAATTCTGGGACCAACTCCTTCGCCGACCCTGCTCCCTTCAATTAAGGACACAATCAACCATAGACAGTTTCATCTATCTGACTGAGTTCCCAACGTTAGGCTACCTATCGTCATTTCTTTAATGAATCAAACAAATTAAAATGCCACTAATTTCAACCACTTTGCTTCCACATACCCCGTAGTTTCTGTCACTCTTATGCCTCGTTTTTTACTGGCTTGTACGTGCCTCCATTAACCGTTGATTCACAGCAGGGGCACTCCGTGACTGCCCTTTTTTATCTGCTCTCCTTTTCCAGTTCTCTCCTTATGTGCATTTCACCCTCAACGTTGGTATACGCGCCAGGATAACGCCGCTGTTTGGTCGATTACTAACCTCTGGCCCCTCCTCTAGAACCCCTCGCAACCTGACCATCCCACCGCCGAACTTATATCTCATAATTTCACAGTTGAACCACTTCCCACACGCGTATCCATCAATAGACATTGGTGCCATTGCCAACGGTGCGAAGCGCGGTCAGATTCACCCCTTTGGCCGGGGCACGTCGGACATGCAGGCCGTCTGCAGTGACGTGCGAGCGCAATTAGGCTGGTGTATCACACCCCCTGTGTTGACCTTGAAGTGTTTTTCAGGTTGGGTGTCCAGCGCACGGCCAGTCCCACCCACTAGCACCTGTTGCGGATCGCACGCTGTAATGCTGTCAGCTGCAGACCGCATGCTCCAACCATCCTTGTTCGCCACTGTATGTCCACCTATCGCTCTTATCACACCCATTTTTTCGTTCTTCTATGATACGCACACCTACCCACTCTGTCCTTGCTCCTATCGACTCTCACTGTGTTACCTCTCATTGCACGTCACTATCGTCCTAACCACTTTACTCTGCCGACGACCGCCGATATTTTGTTTCTTCGTCATGTCGGCTTTGCCGGCTTGTAGCATCTATTCATTTGGTATCACCCTAGGCCTATAAAGCTCATTGATCGCATTCTTAAGCCTCACTGCCTACCTTTCTGTCAAACCCTTCCTCGTTTTCCCTTCTTAGCCTAATACCATCACACACCAGCTCCACCCGCACCCATGATCAATTCTCATATTAGAACTGCCATTCCAAACTCTGCATCTCTCACAGCCACAATTATTATCCCGTCACTATCACTCTATTTTCCTTGCCTGACTCCGCGATTCCTCTGTGGATCCTTCCACTTAGCAGTGCTCCGATTAGTATCGTCCATTTACATCCACTTGTACAACTGCCGGCATGCACGCAGCTCCCATTTTCTACGTCCCCAACTCCGACGCGCATTCATCGTTCACGCGTTATGTTCGTCCACCGGTTTACCTGTCCCGGAGCTTCTTTCCTCTCTGCCTTTTTCGTGTTCCACCTGCAATGAAACGATCTGACTGGTTATGTCTCACCTGTCTTTTTCGGCCAGTGCTCCCATCTACCGTTTCGTCTTTTGTTTGCCACAGGCATTTTACGCGTGCCTTTCAGACCGCTCTGCTTTTTCACTTGCCACCTAATGTAAACTCACTGTTTCATCATGGTTCTCATTCACGGCTTCAGTCAGTTTGACCTGCTATAACCCCCTGGTACCCATTCTGCCCATTCCTCTCCCAAGCTGTTTGCCGTCACAGCTGCTGCGTCTTGCACCACGGACAGTTTCCCCTCCCAGGTGACTTTCTCCACTTGGTATGCACAATCGCTCTGCACTGCTTAGCCCACTCGTTAATGCTTCTCCCATTCTTGACCGACACCGCATGTCTCACCTACATCAATCAGGTTATTAGATCCATTCTTACCTGTTCTCTTCGATACTTTCATTCATCTCCCCTTTTTTGAACTGCTCCTCAGCAGTCGTCTTTTCTATGCTTCCGCATTCTCCACTCTCTCTTTTGACCTGCCAAATTCATCTGTCATGAAGATACTTCATCACCATATTCCAAAGTTGATTCTACAAACATTCGACTTAACCTAACCTGGCCTTCCTAAAAACTGATAACTTCTTTCTTGAACTCCTTTGTCATTGATCCGGCTTCCCTTATATGTGTATATATACGTATATATAAACAAGCGTACATATGTATATATGCATTCGCTCTGTATCCTGCAGTTCCTCACGGACCATCTCTCTTTTGCTGTCATCCCGCTGACCGCCATGATACGCATCCATTCCTTCTACGTCTATAACCCGCATTTACTGTGTCCAATTCCTATGAACTAATTTTTTTACCTGATTCACCTTCTACGTCTCACTTTGCTCGCTCCCCGTTTTACAGTGCTTTTTGTGCCCTGTTCGCCGACCATCTATTGCAGGGTACCAATACTTCATTGCTACCTAATCCTCTGCTGTGTATCTCGCTTTTCCCCCATCGTATCCCGCTGTTACAGTTTCTTATGCCAATTTCTAGCCTTTCTCGTGTACATCAGTCGGCTTTCAGATATCCCTATACTGACCAGCTGGATCCCCAACCTGACCTTTACTTTTCAAACTCACCGGGTATCCATTTGAATCTGTCCATAGGTCCATTTAAATTCAGTACATTTTCTTTCGTGCGCACACATTTGCCATACTTTCATCCCCCGTTACTCCCTCTTTCAAGTCTCTTTTATCCAACATCAGTCATGTAAATTTCTACGTTTTCAAGGATTTTGTTTGTTTATTCCATCACTTGTAAACAGTTGATCATGCACCTGGCATGCCTCGGGCGCCTCCGAAATAAACCATTATCATTATATATGCAGGCGCGTACATTACAACATTCGTTGTCTTTCTCCATGTGCTTGCTTAGCTCCACTTCGCATTTACTCAGCCCTTAATCTAATCCAACACCAAAATGGCTACCTCCAACCTGCTCACTACACGGGTTCGCTTGTACTTCTACCGGGGTTCTCTTGTTTTTGAGAAGAGGAAATGTATGGTCAGACAACTAGAAACTTATCGCGTTGTTGTAAACACTGGAAAGAATGTTGTTTCTTTCTCTGTTGCAGCACGTGAGGATCTCTGGAACCTCGGGTGCAAGAAACAGGATGCAAATTCGGCTCAAGCCTCCATACCATGTGATCTGATCCGCTCAGGGACAAGCTTCTGGCAAGAGCACAGTAAGAAGATATTGTGTCGTGCCTGATGCTCCGAAAATGGGCACAAAAGCACGAGGAAGTGCAAACCTGAGCGAAGGGCGGGAACAACCATCGTCCCAATGCAGGGGTTCGCTGGGAACCAGCTCGGTAGTACAAACCGGGACGTATGTCCAGTGCAGCATACCAGACTAGTGCTGTCAAGCCGTGGTTGTCATTGCAGAAGTATTGGAAGACTGGTCGAGGGAGATCTCGGTGGAATACAAAGGTAGTCCTAGGGCGCCTATCCTCAGAACTTCCGGATCGACTAAAACAAAAGTTGATACTGTACCGCTCACGAGGTTCACAAAGGATATCTACCTGATGGAACGAACAGTCATAGAGGCAGACCAGCAGACTACGACGTCCATCAAGTTGGGAGCAAAAATTTAACAGCAAACCGGGTGCTCCACCCGAGGCAAAACATACAACAAAGGAGAAGAGAGCTATGTCGGCCGAAAGAGCCACGGAAGTGCTATACGCCAATGCCCACAATGTTAAAAACAAACGTGCAGAGCTGACCACCAGAACCGCTCATCGCAGTGCTGAGATAATCGCATTCTCAGATAAAAGGCTGCCCTAAAACGACCATATCCCACAGGAAGCTCAAGATCACCGCCTCGTTTATCAACAAGACGGGGGAAATGACACATCCAGTGGCGGGGTAGCCTTCATGACCAGGGAGGGACCAGTGCACATGGAATCAGAAATGAGTTTGTGCACACCAGGCAACCAAGTGTGTGCTATCATTGTAAGGTTGCGTACCAGAAAGACAGCTGTTGCATGCTTATACCGAAGCCCAAATCCGAAATTGGGCGAGAATAAAAGATTGATGGGTGCACCAGGGCAGCTCCACGCATCAGCAAGCGGACTTCAAATAGTAAGTAAATTTAATCTGCCTGGAGTAGATTGGACAACAGGTAGCTCTATCTCGGAGAGAGCAGAGGAAGACTTCGTCGAATGGATGCATTGCAGGGCTCTGGTTCAACACATTAGAGGAAACACAAGGCACAGATCTGGGCAGCAGCCTTCGCTCCTTGACTTAGTGATCACAATGCATGGGAATGACGTAGGTGGGTTAGGTTTCGTGACGCCCTCGGGCGAAAGAGATCGTGTCGCCATCAACTTTTCCTTTGTCCGAGGCATGTGAAAGTGATAGGGAAGTTGAGTAGAAATTTGGGAGGGATAAACATTGAGGAACTCAGAACTAGGGTTGCAGAACTAGACTGAGGGGTAGCAGAGGGTGGGGAAGCTTGATTAGAGGAAACGTGGCAAGGGATCAAGGGAAATCTTTTGAAGCTGCAGGACAGTTTTGGCTCAATCCATGAGCGCAGAAGCAAAGGCAAGCCATCTTAGGGACGCCGGACGTTCGAAGGACAGGCAAAAAGAGGGGCAAAAGGCTGGCAGATCTCCAAGGCCACTGGTAGCGAAGGAGTTTGGTTACGGTGGGAAGAAAGTAGAAACTCAATCGTAAAACTCCAAAGATGAGCAAAGAGGACTTTTGAACTGACGCCGGCCAGAGAAGTTGAAAGAAACCCAAAAAGTTGCTATAAATACTTTCGGTCGAAGGCTTCGCTCGGGAATGGAGTGGGACCTCTGAACTTGAGGTATGGAGGTGAAATAATTAATGATGATCAGAGCAGAACAGATGTCTTAGGCATATACTTCGAGGGTGTACATAGACGTGATAGGGACAACAAACATTGACCGAAACGCGGGTGGTTGCTCCTATCCTTCCGGATCTGCAAATTGGGGAGCCGGAAGCACAGGTGTTATTGGAAGGACTTAACATACACAAGTCGGGGGGCCTGATGGTATGCACCAGGCCGTCACACAACCATTGGCTGTCATGGTCACCGAACATGTTTGCCGTTCATATTGGGCCACCCTTATTCAAGAGGTATTACCTTTGGACTGGAAGTTAGCGACATTTGTGGCTATACACAAGGGAGAGTCACGGTCAGGTGAAGAAAATTACCGTCCTGTAAGCCTCACATGCATTCTCTGCGAGCGTTTGGGGCGAATAGTAAGGGAAAGTATATGTAAACACCTATCGAGCCACAAGTCCATCTGGAAAGTACGGCACGGGTTTTGAAGGTCAATTTCTGTTTTTCGATTCTTATGGTTTTCCTAGACAAATTCACGAACCAGCCTGACGAGGACGAGATGGTCAAAGTTTGATACGTAGACTTCAGCAAGGCCTTTGACTCAGTCGGCCGTCACCTATTGATGGGGAGACTGAAGACGCTTGGGATAGAGGAGCAAGTACACAAGTAGGTATCAGCCTTCTTTACAAACAGGAAATTTCATTTTAGAGTGGGAACCAGCAGGTCAAATATAGCAGAGGTAACTAGCGGTGTACCTCGAGGGTCAGTTTCAGGTCCACTACTTTTCCTTCTCCACATAAATGATTCGGCGAAAAAATTATCGCTACCGTGTTTCATTTTTGAAGATGATGTAAAATTTGTGGGACCAGTAGATCGTGACGAGCATGCGAGGGACCTGACGCACGTAGTTGGCTGGGCAAACAAATGGAGTATGTCTTCTAACGGAAGTAAGAGTCATCTGCTAACCTGAGCTTCAAAGGGAGTAACTGTTATAGGGGAAAGTGGACCATTCACAGCTGGTGCGACACAGTCAACAAGGGACCTGTGTGTCCAAATAACTGCGGGCTTCAAGTTTGTTGAACAGTGCAAGGAGTCTGCTCACAGGGCAAGAGGTGAGATCTTTCGGCTGCGCTCAGCACTTCCTTGCAGATCGGTGGAAGTGCCCATTCCTATATACAAAGCAATAGTGAGGCCACTTTTAGAACATTGCGTGCAAGCTTGGGCGCACTTTTTGAAAAAGGGTGCAGCCTACCTAGAAAAGTTCCAGTGACTAGCCACTCGGAAGGTTGAGGGACAACGAGGGGAAACATATGAACAACGACTGCAAGATATGGAACTCCGCTCACTTGGGAAACGAATACTCAGAGAAGACACCACTGAAGCGCTTAAAATCCTGAAGGGATTATCGGACATAAGCGCATGGGATTTATTTGAACAGTCCACTGATCACAGGGCGAGAGGAAATAGTATGAAGTTGTAGAAGCCACTCTCTAGGCTAAAAGCGCGGGGAACTTCTTCAGCAATAGAGTAGCGGGAATGTGGAATAGATTAAGTGAAAAAGCATTTGTAACAGCCGGTCGTGGAAAATCCCCCCTTTTCCCTCGCGATTCAGTGTTTTTCCCAACATCACTCATTTGCCTACACTACTGACTTTTCTTTACGAACTGGTTGTTTTTCTGGACCAATTGTTGTTTGTTCGCGCCCACAGCGCTACTTTGGCACATCCTTGTTCAGGACCTGCGTGACGCACGTGCTGTTTGCTCACACGGTGCTACTCGGTTTCTCCTTGTTGAGTCCTTGTGATCGTATTATTGAGGTGTATATATTGTTTATGTCATTGTTCATGTAATAATCTAGTATCGTATAATATCACGGATAATCGCCTTTTGATTTCGGGATCCGTTGCGAATTTGGCTACGGATTGCTCAAACTTTCGTTTCAATACTCAATAGATCAATTTGGAACGAGGAAAAACACGCAAAATGCCGAGAAAAGGATCAAAACTCTGGAATCCGGACAGGTATTAAAACAACAAGTCTCTGGGGAGGTTTTGGGTGCATTTGATTCTTTAGTAAATGCTAGACCGCCTAGTCCTGTCAGTGCTAGTTCATGTGGTAATGAGAGCAATATTGATCGTAAGGATGTTGATTTATATAGGCTGAGAATACTAGACCTAGAACAACAGTTACTATCGGCTAGACTACAGGCACAGGAAGCAGAGAAGAAGTGTACACAGAAAGAGCGGGAGCATGAGACCAGCGACTTCGACACTTCCGATAGATAAGGGTGCAATAAGATAGGGAACCCCATGCCGGTCGCCGACTACAAACCACCATCGATCGATCTGCCTAGAGTGGAACTAACGGTTTTCGACGGGCGAGCTGAGCAATACTGCAAGTTTGTCAAGCAGCTCGAGACTTTCGTTGAAAATAAGGTAACCGACCCTGGGCAACGGCTTCTCTACCTTACTCACTACTGCCGAGGCCGAGCAAGAGAAGCTATCGACGGGTGCACCATGCTCGACCCAGAACAAGGCTACACAAGGGCAAGGAAGATTATAAGGGACTTGTTTGGCCAACCGTTCAAAGTAGCCCGTAACCTAATAGAGGGCGTAATGGTAGAGGCAAAGAGAACCAAGGGCGACGTCCACACCATGGCCGACCTGGTGATTAAGATGCAAAACTGCTCAATAGCCCTCGACCATTTAGGTTACAGGGCCGACCTAGATGCCATGCACACTTCGGAAAACATAGTCCGTCACCTCTCCCGAACTACAGGGTCGGTGGGCGGAAGAAGCAGAACGGATAAGCCGAAGCGACAGGGAAGCTAATTTCGAAGACCTGACCGAATACTTGGACAGGCAAACGAAGATAGCTGACAGCAAATTTGGCCGACTCATCCGGGACAGCTACCGAGCAAACAAGCCCGGTACTAACCAAGCTCAAACCTCTGTACGGGAACATCAAAAATACCAGCCTTGGACCAATACACATGTCATTTCACGAGATGCTACGGCGAAACCCAATTGCAGATCCTGTGGTACTAGCCATGGCCTACCAGAATGCCCCAAGTTCGGCAACGCCACAATAGACGAACGGTGGGGAATGGCGAGGATGGCAGGAGCATGTTTTATCTGTCTCAACACCACGCACCGGGCAGCAGCCTGTAGGACAAGGAACCGATGTGGTTACAAGGGCTGCACGGGCAGAAACCAACGGCTGCTGCATCAGGCGAGAGTAACCATATCCGAGGCGAGTACCAAACCCAGCGTTATTTGTTCAACGTCACGATCTGCCAGTAAACCGGTACGTTTAGGCGTAGTGGCCGTGGGAGTAGTGACTCCGACTGGGATAGTCAAGGCGTTGGCTTTCGTTGATAGTGGATCCGACACCACTTTAGTGAAAGAGCGGTTTGCCGACAAACACCAACTGGCCAAATGTGCGACATCGTTGGCAGTGAGCACGGTGGGCGGAACACAGATAATGACTGCCGGTAGATTAAGGCTGCAACTCATCTCTCTAGACACTAACGAGGAAATTGAACCAACGGAGGCATTCACGTTAGCGGATCTCCCCATGCGAGCACCAAGGTCGGTGAACGCAATCTTGACCAGGTGGCCCCACCTGCAGGATGTAACCGTTGTAGACTGGGAAGATGATGAGGTGGATCTCCTCATCGGCTGCGACGTGCCAGAGGCGCGTTGGGTGCTTGACCAGAGAGTGGGCGACCGCCAGGTACCTTGTGCCGTACGCGCGGCTCTGGGATGGATGTTATACGGTCCAGTAGGGGGACGTGGTTCCATGAATTACTTATCCGCCGAAACGGACCGCATAGAGTATCATCTGCAGCGGCTGTATGAAAGGGAGTTTCATGACACTGGAGACGAAAGACCATCGCTGCCTCAAGAGGATCACTCCGCTCTACAAACGGTACGGCAAGGCACTAGAGGCCCCAAAAACAGTTCGAGGTTCCCCTCCCATGGCGCGCATCGGTCGACCCGTGGACTGACAACAGAAATTATGTTCTCCAACGATTACTACGACTAAAAGAACGCTTCATTCAAGACCAGAATCTGTGGGAACGACACGCGGATTTGATGAAGCGAAACGAGGCCCTCGGTTACGTTGAAAAGGTGCCTGTTAACACCGACAGCAAAAAGGGTATCTGGTATCTGCCTCACCACCCGGTTATCAACCCCAAGGAACCCAATAAACTGCGGGTGGTTTTCGACTGTGCGGCCAAGTTCCAGGGCCAGTCGTTGAACGATCGCCTACTACAGGGGCCTGACTGGACCACACCACTGATCGATGTTTTGTGCCGTTTCAGAGTGGGTAAAGTGGCTTTGTCTGCCGACATTAGGGAAATGTTCCATCAGGTGAAGATTCCGGTAGGAGAACGAGATGCTTTGCGTTTCCTGTGGTGGGAAGGGAACGACCGGGACAACGCAGTGGTGAATTATAGGATGACCGTCCACCCCTTCGGAGCCATATCGTCACCATTTTGTGCAAACTACGCCCCCCGAGAATCAGCGAACAAACATGGTGATCTAGTACATCGGACGGTAGTAGAAAGCGTCAGCAGGGAATTCTACGTCGACGACTACCTTGGGTCATTCGATGATGTGGATTCAGCTCTAGAGCAGTTCAGGGGTCTGACGAGATTGCTGGAAGAGGGCGGCTTCCATCTAACTAAATGGATGTCGAACGCTTCAGAAGTGCTGAAGGTCGTCCCATATCACGAAAAGGCCGAAAGGGTAAGAGATTTGGACGGCTCTCCACTTCCTATCGAGCGCACCTTGGGAATACAATGGGACGCGGAAACGGACGATTTCGTTTCCGAGCTAAACGTTCCCGAGCTGCCAATAACCCGTCGTGGCATACTATCTGCCGTCTCAAGTTTGTTCGACCCGCTCGGTTTCGTCTCACCATGGCTGCTACCCGGAGAGATCTTGCTGCAGCGGCTGTGCCGTAAGAAGTTTGATTGGGACCAGTCACTGGACCGATGGACCGGTTGGACTAGGAATCATTTTTGAACACCTTGAAGAAATTAGGGGACATAAGAATCCCACGATGTTTGACTCCTGGCCATACGACACGGACGGGAGAACTACATTCTTTTCCCATGCATCCGAAGTCGGTTATGGAGCTGTGGTGTACGGACGATGGTGCGCAGGAGATGGACAATATACCACGAGGATCCTGTTCGCCAAAGCCCGCGTTGCTCCACTGAAGTCGGTCTCAATCCCACGCCTTGAACTCAGCGCAGCCGTGTTGGCATTCAGGGTGGTGCAAGCTGTGAAGAGATGTTTCGATCTCTACATTTGGTCGGTGAGCTTCTGGACGGATTCAACGATAGTACTTTACTACATTAACAACGTCCGGAGCCGGTTTAGTACTTTCGTTGCTAACCGGCTCACGATCATCCACGGCGAATCGGCCACGAACCAGTGGAATCATGTCAGGTCTGGCGATAATCCGGCTGGCCTGTGCTCTCGAGGTGCGAACAACTTCAGGCAACTGGACACGTGGACGAGAGGGCCAAACTTCCTGCACTTGCCCAAACAGGACGGGCCCGTGTTCGAATTAAAAACCCCTACGGAAGTGGAACTGGAGATCAAAGGTGTAGTGACAGCAACCAACGTCGTCGAAGCGTCATCCATTCTATCGCTATTGGTCAGGTTTTCTTCCTGGATGAAGACGCTTCGTTCGCTAGTTTGGTTAACCAGGTTCAAGAGAAATTTACTAGTCATGAAAGGGCTACGGCCCTCAGGCCGGATACGGGTCGGCCCGACAGGTCCCGATGAGCTACAAGCGGCAGAATACGATATTTTCAGAATGATACAACGCGAGGCTTTCGCCCGAGAACTCAAGAGGGCGGAAGAAGTGGGGCCGACCAATAAAGACATGCCATCTGCAAGAGGCGAGCTGAAGCGTTTAAACCCCAAACCCATCGACGGACTGCTGCGGGTGGATGGTAGGCTGACCAACGCCCACCTGAACTTCGACACAAAGCATCCTATACTGCTGCCTGCGAGACAAACTGTAGCAGAGCTAATGATTCAACACGTCCACGCCGTGGAGGAACATGCCGGGGAAAAGTCACGTGACGAGCGTCATCCGAAAGCGCCTTTGGCTGTTGAGAGGACGAGATACTGTAGAACGCGTAATCCGACGGTGTGTGCAATGCAGGAGATGCAATGCCACAGCAGGCAATCAACTCATGGCCCCACTACCAGAATGCAGGGTGACTACGGGCTGGTGGCCGTTCAGTGACACCGGGTTGGACTATTTTGGGCCCTTGTGGATCAAGTGTGCGTTACACCGCGTAGCTTTCTCGCTGTTATCGGTATAGTTTTTATTAAGCTATCTAGGATAATCCCTAAAACTATAGCTCCAAGGTCTGTTGTCCGACCCAGAAAAAATCAAGCGATTTTTTCTGAACATTAGTCCCTGGGACCACCCGGTGGTAAAAGATACACACAAAAGTGATCATTGAACTGCTCTTAGGGTCGGAGATAAGTGAAACATCAGTCTCAGTGAAACCACACTAGCAGACTCTAAAACACCACTCAGGGAATTACCTTAGTAAAGAGACTAAAGCCGTCTTGACTTGCGTAATACATCCGGAAACTTTCAAACAGCACCATCCGCAGAAACTGCTTGCAGTTTTTAGCTGAACAACTGATACATAATTAGTTCCGCTGATATTGACCCCCCGTGGCTAATACTTTCTTCCCCACCTAAGGCTCACATATATTGGCCATACTCTACACTTAATCCTTTGCTTCCGTATAGCTCTCTTACCCCCGCATATTGCCACATCTCATCCGATTGGCCATCCGCATCCTTACCACCATAGATATGCCTACATCTCCTCCCAACCGACCCAAAATCACTGCCAGCAACCGCCGTCGCAAGACTGCTAAACTGCAAAACTCACTGAATAGCTGCTCAGTCTCTCTGGTAGATATACTTGGACATGCTAATAGACAAACTACGGAAATGAGCAAAAATCTGAGCAGTCTTTCCTCTCGCATTGACTCCGCTGATCAAATTATCGGTCAACTGATGCCTATAGCATTCTTGCTTGATCCAGCCGCACACCATACCCCAACCAATCTACTACTGGCCACGAAGTTTGTGGACACAATTGCCTCGGAAATCTCCAGACGGATAAAAAAGGCAAACAATGCGGTTGTGTTTAACATTCCAGACCGAATACCTCTCTCAGCTGCTAAAAATATGATCTTAAGCGCTTGCAACCTTGACTCACAACTGTGCCACTGTATTAGACTCCGCAAAACCACCCTACGCACCACCTGTCCACTGCTGTTCCAGTTTACAAATGAAGTTGTCGCCAAGATTTTTATCAGCCGGCAAGCGTTAGTCGTAGCCAAAACCGGCTTCAAGTGCGCCAAGATATTTCCTGACAAGACCCCACTGCAAAGAGAGGTGCACAAGAGTCACGCCCAGAACAGTAACCCCGGTGTTAGCGCAACCAACAATCCACCCCAAAACTCCGGGGCACCTATCACTGGCCATCACCCGATGTTGCCATCTATTGCAGATTACAATGCAACGGTAGATTCAGACAGTACGCCAATTTCCTCACCCAATGAGCCACCTGGCAAAAGCCCCAATATCCAGAATAGCCCAAGCAAATCTCCAGACTGGAACAAGCGCCCCAACGTCCACAAAACTGATGAAGGTTCCTCCAACTCATCCACCCGCGAGCTCATGTACTCCACAAGTCTAGATGACCCCATTCCTTCTACTAGCTCCATGTCGGGTTATTTAACCATACCTAAAAATCACTGCACCATCAACCCACCTCCGTCTACACCCATGCATCCTGTTACCTCTGGCATTTTTGATAACTCAACCAGGCCCCTAAGCCCACCATCTGCACCCACCCGTTTGCAACTAGAATGTGTCTGGTTACCACCTAGGCCACCACCGCTAATTAGCCCGTCAGTGCAGATTGACCCACAGAAGTTAACACCTCGTCACCAAAAGAGCAAGGCCCATCAACGTAACGCACATGCAAACCATAAGGTAATGACTCAGTCACGTGAAATTTTACTAGCCCCTTGTGCGGCTGTGAATCCTAGTTTTCCATCTCGGCTAACTGCCTTTTCATTTCCACCCTACTTGTACCCACCTTATCCCCCCCCCATTCACCGCTCCATTACATTACTATCCGCCACACCAACTACTCTATACCTCTACCACTACCCAGTCACTCCCTGGGAACCATTTCCTGGTTTCACCTAGCTCCCCTCTCCCACAAGACCCATCCTCGTCTCTTGGCCCAGTACTGCCATCCATCCGTGGCCGCTTTTTTCCTGCCGGCCCCCTTCGAGAATATTCCCCGCATTCAAACTACTCTCCCAAACAGCACCTCCCCATCCCTCTCCCCTCACACTATCCCCCTCCAGGCTTCAACTCATCCAATCCGTGGAACAACTGAGGTCCTCCCCCCATCCTTGCCCTATTCTTCACTGGAATTACCACCCTCATCACCACTACCGAACCCCCCACCATATCCACCACTACCGAGGCCTGTATCATCTCTCTCAGTCATACTTGTAAATGCCCGTTCATTACTGCACAAAACTAAAGCCATCCGCAGCATCGCTGAACCCTCTGACTTTGATATTATCATTGTAACTGAAACATGGCTAACAGATTCCGTCCCGTCAGATCGAGTCTGTCTAGTTGGCTACCAGATGTTCCGAAGGAATAGGCCTTGTCGTGGGGGAGGCTGTCTAATTTATGTCAAAAACACTCTGCTGGCCATTCCACTGTCACACACAACTCTGGACGCGATTCAGGATTCACTGTGGTTAACAATTCCCTTACTTAATTCCTATCTTTATATTGGTTGCATCTATAGGCCACCTGATTCCAACGCTATGGATCTTACCAAGATTATTGACGCTTTCAACTATCTTTCATTGCTGCCCTGTTCCTCCAAACTCATAGCGGGGGACTTCAATGCACCGAGCATTTGTTGGAACACTCTATCCGCCCCAAACAACTTACTAGATTTTATGTCATGCATCCGCGTTGGGCGCTGGATCCAACACGTAACAGTCCCAACCAGAGGTAACAACATCCTTGATTTGTTGTTTACTATTGGTTTATCAGATGTTTCAGCCAGTACGCTCGACCTCTTTCCAGGAAGCGACCACAGAATGGTGTCCTGCACCTTCGTGGTTCCGCAATCTTTTGACAAATCCCACCCACCCAATCATTACTCTTCAGCAGTCAACTGGGTCAATCTTATCTGCACGCTTCGATCGCTAGACTGGGACGACTGTTTCCTGCAAAGCGACCCTCAGCTGGCTGCTAATTTACTATATTCTAACCTATCATACTTGCTGTCCAAAATCACTACTACTCGTATCACATCAAACCGAGTCCGTAGTTCAATCCTGAGCCGAATGCAAAACAAGTATCTGAAGCTCCAGAAGATGTTTCAAACCAATAATGACTTATCGTCATTCTTGCAGCTCCAACGTCTCTCGGTAGCAATCAGAATGAAGACTGATGATATGCTCAAAAAACAAGAAGTATCTGCCTTGCAATGCCATGATACTTCCTCAAAGTTGGCATACCTAATGAAGAATAGAAATCAGAGCAAACCAGTAAGTATCCCCTCTCTAATCTTAGAAAATAACGACCGCATTACCTCACCTCTAGCGATAGCTGAGGCGCTTAACTCCTACTTTGCTGCATCCATGACTACGAACCCCCTTACTTTATCCCCATGCATAGACCCTGTCACCGAGCACTCACTGTCTGATTTAGAATTTACTTTAAAAGAGGTGACCAACCAGATTACCCGTGTCCGGAAGTCCTCACACCTTGGCCATGATGGTGTTCCGCCGACACTTCTACGTCTTGGAGGAACTGATGTCGCAGCCCTACTATTGAAGGTCTACAATCTATCCATCAAGTTTGGCATATTTCCCTCACAGTGGAAGACTGCGGTCATCATCCCAATCCATAAGAAGGGACCAATACATGACCCCTCAAATTACCGCCCTATCAACCACACTCCAATTGCTTCTAGGTTGATGGAACGCCTCATCAAACAGCGGATGTCCGACTTCCTGTTGTCCCATAACATCATCCATAGTGGGCAGCATGGCTTCCTAAAATCACGTTCATGCACCACCTGTCAGTACGACTTTTTTAACCTCATAACGGCGGCCGCCGACAACGCTAAATCTATCATCATCATATACCTTGATATGACAAAGGCTTTCGACCGCGTCCCTCACGCTTTGTTACTAACCAAACTCAAAGCTCATGGCTTTTCCGGTTCGCTTTTATCTTGGTTAACATCTTATTTATCGGACCGTTCACAAGTGGTTTCCGTTGATGGGTGTTTCTCACAACCTGCTCCAGTCACCGGTGGAGTTATACAAGGCAGTGTACTCGGTCCTTTACTATTTCTCATCTACATAAACGACATATTTCCCATCTTGCACCATGGTACCCCATTCCTTTTCGCTGATGACGTTAAGATTGTCTATGAGTTTCCTCGTCAAAACCTCAACATCATGCTGGATGATATCTCTAGTGACCTAAAGCGACTCGGGGATTGGTGCAATTCATGGAATATGGACTGTTCGACCTCGAAGAGCTGCTACACAACATTCAGATGTCAAGTGACCCCCGGAACCCTGCTTATCCACTACCTACCCATTTCGTACAGCCCTTTAGTTCGAGACCTTGGTCTCCATTATTCTTGTAGCTTTAGGTTTTCTGAGTATGTTCCACTCCAGATTGCAAAGACCATAAGAACCACTGGTCTCATCTCCAGAACTTTTCGGCTAAATGATTGCAAACTGCTCACTTACAAGTCTCACGCCAGGCCTCTTCTTGAATACTGTCCCATTATCTTCACCAACATGACGAAATCCGACCGCATTTCTCTGGAGTCCGTGCAACGCCAATTCACCAAACAATTAGTAGGCTTTTCCTCCAGTCTGTGTTACAAGGATCGATGCATCCTACTCAATCTTGACCCTCTATGGTTGCGTCGCATGAAGTTCAATTTGTGCTTCCTGTTTAAGCTGTACCACCGTACGGCCTTTTCGTGTACCGAACCCATTCGTCTCACTCCCTCCACGAATTATGCTCTACGCCATCGGTCATTGCAGCTCTCTATTCCTAGATCAAAACTAGCGTTAAGATCTAACTTTTTTCTTATAAAATACTCAAAGTTATGGAATAAACTCCCGCTAAACATCCGCGAGAGTCTCTCAATTTCCCAGTTCAGAGGCTCGCTGGATCAGTTCTTGACTGTTCCCAATGTGATCCTTCTTACCGGCCTGACCGTCACCGAAGAGGTGGCCTACGAAAACGGGTTTGATTACTAGGATTACTGCACTAGAACTTTCATTTCTCACCCGATGACGAACGCCAGGGCAACTATTCTCTTTTACGTTATATTGCTTACAATCTATACTACTGTAGCCACAGTTTGCTGACTTTTATAACTATACCTAGTTTAATGCTTGCCGGTTCTCCTAATTTTAGACAATGTTCCTGTTCTATTGCCAACCAGTCTAAGTTTCTTAGTCTTAGATGTCTCCACAGCAAATAAGTACGTGGCTTCGGACCCTAGGACACTGAGTTCCGCCGTCTACCACTTTACTCGATCCTTTCACTCCTCTCCCGTTCATCTTGGCTACCACCACTCACCTGGGTTTTATGCCCGGCCTCAATTCGCCTTTCTTAATCACCTCATTCCAGAATCTATTAACCCAGAAGCCCACCTGCTAGTACTTACCTGGTGGCTTTTCCTCTCGTCTCACCTCTGTATCTACCATCCACCAACTACTATCATATTCTCTCTTATGCACCACACCATTTCCCATCAGCAGAGCTAAACTCATCTGCACCAGCTAGCCCGGAATGGACTCTGATGGTCTTAGGCATGGCCTGGCGCTGTATGAGACTGACACACGTATGCTAGCTTGTGCTTTACAACGTTCGTTGTCCTACTCCGTGTGTTGCATAATCCCATCCTGCATTTTCCCAGCCCATGCTAGCGAAACCCCTGATGTCAACGGCACCCATACCATTGCGTCGTTGGAACGTGGGGAAAACAGACCACCCCCAGCAGTTACGAAAAAAGACAAATACGCATAAAATTACGATCGGGCGGAGGGGCTATGGAAAGTTCCTATATGGGCTCAACCACCCCTCTGTTAGGAAACAAAAAAAATAATAATAATAAAACTGAAAAAAGAGAACAGTGGAAACGAAAAAGACCTCGTGGGATCGATTCGATCTCCAAATACCACTGACATCGGGCTGTGAAGGAATTGGGCAACCTTCATCTATGGGAAAGTATCCCATCAGCTCAGACCTGATCCTGCGAAAGGGGAAACCCCACATCGCCCTTGTTCGCTCGACAAGCTTTGGTCTTCACGCTCGAGACTGACTGGGGTGACAGCGCACTGGACTCTCCACATACGCTTTCCCATCCCCCGCTCTAAGTTTCAACCACCCCATACCCACCATAATCGCACCTAGCATGCACGTCGACGTCAAATACAATCGCTACCACAGCCCTGACCTTCAACCCATTGTCCTGGACAGAGTATCGACGTACCTGACGAATAACGGCAACCTCGATGAAGCCCGGAAAAGGAAAAAAAGAGATAAGAACATAGTGGAAACCGGTCACCTTTTCCATCTATACCCCTCTATCTTCCGTCATCTTTTTTTAGAAAGCGGTCTTCTCGATGTCCTAGCATCCAAGCCACGCTTAGGTTTACAACCCTACCTAACAGTAACCACTGCCTCCTGCCAACTACAATCACTACCGCAGCCTGCTCACAATTAAGTTAAATCTCTGAAATGCAGACGCAGCAGCCCACCGGGTTTACGCTATCTTGCTAGCCTGTAGTAGTACTTATCAACCCCCTGCAACCCTACGTTACTTAAGCTCTCTAATTAAAACCCAGATCAAAGTACGAAATGTAACACTGACAGTCCACATAAACCCAGCCAGTTCTGTATTAATTGTCGCTATTTATTATCATAACTAACAGCTGGAACCACGTCCAGACTGCTGACACCATTTATTTCAGGTTTGTCGTCGCCCACTCTCTCGGGCACCACTTTCGGTGACCAATGTCCACACTTTGACCTGTACCGACAGAGACCTTAATGGCATCTTTTATACCAAACGGGATTGCAATCGGGCCACACGACCTAAAACACCCCCAAATGCTTACAAGCAGATTGATAGACGTCTCCTAACGCAACACCTCTACTACTGATGTCACTGTTGGAGGCTTCAGAAATAACAGTTCGCAAGCAAACTTCTATTGATTGATTGACACGTCCCTTACCCCGTGTAACAGCCGGTCGTGGAAAATCCCCCTTTTTCCCTCGCGATTCAGTGTTTTTCCCAACATCACTCATTTCCATACACTATTGACTTTTCTTTACGAACTGGTTGTTTTTCTGGACCAATTGTTGTTTGTTCGCGCCCAGAGCGCTATTTTGGCACATCCTTGTTCAGGACCTGCGTGACGCACGTGCTGTCTGCTCACACGCTGCTATTCGGTTTCTCGTTGTTGAGACTTTGTGATCGTATTATTGAGGTTTGTATATTGTTTACGTCATTGTTTATTTTAATAATCTAGTATCGTAAAATTATCACGGATAATCGCCTTCTGATTTCGGGATCCGTTGCGAATTTGGCTACGCATTGCTCAAACGTTCGTAACAATACTCAATAGATCTATTTGGAACGAGGAAAATTCACGCAAAATGCCAAGGAAAGGATCAAAGGCAGTCGAACCCGGACAGGAAGTAATACGGCAAGTCTCTGGGGAGGTTTTGGGTACTTATGATTCTTTAGCTAATGCTAGATCGCCTAGTCCTGTCAGTGCTAGCTCATGTGTTATTGAAAGCAATATTGATCGTAAGGACGTTGATTTATATAAGCTGAGAATAATAGAACTAGAGCAACAATTACTTTCGGCTAGACTACAGGCGCATGAAGCAGAGAAGTGTACACAGAAACAGCGAGAGTATAGGACCAGTGACTTCGACACTTCCGATAGGTTAGAGTGCAATAAGGTAGGGAACCCCACGCAGGTCGCCGACTACAAACCACCATCGATCGATCTGCCTAGAGTGGAGTTAACGGTTTTCGACGGGCGAGCTGAGCAATATTGCAAGTTTGTCAAACAGTTCGAGACGTTCGTTGAAAACAAGGTAACCGACCCTGGGCAACGGCTTCTCTACCTTACTCACTACTGCCGAGGCCAAGCGCGAGAAGCTATCGACGGATGCACCATGCTCGATCCAGAACAAGGCTACACAAGGGCAAGAAAGATTCTGAGGGACTTGTTTGGCCAACCTTTCAAAGTAGCCCGTAACCTAATAGAGGGCGTGATGGCAGAGGCAAAGAAAACCAAGGGCGACGTCTACACCATGGCCGACCTGGTGATCAAGATGCAGAACTGCTCAATAGCCCTCGACCATTTAGGTTACAGAGCTGACCTAGACGCCATGCACACTTTGGAAGGCATAGTCCGTCACCTCTCTCCCGAACTACAGGGTCGGTGGGCGGAAGAAGCTGAACGGATAAGCCGAGGCGACAGAGAAGCCAACTTCGAAGACCTGACTGAATACTTAGACAGGCAAACGAAGATAGCTGACAGCAGATTCGGCCGACTCATCCGGGACAGCAACCGAGCAAACAAGCCCGGTACTAGCCAAGTCCAAACCCCTGTACGGGAACATCCAAAGTACCAGCCTTGGACCAACACACACGTCATTTCACGAGATGCTACGGCGAAACCAAATTGCAGATCCTGTGGTACTAGCCATGGCCTACCAGAATGCCCCAAGTTCGGCAATGCCACAATAGACGAACGGTGGGGAATGGCGAGGATGGCAGGAGCATGTTTCATCTGTCTCAACACCACGCACCGGGCAGCAGCCTGTAGAACAAGGAATCGATGTGGTTACGAGGGCTGCACGGGCAGACACCATCGGCTGCTGCATCAGGCGAGAATAACCATATCCGAGGCGAGTGCCAAGCCCAGCGTGATTTGTTCAACGTCACGATCTGCCAGTAAACCGGTACGTTTAGGCGTAGTGGCCGTGGGAGTAGTGACTCCGACTGGGATAGCCAAGGCGTTGGCTTTCGTTGATAGTGGATCCGACACCACTTTAGTGAAAGAGCGGTTTGCCGACAAACACCAACTGGCTAAAGGTGCGACGTCGTTAGCAGTGAGCACGGTGGGCGGAACACAGGTAATGACTGCCGGTAGATTAAGGCTGCAACTCATCTCTCTAGACACTAACGAGGAAATTGAACCAACGGAGGCATTCACGTTAGCGGATCTCCCCATGCGAGCACCAAGGTCGGTGAACGCAATCTTGACTCGATGGCCCCACCTGCAGGATGTAACCGTTGTAGACTGGGAAGATGATGAGGTGGATCTCCTCATCGGATGCGACGTGCCAGAGGCGCATTGGGTGCTTGACCAAAGAGTGGGCGACCGCCAGGCACCTTATGCCGTACGCACGGCTCTGGGATGGATGTTATACGGTCCAGTAGGGGTACGCGGTTCCGTGAATTACTTATCCGCCGAAACGGACCGCATAGAGTATCATCTGCAACGGCTTTATGAAAGGGAGTTTCATGACATTGGGGACGAAAGACCGACGTTGTCTCAAGAGGATCACTTCGCTCTACGAACGGTGCGGCAAGGCTCTAGAGGCCTCAAAAAACAGTTCGAGGTTCCCCTCCCATGGCGCACACCGGTCGACCCGTGGACTGACAACAGAAATTATGTTCTCCAACGATTACTACGACTAAAAGAACGCTTCATTCGAGACCAGAATCTGTGGGAACGATACGCGGATTTGATGAAGCGAAACGAGGCCCTCGGTTACGTTGAAAAGGTGCCTGTTAACGCCGACAGCAAAAGGGGTATCTGGTATCTGCCTCACCATCCGGTTATCAACCCCAAGAAACCCAATAAACTGCGGGTGGTTTTCGACTGTGCGGCCAAGTTCCAGGGCAAGTCGTTAAACGATCGCCTACTACAGGGGCCTGACTGGACCACACCACTGATCGATGTTCTGTGCCGTTTCAGAGTGGGTAAAGTGGCTTTGTCTGCTGACATTAGGGAAATGTTCCATCAGGTGAAGATTCCGGTAGGAGAACGAGATGCTTTGCGTTTCTTGTGGTGGGAAGGGAACGACCGGGACAACGCAGTGGTGAATTATAGAATGACCGTCCACCCCTTCGGAGCCATATCGTCACCATTTTGTGCCAACTACGCCCTCCGAGAATCAGCGAACAAACATGGCGATCTGGTACATCGGACGGTGGTAGAAAGCGTCAGCAGGGAATTCTACGTCGACGACTACCTTGGGTCATTCGATGATGTGGAATCAGCTCTAGAGCAGTTCAGGGGTCTGACGAGATTGCTGGAAGAGGGTGGCTTCCATCTAACTAAATGGATGTCGAACGCCTCAGAAGTGCTGAAGGTCGTCCCGTATCACGAAAAGGCCGAAAGGGTAAGAGATTTGGACGGCTCTCCACTTCCTATCGAGCGCACTTTAGGGATACAATGGGACGCGGAAACGGACGATTTTGTTTTCGAACTGAACGTTCCCGAGCTGCCAATAACCCGTCGTGGCATACTATCTGCCGTCTCAAGTTTGTTCGACCCGCTCGGTTTCGTCTCACCATGGCTGCTACCCGGAGAGATCTTGCTGCAGCGGCTGTGCCGTAAGAAGTTTGATTGGGACCAGTCACTGGACCGAGGGGACCGGCTGGACTGGGAGGAATTTTTGAACACCTTGAAGAAATTAGGGGACATAAGAATACCACGATGTTTGACTCCTGGCCATACGACACGGACTGGAGAACTACATGCCTTTTCCGATGCATCCGAAGTCGGTTATGGAGCTGTGGTGTACGGACGATGGTGCGCAGGAGATGGACAATATACCACGAGGATCCTGTTCGCCAAAGCCCGCGTTGCTCCACTGAAGTCGGTCTCAATCCCACGCCTTGAACTCAGCGCAGCCGTGTTGGCAGTCAGGGTGGTGCAAGCTGTGAAGAGATGTTTCGATCTCTACATTTGGTCGGTGAGCTTCTGGACGGATTCAACGATAGTACTTTACTACATTAACAACGTACGGAGCCGGTTTAGTACTTTCGTTGCTAACCGGCTCACGATTATCCACGATGAATCGGCCACGCACCAGTGGAGTCATGTCAGGTCTGGCGATAATCCGGCCGACCTGTGCTCCCGAGGTGCGAACAATTTCAGGCAACTGGACACGTGGACGAGAGGGCCGAACTTCCTGCAATTGCCCAAACAGGACTGGCCCGTGTTCGAATTAAAACCCCCTACAGAATTGGAACTGGAGATCAAAGGCGTAGTGATAGCAACCAACGTCGTCGAAGCGTCGCCCATTTTATCGCGACTGGTCAGGTTTTCTTCCTGGATGAAGACGCTTCGTTCGCTAGTTTGGTTAACCAGGTTCAAGATAAGTTTACTAGTCATGAAAGGGCTACGGCCCTCAGGTCGGATACCGGTCGGCCCGATAGGTCCCGATGAGCTACAAGCGGCAGAGTACGATATTTTCAGAATGATACAACGCGAGGCTTTCGCCCGAGAACTCAAGAGGGCGGAAGAAGTGGGGCTGACCAATAAAGACATGCCATCTGCAAGAGGCGAGCTGAAGCGTTTAAACCCCAAACCCATCGACGGACTGCTGCGGGTGGATGGTAGGCTGACCAACGCCCACCTGAACTTCGACACAAAGTATCCTATACTGCTGCCTGCGAGACAACCTGTAGTAGAGCTAATGATTCAACACGTCCACGCCGTGGAGGGACATGCCGGGGAAAGTCACGTGACGAGCGTCATCCGAAAGCGTCTTTGGTTGTTGAGAGGACGAGAGACTGTAAAACGCGTAATCCGAAGGTGTGTGTAATGCAGGAGACGCAATGCCACAGCAGGCAAACAACTCATGGCCCCACTACCAGAATGCAGGGTGACTACGGGCTGGTGGCCGTTCAGTGACACCGGGTTGGACTACTTCGGGCCCTTGTGGATCAAGTGCGGGAAAAGATTAGAAAAGCGATACGGATGTATCATGAGGTAAATGAAATCACGTGCGGTACACCTAGAAGTCGCACATTCGATGACGACCGATTCGTTTCTACGGGCCTTGCAACGATTTATCAACCGACGGGGCGTACCGGCCGATATATACTCAGATAATGGATCGAACTTTGTGGGCGCTCAACGGGAATTGCAGCGTTGGCACAAGAACATAAACAGGGACGAACTGCAGAATCGAACCGTGGCCTACGGCATACGCTGGCATTTCAACCCCCCACAGGCCAGTCACCGAGGCGGCATATGGGAACGCATGATCCGGTCCGCCAGACGGATATTGCTGTCAACCATGGAGCAGCAGCCGCCCGACGACGAGACCCTGAACACCGTCATGACTGAGGTGGAGCGAATCCTGAACAACCGCCCCCTGGTTCCAGTATTGAACGGCGACCCCACCCACCTGGCGCTCACCCCAAACGACTTATTGACGCTAAGGTCGAACGAGGGTTTCCAAGGGCCGGTAAACCTTCGTGGGAGCTACCTCCACGGGTGGAAGCAAGCGAACTATCTGGCCAAGGTCTTCTGGAGGCGATGGCTACGGGAGTACCTACCGGCTTTGCAGGCTCGACAGAAGTGGCTGGCCAAAACAAGACCATTCAAAGTTGGGGACGTGGTTATGATCGCCGACGAACGCGCACATTTCAGCGCTTGGTCTTTGGGAGTAGTTACGGAAACCATCAAAAGCACCGACGGAATGATAAGAACGGTGAAGGTGAAGACAGCTAACGGAGTGCTCATTCGTGACATACGCAGTATTAACCTACTCGAGAGCGAAGACGGAGGAGCTGATAACCCTGAGGCCTAGTAAACCTTTTTCACACCAGTGATCGAGGTGGATAAAGAGTGCGATTCCATTATACATCCCGATACATACACGCATGCACGACGCACTCTACATCCCGTAAACCCATCATACATGTGACAGTGTTCTTTGTTCGCCTTTTGTTGACGCTACCGAATGCCCCTTGCACATGTGGAAGCAGTGGAGCTCAGGTCACACACACATGCTACATTTACTCGTTTTTCTTGCCACGCGGTCTTTTGTTGACATTGCAGAAAGTCCTCCTTTGATGTGTAGTCATACCTGTGATTTCATTGTAACCCCGGCACACACACACACACACGCACACACACACACACACTCAAGCACGTACATCCATGACCGGACGGCCCTTTACGGGGACAACGTCTATGTGACCTTTCACGCCCGCCATCGGTCATTTGGTCTCGTGGAAGATGTAGACTAGCCTCACGTCTATGTAGCCAATGGGTTAGGTGCGACCAGTAGTAGAACGTTGACGACGAACATTAGACGCGCGCACTGACAGCAGGGCCTAGGCAGGTAGGAAGAATCAGTACCTTTATACCGAACCTTTGACTCTGCTAAGGATCCAGGAGGATTTTGGTGGGCGGTGTAACAGCCGGTCGTGGAAAATCCCCCTTTTTCCCTCGCGATTCAGTGTTTTTCCCAACATCACTCATTTCCATACACTATTGACTTTTCTTTACGAACTGGTTGTTTTTCTGGACCAATTGTTGTTTGTTCGCGCCCAGAGCGCTATTTTGGCACATCCTTGTTCAGGACCTGCGTGACGCACGTGCTGTCTGCTCACACGCTGCTATTCGGTTTCTCGTTGTTGAGACTTTGTGATCGTATTATTGAGGTTTGTATATCGTTTACGTCATTGTTTATTTTAATAATCTAGTATCGTAGAATTATCACGGATAATCGCCTTCTGATTTCGGGATCCGTTGCGAATTTGGCTACGCATTGCTCAAACGTTCGTAACACCCCGCCTGATGAACCATACCCACGGGATGCGCACATCACCTTGGTCTCATGTGAAACAATCCAATAACAGAGCCAGAATACGCAACACAGGAATTTTCTCTCATTAAAATTCGATACGTTATCCGAACGCGAGTCCACTTGTCCCTCACATCCTTGGTTCCCAACAATGATGCCGAAGATCACTGAGAATCAATAAGTCAATATATTTGTCAGCATAACAGAACAATAAGGCGCGAGCCTACAAGGAGATTTTTCGCTCCGTTTTCTCTTCCAAGATTTCATTTTTCTTTCGATCGGTATCCAGCCTGAAATTGACTCTTCACCAGTTAAAGGCCTTCAAGTTGCGCTGCCTTTGTTTTCTGAATGATAAGGGTTATTGATCCCGAACCTAAACTCACCTTATATATGGATTGCTGTTTCCTCCACATTCATCAACGTTGCCTGTCCATTTCCACAAAGTTTCCTCATGTCCCCTCGTTTCATGATGAACTCCCTCTATTAGAATCGGGAATATCCATCATTCCGGGCCAACTTCATCTCCATAGAGAGCCGCTCTCTTCATATTCACCAAAGTTCACGGTTGTACTCTCATTCATTTCTTTAACCTCTCCATGTCCATAACTTACTCCGTGCATAGAACCAGCAATAGGCCTCAGTTACCCACATCTTGCATTATTATGACTTATAACGCATCCCTAGCGCTATATTTTCACGATATATTTTGTATTTTCACGGACCACCACCAACCAGTCGAATCCGAAACCAAACCGTATTTGCCGCGCAAACCTTTATAATTTCAGTCGAATCAAACTATCTCTGGCTATATTGTTTTGCTTCTGACGACTCCACTCGCTTTCTTGAAATTCGTGTATAGTTCATTGTTTTGAGTAACGTTGTACACCATGTTCATGCGCTTGCGCATGCGTCTCGACCATGGTCGAGAAATATACCATTATTATTATTAAGTGCGGGAAAAGATTAGAATAGCGATACGGATGTATCATGACGTAAATGAAATCATGCGCGGTACACCTAGAAGTCGCACATTCGATGACGACCGATTCGTTTCTACGGGCCTTGCAAAGATTTATCAACCGACGGGGCGTACCGGCCGATATATACTCAGATAATGGATCAAACTTTGTGGGCGCTCACCGGGAATTGCAGAGTTGGCACAAGAACATAAACAGGGACGAACTGCAGGATCGAACCGTGGCCTACGGCATACGATGGCATTTCAACCCCCCACAGGCCAGTCACCGAGGCGGCATATGGGAACGCATGATCCGGTCCGCCAGACGGATGTTGCTGTCAACCATGGAGCAGCAGCCGCCCGACGACGAGACGCTGAACACCGTCATGACTGAGGTGGAGTGAATCCTGAACAACCGCCCCCTGGTTCCAGTATTGAACGGCGACCCCACTCACCTGGCGCTCACCCCAAACGACTTATTGACGTTAAGGTCGAGCGAGGGTTTCCAAGGGCCGGTAAACCTTCGTGGGAGCTACCTCCACGGATGGAAGCAAGCGAACTATCTGGCCAAGGTCTTCTGAAGGCGATGGCTACGGGAGTACCTACCGGCTTTGCAGACTCGACAGAAGTGGCTGGCCAAAACAAGACCATTCAAAGTTAGGGACGTGGTTATGATCGCCGACGAACGCGCACATTTCAGCGCTTGGTCTTTGGGAGTAGTTACGGAAACCATCAAAGGCACTGACGAACTGATAAGAACGGTGAAGGTGAAGACAGCTAACGGAGTGCTCATTCGTGACATACGCAGTATTAACCTACTCGAGAGCGAAGATGGAGGAGCTGATAACCCTGAGGCCTAGTAAACCTTTTCACACCAGTCATCGAGGTGGATAAAGAAACACCATATATACCACACAATCTCCGTCAAACACGTTACAGTGCTCGCGGTCTTTCGTTGACATTACAGAAGGTTCTTTCAGATATGTGGTGTTGAATGCGATCCCATTGTACATCCCGATACATACACACATGCACAACGCACTCCACATCCCATGAACCCATCAAACATGTGACAGTGTTCGTTGTTTTCCTTTTCGTTGACGTTACCGAATGCCCCTTGCATATGTGGAAGTAGCGGAGCTTAGGTCACACACACATGCTACATTTTACCCGTATTCTTGCCACGCGGTCTTTTGTTGACATTGCAGAAAGTCCTCCTTTGATGTGTAGTCATACCTGTGATTTCGTTGTACACCCCGGCACACACACACACTCACTCAAGCACATACATCTAGGACAGGACGGCCCTTTACGAGGACAACATCTACGTGACCCTTCACGTCCGCCATCGGTCATTTGGTCTCGTGGAAGATGTAGACTAGCCTCACGTCTATGTAGCCAATGGGTTAGGTGCGACCAGTAGTAGAACGTTGACGACGAGCATTAGACGCGCGCACTGACAGCAGGGCCTAGGCAGGTATGTCTTCTAACGCAAGTAAGAGTCATCTGCTAACCTGAGCTTCAAAGGGAGTAACTGTTATAGGGGAAAGTGGACCATTCACAGCTGGTGCGACACAGTCAACAAGGGACCTGTGTGTCCAAATAACTGCGGGCTTCAAGTTTGTTGAACAGTGCAAGGAGTCTGCTCACAGGGCAAGAGGTGAGATCTTTCGGCTGCGCTCAGCACTCCATTGCAGATCGGTGGAAGTGCCCATTCCTATATACAAAGCAATAGTGAGGCCACTTTTAGAACATTGCGTGCAAGCTTGGGCGCAATTTTTGAAAAAGGGTGCAGCCTACCTAGAAAAGTTCCAGTGACTAGCCACTCGGAAGGTTGAAGGACAACGAGGGGAAACATATGAACAACGACTGCAAGATATGGAACTCCGCTCACTTGGGAAACGAATACTCAGAGAAGACACCACTGGAGCGCTTAAAATCCTGAAGGGATTATCGGACATAAGCGCATGGGATTTATTTGAACAGTCCACTGGTCACAGGGCGAGAGGAAATAGTATGAAGTTGTAGAAGCCACTCTCTAGGCTAAAAGCGCGGGGAACTTCTTCAGCAATAGAGTAGCGGGAATGTGGAATAGATTAAGTGAAAAAGCATTTGTAACAGCCGGTCGTGGAAAATCCCCCCTTTTCCCTCGCGATTCAGTGTTTTTCCCAACATCACTCATTTGCCTACACTACTGACTTTTCTTTACGAACTGGTTGTTTTTCTGGACCAATTGTTGTTTGTTCGCGCCCACAGCGCTACTTTGGCACATCCTTGTTCAGGACCTGCGTGACGCACGTGCTGTTTGCTCACACGGTGCTACTCGGTTTCTCCTTGTTGAGTCCTTGTGATCGTATTATTGAGGTGTATATATTGTTTATGTCATTGTTCATGTAATAATCTAGTATCGTATAATATCACGGATAATCGCCTTTTGATTTCGGGATCCGTTGCGAATTTGGCTACGCATTGCTCAAACGTTCGTTACAACAGTTAGATCGCAAATTGTAGGGCATTTTAAAAGGATTCTGGATGCTAAGTGGGACGAGGTATTCGCAGAATTAGGACACTGAGGAGTATGGAGAAATTGTAGGTCACTCTAGGCCTTTCAGGATCCTGTGTCCATGTCCACGACCTGAGGCACCAAATGTGGTGGTACGCTAACGTCCTAGTCGTCTCCTGCCTGGATGGTGAGAAGAGCGCTTCTTCTACTTGTTCCTTCAGCCAACTGGAGGAAAAAATCTTTTTGTGTAACAAAACTGGAAGGAGCCAATAAAGTCGCATTTGTGCGGGTCGACCTCCGAGTGTACCACTGAAAGAATTCTGGACGCTCGATTAGCCCTGGCCACTATCAGTCCTGTGCGACCTAACCTGACCTTACCTGGACCGTATTAAATTTGAAGGATGGAGGGTGGCACTGTGATCCTCCTGAGGTGTATTGTAATTGATGCTTTCGTTTATTGCATACCGCTTCAGAAGACGCTCAATATGCACGATGTATCTCGCAGCTGATGTGCGATGGAGTTTTGTGTTTCCCCCTCAACTTCAGCCGGGATTCGTCGAAATACGATGTGCAGTAGTGAGTGCCTACTTAGTGTGCATGACACAGAAGAAACTCTGGACGCCCGATTGGCCGTGGCCATTACCTGTCCCGTGCAAACTGAAGTGGGGGGCCATATGGCTCGATGCTCGGCCCTCATCTCCTCCTCATTTTTATCAACAAACTAGCACGTGAACTTAGAAATCCCGCTTTTATATTTGCCTATGACGTCAAGATAGCTGGAGTAGATATGGAACTTGACGTACTAGCAGTACAAAACTGGTCACGCAAATAGGACCTTCCACCAGACCTCACCAAGCGTCAATGCTTGACCACAAATACAGGGGCTAGTGGGAATGGTGTGGGTTCGTTGCAAGTGGTCTCGCAGGTAAGAGATTTGGGCGTTATAATGGACAACAGCTTCAAGTCATCGAAGCAGTGCGTGGCAGCAGCCAACGCGGCCAGGAGAGGACTCTCTCGAGTTGGATCCATTATGTCGTGTAGAGAGACGGAGATTTTCGTTCCAATATGCCAAGCCATAGTTAGGCCGCATATGGAGTACCGCGTGAAAGCCTGGGCACCGTACTACCAGAAGGATATAGACTGCCTGGAGAAAGTGCAAGGGCTAGCCACTAGAATGGTGACTGAGCAAGGAGGGTTTAGCTACACAGAGCGTCTCCGTGCCCTAGACCTGTTCTCGATGGAAAGACGGCGCATTCACCGGGATTTGATAGAAACCTTCAAGGTAACGAAGGGACTGTCGGGAATAAGTCGAGAAGACCTCTTCTCTCTGATGCCCGAGAGAGGCACAAGGGGGCATAGCCTTAGATGGCAAAGAAAGCACTCGAGGCTCCAAATTAGGGCGAATTACTTCTTGAATAGAGTGGTGCCCTATTGGAATAAGCTCCCGGAGGAGGTCATAAATACCACAACAAAGAAGGCTTTTAAGAAAGCAGTAGACCTATGTTGGGTGGCAGTATACCCCGAGTTACGTTAAGCAGCTTTTAGGGTCAGACGCAATTTACTCATTGTTTCCACCGTTCTCTGCCAGGGCTGATCCTGCAGAACATTTCTGCCTTTGGGAAAAAGAATCTCGCACCTTGCTGGGAGCTACGGAAACGCGCCGAAAACACAACTATCTGGACACTCGATTGGCTCAAGCCACACCAAGTCCAGTGCAAAACTGAACTGAAATGAGCTGAACTGTACTGGACTGACCTTGATGGGGTGCACCTCACCGTTCCCTGGAATTTGCATTCTGTTATTCCTCCTCATTTCTTCGTTTTCATTGTGTAACGGGGGCGCGGTACTCAGGGACGAAGGTAGTGAACAGTTTAAGACTGTCATTTTGGGAAAGTGACAAGCGGCAGAGGTATGGGAACTCAGGGAATGAAGGTCTAAAGTGCACCATGATGACCGTTTGACCACCGTCGTCCATTAATATCTCACGACGTCCGTCTATTATTTCGCTCTTAACCGCTATCCTTATGAATTTTCTGTTTTATTCGAATAGAACCGTTTCGTGGACGTGGCTTCGGAGCGCAGTATCAGCCAACTTGAAAATGGCATCATCTTGGCTGGAGGACTTCCTCTCCCACAGGACGCTTTATGTCAAAGTTGGGGACAGGTGCTCCAGTTTGGTGAACGTCACCAGTGGTGTACCTCAGGGATCCGTCCTAGGCCCGGTCCTATTCTTGTTATTTAATAATGACCTAGCATCCACTCTTCAATCGTCCAGCTTTATTTTTGCGGATGATGTGAAGATTGTTGGGTCTAAGGGTAGGATGGACTTAGGCAGGGAAATAGGCACCGTCCTGAACTGGGCATACAAATGGGACTTACCTCTAAACGCTCAAAAAAGCCATTTGTTGTCAAGGGCAACAGAGAGCCTAACTGTCGCTCATGATCAAGGGCTGTTCACCGTAGAGGCAGCCAGTAGGGTTAAAGACCTGGGGATCATCATAAAAAGTGACTTCAAATGGTCGGAGCAGTGCAACGCTGCTGCGCATAAGGCTCGTGGGGATCTCTTTAGACTGCGATCAGCTTTGTCTTGCCGGAAGCCGGAGGTATTCGTACCTATTTACATGGCTATAGTACGACCTCACTTAGAAGGTAGCGTGCAGGCTTGGTCATCCTTCTACAAAAAGGAGGCCGCCTGCCTCGAGAAAGTCCAACATCTCGCCACGCGAATGGTTGAAGGGCACAGGGGTAAGACTTACGAGCAGAGACTCTGTGACCTGAATCTCTTCTCGTTGGAAGGGAGGAGAAGTCGAGGGGATCTCATAGAAACGTTCAAGGTAATGAAGGGCTTTTCTGGCCCATTCCAAGTGGCCGTAGACTCCAGAACAAGGGGACACGAAAAGAAGTTGATGAAAGCCCGATCTAGGTTGATGGCTAGATCGCACTTCTTCAGCAACAGGGTTGTGAACAGTTGGAACGGTCTGCCTGGTGAAATGGTAGATCTGCAGACAGTCCAATCCTTCAAATGTGCCCTTGATCGCAAGTGGTACGAGATCTTTCCTTGTAGTGAGCCTTGAGAATATCAACTAGATGGATGACGGGTAGCACTGTGGTCCTTCTGGAGTATGTTTTAGCAGACTTTTTCCCTCATTGCATACTGTCTCAGTGAACGCTCACGATGCATAATGTCTCTCGCAGTTGATGTGCGATGAGGTTTTCCGTTTCCCTCTCATTTTTAGCGGGGATTCGACGAAATACACTCGGCAGTGGTGAGTGCATAACTGGTGTGCATACCATCGAAGGAATTCTGGAGGCTCGATTGGCAGTGGCCATTACCTGTCCTGTGCAGACTGAACTGAACTGAACTGAAGATCAGATCAGGTCACGGGGCTCGCGGCTTTGGCCAGTGTACATCCAGATTCTTGCACAGAAGGGCTGCAATATTTCTACGGTGTTTCAATCGCCAGGTGGTCCTAATGTTGTGGTTGTTGAGTGATGGACTGCAAGGGAAAGAGTGAAAAGCAGGTTGGCTCGCAGATAAACTGGCAGTCTCATTAAATAGGCAGGTTCACTGTCTCAACTAGCTGCCATGCTTACCTTCGAGAGTTACCCATGGGAACAACTGATTAAGAAAAACTTAGTCTTCTGTGTCTTACTGTGTGACGGGGAAACGGATGTCCTATTTTACAAAGGAAAGAAGGAGTGAAAATCAGAGGTTTAACCTGATAGTGTACCCACTTGGCTAGTTGTAGTCCGGGGAAACCTCACACCAGCAATCATCCGGCCGTCGTTTAAACATGGCGCTATTCGCTGCCATTACATGAGGTGGTAGTTAGTTCCAAGGGTTCGTTGCGCGGTAGGTAAAGAAATGTGCCCGATCACTTCTCATGGCCCTGGGTTTCATCAATTTGTGTTCGCTTCCCCTGAGCGTCGGGTTTTTACGTAGAGCTAGTAACGGCCTGTCGGTTTCGGATAACCCGTGGAGCTGTTTGAGCATCTCGATCAAATCTCCCCTTAGGCGCTACCTGTTTGGCGAGAGCAGGCCGAGTGCTTTGAGTCGTCCTCTGTATGGTCATCTTAGTAAACCGTCTTTGTCCCTTTTGTTGGCAATGTAAGTAGAAATGGGATCGTTTACGTAAGTAACTTGATATACAGGTTGATTATTTCCGTATTTGAGTAAACCTTGCCTTACCATTGAAGATACGTGTGGAACTTCGTAATTTTGGTTCAAAATTGAAAATGGCACAAAAGCACACCTCGAATTTGGATTAGTTCCGGCGTGCCCTTCCAGTACCAGCACCCCACCTGTATCGTTTCCGGCAAATCGCCGGCAACCTGCCAGTTATTTTCCGTAAAGCATTCGGCAAGTTACCGGCAAGCTGCTGGTACCGGGCCGGATCCGGTTTGCCACTAGGGAAGTAGTTTAACGCGTATTATGTTGTGCTAATTATGTTGCTGGTTTTATTAAGTCTGGAAATTTCAAAATGATTTTACCATCAACCTGCAAGAAATCCGGATTTCGCATGGTCAAAATTTGAGTAGTTTTAAACAAACGTGAGCATGTTTTCCGTCTACCTGTAAATAGATCAAATATAATAATAATGAGGATTTCTTTTATCAGTAATACAGTCCATCATGCGGTACCAGTGTTTTGGAGCTACGATGTACAAATTATGGCTGAATGTGTTGCATTTGTCTTTTTATTACCTTTAGTTCGAGTTTTAAAGCGGGACTACCAAAAAGGAAATAAACTTAACGACGATTCAGTTTTTGTGTCACTGTAATTTTGTCTGGGCTGTTTGCCACTGACGCTACTTACATCTGTGAGGAAAAACATACTGTGCTAAAGATTCGGCAAAAAAAAACCGCGGCGTCTACCAGATTCAAATTATTGGCTAATACCCTTGCAACAAAACTGCTGTAAAACCGGTCGCTTTTTGATCATCCTTATAGCTGTTCGCGTTATTGCACTGACCGGCTTTCAGACGCTTTCTGGATGGTTTCTGAGTGGTTTCTGAGCGGTTTCTGAACGGTTTCTCAACAGTCTATACCGATCGTGTGATATACGTAATGTTCCAATCATTTATGTCACTCCCCTGAATTACGTTCAGCCTTACTCACTTTCATATCCTAAATTATGAATTCCTTATTATTACCCTTGTCTTACCCATTTAAAGTGCACGGAATAGAACGATCCATAACTTGGTAGTAAAAGCCATTTACGTTTACAAGACTATCTCCTGCCAGAGGATAAGTCGGCTCCACGGATATCGCGGATAATCGCCGACCATCCGCGGCGGTTGGACGCGAGCTCAGCGCAAATCGTCAACCAGTTTTTCTTCCAGTATCGCAGGCCGTAGATCGTATACTGCCCGAGGCGCTCCACGCCTTCCTCGACGGTGCTCAACCACGTTTTCGGTTGGCGACCAAGGCAACAGTGCCATCCCGTACATTACTCAGGGCAGAGTGTTTGTCTGGACAGTTCTGTGTCGGGTCGCCGGAGTATGTAGCCGAACCACTGCAGGCGGCGGCGTTGAATAAGGACGGAGAGTTGGTCGATATTGCTGCATTGTCTCCTTATTTCGTCGTTTGATAGCATTTCCTGCCAGCTTATGCGAGGAATTCGACGCAGAAACCAGTGGTTGAGCACCTTCAGCCTCCTAGTACATTCAGCTCGCAATGGCCAGGTTTCACATCCGTATGTGAGTACGAGTCGGATAGCGGCACAGAAGACGCAAATCTTCGTTTGAAGGCTAACTTAGATCCGACACCATAGCACACACCGAAGCTGAAGAAACGCATTGCGTGCATTTTCAATCCTTGACAGTACTTCGTACTTCGCCTGACCGTTCGGAAGCAGAGTTGACCCCAGATGTTTGAACTATGGTACGTACTTGATCGCCTGACTGTAGATGGACAGCTTCTGAGCCGACGGCCCAGGGCAAGTCAACAAAACCTTTGTTTTCACTGAATTGACTCCGAGACCAATAATCTTCGAGAAGTATTCGAGTCGGTCCAAAACTGGCTGAGGTTTGGCGGGAGAATCTGCTAGCACGATAACGTCGTCTGCAAACACTAGGTCCGAGATGTGCACCATTAGAATCACTCGGAAACCGGGGTAATCAGCCCAGGCTTTGTTCATTGTTCAGTCGACTGGCGAGAGGGCATCCCTGTCTAACTACGGAATTGATTTTAAACGCCTAAGATTCTTCACTATACACTCGGACACATGCGCTAGTGGAGGCATAGTAAGCCCTCAGATCCTTGAGAGTTTGACAGAAATACCATCAGATTCTATTATACCCCAAAGGTATTCACAATCAACCGAGTCAAAGGTAGCCGAGAACTCGATGAAACAGGCTACTGTTGGCTGCTGGAACTTGCAGCAGTGTTGCGATACTCAACACAATGTGAAGACTTTGATCTACACAACCTCTGCCACGGTGGAAGCCTCCTTGGTTCGATCGAGTGTGGGTGTCTTTCGCAACTGAGAAGCGATTAAGTAGCAGTACGCATAAAATCTTTACAGAGACATCAGTTAAACTGATCCTCCGATAGTTCTCGCACACTGTGTCATCTCGTTTCTTGGGAATGGGTGACAGAACACAGGGACCTCAGTCCGTTGAAAATGTCTCCTTCCCATACAGATCGGAACGGCACGTGAAGCTTCTATCAGTGATGACAAACGGGCCTTATACACTTCTGGTGGTATGCTACCCACTCCAGCAGCTTTCCTGTTTCTCAACGGATTGACGATCCTGACGATTTCCGCCGTACTTGATAGCTCGCAGCTGACGTCGTACACCTCTACACTCTTGGGGAGGGGGAGGAGGTCTTCGGTGTGATCAGAAGGTCGGTTGAGAAGCCGGCCAAAATATTCTACCCAACGTTCGATTTTTTCTTCTCTGCTCGGGGATAATCTGACCTGCTGCATCACGTAAAACGAATTCAGGCTTGCATCGCCCATTCGAAGCACTCCGAATAAGTCGAACTAATTTGCCGAAGTCACCAGTATCGGAAGCGGTCTCCATCTTCTCCACCACTTCGGTTCAGTAACTCTTACGATCGGCTCTAGCTGCTTGCGAGGCCCTTCGCTTTTATCTTTAGCATTCAATGCTTTCCACTACTCGGGCTTCCTGGGCCTTGGCTGCTACTTGCAAGGTGGTCTCTGAGCTCCAGTCTTTTGGGCGTTTCTCAGTTCCTCGTATCTCCCTCCAAGCAACCTCCTTGATCACCTTCCACTGTTCTTCCACGGAGGACCCATCTTTTTGCACGCTAGTTACGGTAGCTAGCCGGGCTGCGATAGCGTTCGAGAAAGCTTTGCGCGTTTCTGATATTTCCAGGGCTTCGGCATTGATTCGGCTTGACGGTGAGACTTTGAGGCGGGCAGACAGATGGCTTTTGAAGCGCGCACGTACAAGGACATGTTCTGTACCATTCGTGTTTCCCATTACTGCACAGCAGTGCGCTCGGCAGTCTCCTGTTAATGAATTCCAACGGGATCGCACCTTGGGAACTTGATAACAGCTGGCAAAGGTGTAGGGAAGGAGATCAGTTCACGCGTAGCGAGAGCCAGAGCAGCTTTCGCAAACCTGCGACACCTGCGTCGTCGTCGTGACATCAGTCTCTCTCTCTCTCTCTCTCTCTCTCTCTCTCTCTCTTAAGGGATGGGTGTACGTTGCCGCGGTTCGTAGTATTTTACTCTACGGTTGCAAGACCTGGTCACTTCGCATTGAGGATGCTGGGCGTCTCTGTTTTCAATAGCTGATGTCTCCGAAGTATCGCTCGCTTCTGGTGGAACTTCGAGTGAGTAAAGACGAGGTGCGCTGTCGTGTCTTGGGCACGGATAACTGCCCTCTTAACAAAGCGATCGCTTTTTACCGCCTGCAGTGGCTCGGTCGTGTTTTGCGAATGCCTACCCATCGTCTACCTTTCCGTGCTCTATTGGCACGTGCTGGGCAAGGCTGGAAGTAGCGGCAAGGCGGTCATGTCATGACTTGGCTTCGGCTGGCGCTTCCCGTCTCCGTGGTTGGGGCCCAAGTGATGAGGATTGTCGTTGAGGGACATGACTCAGAATAGAAGTCAGTGGCGCGAATGTTGTGAGGTCTGTCTGTCTAACTCTCGTGCCCCGTAATCACAAAATGTCATTCCGACAGACAAAATGACAAAAAGACATCAAAAAAGTGTACGATGAAAAACAAAACAGTCGGCATTTTCTCTGTCACTCATGGTCCGTTTTACTGTTTTGTACTCCCCTTCCCCTATTTTGTAATTGTTGTTGTTGCGTTGGCACCTTGGTATATCTGAAGCGGTGTTTATGTAAATACAAAGGCATTTAACCGGGGAGCCATAGTTCGTGTGGTAGTTCGTTTATTTAGGTCATTGGGGGAAATGATCCCTGATCAGGTTGTTTTGACGCTACTGTATGCGTAAAAAGACAGTCAATCGCTCAGACTTAGTTTTTCATCAAAATACTTAATTCACCTCTGTGTCTTCTCTAGGAGACAATAGCCCAGAGAATTGGGAACCTAAGTCTTTCCTAGGTATCACACTTTCATCCGCTTCGGTTTACTTCAGTAAACCTATGACCGCTGTTCTGACAGATTACGGCCGAAAATGTTATTATCGGTAGTACGGGGAGCAAGTAAACAGAATCACAGCGCACGGATTGAAAATCAGGTGGACAAAAAAGGTTTCGATTGAACTGCTCCACTAGTTACTACGATAGGCCATTTCACGAAATTTCTGCAGAGATCCGATGAGCGAATCTTGTCAGCCGCAACTAAGAAGCACAACATAGCATAATCCACTGGTTAAGATGTTTATACATTTTTTACGCATCGTAAACTATCCACCTGGATTTATTTCCCAGCCGTTATCTATCTTGGCTCAATTCTCATGAGTGCACTTTGTTAGCGTTAAAGAACCGACGGATAATGGAGATAGTAAACAGTCTGAATGCAGTTCTAAGCAGTCTGATCCGTTATTCTCATATAACTCTGTACAGCTACCGGTTCACGTGAATTCTGGGCGATTTGATCTTCGTCTAATGGAATGGGACTTGATCAGTCCCAATACCAAGGTTGAGCCTCTGACTTTAAAATTTGAAGGAAAAAACTCATTCGGTTCGGGAGCTTAATTTCATTATGGAAAGTAACGATTCAGTTGTGGACAATATTGTAAGGTCTGTCCTTGAGGTGCGCCAAATAGTTGTTTCTCAAAGTGCTCCGCTTTGGGAGAAAAATAGCGGGCAGCCGGTATTGTGATTACTACATCCGTGATTGGCATATGTGAGCCGACGTTCTCAAACGGACGGAAGAGACTGAGACTACTGTGATTCATCTAGGCCCTTTTTTGTCTCTACACTTTTTAGTTGTAGACCTCCACACTGTGGACACCATAGTATATGTGGCATCCAAATGCCGCAGCATGGTCGGTGGTGGGTGTCTCAGGCTCCAAGGTGGCTACCCGTTCTGAACGCCTCTCGGAATGCTCCCAAATGACCGTGCGTCTAACACAGCCTCTGCTGAGGAAGTCCTTCTCATTGACTTCTTGTGGCGGAGGTGTTTTCACTAAAGCGAGAGGACAAGAGCGAATGCCCGGTGCCTTCCACCGGGTTGATTGACTGAAAGTCAGTCCAGGGGAGATGGTTAAACCCTGATTCCGAACCAACCATGGGTGGCGTATGAGGCGTACAACGGTATGCTCACCGGCATCTGTGACGGAGGGGCTTACTGGGCACTCAAGATGTTTGATTTCATCCGAAGGGCTAATGAACTGAGCAGTCAGTCACCACCCCACAGTGGGTTACGGACCCTGCACTTCATCTTTTTGCCTTGCGGGTTAAGCTTTGGATAACTAAAGACTCCGGTCGCGGACTCCTAAGAAAACTACTTGCTTTGGCCTGAGTAAACTGGCAGTATTGCGCCCACAAACAAATCATGGACTTGGACTATCTACCCCTTCCTCCCCGATTGTGCTGCTTTGTTTGACACAGTTTGAAATCAGGTGGTTGATATATATATATATATATATATATATATATATATATATATATAATGCTCCTTCTGGAACACACTATAATTGATCATCCGTCTTTGGTTTGTTATATCGTGTCTGTTTTTCCGCCTGCTTGACTTTGGATATTTACCACTTCGTTATAACAGTGATTGTTCTCAAAGTCCCGTTGTAAAACCGAGTGATGGGGGCGGTATTTAATTTGATCAGTTCAGTTTATACAACCACTCACCTCGCGCTCCTGTGCACTGGTTTCGGTTACTACCTTCCAACATCGCCCAGAATAGAATCACTAGGTGGAAAAGCTCCAAAATCAAAGTAATAAGTGGAAATCACGAAGACAAGGAAAGAGTCCGAATGCAACTGTGCCACTGGCCGCGACGCTTAGCCATATCACTTGATTTCTCCAACCATTTAGTAGGCTGACCGCGTGGACCCCGACCTGGAAGCCTAACACGTCCTTCTCTTTTACTTAACTCTTGTCTTCTGTCTCCAACCACCTCTCTTTGCCCCCTCTATCCACCCATAATGCTCCCACTGATAACACGCTCAATACTCGCAGCGGTTCATTGTCAAGTAGTGTAGTAAATAATCCACAACCGCATAACTCACATGCTCAAGCCTCGTCAGCCTCTGAATCTCGGCTCCCTTAACGTGCGTACTCGCATGTAGGCCGGTCAGCAGGCGTGTCTAGCGCTCACAATAGATTCTGTGAAGATTGATGCGTGCTGCTTAAGTGAAACACGTATCCAGGATTCGAGCAGTGTAATTCAACTAACTGCTCCTGATATCTGATCGAGGTATTTTCTGCGCACTTCAGGAGACAAAGTAGCTCGAGCTGTGGGTCAGCGTGGTGTAGAAATAGTCTTAACTGACAAGGATGAGGTCGATCTTTTGGACTAGATCCCTGTTGATAGTGGTTTATGTACTGTGGGACTCCAGGGGTCAGTTGGCGTTCAAAAGGATATTTGTGTTAAGCGCAGTTTGTTTGCAATCTCAGCATACACTCCGACAGACTGCATCTCTGACATGCAGAAGGATGAGTTCTACGATGAACTCACGCCTCTCGTTCGCATGAGCATAGGTTCTGACATTGTAGTGCTAGCTGGTGACTTCAATGCGCAATTTGGCAAACTTAATGCATCAGAAGCTTGTTTAGGTGGCCGTTGTGCCTCACCCGTTCAGCGCGCAGATAACGGGGATAGGCTTCTCCAGTTTTGTGCAGACAATCGATTGTTCTTGTTTAGTACCAATTTCCGACACAGCTGGTGTCGCACAGTGAAATGGCGCTCTAACTCTACGGTTACTCTAAGGCAGATTGATCATATCGCAGTAAGCTAGCGATGGCGCAGTTTTGTTCAGAACTGTAGATGTTACTGTTGCACGTGCGTACAGTCTCACCATGCATTAGTTTCAATGTGATTTGTGCTCTAGCTCCATGGTCATCGTCGCAAACCGCAAACCCAGTTAGCCGTGCAACGTTTGTCTGGTCAAGAAGTCCACACCCGTTGTGAACAGAAGTTAACACATGAGCTAGGATCTACAACGAACAGTAATGTAGATGATCATTGGGCCCATATCCAGCAGGCAATGCACTTGGCAGCAGGTTTTGCCTGTGGTCGTGGATCCGATGTCCATCAAAGACACTGGAATTCTCCAGAGTCCATCCGGCTAATAGAGCAAAAAAGTCAGCTGTCGAACAGTAATTAGGTGAACAAGACACGTAGAAAGCTGCAAAGGCAAGTTACGAAAAACCTTAAGAATGGTCGCAGAAATTGGTGGGTGAAGGTAGCCGAAGAAATGGAAATAGCAGCTGCTTCAGGTAACAGTCGGAGACTGTTCAAACCTATTCGCGAAACCGGTGTACGGCGAACCCCGGTCAGTATGACAATATGCGATAGAAATGGAGAACCCATTCATGGCAAAGAGCAAAGGCTGGACCGTTGGGCCGAATACTTGAAGGAGCAGTTTAGCTGGCCGCAAGCTAATGTAGATACTCCTGTGTCAACAACTGTGATTTCTTGGGTGATATCCCTTGAATCCCAAACGGAAGTAAAAGTAGAGTCGAGCATTCAATCACTAAAGCGATGGAAAGCGGCCGGTCGTGACGAACTCCGTCCAGTTCTTTTCAAAATGACTGATAGGGCGCTGATAAGTCCGCTTACCACCTTGCTCAGTGACGCTAAAAAGTGAAATGTTCCCCGTTATTATGGGGTGAGTCATTGATTATACCCATCTTCAAGAAGGAAATACGCAATGATTGTGGTGATCATCGTGGGTTTAGCTCAATTCTGATAGTTACCAAGGTGTTAGCCTCGGTTTCGCTGCGTCGTCCTACGCCGGCTCACGAGAGGAACGCCCGCGAACAGCAGACCGGATTCCGCCCTAGTCGAGGATGCATCGACCAGATTTTTACTCTTCGTCAATTACTAGAGGTGCGTCACGCGCACCTTCGACCGACGTAATGGTTTTCCTCGACTTGAGAGGTGCCTCGATTCAGTTTACCGGACGGCGCTATTCAATGCTCTTCACCGGAAAGGCATGCACCAAAAGTTCGTGAATCTACTGAGATCATTGTACTCTGATACTTCTGACCGCGTAAAAGTTTACGGCGAACTATCCAATCGATTCGAAACGACGAGTGGTGTTCGGCAGCGATGTCTAATTTCTCCATTGTTGTTTAACTTCGTTATGGACGAAATAATGGAGAATGTGTTGCAAAATCTTCAGTATGTGGGTGTCTAACTAGGAAATAGTGAGAATCTGTGTGACCTAGATTACGTGGACGATGTTGTCTGCTTGTTCGAATCCACGGAACATACTCATCGTGCACTAGATAGACTTGCGAGAGCTGTAGCTCAATTTGGAATGCACTTTGCACCTTCAAAGTGTAGAGTGATGTTGCAAGACTGGACGTCAAGGATTCTGAGCTTGATGCTCGATGGGGAGGATCTAACAACTGTTGACCGCTTTAGTTGCATCGGGAGCGGCGTGACGACGGATTGGAACACGGTAGTAAAGATGAACACTCGTATATCCAAGGCTCGAGGGGCTTACGCTGGACTGAATCACTTGTGGCTCCGACCTTATATTTCACTGAAGTTGAAAGGTCGTGTGCACTGTGCCACGTTGCGTTCAGTTTTGTTGTATGGTTGCGAAACTTGAAGTCTGCGTGTAGAAGGCATTTGTCGTCTTGAGGTTTTTGACCACCGATGATTGCGTGGTATCACTAGGATTGGATGGAATGACCGAGTAAGCAATACTGATGTCAGAAATCGAGTGTAGAGTACTACTTCAGGGAGTTCTCTATCACGGCGTATCTAGCCTAGTAGGCTTCGTTGGTTAGGGCACGTGTTACGTGACAGACACACGTCTACCACACCGTGTCCTATTTTCCGTTCCACCTTTGGAGTGAAAGAAACCACGTAGAGGTCAACAGATGACTTGGAAACAAGGAATGAGAAGATGTAGAGCGAACTTAGGAAAATTAGGTGCCTTACGTCTTCGTGGTTGGGGTCCAAAATACCCGTCAACCAGTTGGCTGGAGATACTGAATGATATGGCGGCGAATCGTGAACAGTGGTGATCGTGTTGTCACTTTCTGTCGAATCAGAATAATTGATCAGTGTGTGTTTGTACAGTTAGACTGTGTATTCCGTGTGTTGGTTACTAGGGCGTTGTTTCCCTTTCCCACTCCTTTAGGTCCACTCCCTGTCCATCTTGTATATTCATACTTTCTAATTCAACGTGCAACATGGTGAGAAAGGTAGTGATCATTGAGGCCGTACAGTGATTATGGTGGTGACTCCTACCCTGGAGGACCAGGGGACTGGACTTCCTCTGGCCCCTATCCATTGACCTGTCACGCATGATTGGATCTCCGGCCTCAGGAAGGCTCTTTGGGTCATAAAGGCAGGCAGGCCATCGCACCATGTCACGGGCAGTCTCGTCTTGATGGAGTGAAAGAGTTCCTATCAACTCTTAGTTTTATGGTCTGGTTTCCGGTTATCCCTCATGGTGCAGTTTTCCTTTATGACGGATAAAAACCCCTCCCACCACCCTCGTGCACAAACATGTAATAAGAGAAAATTATGCCATAGGTCATTTGTTGACTGTGCTCGGTGGTTATCATCTAGCGTTTGTTGACGCTGACACCAAGCCCGCCACTGGTCGCGACACCTCGGTTCGTCACCACGCCCGACCTATTAGAACCTTATGTGGTCCTCTGCCACTCCAAGTCTTAGGATGAGAATAACGATCATCCCCAGTAGTGCAGTGGCCCGTCAAGGCTATTGGGTATGCCTCTTCCACTGCACTCGCACGCATGCATGCAATGAAGTGGTCATTTTTGTTACCTGGCTTAACGCATTTCTATCATTGATCATTGATATAAATGATGTACATATATTCAAACCAACTCTGTCCATGTCTTCTATTTTCAGAATAGTTTCATATAATATGCTTATAAAAGAGTATAGAATATGTCTACCATTGACAGTCGAAGAATACAAAATTGCGCAACTGTTTATGATACAAGTAAGTCAAACATATTCGTTTACAAAATTTAAATCCTCAATGTCTCCTATATAGTAGTCTTGTAAGCGAAATCGGTATTGATTAAATGCCTTGGAACATCACAAACTTCATCTTAGGATCCTAGAAGAAAAATTTTATCGTCGAAAAAAGCAGTTCTTACCACGTTGGCTGGGCAGCTTGCTACTGATTCGTTCACTCGGTTGGTCAATGTGGTGACAACCAGTTCACTATTCGAGCCGTAGACGATCTCACTTTAACTGGCAATGGAGCTTGCAAAACCTCGTTTCCCGAATAACCCCGATGGTTTTGGCATCTTTAGAGTTAATTAAGTATTCAAAAGTTGAGAGAAGTCTATCTTTCTTGTATATTTGTCGTACTCGGTAACCGAATTATTCGCAATTGTGTATGATTATGTTTCAAGTGTTGCGTTAATGCGGAGAATAGTTCAGGGTGCTATTGTGTGACAGTGGATACTAATGGCGTTCACACTGACTGACAAACAAGTTTTCATAAGACTCAAGAAGTTGATACGAGTAGCTGTTTTACCTAGGGTACCCTTGAGAAGTAAGATGTTTTTTCATAGTACGAAGCTTCCGATAAATGTGAACGTAATTGAGTTGCAATTAATGTTGCGAAGAATCTGCTTAGTGGTTTTGTTTTATAATATTTTCACTTTCTTCTTTTCGTTTTAAAGAAATCAGGAAAAGACACGTGAATTGGTCACGCAGTGGGAAAGTTGTTGGATAGTGGTAATACTACTTATGACTTCAAGTACGGTAGGACGTTTCCCACTTATGTCTCCAGTAGTTGGGAAGGGAAAAGTTGTTATCATAAACGTGCGACAGAGGCAAATTCGCCTATGGGAGAGATATAACCGTACACTTTTCAGAGAGCTAACGAGAAAATGCTGCTAAACAGCATACTGATGTACACTTTCTGATTGCCCTACTCTGTGTGATATCATTAATAAAATCGTCACTGCTATCAGTTCGCTGTCTCAGTTTAGTGTATCCGCCTAATGGGTGCTGTGATCTCTTGAATGTTTTTTCAGTGTGATTTGTTCCACGATTAAGCACGAGTGCAATGGATAAAGCAGATCCGAGGACGCGTTTTCTTGCTGGAACCTTAAATTGTTGGACTACGTAGATGCTGGTTTTTACCTCTTCTTTAGTATTCCGTTTCCGGACCACCTGTTCTTCATGGGATCGGGACTGCAATGTTCAAGTTGTGCCTGGAGATATAGTGTAGTTTCCCGTAACATACAAATGCCATTAGATGGATACAATTTTCATGAGTACCCGTTTTTCTCATGTTGGGTTTGATATTTGCACCTTTTCTTGTCGTATGTGTACCATTGACCCAAGTTATCTCACAGTGTAATGGGTCATCGACATTTGATTTTGTGCTTTTTCTTATATTAACCGCTCGAATTAACTATGCAGGGATAAGAAATATCACGCAACTGATTGCTTGTTATTTTTGTTTACCACTGTTTCGATATGTATAATCGTTTGTAGTTTTAACACCTGGCGTCATTTGATTTCATGATACTACAGAAAAAATCACGTGAAGAAAGCACCGGTCGCGAAAGTGGGGTGGAAATTATCAAAAACGAACCGTATGAGGAGGGACCAGGTGGCAGAGGTCAATACACATATAAGATTTACCATGTGGGTAGCCATCTCCCGGGTATGTATCGAGTATTCAAATAATTGCCTTATTATTGTTCGATTTTTGTCGTTTTGAGCTGCTTTTAGCAATTTTTGTGTTGGTGTCTAAAGCAGTTTGTTGCAACTGGTAAGATCACCAATTCGATGCATGTTTTGTCACCGATGTTTTTAGTTTACTTTGATTACATGCTTATGCATCATTACAACTCACGGGTACTAAGTTCGCCTTTTCTTTTTTTTCTTTCCTTTTTCTTTTATTCTTCTGTCTTAGTGTCTTTCAAGATGCCGACGCTAGTCGCGTGAGTCCACTGAAACTCATTTGTCAGTTGGGTCGTAGTCAGTAACCCCGTGTAGTGCATTGCATCAGATTTCACTAACTCAGCAATACTAATGAGCTTAGAGACAGCGATGCTATTTACAATCAAAGTTGATCCACGTGCCGAATAGGCTTGAACCTCCACATTCAGGTTCGGTAATCAGTGTCTCTTACTACTCGACCCCTTTCCGCGGTGGGGACAGACAGCAGCAAAGTATGATCTGCCCGGAAGTTTTCAGCGACCTCTCCGAAAACGCCACTTCTCTTTCTGCTCGCAACTGTTCATCATTCGGTTCTAAACGGATCCGAACAGCCACACGTGGTCGAGACCGGAAAATCACAGCTCGTGATAGGAATAAAAATCTGAATACAAGAGAAATTACAGGCTGGATTCTCTTCAGTTAGCTTCCAAACGGCGTAACAGGTTGCTCTATCTGGCAATCTTTAAAGTCTCAAAATAAATGTGTACTGTGTCTCCGAAACACGCATACACAATCCAAATTCAGTGATACTACTTCTCTCCTCAGACACCACATCGGTTTATCACTTCACTTTTCGCGTTTCGACTGATTTAGTTTCTAGTGAGTGTGGTCATGCTAGGATCGGCATCCCTCTTAGAGCGGAATTTGAGCGTACTATGTTATACTGGATCTTAGTCAGCAGTCGTTTGTGTGCAGTGCGATCCGGCGCTTCTTCCTATGTCAACAGTAACAGACTAAAGCATCAATGTTTGTTCATCGTGTCCGTGTACACATCAACTGGCTATGCTTCTTCTGGCGCCAGATATGAATTATACCGTGATTTGTCCCCGTTGCTCTACAGATATAGTGGTTGTTGCTGGTGATTTCAGTGTCCAAGTTGGAAGCCTCAACGAGACGGAAAGACACAAAAAACCCGTAAACCGTCGGAACCAAACGAATGGATGATAGTGGGTTGACTCATTCAACTGTGTTCTGACAAAAAAACTTTCTGTCTAGTACGAATCCCTCTCACTCGGCGTTCTCTTACGCCCTAATTCAGATTGATTATATGGGTATTAGTTACCATTGATGCGGATAGATTCGGTCTCCTATGGTACTCAACTACCACCGATCGAGTATACCATATATTGTGAGATATCTGTCTTAGAAAAGTCACATTTTAGTTCAAAGCGGATTCGCACTAAGTATTTACGGACGATTTTCGCTAGAATCCGTGCTGCATAAGTCTACCCTTTAGAACACTATAATGAAGTGGATTTATGTTATCACGGAAAGAATTCACAATATTTCATTGTATAGACTTTGAGAATAAGAGTTGAGTGAACCAGTTTTCATTTCCATTGCTACTGGTCCGAATCCCTCATTGCTCCCTCTGTATTCATAACCATTCAGTCTGAGATTTGTTATTCCCCCCTGTTTTTCTTGAAAAAAACGAAGTAATCAGCGGGATATTATAGCCTCAAGGTGCTACAGCATATGATACCGAATTGAGAGCTAATATCCATCACGACGAGACTGCAGCTCGGCATTGTGTGATGGCTTGCGTGCCTCCGTGACTCGAAGAGCTATGCAGGATGACTTCCTCAAGCCGGAGATCCATTCATGCCTGACAAGTCAATAGGAAGGGGCCAGACGAAGTCCAGTCACTAAACCAGTTGCTGGACAATATCTGGCTCCATCCATTATGCCCCTGGAGAGGACACTCCAACAAATACACACGGAGAGAAACAATTTACCGGTCTAAAAACCTCCACTAGATGGAAATAGAAGTGGAGTACCTGGGGTTTCTCTCGATGGTGGAAGAAGTCATCGCACTTCATTGGGCAGCTATCGTCCGCCTAAGCTGGGTAGCCCCCAGCTCAAAGTATGCTGCCCCGTCCACGTTCTGCTTGTTTCATTGGGTGCATAAGGCTGAGGATTGAATCCGAAAGGCGGATCGACAATGAAGCACCAGCGAAGACAAGACAGCATGCTTGCAAAAATCAGGTCTCACGTGACCGATCAGAAGAAGTTCCTTCACGGGCGCTTCGGTCACGTTCCCGTGCTGGGTCAAAGCACCATTGCCTTGTGGATAAGACTTTTGAATCAAAGGCTCTGGTTGAGGTTTCCAAATAAAATCCCCTTCTGTGGTGTGGGCAGCCGTGAAGTATGATTCGCCTAGAAATCTCCAGCCGTTCCACGGGAATCGTTTCTCATCTGTATATTATTTATTCTCCACATTTCACCTCTAAATGGATACGAGTGGTTATAATAGGTCGTGATCGGGATCTTCCACCTCTCAGTAAGGGTAACAACTAAAAGAGAAGCAGTTCTGAGACTCAGACATTCTCTCCACTTAGCTGCTTTCAACGTGTGCACATTGCTTTAACTAAGAATCTTGAGACGTTCAAAATAGATATATGTTATCCCCCAAACAGGCATACGGGACTCAACTTCAAGTGTTAACACTTCGCCCCGAAACACACTCGGCTTCTCGTTTCACTCTTCGGCTGTCGGGCGATTCGGTATATGGTGCTTGTTGTCAGGCTGGAGTTGGCACTGCTCTGAGCATGAAAGCTGAGCGTTCACTGCTCAACTGGATCCTAGTCTGCAATCGTCTGTGGGCGGCTCGGTTGGACGGTTCTGTTCATGCCAACATCAACAGAATGCAGTGTGGATGGGATGCCTGTTTGTCGTTTCTGTGTATGCCCCAACTTGCTTTAGCTCTCTTGAGGCTAAAGACGAATTCCACCATGATTTGTATCAACTGCTTCGCAATGTGCCCTTTGCAGACAGTGGTTGATGCTGGTGATTTCAATGTTCAAGTTTGAAGCTTAGACTAGACGGAGAGGCATATAGGCCGATTTGACATTTCAGCAGACCGAACTGATAATGATGACCGACTTTAGGCTATTCCTAGCGAGTACACATTTCTCTCACAAAAGCAGCACTGACCAACTTGGCGTCCTCCTGTTCCCTCACAATGTTGAACCTAGGTCGACCACATTGCTGTAGGGAACGCTGGGGCGGACCAGTTCAAAGCTGTCGATCATTTTGCCCTATGTCTGTGGACACTGGTCACGCCCTTGTTAGCGCGCGCTTCAGCCTACGTCTCGTCGGTGGCCGAAACAACGCCAAAGCCGACTGTTCCCTGGCGCTGCAGATGGAAGATAATTGTCGATCGGTTCTCTAAACAGCACCATTCACTAGGTTGTCGATGCATTCACATGTCCAGGATTCAAATGAGCTATGGAAAAAGATCAAGGAGGCCCTATCTAAGACTGCTAATGCTGCCGAAGGCCGAAGAACCAAACACACACACACACACACACACACACACACACACAAACGATGTCTATCTGCACCATCAACTGAACTGTTAGATGCGCGTAAATCTGTTTCCCGAATTCCGGATATAATGAGACACAGAGGGGTCTTAAACGCCCGAGAGCCTGAGAGAGCACCCAGAGTAGCGGCGGTTTGCAAAGAGTAGGAAGATGTAAAAGACTGCGGCGATCGGTTACATCCACTTTTTTACGTCTAATTGAAAGTACAGGTTCACAAAAGCTAGGCGTAGGCGAACTGATCAAAGAGGCAAACGGCCCACTGATTCCAACTCAGGACCGTCTTGTAGTTTCCTGGGTGGAGCATTTCGAAAAACACCTTGACTGGTTTTTATCCACTATAAGTGTAATGAGTAACACGATAGTTAGAGTTCTGCATGTAGACACCAATCCTCCGTCAGAGGCGGTGGTTTTCCGTGAGATAAGCTATTTTAAACGACATATGGCATTGAATCGGATGGGTTGCCTGCGTCTGTTTTCAAAGACGGTGGCTTAGCATTGTCACTGGGGTTGATAAAACTCGGTTTGGTGTGGATGATGGGGCAAGTTCCAAAGAGTTGGTCTGAATTGTTGATCTTTCCGACTTACAAGAAATGCGACAGGTCCTCCTGTGAAAGCCACAAGGAATAGGTCTGGTTAGCATCACATCTAGACTGATCGTTGGCATTATTCTCCACAACTTATTTAACTCTCCGTGGGAACCAAGCTGGGCTTAGACCTGGTCCAGGCTGTGTTCATCACAAATTTTAGAACGTATCACACCTTCCGTAGACCGACTGTCTCCATTTTCCTTGATGCTAGAGCGGTCTTCGACTCGATCGACCACAGTTCTCTGGCGCTGCCTCTTGTTGAAGGGTGTACCAGTGAAATTTGTTTCCATCATAAAGTCCCTGTACGTGAACAGCCGAAGCCGATCTTTAACCGAGTTTACTACGAGAAGTGGTGCACGTCAGGGTTGCCCCTCCCTTCTTTTCTTAATTTTGTGATTGATATGGTCCTAGGGATCGCCCTTTTGTCTTGTGAGGATAGCCTTATTGAACTTTTCACAAACGGAGAAGTTTCAGACTTTGAATGTGCGAACGATATCGTTTTTCTAAGTGAAGGCTCAGGTAAGTTGCGAGGTTTTCTGGACAACTTAAACAACCTCGCAAAATTTTACGGTGTGCTTTACACCTTCAAAGTTCAAGATGCTATTTCAGGACCAGGTTGGTCCAGTACCAAACCTTTCGATATCTGGGGTGACTTCAGACCAAGTTCTGTTATCCGGACAGCTGCACTTCACCCGGAGATCGGATTTCAAAACGAGATGTTTTTGCGTATACAGGAGACTAGTTTGGCTTTTTCCAGCCTGAGTCATCCGTAGCGTCGACGTGATGTCCGTTTATCTGTTGATGCTCGAGTGTACCCTGCATAAGTTAGATCAGTTCTTCTGTACGGCTCAGAAACATGGCCACTGAAGGTGGAGGATGTACGAAGATTGTTAGTATTCAAACACCGATGCCTTTGTAGCACTGTTCGAATCTGATAGAAAAACCGTATAAGCAATGCTAGGGTTAGACAAAGAGTAAATTGGTTGAAACAACAAAGGCCACTAGCCTAAGGTGGTTGGGACATGTGTTACGCAAGTTTTCGGATAGGATTCCTCGGCGAGCATTGTTTGCTGAGACGGGTAATGATTATATGGTGATTAAGGATGATCAGTCCTTGACGTGGGAAAAGCATATAAAAAAGCCTAACCAGTGAATTTGACCATGTAGGGCGTGTTAAGCTTCTTGTGTTGGATCCAAGAGACCCTCCCACTCTGGTTAAGTACGTTGGAGGATATGACTAGATGCCGTGATCCGTGGCGTTCTTGTATTCACAAACTTTCTTCGTCGACCTAATATCACTTGTGGTCCTCTTACTCTTTTCATACTCCTGATTTTTTTCTCTTTAATTATTTCCGATTGGGGTTGCTGCTGAGCGATAGCGACCAGTGCCATCACACTCAATGCATGGCTCATGGTTATTTAAACTTAACTAAACTAGAGTTTACAGCCGGTCAATTTGTGTTCAAGCAGTTTTTTTTTACGGACAATCAAACCTAAGGAACGTGGTTCGATCCGCACCACCGCCTTCATTGAACTTTGTTGGCGGGTGGCTTGCCTGTTGTGCGACTCGCTACGTCAGCAGCCGTCTATGATCTTCTGTGGTTCTCCACTCCAAATCTCATGGTCCTGGTTGCCGGCTCTCCCTAATATTCTCACTGCTTTTCGGTGTGCGTAAGCATCGAGTCGGTAAATGGATTAATTGTTTTCGTGTTTCAAGCCAGCTGTCTACTATTCGAGCGTTGAGTATTTTGCTGATTGAAAGGTTGATTTCCTTGTTAGATTGTAGTGCCGGTTAAGATGTTCTAAGCATCGCACTAGGGTCAGTGTGTTCCCGGTTGGACGAAGGAATGCCCGTTCCACATGAACACTCAATTCCGGTGTGTCGTAGTCTTTTGGCATGAGAAATATGGTGGCCACATGTTTTCATTCCCAGGGGATGATCATCACATTGATGGTGGCCGAGTGGTTCAGAGCGTTTCATTATTGCCTCGGAGTCATCATCATCATTCATCATCGTACAGCGTTAAACAGTAAGGCAAACCCCACTGACCGCTGCCTTTCTCACCATCTTTCACGTTGAATTAGAAAGTATGAATATACAAGATGGACAGGGAGTGGACCTACAGGAGTGGGAAAAGGAAAGAATGCCCTAGTAACCAACACACGGAATACACAGTCTAACTGTACAAACACACACTGATCAATCATTCTGATTCGACAGAAAGTGACAACACGATCACCACTGTTCACGATTCGCCGCCATATCTTTCCGTGTCTCCAGCCAACTGGTTGACGGATATTTTGGACCCCAACCACGAAGACGTAAGGCACCTAATTTTCCTAAGTTCGCTCTACATCTTCTCATTCCTTGTTTCCAAGTCATCTGTTGACCTCTACGTGGTTTCTTTCACTCCAAAGGTGGAACGGAAAATAGGACACGGTGTGGTAGACGTGTGTCTGTCACGTAACACGTGCCCTAACCAACGAAGCCTACTAGGCTAGATACGCCGTGATAGAGAACTCCCTGAAGTAGTACTCTACACTCGATTTCTGACATCAGTATTGCTTACTCGGTCATTCCATCCAATCCTAGTGATACCACGCAATCATCGGTGGTCAAAAACCTCAAGACGACAAATGCCTTCTACACGCAGACTTCAAGTTTCGCAACCATACAACAAAACTGAACGCAACGTGGCACTCCAGCTCTGTCGTTCGACTGACGCCCCCATCTAATCTTGTAAAGTTTTGCTTACACTTGTCGCGGGACCCTGAGGTTACGGCTTCTGGTCTTACTGGCCTAGGCATAGCCCTATGAGAGGGCGGAGGTTGTGCTACTTGACTGGATCCCTGTCGACAGTCAGTTGTGTGCAGTGAGACTTAAGGTTGGTGCAATGTAAGCAAAAGGCGTCCTGATGGACACAATCTGTTTGTTGTCTCAGCGTTTGTCCCTACAAATTACAGCCAAAATGCGATCAGAGCTATCTTCTACCAAAAGTTGCCCACCCCGTGGTCTGTTTCGACAGATCCACCTTCGGAGGTAGAGATCCGCAAGGAAATCCAAGTCACGAAGCGCCAGGCTCCGATGACTTTTCTCAAGCCCTATTTAAATATGGAATGGAATGGAGCTTGTTAGAGAACTTAAAGTTTTGTTGTCAAGGTCTGGCTGTCTGAGAAAGTTCCCTCCTTGTGAGGAGAATCGATCGTTGTCCCCATCTTTAAGAAGGGTCGCGCAGTGACTGCGCCAAGCCTAACCCCGATTGCGTCTGTCGTTCTTCGCAGGGTGTACAACACGCGTGAGGGGAAAACTGGCGGCGAACAGGCGGGGTTTCGAATTGTTCGTGGATGCGTCGATCGAATCTTCACCCTCCGACAGCTGTTAGAGCACCGTCACGCTTTCCAAAGGCCAGCGATCGTTTCGTTTCTAGACATTCGCGCGGCCCTCGACTCCGTCGATAGATCCGTACCGTGGCACTGTTTGTTGAGGAACTGTGTGCCTGAGAAGTATACGTCGGTCCTCTAGAAGTTGCATGGTCATACCTCAGGTCAGGTTAGGGCTTATGGCTAGCTTTCGCCACTCTCCGCCGTCTCAGGTGGCGGTGGTGCCCAATATCCTCGTTTCTTTTCAACTTTGTTAGAGAAGATATCCTACAGAACGCTTTGTTTGGTCTTCTAAACGATGGGGTTGAACTCCTCCCAAGGAACCGAGTTTTTGACTTAGAGTATACCGATGATATCACCTTGTTGAGCGACAGTGCACAGGCAATTCAACACTAATTGGATCGCTTGGCGGTCGAGGTATCAAGATACGGCATATGCTTTGTGCCTTCAAAATGCAAGGTACTTCTTCAAGACTGGCAAGAACCTGTGCCCGCACTCACCCTTTGTGTTGATTAGTTAGAGGTGGTTAGTGGCTTTAAGCATCTTGGGAGCTTGGTCACAGTTGATGGTGGTGTTGAGGAGGAGATCACAACAAAATCGCCAGAGCCAGGGCAGCTTTCGCGAATTTGCGCCATATGTGGCACTGCCATTACACCCGGCTTTTCCTCAAGGTGTTGTGAGTGTATATACTACTTATTAAGTAGTTGATTGCTGAAGACAGAACTATGGACAATTGTGGATTAACGAACACAGCTAAGTTCAGCAATCCAGGCGCAATAAGGTAAGCGACAATCTGCAAACCACCTGACCGCTCCTCCGTTGGACGATAACTGTTTTCAAGTGAACAGGACAGCCACTTGGCAAATGAGGATGTTTGTAACGTTTGTGTTGTTTTGTCAATGTCCGAACACGTTGATGTCAATAAACAACCTATTCACCCAGGCACGTCTTGTGGATTATAACATTTGGTGCCGTGACCAGGATGGATCTACCATGGCCGGAGCCGTTTGAGGATGGCGACATACGGATCTTCCTGGAGGATTTCGAGGATCTGGCGGAACTCTCGGAGATCCAGTCGGACCGGGGTAAGTTGACGGCCCTTCGAGCGCTTCCCAAGGGCAGGCCGCGGGCGGTGCTGGATGCGGCACGAAGGGGCACGAAGGGGCCCGAAGGAGCTGAAGTGGGCCGCCGCAAAGGACGCCCTGATTGCAGGACTAGATACCCCGGCCGACCGTCAAGACGCTATGCGCCGGTTCAAGGCTGCCCAGCTGGGGGTTGGTACGGATCCGCTGGTGCACGACCGTCGCGCTCCGCTCACTCCTGGAACGTGCGTTGCCGACGCTGGATGAGGCGTCACGGGCAGACCTGTTGGCGGACCGATTTGTGGATAGTCTGCCGGAGCCCCTGCGTGGGATGGTACGCGTCGCCCGTGCCGGCCGTTCATTGAATTTGGTCCAGCTCGCGGATGTGGCTCGGGAACTGGCCATGCTTGGCGTGCCTGTGGTCAATACGGCCCATGTCGGAGATTCATGGAGGAACAGGGATCGTGTGGAGAAGGCGTACGGTCCAGAAATTTTGAGCACGGAGGACAGAACAGTGGAAGCCAGACAGTTGGAAGAAGCCGGGTGTTTCTGCTGTGGAAATGTGGAACCTGTTTTGGACGAATATCCTGAATATCAGCAGAACATCGAAAAGGTTGCACCAGAAGTATCACTGCTCGAGAATTCAACCATTACCGATGAGCTGGCGAACTGTGAAAAATCGAACCAAATCCGTGAAAATGCGGAAGATTGCTACCCAGGTTGCCTTGAACATGAACATTGTGCCGAGGAAACCGAAGACATGTCGTCTAATATCACAGTCACTGAAGCTGCAAGATATGAGGAAACTCAGACTGAAGTCGAAATTCGAGACCAAAATGAGCTTAGCCCGAAGGACATTGAAGGAAGTATACCGGATGCATTCATGCTGGAGACTTCAATCACTTCTGACGAGGTGGAAGATGTCGGGCTACTGAACCATATCCCTGAAAATGTGGGAAACTAACCGGGATTGCTCTGAAAGTCAACCGGATGATGGTGGAAGCGAAGACATGTCATTTGCTGCAGTTGCCATTGTATTGAGAGACTACGGGTCATGTCGTGCGCAGTGTGAAACTGAGGCGCCTTGCAAAGTTGAAACAGAAGAAGTTTACCCCCTACCTGAGCAAGTGCCGGGCGATGAAGTCCAACCTTATGCATCCCGGAAGGAGACTGCTGGAAGTCATATCCAGGATGATAGTGGAATGACACAACGCATGGTGCTCAGTAGCTTTGAAGTGGTCAGGCACGATGTCGTGGTGACGTGCGATAAAAGTCAGGTGTTGTGTTCAGTATTCACTCTTCACTGTTGCCATCTAGAAACAAGGCTGGTGTCGGTGTGTATCACGGACCGGAAAAAGCATACCACCGGAGGAACTGTGGGACGGATGACAACACCACCGCGAACCGGGGTTGGAGGTATGAACCTCGGAATAGAGAATGACTTGAAGGCAGTCCTCTGGATATGCAGTTTCTTTTTTTTTGTCTGAGGGGAGGAGTGTTGTGAGTGTATATACTACTTATTAAGTAGTTGATTGCTGAAGACAGAACTATGGACAATTGTGGATTAACGAACACAGCTAAGTTCAGCAATCCAGGCGCAATAAGGTAAGCGACAATCTGCAAACCACCTGACCGCTCCTCCGTTGGACGATAACTGTTTTCAAGTGAACAGGACAGCCACTTGGCAAATGAGGATGTTTGTAACGTTTGTGTTGTTTTGTCAATGTCCGAACACGTTGATGTCAATAAACAACCTATTCACCCAGGCACGTCTTGTGGATTATAACAAAGGGAGAGTGTATAGTGCCACTGTTCATAGTGTTTTTCTTTACGGTTGCGAGACCTGACCCCTCCGCATTGAGGATGCTAGGCGGCTTTTTGTATTCGACCACCGATGTCTCCAAAGCATTGCTCGTGTCTGGTGGGAACATCGGGTGAGCAATGACGGGGTTCGTCATCATGTATTCGGTGCAGATAGTCGCTGTGTAACATGGATAATCATCCTACATCCCCCCGATGGCTCGGGCACGTCCTGTGTATGCCTGTCCACCGTTTATCTTTTCGTGCTCTTTTTGCACCTGCTGTGCAAGGCTGGAAAAAGCGGCGCAGTGATCAAGCTATGACTTGGCGAAGTTAGCTTCGGCTTTGAAATCGGTTGGTGCTTCGTGCCTTCTGGGTCAGGGCCCAAGAGATGAGAATTGCCGTCGGTTAGAGACGCTTGGAGATATGGCTCGGAACCGAATCCAGTAACGTGATTGCTGCATGATCTGTTTCTTGACTTCCCGTTGCCCATAAACAGTTGAAAACAGACAGAAAAATCGCAAAACGTGTACGGTGATAACATTGAAAAACGTTTTTACTTTTAATCTTTATGTTGACCCCAATTTTTGTCCCACGTTTTAATCGTTTTCCGGTGTTGTTGTGTTGGCTTGTTCTCTAGCCGGTATATATATATATATATATATATATATATATATATATATATATATATATATATATATATATATATAATGTTTACTAGGATCTAATTTGAATCGTCTGGAATGTGAATGAATACTATTCATTGAAGAGCCCACAAATGAATCACAACTGTGATTTCTCATAGTTATTCGTGTCTGGGTCACTGCTAACCCAACGAACAACGAGGCTGCATGTGCAAGCGCTCATATTGATGGTAAGTAGCATGTTAACGTGTGTATCCATTCACACTCCAGACGATTCAAATTAGATCCTAGTGAACATATAACATCGAAGTGTAGAAGTATGAAGACGAGTGAGCAGAGGAGTACCGGGTACGCATACCTGATGAGCGGCAACAACCGCGAAACCGGTCGTGTGCTTCCGGGGCGATTTTGTCCACAAGTTAACATACTACTTGCTATATATATATATATATATATATATATATATATATATATATATATATATATAAGAGGGCGGCGATCATTGAAAGGCTATCGAACGAGGGGCCTGTCGGTATTGGGAGGAGGTGTGGAGATTCAGTTTGTGAGGTTAGACTTTTGGATACTAAAAAGGAATCGGATTTTCTATTTTGTATGAGATTGAGGCTCCTCGGGCCGATAAGGCACTATGTGAAGGCATAAATATATTAGGATTTAAACTTGAAGCAGTTTTGTCCCACTTTGGCGAACTCTTGAATGTAGTAACTCCAGTTACATACCAACGTCTTCCGGTTTTCGCAGTTATCAGTTTGCTTCACCTCTCCGCACCACATTTTTATGCACGAATTTCCGGTGAATTGATGTTCTATAAAGTGATCTTTATCGGCAGTGCTGACCATTATTTTGGGTACATCCTGACTGATGAACTGTTTCCTGCTGTCACAATACGCCGTTCATTGTGTGTTGCTTCGTTATCCATCCCGTTGTGATGACGCATTTTTCTAATTGGGTTTTGATGTTTTTTTTCTGCAATGTTGCTGAAATTCACTCGAAGTTCAATTAGATTAAGTCTAGTCTGTTTATTTTTGGTTGCCTTTTTGCCATCGCTGTTGTTGGAATAATTGATTTTCCCTAATCATACACAATAATATGTTCCAAAAATAATGTGTGGGATTGATACCATTACTGCTATGTGATACGGTATGCCACAGGACTGAAGATTATTGACACGCGTTCGTTTGCTGCTACGGAATTTTGGCTGGTTTCCTTGTTAGCTGACCGTACCTCAGACATGAAATCGACTGATGTTGGTTGAATCCAAACCACCTTATGTAGTTTTTTGCTATTCTAAGTCTCAAGGTCATGGTTTCCGGCTTCTGTTTATGTGCAGCGGGCCTCTCAGGCCAATTCATTCTTGTGCAACCATGGAATACAAAGGATGCACAAATAGTAATTTTGTTTTACCACAGTTTCAAATGGTAAGTAAATTAACTTCCTCCAGGCTGCATATTGGCGGGCGAACCGTATCCGTGGTGTTGAAATAGTGCACTCTCCAGGATCACAGCAGAACTGACCAGATGTAGCTTTTCACAGGCTTAGCAAAAAACTACTTATTTTGACTCTCTCATGGATATGGCCTCTTCAGGAGTTTAGTATATTCTTTTTCTAAACCGTTTATTAATCAGTCGTTCGGTTCATTCATCCAAATTGCCACAGATTCCATTTACGCTCCAGCATCGACTAGGTGTGGCAGTCGTTGCCACTTCACATACAATATTGCCTGTGATCTGTTCGCTATCGGAGAGGATGAGGAGGTTAGGCGGAATGACTGTTTCTTCAGATCATTGTTAGCAACTTTCGACATTTGATCGGAAGAAAAGTGTCATACAAGGAAACCCCTTTATCGGTTGCGACCGTCGAGCATCAGAAAATTGATTGAACGCAGGTTGCTCTGTCTATGATATCTGGTGTGTGTATGCTTGCGTGGGCGTGTGTGTGCGTTTGGTAACTACAATTGACGAAAATCGAGGCATATTGTGCGTGGAGGTCGCACGCTTTTGACACTGTGTGAAAATGTCTGTTCAAATATTTCGTATGAATCCAGAAGAGCCACGTGAGTGGATAACCGGTCAAGTTTCTTTCATATATCACTCTTTCTGATGTGATTTCTCGTCCATTTGACTTTCGAAAAAGTAACTAATCCTCCTGACTTTCATAAAAATCTTTTTATTAAAGCATTAACGTTTTTTTCCAGCTTGGCTCCGTAACATTTTGCCGCCCTCGGCATTACGAGTGGAAGAGGAAGCATGGAATGCCTATCCGTACACACGTACTATATATCGTGTCCCTTTTGTGGACAAATTAACACTGGATATCGAGACCCACTATTTTGACGATGGTGGACAGCAGGATGATGTGTTCAAACTAAACGCGGAAGAGAAAGCGGCGCGTATTGTTGGTCAGTTTGTGTGTATGCTCGTATACATGTGTCGCTCGTTGATTCCGAACATTGAAATATTCCCCTTCTCACCCGCCTTGCATGAGCTGTGTTGTGTAGTCGATGCGGCCGCGCGAGTACGACAGGAGGTACGTATTCCGTCTGGAAGAAGAGGAGACTGCTGTACCGGGAATACTGATCCTAGGGTTCAGAGTTTCAAACTGCTTTTGACACCTCGGCAGATTTAGTGGGGAAACTTTAACGAACATCAAATGTGACCTATAGGGAAGAGAGCTGAACCCAGACACTTCGGCGGGAGGAGGATGAGAATTCGTCAGTGATGAGGATAACCAGTGGTTTTTGCCGGTGGCCAGTTGATCGTATTCTGTGTTTATGGTGACCCCGACTGATTAAATTATGATTTCTGTTAAGGTCGTATCAAGACGACGCAGCTCAAGACCGGACACTGATTGCTTCACGAATCAGTGCATATCAAAATTAAACTGCCTCAGGAATGAACCACGCTTTTCAGACAACAAACACATCTTTCCGTCTCACAGAGCTCTTTACTTAGCTTTCCGTAACAGAACACCAAATCGTCAATCAAGATCTGATCTTTTTCGCACCATATTATCAACTCAGGGAATGATTTTCAAGGTGCCGACGGTCGGGATCGATTGTGTCATCTCCACTAATGTAACTAACGGCTCAATTAAGCCAGTTTACAAAACACGAGCGAACGTCTTCAATGAATTGATTTTAATCGTGTATATCAGCTAAAAAGTGGTTGTGTAGCGTTGCCAAGTACGGTCATTATGAAAAGAGTGGAAGCTGGAACCGGTGAGTCTGTCACCCTTATCGGGTTTTCATAAAACAGTTGTTCTAGTTAGGTGGCGGACAGCGAATTTTAACTTTGACTGAGTTCGCGTGTGATGTAACCTGCCTGTGTCCATGTTAAGGTGATTGCTCACGTCGAATTCTTATCGTCTTGACAACCATACGAAGTCTTGGTGCCCCAGAAGCACCTGTAGAGGGACCACTTGTAGTCAATTTTGGATGCAAATTTATCTGACTGGCTGATTTATTTTAGGTCTAGACATGTCTGTCTTGCTTGCCTTACCCATTTTTATCAGTCCCACTTTTCTTTGTGGTTTGTACATGCACATTTGTTCGAACAGACTTCATTGACATTGTGAATGATCCTGTCGCACGGGGTGAGTACAAAACGGAAGAGGATACAACGCTGTACATTTCTGAGGCAACTGGTCGTGGTCCGCTCACACCCACGTGGCGTGATGAATTTATTCGGGCCCAGACGGTCACACACGAACGATGGACTCGGGCACCGAATCGAACTCCGGGCAATCAACAGGCCGACGGACCGTTGACCCCGTTGCCTAAACGTATCATGTGCGCGTACAAACTTTGTCGTGTAGAATTTCGGTATTGGGGCATGCAAAAACGGGTGGAACAGTTCATTCACGATTCAGGTGAGCGTCTGTTTTAGATTTCTATGTGTCATCTTTAATTGGGGTTGTTTTTTCACCTGACTGTCATTGAAGGTTGAAGTCATACCACTTCAAAGATGGCGCGATTCCACTGGATCCCAAACTGGGAATTATTAGTTACTCCGAAAATGCAAATCAGTGATATCTAGAAGAATCGTGTACGTAGGTATTCTAGGGCCCTCAGCATAGCCGGACTCCGGTGATGATACCTGTTATCACTCATTTCGGTATTAGTGAATAAATGCCTCAGTATAATCGGCGGTGAATGTCTCAGGCTCCGAAGTGGCTACTCGTCCCGAACACCTCTCGAAATCCTCCCAGTTGACGATGCGTCTAACACAGCCTCTTCTGAAGAAGTCCTTCTCACTGACTTCTCGTGGCGTTGGTGTTTTCGCTAAAGCGAGAGGACGAGAGCGAATGTCCGGCGCCTTCCACCGGGTTGATTGACTGAAAGCCAGTCCAGGGGAGATGGTTAAACCCTGATTCCGAACCAACCATGGGTGGCGTATGAGGCGTACAACGGTGTGCTCACCGGCATCTGTGACGAAGGGGCTTATTGGGCACTCAAGATGTTTGATTTCATCCGAAGGGCTAATGAACTGAGCACTCAGTCATCTGCTCCCAGGGGTTTCCAGAATAGGCGAATGAACCATACAATCGGCCATCGGCTTATCCGAACCAACCCTGCTGCCTTACTGGACGCGATTGGATGCGCAAAGGCTAGAGGTATATCCTCGAATGAAAATACCTACTCTGAACTGGGCGACCGAGTAGTATAATAGTCCGCAGCGCAAACAACCATGATAGACTCTACCACTGTGACTAGCTGCCATTCAATGCGCACGAACGAACACTCTACTACACCGCACTCAAATTATTCCCCTATTTCCACTTCCTTCCCACTTTCTGTTCCATTTTCACATTCCACGGGTTCTTCGGTCGACCGTGCCTATTGTAGTGCCACTGATGGAAATCCTGGCTATGTCCTCTCTTTTCCTTCTTCGACTAGTTTCCTGAGTCTCACGGAACCCTCTACCACCAGCTGATGCCCTACTTCGTCCTCAATGATCATCGAAACTAGCCACGTTCAACGTGCGAATCCTGATGCATATAGGACAACAGGCGAGTCTAGCTCGTACGCTTGAATGAACTGCACGAATAGAAAGAATTCCATACCGCATCGATCGTCGCACAGGATAATCAGGACCGCGCTGCCCTTTGCACCGAGCGGGGTGGGTAGTGACAAGTGGGCTACTGCTCAGAGTTCCCTCTTTTTTATTCAACCTTTGTCTTCTGTCCCCAACCACCTCTCTTTGCTCCATCTATTCACCCATAATGCTCCCACTGATAACACGGTCGATACTCGCAACGGTTCATTGTCAAATAAAGGCGTGAAAAATCCTCTAACTTGTAACTCACATTTTGTCAAACCTCGTCAGCCTCTGACTCTCGGCTCGTTTAACGTGTGTACTCTGATGCAAGGTGGTCAGCAGGCGTGCCTAGGCCCAACAATAGATTCTGTGAAGATTGATGTGTGCTGCTTAAGTGAAACGCGTAATCAGGATTCGAGCAGTGTAATTCAACTAACTGCTCCTGATATCTGATCGAGGTACTTACTACGCACTTCAGGAGACGAAGTAGCTCGAGCTGTGGGTCAGCGTGGTGTAGAAATAGTGTCGACTGACGAGGCTAAAGCTGCACTTTTAGACTGGATCCCTGTTGATAGTGGTTTATGTACTGTGGGACTCTAGGGGTCAGTTGGCGTTCGAAAGGTTATTTGTGTTAAACGCGGTTTGTTTATGATCTCGGCATACAACCCAACAGAATGCATCTCTAACATGCAGAAGGATGAGTTCTACGATGAACACACCACTTCATTCACAGGAGAAGATGATTTGAATGCACAAGTTGGCAAACTTAATGAGTCCGAAGCATGTTTGGGTGGCCGTTATGCTTTACCCGCTGAGCGTATAGACAACAGGGATAGGCTTCTCCCGTTTTGTGCAGACAGTCGGTTATTCCTGTCTAGCGCATCTTATCGACACAGTTGGCGTTGCACATTGACATGGCGCTCTAACTCTACGGTTACTCTAAGGCAGATTGATAACATCGCAGTAAGCTAGCGGTGGCGCAGTTTTGTTCAGAACTGTAGATCTTACTGTTGCACGTACGTAGAGTCTGACCATGCATTAGTTTTAATGTGATTTATACTCCAGCTCCATGGTCATCGTCGCAAACCGCAAACCTGGTTAGCCGTGCGACGTATGTGTGATCGAGAAGTACGCACCTGGTATGAGCAGGAGTTAGCACATGAGCTAGGATCTACAACGAACAGTAGTGTAAATGATCATTGGGCCCATATCCAGCAGGCGATGTACTTGGCAGCAGGTTTTGCCTGTGGTCCTAGATCCGATGTCCATCAGAAACACTGGACCTCGAAAGAGTCGTTGAGTATAATGAAGCAAAAGCGTCAGATCTCGAACTCTAAAGAGATGAATAAGATGCGGAGAAAGCTACAAAGGCAAGTTACGAAAAGCCTTATGAATGATTGCGAGAATTGGTGGGTGAAGGTAGCCGAAGAAATGGAAATAGCAGCTGCTTCAGGTAACAGTCGAAGACTGTTCAAACTTATTTGTGGCACCGATGGACGGCGCACTCAGATCCGTGAAACGTAATGCGATAGAAATGGCGAACCCATACATGGCAAAGAGCAAAGGCTTGACCGTTAAGCCGAATATTTCACGAAACAATTTAGCTGGCCGCAAGCTAATGTAGTTACTCCTGTGTCACCAACTGTGACTTCTTGGGTGGTATCACTTGAGCCCCAATCGGAAGTAGAAGTAGAATCATGCATTTGATTACTTAAACGTGGGAAAGCTGCAGATCCCGACGAACTTCCCCCAGTTCTTTCCAAACTGGGTGGTGGGGCGTTGATAAAATCACTTACCGTCTTGCTCTGTGACATTTGGAACGCGGAGCGTCTTTCGTTAATATGGAGCGAGTCATTGATTGTTCCCATCTTTAAAAAGAGAATACGCAAAGACTGTAGTAATCATTGTGGATTAGCTTAGTTCTGATAGTCACCAAAATATTAGCCTCAGTTCTACTGCACCGTCTTACGCCCATTCGCGAGAGAAATGTCCGCGAACGGCAGACCGGATTCCGCCCAGGTCGGACTGCATCGAACAGATTTTTACTCTTCGTCAATCACTAGAGGTGCGTCACGCACACCGTCGACCGACATAATGGTTTTCCTCGACTTGAGAGGTGCCTCGATTCAGTTTACCGGACGGCGCTATTCAATGCTCTTCACCGGAAAGGCATACACCAGAAGTTCGTGAATCTACTGAGATCATTGTACTCTGATACTTCTGACCGCGCAAACGTTTACGGCGAACTATCCAATCGATTCGAAACGACGGGTGGTGTTCGGCAGCGATGTCTAATTTCTCCATTGTTGTTTAACTTCGTTATGGACGAAATAATGGAGAATGTGTTGCAAAGTCTTCAGGATGTGGGCGTCTAACTAGGAAATAGTGAAAATCTGTGTGACCTAGATTACGTGGACGATGTTGTCTGCTTGTTCGAATCCACGGAACATACTCATCGTGCGCTAGATAGACTTGCGAGAGCTGTAGCTCAATTTGGAATGCACTTTGCACCTTCAAAGTGTAGAGTGATGTTGCAAGACTGGACGTCAAGGATTCTGAGCTTGATGCTCGATGGGGAGGATCTAACAACTATTGACCGCTTTAGTTGCATCGGGAGCGGCGTGACGACGGATTGGAGCACGGTAGTAAAGATGAACACTCGTATATCCAAGGCTCGAGGGGCTTACGCTGGACTGAATCACTTGTGGCTCCGACCTTATATTTCACTGAAGTTGAAAGGTCGTGTGCACTGTGCCACGTTGCGTTCAGTTTTGTTGTATGGTTGCGAAACTTGGAGTCTGCGTGTGGAAAGCATTTGTCGTCTTGAGGTTTTCGACCACCGATGTTTACGTAGTATCGCTAAGATTGGGTGGAATGGCCGAGTAAGTAATGATGAGGTCAGTAAGCGAGCATTGAATAGTAATTCGGAAAACGTTCTGTAATAGTGTATCCAGCTTAATAGACTTCGTTGGTTAGGACACGTGTTACGTGACAGACACACGTCTACCACACCGTGTCCTATTTTCCGTTCCACCTTTGGAGTGAAAGAAACCACGTAGAGGTCAACAGATGACTTGGAAACGAGGAATGAGAAGATGTAGAGCGAACTTAGGAAAATTAGGTGCCTTACGTCTTCGTGGTTGGGGTCCAAAATATCCGTCAACCAGTTGGCTGGAGACACTGAAAGATATGGCAGCGAATCGTGAACAGTGGTGATCGTGTTGTCACTTTCTGTCGAATCAGAATGATTGATCAGTGTGTGTTTGTACAGTTAGACTGTGTATTCCGTGTGTTGGTTACTAGGGCGTTGTTTCCTTTTCCCACTCCTGTAGGTCCACTCCCTGTCCATCTTGTATATTCATACTTTCTAATTCAACGTACAACATGGTGAGAAAGGCGGTGGTCAGTAGGGCTCGCCCCGCTGTTTAACGTTGTACGATGATGATGATGATGGTGATGGTTGAATCCCTTGCCATTGATGTATGTTGCATTTAAGACTCCATTTCCGTGATGCGATTGTCGCCCTCATTTCATCTTTCCGTGAAGTTTCACCTATGTCTTTTGGGGACACCGAGGCTGTGGTTTCTGGTCTTGCTGGCGTTGGCAGTACTCAGTGAAAGTGCAGAATGGTCGCTGCTATTCTGGATGGCAGTCAACAGTCGTTTATTCGCAGTGACACTGAGGGATTCGTGTAAAGTGAGCAGTCGCGGCTCCGATAGACGCAATTTGTTTGTCGTTTCGGCGTATGTGCCCACCGATTGCAGCTCAGATGCAGTGAAAAATACCTTCTCTCAAAGGTCCACGACTTCTTACCCGAAGCAAGCCGGGTTGATATCGTGATTTTGGCAGTAGATCAGAATGCTAAAGTGGATCGGCTGTCATCGAACAAGGCGCATTTAGGAGGCCCTTTTGAGGTAGATTGCTGTCGCTCGGAAAACGGGGAACGGTGGTTGGCTCTGTGTTCAGACCATCTACTGTTCCTCGTCATTATGAATTTTAGACATTGTAACCGCCCATACGCCACGTGGCGTCTGCTCTCTTCGAGTCAACAGTGGACCCAGATCGACCACATCGCTATGAGCCACAAATGGCGGGGTTGCATATAAGATAGTCGCTCGTACTGGATGACCCCCTTGATTCCGACCACGCATTAGTTTGCACTGGTCTGTCCATGTGCTTTAGTGGGTGCTCTGAACGCGTGTTGCAACGATGGTTAGATTGCGGTAAGCTTTCCGATCCATCTCACTTATCCGTGTTTCAAAACGTGCTATTTGAGAAGCTAGCTGTAGCCTCACTTGATAACATAAACTAGCACTGGTCGCTTATGAAGAATGCTTTGCATTTTGTTGGTCTAGTAAGTTGCGACCTGTTTCATCGTGCTCCACGATCCTGGGTTTATGCTGAATCTCTGCGCCTTCTAGATGCATGTCAGTCGTTTCCGGCTGGAAGCGTGTATAAAGCAGCACATCTCGAAACGAGACACACGCTTAACGCCAGTCTCTGCAGGAACCGCGTATCGGAGATGGAACGTGCTGCTGACATGGGAGATTCCCGGAAGCTGTTTTATCTCATTCGAGTCACTGTTAGGAGGCCACTAGGTGTGATTGAAGCAGTCTGTGAGGTTGACGGTTCGTGAATTATCAATCAGAGGTGTTGTCTCGAACGTTGGGCGGAGCACTTTCAGACCCGTTTCAGGTGGCTCTCAGTATCGGTTTCTCCTATAGGTCTTCTAGTACACGTCCAGTGGTCCGTTTTGACAGATCCACCTACCAGGGTGGAGATGCGCAAGGAAATCTAGGCCTTAGGGCGTGACATACCAGCGAGCTCCAATTGCATTCCACCAATTCTGTTTAGAGATGATGGTTTGCGGCTCGTTAGGGAACTTCATGTTTTGTTCTCAAAAGTTTGATAGTCTGAGCAGGTGCCGTCCATGAAAAATGTAGCAACAGCATTCGCCTCGGTTGGCACTTCCCTTCTTCGTAATTGGGGCCCAAGTGATGAGAATTGTCGTTGGTTGGAGACGTTGAGGGACATGACTCAGAATAGAATTCCGTGGCGCGAATTCTGTGCGGTTCGTCTGTCTGACTCTCGTGTCCCGTAATCATAAAAATGTCATTTCGACAGACAAAATGTCAAAAAGGCATCAAAAAAGTGTACAATCAAAAGCTCCAAAAAAACCAGCGTTTATTTTATTTTTTCTCAGTCATGTTCTGTTTTACTGTATTGTACTTCCTTTTCCCTATTTTGTAATTGTTGTTGTTGCGTTGGCACCTTGCTTGATCTCAATCATATATATATATATATATATATATATATATATATATATATATATATATATATATATATATATATATATATATATATATATATATATATGTATATATATATATACGTACTAGTGAATAAGCACAAATGATGCGTACCTTTCAACAGTCCCCATTCTCAACAAGTTATATGAACTGCGGTTGGCTCTGGTAGTGTTTACGTGCATTGAAAAACGAAGCCACGGTTACTGGAAAAACATATGTCCGTTGAACAAATAACCGATGAAATATCCGTGAGACTGACCAGAACCCCGGTCAATTCCTTTGAAAATATAAAAAACTATGGTAGTCGAGAACCGAGGTATGATGTCAGTAAAACGGCGTTGTCGGTGGAAAATTATAAGCCGACGTTTCGGTTACCGTGGGTAACCTTTCTGAAGGTAGTTTGATTGTAAAACCCACGGTAACCGAAACGTTGGCTCATAATTTTCCACCGACAGCGCCGTGTTACCGACATTATATCTCGTTTGACACATCACATGGTGCATCGTTTTTTCGATACACTCCAAACCTCGTTCGGCCCGGACATGCTGAGTAGTCGAGAGCCCCCTACAGACACTAATCAGTCGGGATCAAGACCAGTTTCTGCCAAAAGTAAGAAGCTGTTGAGGACGCGTATGCAGAAAGCAGGCAATTTGCTTTCTAGTCAGACTCTTCCAGGGAATTTAGTCATTCCGAAAAAAATGTCACTGGTTAGAGATTAATTCCAGTCAGTCAGGTAATCAATTATGAGATAATGTCATTTTGCACTTTATCATTGCTTCTTGTTTTCCACTAACCTGACGTTGCTGCACATTTATACATGCTCCATGTGACGGATTACTTGATATACTATTGACAAATGAAGTTACATGGGGGCTGGGTTCTGTAACCTCTAATTTCCTAACTTCTTACCTGTCACTCGATGGTTTGATCGATTCTTATTTGTAATCCAGTGACAACGTCATTCACTAGCAATTTATCGGGCTTTATTATTTCATAATGGTACACTTATTAACGTATGACGCACTCACACACGTGGCTCACTTAGTAATCGAGCTTTAGTAACAAGGCTGCTTGTATTTCACTTTACGTACTTATTTTACTGTTTACCTTTACTCGACTATCTCCTACTAGAGGGTGAGTTGGTCCCATGAATATCGTGTATCATAGCTGACCACGCGCGGCGGTTGGAAGCAAGTTCGGTGCAGGTTGGGATTCAGTTTTTCTTCCATTGCTGGGCACCATAGACCGATCGTAAGCCTAGGCGCTCTACATCCTTCTCGACAGTGTTGATCCAAATTTTGAACTGGTCATCAAAGGGACAGCGACATCCAGGACAGGGTTCGGGATAGTGTTTGTCTGATTAGTTCCGTCTCGGGCCGCCGTAGGATATGATCCAGCCACTGCAGTCGACGATATTGGAGGAAGTTTGTGAGTTGGTCTGTTTCAAAGCACCGTTTTTTTACTTTCATCGTTGAACATCCTGCCGGTTCAGTTTACTTTCAAGATACGCGGCAGACACCAGCGATCAAAAACCAACTTTCTGGTATCCTGAACTCTCAATGACCAGGTTTCGCAGCCGTACCCGAGTACGGGACGTATATCGGCAAGGTAAATACGCACCTTAAACCGAAGGCTGATTTCACTGAGGGCCCACAACAGCTGTCGTTGCTGGAGGCATGTTTTCTTGGCGTTGTCTATCCGAAGCAATACTTCGTCCTTTGTCTGACTGTTCGGAAGCAGTTTAGGGCGTAGATACTTGAATGATGGAACACATTCAATCAGTTGGTCATTGATGGACAACTGTGTTGACCCGTTGGCCCCGGGGCAAGTTGACATACTTTTGGTTTTCATATTGTGGCATTTCTAGCCCGTTGGGCTTTGAGGAGAAACAGATTCGGTCGAGGACTGATTAAAGCGGGAAGGGAGAGTCCGCTGGTACGACAATGTCATCCGCGAACTCTAGGTCCGAGATGTACATCTGCTGACTCAGTTGGATACCGGGATAGTCGGTTAGTGCCTGTCTCACTGTTCAGCCGAACGCGTAGTTGAGCAGCACCGGCGAGAGGGAGCAGCCTTGTCGGACCCCAGTAGTGAGTGCGAATTCCGAGGATTCTTCATACTTACGGACTCAAGTCCTAGTGGACGAATAGTATCCCCTCAGAAGCCTTGTGGGTTTATTTGGCATCCCGTCTGATTCCATTACCACCCGGAGACACTCCCGGTTAACTGAATCGAAGGTGACCCGGAAGTCGATGAAGTAGACCCCGGACGGGAGCGGGGTGGCAGTGGTAACACACACGCCTTCGAGATGAAAGGGTTTAAACCCTGGGTGGGGCTAAGGATGTGCACCACTGATAAGCTCTAACAAGAGCGAAACTCAAGTCTGGTGCTTCCTAGCTCAGGTTGGTCTGACAGTCAGGACAGTCAGCCAAACAGAGATTCATCAATCGCACACACTACTCGTGAGTAATTGCGTGATATATAAATAGACAATGGTTGACTGCTGAAATTTGCGGCGGTGCTCCAGTGCTCAACGAGGTGTGGAAATTCGGTCCACGGCAGAAACCGCCTTGGTTCACTCGGTTGCGGCGGTCTTTCGCAACAGAAAAGCGGTTGAATAGCAGCACAGAAAATCTTTGCAGCCATATAGATCAGGCAGATCTCCCTGTAGTTCTCGCACACTGATTTATCTCCTTTGGGATGGGAAGTAGTATAGACGTGCCCCGATCAGTCAGGATGACCTCTTCCCGCCATATGGAGCCGAATGGGGTGTGTAGTCTGTCGATCAATGACGACAAACAGCACTTGTAAACTTCTGGTTATATGCTGTATTCTCCAGCGAATTTTCTGTTCTTCAGCTGGCTGATGAATTTGGCGATGTCAGTTGTACTCGGCAAATCACAATTGACATCGTACGGTTCACCAAGGACTAGGGGTTGTAGGTCCGTCGTGTGGTCTGATGGTCGGTTGAGCAACCGACTGAAGTGCTGTACCCATCGTTCTATGTTTTTCCCGTTCTGCTGAGGTATAAGCTAACCGACTGTGTCGCACAGGAGCGACTCATGCTTGCAGCGCCAATCCGACGCGTTGTGAATGAGGCGGAATAGTTTGCCGAAGTCACCTATCTCTACTGTATTCTCCATCCTCTCAGCTGATTCCATCCAGTACCGCTTACGATCAGCCCTAGCGAAGCTTGAGGCCTCCCGTTGTATTCTTGGGCGTCCGTCACTTCCTGATATTCAGGCTTCGCGTGCTTTGGATGACAGTTGAAGTGTGTCCTCAGAAATCCAGTCTTTTAAACTTCTTTCCGTTTTTTGATATGAGTAGTATGGCATTGTATCTGGGTGACAGGACAAAATTTCCCCGGAAGCACGCGACTTGTTTCGCGATTGTTGCCGCTCATCAGGTATGCGTTCCCGGTACTCTTCTGCTCAGTCATCCTTGTACATGAGTATACCGTAGTTGGTTTACTGCTGTAATCTCATTTGAATCTAATGGAGCGTGCATGGCCGGAGAGTCCATTTTTAGAATTACACGGTGATTCTTCCAAAGTTAATTCGTCAGTTAACACGGCTAAACTTAAGAACGAGGACACATGGTCCCAAGTATGGATTTTCGATGTGAGTAGTATGGCATTGTATCTGGATGACAGGACAAAATTTCCCCGAGACACACGACGAATAAACTTTGGAAGAATCATCGTGTGACTCGAAAAATGAACTCTCCGTCCATGTGCGCTCCATTCGATTCACGTGAGATTTCAGCTGTCTTTCGCCTTTCCCCACTTCTCTTAAGGCAGCTTCTCTAATCATCGATTTAATCATCGTCCTCTGTTCTTCTTCTGGATACGAATCCGGTGACACGTTATTTACTGTGGGTAATCGAGTGGCGATTGCGCGTGACAGCGCATGGGATTTCTCTAGCACTCCCATTGCTGCGACGTTTATTTGGGTCGGTGGAGAGACCCCAAGATGCGTGGATAGATGGATTCTGAACCATGTACGAACAAGAACGTGGTCTGCATCGTTGGCGCTTTCCGTCGCCGCGCCCCGGTACGCTCTACAGTCCACATATTATATATATATATATATATATATATATATATATATATATATATATATATATATATATAATGATCACACAGACTGAAGTATGCGCTCTTGAAGTTGCAGTGAAATGCTCCGGAATACATGATGCAACCGCATGCTGTGGACTTGTGATATTTAAGTGCAAGCGGTACCATGTACTTACTAAACAGTCGCCTTAAAGGGTGTGCAAAACTTATAACTGAGTTGAATTTTATGCCTAAAGATGCACTACCCCTGACTATCACCCACCCCATTGCACCCAGGTACTATTTGAGGAAGGTCTAAACCAACCCTGACTATCTACACTCGACCTGATGACATGGTCATCAGTCATATGCAATCGGCAAGACTGCTGTGCTAACACCACCATATCTGACGCTGACGTTATCATTAGTCTACGAATGTGTAACTTCGTGTTTTTGCCATCGTGGTTATTCATTTGTTTCGATTCCGTTCTATCATTCCAGAATGACGTTCCGCGCAAGGCGTTTGATATTCAGCTAGTTTTAAAACACTGGAAACACATATGTTTGATGCCTTGTTGTCAAAGGAAGTCGTTTTTGGAATTCGTTATCTACAACTAAACTGAGCTGTTTGTGTATTATCTGGTGGCCAAATTGTGCGTTTATCGGATTTCTGTATTCTTATACCTGTGCACAAAAATACGCGATTCGTCAAAACTTGCTTCTGGTTGTGGTGTTCCAAATTAAAATTACTTTCTGATTATAGCCTTGCGTAAAACAATGGTTCGGGCCCACCGGCAAGTTTGGACATGGCAGGACGAGTGGTACGGGCTGACCATTGAGGAAATCAGGCAGTTGGAAGAGGAGACTGCCCGGGCACTGGCTAGCAAAATGGCTGAAGGTGAGGCCCCCAACGAACCGGATGCCGAATCCACCAACGTCAATGACAGAGGTAAAGTTCTTACTGCGTCTACGTTGTCACCCGCGTCAGTACCCCAGTCTGCATCATTGACATTCCCGGATCCTTCCAGCGTCGCGCTGGACAATGTGAGTCTTCGTTGCCTGACGACTACGAACCCCTTATTTCGAGCCATTTTTACAAACTTTACACAGATGTGTGAGATCGCAGTGAGTCCGGAGTGGTATAAAACATTGCATCGATGCTGCTTATCCGCAGATATAACAACAACTAGCAGGAATTGTGGATAGTTGAAATCAGTCACACTCTTGGACTTCTGTCCCTCCGCAATCCAGACTCGTTCTGGCAGTTCTCCGTTAGTTATCAACCTATCGGTCTACTGCCCAAGCCAGCATGAGAGGGATCGTTGACTTCAAAAGCAATTACAACGGGACTCAGTGATTTGAAGTGTTCAGAATTTTATTTTTTCACTTTACCATTGTTTACACTACCCAAATACAAACCTACAGGCCCACATGTAATCCTCCAATCAAGCTGCTGTGTTCAGTACGAGTTTGTGTTCAATACTTGTGCTTAGTGATTTCGGTTTGCGAGCTCGTTGCTCACAAACTCCTATGTGGCTTATTTCTGCCGTTCGATCAATGGACTCAACAATGTTCCTGAATTGGCCAGGAATTCATTCATCGTCTTATTTTAGTTTTTTTTTTAAATCAAGAAACTGTATCACAGGCTGGTGTTACTTTCGTGTGTATCGTGTTTCTGAAGTGAAAAGTACACTTCTCCGTTCAAATCACCAGATCGCTTTATGCGAAGTGATTTAGTGGCGAACTTCTTTTTACTTATGCACAGTGTATAAGAATGGAGTGGTACCTCCTAACAAGAAAGGCCACAACGCCATGGTGAAAAAACAAACAAAATCACAATGGCTCTTTACTAATTGCTTCTCATACTCGGTTATACTCCCTCTCCTACTTTGTAATCATATATATATATATATATATATATATATATATATATATATATATATATATATATATACCGAGAACGAGTGGCGAGCCGCACACAGATTAGCCTTGCATTGATCCTTACGGCTACTTCAGTGCCATCCGCTACCAGAACTGACTGTCAGTAGCGAGTTCTAACTCTTGGTCACTTTGTGCTGATTTCAGTGATACAGAATAATCATGCACTGTCCAATCGTAGCAGTCGGCTTGAACTCGAACAACAATTCTGTTTTCAAAGATAATCAAAGTTAGCGGGAGGTTGCTTATTTAATGCATCGGTTCAGCCGATTGAAACTAGTCTACTTGGGAGAAATCAAATGATGGCTATACAGATCTGGTGATTGCGTGATGAAGCAGGATAACTATCAGATTAACTAACGATTGGGATTTTTTTTACTTATTTACGTGATAACATGTGTTTCAGTGACGTTTCGGTTGCTCACAACTAAGAAACACGTTCGGGGGATGAATGCAACAGTTATGGTAAGCGTCCGACATGTTATGCACTCAGTCTCGGGTGCGATAAAACTAGTCTACGAGTACTTTGTCTTGTTATGATCCGGTGGTTGTACTAGTAATAACATCAGTAATAATAATAATCGTTGGCGCTTGTGTGTGTCCCACCATGGTCGTACAAAAAGTTTGTCGTCAATTGGGGAAAACAAGATGAGATACATTTACAAAACAAGATTATGATATGAACCATTCAGAGGAAATAATAAAGTGATAAGAAGGCATGCTGTGCGAGCTACCGACTAGTCTTCTTGGTTTCACAATCGAAGTCTATCCATTCCCGTTCAAACGGACAATCAGGTTACGGTAAAACAGACAGCCATTGATTAAATTTCCTATCTACTGTCACTATATTGGTCTGATGATAACAAACCATTACGACTTCAAGTTCACGCAAACAACTGCTTCCTTACCCGTTTTTCCACCGGAATTATTCGATTTCCGTTCCGCACACAAGCTGTCGAATGACTTAAGAAAGTCTTTCTCAAGTACAGAATGACGATTTGTTTGTCTTATGCGTGACCTATTCGTCTCATAGAGAATTCGATAGAGATGGGCGTTCGTTCCGTTTCGTACGCTGTTTCCAACAGTTTGTAATTTAGCCTCGGCCTTAAAAGAAACATGATGCCGGATCTATTCAGTGGGATGAGAAATTACCGTTGACAGGGAGAGAGAAAGAGAAAGCAAAGTAGATTGTGAGTAGCTTTCTCATTATTTGCCTTCTTATATTTTCGCGTTTGGAAATTTATGGGCTACAGAAGTTCACTTTACACGACGTTTGCACAAGTGGTGCCCATTTTTCGTCAAATCTCTTATTTCTAGTCCTCAGCAGTCCTCGTTTGTTGTGTCCCAACCGGGAAATAAGCGTCCATTCTATATCGAGGTGAACCCCCATCACTCTAACAAATCCCACAAATTTTCCGACATCTGCAGTCTGCGCGAAGGACTATTGTTACTCACTTGATTAATTGTGGTAGCAAACCCTGCCAGGAATGAGAATAAAAAAAAAAAAAAACAGAACCATTACCGGTCGTGTGTCCGTACATATCTTCTGTTTATCACGGCATCATAGATCACGTCCATCGTCGGTCTCGAACATTTCAGTCTACTCGGTATTGTTGCCAATACAGTTGACTTTCAGCCAGAACGACTTGATTGTCCGGGTGTTCATGCACGTCACTCATGTCGAGCTTGTGCGCTAGAGATGGGGTTATCACGGACAACAAAATACAAACCACCGTTGTGGGTCACGTTAATCGATCACTGAAGTAGCAGACGGTGGTGAACTTCTCTGTGGTAATATGACATGCAGATGCGCAGTGGAATGAAATCGATAGAATGTGATTCGCATTCCTCACTCGGCTGTGCATTTTGGCTGTCACTAGATAGACACACACACCCACAGACGAGAATGCGTAGACTGGCTTACACAAAGTTGAGTCACTAACAGAAGTGACGCAACCTTGGTTTCACTATGTACTTAAACCACACCTAGCGCCTTGGCGCTTATGCCGTTCACACACACGAAACTCAGCTTGTCCACTCATGCGAGCTGATGTGCTCTGGGTAAATTCCTATCTCGCCATTGGTCTTCATCACTCTGTTGCACCAAAATCATCCCGGTTATCCTGTGCTGTTTTGCTTGTCTGTTCATTGTTAGTTGTAGGATGTTTGAATCCTTTTCCAACATCCTCATGTGAGACTATTGCGCTGTTTTCTTGAGATTCAGTCGTGATTAATTCTGATATTCGAATTCGACCCTGCCCTACGACTTACTGGTTGCAATATGGTACCCAATCCAGTTTGGCCTTGGCTATCTGGCGTGAAAGAAAAAGACCTGAAAGCAATTATTCTGACTCTTCTGTGCTTAGGTATGTTTCGCCCGTTTGATGACTCAGTGTCAGCATATCTAAACCTGCAAACGGCCGAAGAACAGACCAATTTGTACAAGGTCCGTCAAATTCTATTCTCTGACAGTTTACGATCAACCGGTGCTTTGTGGCCTTCACACCGTCCAGTGGTTCGTTGATTAGCCATGGTGCATGGACTCGAAATGTGTTCGAAGCTAGTGCTCGAAATGGGCGGCCCAATCAACCAACCCACCTAATCGTTTATGAGAATCCACGATGGGTTTCGTTTGAAACTGACTGACTGCAACTGAGGATAACATTATCACTGCTTTACTCAAGCTAAAAGTGCTAATCCCAGGATGCACACGAAATTCAGGTGTTCAAGGATTACTGCGAGCGACTAATCTCACGGTGGAGATAGGAGGGTTTTCTTGCTTCCCTTGGCGTATTGCTGCACCGACCGAAAGACGGCTTCGTAAAAAGCGTCTTTTTTGTAAGGCCACTTGGATATATATATATATATATATATATATATATATATATATATATATATATATATATATATATATATATATATATATATACTTAATTCAGAAGGAGAAACATCTAAGCGATGTAATAAAAATTAAGCTACCTTCCATCGAGTCTCGAAGGAAAGCTACCACCAGACGAAACCTCAGCTAACCAAGAAAAAAGTGATTTGATCGTTTTAAGTCTCTAGAATTGATGGACCATCAAATAACTAAAACCTTTGAGAAATCGCCCTCTGTCGCGCATGTGCAAGTACCAAGTACCAAAGACTCGACCGATTATGTGGCTCAAAAGTCCTAATCATTTGTTCCATATTGACTAACCTGCTGTTGTATTGCACACAATTGGGTATACAGCGAGTTACCTGTCTGTAAAAAAGCGGAGCATTTTCCGGTTGTAGCTGTTCATGGTACGATCTTACAGAACCTGATCGTAAGTGAACAATTTACCCGGGTGTCGATTTTCAAATCAGTCGTAACAAACCGTAGGATTCGCCACTATGAGTTACGACATTGGTTTCTCATGATTGATAAAGATATATGAATTTGAGTATCGAGGTCAGAGGTGTGCAGTCGTTTTTTGTTACCATGGCTGAAACATATGATCATATTGCAAATTCTCATCATCATCGTACAGCGTTAAACAGTAGGGCAAACCACACTGACCACTGCCTTTCTCATCATGTTGCACGTTGAATTAGAAAGTATGAATATACAAGATGGACAGGGAGTGGATCTACAGGAGTGGGAAAAGGAAACAATGCCCTAGTGACCAACACACGGAATACACAGTCTAACTGTACAAACGCACATCGATCAGTCATTCTGATTCGACAGAAAGTAACAACACGATCACCACTGTTCGCGGTTCGCAGCCATTTCGCGGTTCTCTGTGAGGATTATTCCTGTCTCATCTCGTGTTTTCACACCTGTCTCTTCACGTAATCATTTCTACTTTCTACATACATTGCCATTCATGCCTGTTATATTGATCACAGTTATCCAGTTTGTACGAGGAACATTGCGTTTTGTCTCACCCATGCTAATTCACTGCTCATTATAGCTACACAGCTGTCACTTAAATGAAGCAGATATAAATGAGGAATTTCCTCGCGTTACTAACCTCGTCCGTGAATCGGGCCACCCGCGCACCGACAATGTCACCTCGATCAGTGATGAAGTGTTTGCGACTTAAACGCCAAGCTCGGCGATCAGAAGCCGTTGAACAACACAAACCTGAGCTACAATGAACAATTTTTAAAAGTACTGATAACCAGTGACCATGTTTTATGATTTGGAAATCCATTTTAACCTACAGATATACCAACACTAGTTATTGGACTTGAATAAATGGTTGTATGGCCCTTAAATGTTTTCGCGCTGAGTTTTATGTGAATTGCTTACTTGTGTCATTCTTTGAAATCCATATTCTCGTTAGAAAACGTGGTCGGGAGTGCCTCGTTAGTTTAATCCTCTGCCTGCGCGTGAGCGCACTGAAACGGGTACACCCCATTTCCAAAAGAGTCCATTGCACTACCAAGGAGAATGGACAGCTGTGACCTTGAGACTTCGGGTGATGGTGTACCACATTAGGTCTCAATAGATCAGACAAAGTAGCGATCCGGATGACTGCGAATCGTTGTCTGTCGCCAATGTTACAGGCCGTAATGGGGTTCGAACGTCGTGCCTCCCAGTTGATCGTGTGTTTAAGATTACTCAACTAATAACGGTCAATCAACGGGCCTTGTGAGGTCAGTAATGGACAAATAAGTTTCCCCACAGATGTTGATGATAATGCGTAAATTTTGATGTCTACCGTTTAGATTATAGCTTTCGTATCAAACTAGTTGAGTTACGCCGAAGCCCAAGAGCAAAGACAGATTCGGCACAAATATGCTGTACGGTTGAGGTAAATGTGAGTAAGACAAGTGAAAGTAAACCTCAACAATGATCGATGACTGGACCAGGTCAATCGTCACTCGCGGGCGTGACACAGACAATGGACTAGGCGAAACCGGGTTGATAAGGTCACATTGATACGGTTAAACAATCAGCACTGCGGTGCGTACGATAGTGAAGAATGTGGGAACTGACCGGGTTCTGGGTGGGGAAACAGCAACAATGAGCTGGATCTTCAGTCACGCGTCCTATGGACGCTACACCGATCTCCACTGAAGTGAAATGCCGTACAGGTTTCTGTGCAATTATTCGAGCGAGAAATGAAGCCGAGGAGGATAAAGGCAAGCGCAGGGTAACCGGAAGAAGAAACTCAGAAGCAGTCGCTGTGCTTCGTGGTCCACCTTTCAACCGATGCATATAGTGACCACCCGAGGAATGGCACGGTTTTGTTCCTGTTCTTCAGTTCCTCAATTCCTGTTTGTTTATTCTTTTTTACGGTTGTGCGGTCACAAGCCGCGAGTTCCGATGTTAAGTGGCGGCGATTTGTATGGAAATGATCAATGAATAAACCGTTTTAGCCGTTACGGTAGTAGACAACCGTTCCACATCTGTAGCCAAACAGGTGGAACAACGTAACAACCGAAACGACCCACGTTGATCAAGTGGTCCGCGCCGCACCTTCGCAATTGAAAACAAAGTAATATCGATGATTGAAACCGTGGCAAAATTGCCGTTTTTTTCAATTCCGGTTCAAATTTCTTACGTTATAAATGGCGGAGTAATCAGTCCCGTCGAACTGTTACAGGCACTTGGGTTTTCCCGAGCGACAGCGGGTTGAAGCCATTTCCGCATCCGTATTCGAATCATATCTGGTGCCTGTTTTTACCCCGGGGTTTAATTACTTTAAATGTTATTATATATTACTAATAACGGTAGTAAAAATCATTGTCTTACTCAACTGGCTCATCGTTCTTCTCTCTCCCTCTCTGTCATACACCAACGGTCGTGAATATAGCAGTTTCCGGGATCACGAATTCGGTCAGCCTCACAGACGTTGTGTTGCGATATGGACCCAGTAGAAGGTGTGTGATCTGTCTTCCTCCTGCTCTTTCCGCTCCTCCTCCTCCTCCTCTTCCCCGTAATTCTTCTCAGTGTTCACTTTTTCGGTCCTCTTGTGTATCGTACACATCACCGATTCCCCTTGAACCGATCCCAGTCCTTGTCCGTCATCGGTGGACGAAAAATGAGACGCGAAAGACAGTTAGTTATGATTTACATCTTCTCGACTCACAATAAATCCCTGTGCATGTATGTTGTTGCATTCTTTTACTGACTTGTTCGTATAATGATTGGCTAATAGATCAATTAGTTGTCCGTCAATTTAGTTGTGCTTATTTTCCTACACACCCTAACCGCTCTGTCGTAGTATCTACAGTCCTCCGTTTTTCTCAAGGGAGAAAACGTGACAGAAACAATGGCTTGATTCAGTCAGAGGCTTTATGCAGCTGCGAGGGTTGAATCTTCAGCCAATCGCATATCCGAACAGCAAGAATGATGTAGGGACAATGCAGTAAAGAAACATTCATGCAGTTTTGTGCCCTTGCAAAATAAACCCACGTGAAACGATGACATAGTCAGTCTAATGCATTTTGTTTTGCTAACTAGCTTAACACCATTGCTATTTTCCCTAGCGCACTCAAGAGAACAGCATAAGTAGGTGTAGCTCATCTCCGATAGTTGGAGAAATCCGCGATGGAGACATTTGTCCAGGCCAGTGAATTTTCGCTTTGTCGGTTCTCTCGTCTTCTGTTGCGTCATTAATTAAACCTCGAATCCGTCTTTCAAAATTCACGTGTGAATGTATAGACGCACGCACGCATACTCACTGATTCGCGTACGTTTTCCGGTCCATCTTTCGTGCGATAACACCGTTTCTATGTGCACCTCAAATGTACTTTTTGTCTGTCGGTATCCTAGATCAACTCGACAGTGTTCTAACCTAATTGAATCTCCCCTTGTACATTCAGTTCTGGTTTAACCGACGAGACTTTCAAAACATTTCCTATTGGGATGGAGACGAGACTTGGATGGGAGCGGGAAGCTAACTTCGTTGTTTTTTCCGAGCACCCTAACGAGCATCCTGATTGATGTGTTGGCGTTTGCTATCATCTGTTTTTCGAAAGGGGATGTGCTTGGAAGTTGACTTGGGGCGTGTTCACGTTTCACTTTGGTGCCATGTTTAAAAGCACGCTCACATTTACACTCACCAATGTGTCCACCGCATTGCCTCCGTCAATTTGCTCCACTTCATTTATCCCTACCGTTTCCGTTATGGCCCGGGATCTCCGCATTAAATCTGTGTCTAATCGATTGTCAAACACCCCTCGTTGCTTCATGCTGTGCGCCAACGGTCTCATGATATACTCAATTCGTGTGGTGTTGATCTGATGATGGTGATTTTTGCATTCACTCGCCCGTCCCTGTGCTCGTCCTCGTGGCATCCATTGGGCGGTGAACGATGCTAACCGATGTTCCTCTCTGTCCATTGGTGATTCGTTTCTGGGTTTGAACAGCACAACATTTGTGGCAGACATTTAAAAAATTGGAGCACAACGATGCGGAACTTGTGGATTACGAACCTTACGGAGTGTTGTCAGATGGTAAGCGTCAGCCTTGGTTTGTTTTCTGACCGCATTCGAACTGTGATCGCATTAGCCCTTATAGCTTGTCTGCATTGATTTATTGTTGTTGTTGTTGTGGTGGTGGTGATGATGATGATGATGGTGTATGGATCCTGTCCCGAGTCAGAGAATTTAGGCACGAAACGTAGCTGTCTACATCGTATTGAATTACAATGCACACACGAAGGAGCGATTTGTCTCAAAGGTTGAATGTACTTCCTACTACGGTTTCCCGATCTCATTTGTACGAAGTCCTGCTGTGGGTTTTCATCTACGTTCGTCTGAATGTATTATAACAAGGATGGAAAATTTGTTGGTAACAATTGCGCAGTTTGTTTTCGTATTGTCTTGAATCATAGCTTACATCGAACAGATAAACGTTAAACAAGTAAGATCCTGGAAGGGGGTGGGGTTGAGCAAACGCTGTGAATGAAAACTCTTCCGTGTACTCCCACCGACAACAGAATGAAATAGGTTACTCGGCAATATAATGTGGTCGGTTCCCGATCGAGAGTGGCCATAAGGTCATCCTGTGTCACTGTAATCCCTACTATCTTAGAACACCAAAAGTACTATAGATCCCCCACTCCAACCCCGTTTTTATGCCCAAGAAGGTTTGACTTTCACCCTGGATCTAGCCATCATGTTTAACCACACGCCTTCTCACAGGTTTTGTTTCCCCTCATGTTTGTCCAAGTTAATCACGGGATCTAACTGTCCCACCTCAGTTCGAATTCAAGCAAAACCTAACTGATGAAGTTAAATGACCAGTCGGATCATTTAGAGAACGTCCGGATAACTTTTCTGTTGTCCAAGCCCCTTCACTTGTTTTTCAAATTAGCAGTGTATCATACAAAGGGCACTTGTTGGCCACAGTGTCCCCTAGTGCTCGAAAAAGACAATTATCCCCATACGTACAAGGCATCTTGTTTTCACTTTATGCTCTAAGATGTGATTTTCATTGGGCACTGTCATTCCACTCAATCTGGGTGTGACACAACGATCGATACCGCACTGCTCCATGCTTGGTTTATCGCTTCAACCATTTTCCAGTAGTCACAACTCAGTACTGAACCAATCAGACAGTATCTGTTCTTAAACTGAATTAACAAAGTATATTCTGCCTCCGTTTCCAGGACACTTTCATATTTTGGGTTGCGTTTGAATGGAGATGGAACAATGGTTGACAGTTAGTGCATGGATGATTCTTTCACACTTTCATATCCTTCGAGTAGTAATGTCCTGTGATTCCGTGTCAAATCAAATGGATGGCCATTACAGCAAACATGTGGCAGTTTTGTTCTCAATTGCTTGCCGCGGTGTGTGTGTGTGTGCTCACGTGTTGCTTGTCCGATTCTTCCGGATATCAGACACATACTGTGATTAAGTATTGATGGCATACACAGTCTCATGTACGGTTTTTCATCTCATCATATCAATTTGTATCCTACATTTTACCTGACATTACATTCTCTAACAGTGCAGTAAACTGTCGGATTGAAAATTAGCTTGGTTTACGCACAGTGGCGTAATTTTAATTATATTTTGCTCTTTTGTACTGTTCCTCTAGTGTTATAGAAACACGCTTGACAACATATTACTGTGTACAGTTGGACTGATCCTAGAGTGAGATCTCTTAGCATGTTTAGTGCGGTCGAGATTATCACTTTGTCGGCGAAACTGTTTATTTCTACGGCTTTTGTTTATGCATCGTAAATTTGATGACGGTCTGTCACGGTCATTTTAAATCGCACTTTCCTTTTTTTGTTTTCCAATCCACTTGTCTGTCGGCCCGGTTTTGTACAGATGATGACACCCAGTCTTTTGTGTCCTGTCGCAGTAATTTCACTGGACAAACGGCTTACGCCTCGGCATCGACTTCTGTCACAGAGGGATTACACGTGATTGCTGGCGATGAAGGTACGTAAATTTCGTGGTCTAATCTTGTATTTCTCTTATATTTTCTTTGAGGGGAATCAAATTGAGGAGACACGGCAAAACACCAAGATTTATTCACCTACTACCCTCTGATGTGGATGTCAATGTGTAGGGGCCCTGAATTGCTCGTTTCCCCCATCTTCGGTAAGAGACTGGCTCAGCAGTTTCGTCAACCAATTTGTTAACGTCTGCAAATGCGTCCACACACGCGAGCAGTGAACTGGGCTCCGTGTCGACCTGGGTTAATTTGAGATAATCGGACGCTCAAGGTGCATCAGTATATAACATTTCAACAAATAGCGAGAACCAAGACATCTTTGGTGTCGGTACAAAATTCTACTCTTAATGAGTTGCGAGTATAGAATGCCATTAGGCATATATCTTTCGTATATATTCACGAGATGTGGCCGCTGCGTATTCGACAACCACTTTCACCGAAGCACTACTTTTGTTTGGTGGAAATACCGAGTAACTTATGGCAGGGTTCATCGTCTTCTGTTGAGAGTTGATAGTCGCTTGTGCTCAGACAAGTAATGATGTTTGATGGTACTGTGGGGATTTTTGCGCTTCATCCTCGACAGACCGAAAAATTGACACTTGCTTATACCGTTTCCATGCTTTTATTGGCAAATAGGTGCAACTCTACAGGGTAGTCGATGTCTTTCTGATGTATTCAGGACTTCAAGATTCACATTTCGAAAATGTAGCGGTTGTAGATAACCACGTTCTCATTGGAAATGAAGATTCGCATGAGACTTTGAAAACAAAGCCCTGTGTATGGGACCTTATATTTTAGTGACCATTGTTTGATTGAATGGATCACCTTCGCCACTTGGGTATTTGTTCCTGGCTGCCTGATTAACTAATTGAGTTACAAAAACATCCACTCACCGACAGGTTGGAGATACTGAAAGGTGTCGACGAGTCATGAACAGTGACTATCTCAATATTGATTGAGAGCACGTGCGCACTAGAGATGATGACTGATCTTCTGGTGCATAATGGTTTGTGTGAATTCCTTCCTCCTTTGACATACAGTCTCACAGAAAGTGTACTCTGTTGACAGTTGACAAGTTTCCAGTTCTCATGCTAAGTTCTAAGAGACTGACCCCCTCAGTCATTTAAATTGTGGACGAAAAGACAGATGTACCCTGAAATCGGTTCGTCGATGATTTCAGAAAGTCATGAATGCCCTAGCCCATTGGGTTGGTGCGTGTCAAACTTCTCAGGTAGGGTCCACGGGCCCCACTTGAAGTGATGTGGTCACATGACACGATACGTGGTGGTATGCTCTTATCCATACTTGTTACCTTATGGAAGCCTACACTTTTACTTACCATCATTACCTCAAATATGTTCATACTATTTCCGACCGTGAAAAAAACCCGAAATACTACACCCTTGTGCAAAATCAGTTATCATCTGAGTTGGACGGACGGCTGCGAGCAAGAACAACAGTGGTATCATATTGTTCCTGTTTTTATCGATACCGTTCACAAGTTTGACGCTGATTTACATAGCCTGACTACGGCATTGTGTTTTCGGATCCGTTGCTTTGCTGGTACGCGTGCTGCCCAAAACACACACCAGGGCATACGGAAAACGAAAGGAGGGGCCGGCTAGTGAGAAGAGGATGGAAACTGTTGAGCTGACGGCCACTTCTATTTAAGGAGCCGTGCATGCTGTCTGAACAACAACATAAATCGGAACTTCGCTTCACCCTTGTTTGTGAATGGTCCTGGGTGTGTTTTCAGTGTTCGTTCAATAGTCCCTCAGCCACACTATCGGGCGGTCAAATTTGGATTCAACTTCGTTGTTACTTCGAACTAGCAAAACGGACCGGTTACGTCTCCCTCTAGTTCCCGTTCATGGATGTGCGCAATGGAAGTTACATAACACGGCAGGACAGATAATTGTTCAGACTGTTTTCCCAATTCCTTCTCAGTTGATCTGTGTGTTCTTGTCTAGATATAGAACGTAGAAAGAACAGTTAAAATTTTTTTCCCGTTTGATTAGTACTTGCTAATGGTTCGTCCTGTTTTGTTCATCTGTCTGAGAGTGGATCGGTTCTTGTGTGGTGCTGTACACTGTTTCCAGGATGGGTCGATTGCGATCGAAATCAGGATACTTTACCGTAATTTATTTCAAAAATTGCTAATGTTATGTCACTTAGATTAAACTAAATGCTGTCCATGTAAACCTGCACTATCGAAAACGTGGCATGCATGTGAATTCCCCGTCACTTGCCGAAGTGTTTTCGTATTTTCAGCATGCACAAAGTGCCGTTGAACATTCGCAAGCGAACGAAATCTGAAACACAGATTTTGACTGACTGGTCATTAAAGTGCATACAGGCCTCTTTGTTTTTGTTTTGTGCACTACCGTTTCGTGCAGACATGTAAATACACTCTGATCATCAAGTTGTTCCACCTCACGGACAAAAAGGAATTACTTTTCAGCATATCTCGTGCCATTCGGAACAAAAGCATCAAATTATGGGGCATCCTAGCTGATCAGTTATTTTCGATTGACTTTTCCCTCAATTATTGTAACTACACTGCTGACGTGTTGATGATATTGAACCATTATTACTTTTCTATCACATACTTGGGCACGCGTGGTTGGGCAGGGGCATATCCGATAGCCTGAAAGACGCACTCCACTGTTAAGACTAGCCGGCAACCATACTCTGAAACTGAGCAGGAAAACCCCATAAGTTCCCAATAGGTCAGGTGCGGTAGCCACCCAGACGACGGTGGGGATTACTGCCTACCACCAAAGTGACCAGCGGTGGTGATGGGATTCGAACCTCGGATCTTCGAGGTGGTAACCGGACGCCCTAAACGGCTCGATCAGCACTGGCCATGGATTACCAAATGCGCTCCTATTAATATTTGTTTGACTGATATCCGCGTTATGAAGTTAACAGATCCTGTGTTGTTCGGTAGTCGAGGAGTGAAATTATCACAGCACGAATGCCTCAACTCGCTGACATTACATGTAAATGATGAACTTTTTCCTCTCATTTCCCCGAGCGGTAGTGATTCACCAAAGACTCATAGTAGAACTTCCTCATTCTTAACTCTCTTGACTTACATTTCCCTCTTTTCTGTGCGAACGTAATTTTTCAGATCTGAATGTGGTCAATGCAAGTGACGAAAAGTCGACTGTGGCTCACACACCAGACCACGCAGAAAAACTAGTCCTGATTATGGTCGTTCACGGTGGTAAGTGATGTTTACCGTCTGTGACATACAGATAGATGAATAGGTGGGGAGGTGTGTGTGTGTGTGTGTGTGTGTGTGTGTGTGAAATAGATAGATTACTCAGGGGGGGGGGGCTTTATATCCTAATAACCTGACATGTTCCGTTTGATCGTTCATTTTGTCTTTACTTGTTGCTATTGATTTGTGTGAACACATTGATTCTGTATGGAACTCGTTTGAAATGATGTTACTTCGAACGAGGAGACTAGTTCAACCAGCCTGTTTGGGTCATTTTTCCGTTAAAAAGTAAATAAATCAGGAACGAAAGGTAAGGATTGGGGTCGTGACCAATTTGAGACCGCCATTTGGGGAGGGTGACCGGTACTGATGGATTTGAACCCGGGCAGTAGGATTTAAAGTCCGCCATGATAATCGTTTGACAGCCGGCGGTGGAGAATGGAAAAATAATAGAACTGTCGAATACAGAAAACAAAACAAATGGATGAACAAATGTTTGCACCATCATCCAAGGTCAGTTGTAATTCTGGCTGTGCAAAATAAGATAATTATCAAGTCAGTTGACCAAAGACGGCAACCGCCCGGACTTAATTGGGACTTTGTTTCCTTCGATACCTGCGTTGTTTTGATATACGCCGTTTGTATGGTCTTATACAAAATTATGTGGGAAACGACAGATGTTTGTACTTTATTTGATTAAAATAATCAGTGGACCGAACCCAGCGAATTGTTGGTGAACCTCCAACGAGAGAAAGCCGTTGCTTATATGAGACCAACGACGAGTGCGCACTGTGTCGCTTGGTATTCATTTGATGCCTACTGTTTGGGGTCAACTCGGTAATTCAACGGTTAACATGTTTACAGTTTTCAGTTCCATTCACTGGGGTTCGGGTCCCGTTTAGGGTGAATTATTTGATGTCTACGTCTAGCAATGCTGAACCGCAGTAAACTCCAACCTTTACAGCTTTCTAGTAGTGGTGGTGGTGGTGGTTGAAGGGGGGGGGGGAGCGTTGATACTGTGAAAAACTATTTTGCCATTATTATGGTTGATAGTGATTTGGGCGACTGAATCCATAATCCTTCGTTGGTTCGGGAGCCCGAGCTCCCTTACACACTGCGTGTGTCGTCGGGCGAAGGGCATCGAGGCAGCGGGTTCTGACAACGTCCAGTTGTTTGTGAGCTTGTGCTCTCAGTAGCTGGCTGGCACGGTCTTACTCAAACAGGTAAAAGGGATTCGAAAAACTTGATGTTATTAGTTCATGGTTGCTTTGTCTAGTACCGCCCACTTCCATACCTCTACCAATTCTAAGAACTGATCGCCTAGATTTTCAGTCTTTCCGGTACGATACAGTGAACTACAGTTATGGTTTTATTGTATATTACTATGCAGCAACCTTATGAGAATAATCAACATCCCTCTCGCTTTCGTACATAAATGTGCGAATTTTTTCATACTCTTCATCTGAAAATCCCTTGACGGTGAGGGGGTGGGAATGAAGAGAATAACCATCCAATTGCAATCGCAACGCTGAGATTGGGAAAACTAATGTTGTAATGTGAAGCATTCTGTGGAAATTCACGGTCGTTTTCAGTTCATACCCGAGTTGATGAACAATAAGCGTCGCAATTTACTTGATTTTATTTAACCGGCCACCTGAAAAGTCAATGGGTAGAGGCCGGACAAAGCCCAATCACCAGGTTGGGACACGATTTAAACTGGCAACCCACTCGGTAAAATCAGTAGAAGAATAATTGATCCAAGCAAATGGGCTTCCACTCGGCCACCCCGCTGCCTTGTGGACAGGTTCCTGTTAGAACTAAAGGCTTTGGTTGAGAACCCTAATCGTTCTCCTGCTTTGCGGCTGGGAACCCTAGCAGTACTTGTCCAACGTCTCCCATCAACTGCACGAATAGAAAGAATTCCATACCGCATCGATCGTCGCACAGGATAATCAGGACCGCGCTGCCCTTTGCACCGAGCGGGGTGGGTAGTGACAAGTGGGCTACTGCTCAGAGTTCCCTCTTTTTTATTCAACCTTTGTCTTCTGTCCCCAACCACCTCTCTTTGCTCCATCTATTCACCCATAATGCTCCCACTGATAACACGGTCGATACTCGCAACGGTTCATTGTCAAATAAAGGCGTGAAAAATCCTCTAACTTGTAACTCACATTTTGTCAAGCCTCGTCAGCCTCTGACTCTCGGCTCGTTTAACGTGTGTACTCTGATGCAAGGTGGTCAGCAGGCGTGTCTAGCCCCAACAATAGATTCTGTGAAGATTGATGTGTGCTGCTTAAGTGAAACGCGTAATCAGGATTCGAGCAGTGAAATTCAACTAACTGCTCCTGATATCTGATCGAGGTACTTACTACGCACTTCAGGAGACGAAATAGCTCGAGCTGTGGGTCAACGTGGTGTAGAAATAGTGTCGACTGACGAGGCTAAAGCTGCACTTTTAGACTAGATCCCTGTTGATAGTGGTTTATGTACTGTGGGACTCTAGGGGTCAGTTGGTGTTCGAAAGGTTATTTGTGTTAAACGCGGTTTGTTTATGATCTCGGCATACAACCCAACAGAATGCATCTCTAACATGCAGAAGGATGAGTTCTACGATGAACACACCACTTCATTCACAGGAGAAGATGATTTGAATGCACAAGTTGGCAAACTTAATGAGTCCGAAGCATGTTTGGGTGGCCGTTATGCTTTACCCGCTGAGCGTATAGATAACGGGGATAGGCTTCTCCCGTTTTGTGCAGACAGTCGGTTATTCCTGTCTAGCGCATCTTATCGACACAGCTGTCATCGCACAGTGACATAGCGCTCTGGTGCTACAGGTAATCTAAACCAGATTGATAATATCGCAGTAAGCTAGCGGTGGCGCAGTTTTGTTCAGAACTGTAGATCTTACTGTTGCACGTACGTAGAGTCTGACCATGCATTAGTTTTAATGTGATTTATACTCCAGCTCCATGGTCATCGTCGCAAACCGCAAACCTGGTTAGCCGTGCGACGTATGTGTGATCGAGAAGTACGCACCTGGTATGAGCAGGAGTTAGCACATGAGCTAGGATCTACAACGAACAGTAATGTAGATGATCATTGGGCTCATATCCAGCAGGCGATGTACTTGGCAGCAGGTTTTGCCTGTGGTCGTGGATCCGATGTCCATCAGAGACACTGGATGTCTCAAGAGTCCATCCGGCTAATAGAGCAAAAACGTCAGCTCTCGAAAAGTGAAGCGGGTAATAAGATATGAAGAAATATACAAAAGCAAGTGACGGAGGGCTTCAAGAATGATCGCGAAAATTGGTGGGTCAAGGTATTCAGAGAAAGGGAAGTAGGGGCTGCTTTTGATAAACAGACTTATTTGCGAAACCTGTGTACGGCGAACCCCAGTCAGTGAAACGATATGCGATGGAAATGGATAGCTTATTCATGGCAGACAGCAAGGGCTGGATTGTTGGGCCGAATACTTGAAGGAGCAGTTTAGCTGGCCGCGCGCTAATGAAGTTACTCCTGTGTCAACAGCTGCAATCGCTTGGGGGTATCACTTGAGCCCAATCGGAAATGAAAGTTCAGTGATGCATTTGCTCACTAAGGCGAGGGAAAGCAGTCGGTCCTGACGAACTCCGTCGAGTTCTTTTCGAAATGGGTGATATTGCACTGATAAAATCACTTACCATCTTGATCCATGACATTTGGAACGCGGAGCATCTTCCGTTGATATGGAGCGAGTCATTGATTGTTCCTATCTTCAAAAAGAGAATAGGCAATGACTGTGTTAATCATCGTGGGATTAGCCTAATTCCGATGGTCACCAAAGTATTAGCCTCGATTCTGCTGCACCGTCTTCCATCGGCTCGCGAGAGGAACACCCGCGAACAGCAGGCTGGATTCCGCCCAGGTCGAGGATGCATCGACCAGACTTCTACTATTCGTCAACTTATGGATACGCGTCACACACACCGTCAACCGACAATGATGGCTTTCCCTCTACTTGAAAGGCTTAAACCTTCGAATAAGTTGACCGAGCAGCGCTTTTCAATGCTCTTCATCGAAAGGGTATGCCACAGAAACACGTGAGCCTACTGAGATCATTGTATTCACATACTTCTGGCAGCGTAAGGGTTTACGGTGAACTATCTAGTCCATTCGAAACGATCAGTGGTGTTCGACAGGGATGTTTCATTTCTCCGTGGAGGTCAACAGATGACGTGGCAGCAAGGAATGAGAAAATGTACAGCAGACTTTGGAAAAGTAGGTGCTTCACGTTTTCGTAGTTGAGGTCCAAAAGATCCCTCAACCAGTTGGCTAGAGACACTGAACGATATGGCAGCGAGCCGCGAACAGTGGTGATCGTGTTGTCACTTTCTGTCGAATCAGAATGATTGATCAGTGTGTGTTTGTACAGTTAGGCCGTGTATTCCGTGTGTTGGTTACTAGGGCATTGTTTCCTTTTCCCACTCCTGTAGGTCCACTCCCTGTCCATCTTGTATATTCATACTTTCTAATTCAACGTGCAACATGGTGAGAAAGGCAGTGGTCAGTGTGGCTTGCCCTACAGTTTAATGCTGTACGATGATGACGGGCGTTTCGATATGAAATTGTTGCTGAAGTCTGTCGTTCATTGGTTTCCCAGTTGTCAATCTCCGTTAAATGATCTGTTACCGAGCTGTTTACATTCTGCGGATGTTTGTGTTTCCTGCTCTCATCTGTTTGTACGTTTTTCGTATGTGCATATGTATGTTTAAACGAGAAGACGCGTACACATACTCACCAACAAGTATCGAGGTTTTTTGTTTGAATTCCCCTCAACTCAACTAGTTTTGTGTCAGATAATTCTCCACTGTCATAGTTGGCCACCAGCGTTTTTTGGCCGTTTGTGGTCCATTATCATAGCTGCAAATCTCTTGAGGTCAAGGCTATTCAGTCCGTGCAATATGCCTTTGTGATAATGGAGTTTACTCTTTTCCATTGTGCCGATGCAAAAGTGTGAACTAAAAAAAAGAAAAAAAAGCCTCATTGATCTGTAACATGGTGGTCTAGTAAGAAGCAGTGACATATCAGTAGATTTTTCCAGTTAGTCGGATCGAAAGTTGACCTTACTTGTCACTCGAGTTTGGATTTGGCTACCGTATAAATAACTGCCATTTACTCAGTCATCTCGCTACTCTCCTCATTTCAATACTTCATGTGTTGTTCGATCGATCGAAGCATTGAAATCCAATCCAGACGTTTACAGTTGACTGTGGACAAAGTCAACGGGGGTCGCAAACATCTTGTTAAGGGGAAATAACATGTTCTGTCGTTTCTGTGTAATTAGTAATATCAAATGCCAGTGTTATTTTCGTGCCGGTTGGAGGACTGATCTACCGAAACGCGGCTCCCGTTATTACCGATCAGAGTCAAGAGCGTATTTATTGGTATTGGAAAAGTGCGTGCTTCAGGGAACCGAAACTGAATTGCGTTCGACGTTGACCCTGCTTCAGAAATAAACGAAAACCAACAACAGTTACGGAATAATATGTGACCTAGACTGATTTGTTTTCAGTACGAGTTGCTTGTTATGTTCATGGAAGGGCTGTCTCATGTAATGTTCGTCGGGTCGGTAGCGGATGAAAGATAAGTATGAGTGACCAGATAATAACATATTAGGTTATAAAAATCTGTAACTAGTGAACTTGGTCATACCAGGTGGGTGTGATATCCGAGAATATGTCAGTGATGTTCGTTTTCTTACCCTCACTCATTTAGTTCTCAGTCGTGGTTTTTCTTGGATAATCACAAGTAGAACCACTGTGCCAATCACATGGTTAAAGTTATGCGAACTGCATTGGAATGAATGTATGTCGTTTGGTGGACTGAAACTTTCTCTTCACTAAATAGTCTAGTTCTTATTGGCCTGATGCCAAAATGCGAGTTGACTTCTTGTTATCCGGCTGCATGATGTCTTTGTTCTCCTGTGGCAGAAAGGATTTATGAGATTTCGTGAGATAAGCCTATACAGATTTATTGAGGTTGGACATGAAAATTCGGCTCACCATATCAAGAAACACCTTTACACTGGGCTCGTCCAGGTCCCATGTTTTTTTTCTTGCACCCAACAAACAGTGCCTTTGTTTTCCATGCGCTTAGACCACCCAAACCAAGCCGACCACCACCTCCTCACCCCTACACGTGCGGGATAATTGTTTGTTGTTTCTCATTGCGTCATACAATTTCAACCTTATTTCTATGACAGGTGTTGATTGATGTCATCCTTGTGTCTTTAACCGGTATCTATCTCGGGTCCATTTGTTGGTCTTATCTGTTCGTAGCGAACTTTTATTCCTAACAGATTTTATCGCTTACATAACCTTTCTTCTCCGTTGTTCCTATGTACATTCACCCCGCGGTTTCCGTGATTACTCCGTCAGCGTTGTTGTTTCCACACCCTCCTCCCCACTCGCGTGTTGGTTCTTACCTGGCTCATTCTGTTATTGCCTCATGATTGCTTGGGTTACTTGACTGAGCCCCGCCGCTCTCTCTCTCTCTCTCTCTCTCTCTCTCTCTCTCCTCTGCTTTGCCCATGCAAATAACTGAACTTTGGCCTTCTGCTTTTGATCATGCCATTTTCTCATAGCCATACTAGTATGTTTGTTCTTCACCACGCTGGTGTGCGTTTGTGTGTGTATGTGTATGTTCCCTCAGGCGATTACTTTCCCTCTGACTGGTAATTGATCAGATGCTTCCCATAAATAAGGACTTCTTTTATGAACCACTTGATTCGCCCCGTTTTGTGCGTTTTCTGTCCATTTTTGCCTGACTGTTTTGAAGCATTTTTAACTCTTGATTCTGTGGTCGGTTTGTCCACAAATTAAGGTACGTTATTGTTATTGTTTGATAATTTGTCCTACAGTAACGTAGTAAAGCGATCTTGTATTCTCTGCCGCGGGACTTATGGTTCGTTTATCTGCCAGTCACACAATAAGTGGATGATAATCCTGCACAAGTCGCTTTATTCGAAGTGAAGCATGCTTTTGCCTGTCTTCAGGTTTAATCTCGGCCGTCGGCACGTTGCAAAGTGGTGTTGGTATTTCAAAGCAGTATGATTACTTTGTGGATATTTCTGAAGGGCATGATTACCGAGTGAGTAACTTGATCACGTGACCTCATGCGGGTGATTAGGATTTAACGAGAGTTTTGTTCCTGAAAATGCAATGCGCAACAAAATAAGCCATTCCGACTGACAGCTGATTTGTTATGAACACCTTGGCATATTCGAATGGGTCATCCGATTGATCTTTTGTTTGTTCAGGTTTTTTTTTAATGATACTTATCTCGTCCATAATCATGACTCAGTGTGTTGTTTGTAATTCATTGATCTGTTTGAAAGCTCACATACACTCGTGTTTAGAATTCAGATCGTTTTATCTCGTCGTTTTCCCATACTGACTCCGAATTATCCGATCAGACCCACTTGGAACATTTCCACTGCTGATTTTTGTTCTTGGTCGCGCCATTTAAGGGACTTTGGTTCTCGTTCGATTATCAAAATTAATCGTTTTTGATCTAATCTGTGCCACACTGATGTTGGTCAGTTACGCTTTGCAGCTTGAATGGCCATTAACCATGTACCAGGTACGATGGTTTTTGGTCATTATATCTGAGTACAACTCCTGTAGAATCTCGGTTAGAACGGTTTATTGAACAATGAACGGGGTGACACAACCAGAATCGGTTCTGAATTATGACAGATTAATAAACTGTGGAAAAACGGAACATGGAGTCAACAGCTAGAAGAACGCGGCTTGATTGACTGACGGGCTGACGGCAAATACACTTTAGACGAATTAAACCGAAGAGCAAACATTTATCGTCCCTATTGCTAAATTGGAATGTAGCCAGAAAGAATCTGTACATTGGTTCAGCTCGGGACGATGCAATCCCAACAAACAGCATCAATGAATGACAGCGGATCAGTCAAACTGACAGTCTGCACGATGAACGCGGCCAGCTCCAGACAAGAACACTCGCCCCTGAGCACAGAACGAAGACGAAGGTGGAGTTAAGCCAGCTGAATAAAGGTTGATGGTCAGCGAAGGAGAACGCACCAGTCAGGTAGAAGGTAAGGTAGTCATGCGTAGGCTGTGGGCGAAATAAGTGAGCCAGCACATAAATCGCGGGGTCAGTCCCAAGAGTGGACAGAGAAAATTTAATTGTGAGAAAGAGAAATAGTTCAGTTCAGTTTTGCACGGAACAGTTGATGTTCATGGCCCATTGAACAGATTGCCTTCGACGGTATGCACTCACGGTGGGCAAATAGTCACCACTGTTCGATGAAATGGGATGGGGCTTCAAGTGCGTGTATATGCGGTTTTGACTGCCCATTTTTCTGACATTTCGCTCATCGCACTGATTAAGTCAGCTTGGCCCTTCGGCATAGATAATCAGCCGAAATCACGTCTAACTGTGCCTACCCTCATTTCACGAATAAGACTCTGCCATCGGTTCCTCTCCTCTAAAAACACCTCTTTGAACATCAGCGGATCCAATAAATGTCATATCTCCAAGTTTTAGGTTCCTTCTCTGTTTTGATCTACTTCGGTGCATGCATAATCACTGATCTAAGGATCCGAAAATAAATCACTAAGGCGGTTAGTTTGGTGTCAGTGTTTAATGAGTGTCAAGGGATCGGTGTTTGCGTCTGTCGAACCTGGAATTCGATGTAAAGACAACAGTTGATTAGGCGTGAGCACCACATAACTGTTCGCGTCAGAGGTTATTTTCACCAATAGACGGTTATTTGGTATTTTTGCAACGTCGGTGATAAGCCTAAGCGGTCATTCATTATTGGCCATGTCATTTCCAAGCAGTTATCAAAGATTAAGTGAACTACTTACGAATATCCGCTTGCAGGCTGTACCCCAACAACTTATGATCAACTCCAGTTTCCTCCTGATCCCAGTTACTGGTACATTTTTTTACGCCTGCAGTGGTGACAATCGAACAGAGAATTCCTAATGGCAGTGCGACTTTGTAGAATCCAATTTTTATGGCATATAACTTCGGAAATTTGGGTGCTTTGACAGTCGCCATTTTTTCCATGTTAGTATTGACTAATCACTTGGTCACGCAATGCTACCTCGGGAAATTAATCTGGTCTTTGGCAATGTACAACAGAATAGTTCACCTTGGACTCCCCCGAATGCGCAGCAGACTTTCATGTCCAAAATCAGCTGGGCTTGTGTAAAGGACCGGCTACTATCTTAACCGTGCAGCATGTCTTCGTGCCGTTATCGTTCATTAGCATTGCACAACACCGAGGCAATTCTGGTATCCACGACCACAGATAACGGCACTTTGCGGGTCGTTGAACATCTTATACGGGCTACTTTTTTGTATCGTCAAATCTCAATGTAGCTGATGCGACACAGAAATCACGTTACCGACCGCATAGGTTTCAACCATGTCCAGAAATGGGAAAACAGTTAAACTTCCGTGGCAGTGCTTGTTGACAAATTGAAACATATTCCACCCTCTGAAACCAAATCTTCGGCTTGGATAATGCACCGTCTCGGTTCCATCGGCAGTTGGGACTCCAGTGTGTGCATAAATTTTTGTCCCTTGATCCAACTGGTTAACCTCCATATGAATCGAATCAACGAGAGCAGACAAGCTCGTAGGCCACTTTGTGAGATTGAACTCATTTTTGAGCTGCACAGGAGCGAGTTTTGTTAACCATTTGGTTTTTTTCAGAGCCGTTAAATCAATCATCATAATCATGGAAGACACGAGACGTTCGACGCTATTTTCGGTTTAACCTGGGTTTTTTGGTTATGAACGGTCTACGTGAACGTGTCGCTGACGCAAAGTGATAATAATGAAATACTGACTTGACGTATGTTCTTCATTCTGTGTATGGAAAAAATAATACGCGTTGTAGTGTGGTATAATTTACTTAGCTTCAAGTTAAGGATATAAAATCAGTAAACGCACTGACCACCAATGTTGTCCATATGGAAACCGGCCATTTCGGGATTTTCGACTGCATTATACAGGCATGAGTAGTGGAATAAATGAATATACATGGAGCCGTTGAGTACAAATGTGTAGGGTAGCCACCATTTTTAAGACTTTTACATGCTTTAGGTCGACGGAAATCGGGCGGATGGAAGCTAGTATCATAGTACGTGGTGGCACTAGTCATGTCTTGGTATCAAAACCTGTAGGTATGCGTGTATGTACACGTGTGTGTGTATGCAATAAAACAACCGTTAGTTAGAGCCCAGTGCTACAAGCACTATGGCGGATATCAGACGATACATATGCTAGCAATTTTGGATCTTTAACTGCTAATCGCCAAGTTGATCTTAGATACCCGCCGCGATCAGAATGAAAGGAATGCGTACCGAATGAAATGGCGCTAGTGTGATGGTTATCTGTGCACAAACATGTGTGCTTTAATGCGGTATAACTCGATTGGAACGACGTTAGAAATAATGAATGTTGTAACTCGGGCATTCTACCCATTTATTTAAACCAGTTTTTGATTGACTCACACAAGACTAGCTCAACTAGACAAAAAAGATCCGTGAAAATCATTCTCTAGGTCAGTCAGTTATTACGATCTAAATTTCGAACTCATCAAGTCTGGCGGAATTGTTCTCGTAATCGAATGTGAATAGCTTTTTGCCTTGAGGAAATTAAACTAGATCAAAGCTGATGACTTCTGCATAAAAATATGGTATTTTCTCGCCAATCTCTGGAAACACTGTTGCTGAACTCGGGTGTGGCCTGATGGACCTAAAGTGGCGAGTGAAAAGATGCATCCGACTGAACCACAATGAGGATTAGTGTCAATTACCCTTTCAGGTCATTATCTTCTCATCCGAAAGAAAATTCCCGAGCTCGGGGTTCCATGTTTTGCCTTTCCCGCAGGTCTTCTTTTTTTCTGTTGTATACAGTGTAAACCTAATTCGTTAGTTTCGTTTTCACTCGAGGCTGGCGGACGAGTTCAGTGCTAGGGACATATTCGCATAGCCTCTAAGGACCAATGCGCTATCAGGGCTAACTGGCAATCAGAACTAATACTATGGTCCCGATAGGCCAGATGCGGCAACGACCAGAGAACTGCCGTCTACCACCAATGTGAATGGCGGCGGCGGGATTGAAGTGTCTGACAGTAGAGACGATGCCCCTCGACTCACAATAAAAGCAACTCATTTTTCCTTTGCGAGTTTAAATTCCACAAATCAGATGAAACATTTTTTCTCCAGCTTTTTGACATTTTTGCACGAAGTAGGATAAGATTAACTTGTGTGTATTGACCGAGATGAAACAATTTTCGTCCCAGTCGTCTGGTTCGCTGTTAAAATGTGCTTGATTCCGTTTTGCCTTAATCCCCTGTTCCTAGGCTGTCTGTTAGATGCGGGAAACGATTTGATTACCAAACGGAATGATGTGAACACGTGGCGGCGTACGCTGGACACAGTGATCGCAAATCATTATCCAGTTCTTCGACGTCGTGTTGCTGTCTGCCTGGTCCCCTGTCCTTCTGGACTGGACGACACGTTTCGATTGTTGGCCCAGTAAGTTGCAGTCCGTCCGCTTCATTTTTTTTTCTCTCCCTCTCTCTCTATTTCTGAAATTTTCGAGAATGAATGTTGGGCACATGCTTATGGTTTTTGCTCCTAGTCGCCAAAGCTCACGTGATCGGTGGTTCGGTGATCAATGTAATGTCTGTCTCGGGGTAGTAAATAGTCAACCGTGGATCCATTATTTTGGGTGCAAATTACGTCATTCTACTTCCATTACGAGATAACAACTGGTTGCGAAGGATAATGAATGCCATCTGACCGACTGGAATGTATATGAATGTCTTATTGATATGATGTCGTTTTATTCTTTCGTTGTCGCAGGCATCTTTAGGACTCATCAGTCAGGTCTGGAAAAGGCACGAAGACTGTCGGTATTAGATCGTTGCTCTCTTTGAAGAACCACTGGGCTCTGGTGAGGCAACGAAATCACCATCACATTGACCAGGCACAGCAAAGATTAGTGAACATAACAGATGAATGAATTGCAAGTGACTGCAGTTGAAGTACATGTTTCATATCCCGCATCCGGTCAGATCTTGCTTTCCGAGATTAGTAGTAGTTACAAACTTCATGGGAATCGCCAGTACATGGTGTTCAAATTTCGGAACTTCACCGTTTCACTTATCTTTCTGTAAGTTAGCTTCGACTTTGGCTTTGGTTGGTACTTCCCGCCTTTCTGGTTGGGGTCCAAGAGATGAGGATTACTGTTGGTTAGAGACGTTGAGAGCTATGACTCAGAACCGAATCCAGTGGCGCGAATGCTGAATGGCCTGTTTTTTGATTTCGCGCTCCGCATGAACGATCGAGAAACAGTCAAAAAATCTACAAAATATGTGCAGTGTAAATAGTGAAAAAAAATTCGCTTTTACTTGTTGTAATCCTTATGCTGACTCTTAATCTCCGACCCTCGACTTTGTAATTTTTCTCTGTTGTTGTTGCGTTGGCACCATGCTTGTTCTCAAGCCGATGTAACACACACACACACACACACACACACACACACACACACACACACTATATATATATATATATATATATATATATATATATACTTTATGTAAATCAGATCCTGACAACATTTCGATCATTTCCTTTTCAGCGGTCTCATTGATCTCAACCCTACTCCTAATTCATTAAACCATTTGTGTAATAAGAATAGATGGAAAAAAACAGTAGAATAAAATATTATTGTTGTTATTATTATTTTGATCACTCAATTGACGTGGCTGACCGCACTCAGGTACTTAGAGACCAGTGGCACTGTAAAATGCCAAGGTACTCTGTTTTAGTCGTACTTGTCTAAATGCCTGCTAACTGGTCATCTACTTATTGTTATTTCTCTTTTTATTGTATCATCATATTTTCAGTGGACCGGACCGAGACTCCGTAACCACAAATACTCACTGTACTACATAAGGGTAAAAAAAACACGACACTATGATGTAAATGGCCCAAGCTCCTGTAGCTTTAGTGAATCCGGTGGGGATGACGGCAAATCCCTCTACGAATAAATACAACAACAAAAACCAATGTTTTAGTGAAAATGATTGGTTTGGTAAAAATTGATTCGCATCGGTCGTATCTTTTTTAAGAAAAAGTGTGGACTATGTTGATCATCGAACCGAGGTGATGTGGTGTTTCCGGGTGAGAAGACACTCATGATCTATCCACTTTTTGTTATATGCTTGCTTATGAGTGCATAGGAAGAGACATACCCCAAAACCTTAAAGGCTCACTGCACTATTAGGGATAACCGGCAACCAGACCGCGGGACTTCGTGTGACGGTTAACCACAAAAGGTTCCAATAGGTCAGGTGTCGTAACGAGCCGGACGAATGGACTACTGTTTACCACCAAAGTAACCGGTGATGGCGGGGATTCGAACCCCGGACCTCCGAGGTGGTGATCAAACGCTCTGAGCCATTCGAGCGGTATAGTATAATAAATTCTGAATTACGTGGCTGTTGATAGTTCTGTTGTTAGTTCATGATCGCAGGACCTCTGGACGCACTTCACGGGTAGAAGTTTTTTCCGGTACCTCACGCTCTCATCGATCTGATCCACAATTGTGGAATATACATCCTTCTTTATTGATATTTTCTTATTTACCTCATTCTCATTTATATCCTCTGTTGTTTGTCACTTCTAAGGGACACACTAATGACGGAGGATGTTTCACGGTTTGTTGCAGTGATAGTTAAAGCCAGTCGCCCAATTGACAACACATCATGTGACACTGCTTGCATGAACGTTCTTTCCGTTTCTCACAATTCCGTGAATTGTAGTTTTCCAGGTTTTTTGTATTATATGGCGAAGTCACAGAATTATATGGTTCGGATTCCAGCACCACCGCCGGTCGTTTTTTTTTGGATTGTTGACAGCACTTCGGTGTTGTTGTTGTTGTTGCCCGGATGGTATTTGCTACACAACGTGCTACTTTTCCGGTCTCAAAATGTTTTGGCCTTCCCTGATAGCTCCGTAGATCCATTTGACTCTGAGGTATTCATCTGCAGGGTGCGCCAAGATGTGCGTAGAATCAAATCGAAGTTTAGATGTAATTGAAATTCAGTACCTTCATTTGGTACCCATGGATGATGGGTTCAACACACACGCACAGGTTGTCATCTTTTCCGGTGGATTCTGTTCTCCTCCTCGCCGGATAGAGGAAGTTAACCGTAGGATGGATTGGTTTCACTGCTCTGGTAACTTGCTTCCCATGCTCCGGTTTTATTCGCATCGAATAGGATGCGGGTCATTTGGGGTCAAATTATTCAACTTATTCCACATCTGAACACTTGCCATTCACTTTGTGGTTTATCTTTTCTGTATTTATTCACTCCTATCTATGCAGTCGTTTTATCACCGTGTTTATTTTCCATCGCGAGTTTCTCTCCTCCTCTTCCTCCACAGACTGAAAACCTCCCCGATCGATCCGAGGTTGCCAACTGAGATGCAGATTTCACGGGATTTGATCCCCTTGGGCAGCATCCCGTTTTTTCTCACTGGTTCGCCAAAATATCCTCAGGTTCGTTATCCACTTCACTTCACTCCGGCTCAGTCGTGATGAATACGATTATGTCTGTGATTTACTCCAGGTGTTATGAGCTTAACACTGGTCGTTTCTATTTTGCTTATCCGTTCTCCAGTTTCTTTGCGTTTAGCATTTGTTCTTGGGTCATCTTGTATCAGAATTAGGTGGAGATAGAAATCGAGGTGATGTCACATGTGCTAACAACCTTGTTATGATTTCCCACCATATCGTTAGGATGAAATTGGTGCAGATCATGTGCGCGCCTGTTTGTGTGTTTCAGTATCCAATTGTGAAATTAAAACCTAAGATACCTGACATGTCAGGATCGAACGAGGTTCATAGTATGTTGGAAAAACGATGCGCCATGTGGTATGTTAAGCGAGAAAATATAATGTCAGTGGATAACCTTACTCAAGGCACTTTTTACGGTCAAATGACTGAGGAATCAGCTACGAAACCGGATCGCGGTAGATCAAGGCGATGTGTGCTCGATTGTTCATTGCAACCACAATCCGACAAAACCCGGAGTAGTCCATTGATTCACTATGATACATCCCGTAAAATGCATTCATGACAGGTGGAGAGGGGGGTGGAAGGGTGAGCTTATTCACTTCGGATACCGAAACTCGTGTACCTCGGACAAACAGGCGAAGTCAGTTTTGCAGCCACTGATGAATGGACTACGTGTCTAAAAAGGTTCTAGCAAGCTACAGGGACATGTGACCTAGTGCTAAGCTGAAAGACAAGGTACCCAGGTCGTATCTGGGTCATCCCAGTCACCGGCAGAGCACAGGGTGTGTTGCTTCCTGCGGACGCCGTAGCATGATTGGTGCTTATCGTATGGACCACAAATATGAGGATGCATGGGGACAGAATGCGAAATGCTATCCTGAGTGCCATTTGATTTTTTAAGCGGAGGCACCTGCTACTAGGGAGGTCAGTGCAAAAAAAAGTTTGATTACCACGTCATAATGTAATGTTGCAAGGTGAAAAAAAATGTCATTTAAACTTTCAGAGTGGGTCTTTTAAGAACTGAAACCAATTGATTCGCGATAAAGATCACTGTTTTCAGCCGTTATACTGTTCGTTATGATGGGTACCATTGTTCGATGTTAGTGGCATTTTCGTTTTCTTCTGTCTTCAAAAATCAGGTTTTACAATCATAATATTCATAGTTATAATCATCGTTTTTCTTCGTCTTGTATTGTATGGAAGACTTGTGTGAGGTCGTTACTCATTTTATTTTATTTTTTCGATCGAAGATGTTGGACGAACTAGTCAGTCGGCTAAACTCGCGCTATGCTGAGTTTTTACGATCCCCTGAGGGTCAGAATTTTCACGGTGCTGTCTGTTTGATGGCTGACAGTGTGGGTGCAATTCTCACGCACGACGTTTTGAATATTGTGGCTCGTCAGAATGATGGTGCGTTGAGTGAATCGAATCCAGATGGACTTAGCCTGATCGATGCCGGTGCTCGACGTTGGCGACAACCGATCAGAATCGGTAGCTCACGAGAGATGGATCAGTTCAGTCAGGAGACTGTATCCACTGTGAGTCTTTTGGGGGTGAAAATTTCATTCTTGGGTTAAACATTTGTGCAATGCTTCTTCCATGGGTATGTTATGACATGTGGTATAACCACGGCACTCTCATTTCGTGCAGTTTACAAACGATTAATACCAGTGACTCGGAGTCCGATAGTTCTAATCTAACCCTAATATCATTTTAATTCCCCTGTTTTACACTGTGCTCAATCAGAATCATGAAACGTCCACACTAGTGCAGCCTGAATCGAACTCGTCTGATAGTCCACTTCTCAAACGACATTCAACAACTGTGCGACTGTGCACACTGGATTTTCATGTGAGTTCTGATTGGATTATGTTTTTCTCTGTGCTAACCAAGTGACTTACATCAGACACCACAGTGTCTGTGTTATCTGTGGCGAAAAATGCTCTGTCACAATGGGTTCGAAAACTACCAGTTCTTATCCGAAGCGTAATATATCCCAGGAGAGGGTCCGAAACTACTGACAGTCTTGAAATAAGTAGTATCTAAAGATGAATAGACAAAGTTTCTCGGGAGCACACAACCGGTTTCACGGTTATTCCCGCTTATCAGATACACGTATCTGATACTCCTCTATGCATCTGTTCGTTATGATACTTGTACACTCGGTAGGTGTCTCTTCACAGCAATCTAATTTGTGCGTCCATCCCGGCGAGACTGCACCTTGACGTGGTGTGATGACTTGCGCGCCTCTCTGACCCAAAGAGCTATACAGGATGGCTTCTTTAGGCCGAGATACAATCATACCTGAATCTCGGCTCCTTTAACGTGCGTACACTCATGCAGGCCGATCAGCAGGCGTGCCTAGCCCTCCTAATGAACTCTCTGAAGATCGATATCTGCTGCGTAAATGAAACGCGTATCCAGAATTTGAGCAGTGTAATTCAACTAACTGCTCCTGATATCTCATCGAGGTACCTACTGCGCACTTCAGCAGACGGTGAGGCTAGAGCTGTGGGTCAACCTGGTGTAGGAATAGTCTTGACTGACAAGGCTGAGGCTGCCCATTTAGACTGGATCCCGATTAACAGTCGTTTATGTGCTGTGAGACTCCAAGGATCAGTCGGCGTTCGAACGAATAATTGTGTTAAGCGCAATTTGATTGTGATCTCGGCATACGCCCCAACGGACTGCAACTCGGACGAGCAGAAAGATGAGTTCTATGACGGACTCGCCACCCTCGTTCGCAGAAGTAAGGGTTCTGATATTGTAGTGCTAACTAGTGACTTCAATGCGCAGTTTGGCAAACTTAGTGCATCAGAAGCTTGTTTAGGTGGTCGTTGTGCTTTACCCGCTGAGCGTATAGACAACAGGGATAGGCTTCTCCCGTTTTGTGCAGACAGTCGGTTATTCCTGTCTAGCGCATCTTATCGACACAGTTGGCGTTGCACATTGACATGGCGCTCTAACTCTACGGTTACTCCAAGGCAGATTGATCATATGACAGTAAGCTACCGGTGGCGCAGTTTTGTTCAGAACTGTAGATCCCGCTGTTGCACGTACGTACAGTCTCACCATGCATTAGTTTTAATGTGATTTATGCTCCAGCTCCATGGTCATCGTCGCAAACCGCAAATCCGGTTTGACGTGCAACGTATGTGTGATCGAGAAGTACGCACCTGGTATGAGCAGGAGTTAGCACATGAGCTAGGATCTACAACTAACAGTAATGTAGATGATCATTGGGCCCATATCCAGCAGGCGATGTACTTGGCAGCAGGTTATGCCTGTGGTCCTAGATCCGATGTCCATCAAAGACACTGGAATTCTCCAGAGTCCATCCGGCTAATAGAGCAAAAGCGTCAGCTGTCGAACAGTAATGAGGTGAACAAGACACGTAGAAAGCTACAAAGGCAAGTTACGAAAAGCCTTAAGAATGATCGCGAAAATTGGTGGGTGAAGGTAGCCGAAGAAATGGAAATAGCAGCTGCTTCAGGTAACAGATAAAGATACCGGTTGACGGCGCAAGCAGATCCGTGAAACGATATGAGATAGAAATGGAGAACTCATCCATGGCAGACAGCAAGGGCTGGACCGTTGGGCCGAATACTTGAAGGAGCAGTTTAGCTGGCCGCGCGCTAATGTAGTTACTCCTGTGTCAACAGCTGCAATCGCTTGGGTGGTATCACTTGAACCGCCTTCGGGAATTGCAGTAGAGTGATGTCTACGATTACCAAAGCGCGGGAAAGCGGCAGGTCGTGACGAACGTCTTCCTGTTCTTTTCAAAGTAGGTGGAAATATTTCGATAAAATCACTTACCACCTTGCTCCGTGACGTTTGGAACGAGGAGCATATTCCGTTGATATGGAGCGAGTCATGACTGTAGTGTTGATCGTGGGATTAGCTTAATTCCGGTTGTCACCAAAATGTTAGCTTCGGTTTCGCTGTGTTGTCTTACACCGGCTAGCGAGGCGAACGCCCGCGAATAGCAGGCTGGATTCCGCCCAGGTCGAGGATGCATCGATCAGTTTTTTACTTTTCGCCGAATACTTGAAACGCGTCACATGCACCGTCGACCGACTGTAATGGTTTTCTTAGACTTGAAAGGCGCCTTTGATTCGGTTGACCAAGCAGCGCTTTTCAATGCTCCTCACCAAAAATGTATTCCCCAGAAACACGTAAACCTACTGAGATCATTGTATTCACATACCTCTAACAGCGTAAGGGTTTACCGTGAACTATCTAATCCATTCGAAATGACCAGTGGTGTTCGACAAGGATGCCTCATGTCTCCATTCCTGTTCAGCTTCGTCATGGGAGAAATAATGGAGAGTGCGCTGCAAAATCTTCAGGGTTTGGAGGTCGAACTAGGAAGTAGTGAGAAGCTATGTGAACTGGATTACGCAGACGACGTTGTCCGCTTGTTTCAATGCACGGAACATGCTGAACGTGCACTAGATAGACTCGCAAAAGCTGTAGCTCCATTTGGCCTGCGCTTTGCATCTTCAAAGTGTAAAGTGATGTTACAAGACTGGACACCAATGGTTCTGAACTTGGTGCTCAATGGGAGGTGCTGGCAATTGTCGACCACCTCACCTACGTCGGCAGCAGCGTGACGACGGATGGGAGCACGGTGGTGGAGGTGATCACGCGTAAATCCAAGGCTTCGAGAGGCGTACGCTGGACTGAAGCAGTTGTGGTGCTCACATGATACCTCGCTGAAGTTGAAAGATCGTGTAGTATGCCAAGTCGCGTTCAGTTTTGTTGTATGGTTGCGAGACTTGGAGTCTGCGTGCTGAAGATATTCGTCCTCTTGAGGTTTTCGACCACCGATGTTTACGTAGTATCACTAAGATTGGGTAGAATGGCCGAGTGAGCAATGATGAGGTCAGAAATCGAGTATTGAGTATTAATTCGGAAAACGTTCTGTCATAGTGTATCCAGCTTAATAGACTTCTTTGGTTGGGGCACGTGTTATGTGTGGCAAACACACGTCTACCATACCGTTTCCTATTCTCCGTTCCTCCTCAGGAGTGGAAGAAACCACATGGAGGTCAATAGATGACGTGGCATTACGGAATGAGAAAATGTACAGCAGACTTAGGAAAAGTAGGTGCTTCACGTCTTCGTGGTTGGGGTCCAAAATATCCATCAACCAGTTGGCTGGAGACACTGAACGATATGGCAGTGAACCGTGAACAGTGATGATCGTGTTGTCACTTTCTGTCGAATCAGAATGACTGATCAATGTGCGTTCGTGCAGTTAGACTGTGTATTCCATGTGTTGGTCACTAGGGCATTGTTTCCTTTTCCCACTCCTGTAGGTCCACTCCCTGTCCATTTTGTATATTCATACTTTCTAATTCAGCGTGCAACATGATGAGAAAGGCAGTGGTCAGTGGGGTTTGCCCTACTGTTTAACGCTGTACGATGATGATAATGATGAATTTGTGCGTCTGCAGTACGGGGCGCCCGTGCCTGATGAACGGGAATAACCGCGAAATAGGTTGTGTGCTTCTGGGAAATTTTGTCTACCAAAGACCACATTGTTGTCGTCCTCGAGGTTTGCTGCGTCCCTTTGAGGTTATAGGAGCAAGTCTGTCTTACTGAAGGGCAACTTCAGAAGGTTTTCTGATCAGTTTCGCATCTTGTTTGTTGATTGATAAACTTGGAGCAATGAGTCATTCGAATTTAGATTATTGTTGTGGACTACAACGACCTGGATGTTGTTTTGATAATCATTCCGTGGATCGATTTCTTCTAGGATATTCGATGGACATTTCAAGCAAAACGGCAAAATGACCTCAAAAGTTGGTTTGTCTTGTTTGATCAGGCTATGGATGCTAATCGGTTTACTTGCCCGGTGCAATCAAATGTTAGGTCAAGTTGGGTAGATCGTTTATGCACCGTGATGGGTGAATATTCATCCTCATAATACCATGTACTCATCTCCGAATAAGCGGATGCTACAATGCAAAAGGTGAAATATTGGGATTATTATTCGTAGCAAGCACTTACATCATTCGAAATGTGTTAGCTGTGTGGGTACGGAAGCTGCTGTCCGTCCAATTGCGTGCATACCGGTGTTGGTGTTGAGAACATGCAGAGGAAGCGGTAATACACTTCACAAAATCTTTCTGATGAGAGTGAGCAGAGCCAGTAAGTGTTTTTGTGGATCGCTTTTGATAGCTTCAGCGTATTGGGATGCGGTAAAGTAAAGTAAATGTTTTCGGAGTATGCCACTGTTAGATAGTAGGAGCTGCAGTGATCTGGCAAGAAACTTAGTCTTTAAATAACAGGTCAGGAAGGATGATAAGTGAGGCATATAGCCGATGAGGTCAGACACAGGAAACGACAAAACGTTTATTAAGGTGAATGGGTACCGAGGGGAATTTAAAAGTTGAAACAGAAAGACAAGCGTTTAGTTTTTACAAACATGAAACCGATATGTTTGGACCAAGTAAGTTACCGGTCCAGCAACGCTCCAAGGTAATTAACTGAATCAGTGGTTCTCCATTTCTTGAAATGGAAGTACAGTCGCTTGGAAAATTGGAGTGCTCACTACCATTCAACGGAGAGAATACGATGTCACCGCACTGTTTCTCTCTCTCTCTCTCTCTCTCTCTCTCTCTCTCTCTCTCTCTCTCTCACACACACACACACACACTTTCTAGTCTTCATTGACCTCGTTTATGACAAGTTGCATTGACTCGTTTATTATTTTCGGAAAGTGATTGGCGAATGCACGCATAACCAATTGGTGTTGTGTGATAATTTTTCCAATCATGTCCATAGGTAACTTTCTTGTTTTACTTCCGCCTGTGGCTGCTGGTTCTCTGTGATAGTACTGTAAACCCGCTTATGACAAATGGGATATGTGCCCTTTTCATTACTCTCTCTGAATTCGTTCATCCTCCGGAATAGGTTCCCGAGGCAGTCTCGAAGATATTTTCTGCCATGTGAATTTTCATCTCAGTTCGGTCACTAGCGTTCATTATTCCAGCCGTCTACCTAGTCAGGTAATCAAATATCGATTGAGAGTGAACGTTTGCAAATCAGTTAGTTTATCGCAAACACTTCGTTCGTTTATTCATTCATCCAGTTAACGAAAACAGCCCAGTTGACACGCCATTGGATGTAGTATCTTTCTGTGAGCACTGCCAATGTTTGGTACGCTTTCTGCATTTATCTTTTGTTTCCGCATTCAGGTTCAGTGTTTTATCATGCTCGGATCTCCAGTTGGTTTGCTATTAGCATTTCGCAATCAGATGTCAAAGATCCCGGATCCGTTGAATAAAGATGAGCAGCCACTCTTAAACGCAGGTGAGTAGTTAGTAATTTTGCGCGGGGTGTGTGCACTCTTACAGTGATGCGCGTACAAGTTGTTTTTTTTTCCTGACAGAAGGTCAAAAATTATCTCAAGGAATAGAAACATTGTATCCGGAAATCAGCCCGGAATTCAATCGTCAACCGCTGCCTCGATACCGTGTTCTTCGTATCCCAGTGCAGAATACAGTGACAACGGAAAAACGCGGTGGTCGATTCGGGGGTGTCAACCGGCCACTAACCACAGGCAGTTGAATAAATTGTGACTATTTTCAGAGCAGCCCGAAACAATCAAACCAAATCCTGTCGAGGAATCACAGCCGGCGACAAGATTAGCTAGATTGAAAATCGTAGGTCCTGATTTTGATCGAGGCAATTGGGTCAACACAGTAAGAAGAGTGCACTGGATTATCGTCCAGTTATTGAGTGACTCACAGAGAAACGAACCCTGAGTCCCGGATCAGGGACTACCAGTTCGCCTAGCTACGTGTACAATGGGGTAGTCAAATTGTGGCTAAACTGGATGCAGGCAGCAAGTGAACGCAAGCTGGTCGAGACCAAAGTGACCAGGTAAGCCGAAGGGTTGATCATTGTACGCGGCGCACAGAAAATGGTGACCAACCACATTCACTGTTTGACATCGGATTCAGTGACAGAGTAAAACATGAGGTTGTGTTCATGTGGTGTAAGAAAGGCCAGTGGCATCACGAACAAGCGGCTAACATAACAAAAACCGGGAGAGGCACAGATGAAGTTGGAAAGTCTATAGTGAGGTCTTGGTTGAGGCAGCGGATAAACAGTGGTCAGTAAACTGATGAACCAGTGAGAGAAAATCATGGTGAGACGAAGATGGCTACGTTCATTAGATACAAGTTGGCGCGTGAACGGAACTGATGGAACAATATGCGGATTTGTCGTGTGAGTTATGGTGGTGAACTCAGAGAGTGTCACACGCAGTAAAAAGCGTGACTATCTCCAGAGCAGCCCGTGACAGAACAAAACGCAGATCCTATCAAGGAACGAGTGGATTGCCGGAGGACCACAGCAGACAGAAAGATGACACCGATTAACAGCTGTAGTCCAATACATTGATTTGTTCAGTCAGACCAACAAAGCAAGAATGACGAACAGAACAGGAAGCACAGCGCCCGCAGGCGCATGACCTAAATGCGCGCGTAGCATGGAGATCCGTCTTGATGGAATGTGAGAATGAAAATGGTCTACTACTTGAAATGGCCATATGGCCGTCTTGTCATTTCGTGATTTGTGTGAACTCGCCAACAGCGCCGTGTATCGCACGCTTTGCCTACTCGTTAAAATATGGTTGGTGGAGCAAGCACGTCTTCATTCATCACGTTATTTGAAAGCAAATTTCAACCGTCGCCTGACGATTACCAGTTGTACCTCTGATTGTTTCAATGGAACGGGTATTTTCTTCACATTATTTCTTTGTTGGGTTGCTGTTTGTGGCAGCATGTCACCCCTTGGAAATGTTTACTTTTTCGAGATGTTTGTGTTGTTGGTTTGAAATGCATTTAGATTGACCATAGAGCCAAGCGTTCATTTTGTTCTACTTGAAGTTACTCGATTGCTCACGAGTAAATTATAGCGCTTAACGTAATAAATTCGTCGAAAAATTACAGTTGGATCATATTTCAGTTCGATTGGTGGTCGACATTACAAAACATGAAATACATTGATTATTGTCATCATTTTGATTACATATCGTGCCCCATGCCACAAGCTACCTACTGGTATCTTACGTGTTTTAAATGTTCTTCCGCTCACAGAACTGTGTATCGCGGCGGACCAGGTATGCAATCTGTTCCACATGAACGATCCATGCAGCTTTCGCATCGAACCCATTCTGCATCCTCGATTCGATCAAATCGCTCCACTGTACGTGCCCCAATACGCATTCTATCCGCTCGGTGATAGTCAACCGACCAGTCTGATCGAGACACTGGTACGTCAGGCTAAACTGTTCGAGTCTGATCTGTGTGCACAACCCAATCAACCTGACGGAAATCTGATGGGGACTCCGGGCACGGTAGTCTCTAATCCAAAAAACGGACGAAGTTGGGAAAAAGCCACCATGATCGCTTTTGAGGCGTTGAAAAAGAGTGAGCTACCAATTCTTAAAACAATTTCCCCCTTCGCTCTCTTGAGCGTTCACGTGATTAGACTTGTCTCGCTGTTTGTGAGTACAAGTGAACTAATCACGTAGGTGAAGTTGTGCGAATCCAAGTTCGCGTCTGACAATCAAATGCAGCCAGGTGATTTTGTGGACCCTACTCGAGAAGTTTAGCAAGGCATATGCGGCCAGATCAGATGTGTAGCCTTTTTTATACTTTCATAAACTGGTCATCTTTACCCTGTGTTCCAGTCACTATCGGCCTCAGCGAATTCTTCACGTCATGAAAATGTAACTCGGAACGTTCGCAGCACATGCTCCGACCATTGTAATCTCGTGTACTTTCGTGTTTGTTCTGGTGTCTTGTTTGTCATGTACCCAGTACTCCATGCTTAACTGTGTTTCTTTTTTTAGATTCTAATACTGTTTTGAAGACTTTGGTGTTCAGATACGGACAGTATTCGTATGTCTTTAGAGGTGGGGTTTCCCAGCCGCGGCGAAGAACTAACCTAACCGGCACAGCGTTTAGGCGGTATATTTCCGGTGCACGGCACCGAATGTTGTTCTTTAAGGGGCAAATAACTGCGATGGAGATGCTTGCCCACTGGACTGTAATTTCCATTTACAAAGTGGTTTGCACTTGAACGATAAAATCACCGTAGGACCAAACTCGGCTGACGTGGACGTATTTTTGATACTGCATTACTGTATTACCGTCGTTTTGTTTTAATAGTGGATGTTGTTTGGTTGACGGATTTTGCGTTGCGCTGGCTGCAAGCTCAGTTTCACAATTTTCATTTTTTTTGGCCTACCTGCTGGATTTTAAGGGGTATATTCAGTTTACCAAAAATATGAACGTGACTATGTCTGGACTTTCATCAAATGCCTCTTCAAGGTGTTTTGTTGAGTCACTCATCCTTCGGAACTAAAGCAGCATCAGCTCAATGTTACTTTCACGCAAGCGACAGTTTTATCACCTCATTATCTGAGTTTCTTGTTATTGTTGTGTTGTTCATCTTCAGCAGCTTCCGTGAGGTGCATGTGATATTGAAACTAATTTTAGTGAATTGTACGTTTCTTCTGCTCGGGGGTGCTCTGTCATGGACCACGTAAGGAGTCTGATATCCAATAATGAAAAAATCCATTTGCATTTTTCACATCCGAAAGTGTAACGCCGCGATATCAGTCACACAGTAGAACGTAAAGAGAGAGCACGAAAGTGATCGACAATGTGGCACGGTCTAATTGAGGACTGCCGGGGTAGTGATCGAGACTAGGTACTGTTGAGAAACTGTAGGCTTATATACTGAAAAACCAATGGCTGTAGGGGCTCATTGCAGATGATATTAACGTCGTGCTACCCAGATGTCTACAAAGAGGTTATCATTATTTAACTAGTCTTTTGACTGAAATTCTGGCATGTGCTTCAATTTCGGGACATTGATAAGTATGCAGACTGATCTCTGCGCCATTACATATGGATAAATTAGGGGATCTGACGACAAATGTAAAGTCTTTAAGAAACAGACCCGAGAGTAATCCGTTGTGCTTCCGGGAAATTTCGGCCTGTCACTCAGACACAATGCCATACTACTCATATCGAAAATCCATACTGGGGACCGTGTATCCTCGTTCTGAAGGTTAGCCGTGTTAACTGACGAACTAACTTTGGAAGAATCACCGTGTAATTCTAAAAATGGACTCTCCGGCCATGCACGCTCCATTCGATTCAAATGAAATTACAAGTGTTCCGGTTGGTTCATAGAACTGTGCAGCCAAATTCATGCATATGTAAAACACATGTTTCAGTGAAAATGCTCTTCATCCTAACAAATGGATGATGAACACCAACATATCTGTGACAGACTTTTTGATAAAATGAACATGGACAAAAGCTGTGAAACATCGAGGAATTGAGCGGGAGAGGATGTGGGCGAATTCTTTCTCGGATGTGGGAAACTGTTTGAAAAATAATTCAAACACGTTTGACGTTGTAGTTGTGTAACACACATCTCTCATTGTCTTCGTGTATGTTGATTGTTTTCTCACCTAACTATTGTTTACCTGGTCCTGGTCTCATTCAATGTAGATACGGGATTGAAAATCTCTTTTACGACTTGATGGTTAGTCAAGAAGTCACTTCACCATTATCGATCTAATCTGGTCACGCATAAATACTATGTATGGGGTTTGTAAAACTGTTGTATTCTTTCTACACGGGGTTTTCCGTTGTCACTGCTCTGTAAACCTCTTTTCCGACTGACAGTGACATCGATATCTTGAAAAATGGTTGTTTACCTCCGGATCACAAACCGTCCTCCTTCGGCAGTCAGCGATTAGTAGCCAGTATATCATCTAGAACTTTGGTGTAATATCTCACCTGAGATCTGATATAAACCATCATCACGCATTCAAGTCTTTGGGGCGGCGTTTCTTGTTTCGCCCGATAACAAACAGATCGCGTATGTTGTGCTTTTCAGACTTATCATTTATGTACCTTCTAATGGACTGAACGTATACCAGAGCAACATTTTTTTCTATCTGAGTATCACCGGTAAGAAAAAATGCAAGTTTATGCAATCGATGATTACCTGTTTGTTATATAACGACACGAGAAAATTACCTTTCAACATCCCTACAATCTGGTCCGAATTACGCACCTGTTTTTTTGTGAGCTTCCTCTCTGGATGGAACACTTTTTGGCAAACAGTGGTTTGCGACAGAAATCCTCAAAATCCTATCTATCTGGGGCCAAAATATGGTAGTTTTGAGCACGATTATCGATTTTTGACTGTGGACGCATTTCATCTCACAGCATTGTTCTGATACGACACGTGCTTTCAAACATATCTCGTATCGTCTTTACGCAGTGAGGGAGTTGGCAACGTTCTTGGATTGTGCTGCGTATGACTGCCTCATATTCATGAAATATCTCAAAATTATCAGTTTTTATGCATACAATGAGGTTTCATTGTGACTGTGAATGGGATGACAATCTGCTGTTGTCGACATGCTAACTACTTTTATTGCGTGCTTTTTAAAACAGTATAAATAGTCCTAGCCGTTATTTGCTTCGAGATTAGGCGCATTTGCTTTTCTCCTGGCCAGTCACTGGGCCGCAAACCTTTCTAATAAGTGAAGATCAGATAGGTTCATTAGTCCTGTGAATTGTATTAGACTATAGAAAGTTAACAAAAACTCACACTTAAGCCAAATAGCGGGAAAACTGATCATTGACGCTTTGAAATACTCATAAAAATAGGTACTTTAGAAATAAAACAGGTTCAGCCACAGAGGTTAGTACGAAATTCCTCTGTGACTTTTATTTTGTCAACCAGAACACGTGCTAAGCAAGGCACTGTAGAGTTACGACGGACATTTATGCGGGATGGGATAAGTCTAAATTTGGAACGTGTGGAGTGATGCGAACGGCATTCAGATAAGCCACGGTACAGGGGATGGGTGGGGTCAGCGAGAATCATCTTGGCGAGTTTTACAAAGGCTGTGATGTGCAAATTGCAAACTTTGGAGATGAGATAGCCCATGGAAATCAAAGAGACACGACTGATAATAGATACGCCGCGGCATAGAGTAATAGAATCTTCCTTAAGTAGACCAGGAAAGATTACGAGAGAGCAGTAGAGTAAGATTGGTAGAACACATTGATGGACGAAAGAAAGAATGACAACTTGTGTGGCACCAAACTGCCTTAGCTTACGAATTTGAAAAGACAGTCTACGCAGTTTTTTCACACAGTGAAGAATATAAGAAGACCATTGTAAATAAGCGCTGATTGTGACGTCTAAGTATTTGACCGAGTCAGCTCTGGAAATGGGGACATTGTTGATGAGTGATTGCTCATTGGGATAAGAGGAATGAGAAATGGAGATACATCTGGAAGTGTTGAGATGTAGTACAGAACGGGACGAAAAATTCTGAGTATTATGTAAGTTCTCGGAAAAAGAGTTAAAGTCTTGTTGGTTGGAGATAGGTTGGCGGAGCACGACGTCATCAGTGTACTTAAAAAGCTGTGCAAGTGGTGCAGTCGTCAAGTCGCTAATAGGTGTGGTGAAGAGAAAGGGGGAAAGAACGGCACCCTGAAGAACACCTGAGTTGTTAATCAAAGGACTCGATAAACTTGTACCAGCTCTAGTACGTTGAGTTCTGTTGGAAAAGTAGTCTTTCAACCACGAGAGTAAAGAAGTGGGATAGCCAAAGGATTCTAACTTTTGAAGAAGTAGAGAACGGGGAACTGAATCAAATGTGGTAGAATAGTCGAGGAAAATACATCGGACGGAATTAATGGAACGATTTAAGTTGTTTGAAATGAAATGGCAAACTGAAGCGACTGCATCCAGAGTGCATCTGGTGGGTTTGTACGCAAACTGATGGGGGTCATTTGGAACAGCAAGAGAGGAACGCAATCGACTTAGGATAGCTCGCTCAGTCAACTTGGGCACAGAAGAAGTGATGGCGATGGGACGAAGGCGTTTTGACAAAATGTTGGACTTAAAGTGTTTGGGAATAGGCACTACTGTCACGGGTTTCCACGAGACAGGAATGGCACCAACATCAACAGTTTTATTGATGAAGGAAGTCATGATTCCGGGTAGCTGACGTGCTCCAAATTTGAGAACTGTGGAGGGTAAACCGTCTGGACCCACAGCAGAAGCTGTTTTTGAGGTTTGGAGAAGCTTGAAGACTTCTGAGGAAAATAGCTCTAAATCTGAGGGAACAGAAGGAAAATAAGATGGCAGGGTATCCGATGATGGTTGAATAAACGCAGCGTTCAGGCTGTCGGCGTCTATGTCATCGTTTTTTGATCGGGCTCGTTTTCCACATACAAGCCGGATTCCTTGCCGGAGAATTTTGGTTTCGGCGGCACAAAAGAACTGGTGGGCAAATGTCTTCTTAAGTCGTCGAATCTCTTGTTTGATCAGGATGGAGTGTCTTTTCACCGAAGCCTGGTCGTGCAGTTTGTAGGCACGCTTTTGCCTTCTCAAAGATTACAGCAATGGAGAAGCTATTCCGCCGTTGTCAAAAAATGCAGTCCCCATAAGACAACACAAACCAAACACCTCACTTAGTGTCTTCGTAAATAGGTCTAGTCGGCAAAGCGAGCAATCGAAGGAAAACCATGAAGTAACAATGGAAAGGGATCTCTGAAGAAGAGTAATGTTCTTGAGTGACAGATTTCTAGAGGTTATCTTTAGTTGTTTTGTCCTGACGAGTGAACAGTGCGCTGAACGTGAATAAACTTTGAGTCTAATGATGATGAGAGCGAGATTACTCGTTGAAACAGGAGCTTTCAGTTGTAAGTGAAAAGGATCGGGATGGTTTGTGATAATTCTGTCTAAAACAGCGTTCCCTCTAGTTAGAATAAGACAGGGGTCACTTAAACCAAAAGTAAGTAAGGGATACGTAGGCGCATGAATAAAATCACAAACAACGAAGCATAAACAGTCAAACAGTAATGGAACCAGGACGGGTAAGAAAGCGTCAAAGAACAGGTCGATGTCACTCTGGGAACAGAAAGGAGTTATGTGCAAGTTACTGTTCATGGTGCCTCGAAAAGGCGAGAATTTAGGGTGACATTTAACAACCACGCAGTCAACGCCATTACAGGAGAAAGTAAAAAAAACTTCAGATTTGCCAGGCTACTCGGAATCGATGTAACCACCACCAACTGTCCTCTTCTTGCACTGTTTTCTCTCTTGACGGAAGCACTCAAAGTTTTCAAGGTGAACGAACTCGTCATCGATACTTTCATTTAACCAAGATTCTTCGATACAGGTCACACAGATATTCGTGGTAATCCGAGAGTTCAGAATGTTGGTTAAAAAATACATCTTCCCAAACGGGGACCGAATGTTAGTACTGATCAACGCGGGAACTGTCATCTTCCTCAGCGTTGTGCGACTAAGAACAGTCTGCCAACCGGCTCGCTTGCGTTTCACTCCAGCTTGATCTTTGCCAGCCGTCATAGAAACGAGTAGTGGGTAGTGAAGCAGAACATATTGTGCCACTAGTCCGAAGGAATGATTCTTTAGAGTAGCGAATTCTGAGTGACATGAGTTGATGTTGAGACTATAAAATGGGACAAGATATGAAGCATAAAATAACTTATTCACAGAAGTCCACGAGGCATCTTTTCATGACAAAAAAGGTTACTATTGATTTGGAAGATGTGTGCCCTTTATTTGGTAAATCTCACCTGCACATTTTCTGCAGCTGTCGTCTTGGTGTACAATTTAGGTATGACGGTAATCTGACCGAAATATGATAGCCGTTAGTCAGTTCTTCCTCCGGCACAGCCACTCACCTGGTATGACTTCTGCTCTGATTATTTTTTCCACCTCTTCCCGACAGTTCGTCACAACTGGTGGGGTCAACATCGTGTGGACTATAGTGTCCACTGCCCCGAAGGTGTTCAAGCTTTACTCGCCGGTGCTCGAGCTCCAATCTTTCATGCCAGTTACTGGGAGTCCAGCGATGTGGCTGCATTTGTCCTTCGGCAGGTGAGACGTAATAATTGCTATATACATTCTATTCGTAGCAATTCGTGCAGTTGATTGCCAGGCCGTCTTCTTTGCTGAATGGAAAATTTTTTCATCGTAAACAAATAACGATATCAAATCCTGAATGGTAGATAGCGCGCCATACATAACGTAAAACGTATATGTAGTTTGAATACCTGCACATTGCTGTACATTTTAAAGGAGCCCACTTTCATCATAGAATCCATCGTATCGTGTGAACACTCAGCTCACAATTGAAAACCATGATGCGTTCACCGTACAGATGTTTCATCCTTTCTAGGAACCATTATCAGTAGTGCATGTCCACCGAGCCCCAACTGGGACTCGATCCCGGGATAAAAGATTGTGAGTCAAACGCCTCCAACTCCCAGGCTACTCGGCCTGGCTCTGGACGGTTTGTTGAACGTATACGCTACACGATAAATCACCCTTCGATCACTAACTGGACGGTAACAGCCCGTTTCACGCACAACGAGCATCTCCTGTGGTGGATGACTTCTCTGTAGGGGTTCAAGTACAATGAAGGTATTCCGTTATGAACAGTCTGCAGGGCTTGGCTACTAAGTGCGTATAGGTGCGGCAGTCCAGAAGACGTGCATGGCAATTGAGTTGATTACTGAAAATCGCTCGTTCGGACGTCATCGAAGTCAATAAAATGTAGCAGTTACGCTCGTTTGCATGATAACTAACTACTCCACTTGAAGGCAGTCGTTATCCATTCGGAGGATGTAATCCTGTGGTTCAAATGCGTCCCTTACCTTATTGCGTTCGATCCCTCTGACGTACATTATCAATCCACAGTAGTTCATATTTGTGTTTTGGTCAACTAACTGCTAACTTATTCAGGGACTAGTATACGCACTTCACCACATAAGTAGTAAAAAACTAGTTGTTTCATAATATGTTTCATCATGCAGTAAAACCACTCAGCTTCCCATTGAAAACCATGGAAGCAATGTGCTATCTGTGAATTAGTTCTGATGACAGTCTATTTGAGTCCAGCTCGGTCGAATTCCAGTGTTTACTACTTAAACAATTGTCAGTAGTCAAAATTCAATCAGTCGCCATGTCTTAAGAGGAAATTCCGAGGAAATATGCCCGTGAATAGAGGATCAATGACACCGTTGCCTACATTTTTGACTGCCACGAACGTCTTCCAAATGGATATACAAGTGTGGCGAGATGTCCATAATGTCATGCTGGATTATGGTGTTTTGTACATTTGTATTTGACTCCGATTGGTTATGAACAGCATCGGACGCTGCAGTCATCTGATGCGTCGTATGTCAACTTAATAACTCAGCTGCAATTTATTTATTTCTTTTTACGCCGGCTGCTGTACCAAAATTTGCTATTGTCATTCACGTCCACTAATGCGTAATTCTAATTAGCACTTTCCCTTCGATTCCGTGGTTGCACTCTACGGAACATATGACTCTCCAATGAAACAGATAACATGGTGTAGAATGAGAGTTGTGAATAACGTCATTTCACTTGTCATCGCGCCAGAATAGTGAACCAGAACTGTAGCAACTTACTGAGAATACCACATTGTCATCTTATACGAACAGTCTTTCCAATCGACCCTGTTATTACTTCTGCAGTTTTTGACGGTAAACCGATTCTTCCGAGATATCCTTTATTTGTAAGTCGTATTACTCAACAGCCGACTTAGGTATTTCAATTTGGAAGTGCTGGAGCATCGATGTTTGTTTCTGAACGAAAAATAACACATACGCGGGCCAAAGAAACATCACATATAAAATGATGTGATACATCTTATCCAGTTCATTGTAACCATAATCTGTTAAATGTGTTAGGTGCACATATAATGACTAGTCTTCGACCTTTAGCTTCATTTCAAGACCACTGATACTGCACAGGTCTCATTCCTTCGGTTGCTCATTTAGTTTATCGGCATGACACGAACTACTTTTCAGGACGTATGCCAAAAACTAGATTTGCTCGTACGTCGTCCATATTTCCAATTTAAACTTCCACACTCTCCAAGCTGCTGTGATTTCGTCCTTTTCCCCACTTACGTATGCGACCTCTCGTATAGCTTCTCAGGAACTGAAACGTAGTTTGCCAACGTTGCAAGTATTTGCCATGGTGTATCAACCAAAGAGGAGTAAATAACCTATCTGGTAATCTTCAAAACGTTGTGAGTAATTATGAACACAGTAATCCTTTCCGTAACCCTTTTTAGTGTGAGTGTATGTATGTGTATGTCACTCAGCCTTCCTGAATGATGAGTATACTGCGCGCACCATTCAGTTACGCAGCTCAGTCTCCTAAGTACCTTGGAGTGACGTTAAGCACTGATAATCTCAGGTTGCCATTTGTGTGCGCGATTTGTACTGACTTATCTTCCAAATTTAATAGCTCTGAGCAGTGGTGGTCGAGTGAATTCGAGCGTTTCATTATTTCCTTGGAGGTCCGAGGTTCGAATCCTCGCCATTACCGGTTACTTTGGTGGTAGAAAGTAATCCACTGTCATCCGGACCGTTATCACACCTGACCTATTGTGACCTTACGTTGTTCTTCGCCATTCCAAGTCGCAGGGTCTGGCTGCCGGTTATCCCCCTATAGTGCGGTGGGCCTTAGTGGCTATGGGGTAGATGCTCCTTCTACTGCACTCATGCGTAAGCATGTAGTGAAAAAGAGCTCAGGCAATTCTGCAAAACCATTATCAGCACACACTAACTCTCGTGACACCGATGGCACCGTGACTATGTGGACACGAAACGTCATTTGTTGTCACCATGATTACCAAGTTTCTTGTTCTTTCTTTAATAATCTCAACTTAAGTGCCTATAAAATGTGCTACATTCAGCCAGTTGTGAAGCACCGGAAACAATCTCGTTCTCTACCGAGTGCTCTGATGCTTCAGCCGGGTACGTTCAATTAATTCTGCGGTAAATCTACATCCACTTCTCCCTTTGTTTCCCACCCTACTCTGCATCTTCCTGGTAATGCTTTCCGTGCTATCAACGCATGATTCGAGGGTTTCATGTGTTCACTCGTATATCTTCGAAAACGTATTTTCGCACCTTAATATCTGTGAAAAATTTGGTAGCTTCACGCGGATTTACACATGATTCACTTGAATTAACAATGGCTCAGCCTCAGGTCGAATGGATATAGTTACGTTTATCTCGGCACGATGCTGTGTTTTCATTCCTCTACCCTAGGACGGACAGTAATCAGATGTCAAACCATGAGCCCACTAAATACACTTGTACACTTGTGAACAATCCAGGAACAGCAGCGATATTGTTTGCATGGTTTTCAGAGACTGAGGCCTCCTATCCTCATCGTGGTACAAATATTTCGTGTCTGAATGCGCGTGGCGCACATATGTGGTTTGACCATGGTGTGTTCATCAACGCAAATACAGCTCAACCTGGGTATACACATCGCTGCTTGGTTGATCATCATTGTACAGCGTTAAACAGTAGGGCAAACCCCACTGACCACTGCCTTTCTTATCATGTTGCACGTTGAATTAGAAAGTATGAATATACAAGATGGACAGGGAGTGGACCTACAGGAGTGGGAAGAGGAAACAACGCCCTAGTAACCAACACATGGAATACACAGTCTAACTGCACGAGCGCACATCGATCAGTCATTCTCATTCGACAGAAAGTGACAACACGATCACCACTGTTCGCGGCTCGCTGCCATATCTTTCCGTGTCTCCAGCCAACTGGTTGATGGATATTTTGGACCCCAACCACGAAAACGTGAAGCACCAACTTTTCCTAAGTTTGCTGTACATTTTCTCATTCCGTACTGCCACGTCATTTGTTGACCTCCACGTGGTTTCTTCCACTCCTGAGGAAGAACGGAGAATAGGAAACGGTATGGTAGACGTGTGTTTGCCACACATAACACGTGCCCCAACCAAAGAAGTCTATTAAGCTGGATACACTATGACAGAACGTTTTCCGAATTAATACTCAATACTCGATTTCTGACCTCATCATTGCTCACTCGGCCATTCTACCCAATCTTAGTGATACTACGTAAACATCGGTGGTCGAAAACCTCAAGAGGACGAATATCTTCAGCACGCAGACTCCAAGTTTCGCAACCATACAACAAAACTGAACGCGACTTGGCATAGTACACACGATCTTTCAACTTCAGTGAGGTATCATGTGAGCACCACAACTGCTTCAGTCCAGCGTACGCCTCTCGGAACCTTGGATTTACGCGTGATCACCTCCACCACCGTGCTCCCATCCGTCGTCACGCTGCTGCCGACGTAGGTGAGGTGGTCGACAATTGCCAGCACCTCCCATTGAGCATCAAGTTCAGAACCATTGGTGTCCAGTCTTGTAACATCACTTTACACTTTGAAGATGCAAAGCGCAGGCCAAATGGAGCTACAGCTTTTGCGAGTCTATCTAGTGCACGTTCAGCATGTTCCGTGCATTGAAACAAGCGGACAACGTCGTCTGCGTAATCTAGTTCACATAGCTTCTCACTACTTCCTAGTTCGACGCCCACATCCTGAAGATTTTGCAGCGCACTCTCCATTATTTCTTCCGTGACGAAGTTGAACAGGAGTGGAGACATGAGACATCCTTGTCGAACACCACTGGTCATTTCGAATGGACTAGATAGTTCATGGTAAACCCTTACGCTGTCAGAAGTATGTGAATACAATGATCTCAGTAGGTTCACGTGTTTCTGTGGCATACCTTTTCGATCAACTGAATCGAAGGCGCCTTTCAGGTGGTTGATGCGTGCATCAGTTACGGTTCGTTACCAACCCCACTGTTTTTTACTTCTGTTCCCAGCTTGTACCACGTGCGCGAGCATGGAGGTGCGCTTACTCAGTCACGGAGCTTTCACTCAGGGCCTATCTGTTCTATGGTTATCTTGATCGCCGGACGTTGACAACAGATGTTTCGATCGATCCTACTCACTCTGGTGGGAATACCTCTCTGCCTTCGAATCAACTCGGTTTATTGGTGAACACACAATAATGTATAGGTTGTTGGGTTCTGGATTCAGTGATTGCACACAGCGTATCGGTTTGACTGGGCGACTTAGGCTTGAGGCTTAGGCACAAACGGGGTGCAGTAATTCAAGGAAGAATTTATATACGGAATCTCATCAGAACAAATAACCGGTTGCCATTTTGGGAGCGTGAATCTGTCCGATGCAGACTGTTCGAATGGCTCCGAAGTAATCAAAATGATATTTCATTACAAATAAAGGTATTGGCTCCAAGGTCCTCTTTTTAACTGCTATTTTCAGAACAGAGAGTTGCTTCTTGATTGCGGAATAGTCTCGATTTGTGAAAGAGATTTTCGAATGATCGGATATTGATCACGAATATTTACATGTATATTTTTCTCGTAGGACGTGGAAAGGTTTCCTGTAAGCAGTCCACTTTTTGTACACATTTAAAAGCGCAGTTGGTTTTTATTTCTCGGTCTGCTTTTGACCAAATTCCCTCAACGGAACGGATAAAATTTGATTGCAGTCGGAATTTTGAGACGTGACGAATACTGTATATTTTTGACAAGCGTGGTGAGCGTATGCCGTGTAGTGCTTTCAGGATCGGTCTCTCGGAGTCTAACACAGTTTGATCAATTTGTCACGAATGTGCTCCAATGAGACGACACAAAAGATTTGCATCGTAAGACGATGCGAAGGAAGAAGACATTGCGTATTACAATAATTGTTCGTTCGTTGAATCTTGATATCCATCCAAGGAGACATTATCTGATAGAAACGGTAAGCTTTTGTTTACCGTACGTTACCCAATGCACCTTATTAAGCGGGGATTACTTGGTCATTTTCTCTGTCTGGTTGTGGGAATTCAATAACCGGATCACGTTTCTAGATTGGCAACATTTATGTATCTGTTCTTCTCTGTATGCTTTCCATTGTGATTCTTTCGATCTCCATTTTTTGCCCCACATTTTTCCAATTTCTAGCGAACATGTTGCGTTACAGTTAGAGATTATCGGCAAAACTGCAACTGAGTCCAGTGTTTTTTCATCCTCACTTCCATCACTTTTTCCCCACTTTACCACCAAAGTTATTGGAAATTTTGGGCTTCAGTCTACCGGAGACGTCATACGCAGTTGACTTGGACGACGATGTGGCCGTGTCTGGCCTGATGGACTTAACTCGTGAGTCACATTCCGGATTGAATGACACGATCAATACAACCTCATCATCGGTTTCGGTCGGGAATCGACCCAGTGCCAATCTGTCTCTGGGATCACGCTTCCGGTTAAGGAGGCAAGGATCTGAGGGTTCAAAGGTGTGCGTTCTTCCATTGTTCCTAAGCCCATGTTCAGGCTCGTAGTTATGACATCGTTGACGATATCCTTCTACATCGGTTTGTTTGTGTGTGCTCATGTGTGGCGTTGATAAGATTGAAACACGATGTGTGCAATACTCTGTCTATCTAACCAGCCGAATGAAGCAGTCCAGTTACGCACTCGCACTCATCAGCTCATCGGTCGTCAGACGAACGGGATTCAGCATTCCGTTTAAGGTTCACTTTTAAGATACTCATGGGATAACGGTTTCCATAAGTTCTGCAATCGGGAATTGATGAATTCGGTGCTAATAGTTCAGATTGATTCCTAGAGAGCTCAGTTTATTGCCATCTTGTTGTGTACTGGGATGATTTTTTTTCTTCGCTGTCATTTGTCCATGGCATTTCGATCAGGTTTAACGGGTTTTGGGAATTTGTACCGTTTATTCTTCATCATGCGCATATGTCATCACGCTTCATCTCAGGAAACCATAATGCCTTTGCAATTTGCTTTTTCGCCTCTCTCTCTCTTCCTCTCTCTCACATACGCGCACACATCCCTGGCTATTTCTCCTTCCTGTTAAATTCACGTCTTTTAATTAGAGACGGAATGTATGTATGTATGTGAGTGTGTGTGTGTGCCAGGTTCGGAATGGGCGCAGTTGATCTGCTAACCGCCAGACAACATGCCCGAAGCATGGACAAAACGAGATAGTCGACTAGTCAGTCGTGCGAGATTTACTGTCGATTTGAACCGAGAGAAAATTGAATAGACGGATGCGCTAGATTGAATGGCCAGACTAGGCGTGTCTGAGTTATATTATGCAACATTGGACACTTCGAAATTTCAATGTGGCACCGAATTGAGGAAACCATTTAGTCCCAGGAAAATGAAACAGATCGTGTTGTGGACCGAATTTTTTCTTATTCGGGAAATTGAAAATCAAATGGCAAATAAGCCACTCGAAGGCTGGATCGTGGATTTGAATTAATCCTGATGAATCTTTCATTTTTGAAACGAACTGGACAAATTTCAGTCTTCTTTATTGTTTTGCTAGAGTGGTAATCTAACACGTCGTACATGGTCAAACAACCGTGACGGATTCTCCCACTATGATCGACCGCTCTTCCGTGCGTACAAACGAACACTCTCATACACCGTACACGACTTGTTTTCCCATCTGCATTTCCTCTCCACGTTTTTACATTTTCCCACCCCACGGGTTCTTCGGTCGACCGTGCCTGCTGTAGTGATACTGGTGGAAATCCTGTTCTCTCTTTTCCTTCTTCGATTAGCTTTTGAGTCTCACCGAACTCACTACCACTAGCTGATGCCCTGCTTTGTCCTCGATGCCCATTCAAACTAGCCACATTCAACGTGCAAGCACTGATGTATAAAGCACAACAGACAGGTTTAGCTCGTACGCTTGAATACCCTGCCATTGATATATGTTGCATTCAAGAGACTCGCATTCAAGACTCCATTTCCGTGATGCGATTGTCGCCCTCATTTCATCTTTCCGTGAAGTTTCACCTATGTCTTTTGGGGACACCGAGGCTGTGGTTTCTGGTCTTGCTGGCGTTGGCAGTACTCAGTGAAAGTGCAGAATGGTCGCTGCTATTCTGGATGGCAGTCAACAGTCGTTTATTCGCAGTGACACTGAGGGATTCGTGTAAAGTGAGCAGTCGCGGCTCCGATAGACGCAATTTGTTTGTCGTTTCGGCGTATGCGCTCGCCGATTGCAGCTCAGATGCAGTGACAAATACCTTCTCTCAAAGGTCCACGACTTGTTACCCGAAGCAAGCCGGGTTGATATCGTGATTTTGGCAGTAGATCAGAATGGTAAAGTGGATCGGCTGTCATCGAACGAGGCGCATTTTGGAGGCCCTCTTGAGGTAGATTGCTGTCGCTCGGAAAACGGGGAAGGGTGGTTGGCTCTGTGCTCAGACCATCTACTGTTCCTCGTCATTATGAATTTTAGACATTGTAACCGCCCATACGCCACGTGGCGTCTGCTCTCTTCGAGTCAACAGTGGACCCAGATCGACCACATCACTATGAGCCACAAATGGCGGGGTTGCATATAAGATAGTCGCTCGTACTGGATGACCCCCTTAATTCCGACCACGCATTAGTTTGCACTGGTCTGTCCATGTGCTTTAGTGGGTGCTCTGAACGCGTGTTGCAACGATGGTTAGATTGCGGTAAGCTTTCCGATCCATCTCACTTATCCGTGTTTCAAAACGTGCTATTTGTGAAGCTAGCTGTAGCCTCACTTGATAACATAAACTAGCACTGGTCGCTTATGAAGAATGCTTTGCATTTTGTTGGTCTAGTAAGTTGCGACCTGTTTCATTGTGCTCCAAGATCCTTGGTTTATGCTGAATCTCTGCGCCTTCTAGATGCATGTCAGTCGTTTCCGGCTGGAAGCGTGTATAAGGCAGCACGTCTCAAAACGAGACACACGCTTAACGCCAGTCTCTGCAGGAACCGCGCATCGGAGATGGAACGTGCTGCTGACATGGGAGATTCCCGCAAACTGTTTTATCTCATTCGAGTCACCGTTAGGAGGCCACTAGGTGTGATTGAAACTCTCTGTGAGGTTGACGGTTCGTCAGTTAACAATCAGAGGTGTTGTCTCGAACGTTGGGCGGAGCACTTTCAGACCCGTTTTAGGTGGCGCTCAGTATCGGTTTCTCCTATAGGTCTTCTAGTACACGTCCAGTGGTCCGTTTCGACAGATTCACCTACCGAGGCGGGGATCCAAAGCAAAATCCAGACCTTAGGACGTCACAAAGCGGTGGACTCCGATGGCACATTAAGGGTATCTTTTCAAGATGGTAGGGTGCAGCTCATTAGGGAACTTTATGTTTTGTTCTCAAAAGTTTGGAATTCCGACCAGGTTCCGTCCTTGTGGAGGTAATCGATTGTTGTTCCCATCTTCAAGAAAGGCCCGCGCGGTGATTGCGCTAACCACAAGGGTGTTAGCCTTATCCCAACTGCGTCGAAGCCGTATGCATCTGCCATACTTCGCAGGTGGTATCCGACTCGTGAAGAGCCAACTCGCGAGAAGCGAGCTGGGTTTCGTGCCGGTCGTGGATGTATCTATCAAATCGTCATCCTCCGACGACTGCTAGAGGACCGTCACAGTTTCCAAAGACCGACAGTCATCGTGTTCCTGGACATTCGTGCGGCCTTCGACTCCATCGATTGGACTGTTTGTCGAGGAATGGAGTACCTGGGAAATGTATATCAATCCCCAAAGTGCTGCATCGTCACACAGTTCGGACAAGGGCCAGCGGACAGCTTGCAAAATGCCGATGACATCTTGCTGAGTGATGCACGGGTAGTGCAACATGCTTTGGACCGCTTGGCGATTGAGGTATCCAGATATGGAATGCACTTTGCGACATCCAAGTGCAAAGTGCTTTTGCAAGATTGGCAGGAGCCTGTGTCTGTACTCACCCTTTGTGGTGATCACCTGTAGTTAGTCGACAAATCCAAGTTCCTTGGGAGCTTGATATTACAGCTGGAGGTGGTTTGGGGAAGCGATCGATTCATGTATAGTGAGAGCTAAAACAGCTTTCGAAAACCGGCGACACCTGTGTCGTCACCGTGACTTCAGTCTCTCTCTCTTAAGGGACGGGTGTACGTTACCGCGGTTCGTATTTTTTTCTCTACGGTTGCGAGACCTGTCCACTTTGCGTTGAGAAGGCTCGGTGTCTTTCCGTGTTTGACAACCGATGTCTCCGAAGCATTGATCACTTCTGGTGTGAACATTGAGTGAGTATTGATGAGGTGTGCCGTCGTGTGTTAGACACGGATAACCGCCCCCTTAACGAAGTGAGCGGTCTACACCGCCTGCAGTGGCTCGGTCGTGTTTTGCGAACGCCTGCCCATCGTCTACCTTTCCGTGCTCTATTGGCAGGTGCTGCGCAAGGTTGGAAGTAGGGGCGCGGCGGTCAGGCCATGATTTTTGTAGAATTATGAAGAAAGTCGCATCAGCATTGGCTTCGGTCGGAGCTTCCCACCTCCATGGTTGGGGCCCAAGGGACGAGAATCGTCATTGGCGAGAAACGTTAAGGGGCATTGCTCATAGAATAGAAGTCAGTGGCGCGACTGTTGTGAGGTCTGTCTGTCTAACTCTCGTGCTCCGTAGTCACAGAAATATCATTCCGACAAACAGAGTTACAAAAAAATATCAGAAAGTTTACGGTGAAAGGGGAAAAAGCCAACATTTCCCCCCTTTCACTAATTGTCTTTTTTACTGTATTCTAATTCCCTTCCCCTATTTTGTAATTGTTGTTGCGTTGGCACGGTGCTTGATCTCAAGCGTGTGTGAGTGTATATGTATGTAAACATGGCCATGTCTACGGATTAGATTTCTCAAACCTTTCTTCCGTGTCATTGACTGGCCACTCTGACTCGTCTTCCAACCGTGACCCGCCTCACCAAATATTGCGCGCCGAGGAATCCTGTCAGGGGACATGCGCAACACATTTCTTAACCAGCTTAGGCTGGTGAGCTTCAGTGCTTCGTCTAATGGTTTGGTTCCTAAACCCAAAACTCCGCCGAACCTAAGTGTTACTTGTACGGTGTTCCCACCACATTCGAACAGTGCTACGAAGACATCGGTGTTCTAAAACCGGCAATCTTTGTATATCTTCCACCCTTAGTGGCCATGTTTTTGAACCATACAGAAGCACTGGCCCGACTGTTGGAGGGTACACTCGATCCTTGATAGAAAAACGGACGTGGTGTCGACGCCACAGATTTCTGACGTTGGCAAAGACTGTGGCGTAATTTGCATTCCTTACGTGGCCAACCGTGTAAATCGAGAGAACAGTACGACGCCGAGCCAATATAGTGATGTGTATTGCATGGGTTAGTTTACAGTCAAATGTGTGGAGCACACGTGCGCGGCAAGCGTGAAGGTAAATGTGTTTGCAGGGTCACAAACATGTTAGCGGGTACACGAGTCGGAGTCACGTGCCAATGGGAACGCAAGGCAAACGTACAGTCAGAAAAGGTCACCAAGATGCAGATCAATGTCGTCTGGAATGGAGTATGACTAGCCTCAGCCTTGCGTGTGTGTGTGCTTATGTGTCTAGGAATGAGTATTGTATGAATCAATCGTTAGTAATGTTCATGTAAGTGAAACGGTTTGACTGCGCCTGTGACTATTTAAGTCGAACACCGCGAAGCAAAAATAGAAATGGCTGTGTGAGTACGTGCGATCGATTGGCAGTCTGCGTGTGGATCGTCTGACATGGTTATGATCGTATCGATCGTGAATGATGGCTGGTAAAATGGATTGAATAAATGTCAAACTATGAGAGTTGGGATTGCAGCAAAAATCATTGTCCACATCACAAGACCGGACCGATATCTGACTTCCGGGCGAAATGCAGCTGCCCCGATAATAGAACTTGTCTACCAGGTCTATAATTGCTCCAGATGCTGAAAGGTTTGGTGTTGGACCAACCCAATCCCGCAACAGCATCTTGCACTTTGAAGGTGCAAAACGCATACCGAACATTCCTAGCAGTTACTCAAGCTATCTATGAAAGCTTACAACTTAGAGGAACTATGTCGTCCGCATAGGGAAATTTCCATACCACTATTCTCACCAGACAAAGGTGCGGTCTCTAGGGCCATATCAGTCATAAAGTTAAAGAGAAAAGGAGAGAGGAGGCAACCCCGATGTACACCACTTTTCATGGTGAACTCGGGTGGAAGATCACCGTAAGCCCGAACTCGGCTTCGGCTGTTCACATACACGGACTTTATGATGGAAATGAGTTTCCTCGGCACACCCTCAACAAGAGACAGCACCAGAGAACTGTGCTCCAACTAAGTCGAAGGCCGCTTTCAGATCAAGGAAAACGGAGATAGTTGATCTACGGAAGGTGTGGTTATGTTCCAAAATTTGTCGAAGAGTGAAGATGCGACCAACACAATCTCGACCAGGTCTAAACCCAACTTGATTCTCGCGCAAGCACTCTTCACGAGTGTTAGATAAGTTGTGGAGAATAATACCAGCGAGCAGTTTAGATGCGATGCTAACCAGACTTACTACCATTTGGTTTTCACAGGAGGACCTGTCGACCATGTAAATCCATACGATCACCAAATCATACCAACTCTTTGGAACTTGTTCCCTGTCCCACAACAAACCGAAGAGTTTTATCAACTCCAATAACAATGTTCAGCCACCGTCTTTGAAAATAGACAGAGGCAACCCATCTTGTCCGGCAGCCTTATGTTGTTTAAGATAATCTATCTTACAGAGAACCTCCGCTTCTGACGGAGGATTAGTATCTACAACTAGAGGTGTGACCATCGTGCAACTTAGCAAGCCTGTCGTGGATAAAGACCAGTTAAACTGCTTCTCGAAGTGTTCCGCCCAGCAAATTAGGCGACACTCCTGAATCTGAATCAGTGAGGCGTTCGCCTCTTTGATCAATTCGCCAATGCCTGGCCTTCGTGGACCAGTATTTCTGAATAGACGGAAAAGGTTGAGGCTTTTGCCGATCGTCGCACCTTTTTCCATCTGCCTACACTTCGCAATCCACCACTGCTCCCGGTCGTTTCTCAGGTTCCCAATCTGTTGGCGTTCAAGTCATCTGTGTGCCTCATTATATCTGGACTTCGGGAAACTGGTCTATGTGCATCTAACAGTTCAGCTGATGGTGCAGATATACATCGTTTTTGTGTGTGTTTGGTTCCATGGCCTTGAGCAGCATTATCAGCATCGGATGAGACTGCATCGATGACCTGGTGGATAATTCTGCTTGGAAAGCATATGTATAGTTATCGTCCAGTAGCAGCCGCAGGAGACGTTTGGCTTTTGCGTTGTTTCGGCCATCCCCGGCAACTAGGCGGAAGCGAGCATGGACAAGGGCGTGATCAGTGTCCACAGAGGTGGGGCGAAATGAGCGATAGTCTTGAGTTGATCCGCACCAGCTGTAACCGACAACAATATGGTCGATCTGAGTCCAACGTAGTGAAGGCTCAGAAGGACGCCATGGTTGGTCAGTGCCGCTTTTCGTGCGAGAAATTTTACTCGCTAGGAATAGTCCATGATCGGAACATAGTTGAATGAGTTGGTCACTGTTATCGGTTCGATCAGCCGGAATGCCAAATTGGTCGTTTGTACTCCTTTGCGTCTCTACTAGGCTTCCAACTTGAGCACTGAAACCATCAGCAACAACCATTATATCGGTAGCGCACATTGCGAAGCAGTTGATACAAATCATGGTAGAATTCGTCTTTAGCCTCAGGAAAGCCAAAGTCAGTTGGGGCATACATAGAAATGACAAATAGGCATCCACACTTCAGCCTTTTGCTGTTGACATGTACAGAACCATTCATTCGAATCACACACAGACGACTTACGATGGTATCCAGTCGAGCAATGCACGCTCAGTTTTCATGCTCCGAGTAGTGCCAACTCCACCTCGATCACAAGCACCATACACCGGACACCCGACACCCGATGAGTGAAACGAGAAGCCCAGTTTGTTTCTAGGCAGCGAAATGGTAGTACTGAAGTTGAGTCCTGTATGTTTGAGACGCAGCAAACATTTATTCTAAAATTGTCAAGAGTTTTAGCAAAAGCAGTCTGTTGCCCTTTCTGACACAGTGTGCTTACGGTTGAGGCAGCCAAGTGAGGTGAACATTTAGGCTTAAGGAGAGCATTTGATTTATACCCATCTCCTAAACTAATTTCTTCAAAGCCGTAGTTACTCTTGGCGTTTTGTATCCATCTTGAATTGAAGGAGGAAAAGTTGGTAGAGCCCTTTACAGGAAAGATACTGGAGGTTTCTGGGCGAATCTCACTTCGCGGCTGTCTACACCGCAGAAAGGGTTTTTCTTTGGGAACCCTAACCACAAGGCAGTGGTTCGTTGACCTAGCACGGGAGGCGTGACTGAAGAACCCGTTAAGGAACTTCTGATCTGTCACGTGGGACCAGGTTGTTGCGCCTGTCCTGTCTTGCCCTCGCTGATGCTTTGTCATCGATGCCCTTTTCGAATTCTGCATTATCCCCATGCACTCAATGGAACAAGTTGAACGTGGACGGGGTAGAGTCCTATGGGCCAGAGGCTATCCAGCTTAGGCGGGTGATAGCTGCCCAATGAAGTGCGATAATTTCTCCTAACGTTTTGATAAACTTCAGGTACTCCATTCCTACGTCCATCTAGGGGATGTTTTTAGACCGGTAAACTGTTTCTCTCTGTTGTTATTCACTAGAATGTCCTCTCCAAGGACATAATAGATGGAATCAGATGTTACCCATCAACTGGTTTGGATACCGGACTTCGTCTGGTCTCTACCCATCGACCTATCAGGCATGATTGCATCCTTGGCTTAAGGAAGCCATCTTGTATAGCTTATTGGGTCATGTAGGCACGCGAGCCATCACACCACGTAAGGTGCAGTCTCATCATGATGGGTGTGATGTCACCTGAACGGATGATGAAATGCTTGAGACCAAAAATGTCAAGCTCAGCGATCAGGATCCGATGAAAATAACCAACGTGAGCTTCGATTAAAAATAGTTTTCACGACCATTGAGTTTTAATGTTGTCAATTATGTCGAATTTGGATCTTCTAACCATGAGCAGGGCTGAACTATGCAGTGTATGATTAATGTTTATTCCGAGGGAAGTTATGCTGTGCCTAATTAGGTGAGGTAAATGACAGGTGATTTCAGAAACTGACACCAAAATCGATATAATTGTCATTTAATATGCGCTATTCGAGTTATGGTGTTCTGACGAACTAGGGGATAGTTTCAATAGTGCGTATAATCTTACATTGCTTATCTAATGATTATTCGTGCAACACGAAACAATGGGCTCACTGCTGTAAGTGATAAAAGCACAACTGGAAGTACAACTGTTTCATCGGATTTGTTAGTACTCAGACCGGTTGTGGCCGATTGGTTTAGAAGGTTCACCCGCCACCTCGGAGGTCGGAGCACACTTTAGTGGTAGACAGTCTGATTCACTTTCGTCCGGCCCGTCATCTCACCCGACCTATTACGACCTTATACGGTTTTCCATCACTCAAAGTCTCAGAGTCTGCTTGCCGGATATCCTTAATGCTACAATGGACCTTCAGGGTCATGGTATACACCCCTCCACTATACTCATACGCAAGCATGATATTGAAAGCGCACATCCACCGAGTTCCAACTTGGACTCGAGCCTACGTTAGGCTATTCAGAATAGTTTGACATGTTAATTCTCATCTATTCGAGGCGTTTATTGAACTCACGGGCAGAAGCAATTGACCGGCTTAAAAAACCTCCAATAGGCCAATTCCTCCTCACAGTTTAGAAACTTGGCCACTGAGGGTGGAGGATATACAAAGATTGTTGGTATTCCTACACCCATATCTGCTTACCATTTGCACGAACCTTATGGGGAAACCTTATCATCAATGATAAGGTTAGGCTTAAAGTATTAGGGACACAAGACAAATAATTTCGTGAAATAATAAAACTCATTAGATTTAGGTGGTTGGGGCATGTGTTGCTTATGTCCCAGGACGAGCGTTCCCGGCGCACAGTGTTCGCTAAGGCGCTTAGTGGTCGGCTGATCAAGGAGAATGGTCAGTTCATGACTCGGAAGAAAGGTTTGATAAACCCAACCAGTGAACTTGGTCATGTGAGACGTATTAGCCCTCCTGGATGGGGTGTAAACAATTTTCCACCCAGGGTTCGAATACATTGGAGGATGTGTCGAAATGTCACGATGATTAGCGCTCTCGTATTTAAAAACTTTTTTTGTCGGCTTGAAACTACTATTTGTAGTTCTATTCTTACCCTTTCCATGCTCTTGCTTTTTCTCCATTATTCCTGGATGGGGTTACCGCTGAGAGATGGTAGCCTAAGCCATTGCACCCGATGCATGGTTATTGGTTATTCGAACTGAACTAAATTGTCCAATAAACTGAATTTCGGGTGCATGCTTCATCCGAATCTCCCTTCAAGCTTTGAATACTTCACCAGATGTTGTTTCTAAAGAGCGCTTTTTTGTGTACTCATAAGACCAGGTAATTGGTCTTCCTCTGTCTGTTTTTGTGGGTGCACCTATTCCGGTGCTGGATTCCAAGTGCCAATTTCACATGTCTAAATCAAAATGTGTGGCTTGCAGAAAACCCCAGTAATAGGCCAAAGCCACCACATACCTCTCCGGAATAGTTTTCATTACTGCTTGACAATTTTACTTCATATCAGTTCGATTTCACGATGGCATCACACGTGATCCTGAGAGCTGTAGCGATAATCTTTGGTATTGATTTTACAACCCAGTATCGATAGCCTCGGAGTCTACCGCTACCGTTTACTGTTAGTACTGTTTGGTCTGTACGTGGACGCGGTACGGCGGCACATCCTAATTTATAAGTACCTTGGCTTCAATGGAATTTTCACCAGTACGTCTCGTAATTCATAGTAACAATACTTTACGGTTTGGTATGTTTATTTGTGACATCGAAGATCGATTCAACAACCTCGCATGTACTTACTTCAGATTCTGTATCTCTTCGGAGCTCCATTGTTAATCATTCTTCCTGGCAATCGCAACAATACAGTCTGTGTATTTCCAGTAGAAGTGCACTTATTTACGCAATCTGCTTAACATTACTTCGTTCAAAGATAACAAGTTCGGGTATAGCTAAGGTGACAACTAGCTATCAGTAGACTTTCGTCAAATTAAGCTCCGTACTTCTGTTGCGTGCATCTCAGTGCGTCAGTAATTTATTCGTTATTATGACCTATGGTTTTTCAATGACTGCAAATTGATATCTGATCTTCATGACTTAGCTTAATCCGGTTCGCGTCAATGGTTGATTTCCTGTGTATCCACTTCATTCTCGAACAGCACACTTGTCTACCGTATCATTTGGTGAGCATATATTCGGGCATCTGTCTATATGTGTATATACATGTGTGTGTTGAGTTGTCAATTGGTACTAGATGGACCTGCTCCGCGCTTCCGTTCCTTTCCCCTTGCATACTGAATTTCTCTAATTCATCCTTTTGTTGTTTGCCTCGGTTATTCTTGCTATCCTGTCCCATCTTGCCCCTCCTCGTTGCTGTTTGTATCTCCTCTAGGTCAAAATGGTAAGGCGGATAGTACATTGGTAGACTGGCTCAAAAGCTGCACTATTATCCGCAGTCCAAACACCTGTCCAGTGTACCTAGCTCATTGTCATACTCCGGTGTTTAGTCATTATTCTTGTTGTTATTGTTGTTGTTTTGATTTTCTCATTCAAATCGATTTCATTCTCTCTGGTAGTTTTGTTCCCTCCAGTTCTTGAACATTCCATACATTGTGGTCACTCGTGATTTTGCTGAAAGGACGTGTTATCTACCCGTGGGTTAGCTGTCAATAACTGTGATTCTCCACTATGTTACTCGCCCCCTTTAATCCATCTCCGTCTGGAAGCGTACGTGAGAATAATCGTTCTCATGATTTATGCCGAGCGCGTGACGTGGTCACCGTTGAACCAACTTGATCTATGGCCAGATTCGATTCTGTGATTCATACAAATCAGTGAATACACACTCAGCATACATCTGATATCGACTTCGTAAGTGGTACTGAATGGTTCGTACCGTTCCGATCGAACACATGTTGTGTGATGTCTTCCTACCGACTCCCTCCGTGTGGATAAAGTGGTTAGGCTATTTCAGTTCATTCATCCGTTGAACTCTAGATTTTGTTGCTATTCCGCATTACCGTGCAGTAGGAAATGAAGCAAGTGTACGCACAGAGTGTTAAAAATGCGGCTGTGTATAAAAAAACTTATTTAGGCACGGAGCTATTCCAAATTCAAGTATACAGCTGACCGCAAAACTTAGTTATGTAATTTAGTGGCTCTAGTCACCTGGTCTGAAGAATGTCAATACCACGTAATGAGCTGTCCTAGGACGGCGCTCGCAATGTAGTTCCTCGACGTACTCTGCGAATGATATGAATCTGACAAACGGTATGCAGTCCTTCTTCCGGGCCGTTGCTCAGCAAACTCGAATCGGGATAATCAGTTTTAGACGCACCGATCAGACATGGGATGTCTAGTTAAGAAAACCTGGTGAGGTGCTCATCGACTTGTTGTTGAATTTATTCACCAGCTGTACGCATCCAGTTGACATCAATGTGATGAAACTGTGCGCACTGACTTTGTCACGTATTCTGATGATGGATGTTTGCGACCCAAAACGTTTGACTGAGCGCGTTCCTGGACCGATGAAATTCAGATACCTAAGTGAGATCCAACACCAGCATTCGAAACCACGCTCGACTATGCAACTCTTATCTTCTTCAGTAAACAGTAAACCGTGCGAAAGCCAATTCAATATCAACCCAAAAACATTATCCAACGCGGCTTACATAGTCTGTACCACAAGGTACCCCGTCTTCTGATAGAAAATTTGGGTCCACCTGTATAGCGGTGTCCACTTTGCCGTCGCTGATGAGCAGACCAGCTCATAGGACGGCATCGCTGAGAGCGAATCAATAAGTTGGTCATCTCCCTGATCAACTCGCTCACGCTCAGTTTCTGTAGGCCAAGCTCAGGGCGATCAGGCACTTTTGATAACAACCGAACGGAAAGCTACGAACGACATCAGTTTCAAAAACCATTGAAATACTGGGTGACTTGGTGATTACCATTTACAGATTGGTGACTGAATTCCATTCTCTGTTCCCATGTTTGGTGTTTCTGTTCGTTTTCACCGTTCTCCTCTTCAGCGTTCTCCATCAGTCAATTGTGGGTGTATGACTTCAGAATAGCAGGAACATCTTTCGTGTTGTATACTTTCTTATGTCCGTGTATGTGACACGGACGAAGCATGTGATTCGCCCGGTTGACCTTAGTCGTTTATCTACAACCCCACTTTTTTAATCACATCTTGACACTCTATTACCTACCGGACCATTTCGTCGTTAGAAATTCATTTTTTCAAATCTCTTTCTGCCATCTGCTCGCCTTTTTAGAACGTGAAATCCAATCACCGGGCCAACGACGTGATAGTTGGTGAAGGGGAACCGCAAATACTGACCGCACGTTTTGTGTTCGGTCTCCTCGATCTGGCGTCCATGATCAATGAGAAAGTGAGTTACTTTTTATTATGGTCTTCTAAACTTTTTTTGCACTCATCGTGCAATCGATGAGCTTAAATTCAAACGAGGAAATTCTGTCGTTTCTAGTTGGCCGAAAAGAAAATTGTACCGGTCCCGACAAAATCCGAACTTGGGACCTCAATTTAACGAAATAATCCATCTGACTGAATAGGGGGCGTTCGGCTATTTCGCTCATTTTTGTTCATTGGAGTTTTTGTCTTTGATACGAATCTCCTAGTAGGATTTCATTGATTTTCACACTGTATGCGGTGGTGCACCTCTTTGTTTAAGCGCAACGGTCAAACTGCAAATCAGCTTATCCACACAGAGTTGTGTGTACTATCATGGGGAGTGGTGATATCGTTGGTCACCTTTTACTCTATTGAAATGCGATTCCTCTCGATATATTTTTGCTGGTTTTTAGGCTCCCATGTTCAGTTCATTCCGCACACAAAATTCATGGGTTTTAAACTTTTTTGTCGTTGATTGGTCAATGCCGATTCGACAAATCTGACCACCTATCCTTCAGTATAGTGCTATCGTTCAAATAAATTAATTTTCATGTTCTTGTCCCTGTCCATGACTTTGTTCATTGTGTTGGAATGTTTTTGGGTTCCAATGAGTTAGCAAGCTCTTCACCATGTTCTCCTTCCCCCTGGAAGAAATCAGTCTCAACGGAATATGGTTCTCGTATTTATTATAATGATAATAATATCATTTTGAATAATTCTGACTCCATTCGTTCATGACGTGGCGTAGAGGTATGAATTAGCTAGGATCAGCTTTGGCTCCCGTTGGCGCCACCCGCCTCCGTGGTCGGGGCCCAAGGGACGAGAATCGTCATTGATTGGAGACGTCGATGGACATTTCTGTGAATGGAAGTTAGTGGTTTGAATGCTGTGCATTCTGTCTGTCAAGTTTTGACGCCATGCCATCCCGACAAAAAAAATGGCGGAAAACGTCGAAAAGTGTGCGGCCAATTAATTAAAAAATAATTGCATCATTTTATTCTGTTTTATTCTCTCACTGTGTTCTAGTCCCCCTCTGCTCTTTTTTGTAATTGTTTTTCTCTGCGTTGGCACCATGCTTGGTTTCAAGCAGGCGTTAATATATATTTTAATAATAACAGTAATTTGTTATATATATATATATATATATATATATATATATATATATATGTATATAAAGTTTCCATAAACTCCGTAAATGAGAAGCGTGTGGTAATTACCGTACGGAAGGTTATTTTGTTGTTGATCAACAGTCAACTACTCGAAGTTCCACTTTTTTGTTTTTTATCTGTTTACAATAAGCACAATTTTCCATTTCCGAGGAAACTTCGTTGACACAAGATAGATCTTGTTAAAACGATAACCCGTTAGTCAGTGTGTAATTGTAAGGAATCAGCTCTGTGCGTCCTTCATAGTTGCACATCAGGAAACAGTTATTGTTCAACTGACTCATTTTTCTACATGTCTCTGTGTGTTTTATTTCTCTGTTTATGTCGCCATCTTGCTTGTCCACACACACACAAACACAAATCAGGTTCTCATCGAGACCCGCTCGCTCAGTGGCACATGGACCCCAATTGGGACTGAAACTACCGATTCGTCCGGTCGGATTCACTATCAGGTGCCTGATCAGCGCCGATTCGGGGTCGGACTGCACTCGATCTTGCTCAGTGCCGAGTCAGATCGAGAGCATCCCATTCAACTCACCCTGGCTGTGATTCCCCCACACACTGAGGCCGTGGTTTTCAGTGTGGACGGTAGTTTTGCTGCCAGTTTGTCTATCATGGGCAAAGTAAGTGAACGTACACGCGAATTTGATGAATTTGTTATGGTAGATGGGAATAGTTGTGCTCTGTACTCGTATCCATTGAATGTTGTGAATAGAAGGGAACTGCCGCCATCATGGTAGTTCATCGCTCTAAACACCTGATCGTGGGCAACCGGCCACATTTGCCAAGAATGCAATGGGTTTTTGCTTGACAAGCGTTCCTTACCGTGCAGCAGTGCATAAATGTGCATTCAGCTCTGTAAAGTAACTGGTGTCCCTCATTACCATCGCCATAGTCTATCTGCTTTCTAATATCTCTTTAGACACTGCGAAAGAAGCGTGTAACTGGTGCTATAATCACTCGTGCGGAAATCACTAAATCAACCCCATGTAATAACAATACTTATTTGCATAAAAGTGGCCCAACCCAATTGAAGACAGTCCTTATCCGATCAAAGAATGCAATCATGTGGTTTGTATGCCTTTTTTCATCTTGTTCCCTCCTGTCTGTGTGATGTACTTATGTCCATCATCGCTCTATTACTGCCCCTACTTGTGTTCTTCGCAACCAACTACTTACTTATTCGGCAAGTAGTAGGCAAACCACCACACTGGTATGTGTCTTGAAACCGTTCTCATTCCTTTATTTGCTCTCTTGTTATATAACGATGGTATTGAATATTTCAGGAAAGCGTTTGCGGCCACTTGGAGGCTACCGGCTGGTGAAAGTGATCGGTGGTGCTAGAATTGGAACTCAGGGCAGAAAGGTCTGAAGTTCATCATGATGACCGTTTGACTACCGCCGGTCACGGTAACTTTTAGAGGGCTGCTTCTCGTTGCCTCAAGGTCCCTTTGCACTAGCGAGACGAACCGGCTGCCATAATCTTGAGAGTTGGAATGAACAATCGCATGAGACCCCAGTAATTCAGGCGTGGTCACGAGTCGAATGGCAGTTGACCGAAAGTAGTCCGAACCTTGTACGCCAACCGACCTGCACCAGTCTCATCCTGAATGTCAAGGTGGATGATACATGCCAGATTGTTTCTGTACGGCACATGAACCCCCACACTGGTCCCCGGATCCTGGTAAACGTGATCTGGCCTTACGCCGCTGTCCCCATAGAATAATTCACGGAGGAGGACTCGAAGAAATATCCCCAAGTTCAGCCGCTCGGTCGAAGTCACTGATTTGCACTTTGAAATTCCATCATTGCGCGGTGTCATGCTTCATTATTCTTGTATGAACAAGGTTTTCCGCTAATATTTGGGAAGGTGATTCAGGTCTTCAGATTCAATTACTCTAAATGAAGGATGGTAGAACATTGTTCTCAGAAAGTAGTCAGGTTTTCGGCATTTTTAAAATTATAAAGTTTTTAAAATTCTCTTCCAACCGTATCTTTCATGCTACCGCGTAGATGTTTGCAAATTTTCCTTCCATTATCCTCCGCTTTAGGATCGATTCTCATGAGTCACTTGTTGTCAGTTCTCTTCATGTGAGTGGTCGTTTAGATTTTGCCGTATTTACCTGAGTGAACGTAAATGAGCTGCTATTTTATCAAACAAATAAAGTGAGGATGCTCCGAGGATATCGGTGGCGACTGAGCAATGTACATTGTTCGCTATAAAGTTTGATGGTAGACAGCATTTCAGCTTCATCCGGGTCGTTACCGCGTATGATCTTTTTATTATATTAGACCTAGGGTGCAAAACCGCATCAGATCCCAGTAGGTCAGTTGTGGTAACGAGCCGCGTGACAGTGCATTAATGTTAACCACCAAGGTCACTGGCGGTGACCTTTAAGGTGGTGAGTGAACCCTCAAAAACGCTCGACCACCACCGGTTGTAACCTGATATAGTTTTTCATTTCCCAAACTCACAGCTATGATTGTTGATTCGCCGTCCTACTGAAGTTGACCCTTGTGGTTAGGGGGTATATTCCTTCTTCCACTGTTGCAAAAGCAGCATCAAAAAAGAGGTGCGAGTACGTTTAGGTCAGTGCGATCATTTCAGTGGACAGATGTGAGCACGGAACTAGATTCTATGTATCAGCACAAGTTTGGTCTGTATTACACTTGTTTAGGTGTGCTTTCTGCCGTGCAACTCAGACACGAGAACATTTCGAACCGCTTTGCGCGTCCCATCGCTCAGTGATCCGGTTTTTACTGGTGTCCGTTGTTTCGCTCTTCGTCCACTCCATACAGGACCCGAAAATTCGGCCCGGTGCTGTAGATGTTGCACGGCATTGGTACGCCTTGGGTTATTTGATTATTTATCTCTCCGCGCGCCCGGATATGCAGCAGCGACGGGTGACCAGTTGGTTGGCCAATCACAATTTTCCCCAGGGAATCACTCTGTTTGTGGAGGGTATTTCAACTGATCCCCTCCGACAGAAGTGTCAGTTGTTGAAAAATATCTGCCAGAAAGTAAGTCAGCCCAAAATCTTTTGGTCAATATGTGTTACTAATTCACAGTATCCTGATTTTGCTTCGTTTTTGGGGGGAATTGTTTGTTTTCCGATTTAAATATTTTCCTAATGTGCTTACACATCTGTGTCGAGTGGAGTTTATTATTATGTGAATCACGGAGACCAGTAAATTGACAAACAGATATGAATTCATTTCCCCCTCTTACTGTGTTCCACAATCCTTGACCACAGGTTCTGCTAAGTTTATTTGCAGAATGAAGACGTGGCACAGGGATTTAACGCGAAAGTCCTTTCAGCCATTCTTTATCCCAAAAGCATTCGATTTTCTATTTTGACTACTGAACATATTTCCAGTAACTAATTGCCTAATATAAATAAACTGAACCGAATAGACTCATGCAGTTCCCCCAGGTAGGTCCAAGATACATGTTTCACCTTCAACGAAGCTATTTCAGGCTACCAACGGAATATGTAAAGTGATTGATACTGTTTGCGACCTCGCTTTTTGTTAGGTCCGCAGCCACCTGTAAGGAGCAGCCGGAGTAAATTTGCACCTCACAACTCTGTACCATAAAACAGATGCTTCTTGTGCTTGTCATTGTGGGTGAAAATGTTTGTTCTCTGGATGGAAATTTCGTGTTGCACTGTGAAATGTTGGACACCAACACCACAAGTATACGTCACTCCACGGAAATCCTTGGGACTGCTATACTCCACCTGGTAACGTAAAGATGCTCGTGCTTGGATATTAAATCAATTCTTTTGAAATGCGGGAAAAAAATACACGACAGTGTTTGTTTTTTGAACGGGACCTACCAGTGTTCACAGCTCTGTTTACTACATTTCGGAAGCCTAGACGAGACGAAGAGAAATATGGGAGGCCGATATTGCGTCCCAGCCGATCGAACCGATAACAGTGATCGACTCATTCAATTATGTTCCGACCATGGACTATTCCTAGCGAGTAAAATGTCTCGCACGAAAAGCGGCACTGACCAACCATGGCGTCCTTCTGAGCCTTCACTACGTTGGACTCAGATCGACCATATTGTTGTCGGTTACAGCTGGTGCGGATCAACTCAAGACTATCGCTCATTTCGCCCCACCTCTGTGGACACTGATCACGCCCTTGTCCATGCTCGCTTCCGCCTAGTTGCCGGGGATGGCCGAAACAACGCAAAAGCCAAACGTCTCCTGCGGCTGCTACTGGACGATAACTATACATATGCTTTCCAAGCAGAATTATCCACCAGGTCATCGATGCAGTCTCATCCGATGCTGATAATGCTGCGCAAGGCCATGGAACCAAACACACACAAAAACGATGTATATCTGCACCATCAGCTGAACTGTTAGATGCACATAGACCAGTTTCCCGAAGTCCAGATATAATGAGGCACACGGATGACTTGAACGCCAACAGATTGGGAACCTGAGAAACGACCGGGAGCAGTGGTGGATTGTGAAGTGTAGGCAGATGGAAAAAGGTGCGACGATCGGCAAAAGCCTCAACCTATTCCGTCTAATCAGAAATACCGATCCGAAGCAGACTACTTACAGAAAAGTAATTTATCAATGGTTCTCTCTCTCTCTACTTATATATATATATATATATATATATATATATATATATATATATGGATATTTTGATGTACCAGTATGACACGAGTATGATTATATCGACCGAGATTCGCGATCGGAAATCTGAGTTGAATGAATGTCAAAAATCGAGTTAATTCTGATTCGTGCAGAAGTCAATATAGGTACGACAACCTAACCTGTAAATACTTTTCGATTCTTGATGGCGACTCAGAATGTCAATATGTAACTCTCTGTCTCAGCTCTCGATATTTTAAACGACCTGTTCACTTTGATGTTTTTTTATACCTATTTGATACATCATAATGGTGATAGTAAATTCACATGTATTCCGTACACGTTTCACTGATGCATGCAGGTCCAGTTGAAAATTCATTGCGCCTACGGTTCGGGAAAAGATGTGAGCATGTATCGATCATTTAACGTGCCGCCACAAAACATTTTTGTTGTCGGACGAATCTCACGTTCTCAGGCGGCTCAGTCTACGGTGAGCGAATTTGTGACGGTTTTTTGCACACCTTTAAGAATGCAGCATGCAGAATAGCTGTGTGTGTTTGTGTATGGCTTTGGGTAAAATGTTTTGAACAACGTGCTCTATGTATCTGGTTTGGTGTGTTTGTCTTATCATGGTGACAGATCCACTTCCATATCTAAATCAAACTTTTTTTTGCCATCGCGGTCACTAGAACGCGGTAATTCGCATTAAATCTGAATGCTCATTAGCAAAGCTGTACAATATCGTTTCTATACATTTTTTTCTTGTTTTCGTAATGTGCAATCTCGCGCAATCTCAACGTGAGTGCAGTTTACTCAGTGAAAAATAGCGATTATTTTGTGTGATATTCGACAAATTTTCTAGTATCCTAACTGAAAATTAAATCGCTTCTCATGCATGCTGCGCGCTTAAAATAAAACGTACTCCTTCCTTTACGCGTTTATCATTTCTATTATTGTCCCCAAAACTCTTGTTCTGTTATCATCACGACGAGACTGCACCCTGACGTGGTGTGATGGCTTGCGTGCCTACATGACCCAATAAGCTATACAAGATGGTATCCTTAAGCCAAGGATGCAATCATCCCTGAAAGGCCAATAGGTAGAGGCCAGACGAAGTCCAGTCACTAAACCAGTTGATGGGCAACATCTGGTTCTAACCACTATGCCCCTGGAGATGATACTCCAAAGAATAAACACAAAGAGAAACAGTTTGCCGGTCTAAAAACCTCCACTAGATGGACGTAGGAGTGGAGTACCTGGGGTTTCTCTCGATGGTGGAAGAAGTCATCGCACTCCATTGGGCAGCTATCACCCGCCTAAGCTGGGTAGCCCCTAGCCCAAAGTATGCTGCCTTGCCCACGTTCAACTTGTTCCTTTGGCTCATGGGGTTGGGGATTGAATCCGAAAGGTGGATCGATAACGAAGCACCAGCGAAGACAAGACAGCATGCTTGCATCAATCAGGTCTCACGTGACAGATCAGAAGAAGTTCCTTCACGGGTGCTTGGTCACGTTCCCGTGCTGGGTCAACGAACCATTGTCTTGTGGATAAGACTTTTGAGTCAAAGGCTCTGGTTAGAGTTTCCAAATAAAATCTCCTTCTGTGGTGTGGGCAGCCGCGAAGTATGATTCGCCCAGAAACCTCCAGTATCTTTCCTGTAAAGGGCTCTACCAACTTTTCCTCCCTCAATTCAAGATGGATACAAAACGCCAAGAGTAGTTGTGGCTTTGAAGAAAGCAGGAGTTCAGGAGTTGGGTATGAATCGAATGCACTTCTTAGGCCTAAATGTTCACCTTATTTGGCTGTCTTTAACGTAAACACACTATGTCAGAAAGGGCAACAAGCTGCCTTCGCTAAAACTCTTGACCTTTAAAATAGATATATGTTGTGTTTCCGAAACACTCATACAGGACCCCACCTCTGTGATCCCGTTTCGCACCTCAGATACAACTTTAGTATCCCGCAGTACTCTTCGTGTGTCGGGTGATCCGGCTTCTAGTGCTCATTGTCTGGTCGGCGTTGGGATTGCTTGGAGCATGAGAGCTGAGCGTGCAATGTTAGACTAGATTTCAGTCAGCAGTCGTTTGTGTGCAGTTCGGTTGGACGGTTCTGTTCGTGTCAGCAGCAACAAACTGAAGCGCCGATGCTCGTTCGTTGTGTCTGTGTATTCACCGACTGACTGCAGCTCCTCCGATGCCAACGACGGATTCTGTCAGGATTTGTCTCAGCTGCTTCAAAGCTTGCGCTCAACAGGCGTGGTAGTTATTGCTGGGGATTTCAACACCCAAGTTGGCCATTTGGGAGGTTCCGAAGGATACATCGGAAACCCATTTGCTATCCCAGCCGATCACACCGATTACGGCGATCGTCTTATTTAGCTGTGTTCTGACCACAGATATCAGTTGCTTTGTTGGATGCTCACAGACCCGTCCCTCCGGATGCCACATTCAATGAAGTGCGTAAATCCCTGATACTCCAACTGAATAGGAGCCTGAGAAATGACCGTGAGTAGTGGTGGATTGCGAAATGTAGGGAAAGAGAAAAGGCAGCGTCCATTAGCAATGTTCGCAACCTTTACCGTTTGATTAAAGGTATCGGTCTATGGAAGCAAGGGGTAAATGAATTAATCAAGGATTTGACAAAACTCCTCGGGATAATCTGGGATAGTGAGCAGATTCTCAGGGAATCGGTAATCTCGCCGATTTACAAGAATGGCGCCAGATGCTCTTGTGAAAACTACAGAGGAATTAGCTTGATAAGTGTCGCGGCCAAACTGCTCACCGGTCTTATTCTCCACCGATCATCGATTGCCCGCGAAGTGTGTACGCGTGAGAATCAAGTTGGTTTCAGACCCGATTGTGATTTTATCGACGGCATCTTTACTTTCCGACAAATCTTAGAACACTGACACATATTTTGTAGACTCACAATCTGTGTCAAACGGTTATCATCGTGGACTTTGTACAATAACAACGACTCTGGTTCGATTCCCGCCACCGCCGGTCACTTTTCCGTTTTGCAGCCTTCCATTGGCCACGGCCCCCTTCCTGAATTGTTGTACAATGTTGTATAATAACTAAAAAAGGAAGCAAAAAGAGGGCATTTATCTGAAAGCGGCGTTCGATTCAGTGTACCGCACACTTCTCTGGCACTGCCTGTCAATGAAGGGTGAGCCAGAGGAACTTGTTGTTCTTTTCCAAAGCTTGTATGCGAATAGCCAAAGCCGAGTTGTTAATTACGGCGATCTTTCATCACGAGAACCGGTGTTCGTCAGGGTTGCTCCCTTTCGCCCTTTCTCTTCAATTCTGTAATTGAATTGATTCTTGAGGTGGTTCTGTCCTCGTGTGAAAAAGCGGTGTAGATCTTTGTTCAGACAGTAGACTATCTGACTTAGAATACACGGAATATATTGTTCTTTTGACTGAAGATATAGGTAGGTTGCAAGCTTTCTTGGGTAGCCTTAACAACAGTGTAGCAATGTTTGGGATGCGTTCTGCACCTCCAAAGTGTAAAATGCTGCTGCAGAACTGGGTTGGCTCAACACCACATCTTGCGTTGGCAGGGGAAGCTCTAGCTGAAGTTGATAAGTTTTCTTACCTGGGAAGTTACATCTCACCAGATGGACGTTTCGAGGCCAGCGGTGTTGTTGCATTCGGACTCTTTCTTTGTCTTCGTGATTTGCACTTATTACGTTGGTTGTTGGGTCTTTTTCACTTTATGTTTCTTTTCTTTTTGCCCTTTACTAGACAATGCTAGAAGGTAGCAACCGAAACCAGAGCACAGAAGTGCGAGGTGATTGTTTGTATAAATTGGACTGAAATGAACTGAATTCATGCCGCTGAAATACCATACCTTCACACCTTCCAGAGACGAGTGATAATCGTGTTCTTAGAAATTCTCGTGGCCTTCGACTCTGTCGATTAGACTGCATTGTGGGACTGTTTGTTGAGAAATAGAGTACTTGAGAAGAATATATCGGTCCTGAAAGAGTTGGACCATCATACCTCAGGTGTCGGGTTAGGGCTCATGACCAGCTTTCGCTAACCTTTGCTGTCTTCAATGGAGTACGACAAGGCTGCTCTAAATCCTCATTTCTCTCCAACGTTTTCTTAGAGGATGTTCTACGGAATGCCTTGTCTGATCATCTAGACTGTGGAGTTGGACTCTTCCCAGGGAACAGAGCCTTTGGCTCAAAATACCCCGATGATATCATCTTGCTGGATAATGTCTCACAGACAAGGCAAAACGTTCTGAACCGCTTGCCGATTAAAGTGTCCAGAAACGATGTATGCTACACCCCACCTAAGTGCAAAGTACTCTTATAAGACTCACAGAGCAGCCTGTCTGGTCTTATCCTTTGTAGTATCCAGTTAGTATTAGCCAATAGCTCTAACGAACTCGTGAGCTACAATGCAGTTGGAGGTGATTTTGGGGAAATCAGACCTCGAATGGTGTAGACCAGATTGGCTTTCTTGAACCTGCGTCACTCGTGGTGTCGCTACGAATTCCGTCGCTTATTGAACGGATGGGTCTCCAATGCCATAGTGTGCATTGTTTTGTTTTACAATTGCAAATTGTGACCGCTTCGTGCTAAGGACGTTCGGCAACTTTCCGTGTTCGATCGCCGAAGTCTCCGGAGCATTGCTCGTCTGTGGCAGGAACACCGTTTGGGCGACAACGAGGTTCGTCGTCGTGTATTGGGTGTGTATAACTACTCCCTGATAGAAATAAACACTCTACATCACCTTCAGTGGCTTGGACACATTTTACGCATGTTTGCCCATCGCCTGCCATTTCGTGCGCTATCTGGGCTTCCTGGGTGTGGATGAAAGAAGCTGCGTGGCTATCAGACCGTGGCTTGGCTCAGGGGTGTTGAGGAGTGCATGTCAGCATTGGCCTCGGTGCATCTCGACTCCCTGTTTGGGTCTGAAGGGATAAGGATTGTCGGCGGTTAGTGACATTCAGGGATATCGCTCAGAACCGAAGCTGGTGGCGTGAATGCTGTGTGACGTTCTTAGGATTCTCTCGTGTCCCATAAATATTGAACAAAAATTCGTGCAGTAAAACAGCCATGAAGACAGTTTGTCTTGTCCACTTTCTCCTGCTCGTTGCCTGTTTCCCTATTTGTATTGCTAGCATCATGCCTGACTCCAGGCTGGTTGTAATGTCATATAATATTGGTAATAATAATAATATTACTTATGCGTCTCTGATCGAAAAAACCTAATTCTGACCACTCAACTTGCATACACATCCGCTATTCGTCCTTATAGCCTCTGACTCGTGGCTACGCTGTTCACTTGTCCCAACTGACTGCGGGTCATGTCCTTTCTCGTCCTGTTGTGCGTTCCGTGAACCGTGCGATGGGTCAGTTACCATTCGATCGGCCTGCTTCCTTGCGGATCTCACCACCACAACCTGACCAGAAATCTAACTGTTCTGTCTCGAGTAAATAATCAGTTAGCTGAACGCATCCGATGCTTCAGTTCACGAATTTCCCCAGACATTTTCAGTCACGATTCAGTGAGGGGCGGCTCTTCTATTAGTGCTCATTTTTAGATCAAGAATACTGCCGGCGTTTGAATACTGCATACGCATGCAAAGATGCATATTGCCAACGTATCGTTTATTCGTCTGATTCATTCCTACTTGCCTTCGGGGCTCCTCATCGACATGCTCTCAACACACACACACACACACACACACACACACAGAGAGAGAGAGAGAGAGACGGAAGGACACATGTTTCTTCCCATACATACGCGGTGAGTGATAGCAGTGTTGTTTCGTCCCTCGTTTCGCAGTATCCGTGTATCCCCCGGCCTAGAATCAACTGTTAGGATAAACCGCCCTGTTACACTGCTTTCTACTGTCCACAGTGCGATTATCTTACGATTATCTTGCAATTATCTTACATAATTACACCCGTGACATGCAATCATTACCAAGACAAACTGGACTGTTACGACTCGTATACCCCATCCCCACCACACAGTCGTCTTCCACACTCACCACATACCGACATATTAACTGCATGATGATGTGCAATTGAAACTGTGATTCTCTCCGGTCCAATCCCATCCCACCCCACTATACCACACCCCCATTCCCATCAACCTGACCATGGCTTATCCTATATCATTATTATCAATACTGTTCTGGTGTTTATCACAACGTATATATGTACGTATGAATTAAAGAACTATCACGTACGCAGGCGTGCCGTTGCTTATCAGCTTGACCATACAGACAAGCACAGAGAATCGCTACTATTTTGTTTTCCGTCCTGTCCGGCCGTTCGTGTTCTGTTTGACGTCCCAACCTCGTGTCATTCGCAATTCCGTAGTCGTTATTGTGATTTTGAGACACGTCAGCACTTTTATCTCTTATCTGTACTTGGCACGAACCGCGCCGATCGTGCTTTACATTTGCCCGTTATACAATAATGGAACGATTTGTTTTCTAACAAACTGGTATAACATGATTTCCAGTTTTCGTGCGCAAGCACATGCACACAAACGGATTTGCTTCTGTCCAGAAATTCACTCCTTCGGTCATCTCTCACACTTTCTCCCTCTGTTTGCCTGGTCCATCCACCCCGCGCATTCCCGATCAACCTCTCTGTGTGACAGGATTGTCACAATTGTTTGTTGAACCCGATCCACACTTACTTGTTTGTATAATATGATAGAGTACATTTTCATAATGAAGCCACCCAAGGTTATCCTTTCTGCTGTGAGTTCATATGGTGCAAAGGTTTCCTAGGGAGAGAAAGTGCGGCATAGGACTACTATCGCCGTGATGTGTTCTAACTTGTTTAAGTGCTGGACTGGGGATATTCTTGGAAAAAGTTTCAATCGTTCGACGATTTCGGCCTTTCACATATTCTAAGTTCCGATAACAATGCGTAGTGGGTTTCGGTAATGCCGTAATTGCGAACCGGAACGTTTCAGTCGTAATTTTGTCCACCGACATTATTTGCAACGCTCGGTTTTTTGTTATATTATTGATAAATGCGAGTAAAAATTCCGGTTGAATGTGCATTCTGGATACTGAATGAGGTGACAGTGGTCGAATGGTATGTGACATCCCCCAGAGTTACTGGGGTCGGACTCCACCATGGCCAACGGTCACACTGGCTGATTATTACGCCTGCCTGTCCCTCCGAATTCCACTTTATTGGTTACCAGTTCTCTCTCAGTACCACGGGTGTTTGAGGCTGCTGAGCGTGTCTTTTTCACTGCACTCATAAGCTGGCATGTAGCGAAAATCCCCTGAGGTGACCTAGTCGAGTTAACGGAAGGCTTGCTCAGAGTTTCATTACATGTAAACTGGTTAGTGGGTTACAGTTACGTTGATTATTATACTTACACAACAACATAATCAGTCCAATTTATTATCTCGGACTATCAACAATGGCGGTAAGCACACCACTGGATGCTGCGAGCAGATCAGGTTGCTCGCTTTTCACATAGAAGAACTGCGGTTCATGTTTCTTGAAGTAATTCGAAGAAGGATTTTGTGCGAAACTGTGCTGAATGCCAATATTTACCACGCCATGAAGCACAGTGTTACGCCCGATTAAAAAAACGCAAGAACGGAGAGCATTAGTCCATAAACTATTTCATTTATGGAGAAGATGAACCGCTACTTTACATTCCAAATGGGAAATCTGCTTGCATTTTTCTCATTCAGCTGCTCGCAGCAAATTGGAATCAAACCGGTGACCCGACGGTTACCGGGAAGTTGCTCTGTCGGCTATGCTGTCATGGTACGACCAGTCGGACGCGAATAGCGCGAGTAAATGTCGAGCGACTCGCAATTGATGTTGTAATGGTACAAAACAACTGTTCTACGTTTCATCACTATACTAGCCTCGTCGGTCACTTCCCAATGGAACAAATAGCACAAAACTGAACGAGGTCTAAGGGAAACCATCATATACTTGTAAAGTTTACTATTGGCACAAGGAATTTGACTTATGTACTTGATGGAAAATCCACTTGTCGTACCGCGATAGCTCAGCTTGTGGAGCAACTTTCCGGCAAATAGAAGGTTGTCGGTCAGTGGCATGGGCTTTTTGATGCGACAAAGCAAGCAGATTTTTCATCATCTTTATGGCTCAGCCTTCTCAGGACAATAACAGATTCTATGAATTTTTATATTTCTTCTGAGACTTCAGACATTGAGTGATATGACTTAATACCGCGGTCAGTAGCGTAATTACATTCAGGGACCTTTTTGTCTCCGTGATTTCCGCAGATTACTCCACAGTTCTTTTCCACACAATGGTTCGATTCATTTTGCCATCAAATTGACCATGCTGCTAGGTAGCAACCAAAACCAGAGCAAGTAGTGCGAGGTTGTTAGTTTACTAAACTGAATTGAAGTTCCGGGATTAAATATGTTATCCTTAAGATCCGAAGGTTTTAGGCGCTGGTATGAGTTGTCGTTCAGTTCAGAAATCTGTCCGAAAGAATTTCTTTCGTAGTTTATCCCTCTTGTCCACCGAATGACCACCGCGAATAGATATCTGCAGACCAAACTGAAACCGTACGTTGTGCGCACCCGAAGTGGATCCATCTCCGAGATGGTGAAATTCCTATATATGCACTGAAGGTGATATGTGTAGTTAGATTTTGACGACCGGCGAAAAAAATGCGTTGGACTGTCCGCTTGAGATGATGACCGATGATGAGATTTGCTAAGTGAACTTCAAAGATGGTTCACTTTGTCGCGGAGTGATCGCGTGAAGCTGTCGACTTACTCCTACCGTACTGTTAGTGATGTGTCGACCAATGTGGACACCACTTTTGCGAATGTTGGTCCATTCTAAAGTGCTTGCATGGAAAATCCGTGTGAAACCGCACTTTAGGCAGTATTCGCTCTGCAGTGTCATCCATTGGCACAGTGTTTACCGCTAACCTGTTCTTGAATTTGAGAGAAATTAGCGGATCTTATTCCATTGGAACAGTCATAACCAGTTCATCGATTGCGACGGTTAACTGATTACTGCTTCTCAGCATCAGTCTAACTGAAATATGAAAACAATCATCGGATTTCAAAGTTGGGAAAGAACTATGAATAACAGTGTCATTTAGACTGTTAAGGTGTGTAAATACAAATGTCACCTACTCATATCTTCCTGCATATGACCACTGATCCGATAAATTTCGTGGTCGTGTAACCCACTGTAGAATCTCGATACGCTCTAAATGACCAAGTGCATTGGTCCAACACTCATGTTTTTGTTGACCACGTTTGCCTGTCCGACCTTGGGAATGATTGATTCGTATCCGTTCGCTCGTTGCCGTCCTTCCCGATTGATTTTATTTCTGACCGAGTATGTTCTGCGCTCGCGAGACAACGCTTTGATTCGGGACTGACTCGCTTTCTCTAGGCACATCTCTATGACATCAGCGGTCCGTTCGGTGTACACCTTTCTGAGCTTATTCGTTATGGGACTCTGCTGGTTGCTCAGTGTGGCCAAAAATACTGTAGACTTCCTGGGAAGAACGAAATCCTGAACTTGCTACTGATATGCTTGTTAGTAGACGAAGAAGTGGAAAAATCGCAGTGTGTGTAATAAATTCATAGAATGTATTACACTGGCATAAGGAGCATGAACCACATATAATGAAAATTCCTCTTGCCTTTTCACATTTAAAATTCCAACGCCGTGAGCCGAAATGGGTGGGAAAATTAAAATGGATCTTTCATTATATATGCTTCAGGCTCCTTGTGCCAATAATACATTCTATGAATATATTTCAACGTTCATCGGATCAAGTTCAGCCGTGTGCGTTTCGTCTCATTGGGAAGTGACCGATGAGGCCAGCCCAGTGCTTAAACCCAGGATAGTTTCTGTGCATCATTTGAATAGTGGTTCTCACACCATTGGATATTCACGTGCGTTATTCACATCAGCTGATCGTACCGCGTTAGCCCAGCTGGTAGAGTATCTGTCCGGTTAGTAGAGTGAAGCCAGTTCGATTGCGGCTCGCGATGTTTGATTTTTGGAAGTGGGAAATCTAAATCGGTTTTCCACTGTATATAATAAAGTAAAATACATGCTCCAACACTACTCGCTACGAAAAGTGACGATGAAAGTTGGAAAATAAGGAAACGAATAATGGAACTAAACTGATATGTCACCGAGGTTGTACGCTTCACGTTAAGGCTAAACGGAGACCGCATAAGGACGCATCAATAAGTGATCCATCCCCATGAAGTATATCAGGATTTACGCAAGAATAATTGCGGCAAATGTACTGATCCGTACGGGCTGCCATCAAGAGTGTCAATTGAATTTGCTCTGGGTTCACCCTCACTGGTAACGAGTTTATTCAATTAAATTTTAAGGCATAAGATATTCGGGATAATTCGAGAGTGGTACACATCACACTGGTGGCAAATAAAGGTACGTCCAGATGCTGATGAATATGGATCGTTTTGTTTCTTCCGTGAGCGGACTTATCACTTCCTTTTTTATATAATAGTAGCACGATATTTCAGGAAGGGGGTCGCAGAAAATTACATGCTGTCATTGGGGCAAGTGACTGGCACTGGAGTTCACACGTGGAGCATAGGGATTTTAAGCCCACCATAACGGCCGTTTGACCACCGCCAGTTAGCTATCTTGAAGATATTTGCACGAATCTTGTTGTATTGAACGTCCTCCAAGATAAGAACTTATGACTTCGACCAGTTTGCACACCATCACTGAAGCACCTCACTATTTGCCACTGCGTCTCTGACACAATAAATATTGCGTTCTATTCCATATAAAATGTAAACCTGTCAGTATTTGTTTTCGAGGCAATAATGATATTTTCAATTGCGTAATCTGGGAAAACTTGGAAAATATTCCAATTTCCGATGTTAGCCTGCCATCCACCGGAGTTCCGTTATTTGATCCCTTTACTAAAGACCAATAGATGACTCGTTGTAATGGTCACAAATGTGCATGATTTCTTTCAACGGCAGACCTTCTTCAAGGTAATGTTGTTCTTACATGTACGAATCCTTCATGTCTGTTCATTGGGATTCGGTGCTTATAAAGTTTACTTATGATACAGTGTTTCGTATGATCGGTACCAACGACTTCATCTTGGTCTGTTGCCCGAATGTTTATCTGAAATACCCAACTTTCTCGCTACCCATAACATGAGTATTTGCCGCACTGAGTGTCTGGAAAGTTCGTTATATCATCTTCTGTATCTACATGTTGTAGTCTTATACTTCATTGGACAACTTGTTGACTGATCTGCGTTCCTTCACGACTTGGTTGTGGATATCAATCTAAACTTAACATGGTCGAGTCATTTCTACACTGTGTTAGTATTTCACGTCGGTCACCGCAAGACATTTCCCATTGTGCCTAACAGAACTGTTTAAAAAATATGCAAAGTGCACTACGTCGTCTAAGAATCAGATTCGTAAGACGCATATGCGACTTGCATCGCTCCGTCAAGTGTCGCGTTGCTTAGAGGTCGTATTTGTTCCACAACGCAGTCAGTAAACTGAACAAGCTATTTTTCTTCTGAACTGTCACGGGGCAATAAAATTAAATAATAATAGAACGTGGTAAACAATAAAATGAGCAGTCAGATTGTTCTGGCCTTCCGATAGACCGAGTCGTTGTGCTCCGGGCAGACTTATGCCGTGGTTCCCGTCACGGTAGATGTTCAAAAGTACCACCATCCTGAGACGCATGCAAATCTGTAGCCCCTGAATCGTACTCTCGAGAACACTCTCCGGAATTGAAGTTGGAATCTCTCTGAAAATAGATTCGATTCGGGCGCTCAGTTCATCTAAAGCTTTTGAACTGGGATCGTTTACTCTTCTCTCGACATGATCTCTGCAAGAAAAAGTCTGACGGAATTAAGTCTGGACACCTCGGGAGCCATTGCAACTCTACCTTTCCTTCCATTCACTGCAAAAGGATGTCCTATCAAGTCAGACGTTTACAACGGCTGCGGAATAAAGTGACGCTAAGTCATGCTGGAAATACCTGCTAGATAAAATGGGTAAGGGTGGACATTCTAGATATTCAAAAAGTGTCTCCTTCAGCGCGTGCAGTGAGGTAGTTAAAGTAACCTTATCGGACGGAAACACAGGACCAACCAGCCATGAACCGCGGATGCGGCACCGTACTTTCACCTACAGATCGTCTTGTCTGTTACTTTCGTATTAGTAAAAGGGGCAAGTCTTACGCCAGTTCCTCCAGCATGGATAGCGCTTGGTGTTATGCAGATGGAATGTGGATTCATCGGTGAAAGTATATCTCTGCATAACATTGGTTGGATTGAGAGTCTATGCAGGAAACAATCACAGAACTATATCTTTTGAATGTAGTTCCTATGAAACAGATTTTGAACCGGATGAGATTCTATTATGCAGTCTTGTTTTCGCAGGGTATTTTTAATGGTACACGAGGAGATTCACAGTTTTTTTACCGGCCGTTTAAATGGAGGTGTCTAATCCGATAAACAAAAGATTTAACTTTGTAGTCTGATTTTTAGTGGCACCCGGACGACTTACGAAGATTAACACTGGTGTAAATTCTAATTCTGTGGATAACGTGAGCCCCAGTGGTTTTGACGGATCAGGTTGTCTGCGATGAAATTATTCTCATGTTTTTCGTACATTGAGGCTTCCTGCCCTAAACGTGTCTGCAGTTGTACCATATCGGAGACAGCCCAAGCCAAGTGAACACAAAGGCGCACGGATGGAAACCAATGATCGCGTTAACCGTAGAGTGCTCTGATTCCCCAGGATGAGGTGGATTCATTTGAGTAACTCGGTCGATATCTGTTTGTGCTCTGGTGTAATTTATTCATTTAATTCATCCGACGTTCGGCTAATTTTCTGCTGTCTGCATTTTTTGTTCCCCTGAGTCTCCGCTGGAGTCATTGCCCGATCTATCCGCATTCTCCGTGATAGGTTGCACTTTGTTTCTTTTTCCGCCTACTGAACAGTCACACATGTGTGGAACCAACTTTGATTGCTTTGATTCCGTCTGCTGCCCAATAAAAGTCTCCGTGGGCTGCTGTTCAGTTGGTTTTCTATTGGACTGATTCACTCGGGATCGCTTGCGTTATCCTCGAGCCTAATGCTCGTTATACATAATGACCCCACCATAAGACATTCGTCGAAGTCAAACTGTTAAGAAACTTGTATATATCGCGCTATAACTCGCGGGTAATGTATGGGACTGATGATGCTCTTTTTGGCTGGCTGCACTTTGGACTCCGCGTTTCACGCACAAACCTCGGTCGTCCAACCAACCTTGCACTCGGAGGCACCCGCTTCAAGCTTCGCTCTTCTTAGGGCGAGCTAGTGGTGCATTTCAACAGCCACGCCTTGGGTTTGAACCTGAGCCTTTTGCTTTGGAAGTCGTGTGTGTTGTCACTGCGCCACCCCGCTCCCGTCCGGACTAATCCGAATTATCAAGTTTAGTTTGTTCAGATGTCGTCCTTTATGGCAGCCAACAGTGCCCGAAGGCTTCACAGGCGAACACGGCCATCGTACCGTTAACTCCAATCGAATGCGTCCCACTAAGGCAGGCCTTCTCCGCAGGAAAGAACCAATGTACTCCTTTAGCCCGCTTCGCGTTTGGTATTCGTATATACCTCACAATTAGTTGCCAGTAGTGATAAGAAACTGTTGCTCGCTGATACGTGGAGCAGAGAATTGATAACATCTGACAAGTTTCGTGAATTACTGCACCACTACTACTGCTACTACTACTACTACCACTACTAATATTATAATTATTCATAAAAATAGTATTATTATTAATAACAGGTCCGTTATAATATCCAAGGCTCTTCGTTCTGTCGGGATCTGGTTTTGGAACAACACTAAAACGATGCGGCGACAGCCAATCTGTTCACCTGCATGCGTGACAAACACCGGGCGATAACTCAATTCTCATGCAGTTGGAGGACCCAATTACAGGTTCCGTTTGTCTTGCTTCAGCACATTCTGCTTTTCCGTACGACATCGCCGAGTTCCTTGTCACTGCATGTTCCATAATGGTTTTGATCAAGTAACTATGTATTCAATTCCTATGTTCATACTCCACCACACTGATATCACTATTATTCAGTTAAAGGGTAAAGTGGATACTGATTATATCCGACTAGATTCAAATGTCGAACATTGCATGCACCTATCAGTGTCGTTTGTATATTTTGGAAAGCGAGAGTGAAGGTATTGGAATGGGACCTATTCTAGGTGAACCAAAAATAACTGTCATACCTTCCGTAGTTCAAACGATTTTTGCCCCAGCATCCACAAAAGCAGGTTAACAAGCAGTGTTAAATTCTTTTGTTGGTTGGTTGATCGAGTTCTATGGATGTTTATTGCTTTTGGGTTGGACCGATACAAAATTGCCTATGGAATCAGTATTTCTCTCTCTCTCTCTCTCTCTCTCTCTCTCTCTCTCTCTCTCTCCCTCTCTCTCTCTCTCTCTCTTGTCCACCACAAGTTCACGTGAACGTGGATATCCAGAAGCTATACTTTGTGGACTTCCCTAGATGAACTGTGTGAAATAGCTACCAGGATTCAGTCCTGGATATCTAAGGTCAACCGGAAAGCTTGAGATCTCATTCAGTAGCCAGACGAACAGGATTTATCTTACGGTAAGCCTGCTAACACAAGTCCATCTTCTCAGCATAAGGTAAACAGGAAAAACACGACGTAATATACAGTCGTAGTTAATCAAAAGCAAACCAAAATAACGTGAAATTCCTGTATAATTATTGCCTCTGGCTAGGTCTGGTAAGTCCTGCGTTCCTATCCAACCAGAAATTTTAGTTCATCCAACTGGCTGCACTAATCCACCAATCAACCACGATCTGTGGCTCACACAATGAACTCAGGAGGCTCACACTGTGAAAGATACTTTCGGTGTCGTCTCTCCGTAATTTTCAGCATGCACATTAGTTCTGTTTCTCGTAATCCGCCCTCTCTGATAGTTCGAATAATCATTGCTTCCAGCAGTCTAGCTATGCGTCTCATGTGTATTTATTTTTTGAACGAAACTCTCACTATGAACATCATATATATATATATATATATATATATATATATATATATATATATATATATATAATTGGGAATAAAGGCTCGCTACTGACTGGTCTCTGACTTCGGACTATTTTCAGCATCATCCAGTCAGTCAACCGTTTCGTGCAAAAAGTCTGTTCGGATAAAAAATCAGCACGTGAACAAAATAATTCGCGTCATTCACAGACTGCGGCTTGTAGTAGTTAACGGTGACTATTTAGTTAACCAGGCTTTCAGGGAATCGCCACATAGCAGCTGTATAGTACTTCCCAGGCTTGGCATCGATAGGTAGAACCCAGTTCACTTGATATGACAAGTTATCAACTATGGTGCTGGAAATGCTAATAGACCTACCCTGGCATCAAGTCAATTCGAGTCAACTCAACAAACGATTTTATGTACCTGGTTTCCTGTCGTTTAAGAGGGACCTAATGGCTATCATTTAAGAGCTTTTAAAGATGTTAACAATACCATGGCTAACATTGTGGTTCGCTGTCTGTTCGCTCACTTTGGCCGATAAATGAGAACACCAATTGTTCCCCATATTTTATAGAACACAAACTTTACTGTCAATTCAGATATCAGATTTGTGCAGATTTTTCTCTCGAGCTCCTGAGGGCCATGTGGAGACGAGTCCAGCCTGAATTTCATCTCATCCTTTAGAATAGTTAGCATCTTTTCTTTGTAGGATGACTCGTCCATTATCACTACTCTGGATCCTTTATCTTGACGTGAAATTAAAATGTCCGGATGCTGCTTCGATTGCTTAAGTGCACAGATCTAATTGCATCGAGTCACAAGTCGCGTTTGAAGTCTTCTTCGACTAGCTATCGAACCTAAAACCACTAAATCAAGACGCAGCAGGCTGGCTTAAATCAAAGTTAGTGAACCTGGAACACCAATACAGGACCTCCCACACAAAACAAATACTTTGTTGAGGGAATAACAGATCAGAGCACTCAGGCAATCGAAGCAGCATCCGGACATTTTAATTTCATGTCAAGATAAAGGATCCAGAGTAGTGATAATGGACAAGTCATCCTACATAGAAAAGATGCTAACTATTCTGAAGGATGAGATGAAATTCAGGCTGGACTCGTCTCCACATGGCCCTCAAGAGCTTGAGAGAAAGATCTGCACCGAACTGAACACGTTAATATAAGCAAATCTGATATCTAAATCGACGGCAAAACACTCAAGATCTAGAGAAACCCAAATACCAGAAATGTATAGTTTGCCGAAACTATATAAGGCAGAGGTGTTCCAATGAGACCAATCTTAAGCATGGTCAGTTTGCCACAACATGCCTTAGCCAAAGGGTTAGCGCAGTTGTTGGAACCAGTCAGAGATACAATAGCATAAAGGACACCTTCGAAATGTGCCAAAAGTTCAAGGATCGGAAAGTAAGAAACAAAGATGCCTCCACAATAGACATGAATTCTCTGTTCACTAATATTCCGCTGCATGAAATTATTGAGAAAATTTGTCAAACTACTGAAGAAAACAGACATAATGTTGGACTGTCCGCGGGTGAGCTAGCAAGGCTTCTACTGCTTTGCACATCAAACTTGCGCTTTTCTTTTCTCAACGGACGATTTCGGCCAATAGATGGGGTCGCTATAGGAAGTCCTGTCAGACCTATTCCGGCACATTATTTCGTTGGTTGTTGGAATGTAAATTACAGCGAGACATTTCAAGACTTGACGTCTACTGCCGATATGTTGGTGACATATTTGTCATCAGTGACATCAGCAACGAGCTTCGTACCCATGAAATATAAGACCGATCTAATTTGAAAGTTTTTTCACAAGTCACGTGAAATATTCACGGAAGACACGTTAGCTAATGAGTATGAAAAGCTAACGAAAACCTTACCGTCCGACGTTTATCCACTACGGTTTATTCTGAAGCGCTCCGCAGAAAAGCCGTTTTTTACGAAGCCACAAACTGCTTAGAAGTTAAAAGTTTTCCTACAGTTGCCATTCAACGTTGACGACGTCAATCAACTAACTAGGAAGAGCTTGAATTCAGTCGTCGAAAGCACTTACTATGCCATCGATCCAGTTGTTATTTTCATATCCACAAGGGTACCAACACCGTCGGTGAAAGAACCGCCGCCCCTCTGCGAAAAATCAAACTGCGTCTATCACTTCTCATGTGAATGCTCAGCCGTCTACGTAGGCAGAACTGAGAAACAGTTGCGTTACCGAATAAATTAGCATTTTCCGGTGTGGCTTCCAAAGCAGATAATTAGTCAGACCACAACGGTGACGTCGTCAACGAAACCAAAAGCTATCATATCATTAATTACGAAGGATCTGATTGAGCAAAAACACTTCGATAATCCAAGTAACTTCTTTAAGGTTAGATGCAACATCACAAATACGAGATTGCTTAGATATGCTGAGGTCCTAGTCATTCTCAGTAATAAACACGAGCAGTGCAACAGTGTGTATGGCTTATCAGCTTGGCTTCACTCTGGTGACCTAGAATTAGACCCCCCCTTTCTGGGTCTTTACATTTCAATCTTGTCTCATTTTCATTGGTCATTCTATGGACTATACGAAAATCACATTAACTGCAGCGTGCACAAGTACGAAGGCAGCGAAATGGTCCAGAAAATACTGTGTAAACCTATGTTTCTCACTTCTCTTTTCAAATATGTGCCATATATATATATATATATATATATATATATATATATATATATATATATATATATATTATATATATATATATATGCATATATATATGAGGGTCGAATTTCTATATATCCTACTGAGAACGACAGAAGTAGTTAGATTTCGACATCGGCGAAAAAGCGCTCTGGATTGTCCGCTTGCGATGACGATAACCAATATCGAGATTTGCTAATTAAAATGCCAAAATGGCTCATTTTAACTCGCAGAGATCGTATCAAGCTACCGACGTACTCCTATCGCACTTCTGGTGATACATCAAACAATATGCCCGTTCCTATTTCTAATAAACTGGCCCTGTAGTTCAATTTTCAAGAGCTTGTATGGAAGGTCTGAGCTAAGTACCAATTTAAGTGATATTCGCTCGACAGTATATCATCCATTGTCATAGTATTTATATGTAACTAGTTCTTGGCTCAGTTGTATATATTCACATTGGTCTGGTGAATTTGTGAGTATTTAGTGGATCACTTTCCCTTGTAACTGCCAGCCACGGTTCATTGATTGCAGTGGTCCAGTTATTCCTGGTTCTCAGTAGCAGCCTAACTTGAATGTCAAAGAGACCATCGGGACAGAAAATCAGGGGGAGAAGACTATGAATAGTGATATCATTCTGGCTGTTAAGTTGTGCAACTGCAAGGGACACTTCTCACATCACTAGGTCATATCTCCCAGCATATGATCACTGATTAGATGGATCTCGTGATTGTGTAACGCACGCGGAAACCCGATACGCTCTTAATGGCCGAGTGCACTGGTTCGGCTTTTACTACCTTCCCCCTAAGCCGCGGACTGATCGCCTAATATCGTTTACTTGTCTCTGACAAGTGGTATACTATTATTTGCAAAACCAGCCACCAAAACCGACTGCGGGTTAAATATCTGTAGTGCTTGATCTCGTGATTGGAATAATTTCATTCAAAAGACTTTATTGAGCTGTCAGATAGAAAGGGGCGGAAATCACTTCAGTTTGTTCCGGCGGAATATATTGTAACTGCAATCATTATGTTCTTGATCATCTGCGTCTAAAGTGTAACTTTGGACATAGCTGGCATGACCTCATAATCGAGCAGTTCTCCGATCATTTTGGTAAAGCGTATCGGGTGACTTTGGAAAGCCCTAGAGAAGTTGGCAGGCTTTATTTGACCTCACAGTTCCCCCATTATTTTTGCCGGTTCTCTAGTGAAAATGTTCTTTCATTTTGCAAAGGTTCATTCAAATTATATCACAATCCAGTGGTATCTCCCTTCCTAAATGAATCAGTTTCCTGGCAGAGGACCACTTTGCTTTGCGTGACCTATCTTGGAATAACACCACAGTTTGATTTTATTCTGAGAAGATGAAAAGTAGTAATCTGTTGCTGTTACAAGCAGACGGTTCTAGTGAACCGCGTAGTCACCTGCATTTCTCAATGACAACGACATTTCTCTCGTTAATTCGACCATATCAGCCACAGTACGAGATATAGAGACACATGGGATACTTTTGGTAATAAGGACACTTATCAGGAGGTGGAGGATAATGTCGAACAAGCTACTACCCACACCCATTTATCTCTTTGTATTGGTATTACTGCTTATACACAGCTAAATCAGCCAGAGAATAAAGCTGCTCTAACAGTGAAATGACAATAAAGCGCGGCGCGGATCAGGTGTGAGACAATTGGTCCACAGTTTGTTGTCAGTTTTGGTCGCCTACGGTAATACCTTTATCTTTTGGTCGCATTTTATCTACTTCCTTTTATTCGTAAAATATTTCTGGAAAGGCGTTGAGACCAATTATGGGCTGCCAAATGAGGAGACCGACCGACGGCATTTTCACGCTCACAAATTCACCAGACCAATGTGAATATGTACAACTGAGCCAAGAACTAGTTACAGATAAATACTATGACAATGGATGATATACCGTTGAGCGAATATCACTTAAATTGGTACTTAGCTCGGACCTTCCATACAAGCTCTTGAAAATTGAACTACAGGGCCAGTTTATTAGAAATAGGAACGGGCATATTGTTTGATATATCACCAGCAGTGCGATAGGAGTACGTCGGTAGCTTGATACGATCTCTGCGAGTTAAAATGAGCCATTTTGGCATTTTAATTAGCAAATCTCGATATTGGTTATCGTCATCGCAAGCGGACAATCCAGAGCGCTTTTTCGCCGATGTCGAAATCTAACTACTTCTGTCGTTCTCAGTAGGATATATAGAAATTTGACCCTCCAGGGGTGGATACACTTCCACTGAACACGCTGTGCAAAAGATGATGAGCGGGTGTAAAAAAGCGTCTGGCACGGAATAGAAAACCAACTTTGCGTGCAGCGTAGGATGTAAGCGCGGACACAATAGGGGATCAACAAATGGATGAATTTATGGATAAGCCTAGTAAGGAAATTGGTCCTGTGTAGCCAGAATTCAGATGAGGGGAATAAGGGAGATGTTTAAGTGAAAGAGATGGCTGAGTAATTTTTAAAGCATGGAAACAGACATTTTCTGCGAAACCCCAAACTGAAATTTGTTCTAGCTCAGCAGGAAGTGATGCTTTAGGTACAATGATCGTGGTCAATGTTGATGGTTTTCTGGAGAGTGATAAAATAAGAAAAGACGCAGTGGAGAGTTGCATCATCCACAAAACAATGAAGTGGATTTGAGATTGAAGATTGAGGATCATTATTAAACAGAAGAAAGAGGATCTGCGCAAGTATAGAACCGTGAGGAACACTAGCATTCACAGGGAACGACCGAGATAGAGCCCCATCCACTCGGACGGAGAAGGTCCGCTTGCTGAGGAAACATGACGTCCATGGTACGAGAGCCGGATGAATCCCGAACGAAGACATTTTCGACAGTAGTCCTTCATTCCAAACTCGGTTGAGTGTTTTTGATATGACCAGAGGGACCAATGAGTTTCTCCGTTGTTATCGAGTACGGCCGACCAGGAGTGGGAAATGACCGTTAGTAAGTTGCCCCTAGAACGACGTGGACGGAATCCATATCGACTATCATTTAGCAAATCTTCACATTCGAAGATAACGGTTTCAAATGCTCCCAAAAGCACAGAAGTGAAGGTGATGGGACGAAAGTTGTTGGGGTTGGAAGGGTCATAATTTCTAGGGATAGGAAAAATGGCTTTCTTTCACGAAATTGTAGAAGTTTCTTGATTGAGGGAAGTGGGGAATAAGCGACGAAAAAAACGGGGCTAACTATGGGGCACACATTTTTAGGACATTAAGTGGAATACCTTCCGGATCGGGTGGCTTGGAAAAATCCAGATTGTTCAGAACTTGACGAAACTTTCTGGTAGTTACTGCAGGAAGAAAAGCCTGGCTAGGAAAGGGAGAAGAAGATAGAGGATAAATGGAGCTGACAGATAGAGTGGAATTTGAGGCAAAACGGGAGGCATAGTCCTCGACCTCATCGAGAGGGTTGGAGACGAGAGAACCAGAGGAGTTGCAAATGGAGGGGAAATTGGAAGGGCAGAAATTACGGGGAACCGCCTTTGTAAGGGAGCAGAATGATCGGCTACCGGTAAAGGACATGGTTAGTCTTTCAGCTTTATGGAGTACGAAAAGTTCTTTAGCTCTCTGTATGGGGAGTTGGCTTTTTGTTCCTAGCTTGTACATAAAAGTGTCGAGATGTTCGGTGGGGCGACTGGCTCCACCGGCAGTACGCTGAGTTTTTCAAACGGACAGCAGGTTGCAAGCGTGGTACAACCACTCAGAGGACCGTGAGATGCCGAGTTTAGAGACGTGAGGAATGTAAAGAAGTATAAGTTGAACCTTCTCAGCGAAGTCTGAAGCACACACGAAAATATCCGACATAGAATAGTAGTCGTTCCAAGGGTAACAGGACAGGAAGTCGCGAAAACCATCCCAGTCAGCAGAATCGTAACGCCAGATGTACCTAGAGTTTGATATTTTAACGGAAAGAGAAAACTGAGTGGAGAATGAGGTGAGACAAGGGAAGACGGGGAAGTGACAACAGTGAATGAAGAGGGATTGGATGTAAGTAAGAGGTCAAGAGTGTGTGAATGGTAGCCAATACGACAGGAATTGTGTGTAGACAGGTCCACGAGTTGACAAAGGGTGTTGACTACAGGGGCTACACGTCTCCAAGCATTCCTTTTTGACATAAACAGTATGATGGGCTCCTGTCAAACTCATAGAAGCGACGTGCAGTCTAGTCCGTCGATCACGAGAGAAGTAAAAACATTTTCACTAATCTGTTTGATTACGGGGATACTGTCTTTGAATAGATACCATGCAAAAATGATAGGTTCTATACGTTCTCGACCGGAAACCTTATTCCTGGGGACAATTTTAGCCGCAAAAATATTAGTGTCAGAAAAAATATACGGCAAAAGGTCGTTTAAATTAGGTGCGAAAGAAAAGGTGACAACGATTAGCGTGATCGAATTCTGCAACTGGTAAATATGACAGGTAGTTGAATGAAAGCCCAACCTAACATGATATGCGAAGATGTCACGCATGAAAATAAATAACGAATGCAGAGTTACTCAGTAGGTAACAAGCAAACGTAGTGAAATGACCTTGGTTGTTATCGGTAGCCAACGAAGGGTGGCCTTATTATAACTGTGTTGGGAATGTTTGACTGAAAGTTGCTGAACTGGTTAGACGATCGGTCTGCTGCTGGCATGTCTACCCCACACACATCCACGGAATGATGCAAGCTCTGACGGAGAGCGGTATCGCTATGAGTCGTCTGAATGAAAAAAGGCTGTACATCCTGATGTTGATCACCCCTTCTGAAGAGAAACCAAATTCCTAGATTCAATCTGTAAGATCACTAAACCTTACTTCGCGGTTTCCTTAATAAACGTGTTCTTCGGTCCTTCGTACTGCATGGATGACATGCACGTTACTCCAATGATGAGTACTGTACAAACGCGTTAATCAGAACAGTATTCTCCACTACCCGTGAGAACGAGAAGGCGATTCAGAGAGAGTGGTTAGCGTGTACTTGAGAGCGTGCATGAGCGCATGCGCAAGAGCAAAGGTCAAATGGTTACCGCGCTTGGCAGTCAGCACTCAGTTAAACAATACACGTGGTAAAAACATGAACAAAAATGGCTGTCGTTACAAATCAATCGAGATGAGACAATTTTGTATGGAATATTTTCAGATCGTCTCAATTTCATATAATTCAAAGTACAGCCGTTATGCTGAGCTTAGCAACGGAAACAACGGAAGTGCAGTATACGTATTGCACGATTGTTGGGGATAATGGGCAGAGCATCGTGGAGATAAAACATGTGACTAGTATTCGGATGACGTAAATTTCAGTATCATATCGGTGATAATATCCCGAATAACAGCGAAAATCAATGGAGCAGAAACAAAGCAGCCAATAAATCGATAGAGAAATAACTCGAACTAAAATGAAAACGAAGGAACAATCAGTTATTCAAAAAAAAACAATCCAAAGAAACAGCCAACAGAAAAGAAAGAAATGAAAACTTATCTAAATGTACATCTATGCGTCCATCTATTTATCAATCGTTACGTGATCTATCTATCTATCTATCTATCTATCTATCTATCTATCTATCTATCTATCTATCTATCTATCTATCTATCTATCTATCTATCTATCTATCTATCTATCTATCTATCTATCTATCTATCTATCTATCTATCTATCTATCTATCTATCTATCTATCTATCTATCTATCTATCTATCTATCTATCTATCCATCTATCTATCTATCTATCTATCTATCTATCTATCTATCTATCTATCTATCTATCTATCTATCTATCTATCTATCTATCTATCTATCTATCTATCTATCTATCTATCTATCTATCTATCTATCTATCTATCTATCTATCTATCTATCTATCTATCTATCTATCTATCTATCTATCTATCTATCTATCTATCTATCTATCTATCTATCTATCTATCTATCTATCTATCTATCTATCTATCTATCTATCTATCTATCTATCTATCTATCTATCTATCTATCTATCTATCTATCTATCTATCTATCTATCTATCTATCTATCTATCTATCTATCTATCTATCTATCTATCTATCTATCTATCTATCTATCTATCTATCTATCTATCTATCTATCTATCTATCTATCTATCTATCTATCTATCTATCTATCTATCTATCTATCTATCTATCTATCTATCTATCTATCTATCTATCTATCTATCTATCTATCTATCTATCTATCTATCTATCTATCTATCTATCTATCTATCTATCTATCTATCTATCTATCTATCTATCTATCTATCTATCTATCTATCTATCTATCTATCTATCTATCTATCTATCTATCTATCTATCTATCTATCTATCTATCTATCTATCTATCTATCTATCTATCTATCTATCTATCTATCTATCTATCTATCTATCTATCTATCTATCTATCTATCTATCTATCTATCTATCTATCTATCTATCTATCTATCTATCTATCTATCTATCTATCTATCTATCTATCTATCTATCTATCTATCTATCTATCTATCTATCTATCTATCTATCTATCTATCTATCTATCTATCTATCTATCTATCTATCTATCTATCTTTCTATCTATCTATCTATCTATCTATCTATCTATCTATCGATCTATCTATCTATCTATCTATCTATCTATCTATCTATCTATCTACCTATCTATCTATCTATCTATCTATCTATCTATCTATCTATCTATCTATCTATCTATCTATCTATCTATCTATCTATCTATCTATCTATCTATCTATCTATCTATCTATCTATCTATCTATCTATCTATCTATCTATCTATCTATCTATCTATCTATCTATCTATCTATCTATCTATCTATCTATCTATCTATCTATCTATCTATCTATCTATCTATCTATCTATCTATCTATCTATCTATCTATCTATCTATCTATCTATCTATCTATCTATCTATCTATCTATCTATCTATCTATCTATCTATCTATCTATCTATCTATCTATCTATCTATCTATCTATCTATCTACCTTTCCATCTACTTCTGTATCTTTCTGTCGATACATCTGTCCCTCCATCCTTCGTCGTGTTATTTCTATGTATAATTGCTGTACTGCATCATGCACTGTTATCGATAAAACCTTTGGGATCCATGGAAACAATGGACAGCACTTCCATCCTTAGTAAGATGCAACAGGTCTGCTAATCCACCGAGTCCCAACTGGGATTCCAACTCAGGTGAAAATTCTGTACGTATCTCTTATGGAATTCAATGTTTTGAACTTCTGCACTGCATGATGAGTCGTATCATGTAAAAATCGTTTTTCCTACTACTCACACTTAAACACACAATTATTCTTTGAATCAATGGTTGATTCCCTGAACTGGGAATGGTCTCATTTTGGGGAATTTAATGGCCTCTTAATAGATTGTTTATTCCGTCTTGTGTCAGAAATCACAGCTGTTATGACAGATAATTACATAGTGTCTCCAAGGTAGCTTATCGTTTGAAATTTTTAATTTCTCTACTGTTTGACTGTGCTTACATATACCAGAAGTGTTCGTCGCTGGTGTTCGTGACGAACATATTGAAATAAGAATGATATATCGATTTGTCAGCTGAGTTTTGGTCGTCGAAGTGGTCTAAAGCCTAACTGTTTTCGCGGGTGAACTTCACGTCGTCTCCCGGACGTAGGAGGGATGAGAGGCCGGTGCGGATCCCAGTACGACCACTGCGCCGGGTTCATGAAATAGAAAGTGACCCAGAATTTGGACAGTCTACTAACGAGGTGTACGAGGTCCGGTGAGAGTGCGACCATGTGGTTGTTTGTCTGGGGCGAGCAGTGCCCGTCACAGATCTTGGTAAGAAAATATTATTGAGTAAAATGTTTGACAATATTTTTCATGTCCCAGAGGTAAACTGTTTCTCTAATCCAGTCCAAAACTGTCAATAAGTTGTCATTTTTCCTTTTTTTCCTGGTTATGGTGGAAGGAGAAATGTTCTCAACCTGAGATGCCACTTTTAGACGTTGTGAGAAGAATGGGCAAAGATAACTGGTGACGAGGTTGATTTTTAAGCTGACTAATCTTCATTTGCAGAATATTACTATTTTAAATGTTCGAAGTGGTTATTCTATTATTGGTCTTGAAAGGTCTTCCTGTTTTAGTCAATTTCACTAATGGCTGTGAGTGATATAGTAAGAATGGCAATCGAATAATCGGTGAACATGTGCTCAAACCTGGAAAAAGTTGGACTAAACTCGGATTTTGAATGACCTGCATCAGTCGTTAAACTGAACCCCCAAAGTTCACCTTTGATTGTTGGGATTACATTGCTCAAGGAATTCTAGAAACAAACAAGCAACAGTAATACAATATAACAACTTGTGTGGAAGAAAATAAGTATGATTGCTGAAACCAGAACTGTACTCCGAACGTTGCTGTTCCTTATGGACTGAAGATAACGATATTGAACACAATGCATCGTAGCGCATAATGGGAGTGGCGTGGTAATACAAGTCAGGCACAGCATTGATCACCAATACAGTTTATCTTCTCGATACTACTAGCGATGATAATGTCAGGCAATAGGCTTCTATTCTGTTAGCAACAACAGCACATTGACTGATCCGTAGGGATGAGTTCCGTCTGTTCTAATTCAGCGCAGACTGTTGAATTCCAGCTGTCATGTCTCGCGAGCTATCCGGGATTTCCACGAGAATACGAGACATTCATACCAATTCGAGTGCCAGTAAATGACATTTCAACGTCCATGGCCTAGGATCGATAGAGGCCGAATGAATCAGTCGTCCTGTCACCGAGACGGTGTAATTTATATAAACCAATCAACCGACAAGGACAAATTGACTATTGACAGACCCCTACTCATTATTGGTGTTCATTCCGTGTTTGTCCCGCAGGATTTTTTGTTTACTGTCTTCCAAGTAATTTGTAAACGGCTTGAGAATGAATTACTAAAAACCAATTGTTTCGCCCAGTGGGACTTCTGAATGGTTTTTGTTTTGGTTCACCAAAACGGTGGATCGGGACTGAACTCCATTTTTGCCCTGAGCTGTTTGATATCGAGTTTCTTCTCAATTTCTGTTTGACATTTGTTTCAAAGGTATTTGGTCCTCAACAAAGAAAAGGCCCACATGGTTCTCTGTTTTTTTCAAGATCCTTTCCTGTGTTCAAATTTCATTATTCTATTTGATTCACTTGCTTTGATATGTGTAACGTAGAACAGAGTCAACCTCATAATTGCAGGTTAGTAACACAGGGTTTATGCTAAACTATTTAGGCAGAGTACCAAGATGGCTGGAAGTAGAACAATAGTCCCATTCCGCATGTTTTCAGAGCTACCTTTCCTGATTTTAGAGCACAAACCACTGGATCGATGAAATACGGCATCACTATATGTATGTATGTATGTATGTATGTATGTATGTATGTATGTATGTATGTATGTATGTATGTATGTATGTATGTATGTATGTATGTAAGTATGCATGTATGTATGTATGTACGTACACATAATTTCAGTACACTAGATAAAATAATCATGAAACATGCCTTTCTAGAGATCATCTTGAAAGAAAAGTCGAAATTACGATATTGCAAGATTTATGTTCAGGACCACTTCACTGCACGTCGTACTGCAGAACGAAACATTTGGAATCCGGAGGTGGCAACTAGGTGTGAGTGGGCAAAAAGCAACACAAAAATCCACGTCACCGTAGTATACACAAATGGACAAACAGTATTTTTGTTGACGCAAAGAAGGTTTCCATCAATGAGTATAAATTGCTTCGGCTTATTTTAACAGTTTCATGATTTGGTTGTATAGACAACTCAAAACTAAATTTCTCCGTCAACTTGACGTTAAACCTCCCAATAAATAACGAGCTACAAATCAAGACTGAGTCGGGATTTGTGACGTTGTCACCATGATATTTTTATTGTCTAACTTTGATCTCAGTCAGAGATATGTTCAGCCATCCGGTTGTGTAAATGTCGCTCTTTTCGGCTTACATGGGTGGCTCCGCACCCGCATTTGAATTCGTAGAATGAACTATACATATAGGGTGCAGAGTCAGATGTTCTTCAAACGGAGATATGGGTATTCTGTTAGCTCGGAGAACAGTGTTGAGGTCGGCCTCACGACTACACTGAAGCCCGACCCATCTATCGAAAAAGCACGTGGACAGACCAGTATCTGCATTTCTACAGATTCGTACCTATGAAATATGAGCGGGGCCTGGTGCGAGCAGTTTTCAGCAGGGCATGAGAGCAACTAATGGAAAATCTAACGATAAAAGCATATCCTGAGGCGTTCGTCGAGAGACATAACAAACAGATGATCACGGAACAAACGTTTGTCTGAGAACCATAAAAGACAGCCGCACTGTCTTTGGCTGAAAAGTGACGATACCAAAGGTTGACCAAACGAAGGTTTGGTTCAGAGTTTTCTCGGACCCACTACGCTATCGACCCCAACTCATGCCTGAACACTGCTTTCCGATTAGTCTACGCAAAAAATAACAAAAAGCTATGAAAAGATACCGAATAGATTCGTATGCATTGGAGGGAGCTTTTCTTGTTCCAAAACTGTCTGTTCTTCAGTTTGTCTGTACTGTGGTGAATTGGTTTCGTTTTTCGCTCACTCATACACCGTGGTCATCTCTGAACTCCCTTTAAATGTTTCTTTCTGCAGTATGCACCAAGTTGAGATGCAGCAAAATTGTCCTGGACAAAAATGGTTATCCCTACTGATACGTAAGTCGGAATTCCTCCCGGACGACGGTGAAGCTGTCCGTAGGAATGAAAATGACGAATTGCGGGGACATCCAGTGGGACAAACAACAGTGAGTCCCCATAATAAATACTCGTCCCAGGTGCTGCCGCACGTAAGCTGTGTACTTCGGTCTCATCTTTGTAACCAAAAAGAACGCCGTATTATTCTGAACTTTCCCTGAAACTACGGGATACGTCTGTTTGGAGTACAACAAATGTTTAACTTTACAGACGACAAACTAGTTCAAGAAATGTTTGGTACCACCTGGAGTGACAAAATAATGTTTACATAAAACCTTGGCAGGAAAACTGGGAACCAGGTCATCGGTAGGCTAGCTTCTACAGTAATAATTTTGCAAAATGTAAGTGGTTGTTACTAAGTGAAACAACTGAACTTCTTCGGTTTACCAAAACCGAACACGTGAGTGGTGGTTTCCTGACCATTTCGTCATAATTGCCTAAAGTATTGATTTCACCAGCTAGTAGTATAACGATATGGATGGCATAAGTTGCGGGCTACTAACCAGATACGATGATATGCTCTTAAACCAGTTGTCGCTGGTGCGAGTGTTTCGAAATTTCTCTTTACCCGCCAACTGCTGAGGACTCACTTTCAGCCACTCTTTGGAACGCGATCAACGAATAGGTGTTTAACATTAGGCAAAATTAATGCCTAATAATTGGAAAAGATGCATCTCTAAAATGTCTTCTTCCAGTTTTGAGTCCATTTACAATAATTTATGTAGGCTAAATTGAGTGGATCCAAATATAAAGCCCCATGTTGACCTTTCTCATCTTCGCATGATCCACCACAATTTTGGTCTTGTTTAACCTCTTCGTCATCATCTAGAAAAAAGGGGATGCTCTGTTGTGATAACCGTTGCACCGTACGTCCTCGTTTGGTTACCAGGTATTTCATTTTAGGACAATAAAATTCTTCATCAATGCTTTCTGTTCATTCATACTGAAATATAAAAAACCAAAATAGAATTACAATGTGCTAATGCAATCTTTGTATACATCAAGAGTGGCTTTGTGGAATTGTTTTATCAAATCAATTAAAAGTTTTTATTGAAAAGAAAACCGGACTTGGTTTTTATTCCAAATAACGGTGGTGATCTAGCGATCATCATCGTGGAATTGGAAAATTGAGGTCCTGGGTTCGATTCCTTTAACTGACGGTCCCCTTCCCATTTGGGAGCCTTCGAATAACTGCACTTTGTTGTATAACTAACAAAAAGCATATGTGATCCAGTATCAAAGTTGATCATCATAGAAAGGACTGAACAAGGCACATTTAGCTTGCTGACAGTTGTTAGCACTGAGAAGTCCGAGTGTTGATTTTAATTTGGCAGACATAAACGGTTATGAGTTTCACATGTTAGCTGTTAGACGACTATCCAAGTCGGTTCTTAATAGCTAGGTTCACGTGAATGACACATGACAATGAATCATTTCAACACGAATGTAATTCCCAGTCAGCAAGCTCTGCAATCTATTGATCTGTTTGCTCAACAAAATAATATCCTGAATGCAGCAGATGATGTTGAGCCAAAAACCCACTAGTCAAACCTCGTTTGTCTTATGTAACCAGAAGACCAGAGTGAGAGCATTCCTTTACGGTTGACTAACAGGAAAGAACCCCAGTGCTACGAAAGCCGAAAATGTTTTGTTCGAAGGTTTTTCTAGTTTTTGTAGAGCTTTACAAAGATCAGTCGTTAGACGTCAATGAAGATAGAATGTAGCGTATACTTTTTAAGGTGTCGATCACCGGCAAATTCGGACCTCAGGTTTACATCAAATTGATTGAAATAGCAGATATGAGAAGGGAAAACAATGAGATGTGAATATTTTTCGTACTTGTCAATTTCTCACCCTGTACAATACAATCGGCTTGCGCGTCCATCGTGATGAAATTACATGAAATGAGCGAGAAACTACAATTCACACGTCTCAGATAGGTCACTGTTTTCCATATTTCGTAGTCTCATTCTGAAAGTCCGATAGTTAAGGAGTTAAATGGATTGCAGGTTCTTAAAGTATAATAGGATTTCTCCAGGTGAACCTACACATAGTGCCTCGCACGGAATTTCAGGCAAAATACAGCTTAGCCATGATTACCACCCTCGTGGAAACCCTAGTACTGATTGTTGTCACCTGGTAGAAGAACGAAGCTCGCGAAATATCCCTGTGGTTCAAGAAACACGTTTCTGATGGTACACTAGTTTACACAATTTTAAAAGTGATTTGAGAAACTACCACGTTGGCTTGCGAAATTATCACACAGATTTGCAAAACGGTCACATAGATTCCATGAATTTTTCGTTGAATTCATGGCTTCTTGAGGATAAGATCTGATAAGCTTTTCATAGCTTGGATTATTTTGGAAGAGACACGACGTTTGCTATAAAGAATTACCGTTATTCCCATGTTGATTGAGTCGAGTGCATTGCCTCAAAATACTAATCCTAGTCTTTCAAGAATGTACACATTATTCGTCAGATCAGCCTGTACGGCCGTTTTGCTATTGACTCGACGACACTGTGCACATAAATAAAAGTTTAGAGGTAGAAAGAGAGGTACCATACTTTAATGATAACATGAAATCAATCACACTGTACATATTTTATACATTCATACACATGATAAACAAGTTTTGTGAGAAATTACTCCTCAGGATAGGAATTAGGTAATTTAACCAGCTGTTATCCAACACGGCGGTGTGCCAAGCTGTTTCGTAAGTTAACGTAATTTATACATTCTCATCTCTGCATCATGACGATGAATCAAATGCTGGCATTAATCGGAGACCAATGTCACCACTACATCTACCGGATAATCGAAAAGTTCTGGCTAGCCCAAAGGCTTCTGAAGCAATGTGCCGTCATTTCCATTGATAGGCTGAGGACAGTTTGGCTCTCTCGCTCAGATCACATAACCTCTCTGATCCACCGGAACGACATCTGTCCGTCAGCGCGACAAATCGCACGACTGAGGTCCGCGTCATTTTTGCGCGGGAAGAGTGTGGCAGGACAGGCCGTTACAGCGGACCACGGTCGGCCAGAAAGGCTTGTTGCCAGAGCACCAATGAAATGCAGTTACCAATGCAAAAACCAACCACTGTGTTCGGCTCTCAAATTAAACTTAGTTTTCCAAATCTAGGTGGTTGTTTTGCAAACCTAAGTAATGCTTTCGCGAATCAATCTTAAAATGCTATAGAACATGACTTCACACAGATTATTTGTACAGCAGTGGAATTCGTCATTTTTAAGAGGCTCAGTTTTGATCTGTGAGACCTAAACTATGTGTTCGTTTGTGTTTATTATTGTTCATCTCTTTGCTTGTTTGTGTATTTAAGGTATGCGTACAACACTATTCAGAATTGTCTGCTAGTTCTTTTAGGTGTTCATCATGTCCCCGTTTGTTCCCACTCGCTTAGTTCCTCTTTGTGCATGAAAGATGTCGGGATTAAATTATTGATGGATTGAATCTTGACCAAATGCACAGTTTCTCCTCACCCCATTTCTGTCGATCGAGGAAGGTGGATCAGTGAACATTTTACCATTGATTCGTTTTCACTTGCGAAGTCGATGACATCAAGTCGGGAGCGCACGATTATAGGGTGGATATGTATACTGCTCTGTTTGAAACTAACCTCACATCAATTGCATCATCTGATCACTCTAGTCGATGCAACTGTACCCTTCTGTAACTTGATTTCTCGGTATTATCGATCAACAAGATGCGAGGGGACAGATAACAAAATCCTATTTTACAGTGGGGTCTCCTAAAAACTCCATGAAATTCATTTTATGGATGATTTATTATATAAGAGCTCATTATCATTTTTCCCGTAAAGCATTGGTGATTGAAATCGTGTTTGTGTTATTTCAATGAATAAGGTGTTTGCCGCAAATCACTGAAGATTACGTTATAAAGGATACACTACTATTCGATCTATATTGTGGAAAGCTTTAATGAGCCATCCACATTTTCTTCCATGAGTTTAGGATCTATTCCCATCTAGTTAGTTCAGTAGTACCGAACTTTGTGTCCTGGAGTTCGTTTGACGTTTGTGAAAAGACTATTGTTTCATGAGAATTGCGGAAGATTTCTGGTGACTACGTAACGATTCGTCTTTCAGTAGCAACTTTGAGCTCACTTTTGAAAGTAGAATTTTAAGTCCTTAATTTTTGCCACAAGAGGGCCATTTGACCATTTGTCAGACTTTATCCAATAGCAACAGGTCACCCACTAAGTGGCTGACTCCCAGGATGGGCGTCTTTTTCGTACGGACCCAAATTAAACGAGTATTTTACGACAATGAACTGCACATTTTGAGTGGAAAATGACTGTTCCTGATAAATCTAGAATTGTGTTACATAAGTGTTAAAATCCAGTTCGAACTTGCTTCATAAAACTGTTCTCCAGACGTCCCAACTCTGCATGTCCAGTACAATTAAAATCGATTAACTAATCGATCCACCAACAGACTTAATTGGCATGCAAAGGGGGCTTTAAAAGTGCGGTTACCCTGCTGCATTACCGCATCCAGTATGACATTTATACTCTGCCAGAAGGCGAGATACTTATGACGGCATATGTGATCCAGATTTAGGTACCACGGATTTCAAGCCTTCTGGCGGGTAAACTCTGATGGGACCGATGTGATTTACAACTACATTCTCTTATCGTCACTAAAATAAAACGTTAATTGCTGTGACACTATAAATTAGTTGAATGGATATAGAACTTTGAACGAAAGAATTCAGTGGCTGTTTTCGGTATCGAGAAAAATGTGGGAACAACAAATAATTTGTTTCCGTCCTCAGCAAAACAATCCCAATGTGGTTTCGTTTACGCGGCGGTATCCCGTAATCCAGTAAAGCAACATATGTCAACCGGTGAAACACCAGGTTTTATTAATTCGATTAGTACAATTGTGCACTGTTCCGAGACTGAGGCAACTTACACACACACACACACACACACACACACACACACACACACACACACACACACACACACACACACAGAGGCATTTCCGTTTCAGAAAGTAACCGAATGGGCAAAATTTGACTGTCATTAATTTCCATTTATTTTCCAATGGAGCTGTGAGATGGGAAAGCTATCGATCGAATTATTATCTGCCGCCTGACTGATCAATCCATGGAGTACCGATCATAGAACTGTACGTTTAAACAAATCGGTTCACAGTTATTTGGAACTACCAGCTGTATCTGATTGGAAACGAAGCCTCAGAGCAGTATCAACCATATTAATATGATTCCTTATATGTACAATCTCATTGCGATATAGGGACGTGGAACACTATGGTGATCATGCTTGTCGTTGCCACCTTCAACATTTGACTAATGCAACCACGCACATATGGTAGGAATGTACATTCCAGTTAACTGTTAGAGGTGTCGAAACGAAATTGCTTAATCAAACTGGTGTAGTGTGCAAGGATCAACGCGCTTCCGCGGGAGGGGTTGCTCGTGTTCGATATGAAATAACAAAAACAGAGAAAACCTCATGAGCTCAAAGCTGTGGTGGTGTATTATCGGGAGCCTGCACTTGCCCTAATCACTCACCGAAATGGCTGCCTAAAACCTAGTCAATACAGTAGATCCCTTCGAAGGATTCATCTTGTTGACAAAGTGTGTCACCATTGCACTTGAAATGGTTTTTCTGGTTGCCGTTCTCAACCGGGCCGGTTTGGGCTCCGAGAACCTTTGTGAAAACTGCGGTGCCGTTTTACTTCCATACCTTGTTAAACAAGAGTGCAAACAGGAGAATAACAGAGAATATGAAGACGGGCAGTTTGTCTTTGAGATCCCTACAGATCCCTGACTGGTTGGCGAATCAAGCACGTAGTCTGACAGAGGGATAATTACGGGCGATGGCGTGGTTCAGACTTCAATTACCATTCCACTTTTAACATATTTTTCAAAGGTGAGTTGCATGCAGAGTTATTTTCACTTCATAATGATTGATAGTAATCACTTAGGTGATTCCGATTTGTTGTTATGACTAACGTTATCGATTACTCACTTGTATTATTCACACCCGATCGGCAATACCGCGGTAGCTCAGTTGGCGAAGAGTCTGTCTGGTGAACGGAGTGTCGCCGGTTGGATTGCGGCTCGCGGCTCTCGACCTTTCGATGTGTAAAATGCAAGTGGATTTTCCAATACACAAGAATCAGGCCCCTCGCGCCAATAACACATTCCATGAATAACACTTCTCACTTTGACTACTCATTTCTTTTTTTAGGTTTTGAGCACGGACAATAAACGACTGAGTTAAAAATGATTGGAAAGCGTTAGTGAGGCTGTGCGCTTAGACATGTTTATTGCCAATGGTCATTTTAGACAAACCTCTTGGACTAGAAAGCTCTATGTGATGAAATCTTTTAATGCTTTCAGTGTATATGGTTTGGCAAGTTTTAAGCCGTGTGAAGTAAAGGTCAGTTTTAAAAATAAACACTGATTTCCAGTCGTAGAACAGTTACTTGTTCAGTATCAAACCCCCAAGTGCACATTTTAAAAGTTGAAAGATCGTTTCTCTGCATCTGTTAGGAGCATTTAACAATCAGTGACGTCTACGCAGACTTCCATCCAAAGCAATCCCTGCAGATAGTTTTGACAAATCTAGCCAACAAAAAAATGAGGTCGAGAATACACGAGTAGCTCATCATGAAAGTGACAATACAGCCTGATTGCTGACATACACAATAGAGAACAGCCTTCGTGTACCGTGATTCTTCAAAGTACAAACAACTTACTTCAGAGACGACGTCCATTAGATTTGGCCGTACGAATGAACATTTCCAGTTCTGCTACCTGCAGAACAAAAGACCTGTAGATCGTGACGTGAATTGGAACTCCGAGTTATGTGAACAAAGCACTGGACTTACATTCATGCATTTCGATCCTTTCGCAATCACCACTACCTACCAAGAATATAGATAGCAGATGAGAATTACGTTAGGATTACTGCTATTTGACTAACAGGAAAACAATCGGCAGGGAGAACAGCAGTGGTGCCGGTGAAACCGCACAATTTGGGACGACATTTTCGCAGTCATGTCTAAATGGCTCATTCTCATCAAGACTGTCTCTCGCGTTGTGTGCACTCGTCAGCTTCTCTTAGGTCAAATGTTTTGGGCTCTGAAGACATTTATAATGCACCCCTTTCTTGATGTTTCGATTTGATTAACCGGGGTTTCATCTTACCCTAACACTTCCAATCTGGATCGTACGATTTTTATTTTCTGGGGGTTCTGCTGCAGTTTGCCTTCCAACTTAATTTATTTCCGTTTTCTCTCTCTAGTGGAGTGTTCTGTCTGTAGTCACCCCTCTTATTCATGCTTGTTCTCGACATAATTGGTTTCCTATTTGACGCAGAAGTTATGATTACGCATCTTCATCCAGAAGCAGTAAGTTGTGTCATCTTCCTATTATTTAGTCCTGCGGGAACTTATCACAAAAATGTTGCTGTAGTTCAACTGTTCAGTTCATTTTATTGTAGAAGTGCAACTACCAACATCCTTAGTTACGGGTTTTAATGTCCAAGTGTCACATTTTATATCTCTGTCTCTAGGTAACGTTTTGCCTAGCTGAAGTATGAACACAGTACACACATACGTGCACTTTTCGAGTTACGGGGTAATCAGTTTGTGAGGCAGGAAAATAGGGTCTGTACCACGTTAGGAATTTGCACTTAAAGACAACCAGTTTGGCGTAATACTGAGACCATATCTATTCATACCAGATTAGCATTATACTTTGTGGCAAAAGAACACCTTGAGTTTTGTCCTTTTGAGCTTTATATAAGGCGGGCAATCCCGAATCGACTCATGCAACTCAGTGGTCCTCATTGCTAATAGTGTTTATTACTCAGGCCGATGGTACTCGTGAGCTCCCGGCCACTGAGCTCAGGCTGTCTCGGCTGGAATTATTTCACCACCGGTCCGGGTGACACGGTCCGTGAGCAAAGATGACGTCATTTTAGTTAGTGATGAAAGGTTTGCAGCCGAATCACCAGGATCTTTGTCCAGAAATTTGTGACAAATCTGTGAGACTGTTTTGGCGTGGGGCTTTGTGACATGACTCACAAAGTTTGGTACATTAGAACAGACTAACTGACATGGGATCAGGCATATCCGTGTGATTTTTTTCTTTTCACACGTGTGATGAAAATCACTTTTCGCACGCAACTTACGCACTGGTTGCGTGTAGTGACTAGAAAAGTTAGGACCACTAATACCCATTGGTTTGGCAATACATTTTCATCCACTTATGTAAATCACACGATAGTTCAACATGCCACTGTTATGGTGTACAAACCAGTAAGTGTGCAATTTATCAACTTCCTAAGTTCATTTTTCTGTGCTTTTTTGGCGTTATATCTTCATGCATCACATAGTCTCCAGTGATTGTGAAAAATGATGGTCGAAGTTAGAGGAGTTACATACATTTCACACGAAATACAGTTGTTCCAGCTATAACGGAAAAGATATACCAAATAAATGGCGTCGGGGCACAATAACTCCAACACGAAGGCCAGAGCACGAACGAGCTCAGACCACAACACTTTTATTATGGCTTCTCTTGGGTACTTGTGATTCTTCCGCTATCTGGTCTTCGTTTCTCATCTTCTACTTCCGGTCGTGTTCATTAGAGTCTCTACTAGTATTCCTCTTTGTTCGCGCTTATTCTTTTCAAGGCTCATTGGCCAGGAACCGGACTGGGAAAAATGCGTTCTATCAGTAACTACCAATGACCCTCTGACCTGTCTCGTTTCATCAACGTTTCAGCCGTCACTGAGATGCTATCTGCTTGAAAGCTAAGTTTCGTCTGCTAGACAGATGTCAAATTAGGCTCAAAGTGTAATGGAAAAAGATGCATATAAATAGTGACAAGAATTAGTACGCGCATGGGTGGGTGATTTTTCCCCGGAAGTACACGATCGGTTTCTCGGTTAGTGTCGCTCATCAAGTATACGTACCCGGTACTCCAATGCCCATTCGTTTTCAAACTTGGACTCTACGTATGTGTACCTATCACCGGGATCTAATTGGCTGCTTCTGCAGTGCTAATAGATACTCGTTACTGAGGAGTGCACTGAGGAATCGCAATTGAAATAGCTGTTAGTTGTTCGTGGTTAAGTCCCTACCCATCCAAAATGCAAGGAGTCTGCGGTGAAAAGCTCATATATTGGCAGTTGGTAGTGCGTAAAAGGGTCTTGTGCTTCCTGGGGAATTTCGACCGTCCATCTACATACTGTAAATGTACATATAACTACCTGATTGATAGTCTGTAACCGTGAGTTATTTATGCCTGTGGACTTGTGGGCCGACTGGCTGGATGAATTCAGGAATCCAGGGAGAATTCCGGAAGTTTGACGGACTAGGATTGTTTGGGAGTAGCTAGAGTGCAAAAAGTTTTTCCAGTACAGGGGTTCAGAGTGATGTCATTCGGGTTTTACGGTTGTGGCAAACGTCAGAAAAATTGCACAGCCAGCATCACTTATTGCTTCCCAGTATTTAACTTCTATGGTTTTTAGATGTGGTGAATTGTTTTTTGTTTGACTTTTAACTGAGAAACCAGAGTTTTATGGCTAAAGTCTTGGACGCAGTCACTGAGTCAGTCTTTGTGCCACAGCACTGGAGATGTTTCGTGATGCGATTTTACAAAGAGGTGCTGCGGAACATCTTGCGAATATTAGGGACTGAAATTTCGTCATGTGTACTGGTGATTGAGAAGGAAATTTGCATGGAAAATGATGCGGAATAAAAAAGAAATTACCTAAAGCCTATATTTCCAATACAACTCCGATATGTGATACTCAGCAAAGCTTACCAACTACTGCTAAAGTTCCAGGATTTATATAATCTGTTGGTCTATTTTGAATGGAATTGTGGTGAGCGCTTGTTTCCGTCTGACAGTATGCACTTGAACCTACTAGTGACGTCAAATCGGCAAACAAATGATTCCGGACACGAACTTTCTTCTCGAGACTTCCTCCATGTTTACTATTTTCTGATCGAACAAGTTTAAATTAGAGATATTGGTTTCTCCGTAGGATGGGAAATTCATTTAACCCCGTTTATGATGTAGTTTGGTTGTAGTGAATGTTCCACGATCGCCCAGCTAGTTACCACTCCTGAACCACGGATCCCTTATGTGGTTCTGTACTAGCTGTTCCTGAGTCCCGTAGTCGATCATTCCTATAAGCGCAAATGTTCTGTGAGGCTCTCATGCGTGAGAGTGTTTCGAAAAGCTGAAAAGAAACATCATAAATTGCTTACTCTAGCCTACCCGCAATCACTAACGGAACCCGGTGTGAAATCTTCTTTCATCAGTCTCAATTACGGTAAACGGGGATGCCTAGTGTGAGCCTTTGGACATTTCTGTGAAATTCTGAGTACCCTATCCTTGATTAATGAAGAATCGTTCGACTAGGCGGACGCTAACGAAGCCGTTGACACCGCACACAAATCCGTGGAACCTCATTTTCATTTGCTTCACAATGTAGCGGTAATGACCTTTAGCCCGTTCATTTTCTAACAGATTGTGTTCTTTATTTCATCCTTTTGATCTAAAACATCACAATTAGGAAACAACAGCAAACCTTTGTTGTCAAGCGAACCAGGTGTCCGGAAACCGCTTTTTGGGGAAACAAATCCCAAAGTCAATTTAAGTGATGAAACAAAAAAAATTATTGAGTTTTCGAAAAATTTGAAATTTTAAGAAAGAACCTAGCAGTAGGATCAATCGAGATTGTGTTTGTTTCCAAAAAACACCAGAGAAAAAGTTACAATAATTGTATTCCATCAAAATATGGTATCAAAATTATTCGTGACTTTTGCCTTCTGGGAGAGGGGGGGGGGTCGATTGTTTGTGCTTATCCCGACCAGTAATCTACTCAGAAATGTTTAGGCTTTCAGACCGGGTGTACCAAAGGTTAATTGTAAGTTAAAACGTGTTCATGATTCTTCCTAAATGTGTAATGTGATGAAGTGGCCAATGTTTTGATAATCGATTTTTTTGCGTGTCTATTATAACCAGATCAATGAAAAGTGCATAGACGTCATTTCTTTGAATACGTAACGAATAATGACGTGACAGAAAAAAATTGAGGTGCTTTTACCTTCGGTTCACAAGTGTGGAGAATCAGATAAGCAGCAGACTGAATCGGCGACAAGCCACAACCTATTGATCGATGTCTAAGATGTAAACACAAAACTTTTCATTTCCATTCGAATTAGGATTGACAAAAAAAGGCCGTCGGGTCACGTGACCAAGCTTACGAAAGGTCACATTTTTAGTTTATTCGAATTGTTGCAATCATTCTACATATGCAAATGGCAAATCTTGAGGGAAAAATGTGATAGAACAACTGTATGCGGTTCGCAAAGGCTTTCAGCCACACGATTATTTCAGACTGTTTTCTCATGGTTTGCTTCCAGACAATGAATCTCATTGTCATGGAACATTTCCGTGCTCATCTTTTAGAATTAGGTATGTGACAAACATAGATCTGTATTTTTTTTATCAGACTACAAGCTAACTCAAGATGGAGCATTCAGCGTTGTCTGTCGAGTGTCAAAGCCGCTGCAAAGGGGTTGAACAAAGAGACGGTTGAGATCAGGGCGCATCGACCAATCTTGTGTTCGGAAAAACAGTTTGTCTAGGCACTGCTTAGTCCCTGGCCCAAGGTCAACAATATGATGAAACTGACACACGGAATCGGCGAAACCAGTGGCAGAATTGTCCACCGGAATCAGCTTTCGTCAGTCTGATAACTGTTGTTGTAGATTTCTGTAAATACTGTGGTCCGTTCACTAACATTACTAATTTTATAAAACCCCGTACTCGTGCCGTATTGGACTGATGTGAAGTATCTAAAAGACTGATAGCTATTTGTCACGGACAGACTTCTAAAAAACTCACTTTCATTCAAATTGAACGCGTAGTTCAATACCATGAAACTGGATGATGAAAGTGATGAGGGAAGATCGCTTGATAACTTTCTGCTGTCTTTACCTTTTATCTTTTTATTTACTCACTTTTATTATGTGATAATTTTACAATACTTCAGGAGGGGGCCCCGGCCAACTAGAGGCTCCTAGCCGGCGGAAGAGGCACGATTTGAACCCTGGAAACGAAGGGCTGGAAGTTCACTATGACGACCGTTTGACAACCACGGGTTCACATGCATGACGTATTTATTCCTTAAGTGAGGGTAAATGATCTGAGTTGATTATCGTATAATTCATCAGTAACAACACCAAAATGACCACTGAAAACCGTGAAAGCACTGTACAGCTGGTTTTTCCTCGATAGGAATGAGCAGTAGTGCACCCCCACTGGATCCACAATTGAGACTCAAACACGAGTGAATAATGGTGATTTGGGCAAATAACCATCATATTTACTGGGCCGACTCTCAAAGGTTTGTTCAGCATCCCAGCTACGTGATGTAGTGCTCATCTGTCACTGTCTTCCTGAGGATTGCAAAACTTTGACTGCACAATGATAAACTCATACCGTGGACAATTTCTTCGTCGGAAGCCCAAATGATGACGAAAATATCACGTTACAAACAGCAGGCAGTTATTCACTATTATTGATTTCTCTAAAGGGTGAAACAGTTGTACATTGGCTACTTTGTTTTTAAGATTGTTTGTTAAAAACTGGGAATTTTGCTGCGTGCCCATCGGCTGCGACGAAACAGCACAACAATGATAGTACCAATCTATTGACTTCCTATTTACACTAATTTTGACGGACTTGGGATATCAACTTCCCATCTGCGTGCATCATTGCAGCACTTCGGATCATAAATCAGAGCTACAAGGGCCAATTTTCAGACCAGAGCCAATCCAGAAATGGGAAAAGAAGACCTGATTTGAAAACCATGGAGGATTCAGACAGGTCGGATGTGGTATTGATGAGAGTCTCGTGCGTACGTAACTCCGAAGACGGCTGGCGTCCGCGTGAATTTGAGTCTAATAACCGGGGCTGAATAATCTGAAAGCAATATAGCCACTAGATAGGGGCCAATTGAAAGTAAATTGAGTGGACTGATGCACTTACTAAAGTCCCGAACGTCAAGTAGTCCGCGGGGCTAGAAATAAAATTCAACTGATTTTACTGGCGCCTCATTAGCTTACAGTTGTATGTATTCTGCTGCTTTTCCACAGTCAGCCTGAGAAATAGCTTGCTCTGAATAGATAATCAGCCAAGTTCCCCTCAGGAACGCTAAGGTGAGCTAATGCTTTTAGATTTTCTTTTCAAAATAGTTGCTCTGTCAACTAGACTAAGTGTGGTCCCTAGCGAACCATGTAATGGGTTAGGTGATAAAAAATGCGAATGTGCATTTAGCACTCTCATTGTAGGTATTTAAACATTACAGCTAGTACTGCATAGATTAGGTTCACAAGCAAAATCGAAAAGCGAATCCAATTTGTTGGAAACTCACGACTACAGTGATAGAAAACAGGCGGTTTTTGAAAAAATCGGCAAATAAAAATACTTATTTTTGTGAGGTGATACGTTTGCTCGAAAATATTTCCCCGAGAGGTGATAAATATTTCTTTGTGGGAAAAAGATAAATTTGGTCCAAAGCGTTTATTAACTGTGCCGCGGTCATCAGGAATATGAGCAAAATTCTTTTATGCATCACTCTGCAAACTGGTAACGAACAATTCCAACCAGCAGTCATCATTGCTGAATTGTAGCCATGAGCAAAAGGTAGCATCAGCTAACATTTACTCCACCTCGGACTAAATTATGTTGGAAAAAAATACTATGATGAGCTTGAACAAGCTCTTGAGAATTATCCCTAACTTGACCATCAAACAGCCATTAGATGTTTGGATTTCAACGTTTCCCTCAAGGTTCGAGACTCAGTCGGAGTTTCGTGGATGTACTCTGCTGATGCTTTCTAACAAGGATAATGCAGTGCTTTAATGGATTTCATTGTCGTGTTGGGTGTTGATACTACACGAGGAATCATTTCATATTTTTTGAAACATCCTTAGTGGCATGCGACAATTTTCGCTTCTTGTGCGGTCCTCGTTGTTTGGACTTAAGATGAGACGTTTTGCAATCGGAAGACAGTCGCTTTCATGGCGGTAACACAAATAAAAGACGATCCATTCGGCTGGAAAAGTACAGCCAATTTTGTGGATATTTCGGATCCGGACTGTCGTTTACTTGCAGTCCGGAACACGTTTTGCTGCAGACAGCAGTGCTTAACCTTATTCGTCTTTTCGGGTAAATTCCCTCCCGGTATCTTTTTGTTCACAAGTTGGTTGTTGATGGAACGACAGCAGAAAGGTACGGAATTTCGTGTTACCGGAAGGCTAAACTTTGTTTTGTTATTAGACAGATATCGAACAATGGCCAATCTCATACATACTTATTGTCTGGACAAAAAACCAGTTTCAAAAGTGAAGTGGAATCAATTTGTTGGTTGCATCTTTTTACCACTTCACTGGCTTTGGATTAAGTGTACTTTCGAAAAAAACCCATCCGCGTGCTGAACTGCATTATCCGGTCAGTTGAAGTTCCACGACATTTTGTTTTCTGTTATAACACAAATCGACGGAATGCACGAATAAGCTAACAATGAGTTCCCATAGGCTACAAGAAATACCCGCATCTGTATGTTTTTCGGCGTTTTACAACGATAACTGAGGCTATCCGTTTACGGAGACCGAATGGCTTATAGTGTGGTCCCTCGTTCACATGTGGCTATAACCTTATAACTAGTTACTACCTATCAGTCCAGCAGGGATCATACTCAATTAGATGAGAAGAAAGCAACGGGAAATCGGTTGTTTCCTCCAACTGCTTTTAGCGGAAGTCTTCGGAGAGAATAACTGCTATAATTTCCGGCGAAATTTGGAGGCAAGACGTGATCTTTTTAATATGCTGACCCCGGACAAGGTTGATTCAGAGTGGAAAGCGCCTCTTTTACTTCCAGTCTGCTAACCATTTCAATGAGTTATGAAGTCTTTGAGTGGGTGATGACTCGAAAGCTGGGTCCATGTGTGAAGCCGTTCGGTCAAATGGTTACTCTTGTGGCAGATGCGCGTTTTTTCCCAAATGTAAGTAACTGAATATACAGACAAGAACGAAAGTGCCTAAGCCCCGAAAACACCATATTTGACGGATGTCATCGTGCACATTTTGAGCTTCGTAGATGTCACCTCCGTGTGTTAGTTTATTACGAAGAAAAAGCAAAGTTGAGTTCAAGTACCTTCGTTATACTGCGTTTTCATATTTAAACGTTCGGATGGATGAAAGAAACGCTGGTGAGGCATGATGAATATCCAGTAAAATTAGTTTTGCTCAAACTTAAGCTACACAATCCATTCGAGTTCCAGAAGAACCGGCTTAAAAAACGCGGGTATAACGTCGGGTGAAAAAACATCAAAATCACATCCTTTTTCTCCTGTATATTTATAAATTTCGGTCGTGATCGTGTTGCAGCTAGACTTGATTATGTTTTTGTAGATTTTTTAGAGTATTCTGTGAAATGCCGTTGTCTGCAATGGATTAATATTCACATGCTTATTAGGAATGCAAGTCTCATTCTTCAGTTTTGTGTAGAAAGTCATGGGACGTGTTAGCGTGCCCACTTGGTCCACAACAGGCTACAGACATTCAGAAAGGAAAGCTTAGTATTTCACTCGCATTACCCACTCTGAGGAGGACAGGACACAATGGAACTTTACAAGAATGGTTAAGATTTGATTTGACGCTCCCTGTATTCCAATTACTGATCCGATATTTGCGAAACTACTCTACTGTATCATATTTTGGCATAAGAACCCTGTAAGCAAACATATCCTTGCTTCATTCTGTCCAACTTTTACAAAATTCGTTAAACAAGTTGGTTGTCGATTAGGTTGGTACAGTACAGACGTACTTCTGAATGAATGTTACAGATGTGCCAAACTTGGGCGGCCATCAGATTTCGAATAACTATTGCAAAGTCAGAAGAAAATCTCTCATGTACATGGAAATATGTGATATTTTCAGTGAACTTGAGATTGCCACTGTTAGCATCGTAATAAAAACTTGACCTGATGATGAGAGTAGGACGGCATCGAAATCTAGAACAAATGGGATCCACGAAATTTGTCCTCCTTTAATAAACACGGGTCCTCAAAAACCACTCCTTCTCCAAACAACTACTCTTTTTCAAATCAATATCTAGCCAAGATCCACAATAGTTTAGATTTCGTGTACAACCTTTAGCTTAGTTGCTGCAAGCCAGTCGGATCAAAATTATTGAAATATTAGGACATCAAGAAAGATGGGAACCATCCATTTATTTCACAAAAATTTGTGTTATAAAGCTAGCTGAACTAGTAAGAAAGTTTGACGATTGTATTTTACACAGATTGCGGTAGTAAATGTGTCAATTGCTGCACAACAAATTGATTGGGGAGGGTTTAAGAGATGCTCCAGTATCGTCGAATTGTGGCACTTCACGTGCGACTGTTGTATTTTCATTGAATCAGTTTTTAACGTACCTGATGCCATCACGGGACGAATGGCGCGGTTATGCTATGAAAAACTAAACGTTTCTTATGGAGGTCGTCCCTTGGTTTACATCATAAAACTCAGCGGATCCCTTGCACTCAGGCTCTTTGGTGTAAAAATTTCATTTTGAAATGAGAAAAGTCAAACATTTCGTCGTGCAACCAACAAAAACACTGAAAAAGAGAATACAATTTCGTTCCGTAATTCTTTCTGGACAGTGGAAGCGTTGAGTTAGTACCGTGATAAAGAAGAATGATTTGTATAACTTCATTCGGTCTGTTTGGTAGATAATTAGTGGAAGTGAATCCCTGTGTTGTAAACGAGATTCTTTGTGACAGTTTCACTGTGGGATTGAAGAAACCAGTTCAAAAGAAGAAATTGTAAGACAGCAGTCACCCTGGAGCAAAACAGAAGTAACATCCGAGTGGTCTAAAATGGTTTACAGATTTGAAGTTTAGGGTGAATTGACGGCGGGTAAAACTGTTTTAAGTAGGAAGCGATTTGAAGAAAAAGAACAAAGGAACTGAAGGGAGTTCTCACCCAGACGTAGCTTTGGTATTCCAGATTGAGGATGTTTTGGTTTTGTTTTGTAAAACAAAATGCAATGAGGTGAAGAAATTTTTGGAGCAGAATAAAGAAAACTGCAAGGCTAGTGAAGCCATTCATTAATGTGGGAAATCGGCGTGAGTGTACGGAAGAGCACCGCCATTGTAATTAGGCTCGTTTGATTGTTGCAGTTTTTGAATTTGGGATTATGGTTTCTGACATGATTGTTGGCCCTCATACGGCAGGTTTTTTGAAGTCGGAGTTTCTTTAGGAGCACGTCACAATAAAACCATGGGACATGGCAATGGATGAGTTACTATTCAAGTAGGAAATGAACTCGTGAAGGAAAGACTCGTTGGAAGGCACATGGATTAAATTAAGGAGGCTGAATAAAATCTCTTTGGTAAAAGTGAATGATCGAATGGGAGATATCAAAAGGGGCCAGAGGAAATTCCACAGCATCAAGGTCAAATCAGTAGCTAGTCCAAATCTAGAACATTTAGGGACGAGCCCCACTTAAAATGGACCTTTAAGTGATGAGATCAGATGAAAATTACAGCTCACTCCAAGAAATAACAAAACCTTGCTATTTTCTGTATGCAAATGGTTAGAACATGCTGACGGAAGACCGTGTTGGGGGTTCGTAGGTACATAACGAAGTTCTACTATTTCTTTCTAACGAGTCATTCGGAAATCCTGGGAGATAAATTTAAAACTGAGTGGTGATTGGTAGTTGGTTCCAGCCCAAGAATGTTTATGTGCTCCCCTGCAAGCCCAGAAATACGATGGGTATGAATTCTAACTAGTACTGTCTTTTTGCCATTCTAATTACTTTGCTTGTATCGGTAACATGCTTTTGTTAACCATTGTTAATATATTGGGACTCTTGTAGAACTATGACTTGAAAGAATAGCAAAATATTTTCACTGTGGAAGATGAGCTGATCAAAATGAGTGATCATTGCCACCACGCGAAACAATACGAACTAGTGTCAAATAGTTAAAAACTCAACTAGGAGTACTAAGATAGGGGACGTTGTTTGTGCTGGAACGAATAGTAAGGAAGTACCTGAATACCCACAATGGTTGAATATGACGTTTTTTTCACTAGTTCTTCTGTAACACTAATACCAGACTACTATGACACGGAATCCGGCTGCCATACGAGCAATAGACCCGGTCAAAAAAACTACGATATGGAAGCCAACAGCCTTAAAGCCGAGTTTATTCATCCTTCTTCGGATACATCACCATCATGTATTCCTTCTGTCCACTCAGACGCAGAGCCTTTATACTCACAAGTCTTCTAGTTACTTCTAACCTCAAAATCAACTTCTGCCGTGGATCCAGACGACTTATCCTCTGCTGTGCTCAAATTTGAAGCCAGACAGCTGTCCGGAAATGTGACTTTCCTCATCAGTAAATCTCTTGATACTGATGCTGTCCCTGCATTTTAGAAACCCGTGACAGTCGTACCTACTGCCAAACTCTACTTCCAGAATTTTTTTGAAACTTTTTCGTCCCGTCGTCGTTCCTTATTCGCTCAAGTTGACCAAGCGCGCTATCCCTAGCTGATTGCTTTCCTTTTTGTCAGTCCAAACAACCCCCATTATTTTGCACACAAACCCGACAAAAGAGCTCTGGATGCAGTTGCATTGGTTTACCATTTCATTTCAAGCAGCTTGAATAGTTCCATGAAATCCATCCGTTGTGTTTTCCTCGACTATTTCTCCGCTTTTGATTTGGTTCCCCAATCCCTACTTTGTCAAGAGCTGGGGTTTTTTAGTTGCCCATTCTGGGCTAGGTTTCAACAACTCCAAAAGTTTTAAATGTACTTTCTCCCTTCGTCGTTCGTCTCACCGCAAAGGACAATCTGTCATCAACGACGTCTGTTTTTCCATAGCTGACACGGTCGAATACTCAGACTTTGCTTTCAGCATCAATCTACTGTGGTCTTCCCAAATTATTGTATTGAAAAACTACGTAGACAGTCTTTTCAAATCCGTGGACCAAGTCATTTTGGAGCAGAATATGGTATTACTTTCTCGTCTATCCGTCAATGTATTCTGTCAGTCTTACTGTACTGCTGTCCAGTAATCTTTCCTGATCAACTTAGGAAAGATTTTATCACCCTACTCGGCAGCCTGGCCAGTATCAGCAGCGTTTCTTTGATTCCCATGGGCTCTCACCTCCAAATTTTGTGGTTTTGCACATTATAGCCTGTGAAAATTTCGTCAAGAAGGTTCTTGCGGACCCTATACACACCCAGTATTAAGATTTATCTGCATGCTTTTCACATCCCTCTACAAGTTCTGCATTTAGACTTATCTCCTCTCGCACAAATCTATACTACAGCAATAAAAGGCCTTATTTAGCAAGTGTTCTGATCAGCAAGATAAAAATCAAAGAGTAACGTCGCATGCACCTCGGTGGCTGAACCAGTTTTATTTCTGCACTATTTAATTTTTGTACTTATTTCAGGGTGGAAGTGATCAGTTTGCTTCTTTTTGGCTGAAACGTGAGTTTGCCATCTTACAGAAATCCTCAGTACAATACAATACAATATAATACAATACCATACAATACAATACAGCAATTTGAAAATGGGCGGTGTTACTGTCAGCTGGAGGGAAATCTTGCTCTCGAGTACCAATAAAGATAGTGGAGAAGAAATTTTTGCAAGTAGGAGCACGAAATTCATACTGCGGTTCAAACAGCTAGTGTTATGGAATGTCTCCTAAGAGTGAGTGCGAAGGTGATCGTGCTGACAGGCGAAAGTGCCCGTGGTTTCGTTCTATACGAATGATTTGGAGATCGACAGTTGAAACCTTGAGATTTTGGGTGACAATCCAGTTTATCTTCACAAAGATCAGGGTAATGAGAAAGCCACCGAACCGAGATAAACTGATTAGTTTTAATTTGACTTTTACTTCAAGAACATAGCTATCTTCCCTTGTAAGACATTTTCTGAATCATCGATGGTGGAGTTCTGTACTTTATGGATAATTGGGTTCGCGCATTTCAATTTCAACACCGCAAGCCACATTTTGGTATGTCTAGAGGTCATCTATTGTTACCGATTTTAGTAGCACATCTGACTTAAAAGGCTACCGTAGACAGCATTTTACCACTGTGGCTTTATTGAATGACTTCTCTGGCTTTTGTTCCTCTCACCATTACAGTGGACACCCTTGACCATGTGTCCTGTTCTTTCGACTCAGTTCGCAATGGATCATTGGAAAAACTCCTAGCTGTAGCCTTATAAACCTGACCAAATCTGAATGAAATAGCAAACATAATTACCGAAATGTTAATCTTTCAGAGCAACCTGTCTTTCGTGGGAAATGTAACCGTGATATTAGTTTTAAGCAATGCCACCTTGAATAATTAAGCAATAAAAACTTGATTCAGCCTGTTCAAAAGTTTCCTTTAGGACAACTGTTAGAAACCCGTTACTTGTCACCGAATAAATTATGTAAGTTGAAAATTCGGAACCCTTTTGTATGCCATCTAAAGTCGTGAAAATGGTTGGGGTGAAGGACTAACAGTAGTATCTCCATCGGCAAAAAGTTAGTTTGTTTGCTTTCTAAGCAAGCTGTTAACTAGTACTGCTCTGTAATACGTTTCTAGTAGACGATGTATGTGTCATGTGACATATCGTTTCCTCTAGGGCTTCAGTTGAGAACTTCTAGTCAACATTTCGCACGGTGATACCAGAATATCTAGAAAAACTCTTACTGGATAGACAGATGAAATGGCGGAGGACCTCGATGAATGGTGGTCGAGATTATCTCCCATCCTGAGTTTCTCAATAAACTACATTCTAATTTTCTTGTTTACAGGTACAATGGAAACCAATACGATGATAGTACAGTGATAGTTACCTCATTTCCCTGCAAAATGTTTATCGGAATTTGTAAATATCCAAGCAAATAAACAAATAGATAATTACTCAGCCGACAAACTATTTATTCAATCAGTCAACCAGATAGCATTCCACCCATCTTGGATGTGCCCGAGGAACGCGGAGTTACACTCATTGGATACTTGGATGTCTACGAACGAGAGCGAGAATGAGTGGCATGCCTTTTGTGAGGCCCGCCCACGGGACTGAATCTCTCAGATACTGAAAGCACCAGGAATAATACAGAAACCAATGAAGAGAAAATAAAAACCTTTAACTAATTTCTGTATTCCTAATCGTATTTCGGTATGCTCAAACTCTTCGTCTTTCCGGCCATTTTTTTCACTAAATGACTTTATACAGTATTTCTGGAATTGGGCCGCAAACATTTAAAGGCCATTTCATAGGGAAATGGTTCCTGTTTGGTCTCCCAGTGTTCCAGCTAAGTTTGTCCCTGAGCAGATCATAATAGTTAGGAAATAAACCAGCGGATGCAAACTATTCCCAGACCATTCTCATGAATAACAATACTGTAATTAAAACTATGAAAAAAGGCTCAATTTCATCTTGACGGGCTGAAGTGGTCTCTGCAATTGTTGAGCAGTTTTGCTCGATGTGCTTAGACACAATTTGTCAATAGAAATACCAGTTAGTGTTAAATGTTTACATCCATGCTCACGCACACACTCGAGCATTCAGGGGTTCCATTTTATGTAGATTAATACGTATTCTTTCAACCAGGGAATAACTTCTTTCCTCGGCTGTACATATCGGATAATGCTGCAGTTGATTCACTATTCAATGAATTGTTAAATACTACTTGTATATTGTATGCTACCAAGCGGTATTACGTGGAATTTTCGGGACTTATTCTTTTTGCTGGTTTGCGTAAATTGGAAATATTCAGTATGCAGCCAACGATAGTCAGTGGTTCTGGCTTTTGAGTACAAAGCTCAAACTACAAATGTCGGTACAAATGTATACTTTAATGACTCAGTATTGGTTATGATATGGGCTAGGTGAGAGATGGAAAGAACCAGCCATACATGGTGACCCGGTATACAAATCGTAAAGTAGAATGACAATACCAGGAATTCTTGTGCTTTCAAAGTGTTTGACGGTCCACCGTCCCTCACATGGTAATTTCAATTCTCATTTTCCTCGAATTCAGGGAATCCAGTTCTGTAAAATCCGGAAATAAGAGAAAAGAATACCTATTTAGCTCTTTGACTACCAGTTTATCGTTGCGACTGCGTATTTCACTGAATAATCCCATCGCACTATAGAAAAAGGCACGATAGCGAACAAGCTCGTTTTCGGTAACTTCATCCTCTGGCTAATATATATATATATATATATATATATATATATATATATATATATATATATATATATATATATATATACGATAGGAATGCATATTTTCGGAACAACATAGAGCGTATTTACAGTATCAAATTAAGATTGGCCAACCAATATTGTAGGTGTTTTGCGGTTCGGAAAAGGGGTGTGAAGTTGGTTGTTCGTGGTTGGGAACACACGGTGTAGAAAGTACATCTGGGGTGGGTTTGCTGTTTCCTGTAACGACTGGAAGGTCGCGGTCGAGGTCACCGTGATTTTGTCCCCCATTTTCCGATCGAACCCAGAGGAAATTTAGAAGCATTGTCAGTAACCGACACAGGGAAGCGTTAAGGGTTCTAAGGGGAAATGAAGATATTGTTATTGCCAGGACTGACAAAGGCTCCGGAGTTGTGCTAATGAATCGCAAAGACTACATTGATAAAATGGATACCATTCTAAGTGACTCGACAAAATTTACGGAATCCAAAGGAGAGAAGGACAGAACCAAGACAGTGGAAGAACAACTTACTGCAACCCTGAGACTATTGAAAGATCAGAATTATATTTCGAACGGCAACTGTGAACAGATACGACCTACTGGCACTAGTATTCCTCGTCTATATGGCTTACCAAATATACATAAATCGGGTGCACCACTAAGACGGATACTTGATGTGAGCCCTTCTCCCTACCACTCTACTGCTCGATGGCTCGCTGATATACTGGAACCAGTACGCAGAAGCATTGCACAATACAGCCTTAATGACACGTTTCAGTTCGTAGAATTAATAAAAGAACAGAATACGACAGGACTTAAAATGGCATCTCTGGACGTGATATCACCATTTACGAGCGTCCCACTTCTAGAAACTATCGAATATTTGTGCAAATATATAATCGAAAACGAAATAAACGCTGGTATTCCGGTAGCCAGTCTGAAAGAGCTACTACTACTATGTACTCTAAATGTTCAGTTTGGCTTCAACGACAAGCTTTACCGACAAAACCGATGGAGTTGCGATGGGCTCGCCTCTGTGACCCCTACTTGTCGACATTTTCGTTGCCAAGCTGGAGAATGGGGTAATCAAAGACACCATAGAAAGACTACCAAGGTACTGCCGATATGTGGACGACATTTTCATTATGACTGACAAACATGTTCACCTAGATGAAATAATGGAAAAGTTTAATCAGGCTCACAGTGCACTCAGTTTCACATCCGAAGTGGAATTAGACGGCAACTTTCATTTTCTGGATGTAAACCTTACGAAAAGGGAAGATGGGAAGCTCGTCCGCCGCGTCTATCGCAAGCCAACATGGACAGGCCTATACACACATTTTGCCAGTTTCGTGCCTCTAAAACGCAAACAGAACCTAGTTCGATCCCTAGCTTCTCGCATACGAAAGATCTGTTCCGAGGAAACCGTGAGTGAGGAATTAGATCACATAAGACAAAAATTACTAAACAACGGGTATCCGGAACGTTTCATTCAAAAGAACATTTCGGAAGTACCCAAGCGACCACTGATAACCACCGCCAAGAAGAAAGAATTGCACATGCATCTTCCCTTCAAAGGAGATGTTAAATGCGAACTACTACCCTAAGGGATGTAGTCGCCCGTACATTTCCCGCCCCTACTCTACGCGCCCACTTCACAAGCCGGTCAATGATTTCTATGAATCTCAAAAACAAAAAGCCTGTCCTTTCCTCCTCCATGTTAACCTATTCATTTGTTTGCTCATGTTCGGCAAGCTATGTAGGCAAAACGACACGACAACTGTCCCAAAGAATCAAGGAACACAAACCAGCCTGGCTGAGGACAGGAACTAGAAGAACCATAACTAGTGCAATCGTAGCGCACCTTGCCGAGAAAGGGCACCAGGTAGACAACGGAGCCTTCAAGATAATTTACAAAGTGCCTGTGAATTCTTCGAAGATCGTTCGCCAAATCACTTTGGGAGCAGCGGAGGCAGTAGCGATTAGGTTGTTAAATCCATCGCTTTGTTCACACAAGCGATTTGTCAGGTCACTTCAGCTATCCTGGCCGCGATCGGAAAATGGGGGACAAAATCACGGTGACCTCGACCGCGACCTTCCAGTCGTTACAGGAAACAGCAAACCCACCCCAGATGTACTTTCTACACCGTGTGTTCCCAACCACGAACAACCAACTTCACACCCCTTTTCCGAACCGCAAAACACCTACAATATTGGTTGGCCAATCTTAATTTGATACTGTAAATACGCTCTATGTTGTTCCGAAAATATGCATTCCTATCGTATATATATATATATATATATATATATATATATATATATATATATATATATATATATATATATATATATATATATATATATATATAATATGATTCATCATGCAGCTTGAACGCTCAACTCACCATTGAAAACCATGGAAGCACTGTACAGCTGTTTCATCCTTGTTGGGAATCATCAGCAGTGCACATCCACCGAGCCCCCACGGGGACTCGAACCCGGGGTGAACGATTATGAATCGAACACCTTAACCGCAAGGCTATCCGGGCTGGCTCTCAACGGTTTGTTGAACATCTACACTACATGATATAGCACCCTTCCGTCACTGGCTTTTTGAACGGTAACAACCCGCTTCCCACACAGCGATCGACTCCTATGATGGATGACTTCTCTGTAGGGGCCTAAGTACAACGAAGGCATTCCGTTATGAACAACCTACAGAGCTTGGTTACTATTTGCAAGTGAGTAGTAGGAGATTAGATTTGTCCCCGTGGGGGCTCGGTGGATGTGCACTGCTGATGATTCCCAACAAGGATGAAACAGCTGTACAGTGCTTCCATGGTTTTCAATGGTGAGTTGAGCGTTCAAGCTGCATGATGAATCATATTATATACAAATCTAATCTCCTACTACTCACTTGCAAATATATATATATATATATATATATATATATATATAATAATTTTATTAGCCAGAGGATGAAGTTACCGAAAACGAGCTTGTTCGCTATCGTGCCTTTTTCTAGAAAAGAATACAACAAAATATCTTCCTATTTTGTCAAATAAATACGGATACAGTTTGTCTCATCTTACAGCGCACGAAATCGATTTCGTCCAGAAGGCGGATTTATTTTCCAACAAAAGAATCCATGAAAAGTGTGATCGCCACTGTTTTACCATGTAAACATCCACATCGGTTGTAAATGAAATATCCCGCGCAAATCGAGACACCTAGATGATTCATCTAACAACACATCTATGCACTTGGGACTAGTCGACGCATAAGGATTGCGGTTCGTCTGCTTAACAGGTTTCGATCGACTGGGATCACCCACACCAAGCGAAATGACAGGGGCTGGTTCCGGGGGAGCGTATGTTTGCCTCTTTATCTTTCTCCTGAATACCGTGAAAATCAACGGAAAAGAAGCAGTACAAGCCGAAATGACACCTAATGATGCAAAAGTAGAAGTGATGTCTGTGTCAAAAGGAACCTAACAACACCAATCAATTTGAATAGACTACTTGCCTAAGTTCATTTATTCAAGATCCCCGATATATGGGAGGGCAAATGAAGGTGGGTTTTGTAGGTGACAAACAGGTACGTGACAGTGACCATTTTGGCTAGGCGACCAGATGGCAGGATAAACAATGAAAGAAATCAATAAACAGAATCGGTACGGTGGAATAGGTTTATAATTGAACAAGGAGCCCACTCTATTTCCAGCACAACAATAAAAACCGCAACAGCAGCATCGATAGCAACAGTAGTATCATCATCATCATCATCGTCATCATCCACATCCGAATCATCATCATCATCATCATCATCATCATCATCATCATCATCATCATCATCATCATCATCATCATCACCATCATCATCATCATCATCATCATCATCATCATCATCATCATCATCATCATCATCGTCATCATCATCATCATCATCATCATCATCATCATCATCCAAATCATCATAATCATCATCATCACCATCATCATCATAATCATCATCATCATCCGAATCCTAATAATAATAATAATAATAATAATAATAATAATAATAATAATAATAATCACCACCATCATCATAATCGTCATCATCATCATCATCATCATCCGAATCATCATCATCATAATCATCATTATCATCATCATCATCCGAAGCATCATAATAATAATAATAATAATAATAATAATAATAATAATCGTCATCATCATAATCATCCGAATCATAAGCATAATAATCGTCATCATCATCATCATCATCATCATAATCATCCGAATCATATTCGTCGTCATCATCATCCTCATCATCATCATCATCATCATCATCATCATCATCATCATCATCATCTTCATTATCATCATCATCATCAACATCATCATCATCATCATCTGAATCATCATCAACATCAACAACAACACGAAAAAGTATCGAATTAAAAGGCTTGTAGCACGAGGAAATTTATTTTAGTTATATCTGTTCAGGCACATAGATACATATATTTTACTGGCTACAAAGTGTGCATGTGCAGCTACAGATAGCAAAGTGTGATCAAGTATGCAATACACGTGGCATATTCTATGATTTAAAATGTCAGAATATCCTAAATCCATCAAGTTTCCATTGATGTAGTTATTTCTCCGAACCGCATCTATCTACCCGAGGCAAGGTACAAAGCAAATAAAAAATCCACTTACCAACGATGCACAAGAGGACCTTATTACTCTTTCGCTGAAGTTCAAACATATTTTGGGCCCCTTTGACGGTCTGTCTATCTTTGGAACTATTTGTCTTGTTCTAATGACCACACGTTGTCTACGAAGACTGAGATAAATCAGATCGTATTATCCCAAGCCATTTTGGTGGGTTATTCGGTGAACTTTCTGTCTGCACATGGTGTCTAGACTAGAAATGTTGATTCCCTTGGATTGTTTTTGTTTACGGCATTGAAAAAATCTCGGTTGATTCGAAGAAGGTAACCTTGTGCGAGAACGGACATCTCGAACTTAGTCCAGAGTAGAAAATAACAGCTCAACCCAAGTTTGGTTTTTGATTTTTAAAAGAAATATTAGATTTTTTTGCTCTCTGCTGTGGAAAGAATCATATCAGACCGCTTAAGTGGATTACGTTACCTGATGTGGTGTGTCATTCCTGTTTCTATTTCTTGAATCGAGATTCCAGCTGGGCGCAACAGGGATTATCTGATTACAAATAATATTACGTAAAATGGTAGAGAAATATACACGTTTCCTTGAAAGTAGCCTGATTGCAGATGTTGTCGAACTTAATAAAAAGAATTATTTTCTTCACCCAGCATTTCTCCTTTGACGGCATCAAAATCCGTCGCTTCGGAAATATCTAAATTGCCTCCCAGGTTCCACCGCCACTAACGGATAAGCTTTTCTCGAGATTATCCTCTGTCCATATTGACAGCGCCATTCTGTACTAACCATCTTTGTTTGTTGCTGATCTTCCACTTATTTAAGATTACTGCCAACTTGTATTAATAGTTGATTCACCAACTGAGTCCTAATACTTTACGGACAATGTGTCCTGCTTGACGGTTAAAATGAGCGGTGGATTTCAATGAACTATCCACAAAACCGCAATACAATTCGCGCAGCTTCTTTAGCGGGTCGGTTCTTTGGCATTTCTGCAGTTTGTCGGTATTTCTGCGCTTCCATCTGTTCTTGTTGTGAGCGTTTACTCATCGTCTCATTGTCGTGGCTTTTTTAGGCCCAGTGAAGCTTATCATTCCAGTTGAACGACTGCAAGCAAACCGTTGTACGCCAGCCAAACCCATAAACCGTTCTGCCTTCGAATAACTAATTTTTAAACCGTATTCAAGTGCAACATTTCATTTGGTAGTGACAAATGGTCATCTCATTAAATTCTTTTCCATATGCACCAGATTGTTGCAAAATCTGTGTTAGCCTGTTTCACTCACCCCCTACCCAACCTCACTGTTCCAAGAAGACCGTAAATGTGGGCTATATTTTCACAACAAGAATGAATCCGCGCTAATCAGTTAGTTTGCAAAGCGATCGACAAGGCAATTATGCGTAAGGACTGGGATGAGTGCACTTTCACCATTTCGAAATTACCTACGTCGATGCTATCGCGTTCTCGGCTTGAGCTAGTACATCTCTTCGAGTTGCATTTGTATGTTTCCGTCAACTAATAATCTGCATCCAAAGACCATAAAATTTCACCATAAATTCTATTCCAAATTTCGCTGGGCTTGTGGCTGCTTCTTTGGCTGTGTGGATTGGCAAAACTTGTGTCAACATTCCAACCGAAATTGTTTTCTCTGTCACACCAGACGTGTTCTATACACTATACAGATTTGGTCATAGTTTTGTCACACTGTTTTGTGTACAAACCTGCAGAGTTTGCGAAGTTCGCATGTGCAGTAGATCTGAACGCCCGCTCGCCCGGTGACTTCTGAACGAAAAACTAGGGTCATACTTCTTATAAAGCACTAAAATTTCACGGACCTCTTCAAGAAGGCTTGTAAAAGAAGGGTGTTTACCTTTGACTCTTCTGATTCCCACTCTGTCGTATATGACGAGTGGTACCCTAGTGATATGCAGGCTCGGAGTTCCAGGTTTGAAGTTAGGCTTCAATAAACACCAGCGGCAATCAACTTTGGTTATAGACGGTACTGTAATGAGATTGCAAATCAGCCCGCTTAGCGTTGTAACTGATGTCTGTTCACGCTCATCGGGCAGCACGTAACTGGTCTGTCTTTTCTGTCGCTTTCGCACGCATCATCCAATCCAGTGTTTTGCATCGATCTGTGTTCGTACCGTCTTTGCGTTGTAAAATTGTTCCGCAAAGAAATTTCACTAGACCGATCCGGTTGAGGGAATAGTGTTTTCTTTCCGAGTGGGATAATCAAATCCGGGTTCTCCGTTATGACAAATACGATAGAGTCATACGAATTGTAAGCGTGCCTACCCTACGCGATTCATCATTCTTGATCTCGAGTGGATGACCACCGGGTGCCTCTGGTAGTGAACCAATGTGGCTATTCGTATATCCTCTTCTATTGCACTCATGAATAAGCACGGAATGGGACCGTGTGATTCAATAAAAAGAGTCAATTTTCCATGAGTTCAGGCCTCAACAACTTCGAGTCGTAGTAACGTTTAATCATTCCGTGTTGCTGATCGAACACTGGAGATTGAAAGTATAAGTAGAGCGGTTAAGCTCCTGTGGCAATAAAACGCCCCCGGGGGAAATTTTACATCTACAGGATTTTCGGTCGTTTAATAGACCCTGGTGATTACTTAATAGCCACTCTGGGTTATTTACCGACCACCACTTACAGTCATATTATTGCAAAGATGCTCAGTAAATTGTCCAGCGTCATCCGTGCCATTACCGAGTTCCCCAATTGTATGGAAAAAACCATACATTGGTGGATGATGAGAAAGCTTGGCGTACAACAAATATCAATAGTTCATTTTCTTATAGATCAATAAAAATGAAGGTTGCAAAGATTATCAATAATGAAGTCGAATACACGACCCCTATAATTTGTTGGGTTTGCAAGCAGATCACCCCTGAAAACATTGCCTGGAGGTACGAGTGACCTTGTGTTATTCATATCATGCCGTAATATAATATGCAATGAAATAGCTCGTTCCAAGAAATACGCGCCCCAGGACCTGAGGATGGTTTAACAGTGAGTCTTTACATAACAAGTTTCACCAGCCACTCTATCGGGAATATATGGAGCAAGGTGTGGCACCAGTGATGAGTACTGATGAATCACGGAGCTATCGGGCTTTACAGAATGCTCTGTTGACCAGGCTTCGGCCACTTGTCATTGGCTGAGTCCTTAATATGAAAATGTAGGAAACCGCGCAGCCTTCAGATTAATTCAAATCACAGGACGACATTACGCTCCATGTCTCTGGGCAGTCAATCTTATTAGAGGAAAATTAAACGGAAGCCTTCTGCTTTCTCCTGCAGTCGCATTAGACTTAACATCAAGGTTGCGTCTGAAGGCTACATACGTTAGAGAGCTTTATACTAGGAGTTAGCATTTCTTATAACAACTAAACTTTGGAGCAGTTCTGCAGCAGGTTCCATGCTTTATAAAAAGACCGCTCAAATCCTGAAACACGCTTCAGACAATTTCCGAGTTAATACACGAAAGTTCACTAATCTTTGTCAGGCATGAGTAAAAGAAAGAAGTTCACCAATGAGCTAGACCTGATAATGTTTTAGCTGGAGAATCCCTTCCAATCCGAGCAGACAAAAAAGTATGTTAGCAAACTAGAATTCACGAGTACAGCCAATTTTCAAGGTCCCCACAGTAAGTTTCCACAGCTCAAGTCCATGCTTCCCGAAAACTTCGAATCTGTGTGCTTAGTATTTACAAAACAAACTGCTTATCACCATTCGCGGGAAAGCGCAGGGTCGTTAGCCAATTGATGGAAACTAGTGTATCGGGTTTGGAGTAGAAGACGAATGAAATTGCTTAGGAAATGATCCACCATGCAGTATTAACTCTTAGCTCATAACTGAGACCCATGGAGGCACTGGTGAGTTATTTCATCTCTGTTAGCAATTATCGGCTGCCGTGCTTATCTACCGAGCACCCGAAGAGCCTGAATTTGAGTCATAGCCAGTATCAACAAGTTACTTCGGGTTGGCTTCTAACGGTATGTACGCGTACGTCCGCTACCGAATTTGAACGCCAACTACCCGCGAGCAGCAAATCCATCGACACAGACGGTGGTAGATGTGTTCTCCGTAAGGGTTTTACGTGGAACGAAGCTAATACAAATAACCTTCAGAGCTTAGCTACTTGGCTTTTGGCAGCTCGAACAGGCTTGTGGTAGTTTCGCTCACGTGTGAGACTCACCGTCATACACACCGGGTTCAAGTCCTAGCTGGAGCTCGTTTTCTACGCACTGCTGACGGTGATTCTTGACGTGGGTGAAACCTAATTTATACTCGGGAATAGGATAGAACCAATGAATTTTCACTTTTCAATAAAACTTGAAAATAGTCCCATTTCTCACTGATCCCTCCAAACTCTGAAGCAACAATGCAGTTAGAAAAATCGGTAGATAATAGATAGTAGGCTATTGTCAACTTATGGTGGGGATGATGAATGGTGTTCTTGTTTTGATGATAATGACTTAACTGGAATACGCTTCTTCTCATCGTTCATTCGAGATTATCTGAGTTCATGTCTTGATCAGCAAACTTCGCTTCTGGTTAACATAATTAAAGCGATCAAATCGTGCACATAATTGAGGACTTTATTATGTATGCTGACTGTTTTGTTGGTTGTCTTGGTCCGGGGGAGAATACAGTTTTTTTTGTGATCTGCGAGGGCTGGATTTTGAAAAGAAAACAGAGAATTGAAACGAATACTGCAAACTCTGTTGTCTTTGAAAAATGCCAGTTTGCGAGTGGGTGGCTCAAAATTTTTCGATGCAACGAAATTAGAGGAACTCTAAACAGTTTGGAATACAGAATGATTACAATACCACGACTACTGTTGTCACACTGTCGACCCATCGATTACATTTAAAATATGCCGAAGGTATTACTAAGACATTGACGGATTATTCGATCAGTGAGTAACTTTGTGATGACGCCAACGAAGGTGGTCGGTGTCGACAGCCCGAATACTTTATGCACACCGTGGTTTCCAATCTCCTTTGCTGTGCTTGAGGCCCACAGTCGTTCAGTTGAACTGAAAATCTTCTTTCAGTTATCACTCGATAAATGAACCGAGATAGACAATAGTCACGTAAACAATACATGTCTGTCTATAAAACAACGAACCATCCGCAAATTTCCAAATGCTAGGACATAATATGGCTAGCGAAATTACCATGAATCCTCGATTGTTTTCGGAATAGCCCTAAGCCTGCCGGATTCCATTACCTTCATAGCTTTACAGGACTTCCTGGATGAGAAATGCTTTATTTGAAGAGGAATTGAAGTCAGGCTTTGAAAGAGTGAGCCGATTTCAGTTGCATTATATTCAAAGTTGATTTTAAACATTTCTTTAGTCACGCATTTATGGTACAAGTGATGAAGGTGCTGATATACGTCAGCCTTTTTTAGAGCGTGAATGAACAATGCAGTCACTACAAAAACTCAATGCGGACACACGCAAACTTCGGTAGTTAATCTATCTTGACTTCGTTTTACTGGAATCATTAATACTTAGTGAATCGTGGTAGCTGCTGTCGAGAAGTAGAGCTTTTACGGTCTCGGTGTTTTTTTGCTATCATTCGTGTACAAGTACAAGTATATTGCTTCTGATGAACAATAATACGAGAATTCTCGTTGGGCTTTATGGGAGCTCGAATCCGGAGTGCGCTATTGTAAGTCGACCATCATAGCTCCAGGCGATCCGGGATGATTCTCAACTGTTTGTCTTCCATCAGTCCAACATGACATACTGTCCCTTCGTCACGGATTTTTGGACAGCAGCAACCCATGTCCTGCATAACTATCGAAGCCTAAGATGTGATGACTTTACACTACGGCTCTGAGTAAAGCAAAGACATTCCATTGCAAAAGAAACTTCTGGAACTTGGGTAGTTGATTGACACAAGTAGTATACTATTTTTATTCCTTATGCACGTACTATTTTTGATTTTCGCTTTAGTATACATCGGTGTGCAACAATTCAGGAAAGGGCCCACGGTCAATGGAGCACTGCCAGATGGGAAAGTGACCGGTGGTGGCTGGAGTCGAACCTAAGTCCCTGTTGTCCAAACTCACTGACGACAACCATATGACCACAGCTGGTTAATTTACGAAGTGATTCACCATGTGGTATTGTTCACCTCGGTTCGAGGTCCATCTGAAATTCTGTGAATAAGGTCTTGTGACCACTCACTGGCTCCAGTGATAAGACTTTTCAGCTTGGAAACCAACTCTTTTATCAACAAAAAATAGACTACTTATATATGGGATGCCAGATGAATGCAGTTAAAACATTTTACGAAGTTCATTATTCCAATACGGTTTCCATAACTGGGTCTTCGGACTGACATTTTCGGTTACAAACCCCATTAACTGAATTCGCCCCATTTGGTTAGAAGAGGTGTTGACACTTGGTCAGTTGATTCCTTTCCATTTTTTCATAATCTGATTGGGCCATCGATCTACTTCGCTGGAACTAACTTTGCCATCCATTTCGGACCGGTGACAGCAGGCTGTCTGCTAACGGAACCGGCCTACCTACCGATGATGCATCAGTCATTACCCTCACAGATACGTACTGCTGATGATTCCCACATATACTCCCATGATTTGCAGTGGTGAGCTGAACGCTGGTAATACGTGGTGGGTCAGATTGTATATAAATCACCGGCTATAAATTTTGATGAAGAATCAGTCAGAGTATTGCTTCTATTAGACAAATACAAAGTCATAGTGATAATAAGTAGCCAGCACTGGTTGAATACCGTTAGTTGTCTAGCTAGTACTCAGTCATTGCTGAGGCTGATATCAGATTTCGTCCCGGCTATCGCAAGAAGGAATACTGGTGAGGTGCATCCATTTTTACGGAGCCAGACAGTCTGGAATGGCAAACACCTTGCGGCAGACTACACAGTCCGTTTAGCAGTTCGCATTCCAGCAATTTATCGATCCTTCTGCTATCTTCACATGTTTGATCCCTTTCATCACGTGCCTACGGCAATGGAGCTTGTTATAACACGCAAGCTGCTCGCTGTGTTGGTCCCATTGTTCTGAGTGACATGTTAATCTGGAGCTCTCACGATGAGCCATTTTGTCACCTACATGAAGTCCAGCTGAGATCCACCTGCTAACCTGTAGGGTTTCTTTTTTTGCTGTTGTCATAATTCTCAATTCTTCTTCCCGTGGATCCTGGTCGATTGACGCGGTAGACAACTCAACCGCCTTTTTCCGTTTTGTCAGAAGTGCCCATCAGGATATGACCAAATACGTAATGAGGGGAAAAAATAGTTTTTATCAATAGAACCATAAACAAGTATCTTTTGTTTACCCTCAGTCATAGGGCATTCTTGGGACTGTGATTGGCTCCGCCCTATTATTTCTTGCCGGTTTTCTTGGTTTGATTTAGAAAAATCCTACTCCAGATCACGGGTCGTTGTATTTGCAACTGATTTGCGCGTACAAATCTCTATTCTAAGCTAATCACATGCCCGGTTGCGTGTGTGCGCCAGTGTGATAAATCCATGTGTCATATGTGTCGATTTATCGTTTTATCGATCCAAGGATGCTGACAACATCGTTTTTTGTATCGTTGTAGTGAAGCAACACCTTTGGTAACCTTCTCGATCGCATTCAGTGGGATATTTTGATTAAACAAAAATGGAAAAAAATCTTTGTGCTGAAACAGTCTAAGATGCTTGCTCACATATACGTTGTTCTCACAAGTCAACAGAAAAGTCATTCACACAAAATGCTGTCCTCTGTATCATAATTAAAATAAGACTAGACATAATAACATTTTCATACAACACGTCAGTCCATCTTTACTAACAGGGGGAAATAAATGCTGGAGTGAAAATTACTATGCTATATTCTTTGTATTCTCTCAAACGAAGTGAGAACAACGCTAATGTCAGAAGTGTCATCGACTACCAATTCCGTAGTACTGCTCGATTATTGTGAGAAAGCCATACCAGCAATGCTGAGTTTAGACGTAAAGTGTTGGGAATCAGCGGTCATTCATTGGAACAAACACTGGATTTAAGCCGATTAAAGGGGCTGATACGGGAGTCACGCGTGCCAACAGATAGACTTCCTTGGATTAGGCTGTTCTCCTAGTCAGGAAAGTTTTGACAGCAAGGTCGAGGTAGGTCAGTCCATGAGGTGACAGAAAGGTATGAAAATCCTGACCAGCGGAACTGGCCAACTGGATGGTGTTAGACTTCCCGTTTTGGGGTCCATGCGACCCAACTACCTGATGTTTTGAGTCATTAAGTGATACGACTAGGTGTCGAGGTCAGTGGAGCAGTTGCATTCACACTTTGTCTTTGTGATTGCCGCTCCTTATTTTGCTTTCAGCCACTTTTCGCTTTGTGCTTCGATTGTTTTGCAACCAAAACCAGAGCACTGATGTGCGAGGTTAGTGGTGGAATGAACTGAACCGAACCTCGGGCTTCATTTGTGCTCCTATTGTAAAGGTTACCCTGTGGACTATCATACTGGCGTTTGATTAATGCAAGTGCTTTCAGATCGAACACGTGCACCACCCCGCGAAAGGTTGCTGTCACACAGTAAGTAACGATGACGGCAAAATTATACAGACTAAAGCACGATATCCAGTATCAGTGTGAAACCTGGACACACTCAGTAGGCTAACCTCGGTTGCTTAGTAAAGATAGTTGAGACTATTGATTATTAACAATGAATAGATTGGACTGAGAATTCAACCAGCCCATAGGAGGAGGGAGCATTTGCCACGAACTCCTCTTGTGCTTACACATTCTATTTGACCTCGTGATTGACCACGACCCCAAATAGTTCCCTAAATGTGAACATGTGGGTCATAACCCCCCCCCCCCCCGGAACATTTTTACCAGTTCACTCACAAACCCGGTGGAGTACACAACGCAATAAACTCCAACTGTACACGGCGTCAATGAAATATTTTCTGTGTTCTGAGGACCAGAATGCGACTTCCTCCATACATTCTCCTTTAGGAATCAATTAGTAAAACTGTCATTCAGTTTTGTACTTTTTCTAGATGTTTTAGTCTCTAGAAATCACCTATTATAATGAATGATGAACGACCACGGATCTCCAATAATTTGAAAATTCAGAGGTCTACCGTACCACTTCACTACGGTTCCGCGTTTTTTCTTCTTATCTTAGAAGAAATGGAGTTTGTCCCTGACGCCCTGGAACTTGATCATTATCCAACTTGGAACAAAATGCCTTCCAACTGGTTGCTTTATCACCTCTCTCCACTTATTACGCTGCAGTATGACTCCTCTCTGTTTGACCTGTTTAAATTTCGAACCAATCAACTATCAGTGACTGCTGAAGAGTAGAAAAGTAGCCTCCTGGTTAGGTATTTTTCACTTCCATCAGTGGATCAGATACGACATGATAGTGCTCAAAAAAGCTTAGATTTTTCTTCTGACATGCAAATAAATTCTAGCGAACAACAGAGACAGGAATGAGAGACTGATGAACCATGGCGATGATGACTGATTGGTTGGCTTATCCTAAGTGGCAATATTTAGAAAAAGGTTCGAAGATGAGACGGAAATTTGACAAAAATGGTGATATTATTGTTGTCTGATGAATCTTTTATTGTTGTGTAATACTTTCGGTTTGTAAGCACACGTAAAACTGTCGAGGGTTTGCCTTTTCACTACTGAGAAAGTATGCTGTATGTTATTATGTATTTGCATCATCCGTCGGACCATTTAAATGAAATTTTTTGATCAAAATAAGAGTGGCATCTCTAATCCCTTCACTGACACGTACACAAACAATGAACATCATAGCAACACCTACACTTCTGGCTACACCTCAGTTGTGATACCATTCGGACCGATTCGCTAGATTATTTGCCATCAGTGGTCTCGTCTCTGAAGAACTAGCTTGAGTTATCATCACTTTTCCCTTACTCAAACACTTCATTTCTCAGATTGTGAATACGACGTAGCTTCAACTCCACCGACCATCACCCCTCCCCTCCCCCCCCCAAAAAAAAGCACAAATCCCAAAAGTCACTGTGCCCAAAATCACCCTGCTTACAGGATCATCCACCTACATGTTCTACAGAAACAGTCGCCTGTGATTTTACGTTGTCTTCAAGTTCTTCGCAAATAGCTCTCTTCTTTCATTGTGCGCCTTGCCTTGATCCGTCCCACTAGCTCTAGTAAGGAGACTTTCCTGCCTTCGAACCATCTTAATTTATTGGCACAAAATAGATCGCTTTTATACAACACGCAGTGACCATAACCAAGTCCTTGCATGCCAGTTTATTGGCTCAATTTTCATTGACGAGCGGCTCTTCTGGCTGGCTGATCTGGTTGCAACTCTATTGGCTGATTCGGCTCCGGCCGGTTCGGACAACTATTAATCACTCGCACATCACTACCATTCACCTATCCTGACCCCAATCTTATCCTCTTTTCTGGCAAAGCGGTGATGTGCTGTCTGCTTGCCAAATCATCGATCTGCTTCTTTGAGCCAAACCTTGCTCTCGATTCTGGACGGTTGAATTCGTGCTGTTTGACCACCGAACCGTGGTGTTTATAGACGTTTATACCGCAAACCTCACACGCGCCCTGGATTAGTTATTCAGTGGAACAGTGTGACCAACACCATCCATTTCCCTATAGCCCCATGAACTCCAGTAAAAGTCACCGCAGTACCCACCATCACTTTCAAAATAAATGAATATTCTTCTGCTATCTTTTCTACAAGGTAGAATGTTTCTAGAAGGGGGATGCAGAAGCTGTTAAGACCATTGCGATTGTTCAAGCAGAGCCAAATTTTCATGATTATCCATTTCCTTTGGTAATGTATAAAACCTGTGATTTTGTAGTACACCGATTAAACCACCTTCAAGATTTTTTATTTGAATGAACAACAACTCAGTGAATAAAACGCCTCTCATGGTTATAATAACTGCGCAGCCTTTTTCGTGAACCGTTATTTTTGTTAAAAAGACCGAATACACCTCCAGTACGTAGGCAGTATTTTATTATATTTGGATGAAAGAACAAAAAATTTCCCAAGAAGCACATAACCAGTTTCGCGGTTGTGGCCGCTCATCAAGTATGCGTACCCGGTACTCCACAGCCCATTTCAAAATGTAGCTAGCTCCATCTTATTAAAAATAAGCTCAGCTTACTTGTGGTCAGTGGCAGCAAAGATTGTTGCTTTCACACTGATTTGATCCTGTTTGGTTCATCTGATTACCTGACTATTTTATGGCTCCATCAGGGACTAGCAAACCGTTTTGTCCATTTGGTTCTGGAAAAATATGAGAAGAGCTCACATCTTCATTTAGGATAGATTTTTCCTAGTAGTGCATACTGGTCTTATGCCTTGCTGATAAAGTGTATCATTGCTTTTCGTGATAATTTCCGGACTCATGGGGACCTTTATCACCAAGTGCCCACGCTCCTCAAGCAGGGTTTTTGAGTCAGAAGTATTCCTCACGCAATCAGATTGATAGATCACGAACTCCTGTCTACAGTGCAATGATGCGCGGTCTTTAAGACGTGTATTTATATCCTAATTACCTGCTTTGAGAGAGAAATATTCTCCGTAGGTGATAGTCGAACTAAAGAGAAGGAACTGAGGTTAGTTGATCTAATACCAGAAACCTATTTTATTCCAATCAGTTTAGCCGAATCACTACCTACGGAAAAACGATACCGCTCATCGTGGCGAAATTCCACTGATTCAGAAACTTGGAATGAAACAAACGGAATCTCTTCAAACAACTAAAGGCCTGAATATGCAACACCAGCATACTGTGGGGAACTTCAGTTCCGAAAAGTTTTTATTTAATACACCTGTCTCTTGTGAAGATGAGTTTTGGAAAGAGAAAATTGTCGATTCGTTGTCGGATTCCAGTTCCATACAAGTTGATTTTCATTGTTACCCATTCCGTATTTTGCACTTTTGAACCTGATCATAAATGATACTTCCCTAACAAACCCATAATGTCAGTACATTCCAAGTTGGACAGCTGATGCGGAAATTACTGACTGCACGGAGACAAATGTGCATATCGTGCAATCACTGATTTCGTCAGCCTGATTATCACGTGATAGTTGATGTTTTCACGTGTTTCCACTTTCACCTTCTTCCTTGTATTGACCCCAGTGAGCTTGATTTACACGAGAAAATACCCGAGGCTCCTATTGAAAACTAAGACATTGGTACGATTATGGTATTTGACTTCACTGGCGGAGTAGCACACTGACCACGAATTGATAGTCAGAAGCATACATAACAGAACTGTTACTTGATTACGTGAATATGTCTGATTATCTGACAGATTTAATTAGAGATAACGACATCATTACCCGGTTAATGAACGGATTTGGGCGACAAGCAGCCAACTGATAACAAAACATTTGAGGTTCAACAGCCGATGTTAGCTTGAAGATCTACTTCTGAATTTCACTCCTTAACTCAGTAATTTCCTTCTGATCATTGACTGAAATAAAAATGACACGATGGAAAATTCTGCATTTTGGTTTTCCGGTTCTCCTAAACAGTTACACGGTCTTCACAATGGCCTTTGAACCAATCAGTCCCCGCGTTCGAATCTCCGTGCCGTCACTTGTCACTCTCTTAGATTTGTCGCTAACCCTTTCCTGAAATATTTTACCATGGCTATATAACAAAAAAGATATAGGTGAAAGAATAAAAGAATAAAAAGGGAAAGACTTTCGGATGGTTATTACAGCTCATCTAGTTTTCATCTGAGTGGACAAGCGCTAGAGTAGCCGATGTTGTGAATATTGTAACGATGACTGTCACACAAACAATATACAATACAGAAAGTAGTACATCTCTGGCAGTTCAGTAGTACTTGCTAGTGCATTCTAGACAGAAGTTAAACACCACCTGCGAAAATTTTGTCTGGAAAAAAGCATTGTCCTCCCGAGGATAGAAAATCCGTGCCGTGCACTTCTCCTTTTCGTGGAACTGCCTAATTGGTAGACAAGAATAAGGCTGTGTTCCCCAGTCGGGCAAGGTCTGTGAACATGCCAGATTTAGACAGAGACCAGAAGATCGATAACGTATGGTCGCTTTCGGACATTAGGCTTTCGAAGTTCGTGCATGGAATTTCCCGTGAAACTAAACTTGCCTGCAAGAGGACGCATTGCTGTCACTAACCATTCTTTCACAAATGATTGGCAAATCTTAAGCATCTGAGGTTACCATTCTCAGAATGCTAGCATGGTGAGAAGTGACATCAATTTTTATCCAATCCGTGTACTATTAGCCCACGCCTCATATGCAAAATATTATTATTTTATCCTGGTTAAAACGGGAAATAATAGCAGAGGGCCTTTCCAACACATTTCCCGCCTACACCACTAGTTGAGTGGGATACCTTTGGACGAACAGTCTCAGGTCGATTTTTTGTGAAGCTGACAAAATTCCCAATGTAGTGAAAGCCGGTAGCTGAAAAGTTGGCTCACTGTCTTCACTTTCTACGACACAGTGTAATCGAACTCCAACCACTTACATACGCAAGCGAAGTTTTACTTGTGTTGCGAACCTGATCCTTTTATTTCGCCCTAAGTATAAACCATCCACTTGTCATCGTTCCAGGCTGACCAGACGGATCAAAAATGAACACAATGTTTTATTTCAGTGCCTTTTATCCGACTAAAATAATAGTCTAACCCTTGTTGCTTAAAGACACGTGAGTTGCCTAAAGACTACGTGTATGTTACCACAAAGCATTTGCTGTTGTATATGAGAATTTGGATTTTGGGGAAACGTTGAAGTTTAATGACGTAAATCATAAGTCCTTTTTGAGTTTATCCGTTGAAAGAAAGTCGGCCGTTTTAGCTGACATACACGAAGGTTTAATAGCGCATGGTATGGATTTAATTCTCGACGAACAGATGTTACACTCCACGTGAGTCAGAGAGACTTCGTAAAAAAGTAGTAAAACAGTGGGAAAGAAAATTCCAGGCAATCATTTGGAATTCTTCTCGGGTAGCAGAAAATTCACTTTGGGCTCGTAATTGTTTCATTTGTAAACCTCACTTTAAAGTACATGTTTCGACTGGTACACAGTGCTGGACGAAATTCGGATCTCAAAGTGAGATGTCAATTTTGGTTAAGTTTAGGTGAAAGATTAATGGAAAACGATAGCTGAATCATGAAAATTGTGTGCCACCTCGTGGTCATTTCCTTGTTTTTCTGGAATAGTAAGGTGATGCAAATCGGGTCTAGCTACAGAACCGTTATTCGCATAGCTTTCAAGTCTACATCCATGAAGAGACTGATGATCAGTTCGGCTAGAGGATTCTCGTGTTGTGCATAAGTCACATAGTGAGTTACAAGAAGAATAAAAATATACATAATGCTTTACAGATTAAACCTTTACTTCCAAATATTTATCAACACAATCGATAGAAAAATGACTTGTCCACTGCGTCCTAAGCAGTACACCCATATTATCATAAAACAGATGCTAAGGATTCATCAACCGACCAGAAAGAAATTGGAATTTTGGTAAATGTAGTAGCGACTGACTGTTTTGTCAGACACTTCAACCTGACGATATTTATGAATTCGAATCTTCATGTTTCCTGAGAAACGATGTTTTTCTGAGTGATCTATAACCAGAGAAATTTGACATGACATCAAATAACAATGGTCCGTCTGAACGGCTTGCGAACTACGTGGTGAGGACTCATTTTAGCCGGTAAAAATGCTTGATTTCGTTGAGGTTTCCTCCCAAGCATAAATGCCTCCTCTTCCCAGACTAAAGATTGGCTTTAACATTTAGATCATTTCCGGGATCACAATTTACGCCTCTGATGGATCTCAATTGTTATTAACTTACTCTGTTTGTCAAATGAGTGCACATGTGGTCTGTTTGATTTGGGGTCTCTTGTGGGGTTTCAAAATGAGACAAGTAGCAAAACCTCCCAATGATTTTAGCACCAGTCTTGCTGATTCACAAGTGGAATGAAAAAGCGTGTTGAATTTCATTACAGATCATTTGATAATAGCCTCAGCCATCTTTGCGCAGGTACCGAGATGATTCAGTTTTAGTGGGTTTTTTCATCATTACCACGATGATAATAAAAGCGAATAACGTAAAAACAAGGATCAGTATTCCTCCACTGAGGTTGCTTACCTTCGATCGGGCAAAACACAAGAAGGAAGTTCCATGAGCACAATGCCTGGTAAGTGTTTCATCGGGAACCCAAGTTTATATTAATCAAACATTAAAATGGCTACCATGGGCCTGCTCGCCAAAGCAGCGAGGCGCACTCAAATGACCTTGAGACCGAAGCTCACATTGCTGCTAACTGGAATTCCCTTCGTTCAGTAAGGTTGACAGTTATAGTTAACAAGCATTTTTACGCCTAGTATAATGTGGAATCTCCCAAGTATGAAGGAATTCCTCTTAACCTTATCACACAAGCACAATCATTAAAATTTGAAAACGGAAGTCAAAAACACAGATTGCACGATGTATCCGGGATCATTTCGCTGCACCTTTACAAAATGCATGCTGCAGTCGAAGTGATTATTTTCATAGGAAAATAAATGAACAAAATGTTTATAAACAAAGGTAAAATCACATGACGCACACATTCATACATGTCTTTCGGAGAACCACACAGCAGTTATCACACTTCGTTACCACAGCAATGATAAATTGATTACAAGTTCGCGTTGTTTGCAAAGTTCAGGTTTGTGTGCACGGATCGACAGGGCCTCCATATATCCTAATAGTTTGGTACTGGTGGTCGAGTAGATCACTTTGAACGCTTGACTTGCGTTGACGCAATGTTTAGTCTCGTAAATATGCCGAGCAATTGATGATCTGATTGACCTTTGCTCGGTTGATGATACATTTGTGGTGAAATCGTTACTCGTTTTCTTCTGAAGCCATACTGGAATGTGTTCAGCCATTCGATGACGTAACTACCTTTCCGGTCTGCCTATGTAGGTGGCTGAGCACTCACATTTGAATTGGTATATGCAGTTTGATTTGGAGTGGATAGGCAAGGGTTCGTTCATCGATGGCATAGTTAACCGATTAGTTGTAAAGATAATCACCGGATTGGCTGCGTAGTAGGTACGGCTGACAGCTGATTGCAGGCGTTTTTTGATCAACTCACTTACATTATCACCTTTGTAGGGGAGTTTTAGATATACTTCCATCTTAAACACTTTGTTTGAAATATCCTTTCTTGGCTTCAGGTGACGATACTTTGCCAAGAATGATGTTGGGTATCCATTTTCCGTCAGAATTTTAGTGATATGATTTATTTCCTCGTCCAAAGTGTCCGCCGTGCAAATCTTCTGTGCTCTGTAGAACAGTGTTTGCACTGTGTGTATCTTGTACTTTATTGGGACGAAGCTGTTGTAGTGGAGATATTGCCCCGACCAGGTGTCTTTTCGATAAACGGACCTCCTAATTGAACCATCTTTTCTGCGGAAAATTTCGGTGTCTAAGAAGCTTATGATGTCACTGTCCTCATTGTGGATTGTCAGCTTCATATTTGGGTGTAGATTATTAAGCAAGGCATGCAGCTCTTCACCTTTTTGTTTGCTCTTTTTGATGACAAAAATATCATCCACGTAACGGTGATAGAGTATCATGTCGGATATTTTGTTCTTAATCTTGTTTTCTAAGTGAGCAACAAAAATACACGCCAGAATAGGGCCCAAAGGACTGCCCATGGCAACTCCGTCGATCATTAAAGTTGTATTGGCTAAAAAACCTGCTTCAACCAGAATATTTAGATTTTAAATCTATATGAGTATAAACTAGGATAGTTTATGTAGTCCTGTTGATCAGTTCAGTTATTTTTATACGTTGTTAATTTTTAGCTTATTTCAGCCACAGCTTTTTACCCTGGTAATCAAGGTCGCACACACATTCAACTAAACATAGCGGAGCAAATAACCTACATAAATAACACGTAACTTTGAATAAATTATCATCATTACCGGATGGCCTGATGCATTTGAACTAATTCATGAATCTCGAAATATATACTGAGTGAATTTTCATACGCATCCCAGTCGACAGTACCCGTAAATCAAGTGATGTCGGTCAACAAGTATTGAGGTATTTTGCTCGTTGTCTGGTTAAATGCACGGCAAAACAAAAAAAGAAACCCTCCACTTGTCGAGTTCGATCGCCAGTCCAACTGTCTAGCAAGGAGAAACACACGCTTGATAATTACCAACAAGCGTTACCTCGATGATATTTTGATTTTTACTGGGGAAGAACAGTTTACTAAGTTCTTCAACCTAATGAACACCATACATCCCAACCTATCAGTCACTTGTGAAACAGAGAGTGGTAGCAGCCTCACTTTTTTGGATATCATGATAAAAAAAACGTGCAGACGGGACAATTCAGAAGACTATCCTTCGTAAAGCGACATGGAGTGGACAATACAGTCTATTCTCCAGTTTCGCTCCAGTTGCCTACAAAAGGGGCTTGGTCAAAGCCCTGTTCCACAGAGAGCGTAAAATCTGCAGTGCAGACCAACTGCAAAAAGAAGAAGAGTGCTCATCCCAAACTCGTTGTGCCAATGGATACCTTGATAAGTTCATTGAGTCGACACGGTCGAGAAAAAACAGGTCACTTTAGTGCTACCATTTAAAGGGGATCATGTGTTCAATCGGATTAGCCAAAATCTAAAGTGTGCGCTAAAGCGCACCTACTTGGTGGCTGAAATGCAGATTTCGCAAACCACCAAACGACTAAACCTCCAAGCCAATTCAAAGTGTCACGAACCTGAATGCCTCTCACGTCATTTATCAGTTCACCTGCAGCTGCGGTGACAACCACATAGGCAGAACAGATCGGTATCTCAGTCAAAGAATGGGAGAGCATGTACCGAAGTGGTTAGTGCAGTGGATGAGTCATCCTCCACCCGGACAACAGACGACGACTAGAAACCCGGCTTCATCGATTGTGAAGCACCTTGTGACCTTTCGTCATCGGATTGATCCGGGTCAAGCGTTCCGAGTGATTGCATGGAATCGGAACCCAAAGATTCTAGCTTTTTGTGAGGCTGTGTTGATAAGTAAACTTAGGCCTCCACTGTGTGCACAAATCTTTTGACCCACAATGTGTGCCTGCCGTGGCGGTAACCAACCAGGTTTACCGAATCGTTTCCCAATTTCGTTTGACACTATCTATTCCACTGTTTTGCTCTGTGCCTCTTTCGAACACGAAATCGCATGTTTTACGTACGCGATTGGGAAGATTAAAAGAAATGCTTGTATCTGGCAATTTATGTCCTCTATCTGTTTTGATGAATTGAAAAGTAGATGCCATCTGAATCGCCCAAAGTGAATGGGACCTAGGGGGAAATTTCCCCGGTATCAGCGGTACTTTTCCAAAATGAAATTCGTATGACGTATGCAAATACTTGTCAATGAAGTGAACTCAAATATGTTTCGCCTTTCATCTCTATGGTCATTAATATCGATAATAACACAACCGGGAAGAGACGAATTTATCGTGAGTTTGTCAGTTTGGTAAAAATTAGTTTAATCTTACTGCCAGTAGTGAGGGAATAAACTGTCAGTAGTTCGAGACCATTGTTAAGAATCCCGTATTGTTTATATGCCCATGCAAATATATATCTTGGAAATGGATCCCATAAAGAGATTACGAATATGAAATCTGTCTCTGTTAAAGAGATAGCATCTGTTGCAACGAAAAATCACAAGAGAAAAAAGAACCCCATTTTCCTAACCGTAGAGGAACATCTTGTCAAGTGGGACATTCGGCAAACGTAGACGAATCACCCCGGGTCAGTAATCCTTTAAACCCCGTCAGAAGAGTTGTGTTGTTCAAAGCTAGTACTGTACTCAGGCAGCTGAATTATACAACCAAAAACGTCATCGGGACAACCTGAAACTGCTGTGGCTGCACCGTGTCACGTGAACAAAGGTCAGACAAACATTGCTACCGGTAAAGAAACACGATGATTGCATAATCGGTGAAACTGATGCGCTATGCTCCATACATCCTTGACTCGGGTTGACTTACAGCGACACACTTAAATGTGCCAAAATGTTCAAGCTACTCCATATTCGCGCCGATTGCGGAGTCCGCGCTCCAAACATTGCCCAGTGATCTTTCCAATCACCAACAGTTCCCCGATTTCATAGGTCAACCCCTTCAAGATACCTTTTTACATGGTACCGTTTGATGGAGTTTACTATTTTAAACTAATAACTCTTCTATACCTGTGCACATTGACTGTCTGCTATTCAAGTACTCTGATGATGTAATCATCGTTGTGCTTCAGTCTGATTGTTCCATCCAGCCAGCGGCGACTAGTCAGTTCTGCCTGAGTCCAGTCCAAACTTAATCGTAAGTCGTGAATTCATTGAACTAAGGTCATCTAACATCTACACCGGGGCTACGATCAGGCCTAATCGTTTCTGTTCTGACGATTTTCTTGTAGTATGCTCGGAAATTAGACGCTCAACCTCCCACAAGGTACGACTTAAGTCTTTTTATATTCCACTCCTTATTCCCATATATCGTGCCACACTGGTTATACGCCAACACTGCTATTGTTCCTGTTTTGCTTGCTAAAGGCTTCAAACTCACTATCAAATCCACCAAATATCTTCCTCGAATTAGGGGGATGCCGTGTCGTCAGCTGACCCAAAATGTCATATCTCGAACTCGTTATGAACCTGTGATGTTTTTTTAAATACTGGTTGCCAAGTATCATTGCCTTTTACCAGATCAAAGTAAATGTGTTTCAACTTATCCTACAAGGTCCCTCTATAACTACTTGTCTGCCTGTGCTAACATTTGAAATTCCTTCGCAGGTATGGCCCAAATTCCCAAGAAACCTGTTTTTCTTCGTAAAGGTTTTTTCCGTTCACACTTTTGCATTACTTCGAATATGAAGCTCTATATTGGTTAATATTATTCAGACTAGTTCTGTAATGCTCTCTGGGAGGTTCAAATTGTACAACCCTGGTTACCGTGATAATTTTGCCTGAGGTTTCTAAGTCCCTACTTAGTTCAAGGTCAGAAATGATCTATTTTTGAAACAATGCAGGTGAGTGTTCGTCACTAATAGATAAATGCTCATCCTGCCTGGAAAAGTTCCTTTTTCTGAAGTACCGATCATGCGTTTGCCTGGCAGAAATGAGCAAAGGTAGTGCAAATACAGTTGCAGAGTACTATGTCATCTCTCGGTTGCCGGTAGACTCGCGATAAAATATTCTGTTGATTAGTTTCGACTGTATGACATTCACATCAAGGTCACATCAGTGCCGTCCATTAAACATCTATTTTGTTTGCTCGATGGTGGAGGCATGGACGGTGAGGACCAGAACATGTCATCACTTTAGTACTGAAAGGCAGATACAATTCTGATAGCTCCTCAGACACGTGTTTAGGCGAGGAAAGCCAACACACTGGGCTTGGATAACGATGTTTGCCGCAATTTGTTGAAGAACACTGGAAGAGCAATACATATTCTCAGAAAGAAGACTGATCAGTGAAATTTGACACTGCACTGCGAGTTAAGTTGGTGCGAAGTGAGTTGTTTCATCTTAGGGCCGATCTGGAGTAGCTTTTAAAAGCCAAGAAAAGTGGGTTACCGATTGCAATCGCGAAGAAATTCGGGTCATATCTCCAATTGTTTTGTTCACTGATTTACTTCACGTGATCCAAGCGTACGAGGCTCAGCTAATCTTGGCTGATAATGAGATATTCCTGAAGACACTCATTCCAATGACTTCGGGGCCTTAAAACTCTTTACATCGGTTGATATAAACTGTAATAAATCATGATCAACCTTGTTGGAAGGGGATCATTATCCGTGACGATTTGAATAATTCTAAATCTGTCAGGCTCAGAATATGAATACCCGCATCTCTTAGATCAGAAATTTCCCCGGAAGACTAATCTGCTTTGTGGTAGTGTGTCAGGGTGGTAGATCGTTTTGCCCCCTGGGAAGCGTTCCAGCTTTTCTTTTCTTAATCAGGTACCCAGGTCTCACCTGTGGTTCGATGAAGCCGAGATATTCACCAACGTCCATACCCAGGCAAACTGCTCGACAAGCTAGCTGAACCAAGTTGAGGGTAACCGAGGTCCAAAAGCTTGGTAAGATGGTGTTCAGCTTGCAAAAGCAGTTACTACTGAATGGGTAGACAAGATTTACTGTATAATCTAACAGCTGTGAAGGAATTCTGTCGAGCGAACTGAGCTGTAAGGACCCCTGAGTGGGATTCAGTTTAGTCAAGTGGCGAACTAGCTACTAGGTAGCCACTGGCAACCATGAATCAGCAAGATGCTGCCTTGCGGCCAGCATTTGGCTATACAAAGGTTAGAGGTGTGCCCTGGAGAAAAAGTCGAGTGACTCTGGGGACATTTCTTGTCCCAATTACCCACGGAACTTCTTGACATTCATGAAATCGGCTTATCCTTACTCAAGGAGCCAGCCGACGTAGAATGAAGTCAGTTGTTGATAATCATCTTAGCCGTGGATATATCTATACCATTTTTATATGCCTTAACGGTAGCGAAAACATGGACACATTAAACAATATGATTATACAGTGACCGATGACAACACTGATTTGATTTTGATGGTGGATTTATTTTTCGTTTTGGAGAATTGAGTCAACACACTTTCTTCACAACGGAATTACTTACTTCCTTCTGTTCTGACCGTTGACTGGCCAGAATGCTTCCAATAAATAACGACTTTCTTTGTGAACCACTTAATTCACTCCTGCTTCGTTGTTCCATGCGTTTCTTTTCCGTCGTTGTTGGGCCTTTCGAAGCCCTTGTTGACCGCCTCAATTCTGTGATCGGTTTGCCCACAACTTGAGGTACGTTGCTACTTTTGTTTGATAATTTGTCCTATAGTATACGTAGTAAAGCGAGCCTGAGTCCTCTGCCTTGGGACTTGGTGTTCGTTTATTTCCGAGTCACTTAATAACGGAACGACAGTAAAGTGCAATCACACTGCACTGTTTTTAGTTGAACTGGGATAAATTCACTACATACTTACTACGCTTTATGAAACTTTTCTGAGCTGGAATTTCAAAAACCACGCTGAATGTAACGGTATTTGTTGACGCCTCGATAGACTGCCTAGTTTCTTTTAAAGACAGCGCTTATCCGTCTGTCCAGGATCGATGGCAAACCTCAGGCCAGCCAAATGGGCCGATGGTTCAGTCAGTTCGCGACGAAACGGAGCGAAGCCATCCAATCAGCGGTGAACAGTCGCCCTTACTGAAAAGAGAGGAGTTAACTAATCAGCGGTCAAATGTTGTTTTAACGGAAAGCAGCGAATTCAACCAATCAGCTACCGAGCTTTGTTTTAACGGAGCGCAATGAAACCAACAAATCAGCGGTCAAGAGTTTTTTTAATCGAACGGAACGGAAAGCAAACAATCAGCAATTAGCATTTGCTTTAACCGATCGCAAAGAAATCAGCCTATCAGAGACTTGAACTGCATAGCCATTCAGAAGGCCCGGTTCGGGAAGGAACTCTGTACCAATGAGCTTCATATCGCGACTTTACTTTCGATCACCTAGTGATCTATAAAAATGGTTCGTTTTTGCACAATAAACGGGAAGGTTCGAAGCCAGAAAAGTTTTCCCACTAGAGCCAGTGGAACGGAACAAAACAATATTTGTCAAATTCACATGTTTTCCCACCGGAATTATTTCCCAGTTGACGTTAAAAATTCCCCAAACGTGTTTTGGCCCATCCGTAAAACCTGCCCTTTGTTCCATCGTGCTTTATCGTGCATCGGGTAGACAGAAGAAAGCACATCTAGAAGCCCGGTGAACCTGTCGTTTTGTTGGAAATCTTCAACGATACAGGAGTATCGAGTCACAATCTCCGTTTCGATGAGAATCTCAGAGAAAAGATGTACAGCATGAGAGGGGATTGCCATGGGAGCGACAAATCGGTAAGATGTGGTGTGTGCGATAGAGACCACATCATGGTGACCTAATACTTTAGCTGTGTGACCCCAAAACCTGCGCCTCCTCCAGATTCAACTTCCGTCTGGGGCCCGAGTTTACTGTAAACGTATCGGAGTTTACGCGACTCATCATTCTTGTTCCGTAATATAGGGTGTGCATAACGACGAGACTGCACCTTGACGCGGTGCGATGGCTTGCGCGCCTCTATGGCCCAAAGAGCTATACAGGATGGCTTCTTTGAGCCGGAGCTGCAATCATACCTGACAGGTCAATGGGTAGAGGTCAAACAAAGTCCAGTCTCCTGGTCCTCCAGGTTGGGGGTTGATTTGACCTGGCAACTCAATCGGCAAAATCAGGGGAAGGGTAATTGATACCAGCAAATAGGCTTACACTAAGCCATCCCGCTGCCTTGCGGATAGGTTCTTGTTGGAACTAAAGGCTTTGGATGAGAACCCTAATCGTTCTCCTGCTTTGCGGCTGGGAACCCTAGCAGTACTTGTCCAACGTCTCCCATCAACTGCACGAATAGAAAGAATTCCATACTGCATCGGTCGTCGCACAGGATAATCAGGATCGCGCTGCCCATTGCATCGAGCGGGGTGGGTAGTGATAAGTGGGCTACTGCGCAGAGTTCCCTCTCTTTTATTCAACCTTTGTCTTCTGTCCCTAACCATCCCTCTTTGCCCCATCTATCCACCCATAAGGTCCCCACTGATAACACGGCCGATACTCGTGACAATTCATTATCAAATAGTGTCGGGAATAATCCTGTGTCCGGTAACTCACATCTTCCCAAGCCTCGTCAACCTCTGACTCTCGGCTCCCTCAACGTGCGTACACTCATGCAGGTTGGTCAGCAGGCGTGCCTAGCCCTCACATTAGATTCTCTGAAGATTGATATCTGCTGATTAAGTGAAACACGTATTCAGGATTCGAGCAGCTTGATTCAACTAACTGCTTCTAGTATCTCGTCGGGGTATTCTCTGCGCACTTCATGAGACGAGTTAGCTCGAGTCAACGTGGTGTAGGAATAGTCTTGACTGACAAGGCTGAGGCTGTCCTTTTAGACTGGACCCCTGTTAATAGTCGTTTATGTGCTGTGGGACTCCGAGGGTCAGTTGGCGTTCGAAAAGATAGTTGTGTTAAGCGCAATTTGTTTGTGATCTCGGCGTACGCCCCAACGGACTGCACCTTATACGTGCAGAAAGATGAGTTCTATGACGAACTTGCCATCCTCTTTCGCAGAAGTAAGGGTTCTGACATTGCAGTGCTAGCTGGTGACTTCAATGCACAAGTTGGCAAACTCAGTGCATCAGAAACTTGTTTAGGTGGGCGTTGTGCTTTACCTGCTGAGCGTACAGATAACGGGGATAGACTTCTCCAGTTTTGTGCAGACAATCGATTGTTCTTGTCTAGTACCAATTTCCGACACAACTCTCGTCGCACTGCGACATGAAGCTCTAACTCTATAGGTACTCTAAGCCAGATTGATCATATCGCCATAAGCTACCGGCGGCTCAGTTCTGTTCAGAACTGTAGATCTTACTGGTCCATGTACATAGAGTCGGACCATGCATTAGTTTTAATGCGATTATCTCTTCAGCTCCATGGTTATCGTCGCAAACCGCAAACCCGACTAGCCGTGCAACGTTTGTGTGATCCAGAAGTACGCACCCGGTATGAGCAGAAGTTAGAACATGAGCTAGGAATAACCACGAACAGCAATGTAGATGAGCATTGGGGTCATATCAAACAGGCGATGCACGTGGAAGCAGGTTTTGCTTGTGGTCCTAGATCCGTTGTCCATCAAAGACACTGGATCTCGCAAGAGTCGCTGAGTATAACAGAGCAAAAGCGTCAGCACTCGAACTGTATAGAGATGAATAAGATGCGGAGAAAGCTACAAAGGCAAGTTACGAAAAGCCTCACGAATGATCGCGACAATTGGTGGGTCAAGGTAGCCGAAGAAATGGAAATAGCAGCTGCCTCAGGTAATAGTCGAAGACTGTTCAAACTCATTCGTGATACCAGTTGACGGCGCATCCGGGTCAATGAAACGATTTGCGATAGAAATGAAGAACCCATCCAAGGCAAACTGCATACGCTCGACTGTTGGGCCGAATACTTCAAGGAACAGTTTCGCTGGCTGCAAGCTAGTCTAGTTACTCCTGTGTCAACAACTGCGATTCCTTGGGTGGTATTACTTGAGCCTCCATCGGAAGTAGAAGTAGAGCCACGCATTCGATTACTAAAGCGAGGGGAAGCGGCAGATCCTGACGAACTTCCCCCAATCCTTTCAAACTGGGTGGGGATGCATTGATAAAATCACTTACCATCTTGATCCGTGACATTTGGAACGCGGAGCATATTCCGTTAATATGGAGCGAGTCACTGATTGTTCCCATCTTCAAGAACGGAATACGCAATGACTGTAGTAACCATCGTGGATTAGCTTAATTCCGATAGTCACCAAATTATTAGCCTCGATTATGCTGCCCCTTCTTACACCGGCTCACGAGAGGAATGCCCGCGAACAACAGGCCGGATTCCGCCCAGGTTGAGGATGCATCGACCAGATTTTTACTTTTCGCTGACTACTTGAAACGCGTCACACGCACTGTCGACCGACAATAACGGGAACAACCACTCCCAGATTGTACGGGTTACCGAAAACACATAAGAGTGGAGTTCCATTAGGACCTATCCTTGACATGTGTAATTCACCGTACCATGCTTTGGCTAAATGGTTGGCAAGGTTGCTGGAACCGGTAAGACAGGCAATGTCGAAGCACAGCCTCAAAAACATTTGAATTCGTAAACTGCATGAAAGACCTAAACGTGAAAGGATGTCGGATGCTGTCATTAGACGTCAGTTCACTTTTTATCAGCGTCCCAATAGGTGAAACCATCGATTACAGTTGCTGTTTTTCTGCACATACAACATTCAGTTTAACTTAAACAACCGGATATATCGTCAAAAGGATGGGGTAGCAATGGGCTTCCCACTCGGACCACTAATTGCGGATGTCTTTATGGCAAAGTTCGAAAATGGTCCACTTGAATCTACAATCCGAAACTGTGTTGTACACAAACGCTACCTAGATGACATTTTCTGTGTTAACAGTTCATCAGACCACATAAGCCAACTGTTAGACAGCTTTAACTCAGCTCACACAAACTTACATTTCACAATAGAAACAGAGTCAAACAATACCATCGCCTTCCTTGACGTTCGGATGAATCGCCTTGAAGACGGCTCAATCAGCCGGTCGGTACACAGAAAGGCAACGTGGAATGGGCAATACATTCACTTCCACAGCTTTGTGCCTCTAAAGAATAAAAAGAACCTAATTCGATGTCTCACAAACAGGGTAAGAAGAATATGTTCTGAGGACACCTATGAAGAAGAGCTACAAACTGTGCGAACAACCTTCATCCAAAAGGGCTACCCGGACCGGCTAGTTGAGAAGATAACGCGAGTTAAAGTGGAAACCCCAAGGAAGTTTTGGGGTGGAAAGGAAGCCGATATACCTCTCTTTGCCATTCAAGGATGATACGTTGGCAGAGATTGTGCAGAGAAGATTGTCAGGGGTAATCACCGAAACTTTCTACGCTGCTAAGTTCCGGGTTTTGTTCGAATCCCGGCCGGTAGTGCTTTTGCGGTTGAAAGACAAAGTGCCTGATTCTGCAGCCTCATTTTGTGTTTATTCATTCACTTGTTCCTTTGGCACAACGTATATCGGCCGCACGACCAGGGGTTTGTCTGAACGCATCCGCGAACACCACCCTGCATGGTTGAACATTGGAGCAGTTATGTCACTCACTGACGCTGTCGTTCCACACCTTGCCCAGACTAATCACGCAGTAAACTTGGTTGAGGTTCGGGGTCGGCAATCAAGACCTGCAAAGTGTCGCATGTTAGCCGCAGCTGAGGCCGTCAGCATCCGCCTCCACAACCCCCTCTATATGCTCAAAAACAATTTGTATGTACCCTTAAGCTTCCCTGGCCCTCCGTCCACCCCACAACAGGCCATAGACCAGATGAAAAACGAAAACACCATTAACAATAAACATCAGGTTTTGATTTAAGCCGGGATCACAATTGTTTTCTTTCCCCTCCCCCCACCCACCCCCTTTCATTAACAATTTTATCACTTCCCGTTTATCTAATTGGTTCAACCCTTTGACTTGTAATATATTGTGGTTTAATGGCATGATTATGAATCACTGAAAACGAGCTTGTTCGCCAAACTGTGTTCTCCTAATAATGGTTTTCTTAGACATGAAAGGCGCCTTCGATTCAGTTGATCGAACAGCGTTTTTCAGTATTCTTAATCGAAAAGGTATGCCCCAGAAGTTCATGAACCTAATGAGATCATTGTATTCTCACACTTCTGGCAGAGTTAGAGTTTACGGTGGACTATCAGGTCGGTTTGAAAGGATTAGTGGTGTTCAACAAGGATGTTCCATGTCTCTATTCATGTTCAAATTCATCAGAGACGAAATAATGGAGAGTGCGCTGCAAAATCTTCAGGATGTAGGCGTCGAACTAGGAGATAGTAGAAAGCTATGTGAGCTAGATTATGCGGACGATGTTGTCTGTTTGTTCGAATGCACGGAACATGCTCAACGTGCACTAGATGGACTCTCAAGAAATGTAGCTCCATTCGGCATGCGCTTTGCATCTTCAAAGTGTAAGGTGATGTTATAAGACTGGACGTCAACGATTCCGAGCTTGATGCTCGATGGGGAGGTGCTGTCAGTTGTCGACCATTTCATCTACCTCGGTAGCTGCGTGACGACGGATGGGAGCACTGTAGTAGAGGTGATCACGCGGATATCCAAGGCTCGAGGGGCTTACGCTGGACTGAAGCACTTGTGGCACCGGCCTGGTTTTTCACTGAAGTTGAAAGGTCGTGTATACTGTGCTGCAGTGCGTTCAGTTTTGTTGTATGGTTGCGAAACTTGGAGTCTGCGTGCTGAAGATATTCGTCGTCTTGAGGTTTTCGACCATCGATGTTTACGTAGTATCGCTAGGATCGGGTGGATTAGCCGAGTAGGCAATGCTGAGGTCAGAAACCGAGTACTGGGTATTGATTCGGAAAACTTTCTGTCATAGTGTATCCAGCTTAATAGACTTCGTTGGTTGGGACACGTGTTATGCATGGCAAACACACGTCTACCATACCGTGTCCTATTCTCCGTTCCTTTTTGGGAGTGGAAGAGACCACGTGGAGGTCAACAGGTGACGTGGCAGCGAGGAATGAGAAAATGTACAGCAAACTTAGGAAAAGTAGGTGCTTCACGTCTTCGTGGTTGGGGTCCAAAAGATCCGTCTACCAGTTGGCTGGAGACACTGGACGATATGGCAGCGAACCGCGAACAGTGGTGATCGTGTTGTCACTTTCTGTCGAATCAGAATGACTTATCGATGTGCGTTCGTGCAGTTAGACTGTGTATTCCGTGTGTTGGCTAATAGGGCATTCTTTCCTTTTCCCTCCTGTGTAAGTCCACTCCTTGTTCATCTTGCATATTCATACTTTCTAATTCAACGTGCAAGATGGTGAGAAAGGCAGTGGTCGGTGGGGCTTGCCCTACTGTTTAACACTGTACGATGATGATGATTATAACTAAGAATGGAGGGTTTACCTGAGCCCACTGTAATCAAAAATGATGGAATATTATATACTTTTGTGTCTACGTATCAACTGCACTTGTTTCTACAAGTGTGGAGAAATTTTAGAGTCTTCAAGAGATCGATTTCAAGTTGGCCCGGTGAACTGTTCCGATGGGCGTCTGAAAAAAGACTTCAGTGAAACCGGCTATTTCTTTGCTTAGTCCAAAGTGGACAACGTTTTGGTAATCTTTCGAGGCTGTCTTCTTGCCTTTGCCTCAAGCTGACCACATGTGTGCCCAGAGTAACATATAACTGAAATAACTGTTTGCTCTCCAACTCATGACCACAAGCATTGCAACTAATAGCATACAGAAACGAGAACGGAAAGCATTGGGCTACTAATTAACATGTCTGCTCCAAATTTACTTCTGTAGGATGTATGTTTTGAAAGACCGGGCTACCGCATGACTGAAATGAATCAGTAAACTATGGACTGGTCTTGACCTGATTGCTTAATCGCATAGCAAAAGTGGCGCATCAACGGAAACTCGGTGAAAGGTTATCGGCGCTAAGACGGAGGTGACTCAGTCTTGACCATGGCGGAGTAGAAAATCAGGCAGAAAAATCCCAATACATCGGCTTGCCACTACACTCACGTACTGTTCGAGAGTGAAGAAAAACAAGATCTATCGCATAAAAATTCGCTCCAGTAACACATGCCAATCCTTTCTCGTGGAAAACAATGGAACTTAGGGGCGTTCATTACATACGAATGCTCACTCTGGCAACAGTTATCTCTACAATCCACAGCTATTCAAATGAGCATGCACACGGAGCAGGAGATTTCCATGTCATGATTTTGTTCGAAAGTGAAATACAACGATGAACAAACACAAGGTGTTGAGAAGTACAGTCATACTCACAAGCAAAACCGTTGTTCATATCTCGTAAATACTGAGAAAGGCTTCAAGTTCATCGGACATTTGAAGTGTTATCAAGGTACTGCATAACTGAAACCAACCAAAAGGTATTTTGTCTTATGAAAGAGGGTGAGATTTCGCAGAACATTCCCAAGAACTGAAAATTAACCATAACTATTCGTCGGCTAGGTATCCTGAATTTTGACCCGGAATGAGTCCCCACAGACGTCTGTCAGAAAGTTATCTGAACAGGAAACGCACAATCACTTTTTGGACCGAGGCATTCCGAAGCTTTTCGGCGAATCATTACTATCACATATTACATTTGAGACGTCTGCTCCCATGCATTAACAGAACATTCGCACTCAGCAAGTCTTTGTTCTTAAAAATTGTGAAAAGAGAATAGAATAGGCGACTAACCCGACAAGACTGAAATAACTGGACAGTCACACTGTTCGTATAGATTTGAGTGGTGATGAATAACTACGAGTGCTCTCTATATCAGAACGATTTTCTATTATCTGTGAGAAGTACCATGGTGAACAATGCCTTCAGATGGATTCAACACTTCGTTTTCCACGGACATTTTGTAAATCATCCACGGGAAAATCTTATATTCTCTCTATTCCGTTACTGCGTGCATCGTTCACTCATTCGTCCCTTATACCACACTGAATTGAGACGCGTGCTGTTCCAGTCTTCATTGTCTTTATCTTACGCCTATTGTAACCTCAGTAATGCACTTAATAAGATACAGTAGTTAGAGAAACATTATTTTTGAAGATTTTGTTACTGCTCGGCTAAAACGGTCGGGCACACCAGCTATCCCGTGGGTATTTTGAAGAGATAAATTTCTTTCCTTTCCGTTGTGCGGACCACGTACGTATTCCTCGTGTTCAGTGGTGTCTGTTTGGTATACGTCATAAAGTACATCTAAGAACTTTTGATTAAACCACTCGAGATCCATCGTGTGCAATCGGAATTCCATGTAAAACCGGAGGGTATACAAAAGTCGCTTTCAACTCATGGAGAATATGTAATCTTATGGCTTCGTATTTACTGTCTATAAATGTCGACTAAACTATCGTACAAGGCTAACAGCGATTTAGCCTAGACAGACTTTTTCTTGCCCTGTGCCAGTGACCTGTCTGTTATTGTTATATTATTAGTCTTTGTTTTTTCCCTTATGATAAAGAGTAAGTCCATAGTATTTGCTGTATACTTCACCATGACACAAGTTGTACATTGCTTGCCAGTAGAAAGTTGTCCGTCAGTCCTGAAAAACCGAGTCAAGACTGGTGAGTATCTACCACCTTTTGATCCGGCTGATCGTACCACTACACATGATACTGTCCAGTTTTCTGAATTCAATCCCAGGGTACGCATACACATCAATTATCCTTTCCTCTATCGGTTGAACTGTCCGATAGAGAAAGAATCAATTTATTCATACAACTGGACCTGCCGCTTTCCTTTCCGTCCATACTTTGTCCGATACTGTTCTGGTTCATCAGTGAGCGAAAGATACATGTTCGAATCTAGGCATGCTAATGGTGTGGGGAAAAAACCGCTAATTAGAGAGGAACGTAAGAAATAGGTGTTGACCGACTCAGCTTAACTTTAGGCGCGTGCAAACACGAAACATTCAGACTCGCAAATATCTCCTAACCGTCTCGTTTCAGTGCGGATAAGTATAACAAGAAGTTGAGTAAATGGACATAGGGTCAAAGTTTCTAACGCAAAGTATTTAGCTCGTTTGTCTTCATATAAACGTAAAGTGCGCTTACTTTCTCGGGTGTTTGAAAATTATCCAATATAAAACAATCGATTTTCAACAAAATAACTACAATAGAACTTAATCCAGCTGCACCTCAGTCCATTTGATGACTACGAAAGGTTGTAAAGCATGCCTACTACAAGCGTTTATCTACTTTGCTCGTTCATTAATACAAAATGTGACAGTTCATGCACGGTACAGTATATGAGATCATGAGTGGAAAAGCTTGTAATAGATTAGCCAGCAACTGGCTAACTGCTAAAGACAGGTGCTTTGCTTTGCGCCAAGAAATAGCTTTTTTAAACTTGTTCATCATTAGCGTATGGAAAATGAAATAATACAGTCCCATTGTGCAACTTTTGTCCTCTTCCTTCGGATAAGTGGGATTCAAAGTATCTAGTGTTTCATTTCTACAGTTCGTGTTCGCTGCAGCCCTAGGAACTGAACTGTGCAATAATACTCTGCTGAACGGCCTTGATTGCTATCTATTTCACATAGCTTCCATCCTCACTACTGGTTACGACAGGGTGCTAAGTCAACCTGAAGCACGATAAAAAGCACCACACTTCGAAACGGATGACCGTGCAATCCAGGTCTGGGACCTCGTTGTCGTGATCAGGTATCTTCAGACTTCTTTTTTTTCTCGAAGAGTGCTTCGAAAGTTCTGCAAATTAGATAGAGAGAAGAGAGAAAATTAAAACGAAAAACATTCCGAAATTTGCACTACCGGCTAATGCTGACAATATGCAGCAATTCCACTTTTATCCACATTAGGATATCCCTGATGAGAAACCTGGGTATCGTGTTGCAGTGGAATTCAAATAATAAGAAAACCAAAAGCAGTGACCAAGTTGTTTTTTCCCGGAAGCTTGGAGCAACAGTGATGATTGGTTTCCACACCTAGTATCCTGCGGCTCGTAACCGAATTGGTTAAAATGGGTGTTGAGAGACAGACTGGATCCACCAGTGTGCCGAACTACACATTGTATCACCGACAGCACCTGCTTGTCACTATCCGTGCAGATTCGCCAGCATCCCAGGATCGGAATATACCTTATGGAGCCGTACCACGCGGCACACCCTCGACAGAGAGCCAACAAATTTCCTGCCGTGACATTTCTGCTGTTTTGTTATTACATGGTTGCAAATGAGTGCAACCGAAGGGATGGTCTTCATAGCCTTGTAAGCCTACAGTATTGTTAGGGATAACCGGCAACCAGACCCTGAAACTTGGAGTGAAGAACCGAATAAGGTCTCAATAGGTCAGGTGTGTTGTAACGAGCATGACAACAGAGAATTTCTGTCTACCGGCAAGGTAACCAGCGGTGGCACGTATTTGAACCTCCATCCTCCAAGGTGGTGATCAAACAGTCTAAACCATTTGACCGCCACTAGCCCCCAACAAACTACGATGTATTTGACCCTTGCAGCTCCATGTGTCCGACATCCCCCAAGCGTACTAACTGATGTCTGGTAGTTAATTTTTCGATACTAGGTAACCAGCCGTCATTACGAAAACCCCACCTCCCCACTGTCCATCAAGGGTATGAAGACTCCTCGGCTGCTCTGTGGACAGTTCTGTGATATGCAAGAACACAATGCAATCGCTTATGTTCCAATTCATTAGCGTTTTTTTTTTGAGGTAAGGCCTGTACCCAAACATTTTTAATTTGAGACATTTCCGCTGCGTTTGACAGCATCCTTGCTGGCGATGGTTGATTTTTCTTGCCTTCTCTATTTCCGTCAATCTGAGTACACCCCAGGAGTAACAATAATTCTATGGGGGAAACACATCACAGAAGTAATAAATAGACTATCCTGATTTTCACATTAAACATTCGAACTCCACACAAAGCAGCTGGTGTGACTTCGTGCTGATCGATTCCAGTTTAATAAAACAAGCATAACCAATCTCTAACCAAAAGCTGACGTCTCCAATGAAACTCCGTTTGATAGGTTTTTAAAACTGGCACGATTAAAATTTAAAGCAATCCTCATTCTGATATACGAAGAACAAAAGTTTTCGATGCAGCCGTGTCGTAGATTCACCATAGTTTGTCTTCACAGATTCCATCGACATACACACAAACACACACACAAACACACACGGCCCCTTTAGAGACTAACAGATGGATTTCAGATGGTGAACTGATCAATTGGTGAAAGTCTTCTTGTTCTTCAACTGGAATCCGTAACGGTTTGACAAATCAACTCATAACAGTGGATTGCTTCTCGCTGTTCGACTTCCTCACTAAAAGAATAGCCAGTATTTCCTAGGAAAATTTTTATATCTCTGAAAGTGACTTCAAAGGATCTCGTGGTTTCGATAGAATGGCATCTACTCCGCCAACTGATAACGTCCTCTTTAATCTAGTGGTCTGTAAGTCAAGTGATTCATCACGAGAGTTTACAAAACCAATTGAAATTTCACTGTTTGTAGAGAGTCCACTGAATCCAGATTTCGAGGCTGCTTTTATCAATCCGACGTGACGGAATTCCAATGAACCAACGTTATCTGTCTTCTATCAATAACAGTCAAGTGAGATTTCTTGCACATACTCTGAAAGAACTGAAGTGGTAAAAATATCAATTTAATATGAGATTTTCCCACCAAGCCAAGGAATCAGATGAGTATTTGTCATGTCGAATCAAACAACGTACACCACAGTTCCCAGAAGCCACTTGATAAATTTTATTAATAATATTAATAATACTGCCTTTGTTGTAAGGATGGCACTTGGTTCAAACGATTTCCTGATGCACATTTGGAGGCATTGTTGACGGACGGTTCCTGAGGGTAAAACCTACAGATTCTAGGTGAAAGGCCTTAAACATGATGTTTCTACTTGCCTTAAAACCAGTTTGAAGACCGAAGATCATTAGTATCATTGTTATTATTATTAATACTAATAATATCGTTATTATTATATACGGCAACTTCTTCGTTGGGAATGATGCTCGGCGTCAGTTGTCACATTCAAATTATGTGGTTAATCAGAAATGATGATGATCCTTATTGGTATCAAGTACTGTACGAATATTTCTGTGTTGAGGTCGGTGATCGAAAAACCGAAACCGGTTGGTCTACTAAATATGAATTACAACAACAACAAAAATAAGACTACTACAGTCAGATGGTTTGCAAAAAATCCGCAAAATTCAAGAGAACGTAATAAATGTCGTCTGATCCGAGTCTTAACGGATGTCCTTTCATTTTTTCTTTATTTGCAACCTAATCCGCACATTTCGTGGCTGGATTTCGTGAAATATTCTTTGTTCATTGTGTTGAAGCTCATTTGACGAATCAGATCTGCCCCGTTGATATTTCCCCGGAGCGCCCTTTTCTCTCATATCAGATTGATTCGAAAAAAGAGCAACTAATTTGCTTTTGTGAATAATAGGTAATCACTGCAAATTTCTCCAACTTAATTGGAACTTAGACTAAACAAAGATGAAACGCGGTACTTGCATTCGTAAAAGTATTCAGGAACACTGGTGACTTTTTGTCTAGTCCAGTGAGTTGTTTGAATGATTTTGGGTCACAGTTACTTCACAGTCTCTTTTTTGGTTCAAAATGAAGCAGCGCTGACTTGTGCTTGGGCAACCCCCTTAATTTTTTACGAACTTTTTTGTGGATTCCGGCCTGCAATTGTACACACTCGCGAACCTACTGGTAACACCGCACGATGTAAGCCTATCTGCTATATTTGGTATCCACAAGTGCGCCGTATGTTTCACGGAAGCAATGCACCTTGTAATACCGATTGTAAATGGATGTTCTGTAAACGAATCACTAGCACACTTACACATCGGCCGACTCTCTTATCAAGACATTCTGTGCACACACTGACCGAAGTGAATAGTTCAAATCCGTATCCGCTGAAAGTAGCCTTCTGGCAGGAAAATACATGTGATCCGAAGACATGGCGTAGTCACGTCTCCTGCTTATCAAAACTTGTTTTCCTTAAGAAAGGTACGAATCATGCGCCGAACAAGAATATCTTGCTTTGAGAGGTTAGTCGAACCGGGTGTTAACGAGTATTCAGAACCTGTACTTCATTTAGTACGATCTACACTATTCACGTCTGGCGGGAACCATTCAATGAGTAACTTGCACGAGTTAGTTTAGTCCCTCATGCCTTAATCTTTCGTGTGAGGCAGTGTGGTAGAACAGTCCGTTAAGCCTTCGACTGTTCGCACCTAAGGTCCTGCGTAAGCCGTTTCTCGAGGTTAAGTACAAGTAGAGTTTGATTTCGAATGATGTTAATGGTTCCAATCTTCCTTGAATGACCTGTATATAATGGCCGGATTACCCACAAATTGAGGTATTTAATTATTGGTATTTGACTGTGATTCTTTTACACAAAATGTAGAATACCGATTTCCCGCCCTGTGACTGGGTATTAAGGGGTTCGTGGTTACCAGGTAACTGAAACAGTGAACCCCCGTCCGGTATAGGTGTTGTGCAGTTAGTTAGTCAGTAGCAACAGAAATCGCATAAATATTTCAAACCGAGGCCATGCTGCTTCCTATGGATCTGGAATTCAATGATCAACATGAATTGTGCACATCATCCTTATTCTTCACTGTATCTTTGATTTAGGTTCAACTCGCTCACGAATTTAGTTTCATGGAGGAAACCAAATTCCTCTGACCGTTCACAGATTCTATGTCTGACGCATACGCGTGCTCTTCCAACGTGAATTCTTCAGATTGCTTTGTCTTTTCCGTGGCTGTATGTCACAAGTCAATGTCCAATTCATTCAAATGTGAAAGTGAATTATTAGAATGGCGCGGAACAGCTATTCCCGAAACATCCCACTTCAATCGGCTCATTGTGTTAATCCAGTGCCATTCCGAGAGTAAAACATCGATAAGTAAGCAGTCCTTTCGCAACTACTCACCATTTCTCCCTTTTTGTGGTCTGTGATAAGTGCCAGGAAAAGTTGGTGAAAATATTGCATAAAAATCTTACTGAACAGCGACAAAACCGGCCTAAATTTAGCACTGTGTAGACCAGTGATCTTGTTCTCTTGTCTGAATAATCCCACGGATCACAATGGAGAAAAACATAAGGTGGCAAACAAGCTTATTTCCAGTGAAACACTGAAAAATGCATCAGATCATCAGACATCTCATTACACTGATTACAGAACTTCACTGAATCTACAAGTCACAGAGGCCTCTAATTCTACTTTGAAGTTTCATTCTAGATTTTCATAGGTAGCCAAAAGGCCGATCAAATTCCCATAGGCTGATGAAGGGTAAATTGATTTAATTCTTAACAGTAGCATAGAACGATAAGTGAAATATATTGATTTCGAACTTATGGCCAAATATTGATTAGTCAGTCGAAAACAGTCTTATTTCTTTTATTCTGCTCTAAGATACAGCATATATCATTCGTGACGTTCGATCAGTATTCTGCTAAGTGAAATACTGGCAATTCCGTACGGTATACCTTAAAAAGAACATGTTCGAACCGGGGGTGATTGTAAAAGTCCAAAAGATTGAATTATCCCGTGTCAAATATTTCATCAAAATCGAATCTGATATTAAAAAGATGATAATATTCAGGAAGTACTATTCAACAAAAATATTAAGTCGAGTTTTTCACTTTTTACCCATCTATCCATTGCCAGTATGCGAACTCCCCTCAGTTTAGTCAAGTTAAGCATGCTCTTCTGCAAGATCCTGTTAACCGAGAAGCTTGACTGAAATAACATACAGCGATTCAGGAGGGTGGCAGCGGCCGTTGAAAGGAAGCCAGATGGGAAAGTGACCCGCGATGACAGGAATCGAACCCAGGTCGTTATTGTCCAAATTCCACGATGATAATCGTTTGACTTCCGCCGGCCATTGTCCAGTAGTTGTGTCTCTTTTTGCTCTTTAATTGATCTGTCTACGTACTGCCCATTTACCAGTGCCAGGCTCTTAGTAAACTGTTCCCCAAAACCCGAAGAAGTTCAACGAGTCTGACGAGCTGTCCAAACTTAACCTCAGTCGGATTAGATACACACACAGACATACCTAAGTGCCCTATTTTCGCCTCACAGGGTGTTTTATGTGAACTTCAATGGGCTTTCTGGCCTCACTGTCCTAAAATTTTCTGACTTTCCTTAGGAGTGACTCAAAAAACATTTCAAAATCGAGGCTAGAGCGTATATGACTATATGGCCAAGATAGATGATCAATTTTCGATTGCTTCTGTTTTGGGTTCATCATAAGATCCTAGAATTCTTCGTCGAGGTCTATCAGACGGGCATCTTTCGAGCCCTTCACTGAGCTATCCGCACAGTTGTGCAAATAAAGCCTGCCCTTATGTAAAATGTTCACTTACAAAATCCCCGGGAACGATACACACCCTTCGTACGAAGTTCTATTCAAGAGTAACTCGCTCGCCTCTACATGTTGCTCCTTTCGATCCATACCCTTTCGCATTAACATCTATAAAGACTCTACCGTTCCATATATGGCCCGAATCCTCACTTACCGAGCGCAAGTATCAGTTGAATTTCTGGGAAATTTTGATCTGTAATTATTCCTTTTTCTACCCCCTTGATTCGATGAGGTGCGAATTGTGAATCTTTTATGACCGAAATGTGGATGGTCGTCTACGCAAAAGTTTGACCACTAGAAAATACAAATACAATCAAGGTAGAAATGTGAGTCACTGTGCCAAGTTAGTCGTATTATCGTTGTACCTGTTGACCAAAAAGGTAAAAATGTTCTATTTTAGTTTTGCTTACAGTAACTGTATCAAACATTTGCAGAGTGACAAAACTAATTCAGAAACGCCGTACCTGCGGGAAAAAGTCTGTAATAAAGTGAAAAACTGATCCGATTTTCTTGCTCTGGCCAATTTTTGTTTTTGATCGGTAGCTGTAACTTGGGTGAAACGGTAAACGGACATGCTGATAGGGCTCTTTCCAGTACTTGCCACTTTCAGGTTCGCGAAGATACGATAATGGAAAAGTTACACCGGACAGAATGTTCGGGCTGATTTGGTTGGATCAATACCTGCCCGTATCGGTGTCAGGACAGGAAATGTGAATAGCATCACATTTGGAATTGTTGCAAAGGTCAAAAAGAGGTGGATAAAATATCACACTGGGCTGATCAGTACCTCACTAACACGTGTGTGTTTCTAAATTGCTATGGCTTCCATATATCTGATGAATAAGAGACGAATTTGGAAGCATTGTTCCATCCAGGGCACGATTTTCATCACATTGTGTTGATTTGGAGCAATAGGTTAGATTGTTCACTGATATAATGAACAACTGTCTTCCATCCCGGGACATGAAAATACACGTACATTGACCTTAGAATGCTTTGGTCTGGTACGAATTCCTTACTTCGCGCTCTAATATCGACCTGAAGCAGCCAGAAAATAGCACCTATTCACACTTTATGCCCGTGGTAAATTTGAGTTTGTTTGGGGGGGGGGGGGAGTTGCTACCCTGTGAATCAGACGGGTGTATGGGGTGTCCAGTCGTTCCGCCTAATTCCATACAGTGTTAGAGTCAAGAACCGGATAGGATCCTTTTGGCGGAAAAACGGACGTCAAAAGATCCGAAGTGCATACAGGCAAGGACCTTCATATGTTGAGAAAAGAGATCGATTTTACCGTGCTGCATAGAGTTCGAAGTAGCGGAGAAGCTTATGTTTGTAGATAACTAAGCAATTTCACGGAGCTGACAATGAAACAAGACAGTCGCTTTCTACGATTCACAACGGATGACTCATACGTGGTTAAAAGTATTGACACCGACCTGTGGTGAACGCGGCCAGCCCAAATGAGTCCGCGAATAGACCGATAAAAGTTCAAGTTTCGTTTATAACCGGTGATCAGTCAGATTTTTCGGAGAATCGGTAGCTGTATTGGGACTATTATTAGAAGGTTTTAGCAATATCTGCAATCTCTTTTGGAAAAAAATTAAGTGACCATATAAAACCCTACGGGCAGGTCGTGACAGGTGCTTGTATAAGTAAATCGAGCGTATCCTGTTCTGCTTGTAGCTACTAAATAGTCAGCTATAATTCAATATACGCAAACTAGTTTCAAACTCTTTCGGGCAGTCCGTGGACGGTAAAGTGGTTTTATTAACGATTTTGCAGACAAACAATTCCGTGTAGGTCTTCAGGCTCGTGAATTTCCTTTCCATTTCTTTCGATGGGAATGGAAGTACAAGCTGGGTAGGTACAAAGTACTGTTCTTTATCAGAAAACTCTACTGATATATTTAGAAATAATTTATTCACTAAAGAAAGGATCACCGTTTACGTATAGTTCACGAAACGCTACTGAGCACCCTGTTTTTATGCGATTACTTTCAAACCAAATCACTTGGGGTGATCAATTTTGGCATGCTGACATCCCAACCCATTACTACATCAAATATGCACACAGATTAGGACCATGAAACAAAGGAATCGTTCAACCCTTTCAATGTGCCTTAGAGGGTGCAAAATACTATTAGATCGACCCCTAGACGAATTTATAACATCCATATGGCTTACTAAGGCAATGATTCTGCTTGTCAGTGTCTTACTTTTGATGTTCAGGAATCCGTCACCAAACATTATTCCCATCACACGTGATTCATGACCTTAATTTACATAGGCTACGGATTCTAACTAGAACTGGAGTACTCTCTTTCATCAAAATAAAGGGGGGCGGCGAGATCCTAGGTCCTCTGAATAGTAGCGAGGAAAAATACTCTCGTACAGTGACTCGGGCCTAAGCACACGCCATATTTCCAAGAAAAGTTCCAGACAGGTAATAGGTATTCGTAAATTTCTGAAGGATCCCATTCACCGTATGATTAGAGTAAATCAAAGAATTCTTAGAAAAATCTCCAAGCAGACCATGGAAAGACTATTTGGGGTACTTCGAAGCTACAAATGTCTTTGCAACGGAATACAAGAGTGCGACATCTACCGAGACTTTTACATTCTGCATAGAAATCTTCAGTACAGAAAGAATGAAAGCTTTGAATTGGATGATTGCCTGTCATTTTTAAAATCGAGAAGAATGTACTAGAAATTATATCCCTTGTTATGCTGATTGCAATAATGTGGTATTTGGCAACAAGAGAAGTTTAATTTCCACTGATGGAACGTTCATCAGTGATGAAATCTTGTACTAATACCGGTACAACTTCAGCCAAGGTATGCTGGCCCCCGCTGTTGTCGAGCCTGCTGTGGTGGTTCTCCGATGGTCTGGGGTTGCGGTTTTTGAAGATGGAAAATCTCAGCTAGTAACTTTGGGATGGCAGTAAACCCCCTGACTCACAGATCAGAACGCTAAAGAAATTTTTACTCCCGGTAATTCCCCAAAACTGATCAAGAACCGTAAAATTTCAGCATGTCAGTGCTATCTTACTTGAGGTCAACCTCATCGTAATGTGGCTTCTGTGCCGAAACATCAAGACCTTGGACCGACCCGCTCAAAGACCACACCCGAACCCGATTGGAATCTGTTTGCTAGGCTAGTCTGTGCGGGTGGAATAGATTTGGTCACTCTGCTCGACTTGAGATTTGCCATTCTTGATGAATGGGACAGAACGGAACTTGACACGAACCGGAATACAGCTGGTAGCATATATGGAGGTTGTATTTCAATCACTAATAGTGAAGGTCACTATGCGTCTTAAACAACTATTTGTTTTTATTATTCGTCTAGAGGTGGGTCTAATAGCTTCTCACTCCCTGTCAGGCACATAGACGAGATAAAACGAGTTATTTGTCCGATGCTCACAACCTGTGTGATTATTTGATATAGTAGTGGGTTGAGACATCAGCATGTCAAATTCGGTTATTCTAAGTGTTTCGTTTCAGAATTATTGGTAGAAAAATGGAGGAAACATGGTGGGCTCAATAGCTTTTTATGCACTATATCGATTTGACTGAAATTTTCTGGTTTGGTCTCTTCTGTAGATTTCTCCGTTCCGAATGAATCATCTACTCACTCCCGTGCGAATCTCCGATGAACCGATTCGAGTGACTGCGTCTTTCATGAGAACGTGCTTCACGTGAAAGATCAATATATTCGCGTCAGCTTACGGTCAGTTTTATAAGTTCCGAATCGCAAATCTTGATGTTTAGATAGCAAATGTCTCATTATCATCCGGGATGACACCACTCATGCGCAGGTCTCCATCTGCTGTTGGAACCCGTATGACTTAAACTGCGTGTTCGATGTTGGCTAGGTACTAGTTCGTTTTGGCTTTCCACAGACCGAATTTGAGTCCATTTTAGGTAATTTCTTGTCTGTCCAATGGCGATTTCCTTTCCCCCAATGCTGAAACATTAGCTGTCCAGACATTCCTAGCTCAGCGCCCTCAGGAGCACACCAAATTCAGCAACCTGAGCTACTTACAACAATGGGCTTCAAAACCCCTGGGGGGTCATTTTGTTGCGGTTAATCCGCAAGCATTTGTCAAGCCGTTTTCTTTCAGTCAAAAAATGTATGACTGTCCTTTGGGACGCTATGCAATCTCCTAAAGGTACTGCACTCATAAGTGGTTGATAAAAACGCCGCTAGGTGACATAAAAGATACATATATCGTAGTAATATGACATATTGAAAGTGAGATATCAGTATAGTGCTCTCCACCATTCTCCTAAGCAGAGTAAAATGATGAGATATGTGAGCAGCTGTAGTCAGATTCCACAGGAAAAATAGAACGTTCCAATGCGTTGGATAAGCACAAATTGAGAAAAAGCTGTCAAAGCAGACGAAAAGAATGATTTGGTGAGAGTAAACTTATGCTTGTAGAGCACGAGACAGCTCCGCTTGTTGGGACCGTTGACTCTGGAACGGAGTTCGCCTGGAAAATCCCCGGGGATGCATATCCTATCCCCTAGCTCAGGTCACTTTGGTTGCACAGAACAAAACGGTTTTCTGTCCTATTGTCGCATTTTGTTCGTCTTGTCCTTTTGTGGAATGTCATTCCATGTCTCGCAGAACCAACGTATTCCGGATCTCAAAAGACTACTCAGTACAATGGACATTACTAAATAGGTAACTTAACCCACCAATCCCATTCCTTGGTCGACATTTTCTGAGTGCTCAAAGGTAAACGGGAAAAATACCTCAGTTCCCATTGGTAGTTTTCAGTACAATAACTACCCAGTTAGATACGTCTCCCTAGTATTTCATCGTACGAGTAAACATTGGTGTGTATTTGTAAGATGGCCTAAAGCTCTTATTTTATAATTAGAATAGATAAATCATTCACAAAAATGACACTTCAGCAAATATGTTTTAGGGAAGGTAGCTCATGAGTGAGTGAAAACTGACAAACTGTGAAGCTCCTCAGCTTTCTGCGATTTAGCACAGAAGGATGAATTCGATATTATTGTTGCACAGGTTATATGGTGATACCCAGCAAGTATAGCCTAATGCTTTTTGATTGCCATTCACAATGAAAGAAGAGTGGTAGGAAGGAAAGCTAGTTTCGGCAGCCAGGATGTATGGCTTGAATTATAGGAGACTGAGAGAAAAAAATGTGTAAATTCTAAGTTGTTTATGAAGGCCTCACACAGAATGGGATCCAATAAAAAAAGAGACGGCGAGAGAGAGATAATTGGGATGCGACATTGTGAATTCAAAAAAGATTAATCGAGGTTTAGCTGTTAAGGTACTGCGTGTGGTGGACAGATTTATTTCCCAAATTACCTGAAATGATTTTTATGGTCAAAAAGACCCCAGAACATTGGCTGACAGCTGAACCGAGGAAACAAATCAATTCATTTCGCGCTTAATCTGCTCATACAGAATTGGGAGACAGTTTCTGTACTAGTTATGCCAGCCACACTGGCAACTCTGCCCGTCCCAAGTGGCTTTCACTGAAGTAAAACGTTCAAATGACCCAAAGTCCATTTGTTCATTTATCAGTGATACGAGAATGCAGAGTAATTATCTAAACGCCAAAAATATCTCTCTCAAACATTACTCTAGTGTGTTGGGATATCGGATGGCCTATGAGTGCAAAAGCTGATTTTGTTTCCAAAATGTTTGCTAACGACGAAACACAAACACTAGGTTATTCAGGATAATTTTGTCCGTTTGTGAATTTCTCTATTTAACGGAGCCGCTAGTTTTATCCAGCAGTTCGAGGAACAGTGAGAAGATAGTGCACATTCATAATACATGGTCTAGTCATTTGGGATATGGCATTGCTTCGGTGGTGCAAATTTCGGCCAGGGAAGGCCCCTGGTGGCGTGGTGATTGACTGACTACTTTTGATGCACGCCTTTCTTTTGTTGCACACATTTTGTATTCAAACAATTTGTGCCGGGGAGCGCGTTATGCCCACGGGTTTGAGCACTCATCAGTGTATTTACTAAACTTCAGCATAAAGTGGCCGTTATTATCCTGAGGAATAACTGGACATAGAATGATAACATCCTGGACTACAAGACATGGCACAGAGTTCTTCATAAAGCCACATGAGCACATGAGTGATCAAAAACTTACGAAACAGAATATCTCCGTACAATTTTAGCTCGACTCAGCAGTCTGTCAAAATACGCACTAATTACCACCCCATCTCCTTCTGGTTCTACATTTCCTATTTCACCGAAGATTCATCCCCGAAGTAATTTGACCATATGTAGACAAACTATAAAAGAAACTCCTTATGAATTGAGTGATTACTGATTAACCTCACGGTAGAAGTACCAGACTGTCACCGAAAGTACGAGGTTCGTTGTCCGTGGTCGCCCGTCACATTGGTAGTAGTAGATAGCATTTGTCGCCCGCCCGACTGGTTACCACTTCCGACCTACTGAGACATTGCACGCCTTGTTACTCCGTTTCACAATGTCGCAGTTACCGATAATAGCTGATAGAACAGTAAACCTTTTGGGGCCATAAGATGAGTCCCGTTTAAGGCTCCAGTATGCGAACGTGAAATAAAATATACAAGCTAATTTCGAGTCTCTCTTGGGGGCTCAGTGTATTGGCACTGTCAACGAATCCCCTCGCAAGACAGGAACACAACTTCGTCGTGGTTATTTCCAAGCAAACATGATGAAGAATAGTGCATTGATACTGTTACTAGAATCGTTTCTTGATAGTTGAAATATTCAACTGCCAAAACTATTGCCGTTACGGTCTTGGTTGAAGAAAGGATCTTTAACCTTTTATCTCGAATCATGTGAAGCAAAATATGAGATTTTGCTTTTAAAACCGTTATGTTACGTGATCTGTAATGTACCATAAATGTTTCAGGTCTTTTCTGGGGGGAAAATTGAAAGAACTTAGTTAAGAATCGACCTTGACTTGTATGAATGCGGATAACCAATGATCTTCTGAGGTATAATCAGGAAATCATATCTCACGTTGTTTAGCAACATTTGGATCATAAGCACAAATAAGTATCGGAGCTGGGATTAACCGCAGAATAGATGGAAAGTCACTTGTAGGAAGACGCTGAACCCAATTCTGCTACGGAGAAAATGATTTTGATCCAATTCGTTACTCGTTCTTTTCACGGGCAGTTCGAACTACCTTTGTCGTGCAGGATACCACCCGGTTTCAGTAAGATCAAAGGCTGTTTGATGACTAATAAATATTCATGTGAACTCAAGTTGTCAGAGAACCTACATTTTCTTGAAAACCTAAACTTGGCCCCTCTAGAAAATTGTTGTAAATTCTATCGGTATACTAACCGACTGAAGAGGATGTCATAAAGTCAGGTTAGATGGCTTATGGGAGCCTTACATCTCTGGGTTCTGGTTTCCGATTCTGTTTGATGGTACAGATCACCTTTGTGACTTTAGGGTTACCCCCCTCCACCCTCCACCCTCCACCCTCCACCGTCCTCCACTGCGCACTATGGAAATCATCGGATAAAAACTGTGACCAGTTATGGTCAGTTGATATTTTACGGTTCGGGTGAGTGCAAAATGTTATCGAATAATGAGGCTGAGAAATAATGCTTAATCTTGCCTTCGCGCAGTCAGGTCACAGGAGGAGAAGTTACGGATCCAATTCGATCCACGATTGTGGTTAAACAGATGTTGTTATCATTTAATTTGAAATGATGAGAGCAAATAACACGATAATGAAAAAGCTCTTCCTAGGTTATTTCATCTTTTGGCTAATACAGTTGCATACAAGTTAGGGTTGGAATGCATAAGGAGGAGTAAATTTTAGGACTCACAAACACACAGATTTGAAGTGAACTCATTTGTGCTCTTGTAATGGACTTAGTGGAGATTCACATTTTGAACGAAAAAAAATCTTGAACAGCCACAGTGCCCTTGTACAGTTTCGAAGGGTTAAGCCACAAATTTGAACTGGTGACCTTTCTTGCGCACCAGACTGGAAGCTTTTGCACCCCACGTACAGTGAGGAAAGAAGCTTGTATGTATAAACGGGGTACTAATAAAAATAGTTATTCTGAGCAGTTTTTCGAAAGAGATTCTGGTAGGAATAGACTACAGTTAGAAAAAGTGCGGTTCATCAGACTGCCGCAGGGATCAGTAACTACTTGAGTGCCACGGTGATAGCCACTTTAAAACCACCAAGACTGGACGTGTGTTCTCCACATCGCCTGAAGTTCAGCGACCGGCGGTGGTAGAACTATCTTCCCAGTGGGATTTCAACTGTTCTGTCCGCGGGTTCGAACTCTGCTTCCCCCTCCGGTCATTCCCTAATTGGTAGCTTCAAATTGGCTGCGACAATCTTTCTGAAATGTTGCACCATTATTACATAATAAAAGAAAGCAAACAAAAAGATTAAGATAGTAGCAAACCAAAGACAGTTAGTCTTCTTTACCTCTTCTGTGGTTGTTCGTCATTTCAAGTGCACTCGTAGTCCATACTGCAAGACTACAAGCAAGAGGCTTCGAAAATCTCCAGTTATGTTGGCTTAGGCACGAAAAGAACAGAACCATTTCAGTTTCGATTATGGCACACTTTCCAGAAGTCGGGTTCTGGATCGATATTCAGTTGACCTTTGCTGTTGTCTTCCTGGTCCCACAACAGGTGTCAAGAATAATTAGTCTTCGCGAAATGATAAATGCCAGGGCAGTTATCATCCGCAAGTCCTAGCTTGAAAGATGCACCCCATGACGATTTGTCCAGGCTCTGCAATTCATCTGATCCATGGCCATAGTGTCAATCCTTGGACGTAGAGTTGCATAATCTGGTCATCCATTTGAGTGTTTCCTGACTGTAATCGATTCAACTCCCCCGTTCCATCTCTTCCACATGAACTGGGCAAGACACATTTCAACTCTTCTTATTACCCATAGAATGTATTATTAGCACGCGGGGCCTGAATCTTATGTAACGGAAAATCCTTATGATGATTGTGACTTCAAATGTGTGATTACAACGGCTTCAAAAGATATGTTCACCTACAAGTTATATTCCAGTTGTATGTGAAGGACTTCCAATTTCCTCTTATACCAGTCGTCATGAAGCATCAACTTTAGACTCAGGGCATTTCCCATTAGACTTTTGTTTAGTTCCTTTAGTTAGATGGAAGAATCTTCAGGCTATGCAAAACAAATATATGTTAAAAAACGCCTGTTTATTGAAAAACACATGTTCCATAGTTCTAACATTCTCTGTACCCGTTTTTTGTTCTCATTTGATAACTTTATGACTGACATTGTTCAGTCGGTCGTCTACAGAACGAGCTGTAAAAGAGGTCATGTCCCCTCTCGGCTATCACTAACCATCCACTTCCAGCTTCTAGAACAGTTTTGTCAAATCTTTACGGCGGAAATACGGGCAAGAATAATGATGTCCTACTACCTGTTTGCTTCACTACGCGCTAGGATTTGCATGTGTAGCAATAACGCAATAAGTGGTAACTTAGGTGATTCGCGAACTGACGTAAAAAGCCTTAGTATTTCTGCACCTGTTATACAACCGTAGGTAGAAACGAAATTCAGTCTTTTTAACTTTCGCAAACATGGTTGAACTATGAATCCACAAGAATAGTGATAGCTACCACAGCAACACAAACGGATACATCTGAGATTGCACACGGTTTAGTTCAGATGACAAAGGGACCTAGCAACCAGAACAAACTGAATTTTATTACAAAAAATACTTCACGCACTCAGAAAAGCTAATTTTACCTTGCCCACCTGGAGGGAAAATGGTCGGTCCGGTAATTTCCAGTCCTGCAATACTTTTCTTTACCTTATGTAGCCATTCAGGTTAAATTTAGGGATGCAAGTCAAATAATTAGGTTAGGGAGTTTCACCTCAAACTTCGGCACAATTGCTGTGTAAGGAGTGAATCTCGTAAGGACATCATCCCCTGCACTCTCACAGTGTACCAACCAGCAAGACAGCTAAACCCGGGTCGGAGAACCACCTAACGCGCCAATAGTTTCGATGTCGTAACGAGTCCGAAGACGGTGAAATATCTCACCGAAATAGGACTACGACAAAAGAAAATGCAACTTTCATCATCTCGTCATTTTTTTGTGATCTGCTCAGTCGAACTAAAGATGACTGGTATTTGCTGAAAGAGCATTCCATCGTGTCATTCTCAACGATATTGTATTCCTGCCACTAGAAATAAACTGACCAGGTATGAATTATTTGCTTCTTTATTTCGAGAAGTGGAAATGAGGAGAAAGCAAGTACTGATCTGTTGACCACCGGTGCGAAGGAAAAACATATAAACACCAAACGGATTTGCTTTCAGTCTATCAAATTTATCGATTTATTCCTCAAAAAAAAAACGCATTTGCGGTCTGTGATAATTTTGCAACCGAATGAAACTGGAGATCTCGGAATCGATCAAAAAATAGATCCACTTATTGACCTGGGGGTGGAAATAGGGGAAAGGTAATTTACAAACTTTTGTGTGACAAGCACAGATCAGTTTCTTTCGATATTTCTCATCAGTAGAGTATACTCAATAACTGAGCCATATTCAAAAATATGGTCTAAAGAAATAAATATAAAGGTACGAAATTAAATTTCAGTCATGTTGCAATGCACATGGGCAGACAGCATAACCATCAGGTTTATCGGCCTGGTGTATTTGTCCGATTATCTCATTGATCTTTGGTCAAGGGGACTGTAGTGACCTGACAAGCTGTTTTGTGAGTACAGCACTGGAATATGTCAGCTGATCACAATCGCCTTGGTTGTTGGGAGAATTCACAGTCTGGCCTCATAAGAAAAGTCTGAATATACGAAGTGGACGAGGCTGTGTAACGGAACTCGCGTTATTATGTGCTCCATATTGATCGCATCAGCGAGTATCGCGCTTATCGATCTCTATGACTAATGGCGTAGTAAAGACAGGCGCTCGGCTGATGTCCTCTTTTTCTTTCCCATGGAAAATCAAATCCAGATTCGAACATTGAGATCGTGATCTCATTTGAGAAGGAAAATTACTTCTTGTCGAAGCACAAACAAAAACCATAACAGGTTGATCGGATCAGGATCGTTTATGTCTTCTTCCCTAGTGAAAGCATAAAATACTATCTTAGACCGCAAATCGTCGCCTTCTCTGACAACATTTTTTCGGCAAATTTGGCAAAGCACTCTAACTGTCGAACTCTATGAAATAGGGACTTGGATTCATCCACGTCACATCCGGGTTGTCACCCAGCAACCTGTCATTTCAACCCATTGCTGTGACTTGGTGAATCTGGTAGATTGACGCAATCAGAAGACAGCTCAAAATGTAGGTACTGATCTCGATAGCAACTTATCAGCTATCCATTCTTCATATTTTATTCCTCTAGGTGAGTGTAACTTATGACCTTACCGAATCTAGCAAAGTATTGTGATCTTTTTTTCCTGTCTGACGTACTTGACATTATAACCCACGAATCACTTATTTGGTTCTCCCCTACTTTGTAGTGGAAGATTTCGAAGCCGAAGTGAACTTCAAAAAGGATGAAAGAAATTCAGGTACGGCATCTTCATCTCCAGATTTAACTCAAATTTCATTGGAATGAACGGGAGGTGGTGTTAAAGTCCACATTTTCACATAATTACGGGCTTGCTTGCGAATTTTTGTCGCTTGCTCTCATCAATGTTGCCCGTATCAAGATAGATACACAACACAACGGTATTCAAATTCGGCAGTTGAGCAGAAATCAGACCTATTTTGTAGTTCAATATTTGTTAAGTTTTAAGAGATTTGCACCCCGAATGAATACCTCTACATAGTAAATTTATTGAACTGACACGAAAATGTGTGTTGCTAAAGTGTTTTAGCGAAAAGAGAAAAATAAGAATATCAAAGTCCTTTGGACGGCCGTATAAATGTTATAACAACAAATGTCTGTGCATATCATCGAAAAAGTTGGTACTTTCCTAACTCAGCCTTCGTTTTCTTTCCATGTAAGAGTTTAGCAATCGGTAACACAGTGTTGTCGGTAATGACGGTAGTCAGTCGACATTTCGGTTACCGGGACCAGTCGGTTCCATACAGTCCGGACCGACTTCGGCTTCGATACATTGTCCTATTCCACACAAAGTGTATCACACCCGTGGAATAATAGATAGCATTCTGCACTGAGTTGGAAAATACCATGGAAGGGAGCACAAAAAAGGATGTCTGTTGCCTAGGAGACATTCAGGGACTCGCCACTTCATTCCAGCATTTTCACAAATGTAAATTTCGTCAAAATTTGATTGTTCAGCGCTTACTTTAGAAAACCATGTTTCCAAGAATTTAACCAACCGCTGGTTGTTCGTTCTTGTGAGACAATGTTGCTGTATCATCCTAAGGGTCGAACTCTACGCAACGACGTTCAACGATATTTGGACGAATTCCTATGTTAACCACAATTTCTCAGTCATGCGGTAATCCTGAATCGTCTTCCTCGTTTTTACCATGACTGATTTAACTCCTCTTTGCCAACGATATACTTTGTTTTTAACACTCACGTACTTTACCGGGGGGAAAAATTGTGCCCTTTCGGTGCGCTTCTTATTGTGTAAACAGTAATGTATTTTATTTTGCACTGTGGTCAGGGTCTTCGCTTGTTTTCACCTCTAGTATGGGTTTCGCCGTCACAGATCTACTGGTGATTTGTCGGTAGAGTGCACGAAATGCTTTCAGCGCATCCCTGGTTTTCTGCGATTTGTCGTGAACGCAAATACGTGGGATCGTGAAATTTTGTGTACATATATCTTCCCCTATTACTATGTTGGCATCACACACGAATTTGGATTTTGACATAAGAAAAAATAGTTCCATCCCAAACAGTGTGCCGGGAGGATGTGAAATGCTCTTAGCGCGCCCCCGAACAAATAATAAACAACTACCCAGTGATCGAATGCGAGCACCCTCATTGTTCAGAACAGAAAAAACATCGATAAGACCAAAAAACACAATAAGATTTAGCACTGTCTCAATTTCGAACTTCTGCGATTTAGTGGGTATACTAGACCTAACTTTATGAGTGGCATTGAAATCTCTTCCGCCTCACCAGTGGGCCCTAGATGTTTCCATGGGTTCATATAGGGACCCAAAACCCGAAGGACTCAGTCAAGCCTGTCCTTCGGCATGTGATGCTAGTAATACTTAAGTCTTTCAGGGTCATCCAAGTTGAAATTTTTCGTCACTAATTATCAATCTACTCCATTCATTCATCTGATGGGATTTCCTGCCCGTTTGACCTGATCTGAAGTCTGACGTTCAATCATCCAGGGCGTTGCTCTTAACTTCTTATAACGTGGATGTGTTGCCGCTTGCAACGTTTGCTGTACACAACGAACACTAGTATTCAGCTGAATGGGCCTCTGTTATTTGGATGAACGCCCATTGACCTTCTCAGAGATTATTTTTCGCACTCCACGACTGTCCTTAGATGCAAGACTGTTGGATCCTTCAAAAGTCCGACTTGACGTTCTTTGATCTGCGAATTATTTTGGCAATCTTGTTGAAACTAATTCTTGAGTCTTTGCTGACAGGCTTTTTTCCCTGTTGCTCTCAAACCCTATCCAATCAATATTTGAAAGCAGCTGCTGAGGTCTCCTCAGTGATCTCCGCCGGAAGTTTATTGCAGTTACGTACAGCTGTGAAGGAAGGATTGGTTCATGTTCCCTGTTTTCTCGTGGTCATTCTTGAGTTGTGGGGCCGGTATTCTCGCAATCTGTCGTTCCCCCGGAGCCGAAATAACTATTCCTCAGGCCGACTTATCATGTTTGTCTAGTTAGCTGTTTTAAACACCGTTTAGATCCCTTCCTATGCTCTTTCTTTCCAAAGGAATTAAGCTTAAAGATTCTAATTGTCTGCTTATAACACAGACCCTTAATGTCTACGAAAGATCCGGTTCGCTCTTACAGTACTTCATCTAGAATTTGTATCTCGCAAGCCCGGACGCAGTATTCCAGGTGACGTCTCACGGAAACCTTGTGTAGTGGCAGCAAGCTCTCTGGTTTCCTCAAACTCACCGTGCGTTTTTTTTACATGATCTTTAATTTACTCTCATGCTGACGGTGATATATTTCCAACCGAGTCAGTATTGCCAGTGAATAAATCTTGTATTTTAAACCAGCATTTTGAATAATATGGTCACACGAAAACGCGTGAGTGGACTATTCTGAATGGAATGTCCTTCAATGTAGCCTAATAACGGTAATCTGTTACATAGTATGCAACATTTGTTACAGGACTGGTTATTCACCTGTTCGAGATTTGTTCGGTACGTAAATGACATTGGCAACTCAATGCGAAAAATACCTAAGTTTTTTCTTATCACTAAACACTGCTAAATGCGTAATAGACTCTTATTTTTGTGATTCGCAATTTTGCATGATATACGCATGATGTTGACACAAGAGAAGATTTTTCCAATTCAAATCAGAATACTTGCTTGTGTCTTTTGAATTATCCGCCTAGTAATACTTGAAAACGTGTTATATCCAGTTCGTCGACGGACAAATTAACCTGCTGATAGTTCATTGTGAAGTAACACACTCGCATAAATTGTTGTTATGCTGTTCTGCAACCTTAAGGTTTTGAAGTGACATTGCTCAATTTGATGGAACTCAAGCCCAGTCGCGTCGCAGCACGATATGGATGTGTCAGTACAATGTTCACAGAGTATACCTCTGATTTTATTCAACTTAGTTTGCTGATCTTCTCCGTAGTGGACTGTTCCGCGGTCTCGTCGGCTCATCCTTAGCTCCGAGGCGGCTGACTCTTCCGATTGTCGGATAAGTAGTGTGAGGTGGAAGGTGAATCGGTCTTCTCCTCGTGACTTATGTAAAATTTGTCACTCCAGGGAGATGGAATGACTGCCATTATTACTCAGTGGTATTATCTGCCGACGTGCTTATTTGGAACTTCTTCTAGAACTTCTTCTATATTTTCCGGTTCTACTGTTCCGGGAATTTAGGTAATTTAAGAATGCAACTATATCAAAAGTAGACAAGCGTACGAGATAAATTTGTTCTGTCGATGCCTTTAGATGCTCCAATCTATTCAACAATAAAAAGCCTACTGGGCTTGGTGATCAATTGATGACAATGTAGAACAAGTGAACAAGGCGAGGGCATCGAGTGTTCATCGTGATCATTGATATGTAAATAGTTTGGAGTTTGAAACTGATTCAGGGAAGTACTTAATGTAGTCTGAGCTGTTCAAGCACCTCGTGAGCTACTGATATACGAGCAATATGTAGTTGTTTGGAGGTACCTTTTTAAGTACCAGAGTGACACAGACAACTTTTCAGTAATTGGGAATAGTTTTTTGATTCAGGCAAAGGCCAAAGAGACGAAACTGTATGAAGGATAATGTGCTCGCGCACTACTTAACCAATGTCATCAGTAAGTCGTATGGACCGCCTGACTTATTTGCATACGGGTGAATTAGCTCTTTACACACGTCCGAGGAGGCAGTGGTGCACAGGGAAGGGATATGATGTGAATCAGCGCTAAAGTTCATTGTGCCTAAGTTGGTTTGAGCCGGTAGGGAAAAGGGAATACTGAGTTCTGCAAATCCTGTCACGGATGAATGCTTACATAAATTGCCACCGCTTGGTAGATAATAATTTTAAATATTCCAATTCGGATAAAGCTCCTTCGATACTGTTTTTTCTGGTCTTTTAAACATGCCTTTTTAGGCGAGCGCAGGAGTGACGGCTGGGTTGGATGTACTAAGTTTCCGTGGGGGAAAGAAATTAAGCATAAGTTCAGAAGGTCAGTTAATTGGTCACAAAACAAGCAGAGGTCAAGGTGAAGAAATATGCCCAGATCAGAATTGTCAATCATGTATTCTAGCCGCGCTAGGCTGTCCCGGTGACACCGTCATTTGAACATTTTCTGACTGCGGTAGTGGGTAAACTGCAGTGCTTTGTCCCGGAGCAAATCACTGAAAAACTTTAGAGCCAAATTATCGGAACAAATGAGTGGACGACAGGCAAGACGGAATATGTCGGGATTGCTAATCAGACAAAGACAGAAATGAATGTCTAGTTACCACAGAAATGATCCAGACGAAGCGGTTATGTCACAAATAGTTTGGAGATCAAAGGGACTGCAAGGCTGAATTTAAAAGCCTCGCAGGATCATCCCTCGAGGTGATTTTATCAGCATGTGTCTGAACTGCTATCTCGGGTAGTTATTGTAGTACATCAGAGGAGTTTGTTTCGGTTGCCATCAGACTGCCAATACTCCTTACCTTACAGACGTGGCGGTATTGACCAATCCATGAGAAGTAAATGAAACCTAGGGTTTGAAACTCTTTCTTTATCAGCGACTGGGCTCCTGCTGACGAATGCTGTGACTCCGTAGTCTGACCCACATAGACTGATTGAGCTCTTGTTAACTGATCCACGATATATACTGTGCAGTTCCCTCGCCACGCCCTCTACTGCATGAATTTCATATGGCTTAGTAGTACAGTGCAATTGTTATAACAGTCCACTTTCTATGACCGGCTTAATGACCCCTCGACCTGTCAACATAGTTCACCGTCAATGGTTTCACGTTATACGATTAATGACCTGTGGTGTGGTAGGTAACTCGAGAGTCTTAACCAAAGAAAATGATTGTTCAGCAGACCGTGAACTTCCTGAATGGTTTCAGAACAGGAACCACTTTATGAGGTGGAATTTATAAAGGGACCCAAGAGATGTTAATGTTCGTTTCATCCCCTAGTTCACAAAACAAACTTTTTCGCTACTTTCTAATAGAATAATTCTGTGCTTTTCTTTCTATATGGGATTTTGCTGAGGCAAGGTATAGAGGAAGTGTTGAGATTTAGCTAGAAAACCCTAGTTAAAGTGAAGACGGATTTCACTCATATAATTTCTGTTTAACTTCGTTTTCCATCTTAACTTGGTTGCTCGTGGATCCTCAATAAAAATTTGTGGATCAGAGCACCATTTTGAACGTTGGACGGGAGTGAGCATGGAATCCGAATTGATGAATGTACTGAATACCAACCGAGGTGCACCCCATTTGACTTTCCCTTTGTGAACTGCATCATGATTTGCACTTCCAGCGCACTGAGCGCCCATATAGCGGAGGTAGATCTAACATTAATCATAAGGTTGAATTTAAAAATAGCCGAGATTATAACAACAAATAAAATTTTAATTTTAAGCTCAGTCCACTAATCGAACCGAATGACACAGTGACACACCACTTTCAGAACGACTGGCGGTTCAGTTAAGCGGTATAAGTATCTGACCAAATAAAATCTAGGGGAAGACGTTCGGACAACGCACTCTGCGGTCACCTCAATGGTCGTTACGACTTTGCGAATAAGATGGATCATTTTCTTTAATTTCATCTGAAGTGAATTACAACAATAGGGATAGATGTCGTCGTTTTGTGAACATACCGTAAAAGGAGCTTGTGGAGAATATTCCCATCTGAATCAGTTTATTTATCTTGTTTTTCGAAAAGCAAGTGGTTGTAAGTGAGAGGAGAGACAGACCGAAGGAGAGGGTTCCTTTACCCAGCCGTTTGAAGGATGAAACCGGATTAAGGGGTTGAGATCCCGTATCTAGAGACAGAAACCTGATAAGGATAACTGACTGCCTGGAACCTTCGTTGTGAAATAACGGGAATAGGAATGACACAGGCGAACTCTGAAGAACAAGAGCCAAAATGGTAGTGGTAGTGCAGGGCTAGTGAAGCAAAATGTCGGCGATGGATAAGTGATTGCTGACTGAATGTTGAAACTACTTCGTCTATTGTGTGAAAAGATTAACGTTAGACGCGGCTAAGGGAAGATAAAGAAGATGAAGCTTTACCTCACTCCACCCCCTACCCCCGGTTGGTATGGTCATGACTACCCGATCTCTCTTTCAGGACAGTCTGCTGCGGTGGTCATGGTCACTTCCCTTAAGTGAACTGATACTCTGGAATAAAACTGGAAAAAAATATGCCACCCATTGAACATGGGGAGCTTTGTTCTGAATGTTGTCTGTAATGTTCCAAGCAGAAAGGGTAAGTAGGACAATGGAGTTCACTCGGATGTCAATACGTCTTTCTCTTTTTTGACTTACGGATACTGGCAGTGCCAGTCGAGTTTGTCGTGTAAAAACTGACAAATCGTGAATTTCTCAATAAGTCTCTGTTCGAGTCATGTTGTCCGCTGTCGGTCACCCGAATTTTAAGAAAGGCTTGCGTGTGACATCACTAATCCTCTTCGTTCCACTTGTACACGTGCACCTCGAAACTTCGTTTTGTGGAATCACACTGGAATGCTCGCTTTTTGACTTTTACACTTCCAAAAATGCTTGAATCTTTTCGGAATTTGAAAAGTAGTTTGTCTCGTATTTTGATTCTCAGACCGTTGTTCTCTTGCAGTTTATCTTGCCACTCTTTTGGTAGTGTTTAATTCTATGTGGACTCACTTCTTATCACTCTTGTCGTCATTCATTCAGTCATGTTTGCATCGGTCCCGCAATCCCACAGGCATCACACACTGAAAGAATTGAATCTACCCGGCCAGCGGTACGTAATGGAATAGCTCGTATCCAGGCTACGCACACCAGGAAATGACAAAACCAGACAGGAATAGCAGGAATGTTGCTTTTGACTGTCACGAATTGGTTTGTTTGTGGGAAGAAGCATGCAGAATTCGGCAGATGTAGTAGTGCCCAATCATGGAGTAACTACCGTCTATCTCCAAGATCTAACTGTCAAGGCTGGGTCTAACCTTATTGGTTGGATATTAGAACTGAAGCCATAGTGCTCTGAACCGCGAGCAAAAACGTCCGAACCACCGGAAAAAAAGAATTTGTTGCTTATTCAATCATTGAGATTTTATTTTCGTATTTTTTAATGGGGCATTTCGAAAGGGCTAATACATTATTCAACCCTCATAAATGAAACAATACCCTGCTTGATCCAATCCCATAAGTTTTCACACTGCCGTGTTTTGTTTTGTAAATCGTCGGAGTTGCAACTGCGTCACCCAAAGAGTCTCGCGAATAGTCATTTTTATAGATTATTTGTGACAACGAAACAATGCATAAATTTATTTCGAAATGGCTCCGCAGCTGTCTAGAGTAAAACGGAGGGCCTTATGATTATTGCTCCTTCGGACATGCAGTGTTGGACAACCGTGTATCCGGGACCTGACGTGGGCCGGAGGAGCTAGAATTCACAGTTCAAACTGGGATCTGTGCCAGTAGGAAGAATGGACTTTCAACTTAACTCTTCCACAATAAAAGCCTACCCCGCCCTGTCCTTCTCCTTACTACTTTCCAGCAATTATCATCCTTCATTCAAAGTTCTTTTAGCCTTCTGGCTGTACAAACAATTACCGTAACTGCGTTTCGGTATTTCACTTTTTTACTTATACGAAAAAGCACCATAGTTCTGGAAAGTGATAGTGGCCAGTCAGAGACTGCTCCGATGGAGAAATGACCGGTGGTAGCAAGATCTGAATTCGAGAAGTCGTGCTCGAAAGTCCACGACAATGACCTTTTGACCACTACCGGTAATGTGCACATGTAATGATGCACCAAAATGATCCCGGACAAATTGTACAATCCATACGTTCATACGCCTTACTTCTACCAAGCGCGAATCTGTGCGCAAAACAGCAACTAGTCTAGGTTCTTCAACTGCCTCGATCAAAAACGGAGCGTTCGAAGCGAGGAATGACCCCTGAAAAGTTGCTATCGGTGATCGGTTTAGCATCACCGTACACAAAACTGATGAGCACCATACTAACACAACCCGCCCCGCCTTCATCCAAGCCAACGGTCAATCAAATGTGGTACTGTCTCTTACGAGATAAGAACAAGATTGAGAATCACTGAAAACAACCGTTCGCTCTCCAGAGTTTTGTTCTAATGTGACCTTTTGACTTTCAATCCATCATTTAGAACAATTTGTGATGGGAACAAAAAGCTTCCAGGATGGTATAAATCCACTGCTCTGATGAGTCGTTTAACCGTTTCAGTGATTATCCGTACAGGAAATTGCTCACAAACAACGGCGGATAGGTGGTTGGTAAGAAGTTCAATGCTGATTATCTCACAAGAACAATCAAATAAATACTTCAAACAGGAGGCTTCAAAATCATGGGCCTGGCCATTCGACGGTTAATGCACATTCGATCTGGATGCTAACACATTTCAAAGTTTGATTGTGTTCAAGGTCCCGTAAGAAACTTTCGATAATTTCCGAAAATATGACACCACTGTTGTAATTTTTGAGTACCTTCTACCAAATAGACCCACTGAGTGGCAAAACAAGTAATGGACGGCAAACAATCCAGTTTATGGCAACTTCATCATCCGGTTATATATATATATATATATATATATATATATATATATATATATATATATATATATATATATATATATATATATATGTATATAAATGCGTGCATCGGGAAATCATAATTACGAACAATTTTTCTCACTCAAAGCGCACGGTAGGCTGACCATAATGGTTCTGAGTTCGTAAAGAAGGAAAAAAATTATTACTGATATACCTAGAGAATCTGGGAAAAGCAGGTTAGGAAACAAATAAGGTGAAAGGGATTCCTTTCGTATTCGCTCATCGGTCACGTGCATCCCACATCGAGCATTCTTATCGCTCCGCCAAAATTTGAGATTGGGAGAATTTCAAGGAAACAGTACGATGGCTTCAAAGGTTATTGGCCTCCTATTTTGCGCCAACCGATCGTGGCACATTTTGCTCTCAGGTCGACCTTCAATCCGATCTGAGCCGTGGAAGCTGGAGTGAATTGATTACTCACTTCTAAAGACAAAACGACCAATTTACCAGTCTAATCATGACTTACCCGCTGTGTAATCAACTGGCACTTACGAGCCCCCTTCAATGCTTTCGCCGACCCATCACACACTCAGTTTCATCGCCTATCGAAAGCCCTGGGACTGTATTGAGCTTGAGCAGAGCCGTGTGCTACCTGGCTCGTCCTCAGGTCGCGGATAGTAGAGAACGGTCACCATTTCCTTAGTGAGCCGGGAATAGAGCGATCTCACACTCAGTGAATAAGCGGCCGTGGACGGGCAGCGACGGTGACTGAGGATGTTGTCGGTCTTCTCTTGGATAGCGTCTTCTCTAAAACATCATATAAGCCAGTTGATTATGCTGCGACAGGGAGTATAAGGCCCTTCACCAAAATAAGATCACTGCCCCTGCTGCCTTGCGGGTTGCTCTTGGATATGCCAAGGCTGACAGTGAAGTCCAGGACGACTGAGACCGGACTGGTCTAATGAGTATCACAAAAGCTGCACACACTGGTGGGGGACATAGCTTAGTGCCACCACTCCTAAGGCCCACCAAGATTTATAATTCTACTACGCACTGTCATCATGTTACGGCTTTCCCGGTGAGCAACCACCCTCGCTTCCCAGCGGTCATCGTGACGAAACAGCAAGCTGGAATTCTCTAAGTTAAAAACAGCCACGGAACCTATTGGATAGGGAAATGGCTTTTAGGTGTGGGCAACCAGAGTATTTTCTGTTTTCGCAGTGATCTTCACTCGCCACCACCGTAGCACTAGTCCAGCTAAATTAAATCAGAATAACAATACAGCTGTGGAATGTCAGTCTTCCAGTAAAATGATGTCTTTTATTGCAAAAACAGAACAATCTCCAAGTGGGACGTCCAACCGTATTTGAATGCGTTGTAGGGTCGATTAGTCTGTCATGAGGCCGGCTCGCCTGATGGCTGAAGTTTGCGCGGAATTCTTCTTGAAATTCGGTTTTCTGCTTTTGTGTTATTACTCTGATTCATAATTTTGAACAACGCTGAAACTTTGTGTGTGTACTTTACCGGCCTGAGAAACAACAGATCTATGATCACCAAGTTACATCTCTTAGATTGAGTCATATATATGTTCCAGTTTTTGTCGTCCGGTCAATAAGTTTGTTTCCTACGAATATATGTTCTACCATTAACTAGAATCAAGATGTAAAATAGCCTCTTTGAAAAGAATGCCCCATGCACATTGGGCTAAAGGAATCGCGAGCTTGCTAAAATGAATTTAAAGACTGCCCCAAGACAAGTATATCAATCATTTGACCCACTTATTAAAACATCATAACTTCCAGTAACCCCGTCGAATAAGCACACACCATGACGAGCGAATCAAGAGCGCGATAGAAAAGACTTCTTAGAAAGCCGTCTAGGATGGTTAGAAATAGAATTTCTTGGAGTAGAATAACAAATGTTTCGCCTCAGAAACTCTGCCGTACTTCTGCTATCTTTACTGGAACTTGTACTGTATCAAGCTCTGTTGATTTTCTGGAAAGAAAATTCAGTGGTCACGACAAACTCTGACTTTACAATCCGGACAAATGATAGGATCTGGCGACACAAAGTCCTACGTAACCTGAAGTAAACTGAATCGAACTGGCCTAAAGTGGACTGCTGCAAAATGTGTTGTAGAATTTTCGGTTATTTCGTGCGGTAAACCATTGAGGAAATGGTCACCTACATAACAGACTGCATTCGATGAATCAGCTGAATTAATGGAAAAGCGAAATCTCAAAGGTAGCCATTGTCATGCGTTTGCTTCGTGGATAAAGAATGGTTTCAAGTTTGAATCCAACTATAATAAATTTCGTAGATGCAACAGAGATCCTTTTTCCTGAAAGACCAAAATACTGTTTTGGGAATGTCGTCAGATGTTATCCTATATATGACGGTTTTAGTTGATTGAGTTGAAAGTTCCGTCTGAAGCGCATACACTGGTTTCTTGTTCTGATAAATGTAAACAGAGGAAAAAGATTAGCGGCCAGATTTGTGCACACTGATCTTGGTTCTATAAGACACCTCATTTTGGTAATTTAACTGGCGGAAGTTGTTGAATAAGCGCCAAGAAGCCTCAGTTTAACCGATAAGTTTTCCAACCATTGAAAGTTTAACCACTTACCTATTACCGAAAATAATTTGCGGTTTACGGAACTTTATTATTTCTATGACCTTGAATGCAAAGGAGACATTGTAGTGAGCAGGCTGTTGGTAGCCGCAGTGGTGTTCAGTTACTATAGGTGTGGCTTCCCCATGAGACACCTGATGAGCCTTGGGCTCATGAAGTTTTCGTTCCTTTGTGTTTTTCAGATCGAGCACAAGCTAGCCCCCAGCTGAGAAACACTGGCCCTTGCATAGTAAAAGTAGTTACCGGGCGGATAGCCTTGCCCTTAATCGCACAGTTGAGAACCTTGATCACAAGAGACGCATGGTATCCGAGTCTAGGCATCAGACTAGCTCAAAGCATTAAATAGACCCGATGCATCACAAAACGTTTTAACATTATGAATGTTCTGTGTGTGCACTACCGCTTAAATAGTCTATTTGGATCGGATAAAAATGAATCCTTCAATTTATATGAATGTTTACAAAATGAACGGCAAAGAAGGAGTACTCGATGACTGTCCATTACGAGGGAAAATAAACCGAAGCATTTCAAAATATTCATCAAGGCTACTAGTCGACTAAACTATTTTGGACCAGATGAGATTTACTACCCGCCTCGGCGTCCAATCGCAGGACAACTGGGAGCTCCATCAAACAGATACCTTTTGATCGATTGCGTTTGAACTAACACTCACACACACACACACACACACACACACACACACACACACATCAGCGCCGCCCCCGAATCTCGGTTACCTCTTGGCAAAAAACACTTTTGATGTGTAAGAAAACGTCATCTTTAGAAAATCTCTCGTCGTGCAACAAACTCCGTAGAATCGAACAGGAAATACTTTCATTGGAATTCAACCGCAACAAGAATCATCTCCGGGTAAAATACATCTAAGAATTTTTTTGGAGTGTAAATGGTTGTGCATTTTTGTCTAGGGATATGATATTAGTTAGAATCACTAGGCTACTGAGTTTGGGGACCGGATATTACCTTGGTTAGTCAGCAATACTGTTACAGACTTCATCTACTTGGGGGTGGGATGATTTCTGCCTTATGCTAAAACCTCAAGATTGTTTTCCCGTCAAGGTGACCCAGACACTGATAAGGTGGACAGTAATCATGATGCTAGTGAGCCTGTTTGTGTATCGAATTTTGCCGAACTTTGGCATGCATTGCTACATCACCAGTCGCGCAACACAGTCAGCTTTGATGAGACAGGCTTGCTGTTTCGAAACATGCCAAACAGAAACCAAGTGCCCCTAGATGAGACTGTACGATGAGTTGACAACAGTATTGTGCTGCGATGCATCCGGTGAAAAATTAAAACCCCTAGTCATTGGCGAAAGCTCCAATCCGAGGTGCTTCAAAAATTGACCGCAAACTGGAGTTGATAAAGAGAACAGTTGTAGTGCTTGGTTTTTAGGGAACATACTCGAGGGGAAGCTGAGATGCTGAAACAATGCACTGACTTTTTGCTGAACAGTTACAATGCTCATTCGGAACTACATTTAAACCATATTATTTTCATTCTACTTGTAACATGTAATCTGTATGTGAACACGATATGGCTCGATTTAAAAGACAGTGCACCTTTCCAAAGGCTACTTTATCCACCCTTTTGCACAAAAGGCCTAAAGGTTTTAGGATGTCATTCAATCATGGTGTAAGTCAGTTACGGTTTTGACTGTGTTGTTTTGTACTTTATATTCCAGACTGAGCCCAGTTGTACAATGCTTTCCGGCCAGAAATGCCGCCGAAATAGGTTACACAGCAAAATGGGATCTAATTTCGAACAATGACGTCCCTGTTTGTTAGGACACGTGCTAGAAACGGAACAACGGAATTCCTGTATAAGGACAATCTGCAGGAAAACTGTTCAGTCGATGTGTGGGACTGGTGAAGAGTAAGGTCAAAAGTGCAATGGGTGCGAAGTATCAGAAAGAATTTTCTGTACAAAGCAGTGAATGCTGTTGAGTGGGTAGTGCATAGCTCCAAGTCTAGGCGATTTAAGCTTATGCCAAAAACAAGACTAAAGATTCGTAAGCTTCTGCGAAGAGTGGTGGAATCCTTTTTTTCAGTAATCCTGGGGGAACGACAGGGGATCATTGACGAATGATAGGTGGAAGGGTCTTCAAAGAACCGCGAACGAGTGGTGGAAAATGCACTTTTGACAAGTAGGACTGTTTAACAGAAGACCAGATTGATAAGAAAAGTTCTGAATGTATGAAAGATTTACGGTGAATTCGTCAAAGCCTGATCGGCTTGAGACAAACCTGGCCAAAACAACGTCATCAGCGTATTCAATGACGAGAGCTGCTTGAGAGACAGGCAAATCACTACTGTACGTTGAAAACCAATACGGAGAAAAACAGCACGTTGGAGTGCACCGGCATAAGTTAGAAGATGTTCAGAGACTTTTCTGCCTACTTTGGAGCATTATATTCTTCAACAGAAATAGTTTTATCAATATTTAGAAACTACTTACGTAGTAAAAGACAAGAATTTCAAACAATAACCGATCTACTTGATGAAGTTTATTGAGTAGAATAGTTGAAAGACGAAAAGATCGGATTTTTAGAGAACACCCCGTCCGAAATTGTACTGCATATGTGACTATCTCCTTTTGATCAACTTACACCCTGAATGAAATAACTCTTGTCAAGGAACGATTCCAGTGGGTCCGACCAGTATTTCTTGATAGAGGGAGGGGTGACTACTATACTCTGGAATGGAGTGGTAGCGTTGGAGTATTAGGTCACAAATAGGTAACTTGAGAGGATAACTCTGAAAATACCAGGTCCTAGAGGAAATCACGATGAAAATCACATCTCAGACTGGAAATTTGCATTTCTGTTGTTTATTCTAGCGTTAATGCTTGAAACCCCGTAACCGATCTGAAATCTGAGCTCAAAACTGAGGCATTAGCTGACTGAAATAACAATGTTCCGCATGTCGCTTTTTATTGTGTGCATACGATCAGATGGTTATTTCTGTGATGAATGCACTAACAACTCTGCCGCTGTTCTGGACATTCATCATTGTACAGGACTGTGGTCCTACGGTTTAGTCATTCGTATAGAACGAAACCTGAATCCTGAGTCAGAATACCTGAAGTCGGGGATCTACACGTGATATAAAAGTATCGCTGTCAACAGCTTGTGGATGCGTCCCCCAAATTCTGAGATGTTCGGCCGCAATCTACAAACAAATCGATGGAGATCAAATCACCCGTCAAATGAGGCAGAAAGCACAAGCAGGCGGAGGTTGAGCGCAAGACAAGTTAACAAAATGGTAAGGCATGTTCAAGGCGAACTTTTACCGAACTTTGTTAATTTGATGCTAATGCTATGATTCCTAACTCGTACATTATTGCGAAGGCTCCATAATGAATGATCGAGAGAAAAAATTCTTCTCTCCATCTGTCTTCTGTGTACCCATTTTGTGAATTTTCTACCAGCAAGTGGAAAAAGATGACCCATCGCTATCCGTGGGTGGTGATAATACGAAACGACAGTCCAAATCACGGAACAGCACAGGCGGGGAAGAAATCGAACATCGTCCGAACAAACCAACAACGCAAAGGGTTATCAAACGAACAGCCCGACGGGTTTGAAGCGTGGTGGCTAGTGCGCAAACATTGACCCCAATATGTGAAAAACCGGTAGGTCAGGGAAACGAGAAAGACAACAGGAATGAAATTCGATGACTCCATTTGGAAATCGGTGATCCGTGGTAAGCCACACAACGAGGTATGCAGAAAACTACCTAGATTAGACGGAAGCTAGAACATGTCAATAATCGGGCGATACAATGTGACCGGACAAGAACAAACACGTGAGAGGGGACCAGGGCGTGTGAGCACGTCGGAGTTAGTGAAAAAGTATCAGTGAAAAGCACACGCAGTGGAACCAGACTTGGCTCAGCGCGCGAATCTCGACAAATAAATTGGAATCAGATGCAATCAGTTTTTTCCAGTGTACCGTCGAGCGGGAGAAAGTTGTACGATTTAAAGTATCTCAGTGTGCAATTTAAGTGGCAGGTTTGGTTTATATACATGATGTGATTCACCATGCAGTTTCTCACGGCACAACAACCAAAAACAATCCACACCGTTGTTAATTGGATGATAATTGAGTTTGTGCTGACAAATCGAACTATTTAATTACTGAAGATGATGATAATTTGGAAGGTGTTTTTTTAATCTCTCGCAGTTTTCTTATCCGTGTGCTCCCTTTTTCAAGAACTTCTCCGTGCGCATTCCTGTTTTTCTGTCCATTAGCTAGTCCAACTCACAGTGTACACACAGCAACACCGTCATTTATCACCACCTTTCTCACTTTTTCAACTCCCCATAAGGACTCCATTGCTTTATCCATTAACATGATCATAATTAACATAATATCATTCAGTTTTGTTCGTCTCAGCTACCATTTTGAAATGAACAAAATGCATGGCTACGTGCAATAAATCCTCCAAATTTATCGCACAAACAACCTGCCGTGTATGCTTCTCTTTTCCGAATGAAAAAACGCCTACACACACTCACGTACACATACAAGCATGCACACAAATACAAACACGCGCCCACATGTATTCACACGCACACACACACACACACACACACATACTGAATGCGTGACCGACAGGTGACGAACTATGGTAGTGAATCTTAGCGGAACATTACATGGCTCTAACATAGTGAGCGTGCACTAGCACTGACAATGACCCAAATTCCAGTCACAGTCAGCGAAGCCAGATGAAAACAAAGGGTGATCCCAATTATTGTGCGACTCTTACAGAATCAACCGCCTAAGCGAGGGGGAGTTGTTTATTGGCCCTCACGGACTGTGTGCTTCAGATAGATGCTCTCGTGATCAAGAGTCCTGATTTGCTAAGCATGCTCATAATTCCATTGTTCGGACTCCGTGATCAGGTCAGCACTGACTGACACAAAACAGTGTGCACTCACGAGGACATAAAGAAGATGCGTTCCGTTTGAGTGAAGCGCTTGGTTTCTGCACTAAACTGAAATTATAAGCTCACATCTGTTGACAAAATAAAGGACGGTTCACATTGGATAGTTTAACCCATCGAAGACTGTGCAATTCAGCCACATTCTCAACACTAAACTCATCACTGGAAGCGATGAAAGCACTCACTATGCAGCTGTTCAGTACTTATTAGGTATCATCAGCTGCTGTACACATACACCATGCCTAAACTGGGAATGAAACCCGATTTGTATGATTTTAAATCACGCACGTAACTACAACGCATTACCCGGTCTGACTTTCGAAAGCCTGCCTTTTGTCATCATTCGGACCCAGCCGTCAAGTTCACTTCAACCTTCTGCGGAGAAGGCAGCCATCGTATGGAAGTCCATTGCTGTGCGAGTGTCAAGTTCCTACCGTTCATTAGATCGTTGACAGAACAACGATTTTTCGCTCAATTCTGACGCGATTCGAACCTTCTAGAGTCCAGCTATAGCACGTGTGTGTGTGTGATTCACCATCATGAGTCCCGGGTTCTAGCCATAGTTGGGGCTTGGTGGATATCCACTGCTAATGATTCCTTACAAGGATGCAACGGTCATCCAGTGCCTATGCGATTCGCCTGGGTGAGCTGGTAGTTGATCCTGTACGATGAATCATTTCACGCATAATTTAAATCGCCCACTACTCAAACTGATCAGGAAAAATTGTGTTTTGTCCATCTTATATTCTCAGTAGTGCTACCTCCGACCATAGTTTCTTCGAGCAGTCTAGGTAACAAGAAGAAAACCGTTACACGATCAGGCTGGTGGTCATCGCCGATATCTTTGATGTAGTGAAAAAATCAAGGGAACAGGTCGATTATCAGAATAACAGAACCTACATTTTTCTGAACACAGCTTCACTCTATGCTCGAAAAATTAAGTTAAATTCTCCGGACTGATTTTTTCACGCAATGCCATAGTCCATTTCATTAGTAAAATCAGGGAAAATAGTACTCCGCCGTGTCATCATCATTATTAGACTAGTCAGCTATCGACCGGATCCAGCGAGTAGCTTTTCCCGGGGCTCATATTTTTGGATCATAGAATTTGAAAGTTTACTTCAGGGGAAAGCTATTTGAACCGAGCGACAGAAAAATAATGTTTATTTTAAGGCTTCGCGACATGGGGCCAATCCCTTTGTTAGGATCAAGCGTTGTTTACCGTGTGCAACACTAACTGATTCCTATCATTATCTCTTACTGAGTGATAAGCTATGCTATAGGCTTGGCATCATGTCAGGCATATCACGTTAGCTCTTTCACCCAATAACGTTGCACTTCAAAGCTTTGGAGTTTGTTACCAGCCTCACAAAAGTGAAAGTGCAATAAATCGGAGTATAAAAATGGGGAACAGTTAGCTAACTTTTAAATGAATATCACGTACGTGAATGCAGGTACACTGGTGGTCGCAGCATTTAGCCAAACCAATTATTCTTCAACTATCTTCCTTGAACCTCAACCTACGACAAGCTAAATGACGAAACTCCTTACAAAAGTCATTGACTGAAGGCCCAGAACTATCCACCTTCCACGTGGATCAGCGTGCACGACTGTGTGTGTGTGTGCATGGGACATCCCATCAGTTGTAATCATTTCAGGGACTGGTCTCTGGTTTCTGAAATCCTACGGATGTTGATGTGGTCACCAGTAAAGTTTTCTTGGTTTCCGTATCATTAGGAAACCTGTTATTCAAGTGAACGAAACATTGGTTAAGTGAGGAACTGAAGAACTGAATTCAACGCACTAATGGGACACTTACTGATATTGCTCTGGGGACATGAAGCTATGAGTATGTCCCCTTTGTTTCACCTATTCATGACCATTAGGTATGATGTACTAAGGAAGACTAATACATGTATCATAAAAATGATGCTCTCTTAAAACTAGGAGGCAGACAATGCGTGAAACACGGGACACAGTTATTAGGCATTTTCAAAGTTTACCGGCGATTGGTCAGTTACCAACATCATGTGACAAATTCAAGTAGCAGAACCACTGAAACCAAAATGATATACTCCAGTGTGACGGTATGAGTATGAGTGTTAATCACCCATCATCGTACAGTGCTATGCAGTAGGGCAAGCCCCACCGACTATTGCCTTTCTCACCATGTTGCACGTAGAATTAGAAAGTACGAATATGCTAGATGGATACAGAATGGAGAAAGCAAAGAACGCTTTAATAGGCAACGAACAGTATACGCAGTCTAACTGTACAAACACGCAGTGATCAATCAGTCCAATTCGACAACAAGTGAGAAAACGATCGCCACTGTCCACGGTTCGTTGCCACTTCCTTCAGTGTCTCCAGCCAAATGGCTGAGGGATCTTTTGGACCACAACCACGCAAACGAGAGGCAACTGATTTTCCTTGGTTTGTTGTACAGTCACATTCCTCGCTGCCACGTCATCTGTTGACCTCCACGTGGTCTCTTCCACTCCCTAGGAGGAACGGAGAATAGGACGCGATATGGTAGACGTTTGTTTGCCATACGTAACACGTGCCCCAACCAACGAAGTCTATTAAGCTGGACACGCTGTGATAGAACTCTCGCTGAATTAGTACCCAATACTCGCTTTCTGACCGGGGCATTGCTCACTCGGTTATTCCATCCAATCTTGGCTATACCACGTAAACATCGATGGTCGAAAACCTCAAGACGACGAATATCTTCAGCACGCAGACTCCAAGTTTCGCAACCATACAACAAAACTGAACGCACAGTGGCACAGTATACACGACCTTTCAACTTCAGTGAAAAACCAGGCCGGTGCCACAAGTGCTTTAGTCCAGCGTACGCCCCTCGAGCCTTGGATATGCGCGCTCGCCTCTACTACCGTGCTCCCATCTGTCGCCACGGTTCTGCCTAGGTAAGTGAAGTGGTTGACAATTATTAGCACCTCCCCATCGAGCATCACTAAAAACAAGTCTTTCTCCTATCTGTGTTCTCCTATGTAAGAACCCTGACCATCGGGCTGGCCACTCTATTCCCTGATACCCCTCTCCACCTGTTCGTATTGGGGGAATTGGTTAGTTCTCACGCGGAAAAGACCTCCATGTATTTTGTATCTCTGAAATCCCGGTGCGTAAGATGCATACTTAACATGAGTAGCCACACAGGAGAGTAGTGAACACAAATTTACACAGTTCGTTTAAAAAACCCGGAACATCTGTGACCGCAATCTATTTTCGCTGTTCAGGATAAGGTGATAAAAATCACAACGAAGAAATTCCACACGTGCTTGCATTTACCTTGTTTCATCGTTTTACTTCTCAGTTCCACTAAATTGCCTCTCAGGAACTCCAACAAGTTGCAAATCACCCACTGGCAGACTCGCGGATATGGTCGCCAGGTACCTTATTTGTATCGTTATGGTCCAATGCTCACGGGCTCTTTCATCCGATGTTTCATAGTGTTCTGACTAAAGTTCGTTAAATCACCACAGTTTGATTAATTTTGCAATTGCGTAAGCTTTTACTTGTCCTACCCCTTTCATTCCTGAGGGAATCACTGATTTGTCTATAACCGTTTCACGGATTCTGTATCACTTGGCGAGCGTAAATCGAAGACCTACAAATATCGGATTTTATGAAGTTAGTACTTTGTTGAAAACAGCAACCGATCAATACCTCAGACATATTTGTTACTTCGATATAAGTCTGATTTCTGTGAAGATACTATATGTACTTTTCTGCGTCGAAGCACAAAAGTACTTCAATGAGACTAGTTGGAGCTTTTGACTATGATCATCACCTAGTGATCATGTGAAAAAAATCGATAACCTCAAGTATCCCGAAGATTGTATAACAGCCAGTGGATTTGCTAGAGATTAGTTACATGTGCTAATAGCCAGAGTCATACTTTCATCAACCGGAAAAGTCCACGAGGCTGCCAAGACTCTCAACTTCTTCTAGCAAATCTGGTGTCTAACACTTCGTTTTGTATGGCGTTGTTAGCACCAAACCTAAGTAAGACACGAGACGAACATTAGAAGAACGGATAAACGAACCACGTCAAATCACGCAACCTCATTCGCTTACTCGCTCATTCACGTTTAACAAAGAATCCTAATTTGCATTGAAGCACTAAAGTAAACGATAAATAAATAAATAAAAAATCAATATGTTTATCATAAAAAGTGGCAATTTTACGGGAAGGGTTCGCATCCGCTAAAAGACTAGGGAAGCGACCCGGGCAGCTAGGATTCGTGTTCAGTACCATATTGATCTTATTGACCGTTTCACGACCACCTGCCAATATGTGCATTAATCTAATAAATACATATAGGTTGGTGTTTTGTTCACACTTGTATATATGTATATTTTAAAAAGAAGCTTAGAAGATGGGTTTACGCAATGTATTCAGGATAATTCCACTGTATCTTCATAAAGTAAATGTTGCAGTCACGGCAGTTATTTATACAATCAGGATAAACTAACATCAAGAGACAAAATTGCGAACACCACCTAGCGATAGGGAAGTACAATGAGATAGTAATCAGAATGCTTGTTACCAAGGTAGAGCCAAAGAGATGAACCATTCACGTTGTTTACATAGATCTTAATTTTAATTGCGAATGACCTGTGCTTCTGCATAACTGAGCAGTCATCTTTTGTTGTTATAGCAGATGACCCCATATGCTTTAAATGAAATGACGCAATGCTGATCTCGAACAAAACTGGCCGACGAGATTAGAAAACTGAACCTCTACCACCGCTTCGTCGATGTCATTTGTGATGGGGATAAACAGCGACTGCTTAATAAATTCAATGTAATTCATCCGAATATAACTTTGACATGCAATGTAGAAGAAATTCAAATTGATCTTCTGGACATTAGAATCACACACTGAATAGACGGATCCATGGGCAGATCCGTTTTCCGGAAATGTATGTGCTCTAGACATTAATTGAATTGCCCGTGAGATGTAAAGTTGGCCAAGTCCGGATATTATTTCATAGAACACGTGAAACTCGACCAGAGGATGCACTGGATGACGAGGAAACATTCATAAAGATGTTGCAAGCGAATGGCTTCCCAACTCCGTTAATCAGCAAGGACTCCATACCAAAAGTGGTAAAAGAAAAGCTCGTCGATCTACGGAAAACGCGGTTTTTTAGGAACTACCCTTCAAAATTGATGATAACAGTCAGCTAGATAGCAACCGCCTGAATTCTGTTGTCAGATGGACCTATTATGCAGCCGATATCCTTAGAAATAGTCGGATACCTACACCACCGGCCAAAGAGCTGCTACACCCCCTGATCCAAATGAAATTGTGCTCATCTTTTGAAGTTCGGATGCTCAGCTGTCTACAATGCCTGTTAAGGGTCTCAAATCACTCCATCTGTGGTAAACAACTTTCGAGAACTTGAGCTTGGTGCAAAGTGCGCGGCTCTTGAACAACCTCATGGGGCGGCTACCCGTAGTGGAGCGAACTGAATTACAATGATGCTTCAGAAAGTTATCCACAGTTCTCTCGAGCTCACTGAACGTTCCTGCATTTGTGGATTTGGTGGCTGCGGATGATGTAAGGGAGTAAACACGTGATAGCAACCAAACAACTTCAACCAATCCGTCAACTTCTGAGCAGTGAAATGCATTCCGTTGTCCTTGACTAACACATATGGTACCCCTCCTCTGCTAAATGTCTTACGAAGCGCAGTAATGGTGAAATGAGAACTCAGCGAAGTAGTGAGATAAATCTCTGGCCACTTCGAATAGGAATCGATGATAACGACGGCGTAGTACGGGTTCAGAAATGGTCCGTACTGGTCAACATGAACACGCTGCCAGGCCTCGCATATGGGAGACGGAGTTCACTTGGATAGTTGAGAATGAATCATTGTAACGTTTACCAAACTGGCATAAATCACCGTCCATTGGTTGGATTACCAGAAAATCAGAAAACGTTTCCTCAGAAATGGCGTGATGAGACAAACCGTCTGCATGTAGAATGGTCTCGGCGTTACGATTGGAAGAGAACGACAGAGAAATATGAGCTTGTTTCATGCAATTCAGACCAATAATGGAGAACCGGGAGTCAATTACAAGAAACAAACATAAATAAGTAGCGGGATTCGAATCGGTAAGAGATCGTTCACACCATCCTCACACATGCAACTCATGACCAGTAATGCCCTCCACGGAAATGTTTGCCGGCTTAATATTTTCTAGGGGTTGAAAACGTTAAATAACAGAATTGGAAATGAACGATTCTACACTTCTGGGTGTCCAATATGAATGAACGCCTAACGGAATGATTAACGAAAAGGGTGCAAGTAATATGATAAGATGAATTCGAACTGTTCACAGTCAAAGAGACAGATTTAAAATCAAAGGAAAAATGAGATTCGATGCTGAGACGGTTAGCTACACAAACCCTAGCACCTCGACAAACTGACTAAAGATGAACAACTTTACCGAACTTGTAACATATAACATTACAAAAGCGACAAGTCAAACGTGGATGCTTAGCACAATGAGACTGGCAGTTATTCCATCGTCGTTGATCTCTCTGATGAGGAAGAGACGAATTTCTCGTATTGTTTGATCCACAAAGACGTTTAACTCAGTGCGGCTTTTGGGCTGTTAGCTTCTGGGAATTAGCAGTACTAAACAATCCAGATGACTTCTCTTGAACAGCTGCATTCACGTCCTGAAATCGTTTACATAAGAGTCTATTAGAATAAAATGTGCAATTCGGAATCAGGAGTAACTGTCTCTGTGATTCAAAACAATGAATCCCGGTAATCAGCTGATCACGCAGCTGAGTTTGTAACTGCTCGCCAAAATTACATCGAGGCCCGAGTTTGTGATAGTAAAATGGTATCACGTATAAACTGCTGATCCTCACGAACGAAGGAATGGAACTTTGCCCGTTCAGAAACTTCGAAACTGGCTGGTCGCAAGTTTCAAACAAGCAAATCTCTGGGTACTTCATACCGCTGGGAAATCGGTGTTGGGAGATGCCAAACTGTTTACAAGACACTGTGCATCCTTCCAGATAAAAGATAAGAAATGAGTGGTCATCTCGGAGTCCATAACCTTCCGCGTTAAACACCAGATTTCAAACGTTCCACGTAATGCTCAACTTCACGAGAATTTCCATGAATATTTACAGGCTCTAAACTGCAGGAATCTATGGTGAATTGTGTGACCACGTCGTCAGATGGGATAATTAGAAACTACACTTGAGAACTTGAGGTATACACGATGGACTTGGTAGTGCTCCAGCTCAAACTCCGCGTAATTAAAGATCAAGAACAACAACTGAACCAGCACGTAGTTGAACATGAACATAATCTGCACAATCGTAATGTGCACGCAAATGAAAACGCAATGAAACAAGATGCATTATTTTCTTTGACAGTCACCACCCACGCAGGAAATTAACGAGAAATTTGGGATTCATGGCCAAATCTTCATCTACACGATGGGACGTCAGTTTGATTTGCCTTCCATTCCCGATTTTCCTTTTCCTTCCCATAAAGAGGATGAACATTCGGTCAAACAAACATCTGGGACGTTAAGAGGCAAACCCACTGAAAGGTATACAGAATCGTGTATTACTTCGAAGATCGGAAAGAGGATAGCGGTTGAAAGAGTACCGTGAAATCCGATTAGTGTGGATCATACAATCTACAGCGACGTTCCAGTTGACCAAACGAAAAATAAAGTTACTTGAATGGCATTTAGTCCTGGTGCTTCTAAGACTAGCTTTTTGGGAAAATAATCGAGTTAAGGGCTCCTATAACTTTTGTGTTCCAACTCAGAATGTGAGGATACCCAGAGTGAAATCGCGTTTGTGACCAACATCAACATACAATTACAGAATGTCAAACAAATTCGTCAAATACAAACCTTTATTTGGGGCGGCTGTCCCTGAAATGCACGCTCGGATCCATGACCAACGTCGGGAACGTATATTTCACTACGTCATGAACAGCATCACTGGGTTGATTGTGAAAGCAAAGAACAGAGTTAATCGACGAGTTGATTGTGTATAACTTCAAGGATTACAGATATCGTGAAATAAGCCCACTGACGTAATCAGAACACAATGCAGGCCAACGTGTTTTCGGTGAGTCCATTCTCAAGCCATTACAATCCCATTTATATGTCACTCAATTACTTGCGAGTAGTGTGGGATTGTCTAATTTTCGTTTGATTGACTGTCCTTTTTGGACTCCACGTTTCACGCGCAAACCTCAGGCCATCCGACCAACCTGCACTCGGAAGCACCAGACTCGAGTTTCGCTCTTGTTAGAGCTCATCAGTGGTGCAAATCCTCCGCCACACCCAGGGTTTGAACCCGGGCCCTCCCATCTCGAAGGCGTGTGTGTTACCACTGCGCCACCCCGCTCCCGTTCGAGCTGATCCGAATCACCAAGTTAAGCTTGTATAGATGTCGACCTCTATGACAGCCAGAAATGCCCGACAGCTTTCAAATGGAGACACGGTTCCGGACCTAGCATTTCTGGCTGTCATAGAGGTCGACATCTGTACAAGCTTAACTTGGTGATTCGGATCAGCTCGAACGGGAGCGGGGTGGCGCAGTGGTAACACACACGCCTTCGAGATGGGAGGGCCCGGGTTCAAACCCTGGGTGTGGCGGAGGATTTGCACCACTGATGAGCTCTAACAAGAGCGAAACTCGAGTCTGGTGCTTCCGAGTGCAGGTTGGTCGGATGGCCTGAGGTTTGCGCGTGAAACGTGGAGTCCAAAAAGGACAGTCAATCAAACGAAAATCCCATTTATGTGGTAACAACAGTTGTAGAATGCTAATAGGAGGGGTTCTATATGTCTCATTCGGTTTTGGGAATGGGGCGGGGTGACGAGCAGGCGGATGATTCATCTTTGAGCGCACAATACTTGCACAAATGACTGAGTTACGTAACGGGTGAGAACTAACTTACGTCACAGCCGCGCTCATATATGATGTAGTCGAATGTTGGCCAGGGCAGTTGGAGTGCTTGAACCAACTTTCGCTGCGCGCATAATTCTGGCCCCAAAGGGTGGATGCTAATTGCTTCGGCAGTTTCTAGCGTTCCAAGCTTGATTGTTCTCGATGCACGTTGTGGGATGCGGTAGATTATTGTAAAGGCCGAGTGGACGTCTGTCGAGTGACCGGTTTCAACTTACCACTCTTCCTATTAGCATTCTATAGTTTTTGTTACCACATAAATGCGACTGTAATGGTTTGAGAATGAAACCACTGAAAACACATGTTCGCTTACATCCTGTGTTTTTATGACAGATATCCAGACAGGCTTGAACAGCTGGGCAGCCAAGCAAACTTGGGGTTGAGACACCCACTTTTGGACATCAACTTTGAGAAACCAATCCACTCTACCACATTTTTTAACCTGCTCACATTTCTACTTGGCTAAACTATCAACATAGTGATTTTCCAAGTTTGATCGATCCTAGAATGCTGACACATATTCAGTGTAAAAAGATGATCTATTCCTCAGCTCGTCCATGAGTATCGAACGAATTCTGTTGAACAGAGAAGTTCCGTGAAAAACAATGATATAATGCCAACCAATAACCAGATGCATCTGACCGACTGCACACAATAAAAAACGAGGGAAATGAACATCAAAAATACCTGAAAACCAGCACTACAACCTAAAGGAAGACTTCACTGAGAAGGCAGTCACAGTTTTCCGACATTCAAAAACAGTCAACTCCAATCGAATCCTGATGAATACCTGTGACCCAAATGGATGAAAATCGATCGAGTACGAAAACCAATTGGCCATTCAAATTCCCAAGTGAATCAAGAGAAGCCCACAAAAAGCTATGTCGATCTTAAGAGATATGGATAAACAGACCATCAATCTGCGACGAAAATTAAACGTATTTGCCCAAGATACTTCTGTGATGACAGTGCTACAAACTACTTTCACACAGCGACTACTTTGTACCCACATGTTCATTCGGGTCAGGAAAGCGAACAATAAACAATAGGAAAGAGAACTCAGCAGACTCCAGGGAAGAAAGATATGAAGTGCCTGTCCGGTGGACGAAACCATTTAGGAGATGTTAGGCTTCGTGGGTGAGGCCCAAGGGATCTACTCGTTAATTGCTTAAATACGGTGGACGATGTGATTAGGTTTCGCGATCAGTGGCGCCTGTGTATCCACGCATACACCAGTAAGCGGCAAGTCAACATAATCGGAAACTGCGCGAACGAGTTCTGAGCTCCATCCTCCTGTTTTGCTTTGGGAGACCTTCTTCACTGGCTGGTATTGTAACAAAGCAAGGATCAGTGATCTTGCGCCGGGGGGTTACACGTATTTAGTGTGCAAAGGCACGACAAGAAAAACTTCATGAGCCGAGGCTCCGTAAGTACGTGAACAGATACGAACACCCACATTAGTCGAACAAACAACACAGCGGCCTACAGCCTGGCTATTACAATATGTTTATATCTGACGACTTTGGACCCATTTTAGCACGGACTTTTGCGTCAGTTTTTCTCGTTCGATTTGCAAGCAGTTGCGAATGTTGTTTCGCTTGGGCTGACTAATCCGCGGTGCGGTCGCTGCTGAGATATGTTTCATACATTTACATTATATTTATATTTTCACAAAAGAACTGTACTTGCGGTATGTGACTAAACCTCCAGCTCAGCTTTCGTTCATTTCCTCTATCAACTAAATCCCATTATTTAATTTTCTGCTTGTATTTCTCCGCACTATTGAAATTTTTAATTATTTCCCATTGGGGTTCCCTCTGGAATAGTAACCGATACACGACTATTCGAATGAAATCACTGTCTGTATCTACCCTTGTCGAAAATAGACCAATTCGAATAGTAAGGAACAAACACAGTGAAGAAATCATGCAGACGAAGAGGTTTTGAATGCAACTAAACCACTGGTCGGGTCACCTGTTCATGTCACTTGGTGCTTTTAAGATAAGCACACCAGCAACCTTTGCCTATCCACGGTCGGTTGCTGATAAATTTACATCTTACGGTACTCTTGTCGCGCACCAAGATATTCTCCGGAATCGCGCCCTACCGCCGGCCTTCTCATCTGCTTGTGGTACGCTTTGGAAAAACTCCCGTACATCGCTACTCGATTTAGCTATCAGCAGCCTCATGCGCATTGTGCGAACGAGATTCTTGTAATCACTGGTGGGCGTTCGATTTTGTCAATCTACGGTCCAACGCAAGAGAATTTGAACAAGTCCAACAGTTATTTGGATCTTTGTGTTGTAATTAGTGTACCGACAAGCATTCCCCGCGTTCGTCTCATAGAACATGGCTTAAAACCAACTAGTATTACATTCCCGGATCCGAACCCCTATCAAAGTCAGGAACGATAAACGATTATGGCAACGATATTTTCGGTGACATGTTTAAACACTATGACAGACCGTCCAATGATATATTTTGTGTAACTTAGAATCAAACAGAGATATAATGCCAATAACACGGCGTTGTCAGGAAAAAATTATAAGCCGACGTTTCGGTTACCGTGGATAACCTTGTTGTTTTAACACATCACATGGCGTATCGTTTTTTTCGATACGTTCCGAACCTCGTTCGGCCCCGACCTACTGAGTTGAATCAAACTGATCTATGATAAAACGGTCAGATTCGGACAGCGAAAAATCGTATCCAAATGAAATATTCTTTGTCCAGGTGTCATGATCTAACCGCAGCATCTCTTCTTCCGGCCTTTCCGGGGGTACGGATGAGGAAATCATTCGATCTACTGGTGTTGGTGCAGTGACTCCCTCATTTAAAGGATGATCTCCCATATCCAATCTACGATGGTTAACCTCGTCATTGCGCACCGAATGGTCACGCCAAACGAGAGCAACGCTTTGGAGGCATGAGTGCTCGAATACATAGCCGCCGAGCGTCCTCAGTGCGGAGCTGCCGAGATCTCGCAACTGTAGAGCGAAACATTGCACGGTCTTATTGTACATAATCCTTGAAGTAGAATCAATGTCAAGGCTGCGCCGCAAGTATCGCAGGTTAGCCAAACCAGGTCTAGTTTTTGATATGCTTGATGTGATCTTTTCTTAACACAACCTTCAGCTGTTACGCAGTTCAGTTCAGTTTTTCAGCCAATAACTTCGTACTTCTGTGCTCTCATTTCGGTTGCTACCTCGCAGCATCGTCGAGTCAAGGCAAAAAGAATTGAAGTGTAAAGCGAGGAAGACCCAAAGTTCAAAGTAATAAGAGGAAACCATGAAGAAAAAGAAAGACCAAATGCGACTACGCCACTGGTCGCGACACCCAGCCATATCACCTCATCTCTCCAACCACTTGCTGGGCGGGTCTCGTGGATTGCAACGCGGAACTCTAACACGTCCTACTTGGTCAAGTTTCTCATACCTTTATGCCTTGTCGTGCACTTATCCCCTAGATCTATCTTCCAGATCGAGGTGGAGGTGGCTAACGTGCAGTCTCCGATGAACCATAGAGGGTGGTCGCAGGAACAGGCTATTGCCTATCTTGACTGAGTACACAGTACTTCAGTGGGGCGAAATGCATACCGTACCTGGATGCCTTGACTGATGAGCAGTCCAAAGTATACTGCGTCATGTGTTATTACCCAGCAAGAGTCATCGGTGTATTGCGAACCAAAAGCTCGGCTTCTTGGGAAGGCATTCACCCTCACTGTTTGCTAGACCGGATAAAGCGTTCCTTATCATTTGAAAGAGCTGAAAGGAAAAGAGGATACAGTACAATCTGTAGTCTTTCCTCTTCTGTTACGTGACTATCTCTTGCTGGAGGATAATTCGGCTCCATGAATATCGCAAGAATTATTCATGGAGATTCTCCGGAATATAGTATGAGGCGGTGTTCCCGGCACCGTTTGGGAACGTTGTTCTCCTCGGTCGCCCAATCCGGAGTAGGGAATAAGCTGACGGCACCTCATCCGGCCTTTTTGCTCAAGGATGCACCTTTGGAATTAACACCGTCAATTGCAGCCTGCGAGGCAGCAGGGTTGTTCCAGATGAGCCGGTGGCCCGTTGTGCGGCTCATCCACCTCTTCCGGAATCCCGGGTCGGATAGATTGGACAGTTTCCCTTGTAGCTGTTGGGTCAATAAATCTCGTCCACCCATTCAGGAGTGTGTCTTCACGTGCCGATCACCGTCTTGTCGAGATTTTTAGACCTTGGTTACCCTGAACTCCGCCTAGCCCGCCTATCGAGCGAATTGTCGGGATGTGGCAGCTGATGCATACTTCAGCTTCGTGGAGCCACGGATGAGAGCTGGGTAGATGATGGAGGCCAAGGAGAGGGAGGATGCCCCAAGGGATACGACAGCCTACCACCTCGAAGATGCTACTCCTCTCAGACGTCCCGTACGCTCGAGTTTCCCGTGTGGTTATGTTCTGTGCCTCTTTTATTGGGTAGGTCGGTAACTTATCATTGGCAACAGAGACGAACCCGCGCATCCACATCAAAGCGGAACTACGTCCAATCAAATGGATAATTTCATACAAATAATTCAAGCGGGAAAAGATGAACTCATTGAACCGTTGGCAAAAAAGATGAACCAATGTACAGGCCTAACAAGTGATAACCTCACCAATCCCATCACATTATTCAGATCTAACCCAGAAAATTGGTGTCGGTTGTAACTCAGGTTCGCAATTTTCAACGTCCTTTGTTTGTCAAGCTTGATGTTTAGGTCGCAAACGTTTCAACACCAGCCGAGGGCCTGCGCACCGACAATGTCACCTGGACTGGTGATAAAACGTTTGCGACTTAAACGCTAAGCTTAGCGATCAGAGGCCTTTGAAGATCACATTCGAATCCTGATATGCAAGATTTGAGGATGTATTCAGCGCGGATCGCGCCTCGTGGGAAGACGCCGACAAAGTCAGGTTAACCATGCATAAACTTGGTTCAAAGGAATACCTGAGGTATGTCGACTTCATCTTGCCTCAGAAACCAGTCGATATAACATTTACGGCAGGAGTAGTGTTTCATATAAATATTCTCCGTATGGTGGACTCTTTTTCATACCTGATTTCAGTGCCTTCAAATGGGAGGATTTTGTGCCACTTGCAAGCAAAGTCAACTTCGTAACCGAACGATTCAAACTGAAGAACCTATCAACAGACCAATTTAAATGTGTTTTTGTAAGCCAGTGATTTACTATCGCAATCCAGTGAGGAAAAACACCGTCGTGTCCTATCTCCCTGGACCTCACCCCTCACATTATGAGGATTACCAGAGAATCAGTTACATAAAAAGGGGATTCAGAACTGATTGTGAAGAGACCGACATACACAGACGTTATTCGATTGCAAGTTGTAACACCAACGAAAAGCTCTTTATTCGTCACAAAATCATCAACCAAAACCTCCTACTGCATGCTGGAAATGCGGAGACCGGCATTTTGTCCATGTTAACCGAATCTGCAGACTTTGTGGCAAAAAGGAACACAGATAAGCATATTGTTACCAGTACAAACACACTCCCGACAGAATCCAGAGTACACTGAAACTTCGGTAAGTAGTGCAGAGCTATTTGGTAAATCCAGCGTCCTATCCTCTACTACTGAACTCTCAACCAGGGCGCAAATTCACATATCTTATTGTGAACAGTGGTCCGCTATTCTTTTAGTTTGATTCACGTTCTGATATAACCATTTAGACGCAATCTTTATGGTAAGCTATAGGATGCCTGACTCTTTAAAAAGCAACCTAGCATATAATGCTTCCCGTAACCAAAAGGTTATCGCGGGGACAGCAAATGTCAATGTATTTTTTATGGCAAAAACTCCCTGCACCGGTATACGTTGCTAATGATTCCTCCCGTAATCTGACTGGCATATAAAAGATTGATACAATGGAACTGTGGGATACACCAAATAGCAGCGATGTGAGCAATATTCCATCATTTAAAGAGCCGAAACCTTATTCCCTCGAACATATTCGGAATGTAACTCAGGTTATTGCACCAAAACAAAAATATCGTACCTGAAGGAGACTAAAACTGTGTTACAACTAAAGAGACCAGTCCCATATGCGGCCAGTGACCAGAATGGTAAAGAGGTAACCCGCCTGCGGGAAGCTGGTGTTACTAGCCCGGTAAACCATTCAGGGTGGGCAGCACCGACAGTAGCTGTGAAGACAACAAACGGTACTCTGCGCATATGCACAGACTTTGCAACACGTTTGAATGTTTTGGAGACTCATCGATATCTTTTGCCTGTTCCCAAGGTGCTTTTCGCCAAATTAAACGGTGGAAGACAGATTTTTCGGATGCTTATCTGCTTCCCCTTTTCGTACCTCATATCCAGCCATGGAACCGCCAACATCGACCGTGACTGTTGTGCTCTTGTACCACCACCCAATTCGGACCTTGGTCAGATCTCCCCTTGAGGCTCTGAAATCCGTGTTCCTTTCAATGCTTCTAAAACGTCCCTCTCAAAAACCGCTTCTTTTCTCCCCATCTAAATTCTGATTCGGTTCCCCTTCGTTTCTCCCTCGGTCTTTCGATCGTCTCCTCTCTATCCTAGTCTTCACACATATGTTCCCTTGCTTCTCGCGCTGTGTGCAAGATTGGTTTTCTATTCAGCACCAGACGTTCCCCTTAAACCATCCCACCTCCTCTTACTAGACAAAGATGGAATTCGTCCCATATTTGAATACCGCTGTCACGTGTGGGGTGGAGCTTCGTCTCTCCACGACCAGTTCCAACGTAAAGCCATCAGTCCGGCAGATGATCCGGTTTCGATATCCAATTGGCAGTTGCTTGCCCATCGTCGGGTAGTTGCTTCATTGCCCCTATTCAATCGCTATTATTTTGGGTTTTATTCCTCCGAGCTTGCCTCGGCCGTTCCTATTCCCATTACGTTTGAACGCCAATCCCGAGCACATGCGGTTAATTAACCTTGTCAGGTTTATGTCGCTCGATCTCGGAGCTCAAACTTTCAATCTTCTTTTTCCCCCAGGCCGGTTAAGCTGAGGAACATTCTTCCTCTCTTTGTCTTCCCACCCATTTACTACCTCTCTTTTCAAAAACGGAATCGACAAACCGGTTGCGACGTGAAAGTTCCCTGTAGTACTACACTGGAGACACCGAAAGGTGGTGAATGTTGGTCACACGTCCCAATCTGATCTATGGTATGATGATGCGGAACTCTGAGGATGGTAACGTTTCCCAGCAAGCAATTTCATAGTACGATTCAGGGCTAAGACCAAGGTATCTAGGAGCACGGCAGTGCAAGGTGGTACTCGAGCAGCTGACAGAAAATGGTGATACTGTGGACACACCTTTATATTTATTGTTTCATAAAAAGAAACTGTCCGCTGTTAAATAACGCCCTAATCTCGTTTCCACTTTGGTCACTGGTGCCAAAATCCTGTTTAGGAATTTATGAGACCGAAGAAATCGGTTTATGGAATGTATCGCTCCTGAGAAAGCAATACGCGTACATGGATCAGAATACGTACGATAAGTGGAGTCCCCACTTGGCCCGATGGAGGCAAGAAGTGATAATAGCATGGTCCTGGCCGGTGGAGAATACGGAAGAACGGTTAAATACCAGTTTCTGCCGGCATTTTCGTAGTCATGAAAGTCGCATAGACTGTTTAGACTATAAGAAACCCGACCGCAGAGCATGAGACAGCAAATATGCATTTGTTTCATACTGTTTTCCTTTATTTGGAACCGCGCATCCGAAGACAACGCGTGGAGGGATAAGTGCGATTCTCAAAACAGGGTTTGTCATTTGTGTCTCCGGACTTACACGGGATATGGTTACTCACCATGAAATCAGGATAAAATGAAGGTTGAACTTATAAACCGTTGTTTATATACGTATTTAAAAGGTACATCTTAAAGGATGTTGACAGAGAGACAGCAGCAGTGGTCATTGTAATGGCGGCGACGGTATTGGTGGAGGTGCTCGTTGTTTATCGAACTGGAACAAGCCTGTCACACAGTGGTGTGTACCGAGGATGCGAAAATGATGGGCTGATTCAATGGAGGATCAAACGAGCAGGCAAATGTCGAGGGAAAATGATGCCCTGTGAACAAGACCAAAATGAAGGGAAACTGACGAAACCGTCGAAAGAACAGGGGAAAAGGCGAGCACGAAGGTACGAAAACGTACGCAGGCAGGAACAGATTCGAAATCGTACTACTACTTTTACTGGTCCATTGACAATCAATCACGAAGTGCTAATTTTCAATGAAATGCTCAAAAACAAAGGTCGAGCTCAACGGTCCAACCGCACACAGAGCAAGGACTGGATGAAGAATTAATTATTTCTGTTTAGTCAGATAGAAGGGAATTAGAGCACAAAAAACTGTCACATTGTGGGTGAGTGAATATACAAATATGGCTGGCAAATAGACAGCACATAGTTCAGCCGGAGGAACAACCGATTTCCAGGTAAAGCAGTCGCAGATTGGATTCGCTTGTCGACGAACTGAGGGAGGATTGTTCCGAGCTAAACAGGCAAGAGCAGCAACAACAGTATTTACATACACATACATAGATGTACACGGCTTGGTCGACTGAATAAATTGTCAGAGGCACATAAACCGATGAAAAGAATGACGAACGAAGAGAGAAATGCTTGCCCCATGTCACAAATCGCGAGCGAGTGAATGCAACAAGTACAATGTGTTGGATCTAGAACCGATCAAGAAATATGACGTGCGGGAGAAGCCTGTTTCAGGATGGGGCTTGGACAAGTGATGACAGCGAAAGACAATGGAACTGTGGTTAGGTAGCTGTTAAATATCTGGTCCGAAGGAGCATTCGGTCGAGTTTGACATGACTACAGGGGATTTCCGTAAACAAAAGTGTGGTGTGATGCCAGTGACGCTTACCGGACAAAAGAAAACGACAGGTTCATGGTACTCTACAGCCATGGTCCGGTCTTTGGTGCTGGTTAACGGTCTGGACTGAAATGGGCCGTAGAGACGTTGCCGATAACCCATTCAAACGTTTGGAGGCCACACCTTTTTGACGGGTGGTATACAGATATTGAAGTGAATGGATAAAACAATTATGCCACAGATACAAACCAGCGACGTTCATGAGCTCTGGGTTGTAGTCGCTTGAGCACTTCGGCGAGTAGGAACGCGTCGAACAGTTGACTGGGAGGTCCGAGTGATGAAACAAACAAAAAAGACGAATATTCAATAGGATTGTTGTGATTTATCAATTTGGCCTACGTGTTGAATAAAAACATTCGTTGTAATTGGAATTGGGAGGTTTTCGTGAAAACAACACATGCGTTTGAATTGGGTGGAATCGGATTAGAATTACAGAATGTATTGCACCCATGTTAGTAGCACAGAGTGAAATACGTTACCTCTATCAGGACAACTTTATTTCTGTGTAGCTGAATGAAAGCAGCTTGCACTGTTTGTTCAATGGCTGGGGGACCATGGGAACCCTTGGGATATATTAGAAATCTAAGTGTGCAGGATAGAACAAAGCAACGACTTATCGGAACGGCAATTGTTTGAACTGATTGGAAAAAGTTAGAATGCGGCTACAACAGAGCAAATGGTGATACGTTGACGGAACAGTACAACTTACAGTTCAAGAACGGTTAATAAACGGTGAAGTTCGGATAAGTGCAAAGCACATAACCTCTCAAAATAGATTATCATTATTATTTTAAATGATTTATGCCACCACTAGAAGTGGAAGTGATAGTGTGAACTCTCTTAAAGGACAGAACACTATAAGTTGAATCTGAGCTGAAAACGCAACACTACAAAGTAGCAAATAAACTAGAATGACAGAACAAAACTTTTTGTACAATAACTGAGTCTTGACTTAAGAGCTTTTCATGAATCTTGAACTAAAGAGTTTGACCCTCAAACCACGAGATTTATGGTATTAATCAGTTTATCCAGTAGATGATGCTCGCCGGGAAACCGCAGAGCCAAGTTTTCAATGGAAACAATGAGAACCAGTTTTGCGACAACAGCATAACACAAATCGACTAGATTACTGTTGCGATTGTGGTGAGCAGGCTGTTAGCGGCCACATTGGCGTTCGAATAATGTAGGTGTAGGATCCTTTTGATGCACTTACTGAGCTTTTGTGCTCATGGAGTTTTCTGCGTTTTTCTATTTTGCAGGTCGAACACGAGCACTTCCTACGGAAGACGCTGATCCTTGCACACTACATGGTGAATCGCACGTAATGGTCACGGCGAAACTGGGCTCGAATCTGCGTCAAAACGGAACACCGATTATCAGAAACAGTCATTGAATCGGCAGCGTTCGATAATATGGTGGATTTCCCGCCCGGCAAGCGCTACCTCTCAAGACGCCACATACATCTGGTTGCTCTGTGACACGGCGAATGTAGCTCTCCGCTGCCCTTCGTCGCGCTGTACACCCGGAGTGGTAATTCAGAGGAGTCGCATGAAACATTACTGGCTACCGACTCGTTTGGAACGTTCCTGCTGCCTCAGTTTTTCAAAAGCTAGAGGTGCATCCTCGAACGAAAATGCAGGAGCGGGTACCGTTAAGCATCTTCCTGGATTGGCCGATCGAGTAGTACAATAGCCATCATACCTCAAATAACTCATGTGGATTTCAATTATTTTATGAAACACACGGTCAAGTTACATACCGTTAACTGAGGGACAAACAATATGCGCTTGTATCACAGACTACACATTGTCCAGAAGCTCGTACAGTTTTACCACCGGCGGTATCTAGTGGAAATAGATTTGCTACGAATAATACAGTGGTAAGGACGTTTAGAGAAGGAAGCAGACGAAAATCAAGTCTAAAAGTCGATTGTCTCTGTCTTACTTCAATTAACTCAAGTGTCGGACAAGCATCGGAGTTAAAGACGATTGGTGAGTTGAGCTTTAGATACTACGCTATTCCCCTCCTACATCACGGAGTTGAGCACATGGGTAACTTTTCGCACAACTTTGTGAAGAACCCGCTAGCCTTTGACACATTCAGGACATCCTATGAGAGATGATGCACAAGCTGCAACCCTTTCGTACTTCCAACCGCGACGTTACAGTTCGTCTGAGAATCTAGAATACTGAGGATCACAAGAATGATCGTGAGAATTCAATCTGGAACGTAAGTATGGTTTTTGCTCCATGCTTATGAATAAATGCAGTTCAAAGCGCGTGCCCATAAACCCCACAGATTTACTGTACCATCAGTGAGAACGAGCAATCACGAGACTTCGAGTGGAAAACCGCCTGCAGTAATGGCAGCTCAATTGTGCTGACTATCCGCGTCGATAACGGAATTCTGCATAGAACGAAATTAGGACTTCTTGTCTCACACTGATTAGCCAGAAACTTACACTACATGATCATCACTGATATCACTTTTGGAAGAATAGAAAACAACAAACCAAGGAAGCTCACATCCAGCTGAATAATTTCGTGGGTGCGTTGGAATCGACCAAGGACTACCGTCATGGCACAGTTCAGGCGGCTGGAGTGGATATTCAGATGACGCATGCGAGCATCCGTTTGGGAGAGCGTAAAGTAGTGAATCACGTTCGAATGAAGCACGGGATCGATGGTACAAACGGAAGCACACGTGCATACACACACATACACGGACACGAACACTTAAACAGGCAGGAATTCTTCAGCTGGTAAAATACGACTATGTTCACTCGTGGCGAGCGTGAATGTAATCGAAAGCATGCGAACAGAGAGGAATACGATCTATCCGCAACGTGCGAGCAATCAATCAGAGTGGCTGATCAGACTAATCAAGCAAGCAAGACAGGCAGATGGCAAACAGGCCGTCAAACGACCGAGATCCATGTTTCACCTGGACGCAAAGCAGGGAAGGTTTATTGATCACTCTCAACCAGTGGTGACGATAGCTGTGGTGAATGCGACGAAAGATGATGATGAACCAGAGTCGCAGTAGGTGGCGGTGGTGGTGCGGGCGGTTTGCCCGAGGCAAACGGACTGGTAGAGGGCCGCTGTGTGAACGATGATCCCGGAAATAAGGTCGACGTGGGCAGCGAATGTGCCCGCCCAGGTTTCGGTCGCGAAACCACTTTCAGATAGGCCTGATGTTTCACCAAACCGAACAAAAAGAACCGTTCACAGTTGAGTGTGTAACAAAGAGTTCCTTGAAACGATGAGGTGGACTGAAAAGTCGGTAACCCTAAGCCGTGTCAAAGGAAACATGAACTAATCACACCGGCTTACTGGAGCTCAAAAATTGAAAATATCAGAGAGACCGCATCCAGTCGTTCAGGAGTACAAACAACTTGGAGTATGCAAAACAACCAACGCTGGGAGTCAAATATGGTGGCCGAGTAACTTGTGATTCGTGTTATGGATAACGGAACAATAAAATGATAACTCAGTTGTCGGGAGGATCAGGGATTTTCAAACTGAGGAGTATGAAAGAGATACTGGATCCCAAGCTGGAATAGGCTGCATGTATTATGGTACAACAAAAGATAAGATTGTCTCCGTCCATTACAGCACATAACGGATTAAAGGTGCGCAAGCGTATAACCCAAGGGGTGATGAGTGCTTTAATAATTAATAGAAAAGTATGTAAAATGCTAACATGCATACATAAATGAGTCAGTAAATGGTACAATTCCAAATAACAATGTGGTCACAAGTTGGGGCGATTCACTGTTACAGTGTGATATCTCAAGACCGATACTTTCAGGGTTTAACTGATTTCGGATTATTCTGTCGTTTTTCTAGCAAACATGCATGACAAATGAATAACCTTATGACGTTCGAGAATAGAACGCTCTGACTTTGCAGGTGCTGTCATCATTTAACCCATCAGAAAGCAGAGATTACACCCGAGCGCTAATCTAGTGCTATACCCAAGCAAATCGTTAAACTTCAGAGCAATTCTGCTCAACCGAATTCCGAAACACCCGCGAACAACAGGCCGGATTCCGACCAGATTTTTACTCTTCGCCAAATACTCGAAACGCATCGCACACACACCGTCGACCGACAATGATGCTTTTCCTAAACTTCAAAGGCGACCACGATTCAGTTGACCGAACAGCACTATATAAAGCTCTTCACCGAAAAGGCATGCCACAGAATTTCGTGAATCTACTGGGGGTACCGTGCTCTCATACTTCTGGCCGCGTAAGGGTTTACGGTGAACTATCCGGTCGGTTCAAAACGACCAGCGGTGTTCAACAAGGATGTCCCATATCTCCATTCCTGTTCAACTTCGTCATGGATGAATTAATGAAGAATGCATTGCAAAACCCTCAGGATGTGGGTAGACTGCGTTTTCCGTGTATTGGCTACTAGGGCATTCTTTTCCTTTCCACCCGTGTAGGTCCACTTCCTGTCCATCTTGTATATTCATACTTTCTAATTCAACGTGCAAGATGGTGAGAAAGGCAGTGGTCAGTGAAGCTTGCCCTACTGTTTTACGCTGTACGATGATGATGATGATGTGGGCATCGAACTAGAAAATAGTGGAAAGCTGTGTGACCTAGATTACGCTGACGACCTTGTCTGCTTGTTCGAATCCACGGAAAGTGCACAACGCACACCAGAAACACTTCAAAGAGTTGTAGTTCCATTCGGCATGCGCTTTGCACCTTCTAAGTGTAAAGTGATTTTGCAAGATTGAACGCCAACGGTTCCGAGCTTGATGCTTGATGGGGAGGTGTTAGCAATTGTTGACCGCCTCGTGACGACGGATGGGAGCACTGTAGTAGAGGTGAGCATGCGGATATCCAGGGCTCGAGGGGCGTACCCTAGACAGAAACACTCGTGGTGCCGACCTGATATTTCGTTGAAATTGAAAGGTCGTGTATACTGTGCAACGGTGCGTTCAGTTTTTTTGTATGGTTGCGATACTTGGGCCTTGCGTGCTGAGATATTCGTCGTCTTGAGGTTTTCGACCACCGATGCTTACGCAGCATCGCTAGGATTGGGTGGAATAGCCGAGTGAGCAATGATGAGGTCAGAAAGCGAGTATTCGGAGAATTTTCTGTCACAGCGCATCCAAATTAGTAGACTTCGTTAGTTGGGACACGTGTTGCGTACAGCAAACACGACTACCGTACCGTGCCGTTTTACGTTCCTCCTTGGGAGTGGAAGAAACCACGCAGAAATCAACAGATAACTTGCAACGGGGAACGAGAAAACGCACAACGAACCTAGGAAAAGTAGGTGCTTCACGCCTTCGTGGTTGGGGTCCAAAAGATCCCTCAACCAGTTGGCTGGAGACACTGAAGGATATGGCAGCGAACCGCGAACAGTGGCGATCGTGTTGTCACTTTCTATCGAATCAGAATGACTGATCGGTGTACGTTTGTACAGTCAAACTGTGTATTCCGTGTGTTGGCTACTAGGGCATTCTTTCCTTCTCCCATCCCTTTTAGTCCACTCCCTGTCCATCTTGTATATTCATACTTCCTAATTCAACGTGCAACATGGCGAGAAATGCAGTGGTCAATGAGGCTTGCCCTGCTGTTTGACGCTGTGGGATGATCATGATGATGACGAAAAGTTGGTCGTGGGGGAACATTCACGTAGGAACCAGTTTATTAATCGTACTTTTGAAGAAAGGGGGGGGGAGAGGTGTAATTGGGTGGGAAGACAGAAAGAGGAAGAGTTCAGTAGTTCACCGTTCCGGTGGAAAAACGATGAAAGACAGAAGTACGGTATCCAGTGACAGGAACTTAATAAGGATAACTAGGTGTCTGATTATGCTAAGTTCGGGAAAAGGTTCTGGGAGGATGAAATGCCGATGCTCTGTTCTGTTCAGACAGCCATTACCCATGCACTGGGTGCGGTGGTTTTAATTGCTATCTCCTAGCGGCAATCTCAAAAGGAAATAATGGAGGAGAAAAGAGTATGAAAGGATCAAGAGTAGAACACCATTGATGGGATCGTTGATGAAGGCAGTTTGTGGATGCAAGAGTGCCACTGATTTCGGCATCTGGCCATATCCCCCAACGTAACTGACCATTGAGTGGGAAGGTCTCTTGGACCCCACCCAGGAAGTCTAACACGCCCTACATGGCCGAGTCCACTGGTTAGGCTTTTCACACTTTTCTTCCATGTCATGGACTGGCCACCCTTACTCATCTCCCAACCGGTACCCGCCTCAGAAAACATGGCACGCTGAGGGATCCTGTCAGGGGATACGCATTACACGTGTCAACCATCTTAGCCTGGTCAGCTCAAGTGTTTCATCTAATGATTTGGTCCTTGAAGCTAAAATTGCCGGCCGAACCTCAGCACTGCTTATACGATACTTCCACCAGACTCGAGCAATACCACGAAGACATCGGTATTCAAATACCGACAATCTTCGTATGTCCTCCACCCGCAGTGGCCATGTCTCCAAACAATACAGAAGCACGGGTCTGACTGATGCAGCGTACACTTGACCCTCGATAGGTAAACGGATGTGATGTCGACGCCACAGATGACTCAGGTTGGCAAATGCCAAACGAGCCTTCTGTGTACGCAGAGACACCTCTTCCGATATCCGACCTCCGAGTGAAATGCAGCTCTCCAGATAACAGAACTTGTCGATCACGTTTATAGTCTCCACAGACACTGAAAGGTATGGCGTTGGACCAACCCAGTTCTGCAACAGCATCTTGCACTTTGAAGATACAAAACGCATACCGAACATTGCTACGCAATAAGCTGACTAGAAAAGCTTTCAGGTTACCTGGATCTTCACATAGAAGAACTATGTCGTCAACATACTCAAGGTCTGATACCTTTTCACTCGGGAAAAGTTCAATCCCGCTATCCTCACTTGACAAAAGCGTGGTCATAAAGTCAAAGAGAAAAGGAGGAAGCGGGCAACCCTGATGTACACCACTTCTCGGCTCTTCACGTACATGGACTTCTTGATGGAAATTAATTTCGGTGGTACACCCTTGAACAAGGGGCAGTGCCAGAGAACTGTGCGGTCGATTGAGCCGAAGGTTGCTTTTAAATCAAGAAAAACGGAGATGGTGAGCTTACGGAAGGTGTGGTTATGTTTCAGAATTTGTCGAAAAATGAAAATGTGACCAACACAATCTCGACCAGGTCTAGGCCCAGCTTGATTCTCGCGCGAGCAATGTTCATGAGCGTTAGATAAGCGGTGGAGAATAATACCAGTGAGCAGTTTGGATGTGATTCCAACCAGATTTATTCCCCTGTGGTTTTCACAGGAGGACCTGTCACCCTTCTTATAAATCGGTACGATCACCGATTCACACCAACGCGTTGGAATTTGTTCTTTCTCTTATATCAAACCGAAGGGTTTCATAAACTTTAGTAAAGGCGCTGGACCACCGCCTTTGAAAACAGACAGATGAAACCCATCCGGTCCGGCAGCCTTATGTTGTTTAAAATAGCTTATCTCACGAAGAACCTCCGTTTCTGACGGAGGATTGGTATCTACAACAACAGCTGTACCCATTTCGCTAGCGAACAAACCTGGAGAGGATAAAGGCCAATTAAACTGCTTCACGAAATGCTCCACCCAGCAAATTAGACGACGCTCTCAAGTTCAAATCAGTGATCCGTTCGGCTCTTTGATCGATTCGCTTACGCCTGGTTTACGTGGACCGGTTTGTCTAATTAGGCAGAAAAGGTTGCGACAGTTGCCAATCGCCGCAGCTTTTTTCACCTCTCTACACTTCGCAATCCACCACTGCTCGCGATCCTTTCTCCGGTTTCGAATCAGTTGACGTTTAAGGCATCGCCGTGCCTCATCTTACATGGAATCCGGAGGAGTCGATCTGCGCACGCGAACAAGAGCGCGATCAGTGTCTACAGACGTGGAACAAAATGATTGACAGTCTTGAATTGATCCGCGCCTGCGGTAAGCAATAGCAATATGGTCGATCTGAGTCCAACGCTGTGAAGGAGCAGGAGAATGCCAGGTTAGCCGGAGTCGCTTTTTGTGCGACAAATTTGTATCCACTAGGAATAGTCCATGGTTGGAATATAGCTGAATGAGTCGATCACCATTATCAGTTCCATCGGCTGGAACGCAATATCGGACTCCCATATTCCTCTTCGTCTCCTCTAGGCTTTCAATTTGGGCACTGAAATCACAAGCAACAGCCATGATGTCCGTAGAGCGCACGCTACGGAGTAGTTGAAACAAATCATGGAAGAATTCGCTTTTAGCCTCAGGAGAGTTAGTTACGGCATACATAGAAAAGACAGGTATCGCCGCTTCAGTCTAATGCTGCAGACAAGCACAGAACCCTTCAACCGAATGAAAGGGAAACTGGAAGAGCGAAAAATGCGGGTGACGGCTCTGGCGATGGACCAAAATGTTCGGTTACTGACGGCAAATGAGAATAAGCGTTCGGCTTTCCAGCGGACGGAGCGTTCTTTGGCTCTCTGTATGGTTGACTGGCTTGCACGAAACGGTGGTGGAAGTCGGGGGTGGGCGAGCGGCGCCAGCGACAAAATGTTGCACGCTTCCGACGTACAACACGACCACATGCGTGGTTAAACCACTCGTAGGATCCAGGTTTGCTGGATTTGGAAAAGTGAGGAATGAAAATTCCCATACCTTGAAGAACAGTGTCAGTGGAGTTAGAAATAGCAGCGGTAACGTCTGAAGTAAATCAGTAATCATTCCAAGCATAGGAGGCTAGGAAATCGCGAAAGCCGTCTCAGTTCGCTGAACTTTAACGCCAAAATGTGTCTCGAGGTGGGTGGAGGACCGGGGCGAGTGAAATTGATGGAACAGGAAATAATGCATTGGTCAGATGAGCCAAGTGGCGGAAGAGCAGAGTTGTCTATGAGAGAGGGAACAGAGGTGAGAATCAGATCAAGGATGTGATAACGATCGCCAGCTCCATCGGGGATATGTGTGGGGAAGTCAACTAGTTGGCACAGACTGTTGACCACGGCAAAATGTTCGACTTCGCGCCCCAGAGCCGAAGTATCCGATGAATGAATTAACCGGCCTTGATTTTGAACAACAAAATCGCCTAAGATGGTGATATGGCAATTGGGATCCGTAACAAACAAGTCCTCAATGTTCGAAGATAAGAAATCAAAGACCGATGAGTCGCTACTGCCGGATGAGCGGTAAACAACACAGAAGTAGTGATTGAAATAAGTCGGAGCTTCAACCACATCAACTGAAATTCACGATTGGAAAAGTCAAGATTTGGTGAGGGTGGTGAGTTCATGCTTGTGTTCCGAATGGGTAGGGCGAACAAGAGAGTGAGTACGTGTGTGATTGTGCATTTTGATGATTCATAATGTGGAGGAAATCAGCAACTATGAACCTGAGACTTAAAGTGGCGAACCACATAAGGTCTCAATTGATTAGGTGTGCTGGTGAGCCGGGCGATAGCAGAGCTGTCGGCCGCTAGCTTTGTACCTCTTGGGGGTGAATACAACCGAATTCGCTCCCCAGCAGCCCGTGCGCGAATGATTTGCAGGGGTGAGATGGTGAGTGAAGAATCAGACACTTTAAAGCAAAAGCTTCTGGATAACGAATACCTTGAACGTTTTATTCAGAACATAGAAGAGCAACGAGACAGGCGTTAGTGACCGTTAAGAAGAAAGTTATACATTGATTTTCTTTTTCAAAGGAGATGACAAAAGCAAGTTACTAGTAAGACGCATTGAAAAGGCAATCGGTCGCACCTTCCGCCATCACACAACGTGCTTGCTTCACCAGTCAATCAGTAATCTCAACGAACCTAAAAGACAAGTTACTTGTCCTCACCTCGTCCATGCTAACCTATTCGTTTGTTTGCTCTTGTTCGACAAACTTCATAGATAGAACGGCAGGCCACTATCACAAAAGATCAGGGAGCACAAACCAGCTTGGCTGACGGGAAACAGAAAATCCATCATCAGTGCAATTGTGGCGCACCTTGTGGACATTGGACATCACGTAAACGACGATGCTTCCAATGTACTCTACAGAGTCCCCACAAAGGCGTCGAAATTTGCTTGAAAGAGACATTTAGAAACGGCAAAGGCTGTAACGATCAGATTACTCAATCCATCGTTCTGTTCTCATAAATGTTTCGTTGAAGCACTCAAACTATCCCGGCCGCGATCCGAGACCGACCCTGGAACTCGGTAAGACCCAAACGCTGACCCTTCGGGTGTAACCGGAAATGGATAATCTCCGAAACCCAAGTTCACTGTTTCACTGGTCCTTTTCTAGACCAAGAAACAACAGCATCCCCCCCCCCACCTATCAGTCCCAACTACGCAAAACTAATTTTGTTGACTACTCAATCACATTTTAACATACAGACATTGTTCATAATTTGTTTGTTTCTAACCTATAAATGTGACTGTGTTAGCCACGAGGAGGATGTTACTGAAGATGAGCTTGCTGGCTTTTCATGTTTTCTATATATGATGAACCAACTGTTGATATTACATACACAACAATTGAAACTGTGGTCAACTGAGTGAGAAGTTTGATTCCAGACAGATATTTTCTCACGGCATGTTTATTATTGAGCGTACTGGAACGGGTATACACCATGGCTCCGAGTGCCTATTGCACCACTAGGGGTAACTAGACCCTGAGACTTGAAATGATGGAGGATCACGTAAGGTTCTATGACGTCAGGCTTGATAAAGAGCCGAACAACAGTGTAATACTGTCTACCACCAATATGATCGGAAGCTTTAGGATGAACTACGATGTACCCATCAATCTCACAGCAATGAATCCGTACAGTTTTGCTGAACTGATAATACCGATCAGGCTTATTCACCAGGTATGAAAAGTGTAGTTTAAACATAGAAGTACACAAGATAGCCGTCATCTCATTTGAATCGAATGGAACGTGCATTGACGGAGAATCCACTTAAAGAATCACACGGTGATTCTGCCAAAGTTAATTGGTCGGTTAACGCGGCTAACCTTCAGAACGAGGGCATGTGGTCCCAAGTGTGAATTTTCAATTGGTTTGGCGTGAAATTTGGATCAAAAGACAGAATTTCCCAAGAAGCACTCGACCGGGTTGGCGATTGCTGCCGCTCATCAGGTACGCGTACCCAGTACTTCTCTGCCCAATCATCCCGATACTCGAGCACTCCACAGTTGGTTTACAGCTATAATCTCATTTGAACCCTATGTAGAGTGCATGAACGGAGTCTGTTTTCATTGCTGTAAACCAACTGTGGAGTGCTCAAGTATAGGGATGATTGGGCAGAGGAGTACCGGGTACGTATACCTGATGAGCGGCAACAACCGCCAAACGTGTCGTGTGCTCTCGGGGAAATTCTGTCCTGTCATCTAGATACAGTGCCATACTACTCATATAGAAAATACACAATATTACATTTGAATCGTGTCTGTCAGACTACCATGGAAAGGAAGCAAACGATTCAGAAAGCGCGCGCAAAGATCGATGACTCACTTGTGTTACATTTGTGGGCCGTCTTGTCGGAACCGTTGATCGAGTTGTTGGTGGGTCAGCTGTGGTAGACTCATGTGAATTCTCCGCATCTTCGGGTACAAGGTACAGGCCTAGACGAACGGACAAATGCCAGAGAGGACACAGCGATTTGAGAAAGTGAAAAGGAAAACAAGAACAATCAGGCAGACAAAAGTGAAAGCGTGAAAATTAAGATCATGGAGCAGTCAAACATGGATACGAACTCTGTGAAAATCGGTTGGATGATAGAAAATGTTTGACAACTTTAGTCTGAGATTGTTCACGTGCCCACACAAACAGCCTGCGCCCAATCCCCCGAGGGCAGCCGCACAAAAACACTGCTGTTAATGTTTATGTGGATGCTATAGAACCCCAACACACTGGAGGCTCGAATAATGACTGAAATCACACCACAGGCAACTTAATCCCACCAAGTGAGTTCACAAAACGGTTAGTTATATGCATAAGAACAAAAACTGTTTGGGTAAAACAAACGTGCGCACCGATCGCCGATTCGGATCACATTTATGACTGGAAAGGGAAGTACGCTGTTGACAACAAACACAGTATTCGTTTACGGGCGAGGAAAATTATTAACGCACAGTAAACCCAAAATGACAGCAACTAGACGATGGAGAAACTCTGGATTTCAAGAAGCATATGATCTTCACACGTGCGATACAAGAGCGATCCGAACGTGTTGGTACCGGAATGCAAAACACAGAGACAAATTGATGAATAATTATTAATGAATTCCGTTGTTGTTGTTGTTGTCAAAATTCTTCAGGCTAATTATTCTTTTCAGGTTGACTTTCACTACCCTTATTTTGTCACAGTACATCACGAATTATTAGCGTTACCATTATTTCAATGGGTAACCAAAATCGTGGGACTTTGGCTGTCAAGGAGAAATCTGTTCAAAGTTGGAGAGTTCAAAATCGGTAACACTTCGAATATGACTAAGTTTGAACACTACTAAGATAATATTCACCCCAGTGAATTTTCATTACACGAATAAATGTTGCTCCTGCCAGAAACAGCTCCTTTAACGGGAGTCGAACAAGTGTGTCTCACTGGGAGAAGTGAAAATAACGTGAACACATCTAGAGAATACTTGATCACCTCGCAGCTCAACAGCCAGTTCGCGGTGAATGATAAACTTAACGGAGGAAAATTGTCGGTTCATTTCGAATGCATGATCATCCCGTAGAAGTCACATGAAAGTGATTTAACTTGGATTTATTTTGTCCCAAGACGGTAGGACAGTGTGCTCGGCACATGGGAAACTGTCGGACACGTAATTCTGGGTTAATATTACTCAGAATATTCCCGTGAATAACAACTCATTCTTCACAATATCAATGGCTTCAAACCAAGAAGCGGTGGGCGAAAATGCCACCGGACTTGAATCTTGGTCTCACACGCATTGTGAAAATCAACGAATGTTTTATTGGTAGAGACCTCTGTTGTCGCCCGGCTCACTAGCACACCTAATCAATTGAGACCTTATGTGGTTCGCCACTTTAAGTCTCAGGTTCATAGTTGCTGATTTCCTCCACATTATGAATCATCAAAATGCACAATCACACACGTACTCACTCTCTTGTTCGCCCTACCCATTCGGAACACAAGCATGAACTCACCACCCTCACCAAATCTTGACTTTTCCAATCGTGAATTTCAGTTGATGTGGTTGAAGCTCCGACTTATTTCAATCACTACTTCTGTGTTGTTTACCGCTCATCCGGCAGTAGCGACTCATCGGTCTTTGATTTCTTATCTTCGAACATTGAGGACTTGTTTGTTACGGATCCCAATTGCCATATCACCATCTTAGGCGATTTTGTTGTTCAAAATCAAGGCCGGTTAATTCATTCATCGGATACTTCGGCTCTGGGGCGCGAAGTCGAACATTTTGCCGTGGTCAACAGTCTGTGCCAACTAGTTGACTTCCCCACACATATCCCCGATGGAGCTGGCGATCGTTATCACATCCTTGATCTGATTCTCACCTCTGTTCCCTCTCTCATAGACAACTCTGCTCTTCCGCCACTTGGCTCATCTGACCAATGCATTATTTCCTGTTCCATCAATTTCACTCGCCCCGGTCCTCCACCCACCTCGAGACACATTTTGGCGTTAAAGTTCAGCGAACTGAGACGGCTTTCGCGATTTCCTAGCCTCCTATGCTTGGAATGATTACTGATTTACTTCAGACGTTACCGCTGCTATTTCTAACTCCACTGACACTGTTCTTCAAGGTATGGGAATTTTCATTCCTCACTTTTCCAAATCCAGCAAACCTGGATCCTACGAGTGGTTTAACCACGCATGTGGTCGTGTTGTACGTCGGAAGCGTGCAACATTTTGTCGCTGGCGCCGCTCGCCCACCCCCGACTTCCACCACCGTTTCGTGCAAGCCAGTCAACCATACAGAGAGCCAAAGAACGCTCCGTCCGCTGGAAAGCCGAACGCTTATTCTCATTTGCCGTCAGTAACCGAACATTTTGGTCCATCGCCAGAGCCGTCACCCGCATTTTTCGCTCGTCCAAGTTCCCTTTCATCTGTAATCCCTCTGGTGATCTTGTTGGTGAGCCACACGAAAAAGCTGAAGTTACTGCTTCCCGGTTTGCCTTCAACTCCACCCTACTCCTTCGGTTCATTTTCTTCCTCCTGTCTACCATTTTCTACCTCATATTAGCACTGGGAAGATCCCCCAGTTGCTGGGTCCTCTGGACGTATGCAAACCACCCGGTCCGTACGGTATACCACCCATTGTCCTTAAAATGCGTGCCTCTGAATTGGCCCCTTTCTTATGTCGTCTCCTTTCTCTTTCTCTCTGTCTACATTTCCGATCCTCTGGAAACACGTCGTGATTTTTCCTATTCCCATACGTGGTGATTTTTCTGACTCGACTAACTATCGTCCTATTTTCCTCACATCAATTATTTCGAAAGTATTCGAAACTGTCATCTCCGACCAACCGCGTACATTTCTCGAACGCGGACTGCTAAGTGGTCGCCGATACGGATTCCGACTTCGCCGTTCCACCGGTGATATCCTGGCCCTCGTCTCACACTCCTGGTCGGCTGCACTCGACAACCACGGAGAAACACATACGATGTCGCTCGACATCTCTAAGGCCTTTGACCGAGTTTGGCACAAAGGTCCTCTGGCGAAACTGCGCACCTTCGAGTTCTCCTTTGCTCTCGTATCGTGGACATCAGGTTTCTTCAGTAAAGGGAGCATCTCGTTCCAAGTTGACGGGGTGTTGTCCCAGCCATTTCGTATGAATGCTAGCGTTCCCCAAGGTTCAGTACTTGCGCCCAACCTGTTTCTTTTATTTGTCAACGATCTTCTGCTCACTACCTCCAACCCAATCCTTTTTTTTCTGACGACGCCACTCTTCATTATTTCCTTCTTTACCGCATCTTCCGCCATGCCAGTGCCAAAATCGATCGTGACTGCAGTGCAATCAGTGTATCTTTAGAGTCCGACCTCAAACACATCTCCGCCTAGGTATCCTACAATCATGTTACATTTGACGCTTCCGAAACCTCTCCTCTGTCAATTTCTTTGAAACATCACTCATTCTTCCCACATTCATCCTTTGATTCGACTGTACTGCATTCCACAGATTCTATCTCTCTCCTTGGTTTATCTCCAACTTTTTCTCCGTGTTGGTCCATTTTCATATCTCAGCCCGCCCCTCTTGCTGTGTGCAAATTAGGTTTTCTGTTTTGCGCCAGACGCTTGTTCACACCAGCTCATCTTCTTTTGCTGTACAAAGCTCAAATTTGCCCCGCACTTGAATACTGCAATCACGTGTGTTGGGTGTAGTTTCGTCTACTTCTCCTTTTTTTCTTGATCGGGTCCAACGAAAGGCCGTCCGGCTGATCGACAACCCTTCTTCAACCTCGGATCTGCAATCACTTATCTGTCGTCGGGCTGTTGCTTCGTTGTCCCTCTTCTACCGGAGCTATTTTGGATTTTGTTCTTCGGAACCTGCTTCGGCAGTCCTATCATGACGAGACTGCACCTGGCGTGATGTGATAGTTTGCGTGTCTCCATGGCCCAAAGAGCTATGCAGGACGGCTTCCTTAAGCCGGAGATCCAATCATGTCTGACAGGTCGATGGGTAGAGGCCAGACGAAGTCTAGTCTCAGAACCAGTTGATGGGCAACATCTGGTTCTAACCACCATGTTCCTGGAGAGGACACTCCAATGAATAAACACGGAGAGGAACAGTTTACCGGTCTCAAAACCTCCACTAGATAGACGTGGGAGTGGAGTACCCGGGGTTTTTCTCGACGGTGGGAGGAGTCATCGCACTTCGTTGGGCAGCTATCGCCCGCCTAAGCTGGGCAGCCCCTAGCTCAAAAGATGCTGCCCCGTCCACGTTACGCTTGCTCCATCGGGTGCACGGGGTTAAGGACTGAATCCGAAAAGCGAATCGATAACAAAGCACCAGCAAAGACGAGATAAAACGCATGCAGTAATCAAGTCTGACGTGACAGGCCAGAAGGAGTTACTTTCACGGGTTCTTTGGTCACGTCCCCGTGCTAGGTTACCGATGGAGGACAGAAACTGTGGGCCTACGGAAGATGTGTCTGTGCTCTAAGGTTTTTTGAAAAGTAAAGATGTGGCCGATACAACCCTCACCGCGTCTGAAACCGATTCGATTCTCACGCACTGGATAGTCGGTGGAGAATAATCCCAGTGGGCAGTTTGGATGTGATACTTACTAAGCTAGCTCCTCTAGTTTTCACAATAGGATCTGTCATCTTCCTTGCAAATCGGCCTAGTCACCGACTCACACGATGTGTGGCTAGTGAGTGATCTCAACTAGGTCGGTGGACTGGAGAAATGAATCCCGAAGAATAGAGGAAAGCCAAAACAATATAAACCGAAAAATTACTTATACGTTGGTCCCCACGCCCCTCTCTTCCCTACAAGAAAATTCTCTGCCTTCCCAAATGCAATATCTCTCATCTAGAAACAACTTGAGCGATCCCGACTAGTGTATCTGCCCGATGTAACTTGAACGCACGCTAACAAATAACACTTAGTCTTCCGATCGCGATTTATATTCTCTGAAGATTTTGGGTTGGTGACGTACAAAAAGTAACGAGTACGATAAACTTGTCGTCTTACCTGCACCACAGAGAGGAAGGAGAAAACCAGGAATGTCACTGTTTTTTTCATTCACGATGTTTGAGACAGGGTGCAACATTACATTTAGGAGGAGTGAGCTTATTCCAAAGATCCACAATGTTTGACGGATTTCCAGAACAACTGTGCGGTTTCAGTTCGATGGCATTTTTATAGAGAATGCACACTGATTTTGCACACGAAAGACACCAGCCAGATGACTGGAACTGTTAGATAACATTGACGATGAAATATCGCAGTCAGTAGTATCCGTTTTCGCGGGTCTTCAATCGTACCTTTTTATTACTTTTGTGCCATTTTCACTAGCACCACTCCAAAGAGAGAGAGAGACTAAACAAAACCAGAGTACATGAGTGTAAAACAAGTTGATTAAAATGGAACTGAACTGATTTGATCACAAAGGGGTCTCTAAATGTTCCAGTATGGTCGGGGGTGGGTGCCTTAGGCTCCGAGTTGGCTACTCGTCCTGAGCACCTCTCAAAATGCTCCCAAATGACAATGCGTACCACACTCTCTGTTGAGGAAATCCTTCCTTCTACCTTCCCGTGGCGGTGTTCCCACTAAAGTGATGGGGCGAAAGCGAACGCCCGGCGCTTTCCATGGGGTTGGTTGACTGAGTCAGCCTAGGGGAGATGGCTAAACCCTGATTCCAAACCGACCAAGAGTGACGCATGAGGCGTACAACACTATGCTTACCGACATCTGTGGCGCAGGGGTGTACTGGGCACTCAGGATGTTTGGCCTCACCCGAAGGGCGAATGAACTGAGCATTCAGTCACCGGATCCCAGTGGTTTTCAGAAAAGGCGAATAAACCATACAATTGGCCACCAGCTAATATGGACCAACCCTGACGGCCTGCAGGAGGTGCTTGGATGCGCAAAGGCTAGAGGTGCATCCTCGAACAAAAATGCCTACGCTGGACTGGGCGAGCGAGTAGTACAATAGTCCGCAGCGCTAACAACTATGATAGCCTCCACCACCGTGATTAACTGTTTTTCGATGCGTACGAATGAACACTCTATAACACCGTACACGACTTGTGCTCCCATTTCACCCCCTTCACACCTCCTCTCCCATTTTCACATTCCACAGGTTTTTCGATCGACCGTGCCTGCTGTAGTACCACTGATGGAAATCCTAGCTGTCCTCTCTAGTCCTTCTCCGACTAGCTTCCGGGTATAAATGAACCCGCTACCTCTAGCCGATGTCCTGCTTTGTCCTCGACGCCCATCCAAACTAGCCACGTCCAACATGCGAACCCTGATGCGTATTGGACAACATGCGAGTTTAGCTCGCACGCTTGAATCACTTGCCATTAACGTATGTTGCATCCAAAAGACCTGTACTCAGGACTCCAGTTCCATCATTCGATTGACGCCCCCATCTAATCCTTCTGTGAAGTTTCACTTGCACCTTTCTGGGGACCCTGAGGCCGTGGCTTCTGGTCTTGCTAACATTGGCATTGCTCTCAGTGAAAGGGTTGAAGCGGCGCTGCTAGACTGGATCCCAGTCGACAGCCGTTTACGCGCAGTGAGACTCAGGGGTTCGTGCAAACTGAGCAGTCGCCGTTCCGATAGATGCAATCTGTCTGTCGTCTCGACGTATGCACCCACCGCTTGCAGCCGAGATGCAATCAGATACCTTCTGTTGCGCAAAACAAGCTGAGCTGATCTCGTGATTTTGGTAGGAAATCTCAATGTGGATCGGCTGTCAATGAACGAGGCGCTCGCAAAAAAAGCGGGGAACGGTTGTTGGCCCTGTGCTCAGACCATCGCCTGTTCCTCGTCTGTAAGAATTTCAGACATTCTAATCGCCGGTACGCTACGTGGATTCTGCCCTCTTCGAGTCAACTGCGGACCCAGATCAACCACATCACCATAGGCCATCAATGGTGGGACTGCATACAGGATTATAGCTCGTATTGGAGCAACTTGATTGCGATCACCCGTTAGTTTGCACTAAGCTGTCCATGTGCTTCGATGGGCGTCCCGAACACACGCTGCAACGCCAGTCAGATTGTGATAAGCTCTCTGATCCATCTCGCTTATCCGTCTTCCAAAACGCGTTAGCTATAGCCCCGCCTGATTACATAAACCAGCACTGGTCGCTTACCAAGAATGTTTTGCATTCCGCTGGCTTAGTAAGTTGCGGCCTGTCTCGTCGTGCTCCAAGACCCTGGGTTTCTGCTGAATCTCTGCGCCTTCTGGAGGCATGTCAGTCGATTCCGACTGGAAGCGAGTTTCATGCAGCACGTCTCGAAACGAGACATGCACTTAATGCGAGTCTTCGTAGGGACCGCGAAATCTGGTGGTTGTAACGAGCATCAAAGATAAAATGTGCTGCCGCCATGATAAGTTCCCGCAAGCTGTTCTAGCTTATTCGACTCACCGTTAGGAAGCTACTGGGTGTGAGTGAAACAATCCGTGAGGCTGACGGTTCGCCGATTCACAATCAGAAGCGGCGTCTTGAATGCTGAGCGGAGCACTTCCGAAAACAATTTAGCTGGCCCCTAGTGTCGGCCTCTCCTGCAGCTCTTCCGGTACACGTCCAGTGTTCCGTTTTGACATATATACCCACCGAAAAAAAGGTTCAAAAGGAGATCGAGGCCTTAGGACGTCACAAACCACCGGGCTCCGGTGGCATTCCCCCAGCCTTGTTTAAAGACGGTGGGGCGCAGCTCATTAGAGAACTTTATGTGTTGTTCTCGAAAGTTCGGAATTCTGAGCAGGTTCCGCTCTTGTGGGGGGGGGGGAGGGGAGGGAATCGATTGTTGTTCTCATCTTTAGGAAAGGCTCGCGCAGTGACTGCGCTATCCATAGGGGTTTAAGCCTTATCCCAATGGCGTCGAAGCTGCTTGCGTCTATCATACTTCGCGGGTTGAACCAAACGCATGAAGAGCAGACTCGCTACGAGCAAGTCGGATTTCGTGCTGGTCGTGGGTGTATCGATCTAATCTCCAGCATCCAACAACTGCCAGAGCACCGTCACACTTTCCAGAGACCAACAGTTATCGTGTTCCCGGACATTCGTGCGGCCTTCGACTCCATCGATAGGACTGCACTGTGGAACTGTTCGTCGAGAAATGGAGTACCTGAGAAGTATGTATCAGCCCTTAAGCAGTTGCATCGTCACACCTCAGGTCGGGTAAGGGCCTACGGCCAGCTTTCGTCCCCTTTTGTTGTCTCCAGTCGAGTTCGGCAAGGTTGCCCCATATCCTCCTTTTTTCTCAACGTTGCCATAGAAGATGTTCTACGGAATGCTCTGTCTGGTCTCCCGAACGGCGGAGTTGAACTCCTTTCAGGGAACAGTGTTTTTGACTTGAAATATGCTGATGGTATCGCCTTGCTGAGTGATAATGCACCGGCAGTGCAACATGCTTTGGACCGCTTGGCGATTGAGGTATCCAGATATGGAATGCACTTTGCGGTTTCTAAGTGCATCGATCACATATATATATATATATATATATATATATATATATATATATATATATTCACTCACGTTTGACAACGAGTCCTAGTTTGGATCGAAACGTCACAATAAACGTTTTACAACTCAGCGTACGCTTTGACTTCTCTATAATATATATATATATATATATATATATATATATATATATATATATATATATGTTCACAAGGGTCGTTTGACGCATAGCTGGTATTTGATTCGATACATGAACGGGAATTGACGAGGACGGAAGTACAGATGATCAACAGCGGAATAATCGGGCAGTGAGTGTTCAGCTAATCACGCTTCCATAGTGGCAAGTACCTCTAGGCAGGTATTTTTTTGTTATGAATGTACACAGCCTAAAGCAGCGTTCTCCCATTGAAAGTTCATATACCTGATACTGAAACGGGATGTGGTTGTTTCCGTGTACCAGAACCTTGGTAACAGACTTCTCATATAATATGTTCAATCCAGTTGATGGCCTACAATGAACTTCGGTGCAGACACTGGTTTTCCAGGAAGACGAAATGGCGGAGCACGAGCTGAATAAAACGAATAGGGGTACGTTGGAAACAGTAAGTAGGTTATGTGCACAAGCACAAGCATGACAGCCTGGGGTGACTGATCACGTGCAGCAGACAATCGGTGAGTTCGACATAGCACACTATTACTCGAACACGAAATTATCACCTTGGTTTGCGAGTGGCAATAATCATTTTGATCAGCACCGTTCGCCGGGAGTAATGAGCAGAGAAAGGAAATGCGTGGTTGATCGATGACTAAATAAAAGCAGACCCACATCTTACTACGTTTGGAGATTTGGAATGAAACGGCCTAATGCTCAGCTGTGTTATACTGATAGCCACATCTTATGAGGTGTCAGAAGGCTTCTTGCACATCCCCTCAACCCGGAAAACGATGCGACACTTTCGCGTGGATAATAAGGAATAGCGAGGGGCCTAGGACACGTTGAAGGTGTCGAGTTAGTACAGTCTCAACAGTCAGATAGTATCACATCAGAAATGCGATGCATGGGCTAACCTTGGTGCAGTGGTGGTCTCCATTTACGACCCAGGGATCCGGTCGAGCCGGGGTGCATCCATTGCAACGCAAAAGGATCGTCTTCCAGTGACGGAGGCAAATGACCTGAAGCTGATACCGTTTAAAAAACGAAACGGAGCAGCAGAAGAATAGGGGTTAGGTCAAATAAGTCTAATCAGATAGAAGCAGAACCGCAAAACAAACTGGAACCAGGGAAGGTTTGAGGTGACACGTCAGCATAGATGATATCCCTATGTGTATTTGTGTGAGAGTGAGTCAGTGCAGAAGTGAAATGAAATTTCACGTTCAAATGAGAGGGCAGAAATGAGCGCATGAAAATCACAGACCAATTGTGTGATGTTCCACAGATTTCACCCGGATGAGGTGGGACACATGGGTGGAGAGATTAGCGGAGCAAAACGAAGCAGAAATCCATGCGAAAAAGGAGAAAACTATGCCCAGTAGATAAAACAAGAACCGGGTCAAGCTAATGATCAATTATGATGACAACATGGAAAGTGGAAGAGGTGAAACCACACAAACAATTGATGGTCGATTACGGACGGACAGTATGAGTAAGATATTGTCTGATTTTGGATAAATGGCACCGGATGATCGGAAAGTCATCAAAAGACAAAACAAAGCGCACAATGAGAGTGGTGTTGAAAATCGTTTTTCTCACACTCTGAATAACAAACAGACAAGTACTGGAGGTACGGTGGGGAGGAAAGACTAGGACAACGTGATATTCAAACTATGCGGGCTCGAGATATTCACGGCCTGGAGTGAGTGAGGTGCTGCACGTTGCACTCGACTGGTTGTGAATACCAAATGTTGCAAGTTGCCGTAATGTGAATCGCGAGCATCAAACCGCAATTGGGTACTGGTTGAGTATCAGGGGGCTTTTTCAAAGTGTGATTGGTAAAGTCACATCGACAATGAGGAATAGTTACCCCTGATCAAGATAATTAAACGGGAACCAGTCCAAGCTCTTGCTGTATTAGGGTTGTCTTCAGATTATGAACTTTATTAGTTGAGACAATCAGTTTGTACGGCACCGTGGTGTCGACTGATGACTGTTGAAGACCTGACATGTAAGGCAGATATCCATATGACTGTTCTACCCATTTTCTCGTAGTCACGACCAACTGAGGCGGAAAGTGAAGGTGTCTTGTATTTATAGGGGGTGTGAAGCAACGCGTGTTTATCAGATCAAATTAATCATCGGACACCCACAAACAGTACGTTGTTTGTCACGTTAATAACAACAGGACAGATTTTATGCGACTGCGCAAATAGACAGTGTACGTACGCGCAAAACTACTTCATACTCAGTGTATGCAAGGGAATAGCAATAAAACCAATTCATATAAGAGGGGAAGAATCAGAATGAAAGTGAAAAATATGCTGCACCACGAGCAAAAAGCGAAAAAAGAGGATGAACAAACCAATCAAAATTATTTACTACGAAACAAGTGCACAGTTTTTTCTAATACATGCTTGCGCATGAATCCAGTGAATAGGGTATAAACCATGGCCCCGAAAGCCTACTGCATCATTAGGAATATCCGATAACAGGGAACCACGAAAGGCCATAACCTGTCGGGTGTGGTAACCAGTCGGACGAAAGTGGATCACTGTTTACCACCAAATTGGCCGGTGGTGGGAGAATTTAACCTCCGAGACGGTAATGAAACGCTCTCAACCACTCGGCCGCCACTGGTCATCATCGACACAGAAACGTCACGTGCCGACAAATAATGGTGATCTGCAGCGAATCAGAACGAGCAACAGCGCTAAATAGCGTAGTGCGCTCTACAGTAGACCGATCAGGACAGAGGTTATACATTTTCTGAGCCTGGTTTGGTGTTGAGTGCAAGACGTGAGTAAGCAGATGCCCGGAAACAATACAACACGAAGGGACTGAAGTTGAATATCTGAACCCTAAGAACAGTAGACTCCGTGCTATGCCACGACATGCGCACACGCGCAAACAACAAAAAGGAGAGTGACAATAGATCAAAAGTTGACGCGACTGACAGATACGACTAAGACCCATCATAAATCGATAAGAATTGACTTACGACTTTGAACTACTGTTAAACACCGAAACAAACAGTGAGAACAAAAAATGAAATGGTCAATCAAACGTCGTGAATAAACACGGACATACATGCAGTAAATAATCCAACGTGTTCCGATGATTATTTCATACTCAGACGATGAAACTGGGCTGATTATTGACTACACAATGATGTGTTCATAATGTGATGACAAAGAAACAATGACTACGGTTATTTTTTGTTAAACAGCCAAGGAGAGTGAGAGCAGTGGACAATATATTTCAGACGCTCAAAAGCGTCTACGGTGCAGCACCGAGGAATTTCGCGATACTACGAAACCTTTATATAACAGATGATATGTGCCCATCCTTTATAAACAAGTAGAGAAAATCGCGAGGACAAGCAAACAATTACACTACAGTTGTCAGCATTCAGCTGAAACAAGCCGTCACTTGTTGTGAAGTTTTAACGGGAAGCACAAGATTATGGTGGAAATCAAGAAGCAATAAAAGCACGTGTTGTTTTCTGCCAATCAGAACGCCCGGTATACATTTACCAATAATCGAACAAGGACATTTATCAAACTGCTTGTCTGTTCGGTGGACGGTCACATTTAACCCAATATCGAGGTGCTGAACTCATTACAAAAGTTATTTTCTCTCAAAAATTTTAACCTTTCGAGTAATTCCATATTTTTACATCCTCTTACTTTGAATTTGCGGCCTCCATGCCATTGGTCGGTTCCTTGACTTTCGCATTAATATACAGGATCAGTTTCCCTGGTCCGAGTAGCACTAAATATTCAGTAAAGCTCCCTGCTTACAGAATTCGTTTTTGCCCATGGCTCCGTGAGCCATTAATATACGTTTGTTGTGTGCTGAGTATCCCCTCTCCCGAGCTAGTGGAATGTATGATTCGCATGCACCCGTATAGTGCTCCGGATTGCTGCCATCAACGCCAAAGGTCTAGGACCACGTTTTTGACGTGGGTTTTATCTCTAGATCCTTTGTGATTATGCTCTTGGAAAACTGTGATCCACCAGGATAAGCACCAATCTCATTTTTTAAAAGTAACTAATTACTTGCATTAAACTGTTTCACGTTGATGAAGTCATTCCGTTCTCAACCAAAAGTAAAACATATTACCACCATCCGACATCTGCGTCTGTATATATTTGAAAAATAAATTTGGTTTGGCATATCTGACGATTATACCGAATAAATTCGAATGCGCAAATTTATCGCTGGCCTCGATGGGGTTGGAATTGGGACATTACGGGTGACGCGTGCGGTCCATCGGTGTGTGGTCTTATACTTCAGCTGGTGGAATGCATACGGCAATAGAGTGTGGATTCGAATCGAACCTGCTTACCTTTACATTCATGCAGCCATCTCCTGAGAGAGGATGAGCCGAATTCATGGATGTCGCGCATTGCGCCTGTCCATGAACGGCGGTCAGAAGCAAGATCGGAACAAATGGCGATTCATTTCTGATTCCGAAGACCAGTACCGTAAACAGACCGGAGTCCCACTCGCTCGACGTCCGACTTGTCCGTGCTGACCCATTTTTTCAGTTGTTCTCCAAGGCGCCAGCACCAACCAAGGCATGGGACAGGTGACAGGTACCGTTTTTAGATCCGTGTTAGGACGTCGCAGGATGTGACCGAACCAGTGCAAACGTTACCACCGAAGGAATACCGACAACTTTACAATGCGGAAGCGTCGTTTTCTTATTGTGTCGTTTCATGTCTTATCGCGCCAGGTCACTTTGAGGATCATTCGCAGGCATCGGTGGTCAAATGCTTCTAGATTTCTGGTGTCCTCTAAGAGTAATGCCCACGTTTCGTAATCGTAGGTCAATGTGGGGCGGATGGCGGCTCGGGAGATCCGGACTTTGGTTTGAAGGCCGACCACATTTCTCACCCAAAGTGACTCACGTAGCTAGGAAAACGCTCTTCTGGTGTTTTCAATTCGCACTTAGACTTCGTCCTTAGCTTGGCCGCTAGGGAGGATCGTGGAGCCCAGGTATTTGAATGCCTTCATGTGTTTAATTAGCTCTCCGTTAAAGTATATTGGTTATGGGCTGTGAAGCACAAGTCGAAAAGACCTTAGCCTTTGATACATTGACTTCTAGCCGCATGGGTTTTGCGAAAACTACACCATTGAAAATTGGCTGTAGGGTAGGCGGACTGTCCCCCAGGATAACAACTTCGTCTGCGAATTCCAAATCAGCTAAGAAAACGTCTGGGCAGAACTGTACACCAGAATAATGGATGAGCGCCTGCCGCATTGTCCAGCCCATAACGTAGTTGAATAGGACTGGCGACAACGGGTAACCCTGTCGGACACCGGAGTTGAGGGGGAATTCGTCGGATTCTTTTCCGTAAAATCGTATTTTTGCAAGCGTAGTTGAGTAGTACGATTTCATGAGACTGACAAGTCTTGTCGGTATGCCGTCTGTTTGCAGAATGGTCCATAAAGCGTCTGTCAATCGAGTCAAATATCGTGCAAAAATCAACGAAACAAGCTGATGTCGGCTGCTGTTTAAGTACTCGAGGTGGTGTGAGTATCTGATCCACGCATCCCCTACTACGGCGGAAACCCCTTGATTGAGACGAGCGGTTCAGTAGAAGTACGGAGAATACCTTTGCAGCCACGTCGATCAGGCCGATTCCACCGTAGTTTTCGGACATTATTCTATTACCTTTGAGGAGAGAGTACGATTGAGGGGGGGGGGGGGGGGGCTTTCGGCTCTTCAGATTGTGTATCACAGCAGCAATAACTTCTAGGAATGGAGGACTGATAATTATGTCGTAGATTTCACTTTGGATTGTGGGGATTTGACATGTCAAGCTTGCCGTGAGATGAGTCAATAGACTGTCAAAGTATTCGTTCTATCTCTGCATCTTTTTCTGTTATTCCGTAATCAGTAGCCGGGTAGAATCGCGGAGTGGTTCTAACGGCTGTGGCTTACAGGATGCATTTAGAATGAGAAAGAAGAGTTTTGAGAAGTCACCACAGTTAGCCACTGCCTCCATATTAACCGCGATTTCGGACCAGTAGTTGTTTCGGTCTTTTCTTGCCGAGCAAGTGGCTTTTCATTGAACCTGTAGACAGCCAGATGATTTCAGTGAATTCCACCGATGTTTCTTCACTGGTTGCGTGGCTGGTTAAACGGGGGGTGATGGCATCTAATACTGCTTGTCGTTTTATCGGTGATTCTAGGGCAGCTACGTTAAACCTTCTCGGGCCACAGGATTTGTTACGACTGGATAAGTGGATATTGATGTGTGGATGGCCAAGGGGCATGGTCGGTGCTATCCCAATTTCTTGTCTCTGCACCCCTGTAGGGTCAGCAGTTTCCGATAGACGATGACCAGCGAGATCGTACCAATATATAGCCGATCGGGTGTGCAGTGTGATCGCTGTTTGAGTATCGCATCAGCAGGTGTCTCCTGAGATGCTGGAATCCAGTGTTGGAGACGGTTAGTCTGTTGCAGTCCGCGAAACCAACGAGATGAGCACCACTGCCGTATTTTCCTAGGATGTCCAGTCGCTTGGTTTGAAGGACCAGTGTGGGCGCCCTAGTCTCCCGCAACCTGTCGTAGGACCCGTCTTTCGCGTAGATGGCAACAACTGATATGTTTAGAGGCGAGGAACAAAAACGAACTACCACAATCGGAAGGGATGTCGGGTTCCATGAAAGCAGCGCCTTATTAGCCCCGCTACTGACAGCGATCGCGACGCTGTGAAGACCGGAGTTGTCAGCAGTTCTGCGGTGGTAAAGTTCGCAGCTGTCATTTATTCCGGAAAGCTTTGTACTACACGTGCCAATATTCTCGAGACATGCAATGGCTATTTTGTAAATCCCGCGTGTCGTGGTGGTTTGACTATCGGTGTCAATGAGCGTCCTCACGTCCTCACTGGGATGAAGCCAAGTGCGTCGTTTCTCAGGGACACCATAGCATGATCATTGTGTACCGTAGCGACAAAATCTAGGAAGTAGTGTACAAGGTGGCGTCTCCAGTGTCACTCGACTTTTTTCGAGGTTGAGGCTTTAATTCGTGCACAAACAAGTGATATTTGCCGCGCGACAGGAAGTTTGTCTTGGGAGCCGGTGGCCGATGGAGCGGTTCATACGCCTTTTAAATGATAGCTTATCAATCCGGGATGCTCAACGAATCTAGCGTGATGTTGGTGTATGGCTGCCGATGGCTCCCTAGGAGCTAGTTCGCCATTTGGTAGAAGTGACCATGACCCAAGGGCAGTATTTTTCTTTTGGCCGTCAGGTTAAACAACAGACTTTGTCCGGGGGCGACTGTCTTCGCATGCTGCGCACCATCTTCACCGAGGTTTTCAGGCCTCGGCTACCCTCCAACTTGGTTTGGCCCGCTCGTCGAGCGGTTTACCGGTGTGGCCGCTGACAGATGCTTCAGCTTCGTGGAGCCACGGATGAGAGTTGGGTGACCGATGGAAACCAAGGAGATGAATGATGCCCCAAGGGACACGACAGTCTACCAGATCGGAGGTGCTACTCTTCTCGGTCACCCCATACATGTGTATGCGTGTATGTGGAAGCCTTTCGGTGAGAGAAAAATATATTCCACAAGCCATTGGTTTCAACAGTTACGGATGTTGTCTGCCTCATAAACCATCCATCCAAATTCGTATTTTATACATGCTATGCTGGCCTCAGCGGATCGGAGCCTGGCGCGCTGATTTCATTTTCTATATTTGACTCGTGAAGCTAACGGCGGTTGGACTCAGACTCAACAAGCGATACATGTTATGGCGAGAATCTTTCAATCTATGCTAGCGACTGAGGGATAACTTTACCAGTGGAGAGTCGGTTACCTTGATTGTAAAAAAGCACAAAATTCCTGCAGTGGAATATGCCAGCAAGTAGGGAAACCGAGTTACGACGTACTCAAAACATAATGCAGTCGATTTGTAACTCACGATGTGGAGTAGAAGCAAACATGGGAACCCCGTGATCGCCATGATCCCCGGAACCCAACTGATTGGCCGGAAGCGCTCGCTGCTGTGGTCGATGAAGCTCGATCATACTGGAACTGCGACGTCGTAGGTGGTCTGCGAGTAGGTCTTGCCCCTAAACAGTGATAAATGAATATAATCGGAAAAAATCTGATCAGAGGCACTGGAAGTGCACAAGCAGATCAATTGAAACGGTAATACTGTAACCGGTTTTTAAACATGAGGGAAAATATGGGAGAGAACCGATACCGGTTTATAATCTGCACAAAAAACATCAGTCTTAAGTGGATGTAAAGAGGAGCACCTTTTGTGAACAAAAACTGCAGACTAACATAAGACGTCAATACCAACAGTAAGACTGCGGTGAAATTATGTTGGTTTGGTTTACTTTCAATTGAAGATCAGCAACTACGTTTCTTGCAAGCAGTTATCATCATACGTAAGAGATAATCAAACTGAACCACAGAGGAATTCTCATACACGAGTGGGTGAGAAAATATTTCAAAGTGTTAAAGAATGAAAACTATATGTTGGCCCGCGAAATAACAACGAAGCTGGAACGACGGGCATGCGTCACACAGGCTGGGGGGGCAGTTTTTATTATATGTTCGTGCATGAACGCACGGAACGGGTATACTCCACAGCTACAAAGACCAAATGCACTATCAGGGATAACTGGCCACTAGACCCTAAGATTGGGAGCAGAGACCCACAGAAGGTCTCAAAAGGTCAGGAGTGGTAACGAACCGGGCGATAGTGGATTACTGTCTACCACTGGTGATCGTACGCGTAATTAGAACTCACTAAACAGGTCGACTAACCACGTTTAAAATGGGTGTATGGGGTTTCTGAGACGAGTAGCCCTTCTGAGTTGTTTGGCTGTCGTGTCCCTTGGGGCATCTCTCATCTCCTTGGGCTCCATCACTCAGCTCTCACCTGGGGCTCCACGAAGCTGAAGCATACATCCGCGGCCACACCGGTAAACCGCCCGACAGGCGGGCTAAACCACGTTGAGGGTTAGCGAGGTCCAAAAACCTTTGGCGAGAAGGTGTTCAGCATGTGAAGACAAATACTACCGAACGGGCGGACGAGATCTACTGACCAACGGCTACAAAAGAAAACTGTCCAACTACCTGACCCATCATTCCAGAAGAGTCGAATAAACGACACAACAGGTCATTGGCTCTTTTGGAAACACCCTGATGCCTTGCAGTCTGCACTTGGATATGCACGGGCTAGAGGCTTAACGAACGAAAAACCCGAACGGTGCTGGGTACACCGCTTCGTATCCTACCTCAGCGACTTCTTATGATTATTCACGAAATTTCACGCGCTCATTATGCTACTGCATCCCCGGTAAGCGACGAGCCTCGTGGCCCGGCGGTCCAAGCGATAAGACAGTAAGCTGGAACTGTTCACTGCAGGAAAAGAAAGCCTTCTGGAATAACCGGACGTTTCTAGAAGTCGGTAGCCAGTGCGTCACTACGCGAACTCTACATGACTATGGCGTAGACATGGCTTGCCTCTCGGAAGTCCATCTACCAATCAAGTAGCCGGCAATTAAAAGTCCGGGGAGTGGATAAATCTAATCGGCTCTATCACGGTGCCCCGAAGGACAACTCTGGTCTCTACGGTGTAGTGTCTTCCCTGAACAAAGCAGTTTATGAGTCAATGATCTCTTGGGGACCAGTCTCATACAGACTCGCCTTAAAACGCTTCAAAGGCTTCACGCATGACCTGAAGAAGAGTGCGATCTATGCTTCAACCGATTCGGCTGATGACGAACCCAAAAACGAATTCTGCAATAACTTGCAGGAGGTAATCACTCGGGTTTTGAGGCGCGATGTACTTTGCGTCGCAGAAGATTGGCCGACGAATCCACTCGCAATATTCTCGGGGAATTCGGTCTCCGTTAGTGCTGCGAGAACGGTGGCCGACTGATTGGTTTAGCCGACGTCAACAGATTGGTTTTCTGCAGCACTCGCTTTCAACACCCCAAGAAGGACCCACCCACCTGGTACTCCAATGACGGTCACACTGCACACCAACTCAACCACATCCTGGTGAGACCCCGTTGGGCTTCGTCTGTGGAGGATTGCCGAACGTACTTAGGTGCAAAAACGAGCAATACAAACGGCACCAACCATGTCCTCCAAAGCACGTGTTTCAAAATGCATCTGTCTACACGTGCTAGAGTCTATGCACCCTTCCAGATAAACGTTGCGGCCCTAGAAAATCCAGAGAAAAGAGACGTGTTGTCACGAGTAGTCACAACTCGACTTACCACCGCAACCAACGCTGAAGACGAAATTTCCGTGGGAGGACAGTGGACTCGAATAAAGACGATAACCAAAGGAGTTACTTGAACGGTACTCGCGAGAACAAAAAGACGGGAAGAAGATTGGACCTCCGAGAGCACGCTGCAGTTGTCAACCGAAGCATATGAAGCCCGACTCACAGGTAGTGATGAACGCCGCAGACTTCAACGAGGCCACACGCTTCGCAAAAGCTGATCGCAAAGGATACCGGATAGAAGTTGCCGAAAAAAATGGAGAGCGCGTCAGGAACTGGTGACTTTGGTAGACTGTTCCGCCTCATTCACAACGCCTCGAATAGGTTCCGCAAACAAAATTTGCTTCTTCGCGAAGCGGCCGGAAACCTAATACCCGAACAGAGTGAGAAAACGGACCGATGGGTCGAACACTTTGGTCAACTGCTCAATCGGCCTACAAACCACTCGACGCACCAACCAATATCAACCCCTCCAGTCCAGTACGAAAGCAACTGCGTCCCACCCAGTACCGCGGAAATCACAGTAATTAACAAACTGAAGGATAGAAAGGCTGACAGGAAGATAGTATCCCTCCAGAAGTATATAAATCCTTTCCTTCGTCACTGATTGACAAGTTGTGTACACTATTGCCTTTATTTGACGAGGGGAAGCCTATTCACCCGACGAAGGAATGTCCATCCTGCTGCCCATTACGAAGAAAGGTGATAAATCGGCATGTGAGAACTACCGAGGGATTTTTGTGCGTTGTTAATAAACCGTTTCCCCGAGGCAAGAGACCGGCGCGCTCGCCCGAACCAATGGGGTTTTCGCCATGGCAGAGACTGTGTGGATCAAATCTTCACACTGTGCTGAAAACTGGAGCACCGCTATAAGTTTCAGCAGCTGACGGTAGCTTGTTGCATCGACTTCCGGGGCGCCTTTGATTTGACTAACCGCGAGTCTCTTCGGACCATAAACCAATCCGATGTGATGCCCGATAAGCTCTCAAGGCTATTGAAGGGGTGCTACTTGACAACTGGTGCTAGGGTTCGTATGTAAGGCAAAAAATCCTGAGTTCATACTCACTACCGGAGTTAGTGTTGTCCCTTCTCCGGCGCTGTTTAACTACGCCATTGATTGCACAATGGATCATGTATTATACAACTACCATGAACCGCACGACTACAAGGAATCCCATACCGCATCGGTCCTCGCGCAGGATGATCAAAACCGCATTGCCCATTGCATCGAGCGGGGTGGGTAGTAATAAGTGGGCTACTGCTCCGAGTTTCCTCCCCTTTATTCAACCTTTGTCTTCTGTCTCCAACCATCTCTCTTTGTACACTCTATCCTTCCATAATGCTCCCACTGACAACACGCCCTATGTTCGCAACGGTTCGTCGTCAAATAGTGCGAACAATCCTGTATCTTGTAACTCGCATTATCACAAGCCTCATCAGCCTCTGAACCTCGGCTCCTTCAGCGTGCGCACACTCATGCAGGCCGGTCAGTAGGTGTGCCTAGCCGTCACAATAGATCCTCCGAATATTGAAGTGTGCTGCTTAGGTGAAACACGTATCCAGGATTCGGGCAGTGTGACTCAACTAACTACTCCTGGTATCTCATCGAGGTACTTACTGCGCGCTTCAGATGAAGTAGCTAGAGCTGTGGGTCAACGTAGTGTAGGAATAGTCTTGACTGACAGGGCTAAGGCTGCCCTTTTAGAATAGATCCCTGTTGACAATCATTTATGTGCTGTGGGACTCCAGGGGTCAGTTCGCGTTCGAAAGAATAGCTGTGTTAAACGCAGTTTGTTTGTGACCTCAGCATACACCCTTACAGACTGCATCCCTGACATGCAGAAGGATGAGTTCCATGATGAACTCACCACTCTCGTTCGCATGAGCAAAGGTTCTGACATTGTAGTGCTAGCTGGTGACCCCAATGAGCAGGTGCACCCGAAGCTTGTTTAGGTGGCCGTTGTGCCTTACCCACTCAGCGTACAGAAAATGGGGATGGATTTCTCCAGTTTTGTGCTGACAATCGGTTATTCCTACTTAGTACGAATTTTCGACACAGCTGGCACTACACAGTGACATAGCGCGCTAACATTACAGGCACTCTAAACCAGATTATTCATATCGCAGTAAGTTACCGGTGATGCAGTTCTGTTCAGAACTGTGGATCATACTGGTCCATGTACGTAGAGTCTGACCATGCATTAGTTCTGTGATTATCTCTTCAGCTCCATGGTTATCCACTCCGAAATGCAGTTCCGACAAGGTGCAGGAAGAATTACTGGTCACCGACTCGCCTTGCAACTCGCACTCGGATGCGCGAAGGCTAGGGGTGTATACTCGCACGAAAGGACCGAGTGAGGTTCCCACTCGGAACTGGGCGACTTAATACAACGCCCGTAACACCCAAAATGATATGCAGCTTGTCTAACCAAACTTCAAAACGCGCAAACTGAAAAGTTAGTAGAAACACCATCCGACAACTATGATGAGCACTGGCCACTGATTAAGAATGCTCTGTATTATTCCTGCGTGGTGAGTTGTGGTTTGACAAGTCTCTGGAATTCTCCTGACTCCCTGTGCCTTTAGGACGCACACTGGTCGACCCCAACTGGCAGCGAGTACAAAAAAACATGCTTCGCCTTAAGACGTAACCATAACGCAAACCCAAGGACCAAGAAATCCAATTTTCGCAACGCGCATCTAGGATGGAACATGCACCTGCCATGGGGAAATTTCGCAATCTGTTCTACCTTATCCATGACATCGATAGCACACAGATATGCTTAATTGAAACGATCGGTACGTTTATCCACAATCCGCAGCGACGTCTCTAACGTAAGGCGGAGAACTTTATACCACGATTTAACTGAACCTCGCGCTGGATGCTGCCATGAATTGCTTCTCCGTGCATGTCTCGTGGTCTGTCTCAACACAACCCTTACCAGACGCAGATCCGAAAACCGGCCAATGTCACAAGGCATCCAGTTTCGATAATCAGCTCCCAGCTCTGTTCAAAGATTGTGGAGTGTAGATTGCCAAAGGATTTCATGTTTTGTTCTCAAAGGTCTGGAATTCTGAGCGGATGTTCTCCTTTTGGGAAGAATCGACTGATGTTTCTATCTTCAAGAAGGGTTCACGCAGTGACTGTGCCAACCTTAGGGGATATAAGCCAAATTCCAATAGGATGGGAGTTTCTAGCGTCTACCACACTTCCCAGGTTATGCCTTACGCGCGCAGAGCAAGCTGGGTTTCGCGCTGGTCGTGGACGCATCGATCAACTCTTCACATTATGACAAGCGCGAGAGCACTGTTATACCTTTCAGACATTCACACTGCCCTTAATTCTGTCGACAGGATTACACTATGGAACTATGTCGAGCAACGGAGCACTTGGGAACCATGTATCGATTCTCATACCCCAGGTTGGGTCAGGGCCTATGGTCAACTTTCACCAATCTTTACCGTCTCCAGTGGAGTGCGACAAGGCTGCCCTATATCTCCATTTCTTTTAACGTTGTTATAGCGAAAGTACTAAAGAATGCCTTGTCTGGTTTAATAAACGGTGGAGTTTAAACTCCCCCCAGAAAAAATTTTTAGCTTAAAATACGCCTCTTACGTCTCGCCGGGTAAAAACCCATAACGAAAAAAACACGTTTTAGACCGCACAGCAACTGCAGTGTCCAGATACGGAAGTTCCTTTCGGAGCGTTACTTCAAGATTTTCAACAGCCTTGACCTGCACTCATGTTCTGCAGTAAGCAGTTGTGATTGGTTAACAGCTTTGTGTACCTCTGCAGCAGAAGTGAAGCTGGGGTTATGATTGCAGAGAACACATCAGGGTAGCGAAGGCCAGAGAGACTTTAGGGAACAAGCCACTGATTTTACCCATCTTCAGCAAAAAATACACAATGACTGCAGTGACCACCGTCGGATTAGCTTTATTCCGATAGTCGCCAAGATATTAGCTTTGATATTTCAGAACCGTCTTACACCGGCTAACGAGAGAAAAGCCCGTGAACTACAGGCCGGATTCCGACCAGGTCGAGGATGCATCGACCAGATTTTTACTCTTCGCCAAATACTCGAAACGCACCGCACACACACCGTCGACCGACAATGATGCTTTTCCTAAACTTTAAAGGCGACCACGATTCAGTTGACCGAACAGCACTATATAAAGCTCTTCACCGAAAAGGCATGCCACAGAATTTCGTGAATCTACTGGGGGTCATCATCATCATCATCGTACAGCGTTAAACAGTAGGGCAAGCCCCACTGACCACTGCCTTTCTCACCATGTTGCACGTTGAATTAAAAAGTATGAATATACAAGGTGGAGAGGGAGTGGACCTACATGGGTGGGAAAAGAAAAGAATGCCCTAGTAGCCAACACACGGAATACACAGTCTAACTGTACAAACGTACACCGATCAAACATTCTGATTCGATAGAAAGTGACAACACGATCGCCACTGTTCACGGTTCGCAGCCATATCCTTCAGTGTCTCCAGCCAACTGGTAGACGGATCTTTTGGACCCCAACCACGAAGATGTGAAACACCTACTTTTCCTAAGTCTGCTGTACATTTTCTCATTCCTCGTTGCCACGTCATCTGTTGACCTCCACGTGGTCTCTTCCACTCCCTAGGAGGGGCGGAGAATAGGACACGGTACGGTAGACGTGTGTTTGCCATACGTAACACGTGTCCCAACCAACGAAGTCTACTGAGTTGGATACGCTGTGACAGAACGTTCTCTGAATTAGTACCCAATACTCGCTTTCTTACCTCATCGTTGCTTACTCGGCTATTCCACCCAATCCTAGCGATACTACGTAAACATCGATGGTCGAAAACCTCAAGACGACGAATATCTTCAGTACGCAGACTCCAAGTTTCACAACCATACAACAAAACTGAACGCACAGTGGCACAGTATACACGACCTTTCAACTTCAGTGAAATATCGGATCGGCGCCACAAGTGCTTCAGTCCAGCGTACGCCGCTCGAGCCTTGGATATACGCGTACTCACCTCTACTACTGTGCTCCCATCCGCCGTCAAGCTGCTACCGAGGTAGGTGAAGTGGTCGACAACTGCCAGCACCTCCCCATCGAGCATCAAGCTCGGAATTGTTGACGTCCAGTCTTGTAACATCACCTTGCACTTTGAAGGTGCAAAGCGCATGCCGAATGGAGCTACAGCTCTTGCGAGATTATCTAGTGCACGCTGAGCATGTAGACTTCGTTAGTTGGGACACGTGTTGCGTACAGCAAACACGACTACCGTACCGTGCCGTTTTACGTTCCTCCTTGGGAGTGGAAGAAACCACGCAGAAATCAACAGATGACTTGCAACGGGGAACGAGAAAACGCACAACGAACCTAGGAAAAGTAGGTGCTTCACGTCTTCGTGGTTGCGGTCCGAAAGATCCCTCAACCATTTGGCTGGAGACACTGAAGGATATGGCAACGAACCGCGAACAGTGGTGATCGTGTTGTCACTTTCTGTCGAATCAGACTGATTGATCAATGTGAGTTTGTACAGTTAAACTGTATATTCCGTGTGTTGGCTACTAGGGCATTCTTTCCTTTTCCCACTCTTGTAGGTCCACTTCCTGTTCACCTCGTGCATTCATTCTTTTCATTTCTATGTGCAACATGGTGAGAAAGGCATTGGTCAGTGGGGTTTGCCCTGCTGTTTAACGCTGTATGATAATGACGACATCTTCAGTGGAGTGTATACAAAGAGTTTCTGACTATCAATACTCCTCGCAGTCTGCATCAATAGCATAGATTGCGTTTGGAAGTAAAGTGCGCTCTGGCCATACTCCAGCAGGTCACTGACGCAATGCTGACCGATCTCTTGGCACTGGTCTTCTGTTGCTGTGAGTGAGTCTATAGCTGAACATGTGCAACACTTGAACGAAGTGTTACATAAGATCCGACTTTCCGGATTTAAGTTACGCAGCGCGAAATGTTCATTTTCCCTCTGAAGCATACAATTTCTCGGTTTTACCGCTGATAAAAACGGACGACGCCTAGATGCCCCCAAGGCGGCTACCATCAACCAAATACCTGCATCGAAAAACAAAATGGAATTGTAATCCTTCCTTGGTTTTGTGAACTATTGCATTAAGTTCATTCCAAACATGTACAATATTAGAGGCTTATGGAACGTTTTGTTAAGACTAGATTCTGAATGGCGACGGGCAAAAGACCGTTAATAACCCTTTGACGAATCAAAGTGACTACTAGCATCCACACGGATGGTGAATCGCTATGATCCATGTTAACCCACAATCGTCATCGCAGACGCCTCTGAGTATGGCATTGGGGCAGTGCTCCCTCATAAATTTCCAGACGGTTCTGAGAATTTGGTGTCCCACGCTTCCTAAGCGCTCACAAACACTGAAAGAAACTACAGGCAAGCAGAGAAGGAAGGTTTGGCGTTAGTATTCGCAGTTCATTAATTTCATGATTTTTTCACGGTAGACGATTTACCTTGTGCAGTGACCATAAACCATTATTAGCCATCATTAGCACAAAAAAGGCATTCCCGTTTATACCGCAAACCCATTACGACGGGAAACCATGCCACTTGGTTACGACTGTGATTGAGTTTAACCGTGTAGATAGTTTCGAAAATGCTGACACATTATCCCGCCTAATACAGAGGAATTCAGATGGTCAAAAAAGGTCGACTTGGTGAAGACTTGGTAATATCCTCGGTTGGAGTTGATTCTGAAGCTAAACAGATGTTTCGTGAGACCAACCGTCATCTGCCTATCACGTTTAGTATAATAAAAAGCGAAACCAAAGTAGATCATGATCTTCAGTAAATAATTCATTTTCTGCAAACCAGATAGCCCAAAAAATATCACACTATTAAATAATGCAACTTTATCGTCAGAAGGATGCGCTCAGGATAGTAGACGGATTTATGATGTTATCTGAACGTGCAGTGATTCCTAAGATATTACAAATCCGTACTAAGGCAATTGTATGGTGGTCATCCGGGTATCACACGTATGAAAGCACCAGCTCGAAGTTACGATTACTGGCAAAACATTGACAAGCACATTGGAGAGTACGTTAGATATTGTGAAGAACGTTCAGTTGCTGCTAAGGCGCCCATCAAGGTTCTACTACACTTTTGCTGATTACCCTCAGGACCATGGAGACGCGTTTACGTCAACTTTGCAGGTCCAATGAATCAATAACATTTTAGTTGTAGTTGCTACTCACTCAAAGTGACCAGAAATATAATCTATGGCAGCTATTTCTTATTCGAGCACCACTGTCATCTTGAGACGCCTTTTCGCTTAATTTGGGATCCCCGAAACCCTAATTACGAATAACGGGACCCGATTCACCGCCAGTGAGTTCATTAACTTCTGTCAATCCATGCCAATTGAGCAAGTACGAAGTCCAGCTTATAACCCTTAACAAAACGGTCAGACGGAACGTTTTATGGACACAATGAAACGGACCTTCAAAAAGCTTCAGGGGGAAGGAAGCATATTAAAGATACCTGACAACTTTTTGACGACATAGCGCTTAACTTCTGACGCATCAGTCCCAGCGTCCCACCAGCAGACGCATGTGAATACAATAAGATGTCATGTATTAAACGGTCACACCAATCCTTCGAAACGACCAAATAGAATGGCGATGCCTACGTGGAGAGTCGACGCCCCATGACTAAAAACCACAAACATGTGCCGTTGGGCTATTTGCGCATTACTCGCACTGGATTCTTCCATTTTCAGATCGATTTCATGCTTGGAATCATGATTTGACTTGCCCCTTACCAAAACCCATCGAACACCCCTTCGAACCCTTGAATGTCGACCTTTACCACTCAGCGCTCACTGCTGTCGGTCTTGCCATCCCGCTGTCAACTGAAAGCGACGCATCCGACTTCTCTTAGCGGTCACTCTAAGCCAAGACGAGCGACCCGGGGCGTTTTTCTTGATGTTGATTGTAGCACAGGCTATTGTTTTCCAACAGCTTCTGGTCGCTGAGCTTGGTGTTTAGGTCGTAATTATTCAGTCTGTCAGGGAGTGTGGCGCTACCTGTTAGGCCATCTCTTCAAACTAGTTGCCGATCAACGATCTATATCCATGCGCGGAATGCAACAAAAAGGAAGAATGAGAAATGATAAAATCCAAAGGTAGAGATTAGAGCTTTTGTCTTCTCATTGTGATATTGTTTATCGCCCGGTATAGAAAAATCCAGCTGCCAACGCCTTGTTACCTAGCCTTTGTACTACACCTTACACGCGCCTCGATATGAAGAACCGTCATGAAAATCTGTCATCCAGGGATCGTTCATCTGGGACAATTCGTGCGTTTGAAGAACCTCTAATTTCCCATCGAAGAAGTATAACTTGCCATTTTGCACTGTCGTGTGTCAATATCAAACGGCGATTGTATTGACCCTCTGCGGCACCCGCATTAAAGTTACACAACCATCCGAACGATTGTGTGATTTTAAGGGTCCTATACCTCCCGTCATTCACAACAGTTGAGTACTACCTATTATCGACAAATACTCGCGTTTTCCGTTTGCATTTGCTTGTTCAGATAGGTTTCCTATAACAATGACCTGTGCCATCATACATTTACTACGATGATGGCTCTTTTTATGTCCGACTTTGAAACATTTCCTACACAGCAGAGGCATCGCCACCAGTTGAACCATCTCGTATCACCCGTAAGCCACCGGCAAGGTTCGGCGCTTAACCAGCACAATATAGAAACTCCGAAACTGAACTCAAAAATTGACGACCAGTTGCTGGAAATGCTTTGCCTGACGCCTTACATTCCACCCGATCACTCCTTCGTGCTGCCGCAAAAACTCAACTTCACACGAGATTCTCTCATACCAAGTTCAAATGTATTCTGGCACATCGCTATCTAGTTGGATGCTGAAGACGTCAGAGGACATCATGTGAGTCTATGCTCAATTGCTTCTAGATTATAACCGGCGATCGGCTTTCAGACGGAGCTGTCTACACAGTTATCGATGCAGCCGGATGTTCAAGACCCAGATGAGCGCTGGCAGCAGATCGAGGAAGTTTTTTATGCTGCTTATAATGCTGCACAGGACACTGGTTCAAGTAAGCCTCACAAACGATGAATATCTTCGACATCAGTTGCTCTGTTGGATGCACGCAGGTCCGTCCCTCCGGATGCCACATTCAGTGAAGTGCACAAATCCCTGAGACGCGACTGACTAGGAGTTTCGGAATTGACCGTGAACAGTGGTGGGTCGTGGAATGTAGGGAAATGGATAAGGCTGTGCCTCTTGTTACTAGTCTCAATCTCTACCGTTTGGTTAGAAATACTGGTCCACGGATGCTTGGTGTAAATGAGTTAATCAAGGAATCCGACGGCTCACTGATTCACTCTCAGGAACGTCGTCTGGATCGTTGGGCGGAGCACTTTAAGGAACGATTCAGTCGGCCTGCTTCTACAGTGGACCTTCCAAATATGTCTGTCAGAGTAACGATGCAGGTGGATATCATCCCTTAATCAGAAATGGAAGTTATGCGGAAGATAGGTTATTTGAGAAGGTACAGAGCCGCTGGACCGGATGGGTTCTCTCCATTTTTTCAAGGATGGAGGCGAAGCCTTGGTTTTGGAGTTTAAAAAACTCCTGCGACTAACCTAGGATAATAAGCAGATTCCCAGGGAATCGTGTGAGCCTGTGACTGGGCTGATTTGCAAGAAAGATGACAGATCCTATTGTGAAAACTAGAGGAACTAGCTTAGTAAGTATCACATCCAAACTGCCCACCGGGATTATTCGCCACCGATTATCCAGTGCCCGCAAAGTGTGTATGCGTGAGAATCGAATCGGTTTCAGACGCGGTGAGGGTTGTATCGGCCACATCTTTACTTTTCAAAAAACCTTAGAGCACAGACACATCTTCCGTAGGCCCACAATTTCTGTCCTCATTCATCTGAAGGCGGCGTTCGACTCAGTCGACCGCACAGTTATCTGGCACTACCTGTTTTTTTATTGAAGAGTATGCCGCATATATTTCTCTTTTACAGTACTTGTATGCGAACAGTCGAAGCCGAGTTCGTGCTTACAGTGATCATCCACCCAAGTCTACCAAAAAAGTGGTGTTCGCCAGATTTGTCCTCTATCGCCTTCCCTCTTCAATTTTATGACTGGATTGGTTCCTAAGATGGTCGTATCTTTGGGTGAGAACAGTGGCATCGATCTAGCACAGGTTCTAAGCTGCCTGGCTTGGGATTCGCGAACGATATTGATCTTTTGAATGAAAGATAAGTTGCTAGTTTTCCTAGATAGCCTAAACAACGGTACAGCGATGTTTGGGGTGCGTTTTGCACCTTCGAGTGTAAAACACTGCAGCAGGACTGGGTTGGCTCAACATAAAACCTCTTCTTAGCAGAACAAGCTCTAGCTGAAGTAGATAAGTTCTCTTGCCTGGGCAGTCACATTTCACCAGGTGGACAAATGTCGGACGGAGTGTCATCGCATATACAGAAGGCGCGTTTCGCTTACGTCAACCTGTCATCTGTGGCGGCGGCGTGACATCTGACTGTCTACCTAGGATCAGGTGTACAATACGGCGATTAGGTCTGTTTCTCTATATGGGTCACAAACACGATCGTTAAAAATATTAGACGGAGACTGTTGATGTTCAAGCATTGTTGTCTCCGTAGCATTGCTCGTATGTGGTGGGAATACTGCATCAGCAATGCTGAGGTTAGACGTAGGGTGTTAGGAACCAGCGGTTAGCCTCTGGACCAAGTACTAAATATAAACAGAATAAGGTGGCTGGGACGTGTTGTACATGCCTACCGATAAACTTCCTCGGCGTACGCTGTTCTCCGAGGTAGGTAATGGTTGGAAGGTAGGTCGAGGTGGTCAGTCCATGACATGGCAAAAAGGTATGAAAACCCTAATTAATGTAGTTCGCAAAGTAGGGCGTGTTAGACTTTCAGGTTGGGGTCTGCAGCACACAGACTCCAAGTCTCGCAATTATACATCAAAACTGAACGCACTACATGCTGTCCCGCAGTGGGTTCAGTTTTGTTGTATTGTTGCGAGACTTGGAGTCTGCATGCTGAAGATATTCATCGTCTTAAGGTTTTTCGACCACCGATGTTTATGTAGTATAGCCAAGATTGGATGGAATGGCTGAATGTTCTGTCACGGCGTATCCAACTTAGTAGACTTCGTTGGTTGGGGCACGTGTTACGTATGTCAAACACACGTCTACCATACCGTGTCCTATTCTCTGTTCCTCTTCGGGAGTGGGAGAAACCACGTGGAGGGCAACAGATGACGTGGCAACGAGGAATGAGAAAATGTACAGCAAAACTAAGGAAAAGTAGGTGCCTCACATTTTCTTGGTTGTGCTCCGAAAGATCCACTTGGCTGGAGACACTGAACGATATGGCAGTGAACCACGAACAGTGGTGATCGTGTTGTCACTTTCTGTCGAATCAGAATGACTGATCAATGTGAGTTTGTACAGTTAAACTGTATATTCCGTGTGTTGGCTACTAGGGCATTCTTTCCTTTTCCCACTCTTGCAGGTCCACTCCCTGTCCATCTTGTATATTCATACTTTCTAATGCAACGGGCGACGAGACTGCACCTTGACGTGGTGTGATGGCTTGCGCGCCTCTATGACCCAAAGAGCTATACAGAATGGCTTCTTTAAGCCGGAGATGCAATCATGCCTGACAGGTCAATGGGTAGGGGTCAGACAAAGTTCACTCTCCTGGTCCTCCAGGTTGGGGGTTGATTTGACCTGGCAACTCAATCGGCAAAACTAGTGGAAGAATAATTGATCCAAGCAAATGGGCTTCCACTAAGCCATCCCGCTGCCTTGCGGATAGGTTCTTGTTAGAACTAAAGGCTTTGGATGAGGACCCTAATCATCCTCCTGCTTTGTGGCTGGACACCCTAGCAGTACCCGTCCAACATCTCCCATGAACTGCACGAATAGAAAGAATTCCATACTGCATCGATCGTCGCGCAGGATAATCAGGACCGCGCTGCCCATTGCATCGAGCGGGGGGGGGGGGGGGGTAGTGATAAGTGTGCTACTGCTCAGAGTTCCCTCTCTTTTATTCAACCTTTGTCTTCTGTCTCTAACCATCCCTTTTTGCTCCATCTATCCACCCATAATGCTCCCACTGACAGCACGGTCAATACTCGCAACGATTCACTGTCAAATAGTGTCGGGAATAATCCTGTGTCTGGTAACTCACATTTCCTCAAGCCTCATCAGCCTCTGACTCTCGGCTCCTTCAACGTGCGTACACTCATGCAGGTCAGTCAGCAGGCGTGCCTAGCCCTCACATTAGATTCTCTGAAGATTGATGTCTGCTGCTTAAGTGAAACGCTTATCCAGGATTCGAGCAGTGTAATTCAACTAACTGCTCCTGGTATTTCATCGAGGTATTTCCTGCGCACCTCAGGAGACGAAGCAGCTAGAGCTGTGGGTCAACGTGGTGTAGGAATTGTCTTGACTGACAAGGCCGAGGCTGCCCTTTTAGACTGAATCCCGGTTAACAGTCATTTATGTGCTGTGAGACTCCAAAGGTCAGTTGGCGTTCGAAAGGATAGTTGTGTTAAGCGCAATTTGTTTGTGATGTCGGCATACGCCCCAACGAACTGCAGCTCAGACTTGCAGAAAGATAAGTTCTACGATGAACTCGGCACCCTCGTTCGCAGCAGTAAAGGTTCTGACATTGTAGTGCTAGCTGGTGACTTCAATGCACAAGTTGACAAACTGAGTGCGTCAGCAGCCTGTTTAGGTGGGCGCTGTGCTCTACCTGCTGAGCGTACAGAAAACGGGGATAGACTTCTCCAGTTTTGTGCAGACAATCGGTTGTTCTTGTCTAGCACCAATTTCTGACACAGCTCGCGTCGCACAGCGACATGGCGCTCTAATTCTACAGGTACTTTGAGTCAAATTGATCATATCGCCGTAAGCTACCGGTGGCGCAGTTCTGTTCAGGACTGTAGATCTTACTGGTCCACGTACGTAGAGTCGGACCATGCATTAGTTTTAATGTGATTATCTCTCCAGCTCCATGGCTATCGTCGCAAACCGCAAACCGGATTAGCCGTGCAACGCTTGTGTGATCCAGAAGTACGCACCCGTTATGAGCAGAAGTTAGCACATGAGCTAAGACCTACGACGAACAGTAATGTAGATGAGCATTGGGCTCATATTAAACAGGCGATGTACTTTGCAGCAGGTTTTGCCTGTGGTCCTAGATCCGATGTCCATCAAAGACACTGGATCTCGCAAGAGTCGCTGAGTATAATGGAGCAAAAGCGTCAGCTTTCGAACCGTAAGGAGATGACTAAGATGCGGAGAAAGCTGCAAAGGCAAGTTACGAAAAGCCTCACGAATGATCGCTAAAATTGGTGGGTCAAGGTAGCCGAAGAAATGGAAATAGCAGTTGCTTCAAGTAACAGTCAAAGACTGTTCAAACTTATTCGTGACACCGGTGAACGGCGCATCCAGGTCAGTGAAACGATTCGGGATAGAAATGGAGAACCTATCCATAGCAAACAGCAAAGGCTTGATCGATGGGCCGAGTACTTTAAGGAACAGTTTAGCTGGCTGCAAGCTAGTGTAGTTACTCCTGAATCAACAACTGCTACTTCTTGGGTGGTATCACTTGAGCCCCCATCAGAAGTAGAAGTAGAGTCATGTATTCGATTACTAAGGCGGGGGAAAGCGGCAGGTACCGACGAACTTCCTCCAGTTCTTTTCAAACTGGGTGGTGAGGCGTTGATAAAATCACTTTCCGTCTCGCTACGTGACATTTGAAACGAGGAGCATATTCCGTTAATATGGAGCGAGTCACTGATTGTTTCCATCTTCAAGAAGGGAATACGCAATGACTGCAATAATCATCGTGGGATTAGCTTAATTCCGATAGTCACCAAATTATTAGCTTCGATTTTGCTGCATCGTCTTACACCGGCTCGCGAGAGGAATGTCCGCGAACAGCAGGCTGGATTCCGCCCAGGTCGAACATGCATCGACCAGATTTTTACTCTTCGCCGACTACTTGAAACGCGTCACACGCACCGCCGACCGACAATAATGATTTTCTTAGAACTGAAAGGCGCCTTCGATTCAGTTGATCAAACAGCGCTTTTCAGTTTTCTTCATCGAAAAGGTATGCCGCAGAAGTTCGTGAACCTACTGAGATCATTGTATTCTCATACTACTGGCCGCGTTAGAGTTCACGGTGAACTATCCGGTCGGTTCGCAACGACCAGTGGTGTTCGACAAAGATGTCCTTTGTCTCCATTCCTGTTCAACTTCGTCATGGACGAAATAATGGAGTGTGCTGCAAAATTTTCAGGATGTAGGCGTCGAACTAGGAGATAGTGGGAAGCTATGTGAACCAGATTACGCGGACGATGTTGTCTGCTTGTTCGAATGCACGGAACATGCTTAACGTGCACTAGATAATCTCGCAAGAGCTGTAGCTCCATTCAGCATGCGCTTTGAACCTTCAAAGTGCAAGGTGATGTTACAAGACTGGACGTCAACAATTCCGAGCTTGATGCTCGATGGGGAGGTGCTGTCAGTTGTCGACCATTTCACCTACCTCAGTAGCTGCGTGACGACGGATGGGAGCACTGTAGTAGAAGTGATCACGCGGATATCCAAGGCTCGAGGGGCTTACGCTGGACTGAAGCACTTGTGGCACCGGCCTGGTTTTTCACTGAAGTTGAAAGGTCGTGTATACTGTGCTGCAGTGCGTTCAGTTTTGTTGTATGGTTGCGAAACTTGGAGTCTGCGTACTGAAGATATTCGTCGTCTTGAGGTTTTTGACCATCGATGTTTACGTAGTATCGCTAGGATTGGGTGGAATAGCCGAGTAAGCAACGATGAGGTAAGAAAGCGAGTATTGGGTACTAATTCAGAGAACGTTCTGTCACAGCGTATACAGCTTAGTAGACCTCGTTGGTTGGGACACGTGTTACGTATGTCAAACACACGTCTACCGTGCCGTACCTTATTCTTTGTTCCTCCTAGGGAGTGGAAGAGACCAATTAGAGGTCAACAGATGACGTGGCAACGAGGAATGAGAAAATGTACAGCAGACTTAGGAAAAGTAGGTGTTTCACATCTTCGTGGTTGGGGTCCAAAAGATCCGTCTACCAGTTGATTGGAGACACTGAAGGATATGGCAGTGAACCGCGAACAGTGGTGATCGTGTTGTCACTTTCTGTCGAATCAGAATGACTGATCAATGTGAGTTTGTACAGTTAAACTGTATATTCCGTGTGTTGGCTACTAGGGCATTCTTTCCTTTTCCCACTCTTGCAGGTCCACTCCCTGTCCATCTTGTATATTCATACTTTCTAATTCAACGTGCGACATGGTGAGAAAGACAGTGGTCAGTAGGGCTTGCCCCACTGTTTAACACTGTACGATGATGATGATGAGGTTCGGGTCCACGCGACCGGCCTGCAAAATGGTTGGAGACACTAGGTGATATGGCTAGGCGCCCTGGACAGTGGCGTAGTTGCATTCAAACTCTTCCGTTGTTTTCGTGATTTCCGCCTAGTACTTTTGGGATCTTTCCCATTGAATGGTTCTACTCTTTCTGCTCTTTACTCGACGATGCTGGAAGATAGCGACCGAAACCAGAGCAGAAAAGTGCGTGGTAAATGGTTGAACAAACTGAAACTGGACTGAGTTGGATGCTGACTTCCTGGCCTAAAGAGACCTGGGCTACACCCCTGGTCCCGTTCTATGATCTGTTTCATTAATCGGTGGTGACCGAGTGTTTCTGAGTATTTGTTTACCACCTAGCAGGCCGGAGGCTGGAACCGCGACACCGCCGGTAACTTTGTTGGTGGACAGTAGTCCGCTGTCTTCGGCTTATTACCACACCTGACCTACTGGGACCTTGTGTGGTTCTTCCCTCCATGTCTCATGGTCTGCCTGCCGGTTAGCCCTGATAGTGGAGTGAGCCTTTGAGGCTTAGGAGTATACATCTTCCAAAGCACTCATGTGGAAGCACGTAATAAGAAAATAAAAGTAGTGGTACGGAAAAATGTGTGGTTGTCCGAGCATGACCCACCTATCGGAAAAGTCGACTCAGTCTGGTGCAACCCTACTTACGCTTATGTTCATATTCGCTCCCCCGACGAGAGAGAAGGCACTGTTTGCATACGTCAGCTGGCTCCACTGAGGGCAGAAATGGGTGATTTAACCCTACAGCCGACGAACGATGGAGTACAGCAGAACACATTTCCAGGACATTACGAACCAAACGACAGAACCGTCAACTCAAGTCCACACAGCACAAATCCTAAGGCAAGTACTGATATAACAAGCACTATTGCACACCCCACGCAAAATCGACACACCAAGTGTCACAGCCGCAGAAAAACATGGAATTAGCGACAGAGAACTGATCCCTATAATCTGAGAATCAAAGAAGTTTAACATTTTATTCTACTATTATACTGTGCTCACTTCAAACACCCCGTGCAACTCAACTGTCAAACTGCTTGTATTCTGTGACCCAATTTCCATCACGCTCTTGTTCACAAACCGATAAAAAAGAATGCAGTGAAATACTGTGGTTATAGTCTAGAAGACGTGCCTGGTGAATAGGTTGTATACGGAAATCATCATAATCAGTCAAGAGGAACAGTAATGCTGATTCACATTCCAGCGGTCCAGTCCACTTGAAGGCGGTCGTTATCTAGCCGAAGGATGCAATGTGGTTGACACGCCTTCCTTCAACTTATGGCGCTTGGTTTTCTTCTGACGTAGTCACGTTCGTTATCAATTCTGCAACTGTCCCTATTTGCGTTTTGAGCAATCAACTACTTATTCAGTAAGTAGTACATACACTCCACCACATAGTGAATGACCGGGTTGTTAATGTGCCCACAAATGACGTCTTCACTAATTGACTCTTCCATTCTTCGCTGCAGCTACTACCTCATTTGTAAGGTAAATGAATCCCTGTAAACAGGTTTATGTTCTGCTCTATTACGCCCGGCTGATTGATTGTTTCATCGCAGTAACTTTCAAAAATATACAAAAAAAAGTGTGCGGTGAGACAACTATATTTTTTTTAAATCCGCATGCCCTTGATCGTAATTTAGTTTCTCCGCTCGTGATGTTGGCAACATGCCCATCGTACTTTAACTCACAATTGACCAAGCGGATAAGCGCAAGAGGGTCAAGTGAGAACACGGTACAGCACAACATATAGTTGATTCACAGCATTAATACGAAACAAAACAACCGATCGGTCTTATTAAACCCGACATCCGCTGTATCGACGACGTATCTTTGTGTGCGGAAAGCTAAATGTGACGTACATTCATATAAATTTTAGCTGGACTTTGGGATGACCCGAAAATGGTTCGTTTTCAATGGCTTGTTTGGATATCGTGGCACGAAGGACCAGGAATAACTCTACAAACTTTCCATGATTGTGTTATCCAAAAGGACTACTGTAATTAAGTTGCACTGCAGAATGAAGCTCAATGGAGAACCACGTCACCTCGTACGTGTACCGCAAATGCGCTTCGGCAGACCCGTTGGCGACATTAAGGAAATCATGTTTGTGAACACTGTATTAAAACAAATGTACAAATATCTATTTTACGTGGAAATACGGTTGGACACGTTCAGAACTGACAGTTGCTTGGTTCTGTTTGAAAAAAAGCAGACAAGATAGATGATGGTTCGACAGTTTCGAGGGAAAACGAAGGTTATGAGCCAGGCGCACACGGTCTATTAGATTCCATCCAAGAATATTGCAACGCTAGTGAGCATCATTATGCAACACGCAAGCCATATTTTTGGAAGATCTTTTAAAAAACTAACTCATGGCGAAATTTCGAAGTTTGAGGGCCTAAAAGTCGGCATTCTAAGCTTGACTTCCTTTGTAACATTAACTAGTGGCATGACAGCTAGCAAGGTAACGCCACAAATAGCCTTATATCGATTATTCAACGTCATGTGGCAGGTTTGTCGCTGCCTGCCCCCAAATTTACTTTTTGTTTCAGTGGGGGTCACTTAATGGTACGGTTAATGGACACGGGGAAACGTGACACATGGGCTGGTCACAAGTTGCGATTCCTGTACTGGAGCAACAGAAGAATGAAAGGAGTGCAGATAATCATCAAATAACATGGCCACTAGGGGAAACACTCACTCGCGTCAACAAATCGTATAACCGCCACAAACTCAGCGACTGTCTACTAGGCACCTTTGTTGAGGAACTGACTTTGCAGTCGAGAACATGGATAGTGGTCGCTTGTTTCTTCGACTCAAACAAAACATCTACGTGAACATTTCAAACTGACTCACCATGAGAGCGGTGGAAAGAACAGTTTTGGCGGCGTAATTGAGACCTTTAGCACCGAATTCCACAACCTTTGTATAGCCATGTTCCGCAGCCTTCTGAATGGCATCATCAATATCCTGCAATTGTGGTTATTCATATAGTGCACCTACTGTTTCTCTTTTAGACAGTTCAGGGTGAATTAGTTTTCGGTAGATTATACTGTAACCTGAAGTAGCCGGCGTCACCAGCCATATGACGAAAGCGATCTTTCCCTCATAGTAAAACGGGAGCCTAACATAAATCTCAAGAATAACGAACTCACCAGGCGAGAAATATATCTGTAACCAGCTCAACTGTAGTAAATATGCTAAATACTACCCAGTACATCCCAAGAATTACCTAAAACAGCCAAGTCAGACATCAGTACTGAACATACCACTTCCTGGTAGTCTCTTTTTTTGATGGCTTTGTATGTTTTGTAGGAAGGATGCAACACACCAAAAATAATACTTCCCAAAATTACTGATATTATTCCTATGCGATACTTACATAATAATACGACCCAAAAGTGCGGTGAGCATGACCGCCAGCAGGAGGACACGGCCCAAGGTCAAACCGAAACTTTAAAATCCTCGCCGTTGAGCTACTAAGCTAAACACATTTTCCTGTTCCGTTCCGTTTAGGGACAATAACCACGACGAATTCAGCGAAGAGAACTTTTTCAGCGTTTTGCCTACAGTTTTGACACCAAATGCTGCTCAGGGCTTCACGCAGGGGCGATGAACTTCAATCAGCCTTCAATCTTCTAGGTAGAAGGCAGAGAGAAACTTCCCGTGTAAGCCTCTTCACGTTGACTCCGTAGGTTCAAGCTCAGGACGCGCTTCTCCAAGGCGCCTCAAGGTTTGTATCAAGACGCCGTTTGAACCAAGCATCGTCCTTCTCTTCCACTACCGATGCAGGTAAGGTGTTGCAGAGATTGGTCATCCTCCGTGAAAGACTGTAAGCGAGTGGAAGAGCAGTCAACGGAAGCTTCAGAAGCTTTGGAGAGTAGCCACTTATCCGGTCGTCCATCGGAAGAGAAAAGTCCGCCCGCAGTTCGGGACCCAGGTCACCATGAACGACCTCCCTCAAACCAATTATGTCGCCACTAACTCGTCGATAGTACTCGGGAAAAGGATCAAGAGACCTCAGACGGCCCTCATAGCTGGTCCCACGCAAGCCACTGAGAAGTCTGGTCACGAAGCGTTGCAATTTCTCCAGCTTTGCTTTCTCGCCGATAGTGCAGGGGTAGTTTGCCGCACCTCCGTACTCGAGTCTCGGACGAACATAGGAAACATAAAATGACTGAAAAGCTTCGGAACTCATTGGACCAAACGGTCGACATATAGCACCGAGAATAGTTGTGGAAGAGGGTAAGACCTTATTCATAAGAGCTCGAGTCTTGAGAGACGATGATGGAGTAACCCGAAGGTCTAGTTCGCACGACGATCGTGGTAGTATTTCGTTCCCGGTGCGATACTCAGCATCCGATGCTCCTCCCAGCAGGCATGTACGCATACTTGGACGGGCTGGTTGGTAAGGCTCATACGCCGAACCTTCGTACCAACTCCCTGTCCACCTTTCTTCCGAAATGCAGGTGCACTACATTGTGACGTGAGGCTACTTTGAGATCGGATTGTGGAAGGGAAACATACAGCTTGTAAAGACACCAGAAACTGCTAGGAAATTCTCGTGAGAAAGTGTTAGCAGTAAATTCCCTGGGATTGTCGGAATAACTTAGAACGATCAACCATTCTGCGCTGTCAGGAGAAGAAACAGGGGGATCGAGTATCCAAAGTTTGGCGGGCAAATATTGGACTGAATTCATCGAAGATTCCTAACTGTCTTCTTTTGCTGTAGAGTTATAGTTACTGTTGTACTCCTGAAGTCTCGGAGTGCTGCACGGGTTCGAGGCATTAAGCCCAGTTTTCGTGGTTTTTGCTGAGGTCCTCGATCATCTGTCGGATTCACTGGGCCAAAACTGGAGTAAAGGGAGGCTGAGAAGGGCGAGAGTGACAACCAAAACAAAATATGCACGACATCAAGCAATGTTTCACTATTGGCAGTGCCTTGACAGAAACGATAATACGATGTGTGTAGACGCAAGAAATTTCTGGGGAAACTAAGGTAAAGGTCTAACGTTCTATGGAAGATATTCTGTTCTGCGGAAAAACAGTGTCTTCCGAGGGAGCTTCCCGCGGAACAATAAGGCAGTAGCTAAGACGTTTAGTTCATAGAGAGGTGCTTGGTCGCGGTCGAAAACCCCTCCTGCTTTGACCGAGGGGGAAACAGGCTGGACAGAAGGGGAAATCGCGTTCACCTAATTCATAGGGGCAAAACATCAAAAACAGATTGCTTATTACGCATCTTAGGTCGAGCGGGTAGATATTGAGGAGTGCTAGGTGGACGGGATAAGGTAGATGGGGTAGACCCCATACTCCCCTGGTGGAGGCGCTCCGGACCTCTTCTAGGGTCTCACGCACTCGGACAAGACCCAAGTGCGCTATCTGACCTCCTTACTGCAACACATGATGGACGTACGTACGGAAGTTTATGGAAAAATCAGCCCCAGAGACGCGCGGGGCAGACCTTTGATTCGAAACGCAGACCTGCTCGGGAGTTCGGGATTATAGGAGAAGGATAGGTCGCCATCCAAGCAGAAAACGAGAACCTTGCGTTGGTAGACCCTTGGCACTATCATTGCCTCGTTAACAGAGAAAGTGTGGCCAGTGGCTCCGCCGAATGACATGCTTGAGCGTTTGTCGTCATTACCTGAGATGTTCCACTCCTCATTTGGCATTTCGTTTCATCAGTTGGTATAAGCAGGCGCTCATCTTTTGAAATCCGGGGGTTACGTCGTCCGTATACACGGCAGCTTTCACTGGAATGGTTGTTGGAAGGCCACTCATATAGGTCAAGAATATATTAGGGCCAGGGGCCGATTCTACTGGGGCACCAGTTGTGATTGTGGCTGGTTGAGACAAAACATCTCCACCTTGACTACAAAGGTGCAGTTGGCGAGGGGAATGAGTGAGCTGTCCAACATGCATCCTGTTATCCCTTACATTTGCAGCTTAAAAAGAAGAGGGGCGTATAGAACCTTATCGAATACATTGGCATAGTCGGTGGGTGCAGCTTGTGAGGGGTGGCCACCTCTGGATGCTTTTGCCAGACTAACCACGGGGTAGGCATATTGATGATAATAATAATGATAATGGTTTTATTTCGGAAAACCCCGAGGCATGCTGCAATGCAAGATCAGACGGTACAATTGGAGGCAGAGTCCGAATTCCGAGAGAGTGATTCAGGTATGTGCACACGATATAGTACAGGAGAGAGCATTTAAGTTACTCTTTATTGTGGCGCCCGGCAAAATTGAACTCAAGGTAGGGTGGCCCTGCCGGCCTAGTCAGGGTAGAGCTGGTGCGAGTAATAGACTCTTACTCAAATATCACGAAACGGGTACTGCGCAGTGAGAGAATCACCTTGAGGAAAAAGAAGTTTCCAAGGGAGAAGTGAACAAGCTATAGCGCTTTGCGGAGCGTGGACCGGCTTAAGATTGGAAATTAAACGATAGAAGGAATGAATTTGCGAAAAAAGAACAAGAAAAATCTTTCGGAGATTACCCTTGTGAAGTTTAGCGACCGAATATCGGCTGAGTCAGTTAAATACCCAGTGAAGGACTCATTTGTAGAGAGAGACTGCCTAGGTGATGGTGAAAGAAGTGGCTGGATGTGAACGTGTAATCGTTGAGCAGATAGTTTACTTTCAGAAAGGTGGAATGTGATGCACCAAAATGAAAATGGGAACTGGGCGACAAATCAATTTGTGACGCGTAGCCATGATAGTCACAGATACAAGGTTTGCAAAGGAGATGAATATTTAAATGTCAGGTGAGTATTTACTTGGTGGTTATCGTTACCTAAGGGCTGAACATGATGACCAGAGAGTTGCGAGGACCAAAATTGCCTGGGAGGATTTACCAAGATAGAATACCGAGTAGGAAAAAGCACCAAACAGCCAATGAATACAGTTGCGAAGTTGGGCGGTGAAGTAGTTCACAGGTAAAATACTACCTGCTGGTATTCTTTGCATAAGGTGAATCATGTGATGGTGGAAAATCAAAACGCTGCGGTACAGATGTCTCTCAGATGTGAATATATGAGGAGGGCAAGAATCTTTGCAAGGTGAGGATAATGCAATGCTACAGCCGTGTGAGCGAAGAGAAAGACTGATGGAGAGGGCGAACTGTCTCAATATCGTGGACTGTTGGGATGATCTGGAGACAAATATTCCTCAGGGGAATATACTGTTTGGACATTGTGGGACCGGAGTGTATGGCAACATTAAATGTGACCCTTTTCAAATATATCGGTAAATGTGATAAAAAGGGCGAGTTTTATCTTGGGGATTTGCTAAATTTTCGAACGGGACAAGAGGGTGGTTTGGCACGAATCCTCGGGGAAAAGGATCTTGAACGGTAAGCCGAGTATGGAAACGGTCTTTTAAACCCGCGATAATTGTGTACTAGGGAAAGTAGATTTTGCCGGGCGTAAGAAGCGGTAAGTTAAGATGGCGAAGATGGAGACGAGTACGGTGAAAAATAGGCAATAACTGGGGGAGATAGTGGCATATATGCAGCATTTCGGGTAGATAAATTGTTTTTATGCCGCAGCTGGTGCTGGTGCGTGGGGCTGATCGTGCGCTGGACTCCGAACTTGAAAATCATTTTTTTGTGACAGGAGGTGCGACCCGCCGTCCTAGCTGCGCCCGCAAATCGTTGAAGACACCCTGCACGCCCGATGTGCGCCGGCCAAAGCGGTGGATTTGACAGCGCCCCGCAACGGCTGTTTTAGCATGAGTGATATTGGCGATGCATGGTCCACCAGAAAGAAACCCAAGCTGGCACGAAGGGATAGGATCCTATTTGTTTGTAAATGAGAAACAGCCGCACTCCTGAGAATTCGCTCGAAACTTTGATGATGATGCTAGTCGGACTTACTGGTTTGTGACTAAACGATAGACGTCCACTACTCTTCTTATAGATGGGCTGGCCAACTTCTTTCCAGCTAACGGTAAAAGCTACTTTGTCAACACGTCAATGAAAAGAGATGCATGGGGAGCTGCCATCATGTTCGCCAAAGAAACCTTTTGTAGCTGTACAAGCTGAAACGGTGACTTGATCTGGGGTAGAGACTAGAGATGGTGGGTCACGGTAGGGTGTGATAGTATCAGTATAGAGATAGAAAGTGTGCGCAATTGTAGCTTAAGGCCTTGGCTGCTTGGCTGGGAGGTATGAGTGGTGATCTGGCTCGATCTTTGAGAGTAAGTGGCTCCGGAGATGCGCCCCCCAGACGACGCTTGTACTGAGAGAAAAAGCCTCACCGGTCCCTGCTCGAGCAAGTACCGGCAGCGGGACTGCCTCTTGATAGGAACTGACCTTGTCCTTGCATTTCATACGGGTAACCCTGAGGCTTCCGGCATCACGTTAAAGACCTATGGCCTTAAGTCCGGCAAAGAGACGCGTGCTTTCGCCCAGACTGCATCGGATGGGACTGGGGTGAGGTCCTTCGCTGGTCTGCGGAAGGTAAAATTTTGGGGACTAATGGTCTGTCGACCATGTAGATCAACCCTCCGAGGGCCTCTGCAATCTAACCGGAACATTTACCCAGGTTAGGTGAGTTCAGCCGGGAGCGGAGGACTGCACCAAGTTGGTCAAACTGGTATTCTTGAATGATGCCAATTTTTGAGTTCCGAGGAGATAGGGAGCCAGTTTGATCGAGCCCAGTGAGAATATGATTACCTTCATTGAAAATTGGCATGTAATTCACCATATTTACTTGGAGCCATTCTTTAGTGATGACAAGATCTATTAGGGAGAAGGTATGTCCTGTTCGTGATTTGATCGAACTTTTCATGTTCTGCCCGTCCTTGAACCTTGGACAGTGTTGTTACTGTGTTCAGAATACGTTATGCCCCATCTACTCAGATTTCTGGATTGTGATTCCCTTCAGATATTCAGAGTGTACCATTGTAATAACTAGAGCACCGTTATCACGGGGCTGTTCAGATTTTGCATCTCGAAATATTCTACCCGGTCGGATATAACGAACTCTTTTTGGCTAGCAGCTGGTAGTATAGAAAACAAGGGCTTTGCACTCTAACGGTTAAAAATCTGCCGGGGAATGTTCAAACAGAAGGACGCCGGTGAAGCTCAGCGCGGAAGGTCAAGCTGTTTGGGAGGGCTTGTGAGCAGTGGAATCCAGCATGACGTCAGCCAGAAATGTTCTCCTTTAGGCTGTACAGGAATTACTAGGTGGCTGTATGCAGCTCTCGTAGGAATAATGGACTTGGCTGGGTCTGCCATGGCTGTAAAAACTGACCTTGCAGCTACCAAAAAAGCGCACTACCCTCAAAATATGCGCCTGCCAGGAGCATAGGAAGCAAAAATCGTCGTCACGGAAGGTGACAGTCATCGGCCATCTGGGGTGGAGGACCCTTCGGATGGATCTGGAACTTCGAAGGGTATGTTAGAAGAGGTAACAGTGGTCCCTGTAGCTCAGGGACGGGGATGAATAGAGCATAAAAAGTGAAGGAGAGGGGGCTCTGGCTGACACCATGACAGGAGAAAGGACCAAAGATAGAATGAAGAAATTGAGAGTCAGACGAAGAAAGAATGATGAAAGAAAAAAGGTAGGTAAGGAAGGCAGGAGAAGATGATGAACACCATACAGAAATGCAGGAGACTCAAGTGTTTTGAAGCGGAGACATGTAGACTAGATGTCGTGGTAGGCAAATCACAAAGGTCCCATGATACTGCCACCGGTGGAAACCGAAATAAGGTAGTTCAGGGTATTCCGGAACAAATCGGGTGGGCAGCGAACGGAGAGAAATGGCGGCGCGGTTTCATGTCGTAGATCTAACGCGCATGATAGAATTCCGTGAAGATATAGCCTTTAATCTAGTAATGTGAATGGGTCAATGGAGGCCAGAAGTGGATTTTAAATGGATTTGACAACGTTGCACTGTGGCGGAGTTTGCGAACCTTAGGAGCTGGGGCAGGTTCAGAGCGGCCGCTTGAAGTGCTGAAAACACTCGCGAAAGGAGCTACCGGCATCCTCCCCAATGATACTGCCTCGATGGTAAAGGAGAATCTGTGGAGCAGTGCGCTTCTCCGGGGTACACTACAGCCTTGACAAAACTACCCCAATGCAGTATCCCTAAGATTCGTGTTGCAAGGAACTCGAGGCAGGAGGAGAGTGGAGGACAAAGAAGGCTGGCGCGATAATGGTATCTCTGTCTGGTACACCGGTAAAAACCGAGGACCAGAACGGAGCCATTGGTAAGAGAGCGACAGAGGCTTCGTAAGTGGCCGTAACACCCGAATGTGCACGAAAACCGAGCACTGGACTACCCCGTCGATGAAGATAAACGGAGGCCGGGAAAGATGGGGCTTCTCGTGGCATGCACAAACGCTTCTTGCGTAGGTGTTAAAAGCCCAGGAATGGGGGCTCTATCAGAAGGAGTAGATGAACTAGCAGTCACCAGAATATTGCTGAAACGGGAGGAAAGTGTGCATGGGATACTCCCTGCCCACCATACGGTGCAAACGCAAGATAGGGTGGAAAGTAGAATGTGAGGTTTTTAATGGGTCTGGTGGCAGCGAACCAGCAAAAGAAACAAACCAGCCACCCCAGCATCCAGGCCATGGAGCTAGCGGCGCCGGCAAAATTTGCACCAGTATCAGTGGTGCGCGTATACGGTAGCCCGGAGTCGTCCGAGGAAGAAGATGCGAGACTTCTTCCATACCTGAATGATAAAGTCCGGACGGGGTTTGAGATAAATGCAACGGATGACTTTAATGCACCAGAAATCGGTTAAGCCTTTCGCCCTGACGTAGAAAGGTCGCTAGGGGGTAGCTTTATTTGAATTTACCAAAAGCGAAGCTCTTCAGCATGTGGAAGAGGCCGCTAGATGGAGGCACTACCAAAGGCCGTGGGCCCTTGAACTGGTGATGACGAGAGCTACAAGTGAAGTAGAGAATCTACAGGGGGAACAGCCAATCGAGGGGTGCCATCAAAGGCTTATTAGAATGAGATTATTTTACCGACGGAGAGGGCCCCGGGCAAGTTCGAATGAAAATTCTTCGAACTAGACGCAGATAAACTGAAGGAATGAAGGCCACAAATATCATGGTTAACGGATAGGATGGGATGCTTTGTCGAAAATCGGTGGGGGGATATCAAGGAAAAGCCACTCTAACTCGGAGAAGGAAAGGCTACACTGGGGAAGGCTGAAAGGTGGACAGTGATGCCCTGGCAGAAGCCGGCAGCGTGATATGAGTGTAGATGGAGAAAGAAACTTCGAATGCATTTATAATACAGGGCAGCATGAAGGGGTACCCAGGAGGCCCATTGAAATAAACATGCAGATAGAATTTAACTTTACGCCAAGGCCGAACCGGAGGCTTCCCTCAAATATTTGCAGTCAAAAGCTGCACCACGGAGAACAGTGGACACGGTCAAGGATGACATGGGAGAACAAGCGTCAATCGACGGGGAGAAGTCCAACTTTTTGCTTTATTTCTTCCAGGGAGTCTTCAAGCAGGCAAACGGGGCCTCAGGGCACCAGTGGATAACAAATTGCATGTCCCACTAATGGATAACACCAAGGCACTGTGCGAGAAATGCAGATGGGCACAGAGTGGTTGGTAGCCTCAAAGAAGGCTTGGTCAGAAGTTGCCATCCCGGCGGTAGTGAAGCCGATGGGAAGTATATTAGCACAGCCGCTTACACAATTGTTCAGTGCCTCTCTGGAGAAGAAAAGGCTCACTAGGGACTTGTCCACCCCAGTTGTCATACCCGATTCGGAAGAGGATGAGCTCGACAGGTCAAACGAACCTCTTTGATATTTAAAATCCTGGAAAGGATCATGGAGGAGAGGGTGGTACATCACATCGGGAGCCACAACCTGTTGGGTTATCAGCAGCACAAGTCTTGTCTTTCGAATCTCACTGTGTTCCTAGATGAAGTGTCCGGGACAATGGACAAGGAAGAGCTAATGGAAATGGGCCATCTAGAGGCCCACAGGTTTCTTGATTCGGTAATGATAGTAGTTTATTTCGGGAAGTTTGAGGCATGCTGCGGTGCACGATCAAATAACACAAGTGATGGCAGGGTCAGATTTCGAAGGAACAATAGGGAAATACATGCAAGCCGTAGAGTGAGGTAAAAGTTCTAATTGGACACAGTCTTGGTGGCGCAAATTCGAACTGAAGGTCAGATGACCGAATTGGCCGAATCAGGTAAATCTGGCCGGAGAGGTTGAATACGTAAGCAAACCGATAAAAATGACTGAACCGAATAGAAAATCATGGAAAATCGACAAATATTCCGCTATTTTGCCTGAGGGAAGATTTTAGGCAGCAAATATAACGAAGCTTGGAGAACTTTAATGTATGAAAGGGATTTGGACTGAGAATCAAAGGAAAAAGGAAAAACTCCGACTGTGTAATCAGATGGTGTATATAGTGACGAAATACAGTGTGTTTATTGGAGGGTTCTGGCAAATAGCCAATAAACAACACCACTGTTGTGAGGTTGCCAGAGCGATGACGAAAGAATTCTTAGGCGGCCTGGTAGAGACAAGTGAAGATAAACAAATTGCCTACTTTAGATTGGGTGGATCCTCGTGCATTAACATGAAAAGGGGAACAGGTGATAGATCCACGTAATATGCATAGCTGCGACAAAAGCGCGTATGAGTATCCTGCGAAGATGATGATGAAGTTATTGGCTGTCCATTGATTATCACTTTTTCAAGGTGAATTTCGTGCTTATGATAAAGCAAGGGGCGGCGTAACAAAGCGTCAAAAATGTGCATTTGTGAGAAGGACTCGATGCCTTACACTGTCAGTTTGAAGGAATGCAAGAGACTTAGATGGACCAACTGAGGACGGGCGTATACAGGAAAAGATAGTCTCCATGAAGTTACTTACTGCTGGGATGCTCTGGAAAAATGCTTCAAGTGGATGTCGGGGATGATGGTGAGACAGAGGTGGAAGTCAGAAATAAATGTGGCAACGGTCGGTCATATCTATCCTGTGGAATGTATGTGATAACGAATGCGCCTATTGAATAGATAGGCTTGTGCCCTCGGAAGATGATGCAAAGGGGGGTAAGCTACAAATGACAATGGGTATTTGAATATGCCATGGTTCAAGTCAAATCAAGTGAGAACAAAGGACTGGCAGCCGACGCCAATGGTAGCCCAGATTCTTGTCCCCACGAGCCCCTGCACCTCACCGAGCGTCGACTTCCTGGAATCCTCGTGTGTCTGTTGATCGAAGTTCAGTAACGTGATGCTTGTAGGGTCGCCTTTGAAAAAGGCAGCAAAACAACACTTCGATAGAGTAAAGCCTCCGCAACTGGCTCCTTGGCTCTTCAAGCAAAAGTCAGTCACTCGATAATCAGCTCTATGATAAATAGGAGGAGTAGAGGTCTAAGAAGCATCAAGAAGACATGGATGAAGATAATAAGGATGGAAGAAATAAGCAGATGAGTAGAGGAAAATAACGGAAAATATGATGACAGTGGTAATAATACTGAACGATAATAATAATAATAATAATAATAATAATAATAATAATAATGAGGAGAAGAAGAAGGGAAGAAAGAGTTCGGGATGGTAGTTTTATTAGTGCAATCCGCCGTCTTACTGGCATTCCGGAAATACTTGTGCCCGCTCGAGGTCCAACTTCTTTTCAGAATCAATGACGGTATCCGCCACCACAACATTTGCAGGGAGTTTGGTCCAGCTGTTTGTTACTCCGCGTGAGAAGAACTGAGCTCCGATATGCTTGTTGGCCCTTGGCTTAACAAGCTTCGGTCAGCGACCCCGGAGGGAGGAGCTTCTGCCACGGGCAAACAACGGTTGGTTCGTTCTGGACAATCCTTTTAGTTACTTCATTGTTTCTATCAGGTCGCCCTTTGCGCTTCTACTCTCGAGCGAGAACAAATATAGCGATCCAAGTCCATCCTCGTACTCTAGTCCCCTTTGACCGGAGATGGTTCTTGTGAACCTCCTTGGGACCCTTTACAACGTGTGAGTGTCCCCAACTAACTAGAGGGTCCTTGCTTGGACTACATAATCTAGGCGTGTTCTTATCAGTGTGGTGTAAGGGGGTAGGTGACTCTATGGTCCCTTGAAGTTACAGTTCTTCTCAGTTTGTACATGGCTCGGCTCGCCCTCCTGGCAGCTGGCAGGCACCGGGCAGGCGGCTTAAGGTCGCCTGTTACGACCATCCCCAAGTCTCGTATCTCTGTCCTCTAGGCCATTGGCTCTGTGTTGTCCAGGTTCGGGTAGTGGGTCCCCCGAACCCACCTTCCGACAGATGTGTACGTTTCCTTGTGTTCAAGGTTAGGTCCCAGGCTACAGCCCATTTACTTATAGCATCTAGGGTCTGCTGGATGTGGGTGGATTGAGGAGATCCGATAATTTTCACGCTTTCTTCGAACCCAAAGCATAGAGATCTAAGGAGACTCGGTTGGTCGTTCACAAAGTGCTGGTCCCAGAACTGATTCTTGCGGTACCCCACTAGTTACCATCACCGTTGAGGACTTCGTTTCCTTTACCTTGACGTAGAACCTCCTGTCACAAACAATACTTCTAGCCAGTCCTTTGCCCCTACAACCACACTTACCCCTCCTAGTTTATGTAGCAATGGTCTGTGTTTTACGCTACCAAAAGCTTTGCGAAAGTCGAGGTGGCACACCACAACTTTCCATCTTGGTCTAGTTCCCGAGTTGCCCCGTCAAGGAGGCTCATGAGGTTGCTGAGGCAGGACTCGCCTTTGGTGAACCCGAGCTGTTCCCTTTCAGCTAGATAATTTATCTCTAGGTGCCCCACCAGCCCACTTTTTATTACCCTCCCTATTACTTCCAGGGCTGCCAAGAGTAGGCTAACGGGCCGATAATCCTCCACTTCATCCCTTCTACCACCTTTGTGTGTTGGTGTAGTTTCCGCGGCTTTCCATCCGTCAGGCCATTGTGCCTCCCTAAGAGATTTGTTGAAAAACTGAACCAAAGGCCCTGCGGGTATCCTGGCCAGCAGTTTTAGGATTGCGGGATGTATGCCTTCTTTTCCTGGAGATTTCCTCCGGTCCAGTGCCCCTAATGACAGTGGAACACCTCCTGGTGTAATCTCAGGCTCCTCCGTCTGTCTAGGCGTGGATCTCCCTAGAGGTTTGCGTTGGACCACCTTGGTCTACCCTTTGGACCTCCTCGAAGTTCCTCTTGAGAGTATCTGCCTTTTGCTTGCAGCCCATAGCTGGGTCCCCAGTCCCAATCCTCCCCCCTCCCCCCCAAACCTTTATGGCTGCCCTCTCCCGGAAGTAATTGTAGAACATTTTGGGTTGCTTTTTCGCTACCTTGGCGGACCGTGATCATGTGTTAGTTTCTTGAAGCTCTGTTGATCAACTACCTGCCCGTTTATTTGTTTGAACCGGATGATGCACCCACGTCCACCAGTTTCCTGGAACCTCCGCTATGCTTGGTTCTTGCTCTTCAGTGCCCTGGTTGAAAAGCCTTTCAGTCTCGGTGGAAAGCCTGTTCCCGGGACCCCGCGCAGCCCAGCCACTTGGTCCGGCACACGTGGCAGGTTGCCTCTTGTAACCCCCCAGTTTCTTCCACGTTGCCCATGGCATCAAAAGCGAGCGACTCTACCATCGTCACCAGGCTTCCTTCGCCCAATTTCCTGAAGGTTCTACGCTTCTTACCTGATAGGGACTCCCTCTGACTGAGGAACCTGAACCGGATGGTTCCGTGGTCGCTTTTCCGTAGAGGGGAACCGATACGGACTTCGTCTACTTCCTCACAAAGTTTGGGTATAACTAGATTCAATACCCCTAGTGTCTGATCCTCCCTCCCTCTAGTTTGCTGGTGGATAGGCTGTATTAGTGCCTTGTCCTAAAAATAGTCAAGCAACTTCCTGCCGGAGGACCCCGTCGGAGCCCAATTTGCTTGCTTGATGCTTTAAAATCCCTCAGAACCAAATTCTTTTTTGCTTTCCTGTGCGATAGTTCCAGATATTCTAGCAGACCCGCATCTTCCTCCGCTCGACAGGATGGGTTCCTGTACACACACGCTACCGCCACCCACTTACTCCATATTTTATTTGTGCCTCCACCGCCTGTGCGTTGGGTGTAATTACCCAATACTTTCCTTTTGAATGTATCGGACTACTAGCAACAGTACTCCCCCTTTTTTTATTCCGTCCTCATGACCAGCTCCTTGCACACTCAGCCTCTTCGGACACGCTGGGCTTGATATGTTTCTCTCGCAGCCTTGTTTAGGTGAAGATTTTGCAATCCACTTCGTTCCACCCGACCTCGAGTTCCCCCCATTTATAGGCAATAATGCAAACTTTACGCTGTATCACTGCTATTCCTCCTTTTTTCTTGTAGTTCATGGACACGGATGCATTCATTTCGCACTCGGGCTTCGTCCCCAAGTTCCCCCACGTTTTTGCCTCTCTCGAGCTTCCGGTTAGAGATTCGCTGATAGCCCTACTTGCCACTTCGGTCCATGGAGTATTTTCCGATACATGATCTCTTCTTGTGGTCTTAGTCCTGCGTGCGACTATCAGCTTCGGACGCACTATAAGCGACGAGGAATAGAATGACCTTATCCTCTGCACTAGTTGGGTTGATGAGAAAAATTCCGTTTCTCGTGAATCTGTTGTGGCCTTTCAGGATGCTGGGTTACCCAGTTCGATCCTAATATCTCCCCTGGAGTTCGTACTTATTTTGTCCGCCGCAACAAGGAGAGCATCCCGATATTTAGAGTTCCTAAGCTCCACTAGGGTAGGTCTCCTCAGTGGTTGCCCGACACCGTTGAGTCTTCATCTCTCCAGATGTAGCACCCTCCTTATGAGAGTATGCGACGGTTCTCTAACTTGTCTATGTGGGTCAGTAACCCGTTGTCGCAGGTGCTGGTTCCTCTGTCGTGTCTCCCTACAAAACGGTTCGCTTAAACCCTTTGTAACTACATTTATATTGTGTCCCAGTACTATTTCTTTGCTTGCCTACATCTTCCTTATTACACCCGTCATAGAATCTGTCTGCGCTTGAAGCGTTTCCATTTGGGTAACCTGACATCGAAAGAAATCTCACAAGCTTTTCACCTCTAGTTCAACCAGATCTTGAAATGCTTTACAGGATTCCTTGTTTGAAAGGCTTTTTCCCTCCCTTTTCTCGGTGCGTGTCAGTCACCTTGCTTGTCAGCTTTAGTAATGAGGCCTCAGTTGTGCCTTTGTGAGATACCAGGCTAGCTCATCCCCGTGAGCATCTACGCGTAGAGTGTTTTTCTGGCTTTCTTCTGCCAAGATTCCTCCGGCCCTAGAGCGAGCCACTTTCCTGCGCCTTCTTATACGCCATGAACATACTCAAATCAGGTCATCATGCCTTTTATAGAGCATCAAGGTTTTATTTTCTATCTCACCGCATTGCAGTGGAACCAAAAGGAGAAAATATCGCAGCATATTCCTTCCTGTACCTCTAGGGTACATTGCCTCTGACCGCACGGAACCCTTACCTTGACCACAGGCTTTGTCAATTTTGGAGACCCTGCTGGTGATTTCTTGGTGCTGGATCTGCGTGTATCCAAGCTTTCAGAAGTTACGCTCCACTGGAGCAACTAGTGTGACGGGGCTAACCGGCTATTCGGTCAGGGAACTACAGTTACTTAAGACTCCACTAGACTAAAACGAGAGTTTATGACGGAAGATTCAACAGTCACAAAAGCGCAAACTAGCTGGCACATTTGCTGGCCTTTCTATGGTGTCACAAGTCACTTACTCACTCGTGGACTAGCCGTCAATGCACCGCTTGCATTTGCTCCCAGTCTTGAAATGAGTTTTCGAAATTGGCCGCTTCCTTGCACCCTTGTTGGATTTCCCGATTCAGGAAATGGATAGATAGTGTGTCAGCTCAATATCTACCGTCTCGGGCCTTGAACCAACAACTGGAAGATTCCGCCTACTGATTGAATCGAAATATTTTTGTGATTCCGTCCCTGGGCACAATGCTTTATGACTTCCCGTGCATTTTGTGTCTCTTGGTGGATCGACTTCCCCGTTTTTTCAGAACTAGTGCGCTTTTCCTTTTCCCTGCCCTCCAAGCAGCTCCAAATCTTGGTGAAGCGCAGTTTTTGTTAGGCACTGAGGGAAAAATTGGGTGCAAGTGAAGAACAAGCACAGATGGAGCAACAAATTTTGCCTGTCTTTCAAAGTGGTAAGTTACTGGGAAATGTTGGAAGTCAGCGCGATGGAAAGTCGATGAAAAATGTAGGAGACAGCAAGGGAGGCGTGATTGCAGCAGTGTGAGCAAAGGGAAGGAATAACGTAATACGCAACCGGCGCTAGTGTGTGAGGCTGAACTCGGGCTGGACACAACCTGAAAGCCATTCTGGGAGACAGAAGGTGCAATCACCAACCTAGTCGCGTCGGGACATAATACCTGACGTCCTGCACGCCTAACGAGCGCCAGCCATAGTGGTGGATCTGACAACTTCCTTACCGATTAGATCGGTGGGGTTGGAAATGTTGGGTTTTTTGGTGGCAATGTTACGCTGTTGGTGAAATAATGAAGTGGTCCCATTGGAAAGGGTGCAGTTGACTAGGCTGACAGAAAAGCGGTTGTGCAGCCGTTGAACGACGGGATGTTCACCAGATTTGTGAGTCGTTGTGGTGGCCGAAATTATACCCAGAGCAGTAGGATATAGTAGAAAGTCATGTACTCAAAATGATGAACTGGAAGGGGAAAAGTGAAGGAAACGTGGTCTGGGTGGGTCCAAGCTGAAGATCAACAGCAGAAGCGCCGAAGTGACCAGCAAAACAGGGAACACCAAGGGTAGTTGAGATGAAGTGATACATAAAAACGTCCTCAAGTATAGTGCTAATGTCTAGCTTGATGCGTTGCGCAGCAAGGTTGCAAAGTAATGGTCATGTGGGGTAAAGGTACGGAAAAAAGAAAGGTTCATTTGGTCTGACGAATACTGGCCACTGGGTTAGCCTCTCCCACGGCAAAAGATAGACCGGTAGAGAAAACCTACTTGCCATGTTAAACCATTAAGCTGCCGGTCGCGAAAGAATGCTATTCATAGGGCTAAATCTGACTGCGGAGTGCAACGGGGGAATGTAGGTCACAAAGATCAGGATAATAAAGCGGCAGATGTTAAGCTGTTATGTATACGTGGGTTGAATTTTTATCATAAGCTACTGACTCAGAAAAAAATGACCTTTAGGATAGAAACAAAACTGAATAGGGAGGTCATGATGAGCCTAGATGGAAGACAGCTTCAGGTCCGAATCGGGGGTAGTGCATCGGGTGAGAAGAGACCTTCAGTGAAGTGCTTCGAGGATAGCTGCCCGGCCCGTTACTCTTCGTGCTGGCTGTGGATAACCTAGCAGGGGGATTAGAGGGTCCGTGTCATAAGTTTGCAAATAACGGAAAACTAATTGGGCCAACACCAGGGGCACCACACAAAGGGATCGGGAATAAGTGCACTTTGGTCAGTGGGGTGGCAAAGAGCCAGCTTCTCACAGACGAACTAGGACCACGGCCCAGGCTTTATAAAAGCCCTCCTGGGGACCAACCCGCTGCTATGAAAGGCCTCGGCCAGACCCCATCTAGAGAACTGCATCCAGGCCTAGAGTACAACCTTGGCCGAGGATGCTGAAGCTAGGGCAGGTACAACGCAGTCTGAAAAGTGGTTTGACATCTGCTGAGGGTCACAACAAAAGCATTGGCCAGAAGAGCTGGATCTATTCTCGCTAGAGGGGGAAAAAGGTCTGATAGCAGATTTACAAATAAATAAAAGACTCACCGAGGCAGTGGGAAACACACTGCCGCTCTCTGAACTTGAAGAAAAAGCAGCGCTGGGAAGGCACACTTTGTGGCTAGAAAGGCAGAGACCAAGAGTGCAGATTAGAAGGCCTTTTTTTCCCGCCTTGACAGATATCGATGACTGGAATAAACCGCCAAATTCGGTACTCGAAGCCACTTCCGCTGCTGCCATCAAACGAAGTCTGGATAAAGTATGGAATGAAGCATTTGAGGACCAAGAGGAATAAGCTCAGTATGGCACCACGGAACGCCCTCACGTGTCTCCTTTTCTTACTAACACTCACCAGTCACATTCACAAAATTAACCGCTCCCCAAGGTAGAACTCGCCCCTTTTTGTCACTTCTGCCGTCATATTCTAAAAAGGTCACATTTATTGTTGCCAAGCACTTCCGTTCCACAGTCTCTAAACAGCATATTTCACTGCGTAATATTCGTCTCCAGAGTATTTCAACGATCGAAGATTTTGGGACAGTTTGCCCTCTCCACCAGTCCCACTGTTCACCCACTTGGGTCTGTTGCATTGCAATACTCCCCCATTGCAAAGCCTCACGTCCTCTTCATATATGCACATCTGGTGGGCATCTGTACCACAGGGTTTTGCTTTGTCACCATCAAGTGATCCACGTTTTATAGTGGACATCAATAGATAGCATTTTGCCTGTCAATCTCTTCATCTTCTTTTTTGCAGGCTATGAGTCCCTGCCATTGTCGCAGGTACGCATCACACATTTATCTGTCGCCCAGCTCCCATCTCCGCATTGATGTATTATGTTCGACTATTCTGAAAGTAAACCATCTGCTAAACTTTTACCTGTTTCCATGCGGCCACTGCTTCCACCGCCAATCTGGCACCCTCTCCCCAGATGTACTGTCCGTTTGTTCATCACTGACCCCACCCGCATCCAACCGCCGAATCTTGCAACTGTATCCATAGGCTGTTTGGTGGTCTTTCATACCCGATATTTCATCCTGACAAACCCTCTCAGACAATTTCCATCCTTGCGACTCTCTTTTATCATGTTCAGTCCTTGGATAGAGCTAATCAGTAGGTAAATACTTACTTGCAATTTAATTAGCCATCTCATTTACAAGCTCCGTCTCTGCTACTATCGTGGCTACGCATCAAGAATTTGTCTGTCGCCCAGTTCCCGTTTCCCTATTGACGCGTTATATTCCACTTTTCTGAAAGTAACTAATCTGCTCAACTTTTGCTTGTCTCCATCCGTTAACTTCTTCAACCACCACCTTGGAAATTTATCCCTACAAACGAATCCTCCACTGGGTATACGACTGACTCAGTTAATATGCTGTCGCCAAAGGGCACAAATATAAACTCTGACGGATGTTTTGTTCTACAGCCGCAATTCCATGCCTTCCCATCGCCTGATTTCCAATCCTAGCCCCTTTCATACATCGAGAAGCGCTATTTCTGGTTTACGTCTCCATTGAAAATCTCTTTTACCTCAAGTTAAACAAAGTTTCCATCGATCCTGTTTGATTCTTCCATCGTGCAGTCCCCCTTATGTGGTAATTATGTGTAAGCCTAATATTTTTACTATTTCCGACCACCTCCACCTGGAGTCAGCCGGCCTGTCCATCCGACCTTGGGTTCAAATTTGCCGGGATCCACCATAAAGAGCAACTTGAGTATCCTCTTCTATACCGTATAGAGTAGACATAGTTGTGACACCTTCTTGGAATTTAGATTCTGCTTTCAATTGTACAGTTTGGTCCTGCTTTTCAGCACGCTTCGGGGTTACCCGAAATAAACTATTATTACAGTATTATTATTTTTACCTGATAACTAGATTACCATCGGGAGGGGGTGAATAAAGAAGTGGAGGTTTGACCCACTCTGCCGCTTCCCACTGTTATTTTCTCTGCCTCAGCAGAACTGGAAAAGACATTCACCTTATCATCTTTGAAGCTCCAGGAGACCCAAGATGCTCACCGCAAAAAAATTAACAATCAGTCTTATGGCCTTCAATTCATGGATACTAATTTAAAAAGTTACTTGAGCTGATGGGGTCTGAACCAGATCAGATCACGAAATATGGAGGCTTAGGCCAAATTTCAGTTTGTTTAGTTTCGGATCATAGGGTATAAGCGGTAGTACAGGAAGTTCCCGCAGGTTCCCGCCCTGCTACATCCTTGGATCCTTTGGTGCTGTGACATAAGAAGAGCAGAATTGTTTCGGTGATTTGTTTGAGATAAAATAAAAGGGGGAAATTCCACCTGTGTGCCCTAGCTGAGGAGCCTCACAAGATCACTATCTCTTGGAAAGTCCCGGCTAAAACCTCATCTACCTCGAGGACAGGAATTGCTGAGGTAGGAGAGTTGGAGGAAAAAGCGGGAAGATACTGGCGGAGCGGTTATAGAAGAGCACAATAAGGGGCGGGGGTTCTGACAAAGCTTGGAAGTGAAAAAAAGGTGAAGGGAGGAAGAAAAGAATAAAAACATAGGTTGGTTGGGAATTAAAACGGTAACAGCAGTAATCAGGACGAGAGAGGTGAATGGGAGTAGCGCGTAGGGCGGCTACCTCTCTGCAGACTTCGGCAAACACATTGCTTCAGCAGCTGTCCAGTTGATGGCCGAATTCTACCACCGCCTTGGAGGTTATTAATTCCATCGGGACTCGTTTCCAACCATTTAAAACTCTTACCGAGAGAGGGGTTGATCGCAAGCGACTTAAGATCTTCATCCTCAGCAGATGCCTCCTGGTGGACGCACTAACTCCAAGTTTTGCTAGCGGTGGGTCAACCTCCAAAGATGGGCATGACCCTCGAAGGTCATAAAGAGTTCTCTCAGGTCGACCACGTGCTTCCAGCGCCAGATGGAGACCAAGTCCAAATCCTGTGGTTTCCGCTCTTGGGCAAGGCCGCTCAGGCTAGCAAACTGCTCCTTGTAATATCGCTGGACCTGTCATAGTGTCTCGATGCCCTTAGATAAGAAGGGCTGCCACACCTTGATATAGTACTCTAGGGGCGGCCGGACCCAGGTCTCGTAATTTGTAAATATTTTGTTTTATTGAGAGATACAGACAATTCTGAACGTGTTTCCGTGCGTGCTTCTCAGAAGCTGTCGAAAAATATACCCTAAAAATATTGTTATTATTGGGCTCGTCTTTCAGAACGATGTCTGCAGGGCGCGAGCTGGTGGCAAGTCGGTCGTAATTTTCTTTTCGCCACTCATTCACTTCCTAATTCATGGGCCTGCCTCGGTCTCGATAAAAGACTCGAGGGTGGGCTGTTTTCGGCCCTCAATTTTTTCTGCTCCAATTCTGTTTACATAAATGAAACACTGTTTGTTCTTTGTAAACGATGTAGCTACCAGAGGCGGAAAATCCTTCGGAGTAACTGTCATATTCCGAACTTGTAAAATTACTGAACTTTAACTATTTTATTTGTTTGTGTGACTTATATATAGACAATCCTCGGCAAATTTCCCGCGTGTACTTGTCTCCCAAGAGCATCGACTCTCAAGCGAATTATGTATATTTTACAGTGCCTACCAGTCCGCATATCTGAGGACTTTTGTTCATATGTATATATATATCACCCAATTACTAGCGATTGTTGTGTAGGAATTATGAAAACTCACCTGGCTGACCGTCCTTTGGGCCCTACCTTCCACGCACAAACCTCAAGTCATCCGACCAATCTGCACTCGGAAGCGCCAGACTCTGGCTTCCCAATGGTTAGAGCTCATCAGAGGCGCATATCTTCCGCCACACACAGGGTTTAAACCCGAGCCCTTTTATCTCGAAGGCACGTGTTTCACCACTGCTCCACTCCTTCCCCGACCTGTTGGGCATTCCTGGCTGCACAGGATAACAACGTCTGAGCTAGCTTAACTTGATGGTTCGCTTCAGCCCAAACGACACCCGGGTGGTGCAGTGGTAACACACTCGGCTCCGAAGTAAACGGGCCTGGGTTTACACCCAGGGTGCGGCAGAGAATGTGCACCTCTGATGAGCTCAAACAAGAGCTGAGGTGAATGCAGGTTGTCCGGATGGCCTGAGGTTTGTGCTTGAAAGGAGGAGTCGAAATGATAGTCAGCCAAACAAACTTTTGCTAGTATATTGGTTTACCAAATATGACGCGCTTTGGATTTGATTCCTGCTTCTTCCTCCTTGATTGCTTTTGGTATTATTAATAGTTTATTTCGGATAACCCCGAAGCATGCTGCAATGCAAGATCAAACAAGCCTTGTTAAACTTCGGTCCACACTCGCCAGCCGTCTTGGCGGCGTAGGATATCGCAATTTTAAAGAGAAAACCAATAAGGTATCCCAAGAAAAAGGGGTAAAACCGACTATAGATAGAAGTGAACCGGTATGTTTCTAGTACGTGTTTGGGTGAGTTTGATTCCCAAGGTAGTGCTGGATACAGTAGTCGTGTCATTACTGTTCTGCTTTTTTCTTTAAAAATTTGGGAATTCAAGTGGAATCTTACTTGTGTACTCGGAAAACGTGAACCAGGTAATCAGCCTTGATTACCAAGGCAGCGAGTGACTAGGGTTCGGGCACAGCCAAGCAACCAACATACAAACAAAAGTTTTATTAGAGTTACGGCAGATCAAGAAACATTTTGTGCGTTAGTGATTCATATATTGGTCCAGAAACCATCAACAACGAGTGCATTAGCCGTGGATCAGCCCGGAGTCTAAGTACCGACTTTCCGCGGACGTCCCGATCGACACTAAACACTTACAAGACGGAGTGAAAACTTCATTGAATGCAAGATTTTGGATCCCGGACTTATATTCCTCCATCCTGTGCATGATTATCGCTGACGGGTCAAGTAGGCAAGAGAGAGTTGTGCTATGTTGGAACCTGAAGTGAGCCAAGATGAAGCTCAGAGTATACTGGAGGACCTCTCTGTACAGCCCTTCAGAGTGGCACGTAAACTGTTCAACGGAGTACATCTTGAGGCTGGATGCTCCAACAGCGATATCAGCTTGTTGTCTAGTCTAGTGCTTAGGGTGCAAGACTGCGGTATTTCCCCGAATAACCTGAACCACTGTCCTGATCTCAGGGCACTACCCACGATAGAACTGGTTGTTTACTGCCCGTCTGTTGAACTGCAGAACCTTTGGGCTGAGAAGCCAGAAAGTCAACCTCAGTGGAACTGAAGCCAAGTTTAAAGATCTTACACGACACATCGCCTAGTGACCACAAATTGTGGGAAACCGATTTGGGAAGGTTGTATCCGAGAGCAGCATAGCAGTCCTACCAATGGCTACGGCGCGGCCAGACTGTGAGCAGCTGCATACGACATCGGCCAGGAGAGCACACAGCCAGCAAAATTTACGCCTCATGGAGTGGTTCACCTTTTGCCGAAAAGTCCGCGCTTTGTGAAGTGAAGCTTTGCTGATCGACAGACTATTGTCGAGAACGTTGGCGTCCCCTTAATATTCATCAATGGCTCACGTCGCACCCTCCATGGCTATGATGTAACTAAACCCCGCCACTGGGGCAGAGGGACAACAGTCACCCGTTTATGCACTCCAGGCAGCTTGGGAAACTCAAAATTTTGTAGCGTAAGGGCGTTTGCTCTCATGCGAGAAGTACAGATAAACTACTGGGGCTGTGCCATGCCAGTGGGAGTCCTAACGCTCAAGACAGTAGTAAGATATGTCGCACTCTTGGACCCTGGGTACAATCAGACATCGTAAAATGATATGGTCTGGAGCGTAATTGCACGTCGTCGAGATTCTGCAACATTGCAGGCACACTGCTTGCCAAGTTGGGGGAGGTAAAGCTGCAGTTTGTCGACAGATGTTTCGTAATTTCAAAATTTGTTGGTCCAGTGCCGTAGAACATTTAGGTCAATCTTATTTGGTTTTGGGATTAGTTCATTTGGCTGCCCGTCGCTCTAATGCTGAACGGCTACTCACACTGGGCTTCTAAGCCAGCGACATACCCTGGTTTTTACCTACCTCAAGACCAAAACCGTAGCAAGTTTCGCCGTGAGTTGCGCAATAAACGATGAGAAAGAATGTTGAAACGAAGTCTCTGATAAAGTAAAATGGTAGAATTTGTCCTTGGTTTTCGGTCGGGTGATCAACGAATGATGTGCCGAAGAACTTGTTTTGGTAATTTTTGTACACAACCGCGCCGACCAACTCACAGTTTGTTTAGTCGTTTCACGCCTCTTGGACTTAGAAGCTGAAGAGCAAATGTTGCTCACTGAAGCTGCCTTACTTTCCCCTTTGGTTCTTGGACTGTTTGACCACAAGAATCAATATCGAGGTTCGTTTTCACATGCAGTTACAAGCTGTAAGTTGTGAGGCACTGTAACGTAAACTGTTTCGTGATTCCCCAGTCCACAACCGTCTTCGACACCCGGTGAAATACTACAGTTGAACGAATTCTCAAGTACGATTGCCGTATTGTCGTGCTAACTAGCGAGACCGAGTAAGTAAAAATGAACCCCGCGTAACTCAAACTTGGTTTCAACTTCCAGACTCAACGGTGCTTAATATTCCCTATATTTATATATTTAGAGAATGAATCTGCTGGTGGCACGTTCAACCTAATCTTGGGTGAAACACACAGAAAAAGTCTTATGTACCGGTTCGTTCTCAAGCAGTAAAACACTGACCCCGGGCATAGGTAAACAGCTGATTTCCATCATAACTAAGAAAAGTCAATCCCTTCGCAACTCTTCCGCTTCTGAGATTTACTGCTCCCTTTATATTGGATATCTGCATTCTGCTGTCGGAAGACCTCCTGACAGCTTGTGTTCTGTTGTGGGTGAAGGCGGTTTGACTGGCGTGGCTGGTCACCAGGCAAGTATAGCGGTAGCCCAAATGTTTATGACAAATCAACTCCCACATTTGAAGCAAGCAGCCTGAAGTTGATGTTGATTGGTGTGAGCGAGAACCTTTAGCAGAAGAGGAAAAATTCAGCTAGCACGAGAAATGGTTGGAATATGAGAAAGGCTTGAGCCGTGCTGAAACCAACCGACCGAATGATGCAAGAGACTATGTTTCCTCCAGCGAAAGAAATATATATGATAGTGTCCTCATTGTGGTCTTTCATCACGGAAGTGAACCTGCTAGAGGTTGAAGTTGACTATTTTGGTGGGTCTTCAGAGAATTTCCACAAGTTTTCCCGGAGGTTTGGGGGCAGTATAGCTGACAAGGTGAACTACACTAGACGGGAATCGCCTCTTCCTTCGTATTATTGTAAGTATTATTCCGAAGAAGGTACCGAGCGTCTTTCTCTTCCGCCCAGAAAGGAAGGCTCAAAGAGGTGATGAATATCCGTAAATGGAAATTTCGTCGGCTTATTGGTATCATTTCGGCTCCAAGAACCAATATTATGAGCCTAAAACTGGTTCTGGAGACATTGAAGTTCTCAGTCAACTAGACAAAAAAGTGAACCCATGTTAGGTTACCGTAAAACAAATAATTAAAGCAGCTGGGGTAACGTCTGCAAACAATCCCTTAAGAACAGTTATTGACCACCCAAAGGCCTACAAAGGTAACGGGCGGGCCATGCAGACAGCGTCGTCAAAGCTGAGAATGAACCCTGGCCCGAGTATTTGATCTCAATGGTGGAAAGAAGATTACCCCCTGCAAGCATCCTATATGGCCAACCTGGTGCACTGAAAAATGAAGCATGACGAATTTTTAGGCCAAAGTCACATTCATAGTTGCAAAAAGGCAGGATGATACTGATCCAAGTAGTATCAACTAATACTGCCCGATTTCCCTTAACAACCATAATTTGGTTGATCGCTAAGGCTTTTCTCTCACTGTTGCGGCTGAACTCTAGTTGTTTTGTGAACCCGGAACGGTGATTTCTCTGCTTGGAACTCGAGCATTCAGTATTTCCTGTCAATCTTGTGGTCATTGTGGCAAACCTGGATGTGAACGTCTTCAAAAAGGGTTGGTACAAATCATCCATGATTCAGGTCGATGTGGTTCCAAGGCCAGGAAAGCAAAAAGCCCCCACCTCGGTTGAGCTCCTGTAAGGTTACAAGGTCCGTCAGGGCCATCGAAAGTTTACTGCTTTGAGAATGATGGGTCGGACGAAAACACGTCATTCAGAAAGGGGCAAGGGTTACCAATTTGGATGGTCGTGAAGAAAATGTGCAGTTCGTGTTCAGCCTGGTTGGAAGAGGACTTCTTATAGGGAGAACTATCTGTAGGTAGCATCGCTTAAGGGAGACTTTATTACGAAAACTGATAGATATTACTCAGTGGATGAATTTCAAGTAACGTTCTTCGAGGATTGTATCGCGAACGCTTCCACTTGCCGGCCACAACTCAGGAGCTTGAGCTTCGAAACCCCACCTCTATAAACGTGTTGTGGCCCTATTGGGCTGTGGCTAGCCTGAGGCTCACCTGACCATCCATCACAGAGTGGGCACAAGAAAACCAAGGTGTACAGTCAAAATACCCCCTGGCGGGATTGTAAGCATAGCGCTGTCAAAACCAGATATGGCGAAGGAAGGAGTTAAATGTTTGAAATTACCTGACTTCACCGAGCAGGTTCAAAGTCCGTCTGATCAGGAGTGCTCACAGGAAGAACTCAATCCTAAAAGAGCTGGTTTCCTCAAGGTAAGCCAGGTATATGCTGTGCCCGTAGCTGAAAAAGGACACAGTACGCAAAAAATCCGTTGGTTAGCGTACCAGCAAGCACGTACGTAAAGGAGCAAGCAAGCAATCAAGAAATTTTATGGGCAAGCGCAAATAGTACATGCGGTTGAGGGCGGTCAGGCAGGGCAGCCCGGCAGCAACCAATCAACAAGCAATTGTGGATCGGAGCAAAGGTCCGATCAGTTAGACCAAACTTTCCGTAGCATGGGTAGAATCAAAAGGGGGTGCACGGGCGAGCACGAGTCAATAATCATTTGGTGTAAATTCATTCTGTTATCCACCAGAAAGCCCACGAAGCCACAGCGTACTACAAGAAGAAGTATACGTTTGTTCGTTGGACACTACGAGTTGTATTAACCGCGTGGGAATTCTTGTGCCAGCCTACAATGTAACCGCGTTTTGGCAGAGGTGTCACTAACAATGTCAGCGAAAAGTCGTCACGTAGACCAAAGATAGCTCAGATACAAGGTAAAGTTTAACAGGGTCATGGACTCAGGGAGTACATCAAAATGACAAGTTGCCAATAAGCTGTAAATATTGAATGTTTCCTGTGGTGCCATTTCGCAGTAAACCTTAACAACCCTAGAGAGGTGAGAGTGGTGTTTGGTTGCGCAACGGAATACAGAGGATAGTGATTAACGGGAAAATTCTAGGTGAACCTGGCTACACGGATTGTATCTTGGGTTACCCGTGCGCTTCCGAAAGTATCCCGTGGCGTTGTCCGGAGATATGACGGAAATTTTTCTGCCGGTTTGAGTGCCGATTTTAGAAGTTTTGGCCCTGGGCTTCTTATTCTGAGATTCGAGTAAAGTGGACAACTTGCTGAAGGTTACTGAAGTGAATGTGCGTTCATCTGGAGCCGGGTGAGGCCGTTTTGCACTAGCTTCGCGTTGGGGCATACGGCAGTTGTCAGCCTTCATGCAGGCTCGTTTATGGCCGCCAAGGACGTTCTTGAGAACTTATGCTTCCATAGTTGTTTAGATTCTGTATACAGCACTGACGATACCATAAAATTTGTAAGGGGGTTGAGAGGTTTGCTTTTGGAAGGGGGGATTTCATCTGACTAAATAGGCATGAAGTTGTCCATAGATTCTCATGCATCCATATGGTAGTGGACTGTCTTCTGGGAATGCACCATCAAAACGTAGGCACACACGGTCCAGACAGCGGTAGAGTGCAACTACGGGTCACTACTGCTTACATTTCTTTCCAGGAAACTTTTCTCTGTTTACTTTACTTACAAAAAGGAATCCTAAAATGTGTAGCTTTACTGTATAGCTCCCTGGATCGGTCGCTTTTAAGTTGCTGCCATCAAGGGAAACCATTCAAATTCGTAATCAGATTCCAAGTTAAGACTACAGGGTCCACAAATGTGAGCCAAACAGATGGACAAAATGGCTGAACTGCTCTATTTATCAGCTGGCATGGCTGGATGCTTGGTGAGTAAAAGTTCACTATGTGGGGAGGTAGAGCTGCTCCGTTTTGGTGCCACACCGGAAACTGGCTATGGTGCAGTTGGGTATGTGGGGTTCCAGTCAGCTCGTGAACCTATATGCCGCTTCATATTAGGAACATTTCAAGTCACACGGCGCAAATGTCTTGCTGTATAGCGGATGGAACTAAATGCAGCTATTCTCAGAATACGGCTAATAGACGACACCACTGATGAGCTGCAACCTAACATTGATAGTTTTGTTTCAAGAATGGATCTCATCATTGTTTTGCAGCATGTCAATCATTTTACGGCGGGATTTGTTACCGTTGTGGCTAATAGAGTTTAGCCTATAAGAAACCACACGTCGGACCGCCGGGGGCCACATATGCTGGCCGGTCAGGATCCAGCGGATTTCGCCCCTAGAGCTGCAGTCAGTGCTATGATGCCTGGAATGGCCCTTTTGATTTTTGTCCAAGGTTGTTGGCCGGGGTGGAGACAGTGGGCTAAATGAACCAGCTATCAAGAAAACATTGTCAGAGGAAACACCGAGATTGAAAGAAATTCATCTTGTTATCAATCCTGGCAGCTCTATCTTGTTTGCAGAAGACCTCGCATCGCGTCATTCATTTTGGACTAAACTAACTGGGGCAGGGGCTCGGCTTGGATGATTCATAGACTTTGTCCTCTTTATGAAGTTTTGGACGGCAACTCGCTGTCTGTTTGGGACCTCTGAGATTGATGGGTACATGTCATGCTCCACCCACGTTATTCAGATTATCCTAGCATCAATATTTTGCAAAGGATCCATAGTCTTTGAATTTAAACCCGCTGAAGGCATCGAGGGCTCTGGAGCCTTCAAGGCCCGCGGAGCTTGAAGACTCGGTTCACTGGGGAACCTTCTGCCTGCTGCACCTGGTCTAGCGGATGAGATGTTTTATTCTTGCCTCCAAATATCAATTCACCGGAGTGGTGTTAAAGCACTTTCGTGAAATCAACAGCCACATTGCAACTTCGCATGATTTACATCCAATGGGAAGGATTTTTGGATTGCGAGTGGCACGGCTGTTGAACAACAAATGTCCACCAAGTGCTTTCTTTGTGAAGGGATTTCCCCTCACCCACGTGGTCATATTATGGTTCCACTACCTCTGCAGAGGACTCAGGGCGTTCACACCTTTGGGTGATTTTGAGTTGACTACAGTGGCCCATGTCATACTGAAGTGGGTAGAAGTTCCAACAGAAGATACGGAAGTTTGCCTACCTGTACGCGAATGGGAGCTGTATACATACCTGTGAATCATAACCTAACAGCAGATGTAATTCCAGTCTCCTTCGAGATTCATTTCTGGAAGAGTTCATGTTTCCTGATGTACTGAGGAGATACATGGGTACGAGGCTGAAGCTCCAATTTTCCCGGGTCTTGTGGCTATCCCGTTAACCGAATAGCATCAGTTAGCTGCAAGATAGTTCAATGGGCGATAGGGGAGTGGAAAGAAGGGAGAGGGTTCAGAAAACTAATCTTGACGGTACTTTTCTGATATTGCCGTTAAGCTGGAAGACGAACCACTGGGCAACGGAAAAAGGCTCAGCGTACTTGCCCGGGCTACGTTTTGCATCTTGTGTTGGCGACGGGCTGTGAAAGTAGATCTCTGGGCGGTAAAGAGCTATTCAGCTTAAGGGCAGTCCTTTCAGCCTGATTAGCTCAAAAGATTCCGTTCTAGGAAATCTATTGGACATCACGCAGCAAAATTTTGAACAGCGCGCCAAGCGAGGTCATCTTTAGTAACAATACTGCTGGGGCCAAAAAGGTAAAAAGAGTGATATTGATGTTGTATTATTATTGGTGATACATTTCTCGCCCGTGGTCGGGAAGCAAGCCTTAACACACGACCATAGTTTACAAGAGTGCTCACGAGGACAAAATATTCTCAAATTTCAAAACTTGAGTTCGAAATTTTCAGTCACATTAGAGTGAAGTTGGGCGGGGCTTGACTCGTGCAAAACGATAACGGTCCCCGCGAAAAATACGAGTTGGTTTCGAGTTCGAGTTCGATACTCGAGCTGACCTGCCAAGACACGGATTTGCGGAAAAGCGGGCTGTTATAGAATGTTGAAAACACAGTAAACACAAAACCGACGCAAACCTTGGTTAATGGAAGCTTATTTGGGTTAAATGGAAGAAGCTCATTGGTGTGCTGACAGAAGGGCAAAACTCGCATACTAATGAACAGAAATTGCGTCCCATAAAGGAAATGGGATAGCTACCAGGAAGAATGACAAGAATCTCCCAGCAAAGGAAGAAGAATAAACCAGTCCAATGACTTGAAGGATTAAGTACCGTGCAGAGCACCCTGTCAAGGAAGAACTAAATATTTCATTGAAGAGAATGGTGGAAATGTTTGCTTGGCCCTACTTTTAGGTACGACGTTGTGCTGACAAGTATATTATTCTACTGAGTCTCCTTAGGCTTTATTGCGTTCCTATCGGGTGTGAAAGTTGTGGATGGATTGCAGCCCCTCCAGGCCCTTTTGTTCACTACGCTGGGACGCCTTGAGAAGGGCGAAGGCACCAATGATTCCGGACCGTTTGTTGTTGGGATAGATAGCCTTGCTTGGTGACTGAACACTCATGGTTGGCAGAGTGGAGTTGCAGCAAGGTCAGGATATAAATCCCTTTCACTGTCCCTGTGGGGAAGTCGGATTTTTCAAGTTCGGATTCAGGGTTAGTCAGTAGGCGGCTGCTATTTGTGATGAATATCATTCAGCCGGTGCGGTCTTCTGGAGGGAGTAAAGGGTGTTGTCAAACCCGTAGGGTTATCATTCACTGAGTGAGGCGATCGACGAAGCCTGGCGGGACAAGCCGGGCGAACTCAATAAACATCGGAAGCTGATGCGCCGGGAATTGGCTCATGGTCCGTCGTTGCTTAGACTCTGGTTGTTACACTGATGGTGCGAATGCTGTGCCAGAATACGCCGGTCGCTCTACTATAAAAGCTCTGAGATGGTTTCATGCCCGGTGTCCCGATTGCCATCGAGGTGGCCAGCTATAAGGAGGGCTCCAGTCAGGCCTCAGTCGACACAAATCGAACTGTAATCTTTGACCATCAAGTACAGAAAATGACTTGGCAGAATCAGTCAGCTCACAGAAACCATAACACCTTTGGGGCTTATGGTTGGGAACTGTGGTGGAAAGAACAACATCCGGCGGGGTATGAATTGGATAAAGAGGGCGGCATTATGGAGGACATTCCAATCGAGGATTATGATAAAAGTCTCAAAAATCCACTAGCTCCAATTATTAGGGCATGCGGGCCAGTAGGGTGAAAGTCACCCTAGGCTGAAGAGGGGTATCCGTAGGCTTATCGTCTGAGGTTCTTAAGTAGCAAGTTAGTGAGAATACATGAATATATTGGCCGAAGTGAGGTGAGTTATGCTTACGAGGAGCTACAACAAGAAGAAGCCCTCCAAAGTGATATAAATCGGAGGAAGGTGCACAGAGAAAGACTATAATTCTGAGGGGGATTGAGTTTAAATGTGTTCGCCGAGGTAGTTTCAAGGGGGAAAATAACGGAAGTAGACGGTTGCAAAGTGAACCACCTTAGGCTTTCTGTGAGATGCCCGACCCAATGACCAAACGGCGGAGTTTACCATGAACTTGGGTACTCATTATTCAGAAGGTTCTATAAGCCAGCGTTGTGAGCGCAGTCGCTTGGGAAAGGCTGCAGTCTGTAATCACAGTATTCGTTGGTCCCGAATAGCTAAAACTTTCAAGGTTTTGAAACATTGCTCAGGGTATTGCGTGTTTTATTGTTTGCACTGGGTTAATGTGATCCTTGGATTACTGCGTTTCACCGAAGTGCTTTTTGGGCGGGTGTCTTAGCCTCTGCGGAAAGCACAGCCGTAGTCGCGATTTCAATGGAGCGTTATTATCGGGGAGAATAGAACTGCGATTTTCCGTGAGCGGTCGTGAAGAAGGAGAGCTTTCATAATTACCGAATGACGCGGACAGTGACGGAGAGGTGATTTATAACCCTAATGGAGGAAGGTGAAAATGGAAGAAGCTTTGGCAGTGCCACCAGATGTTCGGCCCGGTGGTCAGAAAGTTCACAGCCCCAAGAACAAGTTGGCTTTCGCAGGTGGCTTCAGCTTGCAATTCAAGGGTGCTTACGTGGTTATGGCAAGGAACGGAAAAACGGTTTGTCCAGCTCGAGTATCTAAAAGCTCAGTAGACTAGTTCCTCAGCTAGGCGCACTCAGAGGAAACAACTGTTTATCAGGCTAACAGGTAATAGACAATTCCGTGGGGTTTTCCCATTTGCGTGGCCGGATCTACGCTGAAGGTTAAAGGCGCCAATTTCACTCACATCCAGCACCGAGTAAGGCGTATCCTTGGGGCAAGGCTTCCATCTAATACTCCTTTTTTCCTGAGGAGTGTTTGTGTCCACCTGGAAAAATTCCATGGCTCCACCGTCTGTTTGCAAGAGGTGCTCGAAACTGGAAGGATTTATCTGTTTTCCCTACCTTCGGAAGTAGTCATAGTTCAACCGCTGTTGCCATCAAGGATGCTGCCGACCTGAGTTTGGAGAGCGAAAAACGAGGGCGGGTAAATACACAGAAGCGATGAAGACAAGACCGCCCATAATGTCTAGCCTACCGAAAGTTCAAGCGACTCATAGCGACTAATTTCACCGCGATGCAAAACAAAGTTGATTCCAAATAGCTGCCTAACTTTATGCGAAAAACTAGACAGTTTCACGATAACCAAAACTGCTCTAGTGCTCCTTCTGATCCCTCACGCCCGAAATCGAGCAATTAGCCGGCAACTTCAAATAAGTTATGGCGAAATGTAAGAAACAGAAAATAAGATTTCCAAACACGGTCACGACAAAGTTGGAGCCCAACGAACAACGCTTCGAGCAACGGCGAGGGTCCAATTTGTGACAAATTCTAAGTTTATTGAACCAAGAAATCGAAATGTCGGCCAAGATAATTCGTACGAATAGAACGATGTTGTTTGTATTACAAGTACCGATGAACGCAGCAGGGTGTCTTGGACTGGTTCACACCAGCCTTAAAAGTTCAACCCGAGTTTTCCCCGTCCATCGCTATGTGTGATCCGCGTCATGCACCGGCTCGACTTGCTTATTCTCAATACCTGGGACTCATCGTCAAAAACAGCCTCTAGTTTGGTTGTTAATTAAACTTTTAGTGGTACCCCCCCGGATTGTCAGCTCTGAAGACCTACATTCACCTTGGGAACAACTGACCGCTGAACTCATACCACAGGTGTCCGGTTCACCCTCAGTGACGCGAACCTTCTTGATGTCGCGGGACAAAAGTCTTTAAGTAGTTCGTACGGTTACCGTTTGCACTAAGCCTTCGTCTGTAGGTGACTTTTTTACCATAAATCCAAATGACCATCGATCACGAGGTAGGGCCTGGGAAACTGGTAGCTGCACATCACGGGAGGTGAAATTGCCTCCCCAATTCATCCTCTTCTGCGGCTGTGGTAAGAGTGGAAGATATTCCTTGGTTCAAGCAATTCAAAACAGATACAAGGTAGCTGGTCTGACCCGTTTGACGAATCATTTCACCTCGCAAGGAAATCTTCGGAATATCTCGCGATTCTTTTCAGGACAAGTGGATCATTGGGCGCGAGCTCTGGCAGATCACGATAGTCCGACGTTACAGGTACTAGCTGTAGTCCGTCTACTATTCGTTCACTTTCCGTGGGAAATATCAACACCATTTCTTCAGTCACCGGCTGTTCGTCAGAAATTGAAAGAGTTATCCCCGCAACCGAACAAATCATGTTCTTCCATATGTCACCAACGTGGTCAGCATGACTGGGATAGAGGTGTTGCTGTACACTCCCTTGCAACAATCTGTTTGTTGTTTTGTACATCGACCAACATCCCTTTAGTTTCTTCAATTCCCTCCAAGTTCCAAAAATGTTCGTGTCATCACTACCCTTTTTGTTTGCCAGTGGGTTTGTCCCGTTCTACCTTCCTCCTTCCCTGTTAATTTTTCTGGCCTGCTAAAGGAAGATTTTGTGGTTCCTCCTCGAGGTTTATCTACTACCAGTCGGGTGTCCTCCAAACCTTTGACTAAACTGTCCTTTATGTGGTCCGAACTACACCTGGCTGCATGTGGAACTTTCTCTCGCGAAATATTTGCAGGCATCACCGACCCTTCTATACTAATCTATATAAATGTAACTCTACTGCTTCTACGCTTTCCTCCTCTACTTATACCGTCGCGTATAACCATATACAAAATTCTACCATCCCTTGTCCAGTCCGAATTCTCTTAAACCGGGAAAGAGTATCGGAAAAATTTCTTAGCAAATTCGATTCGTAGTAGTTTTTTCTTTCCATCCCATTGATTTAATGTGGAGCCAAGTGTAAATCTTTTGTGACTGAAGTACTGACGTCTGTCTACGCAAAAGTCCGATCAAAAGCAAATACAGTTACATATGTTCCTTGAAAATCTCTGAGGGTGCCCATTTCTTTGGCGTAAAACGCAGTAGTGTCATAACGAATGGATCCATGCTCGAAAAACGGGAAACTTCTACGCGTGCTACACTCTTCTAGAGATATTTTGAGGTGCTCAGATATCCTTTTCTTAATTTTGTGACCATGCCTGAGTGAAAACGGACCGATGCGGCTTATTCTGGGGTACATAGAGCCAAATCAACATTGATGGACTCCAACAGCAGGTAGAAGAAACATCATCTCTTCGCCTACGACTGCCAAATATCCTCGAAGCTTCCAACTTCCCCCATGTGCCAGCTTGAAGTCAGTTCTATCCCGTAAAATCAAAAATTTTGCAAAGCGCTGCAAGCGCCTGAGGAGGGGTTGCCCGTCCTCTCGATGTGTGACACCATGTGGATAATGCTTCCGAGTTCGAGTGAGCTTTGCATAGCAATACTGGAGCAGTCGATTTGTCCTCCAACACGACCCACCCCATTTATCAAAAACGGATCGATTTCGTAGGACGCTTTCCTCATCAGAGACCCTTCAGCATTCATATTATTATTCCCGTTTCTTACCGGTTTTAATTCACACCCATAAACTTCGTTTTGTTCACCGGGAATAACAATTTCCTAATTTTTAGCAACATCGAATTCCTTTCAAAGGCCAAATAATCAGTCCTGAACTCATGTTAACACTTCTCATAATTGTAACGTATGCTTTAAAACGAGTCGGAAAGGTCACTGATCTCAGCAAGTGAAATCAATCGGAGAACCTGGCCAGCAGGTCCTCCATCCATTTGTCTTGCACAGTTGTGAGGATCCTACTCGAAAGTTGCTTCAAATCCACACCCGGCGGAGTCGCAAAAACTCCGGTACTAGCCGGCCATCTTCCATAGAAAGTTAAGGACCTTTGAGCCAGAGGCCAAAACTACCTGGCAATGTTTTACCTGTAAATGCTAAGTCCGCGGGATCAACTTCTTACCTGACATGACGCAGCTGTAGAAGTTCAGACCAGTGGTAAATTGCGGCAAAACTGTTCTCAAGGTGTGTGCCAAATCCCGTTTTACTGTTGTTTTTGCAGCGCACAATTGTCGCGGAGTCCGTCCAGCAGCAATTCTTACCAAGTTTCAAAGCATAACTTTCCAGACACAAATTTAAACACAAAAGCTAATGGCAATAGATTGCAAGATTTATTGCAAGCTATCTCACTGCATCTTCACTACTGCATACTGCAGTCAAGGTGATGGCTTTTAAGTAGAAAAGTGAACGTTCTCATGATATTATAGGCAAAGGTATACTCTGTGCGACCTCCCAGATGAAAGTGCCACCGATGAAAGAACCACCGCCTCTCCTAGCCAAGTCTTGTTGCGTCTACCATTATAAGTGTGGGTGCTCAGCCGCGTACATTGAAAAAAAGGAGGGGCAACCGCGTAACAAGATGGATGAACTCGTTCGTGTTTGGTTGCAAAGAACAACGAGTAGACAGATGTAAACAGTGACGTCATCAAGCACAGGCAGAACACTTGGATCATTCATTAAGCAACACCTGTTGGAGACTGATCACTGTGTTGATCTGAGTGCGGCTTTCACCGTCACTTAAGCCACTAACATTCATTGACTGGGTCTTAGCTGTTAACCGCCGTTACCCTCAACTGTGCATTCGGCGAGAATGGATAATCACTTTAGCCTTGCCTTGTTAACGTTTTTGTTTGCTGTCTTCGGTTGCGTGTGTGTGCTTTTGCCTTTGGCCTCGCGAGAACATTCAATTTCCCATTTATATAGGATCACCTTGATGTGGTGTGCGGTGACGAAGATGCCGCAAAATGGTCCGGGAAACATTATGCAATCTGATGACATTGAATTCCGTTATCAACTCTTGGTTCGAATTTTAAGAGTCCCAAATATTCCCAACGGCGGGTCTTCCTGCGGCTCACTCCTGTCCAGGAATCGTTTTGGTCTTCAGAGACCTTCAAGAACTGCAAGTTACGATAAAGGGGCTGTCCTATGAAATCGTTCTGGAGCACACCACCACTTCATAACCAAATTCAAAGGCGTCACAGACATGTAAATATGTGCACCATTCAACCAGTCACCTCCACGAACGCGGCCCCAAATTTTCAACACGCAAATTTGTTTTATGCTCCCAACCAACTCATTCCACAGGGGTGGTGGTTTTTCTCCGATTGGGCCGTCTCGACCAAGATTTAAGCGACACGGTGTTCGCAGCAACACCTTGCCTGGCAGAATGAAAGATGGAACTAACCCCAGGAGGCCAAGCGCCGGTGATGCTACAGACGAAAATCCACGCCTGGTTTGAGGATTTTGCATACCGTAAACAGAAACCGTAGTGCACCTTCTATGGCATTCCAATTCAACCCCAAAGTCTCTTACAGCGGTGACGAGCAATCAACATTTTCCAAAGTGGGGCATGCCAAGTGAAGTTTAGGCAAAATATCCAGCACCTGCTCATGGTTAAACACCTACCTGTGAGGCCGAAAGCCGCGAATTGATGGCAATTCACTCATCTGAATCGCATCACTTGCATTTTTTAGCTTAGGCATGGTCACGAGGCAGTCGTTTACATGGAAGTTATCATACACCACCCTGAGAGTGTTGTCACATACTGTCCTCCTAACCCAACTGCCGTGTGAAGTAACTCAAAATTCGAAAGCAACAAAGATGAAATGGCCCAAGGTTTGTGGCCACCTATCTGATACTTATCGAGTTTACCACCCAGCTGACTAGTTTCTCTCCGGAGGAACCTCAGGGCTCCTCCGTCCTCCATCGCCACTCATACCAGCAAAAAGGCCTCTGCGTTGCCTGCAGCTAGCACAGCAGACTCCTTTCAAAAGCATAGCGGCGCTCATACTAGACTCACCGTCGTGTCCTGAGCCTGTAGCAAGTAACCATTCAAAGAGCTTCCTCGGAAAGCAGCCGCGAAGTCGAACACTACCCTCTCCCCGGTGGGATTTAAGGGTTTGTTAATGTAAGACGTGGCAAGAAACTCTCAAGCTCAAAATCCTTCTGAGGTTGCATACCGGAAACCAACTGGGCATGGCCTCAGCGCACCTTCCCGTCCTTTGTTTTACAGTACTTAAAAAGGAATTCAGAATCGTGCGCAAACCTTTCACTTAAAAACTTTGATACCTCTTTTGCTTGTACATGAATACTTAGAAGCCTGACCACAGGATTCCTCTATGGAAGTGCCAATCTGTAGTGTCCGCCCAGCAAGATTATGGCATTGGCATCTATATCAACAGCGTGTTTATCCTCTGACGGAGGAGGGTTTTTCAGTGCCCTTGCCTCGTAGAAATCAGCGTTGTATAGTCAGTTGATCCGTTACTTTAAGGGATCCAACTCTGTTTTAGTGCGGTTTACCATCCTCACGGAGGGTGTTCCCTCATTTACCGGTTCAAAGGCAATCCACCCTAAAAATATCCTCACGAAGTAGGTTGACTTCTTTAACCATGACCTTGCTGTAACACCCAACGCGCTTTTGGAACGTCGGCTTCTGTTTGGATCTGCTCTTTCGAATCTTCGAAACTCCGCCCTTTGATGCAACGTAGGTGAGGCCGGCAGAAAAGTCTCCGCCTAAGCAGTATCAAAAGGCTCGATTTGGTAGTCCATCAACACCGTTGGCTTGTTCCGTATTCAGAAATCATTTCCTAACGAAGAGCTTAGCTACAGCTCCTTTATCCTCAGGTTTCAAGTGGTAGTCTCATTTGCTGCCAAAATCTGGAGCGACGTGGGGTGATGCCTTTCAGGCTCACCAGCTCCAGAAGGCCGCTGTGTGATAGTGTCATATCGAGCCCACCATCTGGTAAAGCGTAGGTCTCCACAGAGCCCCTAGGTCCGCCGACTCGTAACGGTAGCATACCCAAGCTGGATTGACCATCTGGCCTGAGAGTAGCAGCAAAATTATTGGCCTTCTGGCCAGGTTTTATTGCGTTATCCGTACTCAGCCTATCCAGAAGCGGCCCTTGGGTTAGAACACACATAGCGCCGCAGGCGGATCATTTGCTTGCACCTTTCCAGTGGGGTGTGGCCTTTTTTGGCCACCCGATGCTAAAAGTGCCTTCGAAACAGGACTGTTGCTTGACAGGTTTCCAGTCTTCAGATGTTAAGAACAAGCCTTAGTTTCTTTAAGATGTGTCAGACTACCAGGCGCGTGGTGAGATAAGGAAAGCCGACCTTCGTCGGTTGCGTGTAAACCATCAAATACGAAGCATCCGTCAGGCGTAACCAACGAAGTACCACCCTGGTATAGATCGAACAGTGTTGCTTACGGGCGCTGTTTTGTACGCGGTTCCCCCAAGTGTGTGACAGCGAATAAAGATGAGCACTAAGCACTGCAGAGTTTGGAACCTGGGTTCATCTTCTCTCCTTGAGAATTCATCAAAAATCCTGGCCCAGAACGCTTGGGGGCGCTTGGGCAGCACCGGAGTTAACCATTCCAGAGCCCGTAGTGTGTTGAGGTCTGACATGTTCACCTATGGATAAATTCTTTTTTGTACCAACTATTTTGCGCCTACCCAAAGTTCGCACAACTGAAAGCCGAGCTCACAAAAAAGACCTTGACTTCTAAGCCATTATTCTGCCTTTCCAAATTGCCCTGCCTTCCTAGATTATTCAATTTTTCTCCTTCTCAGTGCTGATCTTTTTAAAAATATAAATACTTCGCTCGAACGTTTTTCTTTAGACGTCACCATTGACCTATTTGCAAGTGAATACTTCCACCAATTGTTTTTGCCTACCGACTTATCAAGTCCTGCCACTTTCATTTTGGAATAAGTCCTTCCAGAAGCGTTCAAATGTTAGGGAAGGCCATCGTAATACTTCTCGAACACTGTCAATATGCCTAATGTGCTCCACAACTCGTTACCCTTATTTAGTTATACCAAGTCTACGGCCGTGGATCCGACCTCAGCTACCTATAGGAAAGGCATCATTAACTACAAAGTGGTCCACCATATAGATGTATACATATATTTACGGTAATATATATATGTAACTGGCCCGTAAATAATAGCAAAAGCAAGGTAAATGACTCAAAGCTCCCCGATATCATTTGCTTACGTCGCCGCCTTTCTACATCGGGTCCCACCACATATACTTCCATCATTCTCTGAGCAATTTTGGACTGAAAAATTCAGCTTCATTTCTCTCACCTGACATGGCTCGTTAACTGAAATCAACATTTTCTTATGACGCCCCCCTTTCTGACCACACTGTATCCCCCAGCTTGGTTTCTTCCATGATTTCATGCACAAATTTTCTCTTATCTACTTGTTGATTACTCTGAGTCGAATGTTAGCCTAGTCACTAAATCCCATAGCTCATGCTTAGACGTTCCCTTCCGTAGCATCACTTACCACAGCCTCATTTTTCTTAGGAAACCCCCTGCGTCGATAAGACCGTGCTTCACCTTTGTTCCTCTTTCTGTCAACCATTTGTCCTCAGCCAAGGCATGCCCAGACTGAGTTTCCCTCTCACTTCCCTTTCCAGTGATTCTCAATGCTGGTCAACCACCTCCGGCAATATACTGGTTATCTCCCTGGCTGGTGCATCTGGATAATAATGCTACATGGTCTACTGGAGATCGCTGTTTCCGTTGACTCTGTTGTCCAAGTTCCTACAAAGCAAATAATTGATCCTGTATTATATACCCTTATCGTGGTTTCTCTGCCTCCTGTAAAGTCACCAGTGATCACCCACACCAATCTCAGCCGTGCGGGGTGCTGTCAGATCCACCACTTTGACCGGCGCACATCGGGCTTGTAGGCCGTCTGCAACGATGTGCGAGCACAATTAGGCTGGTAGATCACACATCCTGTATTCATTTAACGAAGTGCTTCCAGGTTGGGTGTCCAGGGCACTTTCAGCCCACCCACTACCACCGGCTGAGAAGTAAATGCTCGAAATCTCCCCGCTCTACCGCATCCAATGCTGTTGGCTGCAGGTAGCATGCTTCTACCGTCGTTGTTCCACAATGGTTCGCCCATCTACCGTTCCTGTCAGTAAGCTTATCACTTCCCTTTTATTTCGTTTCACCTCCGCATGCACAACTAACCATTCCGTCCTTGTTCCTATCGTTTTTCATCATGACATCCCTTAATGCGTGATGTCACGCAAGCCCTATCCATTCTACTTCGTCCAAGCCAGCAATATTTTCTTTTCCATCCATGTCTCCCTTGCTTGATCATAATCTCTTTTCACTTGTAACCTCAAAAGCTACTATTTTGTGTTGTCCGTTTTTGTCCTTCCGTCTCATACCTTCCGTCACTACTCAGCAGACGCACCCGTAACGACGGCCAATTACCACAACAGAACTCACTGTTCCAATCTTTGCAGTTCCAACCTCTGCATCTTTACCAGCCCCACTTATTATCTTTTCACCACCACCGTACATCCTTTGCTTGAATCCGCAATTCTTCTGTGGATCCTACTCTTAGGCAGTGTCCTGACTAGCAGCGTCAGGCTCAGTCCATTTGTGCAATCGCCTGCAGGCACGTGGATCTCCAGTTCCATTCTCCCAACTCCGACGAGCACATATTTCCCGTGTCTTTTGCTTCATGGCAGGTTTACCTGTCTGGGTAATTTTTTTCTTTTTTCTTCTCGGCCTCCATCCTGTTTCATCTGCAGAACTCTATCCAGCTGGTGATCTCCTACGTGTCTCTTTTTGGTCGGTACTCTGGTTTGTTTCGTTTATTACTCGCCACTGTCATCTTTGGTGTGCAACTCGGGCAGCGCTGCATTTCCGCGTTCCACCTGACGTAATATTATTTCTACGTCATGATTTTCAAGTACAGTTGCAAACCATACTATCTGCCATATCCGGATCCTCCACTTCCTTACTTCTTTCTTATGTGATTCGTTGTTACAACTGACGCATCTTTGCACCACAGTTCGCTCTACCTTCAAGTTACCCTCCTTCTAACTGATATTTCACACTACACCGAGCACTCCTAACCTTCATTCGCTCTGCTTTCTCTAGCCATCTTCTTGCTGCATGATGTACAGCCACGTAACAATGCTCCACTCATCTTCGACCGCCATCATCTCTAGTGACCTAAAGCGACTCGGGGATTGGTGCAATTCATGGAATATGGACTCTTCGACCTCGAAGAGCTGCTTCACAACATTCAGATGTCAAGTGACCCCCGGAACCCTGCTTATCCACGACCTACCCATTTCGTACAGCTCTTCAGTTCGAGACCTTGGTCTCCATTATTCTTGTAGCTTTAGGTTTTCTGAGTATGTTCCACTCCAGATTGCAAAGATCAGAAGAACCACTGGTCTCATCTCCAGAACTTTTCGGCTAAATGATTGCAAACTGCTCACTTACAAGTCTCACGCCAGGCCTCTCCTTGAATACTGTCCCATTATCTTCACCAACATGACGAAATCCGACCGCGTTTCTCTGGAGTCCGTGCAACGCCAATTCACCAAACAATTAGTAGGCTTTTCCTCCAGTCTGTGTTACAAGGATCGATGCATCCTACTCAATCTTGACCCTCTATGGTTGCGTCGCATGAAGCTCAATTTGTGCTTCCTGTTTAAGCTGTACCACCGTACGGCCTTTTCGTGTACCGAACCCATTCGTCTCACTCCCTCCACGAATTATGCTCTACGCCATCGGTCATTGCAGCTCTCTATTCCTAGATCAAAACTAGCGTTAAGATCTAACTTTTTCCTTATAAAATACTCAAAGTTATGGAATAAACTCCCGCTTAACATCCGCGAGAGTCTCTCAATTTCCCAGTTCAGAGGCTCGCTGGATCAGTTCTTGACTGTTCCCAATGTGATCCTTCTTACCGGCCTGACCGTCACCGAAGAGGTGGCCTACGAAAACGGGTTTGATTACTAGGATTACTGCACTAGAACTTTAATTTCTCACCCGATGAAAAACGCCAGGGCAACTATTCTCTTTTACGTTATATTGCTTACAATCTATACTACTGTAGCCACAGTTTGCTGACTTTTATAACTATACCTAGTTTAATGCCTGCCGGTTCTCCTAAATTTAGACAATGTTCCTGTTCTATTGCCAACCAGTCTAAGTTTCTTAGTCTTAGATGTCTCCACAGCAAATAAGTACGTGGCTTCGGACCCTAGGACACTGAGTTCCGCCGTCTACCACTTTACTCGATCCTTTAACTCTTCTCCCGTTCATCTTGGCTACCACCACTCAACTGGGTTTTATGCCCGGCCTCAATTCGCCTTTCTTAATCACCTTATTCCAGAATCTATTATCCCAGAAGCCCACCTGCTAGTACTTACTTGGTGGCTTTTCCTCTCGTCTCACCTCTGTATCTACCATCCACCAACTACTATCATATTCTCTCTTATGCACCACACCATTTCCCATCAGCAGAGCTAAACTCATCTGCACCAGCTAGCCCGGAATGGACTCTGATGGTCTTAGGCATGGCCTGGCGCTGTATGAGACTGACACACGTATGCTAGCTTGTGCTTTACAACGTTCGTTGTCCTACTCCGTGTGTTGCATAATCCCATCCTACATTTTCCCAGCCCATGCTAGCGAAACCCCTGATGTCAACGGCACCCATACCATTGCGTCGTTGGAACGTGGGGAAAACAGACCACCCCCAGCAGTTGCGAAAAAAGACAAATACGCATAAAATTACGATCGGGCGGAAGGGCTATGGAAAGTTCCTATATGGGCTCAACCACCCCTCTGTTAGGAAACAAAAAAAAATGATAATAATAAAACTGAAAAAAGAGAACAGTGGAAACGAAAAAGACCTCGTGGGATCGATTCGATCTCCAAATACCACTGACATCGGGCTGTGAAGGAATTGGGCAACCTTCATCTATGGGAAAGTATCCCATCAGCTCAGACCTGATCCTGCGAAAGGGGAAACCCCACATCGCCCTTGTTCGCTCGACAAGCTTTGGTCTTCACGCTCGAGACTGACTGGGGTGACCGCGCACTGGGCTCTCCACATACGCTTTCCCACCCCCCGCTCTAAGTTTCAACCACCCCATACCCACCATAAGCGCACCTAGCATGCACGTCGACGTCAAATACAATCGCTACCACAGCCCTGACCTTCAACCCATTGACCTGGACAGAGTATCGACGTACCTGACGAATAACGGCAACCTCGATGAAGCCCGGAAAAGGAAAAAAAGAGATAAGAACATAGTGGAAACCGGTCACCTTTTCCTTCTATACCCCTCTATCTTCCGTCATCTTTTTTAGAAAGCGGTCTTCTCGATGTCCTAGCATCCAAGCCACGCTTAGGTTTACAACCCTACCTAACAGTAACCACTGCCTCCTGCCAACTACAATCACTACCGCAGCCTGCTCACAATTAAGTTAAATCTCTGAAATGCAGACGCAGCAGCCCACCGGGTTTACGCTATTTTGCTAGCCTGTAGTAGTACTTATCAACCCCCTGCAACCCTACGTTACTTAAGCTCTCTATTTAAAACCCAGATCAAAGTACGAAATGTAACACTGACAGTCCACATAAACCCAGCCAGTTCATTATTATTTGTCGCTATTTATTATCATAACTAACAGCTGGAACCACGTCCAGACTGCTATCACCATTTATTTCAGGTTTGTCGTCGCCCACTCTCTCGGGCAACACTTTCGGTGACCAATGTCCAGACTTTGACCTGTACCGACAGAGACCTTAATGGCATCTTTTATACCAAACGGGATTGCAATCGGGCCACACGACCTTAAACACCCCCAAATGCTTACAAGCAGATTGATAAACGTCTCCTAACGCAACACCTCTACTACTGATGTCACTGTTGGAGGCTTCAGAAATAACAGTTCGCAAGCAACCTTCTATTGATTGATTGACACGTCCCTTACCCCGCCTGATGAACCATACCCACGGGATGCTGCACATCACCTTGGTCTCATGTGAAACAATCCAATAACAGAGCCAGAATACGCAACAAAGGAATTTTTTTCTCATTAAAATTCGATACGTTATCCGAACGCGAGTCCACTTGTCCCTCACATCCTTGGTTCCCAACAATGATGCCGAAGATCACTGAGAATCAATAAGTCAATATATTTGTCAGCATAACAGAACAATAAGGCGCAAGCCTACAAGGAGACTTTTCGCTCCGTTTTCTCTTCCAAGATTTCATTTTTTTTTCGATCGATATCCAGCTTGAAATTAACTCTTCACCAGTTAAAGGCCTTCAAGTTGAGCTGCCTTTTTTTCTGAATGATAAGGGTTATTGATCACGAACCTAAACTCACCTTATATATGGATTGCTGTTTCCTCCACATTCATCAACGTTGCCTGTCCATTTCCACAAAGTTTCTTCATGTCCCCTCGTTTCATGATGAACTCCCTCTATTAGAATCGGGAATATCCATCATTCCGGGCTAACTTCATCTCCATAGAGAGCCGCTCTCTTCATATTCACCAAAGCTCACGGTTGTACTCCCATTCATTTCTTTAACCTCTCCATGTCCATAACTCACTCCGTGCATAGAACCAGCAATAGGCCTCAGTTACCCACATCTTGCATTATTATGACTTATAACGCATCTTTAGCGCTATATTTTCACGATATATTTTGTATTTTCACGGACCACCAACAACCAGTCGAATCCGAAACCAAACCGTATTTGCCGCGCAAACCTTTATAATTTCAGTCGACTCAAACTATCTCTAGCTATATTGTTTTGCTTCTGACGACTCCACTCGCTTTCTTGAAATTCGTGTATAGTTCATTGTTTTGAGTAACGTTGTACACCATGATCATGCGCTTGCGCATGCGTCTCGACCATGGTCGAGAAATATACCATTATTATTATTATTATTACTGCGTGATGTCACGCAAGCCCTATCCATTCTACTTCGTCCAAGCCAGCAATATTTTCTTTTCCATCCATGTCTCCCTTGCTTGATCATAATCTCTTTTCACTTGTAACCTCAAAAGCTACTATTTTGTGTTGTCCGTTTTTGTCCTTCCGTCTCATACCTTCCGTCACTACTCAGCAGACGCACCCGTAACGACGGCCAATTACCACAACAGAACTCACTGTTCCAATCTTTGCAGTTCCAACCTCTGCATCTTTACCAGCCCCACTTATTATCTTTTCACCACCACCGTACATCCTTTGCTTGAATCCGCAATTCTTCTGTGGATCCTACTCTTAGGCAGTGTCCCGACTAGCAGCGTCAGGCTCAGTCCATTTGTGCAATCGCCTGCAGGCACGTGGATCTCCAGTTCCATTCTCCCAACTCCGACGAGCACATATTTCCCGTGTCTTTTGCTTCATGGCAGGTTTACCTGTCTGGGTAATTTTTTTCTTTTTTCTTCTCGGCCTCCATCCTGTTTCATCTGCAGAACTCTATCCAGCTGGTGATCTCCTACGTGTCTCTTTTTGGTCGGTACTCTGGTTTGTTTCGTTTATTACTCGCCACTGTCATCTTTGGTGTGCAACTCGGGCAGCGCTGCATTTCCGCGTTCCACCTGACGTAATATTATTTCTACGTCATGATTTTCAAGTACAGTTGCAAACCATACTATCTGCCATATCCGGATCCTCCACTTCCTTACTTCTTTCTTATGTGATTCGTTGTTACAACTGACGCATCTTTGCACCACAGTTCGCTCTACCTTCAAGTTACCCTCCTTCTAACTGATATTTCACACTACACCGAGCACTCCTAACCTTCATTCGCTCTGCTTTCTCTAGCCATCTTCTTGCTGCATGATGTACAGCCACGTAACAATGCTCCACTCATCTTCGACCGCCATCACGTCATACCCATGGTAGTCAAAATGTTAGATTCGCTTTTACCTAATTTCTTCGATCCCTTCCTTCATTTACCATCTTTTATCAACGCTTGCTTACAGCCATCGCTTTTGTGCTTCCAAAGTCGCCTCTCTCTCTAGGTGAACTCCCATATTCATCTCACGTGAACGAATTCTTTGGGATTTATGCAGGTTAATTATGTATTATATAATTCAACTCTATCTGTCTCTTCCGAGCCCAGCCTTTTCCGCGTTCTACCACCTCGTCGATCTTCGCCCCTCCTCCTCATATATATATATATATATATACGCGTATACAACTTTATATATATATATATATATATATATATATATATGTATATATATATATATATAAGTGTATATATATTCCTATACTTCTCCGGCTTCCATCAGTTCTTTGCCGGCCAGTTCTCTTGCCACCATCAAGCTGCCTCTCATGATGTCCGTCCGTTTTGTTTATATCTGTGCGTCACGTTTACCGTATGTCAATCCTTCCAAACCATAGTTGCCATTTGACCCAATCTTCGCTTCTCGCATTGCTCGCTCCCTGTTTTCAAGTTGATCCTGTCTTTTGTTGTAATGTAGCATACTTCATGGCTGCCTAATCTTCCTCCGTATGACTCAACTTTTTGTTCCTATTTTATTCCTTATTTTTTTTCTTCATCGTTTTTGGTTGCCATAATTCCTCAAGCCGAATTTCAGTCCTCCTCATGTAAACCCCCGGGTCCAAATCTCCTCCCTTTGGCTCAGTTAACTCTTCCATTTGACCTTGACTTTCATTTTCACCGGGCACACATTCCAGTTCAGTTCATTTTGAGCAGGAGAGATAATGGCCGTGGCCAATCGAGCTTCCAGGATTCCTTCGACGGTACACACACTAGGTAGGCACCGTCAACTGCGCAGCTTATTTCTTGGAGTCCCCGCCGAAAAACGAAGGGAAACGTAAAACCTCATCGCGCATCAATTGCGGTAGCCATTGTGCATCGTGAGCATTCGCTTGCCATCATGTAGCAAATGAGAACGCTAAATAAATAGACACATCATATTTTCTGTCCATCAACATCCTGTCAGAATTTATCTCATTCAATTGCCCATCTAGGGCACTCTCGAAATCCTGGAAGGTCCCCATTCCTATCACCTTTTCCGGCAATCATTTCTAGTAGCTAACCATCCTATTGTTAAAGAAAGGAGATCAGCTGTCAGCCTGGATCAAACTTTCGCCAGCTTCTTCCCATGCTTCCTTGTTCAGGAGTCTGTTGCCACATGGAATTCACTGTTAGGTCTAAGCCCGGAAAAGCCTTTTATTATCTTGAGTGTCTCTGAAAGACCCACTTGTGGTCTCCTCCTTTTCAAAAAAAAGCTCGAGGTCCTAGAGTCTCTTTGCATACATCTTGCTTCCCTGAACCTCAATTATACGCGTTGCAAAGCATTATATTTAATCCAAAAAGGTGGAATTCTTTTTGTGGAAGGATGACTGTGCCTGAGCACAGTTTTCCAAAAGAGGTCAAACTATAGACACGTACACTTCCATAGAAAATCAAGGATGCCTGCACAAAAAGGCTGACCTCAACTTAAAAAGCACACAGCTTGCCATTTTTACAGCTGCTGCGCACTGGTCCGACCAATTTAGGTCAGAAGTCACCATAATCCCAAGGTCTTTCACCCTGTTTACTGCCTCTATAGTAAGTGGGCCTTGGTCGTATGCAGCCGTCAGGCTTGTCGCTGCCCCTGATAATAAGTGGCTCTTCCTAGCGCCGAGAGTTAAGTCCCATTTCTGCGCCCAGTCGAGACCGGCAAGTAAGCCTCTGATCAGCACCTCTCCCCACTTAGGCCCCAACATCTTCACATCATCTGCTAAGAAAAAGCTTGGAGACTGTAGGACTGAGGCCAAATCAATAATAAACAGAAGAAATACTGGTGGGTCCAGTACGGAACCCTGTGGTACTCCATTGGTGACGTTCTCCAGTTTAGTGTTCTTGAAACATCTCGCCGCGCTACACCACGTCACTAGCCGTGCTGTTATTGGTATAGTTTCCACTGATGTATCTAGGGAAGTAGTTCACAAACAGCTTTGCAAGACATTCCCATTAGCTAAACTAAAGCAGGTTTTTTTCTAAACAGTAAAATCAGAGGTTAGTATTTGACCTGCGGATCCACTTCTATCAAAGTTCTTTCAAATATCATGCCTAGATTGACTTCAAATCGCCTCACTCACAGAGCGGCAAATGGAACTCCACTTACAAGCACTAAGCGCCCCCGACTTTCTACCTCCTCCGTGCCGTGTTCAGTACCACTGGTCGATATATACAGTGAAGCCAGTAACAAATATAATGCGCTTCAGGAAAACTTATCGTCCTTAGAGAAACAGTTACGATCCCTGGACGATGCACTGACCATGCTGCTGCCACTAGCATATATTGTTGATCCTTTAAAACATCCAAACACTGAAAGTCTCCTATCAGCCGGCCACTTCCTGGACTCTGTTGCATCTGAAGTCCATAGACGGATAAAAAATTCTAAAAATGCCGTTGTTTTTAATGTTCCAGATCGTTTGCCCCTTTCCTCAGTCAAACAGTCATTGCTCATGGCATGTGATATGTCACACCACGAGTGCTACTGCAAAAGACTCAGAAAACGGTCACATCGAAACATGTGCCCGCTACTGTTTCAATTTCTAGAAGAGAGCACTGCCGTGGAATTCGTTAGAAAGAGAGAGTCCATCGCAAAGTCCACTTCATTTAAAAATATAAAAATTGCTCCAGACAAAACCCCTCTGCAGAGGGAGGTCCTTAGATCGAATGCCAGCATCCGAGTACTCCCACCACCGTCTGACCCAGTGCCACAAAGCTCCTCTGAGAAACTTCCCACCGTAAACAACTCATTACCACTCCAGCTAACCAGTGCACCAGCTCAAAATGTGGACCTAGATTCGTCCTGTTCACCTCCAACACCTCAACGTCCCCCAAAAAGGCTCCATGTTGCACTCCAGTCTCCACCACTGTCTAACCACAGCCGAGCAATACAACCCCCTCTCTCTGCAAGCAGTCATCCACGCTCTGGTCTGTCTGCCAAACGAGCAAATAAACCACCAGCTTCGAACACGCCACCCCGCACCGACCAGCCAACTGCAACGTTGTCTCCCAGCGCTTCGGCCACAACGTCACCCTCGTCACCTGTTGCTCCCAGAGGCCAAAACCTCATCTGCACTGACATTGTCACGCTCCCATCTTTAATCGACAGTCGACATAGGACCTCTCGCGCTCCAGCTAACCGGCCTACTACCCATTCACGACCCCCACCTCGGACATACACACGAAATCTCGTCGCTCACCCTAGCGCTAGTCCACCAGCGCATTTATTTGGTCCCCCGGAGATCCGCGTACCCCACTGCTACATCCCACACCCACAAACCCAGACCCCGCCGTCTTCACGTCCACAGATGCAGTACCATATCACAAATTTTCCACTTAATGTACCACCTCCAAACTCGAACCTTGCAGGACGAGTTACCAGCATCGTTGCCAACCGGTACCACAACATGTGGCCCGCGCCCGACCATTTTCCGCCTCATGGTGTGCCCCATCTTAACCCTCCGCAGCTTCAACATCCTCTGCTCCCCTACCACCCAACATCGCCGTATTCTACTCCGACACCACTGCACGCTATGCTAACTGACCCTTCACACCAAAGCCCCTTTCATCAACAGCCCTTTTGCTACTACTCCACCCCCTCACACTCTTTCCATGGAGCCTTGTGAGATGCCTCCCACCTCAACAAACTCTATCCGAAACATCATACCTATTCCATTAAAATCCCACCTACCCTGCCTTTCGTCCTTCTCCTCACAAGGCCTCCATAGCTGCCCTTTCTCTACTGATCCCCGCCCCCTTGCTGACCCCTTGGCATCCTTACAAACTCTCCCCCGATTCATACCTGTTTTGCCTCAAAGGTCCCACCTAGAGTCACCATACTCCCCTCCAGATCTATTAGCCCGCGTTACAATAACACCTCAGCATCCAGTATTAATCTCTGCTGAACATCATGAGTGTTCGGCCCAATGTACAATGTGCGGCGATAAGGATAGAGCTGTCCAAAAGGAAGTAGCAACTCATATCCTGTCTTCCTGCATGGGTGACCCGCCCATTGATCACCGCCCTGCCACGCACACCCTGGCTACCAAATCCACTGACGCTTCAAAGCCTCCTACAGAAATGCTTACCATAGCACTATTGAACTCCCGTTCCATCTTGAACAAGCTTTCCGCTATAAAAAGACTGGCTGTCGTCCACAACTTCGACATAATCCTGATTACTGAGACTTGGCTCACCGAGAACATACCTTCTGACTAAATATCACTGATCGGTTATCAAACCTTCAGGACTCAACAAATCTACCGCCGCGGTGGAGGTTGCGTGGGGTATGTCAAGAGCAGCCTATCTGCCACCCCACTGGAAAATTCCGTGCTCGCAAATGTTGAAGATTCTATGTGGTTTACAACTTCTTTATCCCAGATGAACATAGTTGTCGGTTGTATATACCGACCCCCCAGAAATGACACTTCCACATTTAATCCCATCATTGATGCATTTAATTACATCGCTGACCTGCCATTTGGAGGTAAATTTATAGCAGGCGACTTCAATGCCCCGGGCGTAAACTGGTCCCCCTTTTCTGCCCCCTACAAGTATTTGCAATTTGCCTCATGCATTCGCCTGGGCCAGTGGGCCCAACATGTAAAACAACCTACCAGAAAGAATAACATCCTTGATCTGATATTTACCCTGGGTCTCACGAACGTCTCTGCCTCCGTACTAAACGACTACACAGGTAGCGACCATAAAGTCGTCAGTTGCAGATTTCAAGTCAAGCCACGTACTGTTAGCTTACCATGTAACGGTCCCTCCTTCCGTCACTTTAAATGGGACCATATTCCCTCTCAAATTCGCTCCAAAAACTGGGACGAGTTCTTCCTAACAGCAAATCCCCAGTTCGCCGCTGACCTCCTCTACTCAAGTTTACACTCATGCATCGAAAACATATCACGCCCTTACAATCCATCCAGACCAGTAGGTAACCGTATAGCCAGGCTAAAGCAGAAACACGACGAGCTTCGACGGCAGTACCAACGAAATAGAGACTTTTCTACAGTCTTCAGACTGGAACGCCTCTATCACGAAATCCACCGCAAGGCCCGTGACCTACAACTAAAGCAAGAAACCAAAGCGTTACGCCACCCAAACAAAGCTCAAGAGCTAGCCCGGCTACACGGGGCTCGTGCCCCACAATCAACTCGATGCATAAAACAGATCATCCATTTGGATAACCTCATAACCTCACCTCGAAAGATAGCTGACACGTTTAATACTTTCTTCACAACCACCGTGTCTCTCAGTCCATCGTGTACCCAGTTTGTCACCCTGTAGCGGTTGCCATCTTCGTTCATACTTTTACCACGCTTATTGTTTAACTGAACGCTGACTGCCAAGCGCGGTTGCCATTTGACCGTTGCTCTTGCGCACGCTCTCGCGCACACTCCTGAAATATACGCTAACCACTATCTCTCCCAATCGCCTTCTCGTTCTCACGGGGCCCGGAGAATACTGTTCTGGTTAACATATTCGTACAGCGCCGAGCATTAGAGTAACGTGCAGGTGGTCCACGCAGCACAAAGGACCGAAGCACGCGTTTACTAAGGAAACCGCAAAGTAAGGTCTAACCAACCTTACAAATTGGTGAGCCCGACGTGATCCGCAGGTCACGTGAGTTTCCTTGTTTTCTACCGTTCAAGGTCCCGTCTGCGTACGTTTTTGTGTGTTTTATTGTTTCCCTATCTTGATTTTTTTTGGTGGGTTTACCAAATAATTTTTTTTTCGTCCATACATATTTTGTGTGTCTAATTCGTCGCGATTTTTTTTTTCGCGAAGACTATAGTGCCCCATTTTTCGTTGATTTCTTTTCCCGTCTGTATTCCATAAAGTAATCACTATGTCTGCCGAACGGAAATCCTGCTCAGACCCCACCGTTGGGGCAATCACGCTGCACATACCGGCATTCACGCCTGCTGATCCAGAACTCTGGTTCACGCTGGTTGAGTTAGAATTCGAAAACTGCCGTATAACCAGTGACGCCAGCCGTTTCAGGTGGGTAGCAGGCCGCCTCCCGCCGGAGGTCATGCTGCAAGTAAGGGACGTAATAATCTCTTCCCGAAGCTATGAGGCCTTAAAGGAGGCCGTCATTGCCCGCACGACCCCAACACAGGACCAACGTATGCAACAACTTTAAAACGTTGAGCTTGGAAGTAGGAAGCCCTCTGAACTGCTGCGTGAGATGCAGCGCTTGGGAGGACCGACGGTAGGCGAGGACCCGCTCTTAAGGGAACTTTGGCTGCAGCGTTTGCCGCACAACATCCCAGTTTTACTAAGTGCCACGCGCAAGTGTTCACTGGAGGAAACTGCAGCAATAGATGATGACATTATGTCACGATACAACCCCGCTGTAGCTAGAGTAACCAGGTCCTCCGTCACAACGGTGCCTGCCCTGCCAACATCTAACGACCTCGCGTCAGTTTTGTCTAGAATTGACGCGAGCCTGCAACGCTTAGCAGTTAGAAGTGGGTCACAGGAGCAGCACCGCGCACGCTCACCTAGGCTCCATAGTCCGTCATTGCGACGACCTTTCGGCTCTTCAAAAGAGGGTTATTGTAAATACCACAGTCGTTTTGGTGAGGGAGTTAAACGATGCGAACGAGGGTGTACGTTTCCCGGGGCTCATCAGGGAAACTAAACCCCCGGCCCGTGGTGGCGACCCACGAAGCCGGGTATCAGACCAACAGTCATCTTTTGAACGTAAGGGACATCATTTCAAATAACCTATTTCTTGTAGATACCGGTGCCGAAGTGAGCGTCCTTCCCCGAGCGAAAGACGACAATAGCACGCCGCAGGCCCAAACACTACGCGCTGCCAATGGCACGGCCATCCCAACGTTTGGCCAGCGGTCGCTCACCTTAAACTTAGGTTTGAGGCGTAATTTTCGTTGGGTATTCATCATCGCCGATGTCCCGTACCCAATTCTAGGCATTGACTTCCTGCAGCATTTTGACTTGTTAGTTGATGCACGGCGCCGCAGAGTGGTGGATCGTCAGACCACTCTCGCTGTTGCGGGTTGTAATTCGCGAGTGAACCACGTCACGCCTTTTTACGTCCAACCACCGGCACACGAATCTTATAGCGAACTCATCGCCGCCTACCCAGCCATGTTTCGGCAGGCCGGGCCTCCCACAGCGGTGACGACCAGTGTCACTCACCATATCGATACTAAGGGACCCCCAGTGTTCAGTAGGCCACGTCGGTTAGCACCAGACAAGCTTCGTATTGCACAGGCTGATTTCGAACATATGCTAGAACTGGGTATAATACGCCCTTCTAGTAGCCCTTGGGCTTCCCCTCTCCATATGGTTCCTAAGTCTAGTGGCGACTGGCGACCCTGTGGTGATTACAGAGCGCTTAACAAAGTCACCGTCCCTGACCGATACCCGATTCCCCATATACAGGACCTTACTTCGTCTTTATCAGGTTGCTCCGTCTTCAGCCGTATCGATTTAGTTCGTGCGTACAACCAGATCCCGGTAGCAGAGGCCGATATCCCTAAAACTGCCGTCACTACGCCTTTCGGGCTGTTCGAGTTTCTGAGAATGCCGTTTGGACTCAGCAATGCAGCCCAGACCTTTCAACGGTTCATGCACGAGGCAACTCGTGGTTTGAAAAATGTCCACGTATACCTGGATGATATTTTGGTGGCGAGTTCTTCAGAGCAAGAGCACGCCACGCACTTACGAGCACTTTTCGAACGCCTTAGCCAGCACGGCCTTACGATCAATATCGCGAAATGCGAATTAGGCCGGTCTGATATCACTTTCATAGGACATTCTATTTCATCCTCGGGTATCCGCCCTCTGTCAGATAAAGTTTCCGCTATTCGCGACTACCCTGAACCCCAATCTTTTCGCCAGTTGCGTCAGTTTGCCGGCCTGGTGAATTTCTACCGCCGATTTATTCCTCACTGTGCGGAAATGATGCAACCCCCCACCGACCTGTTGCGCGGAGGTAAGCGGAAGTTCGTGTTTCCCGACACGGCACAAGCCGCATTTGCCTTGGTCAAGGATGCTGTCGCCAACACAGCACTCCTTACACACCCCGACCCTTTGGCTCCTATTTCGGTAGTGACGGATGCCTCGGACACAGCGGTTGGAGCAGTACTGCAACAGTTCGTAGATGACTCTTGGCAACCTTTAGCATTCTTCTCCAGGCGCCTACAACCCGCGGAATCAAGGTACAGCACGTTCGGTAGAGAGTTATTAGCCATCTACTTAGGAATTCGTCATTTTCGACACGCACTAGAAGGCCGTTCGTTCACGGTGTTTACAGACCACAAGCCTTTGGTTTACGCACTGAAGTCAGCTTCGGATCGATACTCACCGCGCGAGATTCGCCACTTAGACTTTGTCTCACAGTTTACTGTGGACATACGACACGTCTCTGGGGTACTTAATCCCGTCGCAGACGCCCTATCGCGCGTATATCAACTAAGTCTGTCACAAACGCCTAATATCAACTTGGACGCAATGGCACAGGCTCAAACTATGGACCCTGACATCGAACGACTTCGACAAAACGGTTCTTTGAGTTTAACCACAGTGCCTATCCCAGCTTCCCAGAATACCATCGTGTGCGATGTGTCGCAAGGTCGCCCTAGGCCAGTAGTTCCTGCTGACCACCGTTATCCTACGTTCCTGACACTCCATAATCTGGCTCATCCGGGTGTGACTGCCTCGGTGAAACTGATAACTGAGCGTTTTGTTTGGCACAATGTCAAACGAGATGTCCGTCAATGGGCTCGTGCTTGTCTGCAGTGTCAACGTGTTAAGACCCATAGGCACACTAAGGCGGCGTTAGCCAGGTTCCCAGAACCTGAAACACGTTTTCATCATGTGCACGTCGACCTCGTAGGACCACTCCCACATTCGCTTGGGTACGTTTACATACTCACATGCGTGGATCGTTTTACTCGCTGGCCGCAGGCCATCCCTATCCCTCGTCCCACGTCGGAAGAGGCCGCGAAAGCTTTTCTGACCGGTTGGGTTAGTCATTTCGGTTGCCCGGCAATAGTGACCACCGATCGCGGTTCACACTTTGACGGCGCTTTCGGCAGCCTACTCGCTACGCTCGGTTGCCAACACGTTAAGACGACAGCTTACCACCCTCAGGCCAATGGTATGGTCGAGCGTTTCCACCGGCAATTAAAAGCCGCCCCTCGAGCAAACGGTAACCCCCTTTGGAGTGAAACACTACCATTAGCACTCTTAAGCCTGCGTAGTACCGTTAAGGAGGAGTTACACACAACACCGGCCGTACTGGTATATGGCTGTACACTTCGTCTGCCTGGGGAGTTGGTAGCCCCCTCACCAACCGTGACTTTCGACTACGGTAACTATGCCCAGCGCCTTACGCAGCACATGCGAGTCCTCAAGGCCAGTCCGCCGCGTGAACAACAGTCTACAAGTTATGTCTCAACTGCGTTAGGAACCGCTACTCACGTATTCCTTCGCGTTGATGGCGTTCGATCACCACTACAAGCGCCATACACTGGCCCGTTTCGGGTGATAAAACGTAGGGCAAAGACATTTGTCATAGATATCAGCGGACGACACGACACCGTATCTATCGATCGTCTCAAGCCTGCCGTCATGGAGTGCGAGCCGCTCGGCCAGTTTACACCTACTCAAGCCGCTCAGTCACCTGCATCGAGCGAGTTACCACTCGAACCACCCCCAATTACGCCTAGTGAGGACTCGGCAGCTAGTCCATCAGATTCTCCAACCGTACCCGCAACGCGAAGTAGCCGTCGCGGTCGCCAACTACGAAATCCCGTCCGCTTCGCCGATTTCGTGACGATTTTTACAACCGATTTTTAGCAATAAGTTGGGAAGTTCGCCATGGATTTACCAAACAACAGACCCGTGAAATTACAATCGGTAGTTATGATTTCATTTTCTTCTGGTCTCCTAGCGACTACAAAAACACCGAACATCGTTTGTGTGTTGTAATTACGGTCCAACATCCGCCGGCGCCCTCAGGCGCTATTTTGTTCCAGTTTACCTTGCCCTCTCTCAGACGGATCTAACAAGTCACATTGGCTTCATCCGTAGCCTGGCTGACTCCCGTGCACGTTCAAGGAGCCAACCGCTCACTGGACAACGGGACGATTGGTCAGCCTGGCACTGGAGACGGCAACTGGACGCCTTTTTGGATGGACCTGACGAGGCATTTTCCGGCTTGCATTCGTATGAGACCCGCGGGCGCCAAAACACAGTTGGACCCACGCACATCGGACCTCGAGAGTGCAGGCACCGGTAAACTCATCAGCAGTCGTTCGACGTCAACAACAATATAACGGAGAAGCTATGAGGAGTTCCTGGACAACCAATAATTCCGGCTTACCATCACGCTCGAAGCCCAACTGCGTCGGACTTCTAGGAGGAGGCCCCTGTAGCGGTTGCCATCTTCGTTCATACTTTTACCACGCTTATTGTTTAACTGAACGCTGACTGCCAAGCGCGGTTGCCATTTGACCGTTGCTCTTGCGCACGCTCTCGCGCACACTCCTGAAATATACGCTAACCACTATCTCTCCCAATCGCCTTCTCGTTCTCACGGGGCCCGGAGAATACTGTTCTGGTTAACATATTCGTACAGTGCCGAGCATTAGAGTAACGTGCAGGTGGTCCACGCAGCACAAAGGACCGAAGCACGCGTTTACTAAGGAAACCGCAAAGTAAGGTCTAACCAACCTTACAACCCCGTCTGTCACAAACTCCTCACTAAGTTCTATCACGGTTACCACTACGGATATAAATAGATACATTCACACCTTCAAACCGACCTACTACCCCGGTCCTGACGGCCTACCGTCAGCAATATTCGCTCTAGGCGGCCCGGATATTCCCCTACTACTACTAAACCTATACAATTTATCTCTGCAAACCGGGACCTTCCCCAGCCAATGGAAGAAATCCATTATTATCCCCAGGCACAAGAAAGGTGCAGTGCATGACATTGCCAATTACCGCCCGATTAACCATACGCCAATGATCTCGAGGCTGCTAGAAAAAGTCGTAAAACACTACCTGACCGACTACGTTTATGCACATAAGCTCATCAGCCCAAGACAGCACGGATTTCTCAAATCACGGTCGTGTTCAACCTGCCAATTTGACTTTCTAAATATGGTAACAACAGCTGCCGACAAAGACAGAGCACTCGTCATCATCTATCTTGATATGACAAAAGCCTTCGACAGAGCGCCATATCTGCAGTTACTCAACAAGATCAGGGGATACGGTATTGAAAACCCTTTACTCAATTGGTTTAAATCCTATCTACAAAACCGTCACCAAGTTACCTGCATCAACGGTCAGATATCAGACCCCCACCCAGTAAACAGCGGGGTTATCCAAGGTAGTGTTCTAGGACCACTGCTGTTCTTACTATATATAAACGATATTTGCAATGTCATCACTTATGGCGAAATTTTCTTGTTTGCCGATGATATGAAGATAGTCTATGAATTCGAACGAGGAGACCCACCGGCAGCACTGAATAACATCATGGTCGACGTACAGTCCTTATCCTCCTGGTGTGATCGCTGGAAAATGGAATTTTCAGTGAACAAAAGCAGTTATCTCTCGCTAAACTGCAATGTCCCTTATGATACGCTTAAGATTGGCGGTGTCTCACTCCCATATTCCCCAACAATTAGAGACCTTGGACTGCAATATTCTTACACTTTCAATTTCTCTGAACACACTTCCTACATAACTGCACGGGCAAATAAGTCCCTTGGCTTGTTGCAGAGAAATTTTCTTCTCACGAACAGTAAGTTAGAGATATACAAAACTCATATTCGCCCAACCCTAGAGTACTGTACACTTGTGTTCTCAAATATGCATAAACGTGACATTATCGACATTGAGAATGTACAGCGTCGATTTACCAAAAAACTGTTTGGGCCTTCTACGACCCTGACCTACAGACAGCGGTGTACACTCCTGCGGCTTGATCCCCTATGGCTTAGAAGAATAAAACTCAACCTCGCATTTTTGTTTACTTTGCTCCACAAACAAGCTGTATCCTCCAGCCAAGTTCAGTTCAGTATAAACTCGACACATCAGCTGCGTAATAGGGAACACCGTATAACGATCCCTACTTCTCGGAACTCCTTAAGGCAAAACTTCTTCCTCCTGAAATATGCAACTCTGTGGAATAAACTCCCAGCTGATGTACGTTCCGTAGATTCCCTAAATATGTTTAAGTCTAGACTACACGTAGCTCTGGACATCCAAAAACTGATAGCTCTTACGAATCCTTATATGTCTTTTGACAGAGCTTATGAGGAAAGCGTTGGATACTAACCCGAACCCTTGATAATCTAGGATGTGCCACACCATACGACGTAATAGCCATCACCTAAGCGTAAACCTACCAGTTTACAATGCCTAAACATAATAACTCTCACGACTGAGGCCAGTGCTTCAGAAGTCGTATTTGAATTTATGAAATACCACTGGAAGCAAGATAGATAGTCTTTGAACATTTCCTGTGCTGATTATTATTAGGTTTTTGCCTCTGTCTCTAACCCAAGACGCAGCACCTGTCACATTCCTCAACCTCCATCCAGTAGTCACCATAAGACATTCACAGCTCAAATTCTGTTCCTATCACAGAACTCTAGCATCCTCCACGATAGGCCTATACAACACTTGATACTTAGCCAGCAAAACTACTAACCATCTGTGGATCGTACCGACGAATCACGTTGTTAGTGCTGCAAGTTGTACCCCATCTTTGTGCAAACTGGCGTTTCGTTGAACATAAACCCCATCGAATAATCGCAGGCTGTGGTTGACCCTAGCTCCCCCTGCATTTTTTGTCCCATGTAAACGGCCTGGGTGTTCTGACTTCACGGATAAGGCGAGTGTTAGCGCGGCACTTCTGCAAACATTCCTGGCCGTGATGGTCTCCCTGCACAGAGTTGACCACCAATAAGACATAAACACCAAATGTAAGAGATTGGCACAAAAAAGTGAGAAAAAAAATATACCCCACTGTTTTGTCTTATAGTTATAGTATATTTCTTGACCGTGGTCAATACACATGCACAAGGCAAGATCAGAGTATACAGCAATACATGTCAATGTGAGGTATTCACAAATTCTAAATTTATAAATCACAGCAACCGAAATACAACAGTAAAGTCATGTAGTGTTTGAGTAAACTAAAGTGGTAATGGTTGAGGCGGGAATTTCGAATCGGTTTCAAAATCGCTGGGGTCGGTGTGGTTAGCTGGACAGTCGTGGAATTGCTGATATAAGCAACAAATGGACGGTCACTAACAAGTAACCGGGCGTAAGAGATGCAAAAGAACATTGTTAGAGGTAAAGCAAGCGTGGGGCTTTCAAAGTGCAGTCAGAGATACCAGCGGGATATTGGACACTGATCCAGCATTGGGTAACTAATTGTGGAGGAAGCATGTGAAACAAAGGCAAGTGATTTAAAGGTGATAATAAAACGGACCTTTTGTGCAGGTGATTACAGTGTCATATGGAAATTCAAATGAAGGCGAAAAGCTTCGCAGGGACTTCAGTGAACTTTTGAAGAGCATGAATGGTGTATGGACATATAACGGACTATTAAAGAAAAGAAAAGCCGTCAATGAAACGGATTAGTGGAGACAAACGTCAATGGTTCGGCTAGGCAGGAGTTGGAAGAGTGTAAAATGTTTTTTTTTGTATTTGATAGAAAATTGGTAATCAAATTATGGTTGGCTGCAGATGGCTGGTATTCTGTTCCGTCAAGACCTTGGTTGCAGGCAGAATGTTGTGGGAAGCAGGTAAAAAAGGGCTGGTTTGACGAAGTTGACAGCTGCGAAGGCTGAGTTCCGGCCATTGATTTCGTACTCTGCGATCCGGTGAGACTTTCATGAGGTTTTGTTAATCCATGTACGGTGCCCCATGTAACGTCAGCAGGCGAGAGTATAGGTTTAAACCATTGATCAAATCGTCCAGTCCTTACGGTAATCCGGAATAAACGTCGATTTAGCCGATGGATACCCAAGTAACCAATGCAATCTGGAAGAGATCAGGAATGCGGCAGTCTGGAGAGTGTTCCAGCTGTGGGTTATGATTATCGTTTATATGGAAGCAAGAAAATGAACATTTTGATATCCGAACAGTTAGTTATCGTTTGGCTAGTGGACAGGTCTATTAGGGATCCCTAGATGGAGTCTGGTAGCTTTCTAGGGTATTTGGGGCGATATCAGGTAGGCAGTGGATGAGGAGAGGGTGTCCGTTTGGGAACCAGGAATAAAACAATAGTAGATGGTATGGTCTGGACGAAGAATGAGAAAATAAGAAGAAAACAGTCTGGTCAGTTCACCAGCTGTGGTAAAGGACGGCAAACAGTAAAAAGAGGGGAAAACACAGTGTTAAAATGAGGATTTTTCATGTGGTGGCAAACGTGCTGGTATTCGGCAGGGGCATACGGAATCCGGTTGGAATGGGGTCTTAACTTACCATGAGCATGTGCGTAGAGAAGTGGAGCCTAGTTACTAAGGAATGGTAATCCGTGTGGCAAGTACGAGAAAGGCACAAAAAAAGCAGGATGGGACGGCTGAGTTCTAGCCTGAGCCAGGAATTAACTGAGAGCGAGCACTCATCTCTAAAGGACGGAACGGTTTAATTTATATATACGCAAATTGTGTGTAGTAAGATGGCACAATCTAGTTAGGAAGGGGGACAAGTGAGTGGAGCATACCCAAGGTATATATGTATATATATATATATATATATATATATATATAGATGTATACGTGGGTGCGATCATCGGACGCAAAAGACTACGGCAAGAAAAGTGAGATAGAGTGACGCAGCCGAGGATCAACGGTTAACGGAAAGAAGAGCAAAAGTTAAGCACGGGCTCATCGGTGCGGCGGATCCCAAAGGCACATTGAGGCCATGAAACGTGAGACTAAAAGGGAAACGCCTAAGTGTGGCTAGAACTTTCAATGGGAATGTTAGTATTTTGCCTAGAGTGGTCATTGAGCAGGAGTAAAGACCAAGTTCTGCATGAAATTACAGAAGAACCTTAGCTGGGGGATAGGGTGGGAGCAGGAATGGTAACGTCATAACTGGGTGTTGAGTTCAGTTAGTGAGTCACGCTAAGTGCGATGAATCAGACTGGATTTTCCAGTTCGAAATCGCAGAGGTGGTGAGCGAAGTATGAGCGGTGGGACCTGGTGCGGAAGAGAGGCATTATAAGCTAAGAGATATCGAGGACCGTTGAGTTACTCACCATGATTTTGTTATTAATTATAAGACAGTAGTGAGTATATATATATATACATATATATTGTATATAAAAATGTTATATATTTACACATCAGCCTTGTCACATGTGACCCATGTCTCTGGGTTGTAGTGTCGCTACGGATTGACTGGTGTGGTTGACCTATTCCCAACGCGGCTTGTTACATGCGGTCCATATTTCGGCCGGGGCGTGGGGGCTGTGGTCGCCCACCAAAAGCAGCTCCGCCTTCTCTGACAGCCAGATACCTGACTGTGATAAAACCATTAAAAAAAGAATAATAAGAACGTCTAAAAAGTGTGGATCATTCTTGGAGAGCCACGTGCTGGATGCCAGTAGTTGTGTGTCGTGCTACCTCCCTACCTGAAGCTGGCCCTTGTGCCGCCTATCATGAGCACCAAATGTAGACCGTTAGAGTTTGCTTCCCTGACGAAAATTCGGACCCACCTCTCACGGTTCCCCAAACCAGTCCTTACATCGGTGTAGTCCCGCTTTGCAGCACGATAACAGCGAAAAAGATACCACGGTAACCATGCAATCATATCCGCATCAGATTTCCTTGCTCACATTGAAGCTTAATCTCAGTACGATTGCACTATCGAGGAAGAGCATAGATGAACTCGCGTCAATGTTCCAAGACAAGTGACCAATTACCTCTAATGTATCACTACTGTCACTCCAATAGTTCCTTCTACTTTGACTCCTTAGAAACTACTCAGTATAGAATAAGCACTATACAGAAAGAAACAGTAACAGCGTAGCGCCACGCAAACAGTATGTTAGTCCTACTCGCTCAGTCTGTCACTTCAAACCTATCCTATCGCCTCGTTGCCTAACCACGTTCTGTGTAAGCAAACGGTATCGAGGGTTATCATTACGAACCACTCTTAACTGTGAAGCCCTAGGTATTTTATTAGTATCCCAGCGATGCCATGCTCACGGGCAAATCACAAATCCTTTTAAACGCATACACAGTTACCAAGCCGGTGTACGCAACTTCGTCGGCCTGCAGCAGTATAGCTCAAATCCACTGCGAGTCTATTTTACCCATGCCCCACTCACATAGACCTAACCAATCCATTGTTTATTATCTTGATGTATTATCATAACTCACAGCTGGAACCACGTCCAGACTGAAATCTCCCTTTATTTCAGGTTCGTTGTCTCGCACTATCTCAGTCGCCAAATTGGCTAACCAAGGATGCCGCTTTGACTCGCACGGATAGAGACTCAAGTGGAACCTACCATAGCAACTGAGACTGAAATCAAACCACACAACAGGAGATACCCCTAATTGCTTATCAGATCGTTCAGCGTTTTCTAACGCAACGAACACGAATTCCAGTTCACGCGCATGCCGATAATATACAGCCACACTCGGCTGATCGACCGACACATACTGTGCCCTGCCAGACGAAACTTACGCATTCAAACCCGTACATTGCCAGAAATGACGCTAAATAACACTGAAGGCAAATGCATCAACACATACATATATTTGTCAGTGAAACAGCATAATAACGCTGAAGTCCATGCGGAGATTTTCCCACTTTATTATCCGTTACCACAGGTTATCCTTCCTCCGAACCGTAGCCGGCTGGAAATTGACTCTCCACTTCTCGAGAACCTTCCAGTTGCGCCTTCTTATTTCTGAATAGTACATGTTACTGGCCTTGAATCTAAACTTACCTTTTTATGGACTGCTGTTTCCCCCACATCCACCAGTTCACTTTCACGAAATTGGCCTCGTGTCCATTTGATTCAAAGCTCATTCCGTTTCTCAAACTCCGGTAAATCCGTCATTCAGGGTCTGCATTGTATTCATGGATCGCTATCCTCTTCGCATGCGTCGATTTTCCCTCTCTTCTTCTTGTTAAAAATTTACTCCATTTGCAGAACCTTAGTTGGCCTCCGGTTTCCTTGGCTTGCATCATTCTCGTTCATAATGCCTTCTTATCACTGCGTTAACGATTTCTTCGACATCTCCACCGCGCACCACTGCCTAGCCCGGATTCGAAACTGGTTTAAAACTGCCGCGCAAACCATTATCAGAATGATCCATTCAAACTGTTGCTGTCTATGTTTTTCCATCTCTGATACTCTCGACTTTCATACTTAGAATTTTGTGAATATTTCACCTTATTGAGTAACATGTTACACCATGATCATGCGTTAGCGCGTGCCCCTCGACCATGGCCGAGAAATATACCAATATTATTATTATTATTATGTCACTTGCTCTCAAGTAAAACGTTCCACCGGTATGGAAGTCCCCTAACCATTCCTGAGCCTGCCGATTTATACCAGATGACCTCAACTTGATTAGTAGAAGCCAATGGTTTATCGAGCCAAATGACTAGCTAAAGTCAAGTTTCCTCTCATCCACTGTTCCAGAGACTTCGTCTAGTAAGCTCGGAAGATTGTTTAGGCACGGTCCGTTTTCTGAGAAGTCCTTGGTGAGCCGGGAAATGCATATAATTTTATAGTAGGTGTTCGCAGACGTGCGCCCAGATGATCTTCCCTAACACTTCGCATGGGATGCAGGTTAGGCTAACAGGTCCATAGTTTACCACTTCAAAGCTGGGTCGCTCCTCATGTATAGCTACCACTGCTGCGTTTTTCCAGCCCCGTGGTAATCTTCCGTGGCCAAGGGCTGCCTTATATAACTTGTGCGCTGGAAGGGATAGAGCATCAGCCAACGGTTTAGCGATAGCAGGATGGATATTATCCGGCCCGGCAGGCTTATCAATATCTAACTCTTCCAGTTGTTTGCGTACGAATTCCTCTGAAAGATTTGAGTCTGTTATCTCCTTTGGCAGAGTCACCCCCCGAATTTTATCTGCACGGCTTCATCTATTCCGTGCGTACTACTGAAATACCCGCCCAGCGTGTCCTCTTTGCTCCGATTGTCTGCGGCCACTCTATGATCAGGAGTCATCCGCGGTCATACCGCATCTCTCAACGAGTCCTTAGACTTCACTTAGCTGTAGTACCACTTCGGATGCTTTTTGATATACTGGACCAGCTGCATTTCATACAAGCTTCGGGCAGATTTCTGGGGGTCCACTGTCCCATTTCTCTGTCTGATATAGCAAATTCAAGCCCGGCAACTCCCAAAAGCTATGAGGGGAGCCCATCCACCGTTTCTACGTTTGACTGACCTGCCCAGTGCAGCCATCTATTGCACCGGCTCGTCTCCACCCGTCATACTCCTCAAGGGAACAAGATCATTTAATAGGGTAGGTGGAGATTCTTTGATCAAATGGAAGCGCACTTCCGGACTAGCATCGTCCACTACGTCTTATATCAGATAAACAGCTTTATTGTGAAGCCTAGAAATTTTCATATTTAGGAAGCTTTTAACCAACAATGTGGATACTTCGGGTTGGCGCATGCAAAGAATGATTTCGACACCCACTTGGTCCCTCTTACCCAAAGGAGAGTAAACCGGGAGCTCCGCCACACCGTCCTCATAGTTCGTTATCGCTAGGTCCAACAAGGAAGATGGGCAGCCAGTAGTATATCTGGTATCCCCCCTCATGTGTTGGAACGGAGCATTCGAATGCAACCATTGCAGAAATCCTCTCTATTGGGTTCCCGGGGTAAGTTCCCCAACTACGTAGTCTGTGTGTTATACTTTGAAGCCCCCGTTTGTGAGGGCCCTGTTATCTTCCTTAACCAGCACGGCAAGTGCGTGGAGAAGTTTAGCTTCCTCTTCTCGGTTTGCACCCGAGGCCCCCCACACACAGACTAAATTCACCCCCCCCCCTTCGGGATTGTGAGCAAACCCACGCAAAGTTGGGCATCTCGAGTACAAACCATGGTCTGCGATTCCGGATGGTCCGCACTTACCCTAATGAGGGCGGCCACTCCTCCCTATACACAGCCATGCTACCTGTCCCGCATATAGACAGCAAACTCATTCTGCAATATTACCGGTAGGTAGTCATCTTAAGAGAGCCAAGTTACCGTAACGGCATTTATAGACTCATTTTTTCCCACTTGTTTCTAATACTACATGCTTGAGTACATAACACCACCGCTTTTGCCCCTTCGCTGACGTGTTTTATTGTTTACTACTGTCTGGTCCTCAGGCGCAAATCCCGAGACGACAGCAAGTGTTTGCACCGATCGTCTCTAGTGGTGTAGCTGGCGCCGGCTGGGGATCTAGTACTTCCGACGACTCCCAATCCATCTCTAGAGAAGATGCCAGCCCCGGGTTTACCTAAACTACGTCCACTATTCCTTGGTGTGCAAACGTTTATCTTAGTCTCACCTCCCCTCTTAGCCTATCTGCCCTACGTTTGTCATGAAATTTCTAAACTTTTCAAGAATTTCGTCTGTCCATTTTGTCGTCTGTAAAAAACTTGATCATGCTTCTGGCTTGCTTCAGGCGTCTCCCAAATAAGCTATTATTATTACTATTGTTATTAGTATTATCTGCGTGAGCTCTACTTCACCGTCGAGCAGGTTTTAGGACGACTTGTTCAGGGTTTCTTAATCTTCCACCGGAGGCTTCAAACCCTGCAGCAGGTCAACGATCAGTGAATGAGCTACTACTTGATCCTGCCCATTTGAATCCTCCAAAATTTCTCCATCCTACTATGTGCCGGTCTTGGAGGCCACGTGGCATATTCTTTATTTGCGCTCCTCGCTTGTCCACTGAAATATTAGATCAGATAGAGTTACCTTTGGCCATCGCTGCTAACTCTGCTTTCAGAGTAAAGTTCAGGCCGTTCCTAAAATATCTGGGAGGTAGACGAACAGCTTGAAAGAGACTCCAGTTCTACTAAAGGCAAACTTGATTGATAACCATCTAAAGATTCTGACACTAAAAACACGGATATTGCTCGTGAAACATCGTTCTGCATATGGTAACCATACAGGTAGCGAGACAGATGTTGAATAACCATTACTCCACCCCTGACTTCATCTCCGGTGGCTCTGTTTTCTTCTCCCCCCAGGAGTGCCAAAAGTAACACCTTCATTCCTGTCTCATTCCTCCCCTCACGAAGCCCATTTGAATGCCTTCCTCTGTGCCACAACATGCCTTCTCCTCAGTTCAGCTGGCAACAGGCCATTCCTGACACAATGCGAAGCCAAACTAACCTCAGAAAGACCTGATATACCAGAGCTTGGGCGAGAAACTTCCAACATCTGCGAGCAGAAAGGCTCGGTTTTCCTGCAGAGCATTGTCTAGTGACTGGGAATGGCTTGACCTTTTGTTGAGTAGGTCCACCATTCAAAGATTTCCAGGGGTATTGAGTACCATTGGGTAATATTAAGTTCTGCTGCATCCAGCCGATTGAACTTTCGAGCAGCTCATACCTACACTGTTGTTTGTAATATGAAATACTGATGAACGGAGCAAAGTTGCCCGAACTCCTCCACTCCACTAGTATCTTTTGACTGAATCCCTTAGATCCTCTCAGAAGCTGGCAACTACCACTGCCTACATGAAACCACTTGCTACTATTGATCGATAATAATAAATTAGAATACGCGGAATAGGTAGAGGTAGAAGACGAAGGGAGGATTACTAGGAAGTCCGAAGAGACGCAGCGGACAGACATTGTCCCTAGGTTGATTGGCCTACTGGGCCTAGTTCATTGCAAGCGTCAACAGGCCCCGTTTTATTTAGAGCATTGTAAATGGCTATGCATAGGTTTGAGCAGCCGGTCAAAATAGTACTTTGGTCTGCGCAGGCTGCTGTGGACTGCCGCCCGCATTAGGCTGTGTGGTGTTGGGTTGATATTAAAGCGAGTAAGTAAGTAAGGCAGCCCTCAATGACCTGGAGCAAAGCAGAACTACACCAAGTTGCATGAATCAAAACAATACGAGGCTTTTCAAGACCGGGAGTTCAGATTTTCGGGAGAAAAGGCAGGGAAAATGGGGCCAACTCCAGTTTATTGCGGGAAGATTACCCAGATCGGAGGTCAAATTACTGGTAGTAGAGTTTAAGGACGAAGATAAAGGGGAGACCGTACGCAGTGGGGTGTACTAGAGGACAGCTAATTAGGTAGAACCCGACTCAGGTGTATGGGCTCTGGTACCTGCAGGGGTTATTTTAACGGCCCAAGTGTGTGAATGCAATCTGTCAGAAACCTAGTCCGATGGATCAGCTAGATGGAGTCAGACCATGCCATTGTGGGTGGATATATGCAAGAAGCCGCTGTTGAGGTGATAGAACTACAGTTGTCAGAGGACCTAAAGGTAGATAAAATGTTTTGGGATACTTCGGTTTAATCCTGACAGTGGAAATGGTTTTCCAAACCAGCTTTTCTTGGACTCTTTGGCTAGCAGAGGAACACGAGAATTGCCTGGAGCTATGGGAACCATCAAGCATTTAACCAGTTCCAGGCAAAAGTGATACCTAGTATATGCTTCTTTTAGGTTATATGTGGTTTATTTTGTAGAACATAGTCAACTAAGAGGCTGCCATTGGCCGTGCAGTAAAGTTTTGGGATACGGTGCCCTGATCCAAACAACCGAACCCTTTTTTATGTGCTGGCTGCTCGGTGCCACTTTGACCGGTAAGGATGATAGCTCTGGGGACGGTCAGGAAGTGCTGCGGGGAACCCCTGAGCTGGGAGATAGGGACTTCCACGGGTGTCGACGGGGAGTTCTTTCCATAACTTAGAGGGTTTTATGAGAAGATGATAGATATCTGGGCCGGTCTTGACCCGGGAATGGAATGGGGGTGCCGTAGACGATAATGCAGGGCATACTTAATGAAGGGGTGGGGCTAATAGGCTCGGTACAGGGGAGGGCTAGGCAGCGGTACGGCTTAAACAGATATCACAGATTAAGCTTCACGCGAAGCAACCGTAAGGGGTCAAGATTAAGCAGGGTACTTTGACCCTTGCATCATTGACCGTAGGAAGCTTCCACTGGCTGTTTGGTGAGGGGCTCCGTACATTTTACGGAGAAATGTGGTTTGAGTTAGTGATGGCAGTGAGTGGTATTAGGAAGAGGCCTGACGGGGGGCTTGTCAACGATCAACCTGCTTTTGTTAATCAAGAAGCCTTGGCGATGAGACCGAGGGCTCTTCTCGCCTCAGCAATCTGGAGCAAAACACAACCAGAAAACCTAAAGTTACACAAGTAATGCAAACCTAGGTCACGAAATGACGAACTACATGGGGCGGGCGGGTATTAGACGAGCGGGGGGGGGGATCTTGTATCTTTTGGTCTTGTGTGAGCGTTTGTTGGCCAGGAACTTCATTCTTCAGGTTTGACGCTAATGGTGAGGTCCTCGTAGAAAGTGAGTTATATTCTCAAAGGAAGTCTGAATAACCTGACATTCGAATTCATAAGCAAGTTTCATTCTGTCGGCAAAACGAAATTGGTGCCGCAGTGAATTGAAGAAAACATGTCGTTAGCATGCAGCGGAAACAGTAGTGGCCCAAGAGCACTGCTGTGTATTACATCACTAGTGGCAGAAGCTGATTGTGTAGTGAGCTGGCTACTGGCAACCTTATCAGCTTTCGGCAAACGTGGGAGCAGGATCCCTTTGATGTACTTGATAAGCCTTTAAGCTTGTGGAGTTTTCTGCTTTTTGTTTTTTGCAGATGGGAAGCTATAACCCTCCACCAAAGACACCGATTCTTGCCTACTACAGGTTTAATTCATGGCCATCTGTGGAGGATGTTGGGGATTGTTCTGACAGATATGAGACCAGAGATCTCATACGCGCACTGTTTATAGCGTAGGCTGACCTGAGGAACTCGAGTGAGAGGTTTTGACACATCAGAAGCAATAAAATCTACCGATATAATCCGTCAGCTGCACCGGCAATCAGACTGCGAAAGACCATTTAGCAAGTAGTGCAAGAATGCTTCCGAAGAAACCTGTGTTGGCCAATGCGGATGAGTTTCTGATCAAGCGAACAGTTTGCCAACTGCCGCTGTACCAGTCCCGCTAATTTTACTGATATAGAAGGGGTTTGATTATTAGGGCCATAATTACTGAGGCCATAGAATGGTCACTTTTCATGTTAGGGATTGTTTTGGATGTCCTTAGTTGTTGAGGAAAGGCAATGTACCTCGGCGTTTGGTTAAATATATTAAGCTGCAGCACTCACACGTCGTTTCCACCTCGGCTTAGGGTTGTGAGTGGGATGCCGGCGGGACCGGTAAGCAATCGATGACGAATCCGCGATAGCGGCTTGGATGTGTTTTGAAGCGTAGACTCTAGGGAGCAAAGACTATGACAGAATAATGGCGCGACGTTACAAACGTCGGTAGGTGGATCACGTGCCGCGGAATCCGAGAATAAGGGGGAAGTGTCTTCAGCAATTGCCACGGAGGATGCGATACCAACGTTCTTCAGTGGTGAACATGCTGTACTTGAAGGTTACCGTTCGTCTCTAAACCACAGTAACCCGGATAGTTTGGAAGATTTTATATGGCTCCTTAAAATTTTGTGTTCTTGCTTCGAGCAACGTTGTTGGAGGCCTGCTGGTCATTCTGAGAGGCGAATTATCTGCATGCCAACTTAGACCTCTAAGAATTTTAAATGAGCCACACAAGTTTCCCGGAATGTACTTGTCATCCTTTTGAGGGCTAGTCCACATGGCTTTCTCCGTTTTTGTGGTGCCGAAATCCTAGTTGGTGTGAGCATGGGACATGTGTAGAATTGGTCGAACTCAAATTCTGGGTCATATTTCACGAAGAATTTGCCCGGCTTTTCGCGTGAAGTGTAGTAACTGGTTTAGTCTAATTTACAGAAAGCATCAACTGTCGGGGCTTAAGAAGGTTGGAGTTATGCTGAGTGGCAAAACGTTCGCAGAACACCATCTTGCGGTCGCCATGGGGAAGTAATCTGAGCAACATACCAGGTATCTCTAGAGTGAAAATTGGGTCAAGTAACTTGTTCTTCCCGGATGAAGAATTTACTTGTTAGTTCCAGGGGCTCGGCTCGATGAAGTGAGCAAAATCTGTTACCTTTTTGTCCCCGAAAAGTTTCGTCCGCAGGTGCTAGGGAAAATAAATCAACAGCGATCAGATGCTGGCCTGTAGAATCAGGGTAAAATAGTTGGAAGCTTGAGCGGGCAGATTAAGTTCGGTCACGGTACTATTTGTGGGCTGGTAAATGCAGCCAAAATATGAAGACGAGTCCCACATTGGGATGGTGAACAGAATGAACTCCGGTATGATATCAAGGTTTGACGGGAGAAGGGGTACGTGAGGAATTTTAAGGTAATGTAGATGATGCGCACTCCACCACGACCGATTCTATCAGTTACAAATATCTGGTAGCCCGGAGGTGGGACTTGGTCGATCGAGTTGGAGAGAAGAGTATGATGTCAAAACACTTTGACCGAGAAATACACCAGAGGGAACTGAGTTAGTTTAAGATTCAGCGAACGGTAAAAATGAGAAGGGGCTAGCGACACTGCTGAGAATTGGAGGGCTGAATTTTCGAGGTCAGCAGGTCAGACCCTGGCTCATCTTTCTGAGGTCTGAGCATAACAGTCAGAGACGGTTCAAGGCGAAATCCAGAGGTTTCACAAACCAACAAACCTGTAAAACTGTGGTGTAAAGAAGTGCTTAGCAGACTGATACCGGATGTAGCCAGATTTACGAAAGTGTAGAAAAATTAGAGAGACTGTCTATGTACGGCTTCGTATTCTGGAGAAAAACAAATTTGCACAAAGTGGATTGAGAGGTAGACATGGGGAGGGATATGGCGGTGGTGTTACTGAACCATGGGAAATGGAACTTTAGAGTTTGTAGCTCAAACCTTGAAAGACATTACTGAATATCGTTTTCTGAAGGGATATATGGTGCATACCTTCATTGGTGGCGCCAGAAAGAACCAGCCGGAGTTCATTTTTGAGCGGGTTTGAAAGAAGTAGAAGGAGGACTGGGCGACGGTGGAGGTGGGCAACGGGCAGACCAGATGTGGAGGGGGTTAAAGGGGGAATATTCAACTCACAATGGCGGTCTCGGAATAGCATTTGCGTCGAGGCGCAGGTAGCCTCGCAGGGGGAGGGCCAGATGAGCGGTACTCTGAGTAACTGTAAGAGGCTGTGTAGTCGGAGTTGTTAGGGGGTTTGGACGAGCAGGGCGTGGAAGAAGAGGAGGGTGGAGGTATACGGGCCGAAACCGATGGTTATGGTATAACACTCGGCAATCAAAGAGAACATGACGATCCTCCCAAAGCTGGGAAGCCAAAAGAGTAGGTGGTTCAGACGGCGCAGCTATGGGTGTTTTTGTAGAGTGTGGTTGGATTCTTGCAGGCACAAATGAGGGGGCTGACTACACATAAGGGGATGCAGAGTAGATGCGGGGTCTCCCTCATTGCACAGAAGAGGGATATGGTGAGTGGGGTTGGGCTGTTTCAGTTTATTGTACTCCTAGAGCGTTGCGTTTCCAGTAGTGGAATTACAAGGTCGGTTGACCCTGCGGCCAAGTAGTGAGTGGGAAGGCGATGGTAGCGTGGATGGTGCTTAAGGGATAAACTTGAAAGATATTGACATATGTGGATCGGTTAGCGAGCGAGTATTACTTCGAGGTAAGTAAGTGGGTTGTGTTGTTCGGGGTGGCCCGGCCGAGGTATCTAAATTGGAGAATCTCTCTTATTTTGCCGGTGGTGGTGGTGGGGGTGGGGATTCAAGCCTGTGGTCTGCTTTGCAATTGTGTTTCCTATAGGTAGCAGGATAAGGAGAGCTTAGGGTTTCCTGGTGTTGATAGTACGAAGGAAGTATCAGGCTCTCGGTCCAGATCAACATTTGGGGCTTGTGGAAACTGGATGGATTGGAGGACCAGGCAATATAATAGATGAACTTTCACAGTACAGCTTTTGCTGGCTTCTTTAGCCGCGGTACAGATGGGAAGGAAAGGTTCGCTCCTCTAGACGAGCAGTGACAGCTGTGGCATATGGTCCGGTTCTTACAGACAAATTACTGTTGGCTTGTATCGTTGGAGCTGAAAGACTCATCGATGGCTGGCCAATTTTCTCGACGTACGATGACCCCTCATCACCGGGAGATCTAGAACCCATTGTTTTGCCACTGTTAAACTCCAATCCAACGGATGTCAGTGGTGAACTAACTCTTATACCAAGGTATGCCAAAGGTTAGTTTCAGCAGCGGCAGTTAGTTTTGATTTCAGAAAACGCTTATAACCGGAGTGCCTACCGGTTTTGTGGTTGTTCCACGTATGGCTGTCGCCTTAGCGCAAATAGTGAATCGGTGATTTGGTCTTATTTTTGTAGCTGTAAGCGCAACCAAGGGCAGTTGGCCAAGGGAGTTATCGATGAGGTATTTCCTGGTGCCGATGAACTCGTCGTAGGGTGTTCTTTCACAATGGTGGGGTCTGAGCTGAAGTCAAGGTCAGCATGACGTGTAGATCAGGTTGTCTCGTTTTCCGCTTTTCCATCCTTTAGGCTTGGTTTTTATCGCACCTAGTAGTATTGGTCATTCACACTGAATCGTCAAGCCGTCCGTGGTAATAACTGCAACTCACTCACTCACTGTGCGTCCACGAAAACCGCACGAAACTCTTTACCAGGAAACCTGAATATACACCTACCACAAATCATCCGATCTATAAATACTTAGCGAGTGTTGGCTAAATCACCTGTTTTATCCACCGTCTAGCCCCTCAATGAAACCCTAATCCCCTTCGTCCATACAGTGAAAGCACCCATTCAACCCTGTTAGGAATCATCTTAGGTGACTTCCCATGGAATTTTATCTATATTTCGTACCTCGGCCCTTTGCATTCGCCGAACGACCAACGAAACTAGTAGTCTGTCCGAAGCCACTCGTCACAGTGCGCAACCCCAAAAGAAGCAGACCAGCCAGTAAGATTTTGCCACGCGTAGATTACGTCTCTCAGCCACCACGCCGTGCTCCGTCTCAGTAACGAACATCCATGATGACGCACGTGGCAAGATTGGCAGCCCCTTACAATGCGGCAGCTCACTCGAATCGGAAATTTAAGCTCTTGACAGAGCCATCAGAATTCCGACTCCACCTCCCCAACTTCTCGAGCCCTCTATGAAAACCACGGACCGTAATTCAGTCGCCGTGCCTACCTTTATTGTCTGGATATCTTCGAAGATTTCAAAAGGAGTACGAAATTTTAATGAGGCCTTGTATTCACCTTTTCTAGTGAAGTCCCCCTCAAAGTAGTCAGTAGTACCTCGCTAAAGTCCGATAACATGAAACGGGTGATATGCTGCAGCAGCAGGCACGGACCGAAATGACTGGCGAAGCACAGCCAATCAGATAATTTTACTACAGACAAGACACGAAGGTTGCTGAGAAGAAAGAAGCACCCGGACAGGTAAACTGGTGGATGAACACAAGGCACGAGAAATGGAATGTGCTTTGGGGTTGGGGCAAGGGAACTGGAGAGAGGTGTACTTGCAGACATTTGTACAAGAGGATGGAGCTGGAGTACTCTAATCGGGGCACTGCCGAAATGGAAAGATCTACAGGAGAATCGCGGACACAAGCAAGGAAAATATATAGCTGGTGATTGGATAATAAATGTGGCTGCTAGAGATGCAAAGTTTGGATCAGCGAGTTTTAACATGGGAATTGGACATGGCTGCCTGTGAGACTGCTGGGTACTGGCACTAGGCGTGAGAAGAGAGAAGGAGGGAGGATTTGACATAAATTTGGGCTCTGAGGCTTAAGAACGCCATCAATGAGCTTTATGAGCATAGGGTTATGCCAAGTGAATGGAGACTAGGAGCCTAAAATGACGACATGGCAGGAAAGATAAAGATTGGCGGCCGTAGGCAGAGTAAAGCGAGTGGGGCGATAATGACGTACAATGAGAAGTGACATAGTGAGAGTCGGTTGAAGCAAAGAAAATGTGGGTAGGTGTGCGTGCCGAGGTATAGCGGCAAAAGTAGAGGTGATGAGGGTGAAGACGAGGGCGAAAGGTGAGCGTACCGTGGCGGAGCAAGGCAGGTAGAAGCTCGCGGTCTGCAACAGAGAGCATTGGATGCTGTAGAGCGAAGAGAGTTAGAGCATGCAGTCCGCAACCGGGGCTATTGGGTGGAGCTGACAGTGCGCTGGAAGCTCAGCCTTAAACACTTCATGAAGTGAACACAGGATGTGTGATCCACCAGCGTAATTGCGCTCGTACATCGTTGCAGACGGCCTACAAGCCAGGCGTGCGCCGGTCAAAGTGGTGGACCTGACCGCGCCCCGCACCCTTGGGAATGGCACCAATGTTAATTGGTGGTTATGCATATGGGGCGTAGTTCAACTATGAATGTTTAGGATCCGCGGTCAGATGTTCATGTTGCGAGGGGTCTCAGAGAGCCAAGCCAGCGGTTGGTAAAATACCACATAGCGTAGTTTTCCGGGCACGCATATAACGGGAGTGATCTACATGGCGCTAGGGCAGTTGACCAGAGATTAGGGTGACATGCACATAAAAGGGGAACTGAAAAAAGGTTAGGAATAAAGAAAGGCAGTCAGGTAGGCCTCCGCTATGGATTAACTGTTGCCAGAAACAAATAAAAACCAGGAAAGGACGAAACACAAGGATACCTAATACTACCGGAGAAAGGGGAAACAGGGGGTAGGAAAACGATGGCATTTCAGTCCCGTTCACTCATTGCGGGAATGGCCACAGCTAGTCAAGAGTTGGGAATTTAGTCAGATAGATGAAACTGTCCATCGTTGATCATGTCCTCAGTTGAGGTGAGCAAGGTCTGCGAACAAGTTGACCTTTGAAGTGGAGGCCCCACTTGTATATTATATCCTGAGCTTTGCGCATACTAGATCACTGAAGTGCATGTGTAACGTTGGGACATGGAACGAGTGGCGGTAGAAATTTGGGCCTGACCTGAGAAGCTCGAATGGTGATGGGCAACTTACTACAGAACTTGGAATAGACAAGAAGGAAAAAACTTGACCGTTGGGCCGATCTAGATATACTAGAGGAGACAGTAAAAGGCCCGTCCCGGCGAGAGTAACGGGTTTCACGTGGGAAGCTTACTGGGTTAAGGGAAGAAGACCGGTCATGCAGCAGGTTATGCGAGAAGGCTTAGTTTAGTCTCAAGCGGAGGAGCCAGAGTTGGTCAAGACTTAGATGTTGGCATAGTCCTCCATAGTTTAAAGACGTGGACCGACCGAGTGGTTGTTTTGTAAAAGGCCTTTGTATGCTTTCTAGCGCAACTCTGTCAAATTTTCCCATGTTGGAAGAGCTTATTGGGCAATATTCAAGCAAAGGCCTGACTTGGGATTTGAAGATGTAGGTGTTACTTCACCGGAGACGAAAAGAGCGAGAGAGAGGGGCTGCACCTCTTCTAGCCTTGGCCGCTTGGATTGCGGCGAGCTCAGAGAAGTTAAGGGAGCTAGAATAGTTGAGGCCCAAATTGCGGATGGCAGGTCGGATCGCCATTGGGGACCCACCATGAGTTAAGTATCCGGGGGGCAACTGAAATCTGTAGGTTAGGACCTCGCGCTTGTCAGTGGAAAAAATCCTCATCCGGAAGTGACACCAGCCGTCAAGTGCAGAGATATCCTCGGAAAAGTTGCGAACGGTAGGGGTAGCATCATAAGAATTTTAATAGTAGACTATTTTTATATCACCTGCAAACAAGAATGGCGTGCCATGGTGTAATAGATCCGATGCATCATTACAGAACATTGGAAATAGGAGAGGACCCAATACACTACCTCGTATAACTCCAATTGTAACAGGTTTCGGGCTAGATGTAAGCCCTTTGGTGAGGGCCACTTGCGAACGACGAATGACATAAGACTACAGCTAAGAAAGCAATTGGTCAGTAATGCCAAATAAACGCAATTTAGCGATGCGAGGAGGGTGTGGAACACGGTCGAAAGCTTTTGAGAGACCTAAGTAGACAACGACTGATGCCTACTCGCTATCAACAGCCTTAGTGACCAGGATGAAGAGGTCGAAACGGCATATGGTGCATGGTCTCGATTTGAGAAACCCGAGCTGCCTATTGCGAAGAAGGGTTGAAGCGAGAAGATGAGTAGTAAGGCTGTCTCTGCAATGGGTTCCATTATTTTGAAAATGAAAGGGTGTGAATAATGGGAGGGCACTGAGCAAGTTCTTGGACGGGTCCTATTTGAGTCATGGATTGACGACCAAACGCTTCCAGGTCGGCGGTACCAAACTGGATCGCGGTGACAAAGTAAATAGGTCCAGTAATGGAAGTGGAATGTCCGATCCACCGTTACTGTTTGCAGCTGGAAGTAACCCACCTGGTCCAGGATGCTCAGAAGATTTGTGTTGTGAAATGGGCCCTAAAATAATATTTACCTCAAATATGAGGTAGATGGAGGAGAGCTGGTGATATCAGAAGGATTCGGGGGAGGGCGTAGTCCGAGCAGGGGGCCATGGAATCGGCGAATTAAAAGTTGAAGGCTCAGCCGTATCAAAAAAGGAGGAGGTCGAAGTTTTATTCGGTTACACAAAGTACTTAATAGTGATATCGGCTGTCGTATTCCTAGATTTAGGTAGAAGTGACAGTTTCAATGCTTTATTGGGGAGCCTCAGAGCTTTGACTTCTCCATTGCAAAGCTGATCTTCCCTGAGGTCCCGGATACCATCAGTAAAACATGTTATTCTCATAGGAAAGGAGAAGTCGTGGTTCTGAAGATAAAGACTTTGCATCTAAAGGTACTTTTGTGGGAAGGAGGCGAGTTTGGATTTCCTAAGTAAAATGTTTTGGACAGTTGGACTAAACTTCAAGAAGCAATTTCCTACGTCAAGGCAAAAGTAGTCAGCCGCCTGTTGAGGGTCAGCCTTTAGAAAAACAGCTCCAATCTTGGTTACGGATGAAAGTGGGTAGTGGGCTCCAACTTGAATGGAGTGAATAGATGACTGGGGTCAGACTACCTGATGGATAAGGATGGAACGAAAGATTACTTACTACTATCTTATGGTCGCTATCCAGAAATTTATGCAGAACGGAAACCGAAAAGTTGGAAACGTGTGAGTGAATGTAAGATCTAAGATGTTGGCTTTTCTAGCAGGAGTTGTAAATTATTGCATCCAACTCTGAATGTTGGGGGGCTGTAGGGTTCTTCCAGGACATTTTAGGCCAGGTAAAATCACCGGCTGCGATTTTTGCTGCCGGAAGCAGTATTGAAAGATAGTTAAAGGCTTCCAGTAAAGGAGATAAATCTGCAGTAGTAAAGGAGGGCGGGCGATAGACACAAACAATGTGGAAGACTATAGTTTAGAACCGAATTTTGAGCCATAGAGAATCCGGAATAAAGCAGAGTATGACACGTCTAAAAGGTTGCTAATAGGACTCGCTGTACGAACATCAGGCATCTACCTCCGCGTCTGTCAATTCTATTTCCTCTGGAAACCTTGTACACCTCAAGCAGAATTTCGCCTGTGGGAGCGTGCTGCGTGAGCCAGGTTTCAGTATTATGGATGATATACGGACTTATTGTTATGGCATAGTGTTTTGCTTGATGAGGCATATTTAGGATAGACCGGGAGTTAAATAAAATACAGGATAACCCATTCACGTGGAAGTGAGTGCCTGAGCTAGGTAAAGTAGGGGAGTTTTTGGGCGGAGAAATGGCCCGGGGAGTGGCGTTATTTGAAGTTATCACTGAAGAAGAAAAGTGGTCTTTGGACACCTTCACCATGGCTTCAGAGGATTCGGCCGCGGAAGACCCGGAAACCACCAATTTCGGGATATTACGAAGTGAATGGGACCTTTGACTCAGTAGCCTGCCATTTGTCCTGGTTCTTTGGGATCGTTAGATGCTTGAGTATGGTGACAGAATATGTGGTTACGGAATATAAAGGCTTTTCCACGTGACAACCCTGGCAGTGGTTGGTGTTGTGTGGTAGGAGAAGGCCTCAGAGTGTAGGGACTATGAGAGTGTGGGGTGGCAAAGCCACCCGTTGATGCGGTTTGCTAGGGCTGGGTAGGATGGAAATCGGAGGTTGGTAGAGGGGGTATATGAAAGTTATTTTAGAAGGAGGGAGTGGGAATACGTAATAACACCTAGTTGGTCTGTGAAGCTCGGAGCGCTATCAAAGGTGTAGACTGCTCGCAAGGTGCTGGTATTGGAGGGTGGTTAATTGAGGCTAGAATAAAGAGGAAACTGAAAGCCACAGAGTGGTGGGAGTTCACACCGATGGAATTCGTGAGTGTATCTTGCATGTAAGAGGACTGCAGTGGGGTGGGCAATGGTGGAACAAATCGAAAATTTCGGTACCTTAATGAGACGAAAGGGCTGAAAGGGGGAGGCACAGAAAGGTTAGGAAATGGTGAGTTAGGCAGACGCAGGGTGAAGTGGGTTGCAGGTGTCGTCCGCATAAAAGCGCGCGGAGCTGGGATTTCGCTGAGAGAAAATACAGTTTGAGAAGTTCCGTTTGGAACAGGATTCGAAGTCCCCGGCATTAGTGACATCCTACAAAGGTATCTTTTTGATTCTAGTTTTTACAAGACCATCGGAGTTTTGCCTGGCGATATAAGGAGATTGCTGCCCAGGAAACCGGACTTTTAAGTTTATAGAAGGGATGGAGGGCGGGTTGCCGAGTTTTGGATCTACTGCCAGGGGTGTCCGTTCGTAACGACAATCTGCCTTGGGGACTGAGTACAAAGCGGGACCAACGTTTGGCCCCTGGATGATAAGTCAGATAGCAACGACGAAACTTTGTCCTTAGGGAGGCTCCTCCTCAGCAGTTAGTTTGTGGGGGTAAGCCCCGAGGGCTGACGGGTCTGATTTGCACGAGAAGGACCTGGCAGTAATACGGTGCGGTCCATCAGCTAAACGGTAGGAACAAGACCGACCATGCATTGGTTTATGTGTCACCTCGAGAGAGCGGGGCAATGTTGTTTGACTACGGAGGCTACGCGATTCAGGCAGCCGTTTTTGATGCACGGGGCTAAGCTGTCTGACAGGACTCAGTAAATTCGAACCCTAGGCATCTATGACATTGTCGATGAGTCCATTAACTTGGAGGGTGGTTGATTCGGAGAAGGTTTGGGCATCGCCTTACGGTCTACATCAAATGAATGTTGGCTGGCAGATGTTATTTGCATACAGCTGGTAGGTAGAATGCAGGAGATAGGTGAAATTGTGGCGGATTCCTGCCCAGGATTTTTGGGAGAGTTTCACTTTTTCAGCACTTTTCTTTGCAGAGACCTTTTGTCAGATGCTTTTCCTATGTTTCGTATGGTGAGTTAACAGCAATAAAGTTTCTTTTATGAATAAATCCACTGGCTGTCACCGAGTTCCAATATTGGAAAGGCAAGGGGCACTGGTGTCTTTATGTTCGTTTTTTGTAGCCTGCTGCTGCGGCATATCACCCGTTTCATGTTATCGGACTTTAGCGAGGTACTACTGACTACTTTGAGGGGGACTTCACTAGAAAAGGTGAATACAAGGCCTCATTAAAATTTCGTACTCCTTTTGAAATCTTCGAAGATATCCAGACAATAAAGGTAGGCACGGCGACTGAATTACGGTCCGTGGTTTTCATAGAGGGCTCGAGAAGTTGGGGAGGTGGAGTCGGAATTCTGATGGCTCTGTCAAGAGCTTAAATTTCCGATTCGAGTGAGCTGCCGCATTGTAAGGGGCTGCCAATCTTGCCACGTGCGTCATCATGGATGTTCGTTACTGAGACGGAGCACGGCGTGGTGGCTGAGAGACGTAATCTACGCGTGGCAAAATCTTACTGGCTGGTCTGCTTCTTTTGGGGTTGCGCACTGTGACGAGTGGCTTCGGACAGACTACTAGTTTCGTTGGTCGTTCGGCGAATGCAAAGGGCCGAGGTACGAAATATAGATAAAATTCCATGGGAAGTCACCTAAGATGATTCCTAACAGGGTTGAATGGGTGCTTTCACTGTATGGACGAAGGGGATTAGGGTTTCATTGAGGGGCTAGACGGTGGATAAAACAGGTGATTTAGCCAACACTCGCTAAGTATTTATAGATCGGATGATTTGTGGTAGGTGTATATTCAGGTTTCCTGGTAAAGAGTTTCGTGCGGTTTTCGTGGACGCACAGTGAGTGAGTGAGTTGCAGTTATTACCACGGACGGCTTGACGATTCAGTGTGAATGACCAATACTACTAGGTGCGATAAAAACCAAGCCTAAAGGATGGAAAAGCGGAAAACGAGACAACCTGATCTACACGTCATGCTGACCTTGACTTCAGCTCAGACCCCACCATTGTGAAAGAACACCCTACGACGAGTTCATCGGCACCAGGAAATACCTCATCGATAACTCCCTTGGCCAACTGCCCTTGGTTGCGCTTACAGCTACAAAAATAAGACCAAATCACCGATTCACTATTTGCGCTAAGGCGACAGCCATACGTGGAACAACCACAAAACCGGTAGGCACTCCGGTTATAAGCGTTTTCTGAAATCAAAACTAACTGCCGCTGCTGAAACTAACCTTTGGCATACCTTGGTATAAGAGTTAGTTCACCACTGACATCCGTTGGATTGGAGTTTAACAGTGGCAAAACAATGGGTTCTAGATCTCCCGGTGATGAGGGGTCATCGTACGTCGAGAAAATTGGCCAGCCATCGATGAGTCTTTCAGCTCCAACGATACAAGCCAACAGTAATTTGTCTGTAAGAACCGGACCATATGCCACAGCTGTCACTGCTCGTCTAGAGGAGCGAACCTTTCCTTCCCATCTGTACCGCGGCTAAAGAAGCCAGCAAAAGCTGTACTGTGAAAGTTCATCTATTATATTGCCTGGTCCTCCAATCCATCCAGTTTCCACAAGCCCCAAATGTTGATCTGGACCGAGAGCCTGATACTTCCTTCGTACTATCAACACCAGGAAACCCTAAGCTCTCCTTATCCTGCTACCTATAGGAAACACAATTGCAAAGCAGACCACAGGCTTGAATCCCCACCCCCACCACCACCACCGGCAAAATAAGAGAGATTCTCCAATTTAGATACCTCGGCCGGGCCACCCCGAACAACACAACCCACTTACTTACCTCGAAGTAATACTCGCTCGCTAACCGATCCACATATGTCAATATCTTTCAAGTTTATCCCTTAAGCACCATCCACGCTACCATCGCCTTCCCACTCACTACTTGGCCGCAGGGTCAACCGACCTTGTAATTCCACTACTGGAAACGCAACGCTCTAGGAGTACAATAAACTGAAACAGCCCAACCCCACTCACCATATCCCTCTTCTGTGCAATGAGGGAGACCCCGCATCTACTCTGCATCCCCTTATGTGTAGTCAGCCCCCTCATTTGTGCCTGCAAGAATCCAACCACACTCTACAAAAACACCCATAGCTGCGCCGTCTGAACCACCTACTCTTTTGGCTTCCCAGCTTTGGGAGGATCGTCATGTTCTCTTTGATTGCCGAGTGTTATACCATAACCATCGGTTTCGGCCCGTATACCTCCACCCTCCTCTTCTTCCACGCCCTGCTCGTCCAAACCCCCTAACAACTCCGACTACACAGCCTCTTACAGTTACTCAGAGTACCGCTCATCTGGCCCTCCCCCTGCGAGGCTACCTGCGCCTCGACGCAAATGCTATTCCGAGACCGCCATTGTGAGTTGAATATTCCCCCTTTAACCCCCTCCACATCTGGTCTGCCCGTTGCCCACCTCCACCGTCGCCCAGTCCTCCTTCTACTTCTTTCAAACCCGCTCAAAAATGAACTCCGGCTGGTTCTTTCTGGCGCCACCAATGAAGGTATGCACCATATATCCCTTCAGAAAACGATATTCAGTAATGTCTTTCAAGGTTTGAGCTACAAACTCTAAAGTTCCATTTCCCATGGTTCAGTAACACCACCGCCATATCCCTCCCCATGTCTACCTCTCAATCCACTTTGTGCAAATTTGTTTTTCTCCAGAATACGAAGCCGTACATAGACAGTCTCTCTAATTTTTCTACACTTTCGTAAATCTGGCTACATCCGGTATCAGTCTGCTAAGCACTTCTTTACACCACAGTTTTACAGGTTTGTTGGTTTGTGAAACCTCTGGATTTCGCCTTGAACCGTCTCTGACTGTTATGCTCAGACCTCAGAAAGATGAGCCAGGGTCTGACCTGCTGACCTCGAAAATTCAGCCCTCCAATTCTCAGCAGTGTCGCTAGCCCCTTCTCATTTTTACCGTTCGCTGAATCTTAAACTAACTCAGTTCCCTCTGGTGTATTTCTCGGTCAAAGTGTTTTGACATCATACTCTTCTCTCCAACTCGATCGACCAAGTCCCACCTCCGGGCTACCAGATATTTGTAACTGATAGAATCGGTCGTGGTGGAGTGCGCATCATCTACATTACCTTAAAATTCCTCACGTACCCCTTCTCCCGTCAAACCTTGATATCATACCGGAGTTCATTCTGTTCACCATCCCAATGTGGGACTCGTCTTCATATTTTGGCTGCATTTACCAGCCCACAAATAGTACCGTGACCGAACTTAATCTGCCCGCTCAAGCTTCCAACTATTTTACCCTGATTCTACAGGCCAGCATCTGATCGCTGTTGATTTATTTTCCCTAGCACCTGCGGACGAAACTTTTCGGGGACAAAAAGGTAACAGATTTTGCTCACTTCATCGAGCCGAGCCCCTGGAACTAACAAGTAAATTCTTCATCCGGGAAGAACAAGTTACTTGACCCAATTTTCACCCTAGAGATACCTGGTATGTTGCTCAGATTACTTCCCCATGGCGACCGCAAGATGGTGTTCTGCGAACGTTTTGTCACTCAGCATAACTCCAACCTTCTTAAGCCCCGACAGTTGATGCTTTCTGTAAATTAGACTAAACCAGTTACTACACTTCACGCGAAAAGCCGGGCAAATTCTTCGTGAAATATGACCCAGAATTTGAGTTCGACCAATTCTACACATGTCCCATGCTCACACCAACTAGGATTTCGGCACCACAAAAACGGAGAAAGCCATGTGGACTAGCCCTCAAAAGGATGACAAGTACATTCCGGGAAACTTGTGTGGCTCATTTAAAATTCTTAGAGGTCTAAGTCGGCATGCAGATAATTCGCCTCTCAGAATGACCAGCAGGCCTCCAACAACGTTGCTCGAAGCAAGAACACAAAATTTTAAGGAGCCATATAAAATCTTCCAAACTATCCGGGTTACTGTGGTTTAGAGACGAACGGTAACCTTCAAGTACAGCATGTTCACCACTGAAGAACGTTGGTATCGCATCCTCCGTGGCAATTGCTGAAGACACTTCCCCCTTATTCTCGGATTCCGCGGCACGTGATCCACCTACCGACGTTTGTACCGTCGCGCCATTATTCTGTCATAGTCTTTGCTCCCTAGAGTCTACGCTTCAAAACACATCCAAGCCGCTATCGCGGATTCATCATCGATTGCCTACCGGTCCCGCCGGCATCCCACTCACAACCCTAAGCCGAGGTGGAAACGACGTGTGAGTGCTGCAGCCTAATATATTTAACCAAACGCCGAGGTACATTGCCTTTCCTCAACAACTAAGGACATCCAAAACAATCCCTAACATGAAAAGTGACCATTCTATGGCCTCAGTAATTATGGCCCTAATAATCAAACCCCTTCTATATCAGTAAAATTAGTGGGACTAATATATATCTCTCGACCTTCAAATGTCTTCAATTGGACCAATCAGATACTCCATTCGACCTTGCCTTTCGAATTTCTCGGGCATCCACTGAGATCCGCTCTAGGGTTCATTTAAAATTCCCACACTTTGTTTTGGTGTGCATACACTTGTCAAACATTTATCCCTCTTCAATCTCCCTTCTAAGTCTACCTATCCTACTTTGTCATGCGCATTTCCACATTCTCATGAATTTTGTCTGCACAACCTATGGTTTGTAAGAATTTGATCATGCACCTGGCATGGCTGCGGCGCTTCCGAAATGAACTATTATTTTTATTGTGACAATAACGAAGCTTCCCGTCAAGGTGTTTGATCAGCGATTTGACCATAAGGCTTTGAATCGAAGGGGAGGATTTAAAATAACCTGGGTTCTCGAACCAAGCTGAAATTCGCCTGTAACGTGAACAGTCTTCTTAAATGAGAGTACTAATCCGTCTTTGGGAAAATTGTACCGGTTTTGGTGGCCGGTTTGAGTTTATTTATGAAGACTGCGGGACTAGATGGTGTTCATCCCACTTCTTTAAAACCGCTGACGGGGGCTGTCTTGCTACCACAGCATTTTACCAAGTTTACAGATGCAGGCAACTAAAATCTGACCGGAGGTATGCTCATCTGGTTCACCTCTAGGAAGGACGTGGACTGGAGGTGATTTCGAAATGCCACAACTCTGCATTCAATTTTTCCGCTTTTCGCTGCCTTCAGTTGGTTTTGTAGCACCTCCGGGACCATCGGATGTTAAAAATACACTCTAATTGATTTCAGCGGCCAGTCTGTTCTTTGACCCGCCGGTGTCTTAAGTTGTTTCTTTTAGATGAAGCATTTTCCGCACAAAAGGTATGGTGCATACAATATGGTGAAATGCAAACAGCTGCGTCATCATTGGTGTGGACTGCAGTAACTGCTTTTGTTGTAGAATCCTCCTGGCTCATAATACGGAGAGAAGTCACTAAACTAATGCCTTACTGCTTCCCGTTATTCTTGGATGGCGCAGCAAAAGCCTTAATTGGTTTATTCGCGAGCTCAGGAGTGACGTCATCAGTAGAGACTACGTAAAGCATCGTTCCCATGACACCGGGGACGAGCAGGGGAGACTAATCCACCCGAGACACAAGCTCATCCACGAAAACGTTGAAAACAAAGTTTTCAAGATGTGCATACTAAAGTCTTCGCTACTTCATCAAAAAGGTCTTTTACACATTTGAGATTGAACCCGCCTGAAAAAGATTGTACCGCCCGCGTTAGAAAAAGAAAAACGTGCTGAAAAAAGGGTACAGAAACCAGAGGTACTTGCCGGTCAGTAATTGTTTGTGTATTTGGCGGAGGCGACCCACTACCCCGTGTGGATGTTACCCTCGTGTTGCGACCCTCCACTCAGATGAGGTCATTAAGGAAGTAAAAAGCTAGAACTTCATTACTCCGCCAGACCAGATGATATTCATCCGGCCCCACGCATAGGTTGGCTAGCGAACCCGAAACGTCCGGCACCTTCAGTCTCTTGGCACTCACCGGAAGTTTGCCTCGCGAATAAAAGTCTGCGGTTATCCACTCTCTGCAGGAAAAGTGGTTGCTTGAGGTAACTTACGGCCAAAGCCGGCTGAAACTAGCCTGCTTTGTGGGAAAGACGATAGGCAGGCCAGAGCCTGCTTAAATGAACTTGAGTCGCTCATGTGCCTGTGCCACATCCAGAGCGGCTCTAATCCAGAGAATTCGCGTGTCTCGAGCCGGCTACTGGCGGGCGAAAGGCCGGAAGAGGATGCGAAGGACGATCACGGGAGGGATGTGGTCTGAGTTGATTTCAGAAAGGACTTCAGCAAGGTGACACACGACCAACTGCTGGAAGAATTCAAGACATTTATTATTAATAATAATAATAAAAGTATATTTCTCGGCTATGGTCGAGACACACGCGCAGGCCCATGATCATGGTGTACAGCATTACTCAATAAAATGAAATATTCACAAACTTCAGGTATAAAAGTCAAAAGTGCCAGCTGCAGAAAAACATAGCCAGCGATAGTTTATATGGATCGCTCAAATAGTGGTTTGCGCGCCAACTTTGAACCGGTTTCGGTTACGCGCTGGGCGTTGGCGCACCGCGAGGGTATCGAATAGGTCGTTCATTCGTACTGCTAGAGGTGCATTATCAACGAAAATGATGCAAGCCATGGAAAACGGAGGATTACCGGGTATCTGCAAACAGCGAAAATTTGAATAGGGAGAAAATAGGCTGTATGGAAGTACACTAGGGGAAATTGATGCATGCGAAGAGAATAGCAAACCATGAAGCTGATGCAAACCCTGAATGTCGGTTCTTCTGGGGTTCAACAAAAGGAATGAGTTATGAAACAAGGAGACATGAAAGCAATTTTATGAGTGCCCATTTTTGAACTTTGGTGGGCGTGGAAGGAGCAGAGGTCCATATGAGAGTGAGTAAAATTTCAGGATCAGTAACCTGTACCATTCAGAAATGCAAAAGTACAAATGGAAGCTCCTGGAAAAGTGGAGGATCAATTTCCAGCCGGACACGAATCGAGCGAAAATCGGACCGTTGCAACAGATACTAAAGTGGAAAATCTCTGCATTGACTTGGGAACTTTTATGCCGTTTCACTGACAAATATATATATATATATATATATATATATATATATATATATATATATATATATATATATATATATATATATGCATTTACGCATTGAGCCTCAGTGTTATTCCGCGTCATTACTGGTAATTTACGACATTCTATGAGTATATTTCGCCTGGCGGGGAGAAGGATATTTGTCAGTCAATCAGTCCAGTGTGGCGAGATATGACGGATGTAAACGACGACTGGTATATTAGCAGGTTGCGCTTGAACTGTTAATTGTGTTGGCTGTAATGTTGATATCCGCCGGAGAGGTTTTGTGTTAGAAAACCCTCATTATTACGATAGGCAGTTGGGGGTATTTTATGCCGCCTGGCTTGCTTGCAGTCCCAGATGCTATGAAAGGTCCCAATTGGGTTCCTGTCGGTACGAGTCAGAGTGGCATCTTTGGTTATCCAGTTTGGCGAGTGAGATAGCGGGAGGCGAAGAACCTGAAATAAATAGGGATTGCAGTCTAAACGTGGTTCCAGCTGTGTGTTAGGATAATGTATGACGACTACAGTAGTGTACTGGTTAGGTTTATATGAATGGGGCAAGGATAAAGTTTATTTAAGCGGTCAGTGTCACCTACTCCACGTTCTGGGTGGAGTAGGCTCGCCGGGGACTGAGCTATAGTGGTGCTGCCTAGCAGAGTTGCGTCAAACGATTGGGCCATTTTGTATGCATTCCAAAGGATTATTGGTTCGTAAGTTAGTGTGGCAGTGTTGGGATACTGAGAAAAACCTAGAGCTTTACGGTTAAGAAGATCTTGAAATGGTAACCTCCGATACAGTTTGCTTGCGCAGACTGGAGTTCAGCACCGAGGCGGTGAGGTGGGTTTGAAGGAACAGTGTGACTTAATGGGACTGGTACCCTGCTAGCACAGCACTATATTTGTTACGGTCTCTTCCGGTATAGTGATTACTCTATATTGCATGGTTCCTGAGGGGCCCTAAAGTGGAAGAAACTATGATGGTGTCGGTGATGACTTACTAAAGAAATATGGTCTTGTGCCGTGAAAGGTAGCCGTAAGTTCGTCTATGCACATACTCGATCGTGCTAGTGTGCTGAGATTATACTTGATCAGGAGCAAGGATATCTGATATACTGGTGTTTGCATGGTTACCGTGAGAGCTTTCTCGTCGTTAGCATATTGCAAAGCAGGTAAACACCTACGTGAGAAATGGTTTGGAGGACCGTGAGAGGGGGGAACGGGATGGGGCCAAATGTTTGTCAAGAAAGCGAACTCTAACGGTCTAAATTCAATGCCCACGGCAGGGAGCACTAGGGCCTGCTTCAGTTAGGGAGGCAGCACGATATACATCCAAGACCGGAGTACGGACAGGACGCGACCTATCCTGCATCATCGGTGGTCTAATGAAACTGGAAAGAGTGCAAAACTTTGCAAAGAAACTCGTCAGTGGTCCACGTGGGACAGGCTATGTGGATCATCTGACGCCTCCTAAACGTTTCTCTGAGTACTGTCGACGAACTTGGGGTAACAATCAGTGTGGGGTAGATCCTTCGCGGCAACACGCGTTCAGAATTGCGAGCCGACTTTCCTCTTTGGATAAGTGACGGATATGGGGCCCTTCTCTGGAGCTGCAAAAGCCCCGTAAGCTGGCCTGTCACTGGGTTAGTGCCTTTTACGGAGGACGACTAACCACTGGAACGTTCTGCCGGCAGCAGTGGCGGAAGAAGAAGACTGCAATTGTTTCAACTGACGTCATCACGTACATCTAAATGCACTGTGGAGGAACGCTACCTGAGTGGTAAGCTACAGATTCTATGTGAAGAGCACACCACAGGATGCCTCCCACTGCCTTCGCACAAGACCGAAGAACATTCCGTATCGTTGATCTGTCAGTATAAGCCATTGTGCCATACCGTGGTGAGAGCATAAGTTATTACCGCGTGTGCCAACATGGAACCTTTTATGGTTTGTCAAACCTACGTCCGCCTAAAGGCACGAGACTGACTTGTCGCGAAGTGCGGCGCAGCTTGGCATACTAGACGATGTTTTATCCAAACTACCCTTGCATATTGGATTAATTTAGCCACCAATGGATCTCAGTTTGATTGCCTCAGAATCAGCAAGCAGACTCATAGATTCTATAGTTGGTGTGGTCTTCAGACGAATATGAAAATCTGAAACGTCATGTTATTCAACATCCCCGATCAATCAGTGCTAGCGGCAACAACCTCAATTCCCCTCAGTTCCAGCGACATGACCAACGTTGCTTGCCACTGCTTAAGACTGCAGAAGAAACCGTTGCGCTTCAGTTGTCCCCTGCTGTTCCGGTGTAATACGGAAAATGGAGCCATATCATTCGTAAATAATCGACACCTCGTCATTTCCCGCACGATATTTGGAACGTCAAGTTAGCCCATGAAGCGCTCCCTTGGAAGGAATTTTACACAGAAAAGAAACATCTCTACTCATGAATATGACAGGTGGACCAAGGCAATCTGAATTTCTATCTCTTGATCCCATGGTAGAGAGTTACCGAAGTCTGCACGAGTCGCAGCACACAGATACTCTGGCCGCGTCATCTCTCACATTGGCATCTCCAATGCACCTGACCCTCATGGGATTGTTGATCGAGCAGTTGCCACTCCCCTTCCACTTAGCTAACTAAATTGAACACTCTTCGACGTTCCCTTCCTCCGTACACTCAATTTGAAGTCACAAAAAGCATTTCCAATGCTCTTCGCAGGCACCGTTTCTCGTAGTAGTAGCCATTATAGCTACCCGTTCACCCGGGATCTCCCGTTTGATTTTTTGAAGTCTCACTAAGGACCATTTTCATTATCTATTCACCTACGGGCTTGACAAGCAAGGTACATCCAGCAAAGCTTACCTCCAGTGATAAACATATTCACTAAGTCTTTACTCCATATTTGTCGCTCAATTAAGTCGGATGTGCTCTCCCACCCTAGGTTAAAAGTTTACCGTACTCAAATCACTTTGCTCGAGTCCCAAACACGTCAGTCGACCACTAACTTAAGGCCTGGTCCAGGGCTGTCTTCTTTTTTATGCCCCATTCCATATTCCCCTCCTCAACTCCAACAGCCTTACCACATTTCCTATCAAATGTCATCGCTCTTTGCTTTAAACTTCCTCTCTCCACTGTTCAACCGACCCGGCACGTTGAGAATTCACCCACTACCAGCCCTCCTTTTTTCCATGCAAACCCTGATTTTCACTCCATGGAACCTTGCTAGGTGCCTGGGAATGCGATTCAACTTATTGGTGGCACGGTGTCCAACCTGCCTTTGCCTCTGCAACCATTCCATTTTTCACCATACCCACCACGCCACCCTCCCAACCCCGTCCACTTCACGATTATTGCTCTCCAAATTCCGCTTAGTTACGACAGCTCTCTAACAAGAAAATATAACTCAACTAATTCCAGAATGTTTTGCCTTATTGTGGGTATTATTCTCGTTACAGAACCATGACTTTCTCGGCACATTCCCGTAAGTGTAATAGTATCCCTTCTTATCAAACCTTCTGCAATGTGAAGCTCTCCTGACAAGTTCATGGCTGCACGATTCACATTAGGATCCACACTTACACATCCTCTGCCTCCTAATCTACCGTTGATGAATTCATGGACTTCGTAGGACCGCCTTCAGATGGGAATAATAATGGCTGCTTACCGGACTGCAAATACCACCCGCCAGGCACTGATAAGCATTGTCAGTGCTGTCACCGACGTTTGAGGCCTTTCTCTTAACCGTCCTTCCAGTTCAGAAATTATCAAAGGGGACTTTATTTTCCACAAATCTATTGGTCATTGCGAGCTGGCCTACCCCACCTAGTGAATTTCAATTCCTGCCCATTCTGGAAACCTGGTCTCAACCTGTCAAATCTCCTACTAGAGGCGTCTACATCCTTGGCCGTGTTTTCACCCGTGGCCCCAAAGCAACCTCGCGAATTCTCAAGAAGTGGCCATGAAATTGTGCCAAGCTTGCTGCATTGCCGCTTCGGTAATCAGCTACTCCAAGTGCATTCTTAGTCATCCATACCCATAAGTTGGATTGATGTTCCCTTAATAAATCACCCTTCAAACTGGAACTCTTCCTTCCTTACCGCTAACCCTAATGTAATTTTGATTCTTGAATGCTTGTTTAAACTGGCCTCAACCTTTGTCAGCCAACCATGAACGACACTTGGAAAAACGAGGTTCTACCGGGGGATCATGGGCCGGCAAAGCAGGCTTAAGGGTACAGGGACTTGTCCATATTTCCTATCTTGGATTCACCGTCTAAGAGGTTTAGCCACTCCAAAGAGCGGCTTACTATCCGGCAAGTAAGTACTGCTCCATCCACCAAATAAGGGCGGCAAGCCTGCAGAGATTAGTAAGTTCACGGTCTGTATATAACTCACGCGTTAGCCCAAAGCTCGCAAAGCTCGACCTCAAACCAGCAATCCCCACTGAGTTTGTGTCTAAGGCTCTCAATACCCACTTCACATCGTCCCTCCTACCCCGCGATATTGTTTCTGCCTCTTTTTCCTCTCGTAAATGATACTAAACAGTCCAGCATTTTCGAAGTCTGTTGTATCGACTATAAAGCCACTTTGAACGGGCCTTCTTCTCGAAGCGGTTTCGGCGAGCCCCCATCCCAAGCCTTGTTTTAATTGATCCGGCCTTTCTCCTATTTTCGATCTCTTCACGTTGTCCAAAAACACCCGCCTGGCCCCAGCAGGTGGAAGATTCCTATTGTGGCACCCCGTTCTAGGACAGGATCTACAAACGATTTTGATAACCGCTGCCTCTTCAATGATACTCCTGTTATGCGTGAGATGTTACGGATCATCGGAGACAAAACCCTTGATTATCCACAACACAGCTTTATCAAAGCGAGATCCTACTTTATCTCTCAGTTTGGGTTTCCCAGTAATGTTTCTATTGCCACGGACAAAGAAAAACAGTCACCGGTCTATTTTTGGGCGTGGCAAATGCATTTGACGGCGTCCTCCATGGCGGTCTACTGGATAAAGTTCACTTCCTTGGTATTACTGACCCTCTTCTTTCCTGGGTAGCTTCTTACCCGTCATCACGCTCCCAAGCTGTATTGGTTAACGATCCTCAGCTCTGATTGAATCATATACCAAGCGGAACGATTCAAAGGACTTTGCTGGGACCACTTCTGTACTGACGATGTCACTGTGAGGAAAGAAGTTGGCTCATCGTTGGCGGGCAGCCAAATCACATCGGCTTTCAGCAGTGGTGCGGTTCCAAGCCCAAGGATTGAGGCAACGTAACCTCGAGTGACAAGACAGCCGACCGCTGGAGTGGATCGATATTTGAGAGCTGAGTCTTGTCAGTGTTGTTCAAGCCTCAGAGCATGGTCGCCAACGCCCATCAGACCAGAGAGGTTTGCACACCGAGTGAAAAATGTGACAGCAATCTGTACTTTATTTGCTTCGTGCTAACGAACAGATATGATTCCGAGGCAGTAACAAATCCTCACTAGATATGGTGGGACGGTTCAAAACAATCACCTCCGCTGGTGATGAAACTTCTGTCATCAATTTGCCAAGCTCGGCAGTCAGAACACCATGGCGACTACGTGCACTGACGGTGTCTCTTTACTGGTGATGAAACTTTTGTAATGTAAACGCCAGGCTAAGCGATCGGAACATCACGACAAAACCATTGTTACTGAATCCCCGCTAGTACTGGTGGGTTTGAACTGGCCATGAGCAAGAACGAGGCTGCAGGACAGGAGGATTTTACCCGGTCTCCGAAATAAACCATTATTATTATTATTATTATTATTATTATTCTAAAAGTCTCGAACAAGATACCAGTCCAACCGCTAACGGCTGTTCGGAGCACCTCTAGATACGTCCTTCATCGGCTGACGGGGATGGAAGCAAGTGGCCCACTCTCACAATGGACTCAAAGGGAATGGGGCTTCAAAATACGATGCAGTACGTTTACTGCCGGTAGCACTCAAAGAACTGTGGGGTTGGTCGAAGATCGAATCGTGAAAAGCTCACTGAGGGTTCATGTGATTGTCAACCGGCAAAGTTGGTTCGCTGGTGATAGCTATTGCCTAATTAAACAGATTCATTTTTCGATGAGATAACTAGCGGCTTTGACCAAGGTGGCGGAACTGGAGTATGGTATCCGAACTTACGAAAACCGCCGACGGGGTAAACCACCATTTATAGGTGCCCGAGCTGAGGCCAATAACGGCGGCACTACAGATTGGAAGAGGGAGGCATTAGCCCAGGAAGTGGAGACCTTTTGCGCAGGTCAAGAACGCTGACTGAAGCATGCATTGGTGTGCTGGAAGGCTTTGTGTTGGGGCTATTGGTTCTTTACCTACATAAATGACCTGGTTGCCAAGCTAGGCTGGCTAGGGTTCCTGTTTGCGGATAAGATCAAATTAGTGAGATAGAGGGCCTCAAGTCAACCACAGGCCAACCATTTTGGGACAAGTGACTTAGAAAATAAGTGACAGTTACCGTTTTATGCGGCCTTGGTGCGCAGGGTTGAAGAGGAGAATGAAGCCTCCAGTTTTATAATGCAAAATCGATTCTTTTGTTGAACCTTACCCCCTGGCCTCTTGGACAGGTTACTATCTATCTCACGGGCCATAAGCTGCACTGGTAGACGGCCACATGCTTTCTTACGGGTTACGTTAATCTAAACGGCATTCACATACCAGTCTGCACATTGGTAGGGAACTCGGCACCAACCATCCCTGTCCCTTCGGTTTTTGGAGAGAGGCCTCTTTCCAAACCAGTAAGATAGGCAAACCCCTTGTACAAACTATCTGTCTTTCTTTCTACGCACCGGTCACCCTTCATTGTCTAAGTGCTGCTCGATTACCTGCATCCACTGGCCTCGTTCCTTTACCTTATTCCCTGCAAATGTCTAGGATGCCTTCACTAGAATGCCCTTTGGCCTATCCACAGCCCCTGCAAAAAGCCAAGACTGTCATTTTCCAAACGTTGGGCCCTCATGAATTTGTCGTTTTAGGACCAAACTTGCATTACTGCTCAAGTTGATCTGTAGACAAGGTAACACTTCCTACCACGCCTCATTCACTTCCCTCTGCTCCTATACCCTACGTAGCTATACATTTTTATCTTTGCCTTTAGCCAACCCAGATCTGAGGTCTTCATTTCTTCCGTCTGCCTGTTTCGTACTCTTGGATAAACTGTCCGTTAGTATACATGGCTTCTCTTCATCGAGTGCTCTTCATCGCTCTCTCCTTATCCACTTAACCTCCCCGATGTTGAATTGCTGAGCAGTTGTATCACCTCCGTCGATCTGACCCTCTTAAGAGACCTCAGTGTCTGACCAGGTTACCTCCTACAAGGAACCATTACCCACATCCCACATCCTCAACATTTCATCACCTTCGTATCTCGCAGTATAATCATTCCCCCCTCTGATCCCCTGTGACTTTATCTCCTGCTCTTGGTGGGATGACTCTACCCCTCATCCATGTTCACCTATGTTATCCACCCAGAGTCTCTCTCGCTGTCGTCATTTTTCCCTTCTCATCTTTATTACCCTGATCCCGTCTTAACTCCACACTGCCTGCCACATTATTGCCGTTGAACGACTTATCACCTCCAAACAATGTTCTGCACCTTTCTTGTTATTGTGTGATCCCGAATTCGCAACTATCCTTGTCATTTATTGCCGAATTTCTCCATTTATTCCATTAATGGTATATCGCGGCGACCATCACTTCTCTTTATACGCACTGGAAAGGTTGTCCGCCACATCATCCCCCAACGATGTGTTTTGTTTTTCTCTTTCAGGCTCCCTCCAGCGGGTCATCACTCCCGGCGTAACCGAACTACTACCAGGCTCTATCGCTCGCTCCTTGATTTGTCCTTCTCAGTTTTACGGCCAATTACACTTCCCTATCCAATTTTCCGCCAGCTATGAGTCTTTGTATAGCTGTTTGAATCTACAACCCTGTTGAAGGCGGAACCTAAACAGCTTAGTTCATCCTTCCCAACAGATTGTGGCCTTCCACAGCTACTACATCTCCGCCTATTCCAGCGGTCCCCCGCACCATCGCCTCCTTGTTACTTTTTTCTCTCTGCTGTCATTTTGGTACCCAGCTGGAGAATGCCCGGACTGGGTTTTCTCATTTGTTTTCTATCGCCAGTTCACCGCCCGAGGACAGTCTATGACGGACAAGAGGTGCCTCTTACGTCCTTGTATTCGACCCCCTCTCCAATTCGCAGTTTGACCTGAGAACAACCTTCAGCTTACCGGGACCCAACACCAACCAGCAGCATATGACCCGTAAATATGCCACCATAGGATGCGTCACATATCCTGCGGACCCATGAAACATAACTTTCATTTAGGCTTTTGTTGTTTTCCAGCAGCCTCCTCGCGACCTGTAAGTACAGCATGGTAGGGTTTGCCATATATCCTCCGGACCTAATGAAAAAACCCGCTCTTAAGGTTCTTGGTGATTCCGAGCCGCTTCCTCACGTGGCCCTTATACCCAATAACCCAAATGCAACTTCAAGGCTTTATTAACCCTGAACGATGAGACTTCCCCCGCACTGACGAATTTGCAATCAATAACCAGGCCCAATGGAGATAGCACAGTTAGCCTATACCAACGGCCAAGCACAATACCCATGACTTCTCACTTTACTAAGGCAGTTGTGGCTCATATCCAACCTCCGCTCCCCCATCTGTTACGTTGCTCACGCTAACCCTCGGATGGACCACCTTCCAGACTACAATCCTCTCTAGCTTGAATTTCAGGACCACTCAGCCATCGTGTTGCTTGGTTGTAATATATCTCGCCGACAGCTTATCTTCTCTGCACGTGTATAAAAGCGCCCATGGCTGGCAGCCGTGATTACGATCGGGTCGCCAGGTTTCACCCACACGAGTTCCTGAAGCTGAAGTGTGTGCCCCGCCGAAGCCAACTGTGAACTTCTTACTACAAGGATCTGTCGATGGTGAAGCCATTTAAACCACCTCACAGGAGTTCCTAATCAAACTACGGAAGGTCCAGATTCGGAGCTGCCATCTACCTTCCCATGATGAAAAAGCGAACACAAACAGCAGCCTAAACGTCGCACAAAAGCCAAAAGCTGACAAACAGAAGCCATAGGAAGCTCAGAAAAATAATGTGTTTGCCACTTTTTGATCGCAACCTAGCCTTCTGCAAAGGTTTTTACCTTTGTTTCTTGCAATACTTTGCTTCTCATGAACACTGTATTTCGCTTGCTGATTATGCCTCCTTGGAACTCCATACTTCTCCCATCAGCCCCAGATTCCCAGCGTAAGATGATACATGATACTTCCCGTTAAAATGATCCCACCCTTTCAAGAGAACTATTATTTTCATATCCAAAAATTTATTAAAATTGGTATTCTTCTGTACACTTCTTTTGAATTCTTACCTGTCTCCTCAACCCATCAACAATTACCCTTTCAAGTGAATTCGTGTATGCATTACTGACCATTTTCTTGCATCATTCTTGTAAATATTGTATTTTGCGCGTTCTAGGATGATGTTTATCTCGCCATTCTCAATTTGAGATGAATCTTCAATATTGTCTACTATGCCTCAGAAATGAATCACACTCATCGAGTATTTGGTTGTCACTTCACTTCACTTAAACTCTCCCTAGCCTTATTCCTCCGTTGCTATAATGTGTGACTCCCTCCCAGAAGTTTGTGAAATTTTCATCTGATCAGGCTTTAGTGAGTGCCTCTCGACCACAGTCAAGAAATATACCATTATTATTAACTACCTTGAGTGTTGTAATGACCACTTTCTTAGCAAGAGCACTTGAATAACGCTGCCATGTGGACATAGGCCTATCGACGCCTTCAGCTGCCTTCACCCTCCAACATCTCTCCCAATCCTGCCACCTGATGCCGGGTCACGTACTAGTGTCGTAGATACCGTCAACGTGTATGAAAAGTAACCACCGCTCTCGCCGATCCCGCAGGCACGGGGGGAGGGGGCAGTCAGAACCACATCTTTGGCTGGCGCACATCGGGAGTTCAGGAGGTCTGTAAGACAGTGCGGGCATAATAGGGCCGGCAAATCTCACTTGCTGTGTTTATTTCGACAAGAGTTTTACCGGCAGGAAGCCCAGAGCATGGTCAGCTGCTTCCACTATAAACGAGTGCGGACCGCGCTTCCTCTCTCGTCGCTGAGTTGCATCCATGGGGGTCGGTTTCTATCCGCGTGTTTCCGCCCAATAATTTAAGACACGGTAAGCGCACCTACCCATTTCCTCGGTACTCCTAAATTTAATTATCTAAAATCTCTCTGTATATCATGTCAGTATTTTTCCATTCACTTATTCCACTCACGCCGGGAAGCACCATTCATTTATATCACAGTCTTCAACGAAAACTAATTTGCCAGGTGGTTGGAAAAAGGAGGCACACCGAGCGGCAAGCCAACAAGGGTGAAGTGCATTGGAGATGCCAATGTGAGAGATGACGCGGCCAGAGTATCTGTGTGCTGCGACTCGTGCAGACTTCGGTAACTCTCTACCATGGGATCAAGAGATAGAAATTCAGATTGCCTTGGTCCACCTGTCATATTCATGAGTAGAGATGTTTCTTTTCTGTGTAAAATTCCTTCCAAGGGAGCGCTTCATGGGCTAACTTGACGTTCCAAATATCGTGCGGGAAATGACGAGGTGTCGATTATTTACGAATGATATGGCTCCATTTTCCGTATTACACCGGAACAGCAGGGGACAACTGAAGCGCAACAGTTTCTTCTGCAGTCTTAAGCAGTGGCAAGCAACGTTGGTCATGTCGCTGGAACTGAGGGGAATTGAGGTTGTTGCCGCTAGCACTGATTGATCGGGGATGTTGAATAACATGACGTTTCAGATTTTCATATTCGTCTGAAGACCACACCAACTATAGAATCTATGAGTCTGCTTGCTGATTCTGAGGCAATCAAACTGAGATCCATTGGTGGCTAAATTAATCCAATATGCAAGGGTAGTTTGGATAAAACATCGTCTAGTATGCCAAGCTGCGCCGCACTTCGCGACAAGTCAGTCTCGTGCCTTTAGGCGGACGTAGGTTTGACAAACCATAAAAGGTTCCATGTTGGCACACGCGGTAATAACTTATGCTCTCACCACGGTATGGCACAATGGCTTATACTGACAGATCAACGATACGGAATGTTCTTCGGTCTTGTGCGAAGGCAGTGGGAGGCATCCTGTGGTGTGCTCTTCACATAGAATCTGTAGCTTACCACTCAGGTAGCGTTCCTCCACAGTGCATTTAGATGTACGTGATGACGTCAGTTGAAACAATTGCAGTCTTCTTCTTCCGCCACTGCTGCCGGCAGAACGTTCCAGTGGTTAGTCGTCCTCCGTAAAAGGCACTAACCCAGTGACAGGCCAGCTTACGGGGCTTTTGCAGCTCCAGAGAAGGGCCCCATATCCGTCACTTATCCAAAGAGGAAAGTCGGCTCGCAATTCTGAACGCGTGTTGCCGCGAAGGATCTACCCCACACTGATTGTTACCCCAAGTTCGTCGACAGTACTCAGAGAAACGTTTAGGAGGCGTCAGATGATCCACATAGCCTGTCCCACGTGGACCACTGACGAGTTTCTTTGCAAAGTTTTGCACTCTTTCCAGTTTCATTAGACCACCGATGATGCAGGATAGGTCGCGTCCTGTCCGTACCCCGGTCTTGGATGTATATTGTGCTGTCTTCCTAACTGAAGCAGGCCTTATTGCCCCCTGCCGTTGTTCCTCCTCCCGTTGTACGTTCGCATTTCTGAATGGTACAGGTTACTGATCCTGAAATTTTACTCACTCTCATATGGACCTCTGCTCCTTCCACGCCCACCAAAGTTCAAAAATGGGCACTCATAAAATTGCTTTCATGTCTCCTTGTTTCATAACTCATTCCTTTTGTTGAACCTCAGAAGAACCGACATTCAGGGTTTGCATCAGCGTCATGGTTTGCTATTCTCTTCGCATGCATCAATTTCCCCTAGTGTACTTCCATACAGCCTATTTTCTCCCTATTCAAATTTTCGCTGTTTGCAGATACCCGGTAATCCTCCGTTTTCCATGGCTTGCATCATTTTCGTTGATAATGCACCTCTAGCAGTACGAATGAACGACCTATTCGATACCCTCGCGGTGCGCCAACGCCCAGCGCGTAACCGAAACCGGTTCAAAGTTGGCGCGCAAACCACTATTTGAGTGATCCATATAAACTATCGCTGGCTATGTTTTTCTGCAGCTGGCACTTTTGACTTTTATACCTGAAGTTTGTGAATATTTCATTTTATTGAGTAAAGCTGTACACCATGATCATGGGCCTGCGCGTGTTTCTCGACCATAGCCGAGAAATATACCATTATTGTTATTACTATTTTCATTACTATCATTAAACATGGGAGACACAGCTAAAATAAAACCTAGGGACACAACAAAACAAACGAGAAATTTGTGGCGTGAAAAATAGCTCCGGAATAAGTACAGACCCTAACCTTGTGAGCTAAATTTTCGCGAGACAAGGAGTGTATAACCCTGAGTTTCTTTCATGTGACGACCCCTAAAGTATTTTACTCCCGATACCTCATACTGCTTCCGACACCCTTCTCTTGACGGGTGTACATTTGCTTCTGGACACAATATTTACGAGGGCTCAGGATTTTGGAAAGAGGTCTAATAACATGTCACTGTTGGCGGCCAGGCATATCGGTGATTCGAAAATCGATCCTTGATGTATCCCACTTTCAGTAGTACTATTTACCTCCGAGTTTCTGCCGGCTTATCTACACCAGCCCCCCTTTTTGCCCGCCAACCTAACTCATGTCCGCCTTGACTATTTTGCTCAACACTTAGCCAACCCCATCTGGTAGCGCGAACACTTGTACTGGGTACGCTCCTTGAAATTAGGTGTCACTGTTCAAACAGCTTAACGTTTCGCAGTCATTTGCCACCATGTAGTCTTGTTTGTATTCAACCGCCTCCTCCGCAACCTCACCATTTCTGGCCTGTGCCTACGTGTAAATGCTTCCCCAACTGGCCTTTCGTACCAAAGGTCACATGCCGCCCTATTTGGAGTGATTTGTTTCATTTTCCTTATTAACATGCAGAATCCTTATCTCTCTACCCTAATCTCTGGCAAGGTCTAACTCTCTTTAGCCTCAAACTTGACTGGCTCCCCCATCCCAGCATTTGCCCGCCTTCTTTCATAGCTTGGGTCAGCAAAAGTTCTACTGACCTATATTGGGTAACGAGGTACCTCATTTACCCCGCGCATCAACCGGCTGCGTTTGAAGCAGCTTTAAGAGGCTAAACTGTACCACAGACGTCACGAGTTAGCTGCCCTAGGGCTCCCAAAAATAAACTGTCTGCACGACCAACATTCCAAGTGATAAATTCAATTGCTTCACTCACCCGTAGCCCGAATTCCCCATCCGCTACTCTTCCAGCGCCGATACACAAGCGCAACGGTCTGAAGCCCTCAATACTCATTTTACTTCATAGCCGACAGTTTGCCCTGGTATCTCTCCACAGCTTATCCCTTCCGGCAACTCGGCCCAGATTGTGTCGATCCTCCTTAATCTCGTTGAAACGAGCAAATAAATTCCGACCATAGTACCATCAAGGTCGGTCCAGATTATCCACCAAATAAATGCTCTCCTCCTAGGTGTACCAGACTTACTTCAGCTGGTAATTGATTTCTCCCCTACCTGCTTTTACTGCAGCTTCACATTCCATCAAAAGAAAACATCCGTCATAACCTTAGGCTGGAAAATGGTCCTTAGTAATACTTTGACAATTGTCGGGCCAATATTCACGCCCTCACGGCCTGGAAAATCATGGAAAAGATATTCGAAAATCTCTGGCTACCGCCCTCTGGGTAACCGCCTGCTGAGCCCTGCTCAAAGTGGGTTTCTGAACTCCCGCTCTCGCTTCTTTTGTCAGTTGGCCTTCTTAAACGTTTCCTCGGCTACGGCTGACGCCGACAATTCTGCAATATCCCTATGTCAGGATATGTTCAGAAACTTTAGGCAAGTCTACTACAAGCACCTGACATCAAAAGTCCAATTATTCGGTTTAACAGGTCATCCCGTCACATGAAAACCATTACATTTGCCCCACAGTTCCAGTTTGTTTTGATCGACGACCATTTGTCATACTTCAGACGGGACACTTATAAAGTCAGCTCGGTGTTACCTTCGATTAACCCCTGCTGATCCTCTATATCAATGACATATACTCTACCATTTGCCAAAGACCCCACTACTATTGGCTGACAACTCTAAAAGAATAAACTATTCTTGCTCAAACCACATCTATATAACCCTGTGCACCTTCGGGTGATTCATATTCCCTCAGCACTTGGAGAAGACGGTGATCCATGAAATTTACCGCCAACAAACTTCTTTCTAACTGAAGAACGCAAAGTTCCGCCCCGAAAGCTTACTGCTGACAGCCATCGCATTTCAATCAGCCATATACTAGAATAACTCAGGAAGCTGCCGCTTCTAATGTACCTTCTTGGAATAGGCATTATTCCAGATCGTTAAGGCCGGGCAGATCATGGGACTGATAGATCGATGTTTCTCACTACCAACCAGCTGTTTAGCCAAAAAATTCTCACATGTAAGACAACTGCTCAAATGCTGCCAGATCATCCTCTCCTACCAGCCACGCGCTTATGCCATCCAGTCTACCATTCAAACCACATTTCTTCCAAAATCCCTGCTCCTATCCCCTTCGGAAACTTGCCCTTTAGCTAGAAATGCCACAGTCAAAAACATATTTAAGGCCTCGATTCTTCCCTTCTGCCTGATCCAGGTTTACAAGCCACCATAACAGCTTCACCGGATCGCAAGGGCGGATACCCAACATCAAACCACATCACGCACTGGCCCAACAACTAATTCCAGTATACTCTCCAATCGGTCATGTTGGTTCCCAAATCACGACCAAAATCCTACCACGGGCGTTGCATCTTCAACCTACCTTCTCCATTTCGCCAACCAACGCAATCGTAGTCCATTTTTGACTGCTCACAACTCTGATCTTGCCTTGTGCATGTGTATTGACCACGGTCAAGAAATATACTATACTATACTATACTATTTTCCTCATGAACAGCCCATCGTACCCGGTGAGCCTGCCCATACTCGGGCATAAGTTCGTGGCCCGCCGTCAATGGCAAACACGATCTCCTTGAACCACAATACCGGTCACTCGCTGTTGGCCAAAACGTCCCTATACCCCTTTGTTGTATATACAGAAACGTTTATCCGTACATCCAACAGCTTCCTTCTTTGCATCGGGTCTGGTCTCGTGCACTTCACTGCCACAGGACTCGCGTGCCCACACTTCATCTTTTCATTTTTGCTTTGACGCATCTGCTCCATCTTCTCGTTCCAGCTGACTGCCTCCTCATTGAGCACCTTTTGAAATATCTAGCTAAGCGTCCAACTATCGTTCATGCTTGTATGACAGAACACTGCATTCTTCGTGAAGTATTTCTTCTCATGCTTACTTTCAACTGGAAAGTCTTTCTCCCCATGTGGCAACGAAACTGCTTAAAAAGACAAATAAAGTAAACTTATCTGACCTCTCAGGCTCGCTCCTCCTTTAGATGTCCGTACCACTGTCCACAAGCTTGAGGATTTGTCCAAATGAGACCAGCGAAAGACCACTCACTACGCCGCTGACATTGCTGGCCAAATATTTGACGTTGGCTTTACTCTCTACCGTGTCCGGATGCTCATTGGTGGATATCTCCTTCCGGTCCTTCAGCATCGATCCTCCTGGTGAGCAGCCGGTGCGTCCGTAGAGTTCTTTCTATACGCCTCGAATTGTCTTTGATCTCTCGATGAACCATCGTTTAAGCCATCCTTGTATAAAATACATCGTCTTCACACTTTGATAAGACTGTAACCGACAGATTTGCATTTGTGGAGACTCTCCACGCTACCCTGCTACCGAAACCGAAACCGCTTCGCACTTCCCGCGTTAACCGTTCCTACTTTGGTTAAATTGAACACTGCCTAGACCCATCATTCTGTTTCTGAGATGCACAATCCGACCTTTAAAATGTGTGAATATTTCATACTGCTGGGATAAGCTGTTCTCCGTGATCATGCCTTGTGCACGTGTCCTGATCCCAGCCGAGAATTATATTGTTACCCCTTTGTGAACTCAGCGCCTCTTCGCTGTAATCTTCCGGGGGTACACCTCTGAACCAGTTGGCAAACTGCAATGCTGTTTTCCTACCAATGAATGTGCCACCATAGACTATCTGTGAAAAGGTTTCCCACCCCGGGCCCTCTTTCCCATCTCTCAGTGTACCATTAAGCTCAAGGCTTCTACATTTCTGTTTCTTTTGAATGGTATTGACATAGTATATATTGGATGGGCTAAAGGCCTGCTGTAATGCTTGTTCAATTACTACAAGTGAGGAGAGGATGAAAGTTTAAAGGAGGGTAAAATAAGTACGCACGAAGAAATTTACGATGAAAAGGAAAGGGATTCAAATGGTATCAGCACCCGGCAAGCGTAAAGCTCAATGCCTGATGAGCATTTTGGCTGTCAACCGGTGAAGTCGGTTGAAAAGTTAGATACATACTTTGAAGGTGACGGAACTAATGACGACCGTTGAAGATTTTAACATTTTAGAGGACACTTTTATTTTTATAAAAAGAAGTTATGGAGCGAAATGTGAACAGCCACCCGAAAACAGCTGAATGTAAAAGACTCACAGATGGACAACTCAGGGGACCACGCGACAACGGCAGAAAGACAGTCAGAAAGCCACTAAGTCTGAGGCGTCTGACAGGAACGGGGCTTTGAGCATAGAATAAAATATACCAGTCAGCTGATATCGTGGTAACATTCGGTGGGTGGTTAGGGACGTAATCAAGCGTATAGCAAACGGATGATGCTTTTCGATGGAGTGAGCAAGGCTACCAGGGTGGATATGAAAGGAAAGGGCCGGAAGAGAGCAGTTAACTTACAATGAACTTTTAAATTTATATGGGGTTGGTCAATAAATGTGAAAGCGGAACCGGAGGATAAGTTGATCTGGGGTGCTTCAGCACAGCAGTAACAAACATGCTTAATTTTTGCAAGAGGGATGAGGGAGCAGATGACAGGTAAGTGTACATCGATAGGTGGGCACTGTGTGACATTAACCTCGCGAAAGTGTCACGAATAAAGCTGACCACCGCGTATTGCGGAAGACGGCGGAGAATATACGGGTATGGAGTGAAACACGTCAGCCGGAAAAGATGGTGGTATAATTTATAGGCTGGGAACGGGGTCAGTTTTGGTTATGTAGTAAACAAATGGCCCCTTCTGGGAGAAGAAAGAGGCTTTCAGATTGAGAATTAAAGAAAAGTGACAATATTTTGGGGTGGGTAGTACGTGTATAGCTTTTAAAGAATATTTTGATAGTGGTTACATGTGATGGTGACGGAGCTGCGAAGGTGCTTAGGAAACTTATCCGAGAAGGCGAGATACGGAAAAACCTTGGTGGTCTGCACTATCAGGATAGAGCAATGGAATAGCACTTTAGATGTGACCAGTTGAACTGAAGAATGGTGCTGATGAACATTGATCACCTCAGTGACTGCTCGAGGATTACTGAAAGGTATTTCGTTGCGAACGTCGTCTAATAATTGCGGTAAGAAGATGAACAGCGACAGCAAGTGCTTAAATGGCTGAATATTATTAGAGAGATCTAAAAAGGTGAATGAGCATGATAACGAATCAGACGGAAGATTTAGCCGACTGTTAGGCAATGAATACTTGCCAAGGTTGATGAGTATTCACTATCGCAAAGAATTTATCAGTGCGAAGGATAAGACAGGCGGTAGATAGAGACGAAAGCTACTCACTTCTCGGCCCATAGGCGGAGCACTAAGTTTTGTCAGGCTTGGAAAGGGTAGGGTGCACATTCGATATCGAGAGCAGGCTCGAATTAGAACCGGTAGAGTATCAGAAGAAAACATCAAATGACATACTTGCAACAACAGTGCAAGAGTGAAAATATAATTTTTCTACCCACGAGTAGAGCTATTAGAAAGAAGTGACGGTGTGCGGGAAGCCCAAACTGAAAACCTTTCCTGGAGGCTAAGGGTGCGATTTAACAGTCTAGTCGCGCGCAAACACTGTAACAAGAGTCCTACACCTCTGGTGTGCGCCGGCCGAAACGGTGGGCCTGATCGCATCCTGCACCCCTGGGATTAGAACAGGCTGTATTATCGTAGTAAAAGCAGGTAGCCCAGGTTTTGGCGACCAGGCTGTGGAGGTCCTAGGAGGTGAGCCACCAGGAAAGCGGCCGCGTGACGGGCAAAGATCCAATCGTACGAGGTATCAAGTTTTTCCATCTAATGAAACAGTGTTTCAAGTTGCTTTCCACCGGGTGAGGTAGGTGAAGATTGTCCTTAAGGGATACGTCCTGGTGTCAGCATCAAAAGGATTGTAGTCTGGCATTTCTTCCAGTTGTGGGTTCAGGGTGAGACATAGAACTACATCATCACACAGGGATCTGGGTCACTCAAGAAGTTAGCAATAACAGAAATGAGCCGTAAAATTTTGAGAGCTATACTTTAGGATTAAACGGCAAACGGTTCTAGCAAAGCACTATAGTGGGGTTTAGCAAGAACTGCCACTGAGACTAGGGAGCAGGAATGAGCAACTTCGAGTGCGAATAATAGTGTGAAAGTTGATTAGGGATACCAAGGAGCGGAGTGCTGCGGGAAGCAACTGTTTTGAACCTTTGTTGGGATTAGTGGATAGGCCAAGTTGTGTGCACAGGCGAAGTCCTAACAAGATTCTACGTTGCTTGTTTGATGGAAAGAAATACATAAGAAATGTCACAGCTATATCATCAAATTGAAGACCACAACCTCGTAAGACAAAGTGAGGTGTCCGGAAGAAAACGGTCCATGTGGTCAGGGAAACGCTGGTAATGTTATTCATTCCTACGGGAGTTGGCAAAGCGGTAGAGAAAGCGTGAATGCTCTGTTAGATAGAGAACCTACTGGTCGAAAAACAGTGACACATGTGAGGCTGGGGCTAAATATTTTGTTGGACGAAGAAACAAGTAATTCGAAGATTTTGATAAGGGAATGGCTGTGATCAGGCCATGGAGTATACAAGGGTCAAATCCGAACAAGACTGAAAGTTAATTTTGGAGTGGAAGAAAAACCACATAAATTGTAACTGTTTGTTCGTTAAGCCGAGGCCCACCACCTCGTACTGTGAAATGGGGCGTCAAAAAGTCAGTAGTTTAGGCGCGAGTAAGATCGGTACCATGAAGACACAACACCACGTATATCACTGCGTTTTCTGGCATCAGTGATATCCTATCACTTGATAGAGGCTGAAGGGAAAGTATGTTGCGGATTACGGTACAAATCACCGGAAGAGTAGTGGCCAGTATGAGTGCTGCGATCAGGAGCTTTGAAAATAAGGAGGGGATGAACAGACACAGGAAGTGTTATTGTTCATCAAAGAGTGCGACCTGAAAGTGTCTGTCTGCTCACTAAAATACTGAGTGAACTCCCATGCTCCTAGTGATCCATCAGTGATTGCTATCTTCCAAATGGCAGTGGGTAAATTACTCTTTAGTGCTTTAGACTAAATTCATAGGCTGGAGCTATAGGCTTGTAGAAATCTCGCATTAGAATGATGTTTTGTACCTCAAGAAGTTTAATTTCCATTAAAAAAGTTCAAAAGGCTGGAGATAATGAACCAATTTGCCTCAAAATCGTGTTCCTGAGGGGAAAAATACCTAATGATAAAGAACATAAACTACCTCGCTGTCTCAGAAACTGGAATGAAGAACACGGGGTCCCTGTGTCGTAAGCAGTAATGGCAGGAAGTTCCGACCCGGGAGGCTAGGTCGCAAGATATACGTTTCACAATAATGCAAAGGAAAGACAAGTTCATTAGTAGACGGCGAGGCCATGGGGGTTCCAGATGCAACATTTCACACCATTCCACACAACTCAGTGATGTAGAATATCCAAGTTATCGTTCGGTAAATCTACGTTGTACATTTCCTATTGCCAATTTTTCAACCTGCAACTTGTAAGAGAAGAAGAGAAAGCTTTATTCCAGGAGTGGTCTCACACGGGTTCTAAGAATTCCCAAATTGCTCCCCAGAAGACCGGAGGTTCTAAAAGTCAGACAAATTAACGGTCCAGCTTTACAGCTTGCACAACTAAATGTTCGAGCAAAATAAATGCACGAGCAATGTAATTCACAGTCCCTAACTTCCGAAATGTGAGAGATGAAACGATCACTATTTTTGAAATTTCCCGCGAAAACTTGACAAGTGTACGTAGAAATACAGCTTTTGGCAGCGGAGAATTTCATCAGCTTTTGTTTGCTCCATGGATCTAGCGACGGTAAGTCGCTTGTTCTGTCATCCGTGATAGATGCTCAAGTGCTGGGTTCACAGGAATACACTATTTTACTGTCCTTGACAAAAAGCTGCGCTGCCCCGTATGCAATGACCATTAAAATGTCTTTTAAGTACACAAGAAAAACTAAAGAACCTAAGACACTGCCAATGATAACTCCGCTACCTTCTGGTTAAGGTAATAAAAAGCCACCATTGGAGCCCACTGTTTGTTTTCCACATGCTAGACATGACAGAAAACTAACTCGGGATTCGGTCAACAACTCCGCAGGTTCTTATCTTGGCCAGCAACCTGCTGTGGGATACTACAGTGAAAACCTCAGACGTGTCTAGAAGATATACCGTCACTGATTTACCGCTGCTAGTGGCCAGTTATCCGATTGAAAGAGTCAATCATACTAGTGGCACGAGACTTTTTCAGGTAAACCTTGCCGAACGGAGTTGCTGAGACTATTGTTCAGTAGATGAGTCGTTAGCTTATTTTTCTTCAGTCCTTCCGTAATTCGGGACACGGTAGGGGTGTGATCCTCTGGTTGATGGTTGTTTAGGCCTCGCTGTATAAAGTTATTAGGAATCGGGATAATAGTTGATATCTTCAAATAAGACCTGAGGGTGCCACTACTCTTAGGTGAATAAAAACCTTTGACAACGTAGTCAAAAAAGCGGTTCCGCCAAAGCCGAAATTTGCGGATGTAAGTAACAAAAACCACAGTGTTAGCAAAGCTTGGCCATTTCACACAAATCCGAAAACCAAAACAAGACCGATTAGTAGTTTCCGTGGTGCGAAATTGAGAATCGCAAGAATACCGGCGCACACAGACCTCAAGAATTTGACAAATAGACTGGACAATAAAACTCAAATGTTCAACATCCTGTGGTCCGGGTGCTACAGTCAGAAACGGTTCAAGGCCAAAATCAAGTGTCTCACACAATTGAGGAAACATACAAAACTCCTGCTTGAAAGAGCCTAGCATTGAATAGCCGAATCTAGCCCTATTTAAAGGGCAAATGGAACATTCGGGAGGATTTTCAGTATATGTTCTCTACACTGCCGGCCAAAGTTCTTCCGCGAAGATCACTGTCTAGCTTTCGGAATTGGGTCATGATTCTCACCCTGCCTACTTATGGCCTATTCTGTGGTTTGCCCAAAATAAACGTGACAGCCTCTTCCAGGCACGGTTGATCAGGTTTTTCTAAAATCTTGGTACGCGGTGATAGCCATATTCTTGTTTGGAATGTCATCTATTAACTGGGTTTGGGTGAACAAAATAAGATCGTAATCAGAGGTGAGCAGTGATAAACACAGCATTCGCACCTTGTCCACCGTGGAGAGTGTATTCATCATAAAGAGGGGGAGCCGTTTAGTGGGGTCAGAATTAACGTTAGAAACTTTATAGGACCAAGGCACAAAGTTCCTAAAGGGAGACCTTTGAAGGGCGCAATGTGTGTTGCTTGAGACAGGGTTGTCGGTACGGTAGAGGAGGATGTAGTACACAATGGATAGTGGAAGGAGCTGGGTGGGCCCAACTGGCAGGGCAGTCAATTCGGTTGTTAGGTAGGACCGGATGTGTCTGGTACTGGCTGAGGCCGTTAGATTGGAGGGAGATCCGCGGCTCGTAAGTCTCCTTTGTGCCGAAAGACGCAGTGAAACTTCACCAATGAGATCCTTACTACCAGTAGATGCCGATGGCTAGGACCTAGAAACACGGGAACAAAGAGTGGACTAACTATTATGTGGAAGAGGAAGAAGCGGAGCGGTATGAAGTATATTGGCAACTGCCTCAAAGCGGAAGGTAACACAGGTGCCCTCTTTACATCAATATGTTGGTCGACCTTAACCTAGGAGGGGAACGCAACGTTTGAGTGGGGTATGAGGGTGCTGGTTAGAGCAGAAATTATGGGGCTGCGGGTGCCGTTGAGAGTGGCGGACGACAGGAAATGGGTTAGGGACAGGGGAGATATGAAAATGATTAGGACAGAGCTATTCATGGGGGAAAATAATACTTGGATTGCGGTAGAGGTTGTGTGAAACACCAAAGTAGTTGTTTGGCAAGGAAGGTGGCAGTAAGGAAAAAGCGTGGTGGTCACTTTTGACAGTTTGACGAAAAGTACATCCAGAAGTTGAAGAAAAAGCTTGGCTAAGTAGCAAGAAAGGTGCATCTGGTGGGCGGTGGCATGTAGTTAGAAGAGGGGCCTTAAATTGCATCTTTCGTCCACTGTTGCACCCTGTAGTACTCCACTCAAGGTAAGTAGCAGTAGCGAGCTTGGCTTGATGGGTGAGCCAGATCTGAAAGTAGATCCAACAAGGTGCGTTTCACCTAACTTTGGAGCTTTTGCCGTCCAGTAAGATGGCCCACTCGCAGCTTGTTTGAACACTTTGGACTGCAGAATTATGACTAGAGCCCAGTGACGGAAAAAGCTGGGATTGTATGGGGTACCTGCGTTGAGAGAATGAGGGTTTCTAGGCGTCGTTGGCAGGCTGGTTGATCGAGCCATACCGTTATCCGTCGTGGATAGTGTTTCGATGGTTGGTGATGGTGGACTCCAGTTAGCAGGCCTGAGGGGTGGGGGCTGCCTGCCGGGGGTATACATTTTCTCGGATTCTTTGGTGTTGCTTGGTGAGGCAAAGCTGAAGTGGATATATCTAAGTCAACTTCAAAAGCCTGAGATCAAAGCCCTGGTAGGCTCGGAATCGAATTATTTTTGGGCTTGCCTCCGTCATCTCCAGACGGCGAAGAAGCGAATAGCCTGGGACGGGCTACTTTTGGCGAAGCTGAATCGGAGCTGGCGGATCTAGCGAGTTTTCTTTTGCATTGGGGGTTTTGTCTCCATCCGTCGTAATATTCTTGAACCAGATTTTCGAAGCCATGGTAGACTGACTAGTAATAAATTTTCTGGCAGGTTTATTTTCAGGGAGTTGATACAAAAGTGGGCCGGATATACCTTGAAAGCGTTTTTGCAGCCAATTGCCCTGGGGACCATTGCTTCGTAATAATATATTCTGATCTCCGAATACACCACTTTTCCTAGGCATCTGTGCTCATCCCACTCCGAATCGTAAACAAAAGTAGCAGACTGCCATTGGTAGTAAAAAATTTATAGTGCCTACTTCCGTCGATTCAGTTGACCCCTGGGCAAAATTAAGTGCACCTCGTTGCTCCTCTTACATCCCTAGTGTATTGCAGCCTGTCGTGCGCTTTCTTCTCATGGATGGCCTCAATATGGCCCATATACAATTAGAACTTTATTATCCCACCCTTCTGATGCTCTTAGTTCTAGATCCAGAGAATAATTCTGAGCTTCTACCGTGTTTTCTGTAGCCTACTGGTTTGTTTAAACACACACTTACGTCTTTATTTCTGCCCGTGACCTAGAACGTCCATCTTTTTCCAGTTAGGTGACCTCATTTTTCATGGCCCCCACCCGTTGCACGGCTCTTAATTTCCCGCTAGCCTAAGCCTTTTACTTTCTCCCAAGTATTTCCCGGAGTCCACCGCGTAGGTGGTTTATTGTTTTGCTTTTTCGGTTAACCCATGATCTTTGGCTTTCACCAACCTACACTATGTCGATGATAATATTAGTAATAATGGCATATTCCGGATGCGCCTGAAGCGTGCAAGAGTGCATGACCAGATGATTATAGTGATGTCAGAATGAGGATTCACAAGAGGGCACAACACTTGTGCACAGTGTATTAAATTGAGTTCAATAGTGAACTAAAACGATAATAATGCCCGGCAAATTTGAAGGTCAGGGTCGAATGGTCGACCCGGCCGACGGTCTTTGTAGTCGGTCATAAAGGGAGAGTGGGTGCATAAATAGTACCGGAAATGATCATAACATTAGAAACTCCAGCTGAATCAAAGGATATTTGTGATACAAAATGAGGAACGAAGAAAAAATGTTCATCAGGGGGAACTGAAAGAATCTTTTTCACGTAGCAGAGTATGAAAAGTATACTGATAGAAAACTCATGCGTGTACAAGAATGGATCTTCAGATATAAAATGCCACGAACCAACTGCCAGCGTGATGCTTGAGGCTAAAGTTGGAATGCCGACATAGTCAATCACAAGGAAAAAGGCCAACAAATCCCAGGGATAGCAGGAGGGATTTTAAGAGCGGTGAGGCATGAGTTAGCCAGCGGTGAGTCGGTAAGCTTTTATCGATTTATTCTCAATAATATAGGTAAGTCACGAAGTAACAGCTAGGATATGGAGTTACGACAGCAAATCAACGTGAATTGCGTTATGTGGCGACTGCAGGGGCGAAAAGCGTGCAGAAGCGGTAGTAGAGTAGAGGGTAGATAAATGAACCGATGACCGTTTTGATAAGCAGATCATATGGCAAAAGTAGAGCGCCAGCTACGGAACCAATGAGTTAGGTACGAGAAAAGAGAACGGGACACCGGATTTAGAACAAAATGAAACATTCGACAGAGAGGGCGGTAGAAATTAAACTCAAACCTCAGGTGGTCGCATAGTTCAGTGACGGGAAAAGTCGGCTTCGTGGTAGGGATACGTAATCGGATACAGAAGAGCAAAACACAGATGGAAAGTCGGAGTTTACAATGGGGTAAAAAAGTGCACACGGAGGACTGTAGGAGAACACTGAAATGGACTACCTATTTCTTTCCGATTTCCCTTCCAATTCCCCTTCTACGCACTTTTAACTTGCTATGACGCCTGTCGCTCTGGGTTCTGAAAAGGCCCCAGCCCCGGTTGAATAATAGGGCTGACAATTTTTGGAATGCCTGTCGCCCAGAAGCTGAACCCATTGGCTCTGCCCTTCGGGATCATCAGAAATCCGGCCGCTCAAGATTTGGTCTACTGAGTCATGTTGCTTATGTAAAAGAACCAATATTCACTTGTGCCTATCCCGGAGGCGTGGAGAGCGGTCACGTCCAAAGCTTCTTCTGAGAAGCATGGGCTCAATCCTGTTTTCACTGTGTCTGAGCATCGAGGGCTTCTAGTCCCTCGCTGAATGTTTTCACCTCTGTCCACTATGTTCTACCCATCACCGAATAAGTTGTCGCACGATGGTCTTACGTAAGTGATGGAAGACCCATCTGCACATTTTTCATACAAAAGTCCAAATCCGCGAACCGGAATTAAGCTAGCTATATTCAACCTACACCACAGATGCTTTACCGAATTGGCTACCGCTGCATCACCAGTCGAGTGTGAATGGCGCAAGTTCACAATAGTTGAGCACCCCTTCTACCTTTACCTTTTTCCTCCGGCCAACGTGTCTATCACTCCTCTCTTATACCATTCGCACTTGCCTTTGACGCACTCTTAGTCCCCAGTCAGATTATCCGCCAATATCCATACCCCACTGACAAATTAACCTTCGCATAGATCGGTGACATTCTAATCGCTTAGTACTTGTCTTCCGTCTCCGTCGATTTCGGCAGCCACACCCCAGGAAGCTCTCTCCAGCGGTACCCATTTTTATTTTTACCACCTGCATCGGATGCCCTCCACCAAATCGCCCCATTACTATTACCAATTGGCTAAAATCTCTCCTTCTTTATCGATCTCAGTTTTTCGCGGCTGGCTTTATATTCTAACTCCTCCATTTCGTTGTAGCACACTAGTGCTTCATTATCCACCCCTTTATTCCGCTTCTTTTCGGAGCTACTCAAATGATTGCCTTGTAATCCTGTTTCTTCCGCTATTCAAATTCGTTTTGTTCCACATATGCGTACCCACAAAGCTTTAGACTACCCTGAAGTGGTTCTGGATGGCTCCCCCGTCTGACCTTGGTTTTAAACTTTGCCGACCTATATTACTGCTTAGATTACGAAGTGCATTCAAACTTTCTCATACAATTTTTATGTGTGTTCAATAGTCTACTTTATCTCCGAAAAATACCTGGCTATCACCCCTTGCATCTATAGTTCTACAAATATCCTTGAGGTGAACTACCAATAAGCCAGGATGGAACTTGTCTTTACTTTCGTATAAAATGCCTGACGAAGAACACTTCGAAAACTGAAAATGGAACTTTGTTCAAAGAAAAGAGTGACTCCGGAAGGCAACTTTAACTCTCGGGTATTTTCGGAAAGATCAGAATGAAGCTCTGACAGGTTTTCCGTTTTTATTCTTTGTGGGCTTAACCATAAGCTATCCACCATCTGTCATACCAGCATCCAACCACGCAAATGTCATGTATCTGAAATAAATACACGCTAGTTGCGACTGGGTCTTCTCTGTGACCGACACACAGCTGGTGTGCAGGACTTCTGCATGGAGTGTTTGCGTTTCACCGAGCTGGCAGGACCTGCTGCTTTCAGTGTAAAGAGCAATGTTTTACGGTTTCGATGTCCTATAAACTGTCAGTCCTATCCAAAACATTCAGTCCTATTCATGTACCTCCGTAACTTATCCAGTAGAGATCGACAAAGGTCTACCCATATATAGTTAATCTTACATGATGATATGACGTTTGACTCATGTACCGAAGACACCACTAGTTATTGTAGGGAAAATATATTATTCTTTTATTTGTTTCGCACTTCCCCCAGTTCCTCCATGTTGTCCCAAAACTGGATCAGCAAAAATATGCCTGGTCCTTCCAGTTTCTGCCCTGAGCATTTCTCTGAAAAATCACTTCGCACAGTGAATCCAACGGGAAGATGCAGTAACTCTCATTAAATGTAGATTTTTATTTGTTTCTCCACTATTCCGGTAAATTCGCAGTATGTTGAAGTAATTTCGGTCAGTAATATATCCATTTTTGGCACTTTCTTGGACTCATTCTCATTTTTATTCGTTCCAGCCGAGGTGCTTTCCATTTCTATTGCAGACTATTTATTTTTACGGTAAGGCTGTTACTCTGCTGAGATACAGTTGGTAATGAGGCTGAATTTGTCGGAAGAGAAAACTTCAGAAATTAAAAAACACAATATGAGATCCATCCATTTTTCTTGTTTGTTTCATTCATTTTTGTACACTTCCAGACACTAATACCTCATTTTTGACCTGTGAATCCGGCCGCAATGTTCCTCTCTAGGTTAAATGTTTATCACAAAGCGGAACAAACATCCCATCGCAGAATCTTTTCACTTTGATTTACGCGAGGACCGCTGCCCTAGTCCAGCATTGCCCAATTTGACAAGATACTGAAAAAGGGAAACAAGTGGGCCACTAAACGCCAAAATTGACAAAAAATAAAGCGGTCACCACGGAAGTTCGAAAAGGGTGCAGTGAGAAGCAGAGATCGCCGGAAGCGATGGATGCGGTGCCTCTTTCGAGGAGCTGCTCTTGCTCGATCTGCAAAGACACAGGACAACGGAAACCTGATCAGCCAAAGCTCAAAAGGGGTATGCACTGGTACCCAAACCTACACCATAGAGTACGGGAAAGGCCTTCCAGGGCAAAGCTTAACAGCTATTCTGTGATTTACAAAGGCAGCCCAAAAAAGGATCATTGATCGTATTTTGCACGTTTTGAAACTATGACGAGCAATAAATACGGATTCATATGTAATGGAAAATCCACTTGCATTCACTTTGAAAAGTCGAAGGCCGCAAGCCGGAAGTTATGGGAAAGCAGAAGTTTACCAAAGAACACAAAGTTCTGACTTGGAATTAGCTCTCCGTTTAACCGCTGCAATCACCGAAACATTCAATCGGTAGTAAAGCACTTTTCAGTGATTTTGAGATCTGTAAAGACAAAGGCTTCCCTCACCCAGAAGCATTATCTTCTGCAACAAAAGTGAATTAAAGAAGCTTCTTCTGGTGAGTAGGTTTACTCGATGGTTTCGATGAATGGCATGTGGGTCACCGTATATCAGGTCGCAGTTGAGGAGTATCAGTCATCGTTGTGAGCAAATGGTAACCTTTTTGCCTATCCTACCTTTTTGTTTAGCCGACCAAAAAACCAAGGTTTGTTCGGACCTCCCTTAAATTCCGCTCACTTGGGCTAGTAAATGTGTACCTTCCCCGAGGTGCCCTTGGCAGGCTTAGTTTCATACTTTCCGTTAACCACGCTGATATTCCGTTGCGTATAGTTACTGGTGGTTTTACTATTTTTGATATGAGCTAGAGTCACTTCTTCTTTTTGATGAGCACGCATTTCCAACGAAACTGTTCGCTTTGTTGAATTTCTTTTTAGTTTACAGCCCATTCACTTTTCCACTTCCAGTGTCTCTTATCTGAGCCGCCCTGGCCAAGCAGCAATCCATATCTCACCCAAATTATGCTATCATAACGGCGGAGCACAATTTGCTCGAGGCCATGTCCGCCCAGCCTGGAATAGGCAGATTTCCCTTAAGAAAAATCTTCAGCTTCGGTAAATGAGTGCCAGGACAAAACCCCCTTTGTTCTCAGATGCGGATCGTTCAGTTTCCTGAGACCAACTCAAAGAATGGTAAAGTTTGTGCTCCAACCTTTGCGGCCCATTCAAAACTGCTTTTTTGCACTCTGATCCTCTACTACTTCCCCGAATAAAGCAACTTTCAGCAGAAAGAAATGACTTCGAAAATTATGGTCTGTTTGCCATTAACATGCTAAAGTAATATACCATGACCGGGTAGTACCACCTCAGTTTCGACTGCGCGTAACCTGGACAACAGAATTCCTAAGTGAAATGGATGCTTTTGAAATATCTAGGCGGTGTTTCATCTGCAAGTAAATTTGCTAAAGTTGATGGAGACAAGTTGAACATGCCATTAAATGGAGCTTCAGGACCTTGCAATTAGATGCCTTTTGAATAATGTCTATTACAAAAATGTTTATTTCACCTCTATGCCGAGAACGTCCACAAGTAGCTGCTCCATCCGGACACCGTAAAATCACTTTGGCGGGACAGATCCAACGCCGTTTCCCTCAGTGAGTGCACAGTTACAATCTGACCTATTCCCTCCGATATTTCAGACCAGAGTTTGCACGATAGAAATATTTCAGTCCGTTAGGGGACACGAGTTATAAACCGCAACCGTCGAAAGAGTTCTCTGGAATTCTGTCCACTTCAAAGTTTTCGAAAGACTATTTCTTCATCAACTGATCTCTAATCTCAGTATCTCCATATCTTACTCCTTCTTCCAGATCCCGGAGGTTTAACACCACATCGTCATTTTGATACTTGGCCTAAGTCTAAGTTTCCCTTATGCTAGCTAGATAATGCGCATTGCCAATGGGTGTAGTTTGTCTATTATTCACGGATTCCATTTTGGATTACTTAACATGCTGTCTACAACACTGAAAGAGATGAACTCCTACGTCACAGAGCCCACGCCCTCCCTGATTCGAGTAGTAAACCATAATACAAAGGCGCCCAGCGGGATAATGAGCGGTTCAGGGTAGGTGGTGCTCCCCAAAAACCAATCATCAGGTTAAACCGGAGCACCGAAGTACAAAAATACCTGTTTTTTATAGAATTTAAATGAACCCACCAAAGGCAATAGAGCTTATCCTTCTAGTCTGTAATAAACAGTGCCAACCTAGAAAAAGCCAACTGTAACAAGGTAAGTTAAATTTTTTCACTTCAAAGGCTTCAAAAAACAAAAGCCCAGAAGAGATATTTTGGCTGTCATCTGTGCACTGCTATTTTGCTTCCCATTTGCTCCCTGTATTCCGCATGAAGACTAATTATGCACCCTTTGAGATTGTTTTTTCTCTATTGGTGACGAGTTCTCATCATCTGAATAGTAAATGTTTTCCATCCTGTTATTACCCTTAACCATTTGGTGGGTACTACTACTTTTAATTTAACCAATGTCCCCCTAGGTAAGTTTTTGGAAGTTTCACCTGAATGTCTACTTCGTTTTAAATTGCTTCTTTTGATGAACTCCAGTGAGCATTCGCCACTCTCCGTCGGTACGCCCCTTGCGTCTTCCGAACACTGTCACGGTGTACTTTATCACTATTTCACCTCTTGCCCATCTTATACTATTACTCCTACCGAAATTCTAAACAGGTTTGTATATGCTGCTTATATCCTTGTCGCTTTATTTCACTCAAACTACATCTGGCAGTTTTTACCGTCACCAAAATTTGCAACCGCTTTCGAGAGCTGTAAAAATATTCTGCGGCGATGGGTTTTTGTACGCTATGATCCTGCTTCCACGCGTTCTTCCAATCCACGCTGAAGAAATGTGCCCTTACCATTCAGTTTGCTTACGAGCGACCACGACCAAATCTCTGTGCACTCGTCACTTCCACAGTAATTTCGTTTTGCACTTGACAGAAACTGTGGAACGGTGATGCGTTGAACAGCTTCCGCAAGAATGAGCCGCTTTTCTTTTTGATTCTAGAATTGAGGCTTTCTTGATTCTTCCTTAAACGATAACCTTTGCTCTCGCCAGTAAGTTGCCCGTCGTAGCCGCATAATTTGTTTTCTTGTCACCTCTACCAGTGCTTTTTCTCAGGGTTTTTATTGTCCGCGTTTTCAATTTTCGCATGCATATTCACCTTCCCTGTGCTCGGAGTTACTTTTCATGAGAAATTTACTGACGATTTTGCATTAAGTACCCCGTGTGCTTGAGAGTTTAATTTTTCTATCCTTGAAAATCACGTCGATTAAACTTCACTTTGGTCTGATATTCATAACCAAAACCATAACGAAAATAAGTGTGGTGACATTCCACTTTTACTTCTGAGTGGTAGAAACCAATAAATTCTTTCAGCAACTTCTTTTACGTTACAATGAGTGTAAGACAGCTGACCATATTGATTCAGCAAAGCACGCTGCGGTGCTGCTTAACCGTAATCTTGCTAGGTCGAAACATGTTGGTATCATCCTTGTGAAAAAGACGACCGTCTCGTTGTTTCACTTCCTAAACTCTACTCAGTTCTTACCCCCTTTATCAACCGCTTCTCCTTTTACACTTTCCACCCCGTCTGCAATAGGTCTCATCCCTCTTGAACTGCTGTTCTAATGATAATCTAATAATCTAATATTGGTGTATCTTGGAGACTCTCGAAGCAACTCAAGCGCATGATCAAACTTTTACAAGCTACGAAGTAGACAGACAAAATTCACGAGAATTTATAAATATGCACAACAAAAAATGGGTAAGTAGAATTAGAAGGGGAGGTGGGCGGGAGGTGAATGTATACACAACAAGGACTAGCAGAGAAAGTCAGTAAACCGAATGATGGATTCGAATGTGTGCTCTGTGGATTTGGAAGCCAAGGTCAAGTGCAGGAACTGGCCGAGCCAAGTGGAGGAGAATAAAACCTAGGAGCCTTACACTAGGAGGACTGGAAAGCGGCGCGAGAAACTGTGGTAACGAGAAAAAACGAAGAAAAAAAAGAAGAAAAGTGAAAAAGAAGGGGAAAAGAAAGGAGTTGTTTGACAGTGGACAACATAGCAATGAAGTATGCTACATTGCAATATAATAAATGTATCAGTTTGAGAGCAGGGAGCTAGCAATGCAAGAAGTGGAGTGGGTCAGATGGTACCTGGTTCGGAAGGAATGACATGCGGTAAATTAGACGCGCAGATATAAAAAATGGACGAAAATCATGAGGAGTGATGAGAAGGTAGCAAGAGAACTGGCAAGCAAAGAGCCGGGGGATGCAAAAGAGAAATACGTGGATAAATAATATTGTACCTTTATACAGATATATATAAGGGCAGGAGCAGAGAGAAATGAAGAGATAGAACACGGAATTAGCAGCCCTTGGAAGAGAGAGGAACGGTTGGATCAGATAGTACAGACTTAAGTTGCATAAATCCTGGTGAATTCGTTTATGATAGGTGAACATGGTGAGTCAGCGGAGATAGAGACACGACTTTGGAAGCGCAGAAGTGATGGCTATGAGCGAACGTTGATACACGAGGAGATACAAATGGGGAGATTGGAATAACAGGTTGAAGTGAATCTGGCAGTGTGAGTGATGCAGGTGTGAAGTGACGACGTTCGAAAGTGAGTGAAGCGAAGTTAGATGGACGTACATTATGCAGCAAGAAGATAGCTTTGAAAATGGCTGAGGAACGTAGAACGAACGAAAGTAGGGAGTGGTCGGAGTAATTTGAAATACCAGTGGAGAGCGATAACTCGGAGGTGGTGGTGCAAAGATGCAGCAGTCGTAACAGAAAATAACGTAGGGGGAAATAAGAAAGTGGAGGATCAGAGAGATCGGGCAATGGCAGATCATATAGTTTGAAACTGTACTTGAAAATAGGGACGTGGCGATGACTCTACACCAGGCGGAAAGCCGAAAAGCAGCGCAGCCTGGAGGGCGTAATAAAGATAACAGTGGCGAGCAATAAACGAAACAGATGAGAGTACCGTCCAAGGAGGAACAGGTAAGAGATGGCCAATCAGATCATCTTACTGCAGATGGAACAGGATGAAGACCGAGAAGAAGAAGAAGAAGTTACCGAGACAGGTAAACCTGTAATGAGACGAATGGCACGAAAATTTCGTGCGCATCGAAGTTGAGAAAATAAAACTGGAGATCCATGTGCCTGCGGACGATTTCACAAATGGACTGAGCTAGAAGTTGCTAGTCGGGGCACCGCCTTAGAGTAAGGTCCACAGAAGAATGGCGGAGTCAGAGAAAGAAATTGTGGTGGTGGTGAAAAGATAATAAATGTGGCTGTAAAACATGCAAGGGTCGGAATGGCGAAACCGCATGTTATGATTGGTCATGAGAACAGGTCGGTCTGGTGCGTAATGACGGGAGGCAAAAGATGGAAGAACAGAAAAGGATATGGCAAAATGGTAGCCAGTGAGGTAAGCAACCAATGGTTCTTTTGAGTATGGGGATTTACCAAGTAAACAAAGATTGGAAGCCGGCAAGGGCGACATGGGTAGAAAGGGAAACGTTGCGTGCATGGACAGGGTAAAATGAATAGCACGAGAGTGACATCATGCAGTAGGGGCTGTGTTGATGAGAAACGACAAAGAACAAGGACAGAATGGGTGAGTGTATATACAGAGGTAGAACGAAATGAAAGGGCAGTTATAAGGGCGCTGACAGGAAGGGAAGTTGAGTGGGCCGTAGTGGAGGAAGAATGGTAAAAGTATGCAATCTGCAACCACAGGATTAGGTGCTGCAGGGCAAGGAGGGTTAGAGCATGCGATTCTCAGCCGGTGCAAGAAGGTGGATCTGATCGTGCGCTGGACACTTAACCTGAAAACAATTTGTGAAGTGAACACAGGATGTGTGATCCATCAGCTGATTGCTCTTGCGCATAATAATAGTATGTTCCCCAACAGGGATCTAGACACGTGCACAAGGCATGATCACGGAGAACAGCTTATCTCAGCAGTATGAAATATTCACACATTTTAAAGGTCGGATTGTACATCTCAGAAACAGAATGATGGGTCTAGGCAGTGTTCAATTTAACCAAAGTGGGAACGGTTAACGCGGGAAGTGCGAAGCGGTTTCGGTTTCGGTAGCAGGGTAGCGTGGAGAGTCTCCACAAATGCAAATCTGTCGGTTACAGTCTTATCAAAGTGTGAAGACGATGTATTTTATACAAGGATGGCTTAAACGATGGTTCATCGAGAGATCAAAGACAATTCGAGGCGTATAGAAAGAACTCTACGGACGCACCGGCTGCTCACCAGGAGGATCGATGCTGAAGGACCGGAAGGAGATATCCACCAATGAGCATCCGGACACGGTAGAGAGTAAAGCCAACGTCAAATATTTGGCCAGCAATGTCAGCGGCGTAGTGAGTGGTCTTTCGCTGGTCTCATTTGGACAAATCCTCAAGCTTGTGGACAGTGGTACGGACATCTAAAGGAGGAGCGAGCCTGAGAGGTCAGATAAGTTTACTTTATTTGTCTTTTTAAGCAGTTTCGTTGCCACATGGGGAGAAAGACTTTTCAGTTGAAAGTAAGCATGAGAAGAAATACTTCACGAAGAATGCAGTGTTCTGTCATACAAGCATGAACGATAGTTGGACGCTTAGCTAGATATTTCAAAAGGTGCTCAATGAGGAGGCAGTCAGCTGGAACGAGAAGATGGAGCAGATGCGTCAAAGCAAAAATGAAAAGATGAAGTGTGGGCACGCGAGTCCTGTGGCAGTGAAGTGCACGAGACCAGACCCGATGCAAAGAAGGAAGCTGTTGAATGTACGGATAAACGTTTCTGTATATACAACAAAGGGGTATAGGGACGTTTTGGCCAACAGCGAGTGACCGGTATTGTGGTTCAAGGAGATCGTGTTTGCCATTGACGGCGGGCCACGAACTTATGCCCGAGTATGGGCAGGCTCACCGGGTACGATGGGCTGTTCATGAGGAAAATAGTATAGTATAGTATAGTATATTTCTTGACCGTGGTCAATACACATGCACAAGGCAAGATCAGAGTTGTGAGCAGTCAAAAATGGACTACGATTGCGTTGGTTGGCGAAATGGAGAAGGTAGGTTGAAGATGCAACGCCCGTGGTAGGATTTTGGTCATGATTTGGGAACCAACATGACCGATTGGAGAGTATACTGGAATCAGTTGTTGGGCCAGTGCGTGATGTGGTTTGATGTTGGGTATCCGCCCTTGCGATCCGGTGAAGCTGTTGCGGTGGCTTGTAACCCGGGTAACACTATGGTAATCGCAGTAGCTTACGATGTAGGAAGCTCCACATAGCCTCAGTCAGCGTGAACTTAAATTTGGACGACGAACCTTCAGCCTTGTGTATGGTCCAGTCCGGTCTGTCTGATTCATTTTGTCCGTGCGGCAATCCGAGAGTAGCTCCTAGTGGACCGATGGCCATCCAGGTAACCGGCATGATCCGAAAGGAGACCGGAAATGTGGCAGTCTGGAGGATGTTCTAGCCGGGAATCATGATATCCGTACCAATATAAATACAACGATCAATATTTTAGGAAGTATTCAGGGTATTGATTTTGTGGGGAGATCGGCGATCTGGGGTCGGTTTCAGCTGTGGACTATGATAGCAAATGGAGGCAATATATGATGTGCTAGGTATATAAATACGGCAATGGTACGGCTTCGTTTTAGCGCTCGGTGGAATATGCTTCATGCCATGGACAGAAGTTTGAAGTGAAGTGTTCGTAGCGAGAGCTGTCAGGGAGTGTGTTGACGGGGATAATCCGTAGCTTCGACGGTTTATGAACGGCTACAAGCCAATAAAGTCACAGTGTGGAGGAGCGCTTTGTGCGCGACAGGATTTGTTCCAACGAGAGGTGGATGAACAGTTTTTTGGCGATTGAGAAATAGATGAGTTTTCCTCAGATCATGTTAACAATTCGGTCGAAATTCGACGGTTGACTACGGGCGTGTACTTTATGGCGGGCATCATTTTATAGGGTGAGTTCGTCTTGTACCCCTTGTCGAGGTTCCTAATTTTGGCGAAATTTTATTTAGGATTTGGCAGTTCACCTACCCACACTTAGTGGAATAGACACAAATTTAGTGGAGATGACTGCTGTGTTCAGATGTGAGATCTTATAGAACCCTCAGAGGACTGCGTTGAATACTGTGGCAATCGGAGCACCTGCTTTCTTTTATGTGTGGACTGTAGATGATCGTTTGGTTTCACCCCGGTCGTGTGCGCCTTGAGTCAACGGTAGAAGGGTTCATATATTTGGAGTACGAATTAGAGATGTTCCACACCTTGTGCAATTATGTTTTTTGAGGGTTGACCCCGGGGCTACCGCTTAGGAGGCTCGTGCTCGCACTTAATTTGAGCTCACAAATCAAAGTAGGCATATAGAAACCTGGGTTGGTCGCGAAATACTTATGAGTAATTATCGAGGGACTGGCTTGAGAGAGATTCAGCTTCCATATTATTCTTGGGCTTTAACATGTGCTGGTGCTGATCGCTACATTTATAACAAGAGGGACTTAGAACACAGCTGACTTCACTTGGATAAACTTCGGGATGGCTCGTTCGGCACGCTGAGGACCAGGCAGAAGTACTGATGGCTCAGCTTGTAAGATCATTTTTTTTCTTGGGGCGTCCCATATGCGGGGTCGGGTCGTGGTTTTTAGGGGAGTTCATCCGTTATTGAAGGGGAGTGGAGCATGTATCCAATACTTTCGCAGTCAGAAGTAATTTCGGTACTTTGTTTTTTAAATTCAGCCGACAGGGCTAGCATGCCTTCCCCGTGGGAAGTACTTCCCGTTTCTCCCCCGCCCGTCATTCTTCGCGCGCGGCCCATGAGGTCGGCCGCTGCTAGGGTTGGCTGTGTTCTCCCTCGTTACGGGGCAGACTTATTACTATTCTCCCATTGGTGTCGCGGCTCCAAGCTACGAAAGAGAAAAAAGTGGGAAACAGATCTACAGAAAGCTTTTAACTATCGGGATATGCATGTCTTACTGCTTGTTTCTGACAAGGCCTGAGTCCGACGACCTTCATTTTACATGTGAGCCGGCTGTTGTCAGCAAAAACTGTGGTGATATATCGGAACGATCCACAGGTGGTTCATAGTTTTGTTGACCGAATACCAAATGCTATACAGGCCAATCACGGGAAGAAGCCAGAACAATGTGATAGGGATGGACGATGGGCAATGAGTGCCTAATGATTCGATTAAGAATGACCACCGAGTGCAGCTGAGGAGTCTGAGAAATGCTGTTTCTTGGGTTAGAGACAGAAGTGCAGACCAGACCAAAATTAGCACTGAGAATATTTCAGGACTACCTTTCATGCAACTAGCGGAATTTCATATATTCAGATACGGTTTCGGAGGCGCTGGCCTCAGTAATGAAAGTAACTAAGTTTGGGCATTGTAACTTGATAGGTTCATGCTAAGGTAGCGGCAACGACGGTGAATGTTGAGGCACATCCTAGCAGTTATCGAGGGTTCCGTTTAGTGTCCACCACCTTCCTCGTAAGCTTTATCAATATTTATGTGTGGATTTAAACAAACGATCAGTTTTTGGACGTCTAGCGCTAGGAGCAGCCTAAACTTAAATATGATTTTGGAATCCATAGAACCGATATCAGCTGGGAGTTTATTCTAAAAAGTTGCATATTTAAGGAGGGAGATGTCTCGCCATAATGATTTCCAGGAAGTGAAGATCGTTATACGGTGTTCCTCATTGTGCAGTCGATGTGTCTAGTTTATACTAAACTGAACTTGGCCAGAGGATAAAACTTGTTTTGTGGAGCACATTAAACAAAAATGCAAGATTGAGTTTTATTCTCCTAAGCCACAGAGGGCCAAACCGCAGGACCGTGCACCACTATCTGTAGCCTACTTTCGTAGAAAGCCCGAATAAGTTTTGGTAAATCGACGTTGTACATTCTCAGTTTTGATAATATCACTTTTGTGCATATTTGGGAATGCAACTGTACAGTGCTCCAGAGTTGGGCAAACATGAGTTTTGTGCATCTCTAACCTGCTGTCCGTGAGAGGGAAGTTTCTCCGCAACATGCCAAGGGACTTGTTTGCCCTTGCAGTTATGTAGGAAGTGTGTTCACAGAAGTTTAAAGTGTAAGGGTATTGTAGTCCGTGGTCTCGTGTTGTTGCTCAGACGTGACGAACCGACACAGTATGTTCACTTATTTGAGTAATCCGGCCGTTACCCTCTGAGGTTTTTGTCTGTGTAACATCGGATGGCTTTGACCCCTGCAGTTGCTTAGACTACAGGTTCATGCGTGATCGGCAATTCCCAACGACATATTTTGGTTTCAAGCCTAGAAAACGTGGCTTCAGCCTTTTTATTCTTTCGTGTCTATCGACAACACTCAAGCCCTGAAAGACATTTCATTGGTTCACGCAGTGTGGTCCTTTACAAATAGAACAAATTGGACTTGGCGGAGCTTTCAGAATGGATGTAGCTTCATCACTCTCTGCTGACATTATTGTGGCCACTCGATCTTGGGAAGCTTGACTTTTCGTAAGCCGTTGGGGTTCTGTTGGAGCATAGACACGATTATTTTGATGTGTGATATAAACGAGGCCGGGTACGGCGGCATCAGCTTGGTACGAGAGGAAGTCCATCAGCCCAAAGAATGCAGGTTTACGCTTGATCCTTAGCATATGAGATGCACTTTCGAACCATTTAAACTGAATATAACGGGGAAGCCGCTGCACAACTGCCGTAAAAGTCTGACAGGCATTTAAGTCTGACTGATAAGTAGGCTCTTCCAACATGGAAGCCCAGAACTTTGTTTTACGACTAACTTGGTAAGTGGTTTAGAGTCTTAAGGCTTCATGGTTGGCTTGTCTGACAGTTCGTTGATGCACTGTCTTGCGACCACATGCTTCTCCCCGGAAGGCATTTAGAGAACTCGTGATGCTTCTTTATAGTTTTCCTCAGGCTCGGGGATTGCGCACCTCCAGATTGATTCAGCAGCTTTGTCTTCACAGGCCGAAATTAGGTAATCCAAATTCAAGCGGGGTTGGAGGTGCACCTGGCCAATGTAGTTTAAAAGATGCGCACAAACCTGAAGTAATTCATTGGGTTTCCGTCGAATTTGATCAGTTTCCGGTCCTAAGGGCTCGTGTAAGCTTGCAGCAACTAAGCAGTTTCAAGGACGTTGTTTGAATTTGGTTGTTTCCGAGTAAAAACACGAACTCCAGGTTCTCTGAAGGATATCCGGTAGGCAGGTTTATCATTTGAAGCTGAAATGGACTGTGCACAGTTCCCAACTAGTTTGAGCTTCTCGTGTGGCTGCGGCGTAGGTGGTCAAGAAGTCCGGACCGACAATATTGACCTTTCTTCCGCTTGTAGATTGCCAGTTCTCTCCGCAAGCTTTATTTTTGCATCACAGGTAAGTCATGCGGTTTTCAACTCAAGCATTAAGCTTTTTATCCTTATTTTTGCAGGAGGGCCGGCCTTGTAATAAATGACTTTTACGGCCGGAATCATGGCGGGACTGATTTGAACAGAATTTCCCCCATTTCCGATTCGCGCAGCAAATCAAAGCAGTGATTTGGTTAACTGGCTAACTTTTGCCTCTACCCCGATATCTGGGGATATGAATCTAGCAGTAACTTAGTCTCTCTAGTTACGGGTACGATTTGGGCAGACACAAATACGGGCAGCTGAACAAATTCCTATCAAAACCCATGTTCGTCGGTGATTCGCGGTTCTAAAATATGAAATGAGCCTAAATATACTGCATAAATGGACTTACAGCCGGATGATAAACCAAGAACAATGGGCAGTAACTTTCCAAAAATCAGGACAGCGCATAAAAATAAAGACGGTCCACATAGCAGGCAGATGAATGAGGATGTGAAGCTGTTTGGTCAAGATAAAATCAATAGGTCAACTTTCACCATCAAGAATCAACAAATCAATTACAAACGTGTGAATTGGACCGTAGTTGCTATGTCAAAAAGTGTCATTAACAATTAAGTACAAAAGTACAAAACTAAATCTGTGGAGTAAACCAGAGCACGCGCCAACAAGAATGGTTGAATCAGGCACTAGATATGGTAATGCTGTTGACGTGTGACGGCCAATGCTGAAGAGCACTGACAGGAACGTTCAGACTGGGAGTTTGAGCCTCCGCTCGGCAGCACCAATGGAACACTCAGAGAGAGTATATAACAGTAGAAGTGTACACCTTTGAGAAAACAAGGCTGTGAATAAATACGTGGACTTTTCATTCACTAGGCACCGTGAAGGTCGAGTAATAACTGATGTGATGCCTTAGGAACAAAGAAAATACATCACGAATATCTGGAGTACACAATGCATGTACTTAGTACTAACAAGTGAATAAATAGAAAGTGGAAGGGCAAACTCCAAATACGAATAGTAATTAACACGGACGATAAGAAGTGAATGTCGACCATGATGTTATTTAGTGCTTCAGGTAGGTTTCTTCGTTCGAATTCGTAGGCCATCTTCATATCATCGGCAAATAAGAAAATTTCACCATAGGTGGCGATATTACAAGAGTACCTCATACATAGTAGAAACAACAGTGATCCTAGAACACTTCCTTGGATGACCCAGCTGTTACCGCGTGGAGGTCTGACATCTAGCCGTTGATGCAGGTAACTTGGCGACGGTCTTGTGGGCAGGATTTAAACTAACTGAGTAGAGGGTTTTCAAACCCTTATCTTCCAGTCTTGTTCAGCACTTTCAGATGAGGGACTCTGCAGAAGGCTTTTGTCATATCAAGATAGATGATGACTAGTGCTCTGTCTTCTTCGGCAGCTGTTGGCACGAAGTTCTGAAAGTCAAATTGGCAGGTTGAACATGCGAATGATCTGAGGAATCCGTGCTGTCTGAGGCTGATGAGTTTATGTGCAGAAAGGTAGTCGATCAGGCAGTGTTTCACTACTTTTTCGGCGGCCTCAAGACCAGTGGCGTATGATTATTCTGGCGGCAATTGGTAATGTCATACAATGCGCCTTTCTTATGCCTGGGGATGATAATGGATTTCTTCCACTGGCTGGAGAAGGCTATGGCTTGCAGAGATCGGTTATGTGGGTTTGGTAATGGGAGGGTAATATCCGGACCGCCGAGAGCAAATATTGCTGATGGTAGACCGTCAGGTCCGGGATATATGTTCGGTTTGAAAGGGTTGACGTATCTATTGAGATCCGTAATGGTGACCGTGATAGAACTGAGTGGGAAATTTTGTGATAGATGCGGTGGCAAGCTGGGCACACGCAGGACTGATAGACATCGGGGTTGAAAGAATCTGGTGAACGTGTCCGCCATCTTTCGAGGAGAGGTTATGAGAATACCGAAACAGATGATCAGTTTTATACATAGATTTTCTATTGGGGCGGGAATCCTGGGCAGCCGGGCTAGCTCTCGAGCTTTGTTTGGGCGGCGCAGTGCTTTGGTTTCTTGCCTTGGTTGTGGGCCATGGGCCATGAGGTGAATTTTGCGGGGCAGGCGTTCCAGTCGTAAGACTGTAGAAAAGCCTCTATTTAGTTGGCACTTCCGCTGAAGCTTTTCGTATTTCTGCTTCGGCCTGGTTTTATGGCAACTTGCTGGTCTAGATAGATTGTAGGGGCGTGATATTTTTCTGATGCACGAGTGTGGACTTGAGTGGAGGAGGTCAGCTGCTTACAGGGGACTTACTGCTAAGAAGAACTCATCCCAGGTTCTGGAATGAATTAGCGAGGGGATGCGGTCCCATTTAAATTGACGGAAGGGGGACCGTTACATGGTAGGCTATTAGTGTGTAGCTTGACCTTAAATCCGCAGCTGGCGATTTTATGGTCGTTACCTGTGTAGTCGTCTAGTACGGAGGTAGAAATGTTTGTAAGACCCAGGGTAAATATCAGATCAAGAGTGTTATTCTTTCTGGTAAACTGTTTTACGTGTTGGGCTCGGTAGCCCAAACGAGTTCATGGGGCGAGTTGTAAATACTTTTTGGGGCAGCAAAAAAAGACCAGTTTATGCCCTGGGGCATTGAAGTCCTCTGCCATAAACCCACCTCCAAATGGCAGGTCAACGATGTAACTAAATGCAACGTCGGTGGGATTGTGTTGAAGTGCCATTGCTGGGGGTCGATAAGTACAACCTAAACTATGGTCATCTGGGGTAGAGAAATTGTAAACCATACGGAATCTCCATTATTTGTCAGCATGGAACCTTCCAGTGGAATGAAATAGCCCAATCAACCTCAACCCCGGCGGTAGATTCGTTGAGTCCTGAAGGTTTGATAACCGAACAGTGATATTTGGTCAGAAGGAGTGTGCTCGGTGAACCAAGTTTCAGCCATTAGGATAATGTCCAGGTCATGGACGACAGTCAGTCTTTTTTATGGCAAAAGGCTTGTTCAAGATGGGTGGATAGTTGAACAATGCTATGGGAAGCATTTCTGTGGGAGGGTTTGAGTCCTCAGTGGATTTGGTAGTCAAAATGTGCGTAGGAGGGTGGTGATCAATAGGCGGGTCACCCATATGAGGAGACTGGGTGAGAGATGCTGCTTCCACTTGGAGAGTCGTATCCCTATAGCAGCAGAAAGTGTATTAGGCTTAACACTCACGAAGTCTAGTGGAGATTGACAATGAGTGCTGAGGTGACTTGGTAAAGCGGGATACTAAATGTGGGGGAGGGCATAGTGACTCTAGGGGGGACCTCTGGGGCAAATCACGTATAAATTTGGGGGAGAGTTAATAAGGATGCTAAGGGGTTAATATGGGGTTGGAGAGCAGTAGTGGAGGAGTGGCCATGGTTTTGTCAGTGGCCTTGTGAGGAGGGTGAAGAATGGCAGGGCAAGTGGGATTGGAGTGGGACTGGTATGATGTTACGGATGGAGTTTGTTGAGGTGACGGTTATATCACAGGGCTCCGGGGAATGAGTGTGAGGGGGTAGAATAGTAACAAAGGAGCTGCTGATGAAGAAAGCTTTAGTATGAGAGGTCAGTTTACATAGTTGTCAGTGGGGTTAGAGTGGAATGCAGAGGTGTTTGGTTGGTGGGAGGCAGCGGACGTTGAAGTTGCAGAGGGGTAAAATGGGGCATATCATGAGGTGGGAAAAGGTCAGACAATGACCACATGTTGTGTTACCGGTTGGCAACCATGCTGGTATTCATTCTGTGTTTGGAAGGGCTAACGATGGAGGCGATACATTTGGTGGAAACTTTGAGACTTGGTACTGCTTCCGTGGACTTAATGAGGGTGGCGTACGAGTTGATGGATGTGGCATGTAGCAGCTGGTTGCGCGGATCTCCAGGGGACCAAGTAAATGCACTGGTGGGCTAGCGCCAGGGTAAATGGCGCGATTTCATAAGTACGCCGGTTAACTGAAGCGCGAGAGGTCACAGGTCGACAGTGGATTTAAGCTGGGAGCTTGGCGGTGTCAGTGCAGCGGAGAAGTTGGCCATTATTAGCAGCAGGTGACAGGAGTGACATTGGGACCGAAGCGTTGGAGGCTGCGTGGTAACTGGCTGGTCGGTGCGGGATGGCGCTTTGTGATATGGCGATATGCTGGCTCGTTTGGCAGATAGACTCGGGCTTGAATAGCTGCTGGCTGAGGGAAGGGGTTAATTGCTCGGCTGTGGTTAGGAAGTGGTGGAGACAGGGGTGCAACACGGAGTTTCTTAAGGGGAAAGTTGTGGTGTTGGAGGCGAACGGGACAAATCTCGGTCCAAATTTTGCGCTGGCGCACCGGCCAGCAGGAGTGGTGACGAGTGGTTGATGGTGGGAAATCCTTCACGGGGATTAGGTGGTAATGGATCAGAGGGCTGTGGGAGTACTCCGCTGCGGGGTATTGATTTAAGGACCACCCTTTGTAGCGGGGTTCTGTCAGAAGTAATTTTATTTTTTTAGATGAAGTGTACTTTTCGACGCATACCCTTTTTCTGAAGAATCCAATGGCAGCGCTCTCTTTTAGGAATTGAGACATTAGCGGGCACATGTTTCTATGTGACCGGTTTCCAAAATTTTGGCAGTAGCACTCGTGATATGACATACCACAGGCCATGAGCAATGACTGTTCGGTGGGGGAAAGAGGCAAACTGTCTGAAACAATAAAAATTACGGCACTTTCTGAATCGTTCCTTCCCTGCATGGAATTCGGACGCACTTGAGCCCAGGAAGGGGCTAGCTGAGAGTAGGCTTTCAGTGTTTGGATGTTTCGAGGGCTCGACGATATATGCGAGTGGCAGTAGCACTGCCAGCGCATAATCCATGGATAGTAACTGGTTCTGTAAGGATATTAGGTTTTGCTGAAGAGCATTATATTTTTATTAGCTCCATCTTATGTATCGATCAGTGGTACTGAACAAGGTACAGAGGAGTTAGGAAGACAAGGGCGTTTTGAACTTCTAGGTTGAACCCGGTTTGCCACTCGGTGAATGAGGCGATTGGTAGTTAGTTAAGGCATGGTATCCGAAGAAATTTGGATAGGAGTGGATTTGTAATTCAGTTGCTCACCTGAATTTTTATTATTCAGAAGTAAACTGATTTATTTCACGTCATGGAATCAACTTGAGAAGCTGTGCTAAGGTTGTTTCCCAAGATACCTTGGTGGAAATTGTACCGATAACAGCAAGCTTAACGACGTGATGTAGCGCAGCCGCGGCTTGTACGCAAGACGTGCGCCGGTCAACGGGGTGGGTCTGATTGCGCCACTTACCTTTGAGATTAGCGTTAGTGATCACTGATGATTTCACAGTAGGCAGTGCAACCACAACAAGCGTATATTGCCCACGAATAATCATTCAAGTTGTGAGAACGTGGACAGTGAAGCCAAAGGAAACAGAGGTCGACAGACGGCAATGCAGCTTTATTGTCCGGATGCACCAACCAGGGTTGATAGGCAGTATATTGCCCGAGGTGGTTGGCCGGCTTGGGGGTCACTGGAAAGAGGTACGAGAAAGAGAAACGCCGTCCGGGTTTGCTCCATTTGAAGACCAACGGTTAACAGAAAGAGGAAAAAGTGAAGCTCTGGCCAATCGATTCATAGCGTCCCTAAGAAAAAATGGGACCATGGATTGTGAGATTAAAAAGGTGAGCTGTTGAGTAAGAGCTATAAGGTTAAGATTCGACATGGGGTGATCAACCAGCAAAAGAGAAAAACAATTTCTGCACAAAGTTGTGGAAGAAACTAAGCTAAGGGATAAGGTGGAGTCGGAATGGGTGACGTCATAACTGAATGTTGAGTACAAAGCCAACCAATGGCGCAGCCGAACTCCCATCAGATAAGTAGGACGTTAACACGTGTGACTCAACAGCAAAAGTAATACTAATGGTTTATTTCAGAGAAGCCGCAACCATGCCAGTTGCATGATCAAATTCCCACAAACCATAGGTTGTGCAGACAAAATTCATGGGAATGTGGAAATGCACATGACAAAGTAGGATAGGTAGACTTAGAAGGGAGATTGAAGGGGGATAAGGGTTTGACAAGTGTATGCACACCAAGGCAAAGTGTGGGAATTTTAAATGAACCCTAGGGCGGATTCCAGTGGATGCCTGAGAAATTCGAAAGTCAAGGTCGAGTGGAGTATCTGATTGGTCCAATTGAAGACATTTGAAGGTCGAGATATATATATTAGGAGGGTGGTAGAAAGCGGTAAGGGAAAAAGTGGTAGCGGGAGACGACAGAAAAAATGTGAGATGCACTGCAGGAGAGTAGATAGCAACGAAGCGTTGGTACTATGCAATAGACGGTCAGCGGTCAGGGCACATAACTCACTGTTAAACAGGGAGCGAGCAATGCAGGACGTAAAGGGTGGATCAGATGAAAAATGTCTAAAAGAGATCGGATACGGTAGATTTGAGGCACATACGTCGAAGGAATGGACGCATATCACAACGGTCATCGGGATGATAGCATGAGAGATGTCCTGTGAGGAACTGCGGGGTGCTGAGCGAATTCATATATATATATATATATATATATATATTTATATATATATATATATATATATATATATATGAGAGCAGTGGGAGCAACAGCCTTGGAATTCTGGAAGAAAAATAAGTGATTGGGAGAGGCCGGTAAAGTTGAGTCCAATGGTTTAGAATTAACTCAGTAATATTGTGGTGAATTTCCTTCACAACAGGTGAACATGACGGATCACCAGAGAGCGGGGGAGAAGAAAGACTGAAAGCACAAACGTGATGACGGCTATGAAGAGCAGTTCATGGGGAAAGGGGGAAAGGATGGAAAGGAACTGGTAGGAATGGATCTAGTAATGTGACTGCTGTGGATGAGACATATGGTGACGGTCGAGAATGGAAGAAGCAACATTACATAGACTTACATTGTTCAGCGGGAAGATGGTGGCGATGGGGATGGCTAAGCAGCGCAGAGCGAATGTGAATGCAACGTGGAGAAAGGTACCAAGGAGGTAAGACTGTCAGTGGTGCAAAGATACAGCAGCTGTGAAGGCGGACAGTGTGGGAGGGAAATAAGCAAAAAGAGTACCAGAGGGATCGGGTAATGGCAGACCAAATGGACTGAAACTGTGAGTAAAAAGCATGACATCACAATGATTTTACGTTAAGTGAACGCAGGAAAGCAGAACAGCCTGAAAGGCACACAAAATATGCCTGTGGCGAGCAATGTACGAAACAGGAGACAGGGGCAGAAACCAAAAAGAAACGGGGGGCATAACGAATAAGGTCGTCTTAGTACAGGTGAATCATGAAGAAAGCTGAGAAGAAGGAAGCACCAGGATAGGTTAATCGGTGGATAAATACAGCGCACGAGAAATGGGTGCGCGTCGGATGCGGGTACATCGAACTGTGTAGATGCGTACCTGCAGGCAACTGTACCAGTGGATGCAACTGGATGATACTGATCGAGGCACTGCCAATTGGAGAGATCCAAAGAAGAATCGCGGGGCCAGGCAGGGAAAACATGGCTGTGGTGATTAGATAATGAATGTAGCTGTAGGAGGTATAAAGTTTGGAGCGGCGAGTTCTAATATGAGCATTAGTCATGGATGCCTGCGGGACTGGTGCAAAACGTAAAAGGGTTTGGTAAATTGATAATCATGGCAAACGTTTACGGACGGACACGATGTACTGTACACTCTTACCCTAGCCACTCGCAACTTCCAACAAACAGTTTGCGTACATCAAGCCACAACAGCCCGCGGTATGAGCCAATTAAATTCTGCCCAGCAGGCTTACTCCCCTCAGACTGCGCTTCGCTAAGAAGCACCGTAAACCACTGGTCTCTACGGAAGCTATGACTAACCGAAAGAATCAAATCAACTTTTTTGAACCTACCTCTTTTGTCAACTATTTCTGTCTTCCTTGCAGCATACTTACATACTCAGTCTTCCAAATTTTCTCAAAATGAATTTGATGGCCACTTTACTCCTGCCCGGAGTCTGACACAGGTGAGGAAGAAGTCTTAATGATCGAACATTGTTTTTTTACTGAAAAGTATCGGAAACTTGCTGGGTGTCAGTACCTCAGGGTCTTTGCAAACATACGCCGAATGCACGGGGAAGCAATAGCTGGGGCCACTTTTTACTTCAAGCGGAAATGTTACTAGACTTTTATCCATCAAACGACGGTCATGTGAGTTTGAAAATAGAGTATCATTCTAAAGCTCTATCCCGGTGACTAGCTTCTGGCGACCCAAATATCCTTTTCATGCCACGGTTTGATAGAAAGTATTATACTTTGTCTTATGAAAACCCTTGAATGAACCCTCGAAATTCATCCGAAGTCCCCTTGGAATTGATAGCATTATCTTTGGAGGAAGTATATAGTTGATCACTTCTGATCATGGAGCGTATCACTGCTCGTTAGAAAAAATCCCTAGTCGGGTAAGCAGATTTGTTGCGCATTTCTTGTTACCGCCGTCAGGACGAGACTGCCTCTGCGCCCAAGGTTTAGTCGAACAAATCCGTGATCCCGGATCAGACTAATCCCGATTATCGTGAAACTAATGATATACGAACCCCGGTCCAAGATGGGATCAAAAGGAAAACTAGATGATACAGAATCATTTATTATACGGTACTTTAAGCCTATTATAATATAATGGTGCATCAAAATCACACAATCATACTAGGCGGCAGCTCATCTTAGGCAGATCGGACTGTGAACAACCATGAACAGCGTAGTGGGTCAACTGCACTTTGCCCAACGGGAAAAAAAGTTACTTTGAAAGAGGAAGTAGTCAGTTGGTAAAGATAATTAAAACAAGGACAAGAGTTAGAATATAAAGACCACCTATAGACACTTGGTAAGAGACCAACAAAATTTTACCAGTTGAAGGCCTAAGGTTGGACAGCTGCCCAAACACTCCCCTGAGGGCGGTCATCCAGGCTTTATTGGAACCGCATTCGGCTGACAAGCCCACAGACATCCCCAATAAGGTCAAGCCTGACTCAATCTGTCACCCTCGATGGACATCAACATCAACAACAAACCGATGACACTACATGACCAACAGCGGTTGGGTTAAAGACATAGTGTATAATCGAGTGCTGAATGTTTTTGCAACGAACTGGGGATCACCATTCAGAAGCCTCATTATGAGGCTCACAAATGCTGCGGGGTTAGAATGAAATATGAACGCCAATGTGAAAATGTGACCATGACCTGTCGACATAGGATACAAATGTTCTGCTCTGCTACGATGCAAGGCAAGGGTCTGGTCTCTCTCATACACTCCATGTTTGAGAAGCGGCGATTCTTAAAACCAGTGCCCACGAGAAGCCTCATTGATCAAAGTGTAAAAGTCCTAGTTCAAGCAAGCTTGTTAGCAATTGCAGATGCTTCCCACTGCCTCGGGGACTTTTTCACGCAGAAGCAATCACAGGTGGGACATAACTAAGTTCTTGCTTCATTTTGCTGAATAACCGACCCGCAGCTTGTTCGTGGAAGTTTGAGGCTGAACCTCATTCCACAGGTGAGCGGTCTCAAACTCCCAGAAAGCGACCGCGACGTAAGCCATATGTTACTGCATGGCCGATAAATACCAAATAAGTCATTGATCAAATGGCACCACGGCTGCCTTGAGACACGAGCCACGCGTGACAGAGCAGAATGGTCAAAAAGCGCGACAAAGGCGCCTTCGACTTACTTTTTTGGTCGCCATTACCCAACTCAGCACCGTCTTCCTGCAACATCAAAGCACCAGCTCAATGAGCGTACGTCAATGCTAACCGAAGTAGGCCATGTCACATTGAACAGAACAAAAACTACAAGTGAAATGATGTTAACTGAATGTACTGGAAGAGTGATGAAGGCCGGGAATCAGTAACATTATAATTTACGTTAATGACTGAACCAAGTAAACTACGTTGCATAATCAAAAGTTCGTCCAATGAACAGGATATAAAGGCATTTATATATGAATTAAGCTCACCTCCGAAGTAAATAAAACTATCAACCTGTTATCCAGTCAAAGATAAAACCAAACTTACTCTCACCAATCGCACACTTAAACAAACACAATTTATACTCATCTACTCTGACGATGCCAAAACATATTCAAGCCGGTAACTCCAACGAATCCATCCTTATCACGAATCTCCTCTCAGTTCACTTTCCTTGCTCGACCATTTCGGATATTTAACATAAATCCCTGCCAGAACTGAGCCTGCCAGTTTTATGCCGACACTCCTTAACTCTTGAATGACCAGCGGTCCTGGATTCGTGCATACATCAGTCCATCCTGTCGTAAACGCCGTTAAATTGCATCTTTATCACAAGGTCTGATAAATACACACCACTTTATTGCAAAAGAATGGGCTTTCCAAAGCCACACGGATGAAGACTGATTAGGTGCACTACCGAATATCGTCGATTGAAACTCAGATGTCTGCTATACCGGGAACCGGTGACTGCCAATACGCAAAATCCTTCCAAACTCCCACCTACACTTGGGACCGTCAAAACACAACTGCTTGTGGAAACCAATTATTCTCATGCCGAACGAGCCGCAATTAGCATTTTGCTATGTCTCAGTCTGTGTGCTTTTCTTATTCTATGACAAAGAACTGAAACAAAATTCAATAACCGATCTCTCGCTGCGTTTTTTATAGCACTGAACCATCGATGAGTCGACCCAGAACAATTCACTTGTCCCCAGTATTCACATTCCAATTGATATCAACCATACTAGTCCAAAGGCGAAAGTCGCTTCTTTCGAATCCGAGGGAGGAATTTTAATGGCAAAGAAGGGGGCTAGCTGGAATTTAACCAGAACCAAGAAGCGATGGAAGAAAGACATATTAAACGTAAAAAGTAATTGCTCCTCTCCTTACCCGGTTGCAGAAGCAGAGCAGAACAAGCGAAAATCAAAACCAATCTTTATTCCAGCTGCACGATCAGACTCAAACCTCAGTTTTCAGCCCATTTTTACTTCACCAAGGACCTGCCTACACTGTTGCCACCTGTCAACGTCTTTTGATCCTGGTGGTTTACCCCGCTGCACTCGTTGTTCGTCGACCTAGTGAAATGGAGCCTGCTTTGAGGAAAAACAGTCTTGCCGAAACTAACACGCAGGGGATGGCCGATAGGCATTTGCCGTACATTAATTTCGAGACAAAAATCAAATAACCTAGGTCCTGGGTGCAGGGATGTGATAGCTTTTATTCAAACCTCAATATAATTAATCGCCCAAGGCTAAACCTCAGAAGAGCAGTAAAAGACAGGGGGTTTATTGTGGAAACCGAAATCCAGCACCCCAAGCACGAAATTCAGATTTGTCGTTAGTATGCTTTCAGTCAGCTGTCCCGTTCTGCGAGTCTCCACGTAGACCATGGGTGTCACACGTATATTTTAAACTTCGTCGGCAAATATCTGCTCCCCAATGGAGAACTGAGGGTTATTCGAAAAAAACCTTTTCCCTTTTTCAAAGCCAATTTAGGTATTGATCAATCTACTCTTATGTATAAATACTTGTTCAGGGAAAACACGGCACAAAATACAGCGGCGCAGTGCTATGCAGAAACATGAGTAATCGTATATGTGAAGACTTCATGGTTGCACGTGGGCTGGATACTACCCGGTTTCCAAGACCGAAGTAGAGGGTTGACTAAGGGGGGCCCATCCCGAGCATTTGACTAGAAAGCTTAATCTGCAAGGCAGTATAGTAGCCCCCTGGGGGTCGGTGGCTGACCGCTCGTTCGCGCACTCTTTGGATGGAACCAAACATCCTGGAGACCCGGTACATCCCTCCGCCGCGGATGCCGCTTGACACACCTTTATACGCCTCATATGTCTCCCGTAGTTGGTCTGGAATCAGGGTTCAGCCATCTCTTCCAGACTGACTATTACTCAGTCAACCCAGCGGAGAGTTCCAGGCTTTCGCTTTCACCCTCTCACTTTATTAAGAGCCCCTCACCACGGGAAGGTAGTGAGTGGGGCTTCCTCAGCAGAGTCTGTATAAAGCTCACGGCCAAGTGAGAGCATTGCGAGAGGTGGTCAGGACGGGTAGCCATCTCGAAGCATGAAGCACTCACCGTCGACTGCGATGAGGCATTTGAAGGCATAATTTCCTCAAAGAACTTACCAAGAAATCCAGAACAGTCATGCAGCAGCTGCTGGACAGGCTTTTTTCAGACTCAAACCATTTTTCATAAATATCCGCTGCTTCCTTGTCAAACTCGTCCCCAAGCAGCTTAGAATTGTGATGTTTACTATTCCTGTCAGCATTACAGTGGTAGTTCTTTGGAGAAGTGGCTCAAGCTTTCTGTGCATGACGGTCTACCATGGCAGAAACCTCCACACGAATATAAAAGGAACTAATAAGCTTTGGTGGATCGACAGGTTGAAAAGTGATCAAATCATGTGCAAGCCGCGTACTGCAGTCATTCATTCCATTGATTGCGGGCTCATTGGAATAAAGTGAGTCCACAACTTAATTTTGGGCCATGGAACACGATTGGGTTCATAAGCCACAAAAGGCTTACCTCCTTCCATTGTGTCGAATTCTGAACGAAAGCACTCTCTCCGTGTCAAACCAGTAAGCAGCCCACTTGCAGCGACTTGACACTTTGCCCGCTGAGATAATGGGACGATAATGCTCGCATCACAAAGCCCACCCGAGACTCCTTAACTAGGTGGTCCAGAACGAACAGCTTTTAACGTGAGGCCGAAATGAGCCGTAATTGACAGCGTCAGTCAACAAAGGCGTCGTAATCTCCAACCGTTCAGGCCGCATATCCGTAAACATTTCATCCTTGGGTTCAGCAACTCCTAAGGACCGAAATGTTCGGTCCCTAATATAACAGTAGACGGTCCCTCTCCTCTAGTAGCTTCCACCGAAAATCCAAGTCCTCCGGATTCTTTTGCTGACACGTGTCTCTATTGTGCGGAAAGTGAGCAGGTGGTAACAGTCACGGGACAATTGTTTCATGGGTAAAATGAACGGACCGGCCCAGCCTGAAGGATCACAGATTGTGGCCAGCTATGCCAGATAAGCTATTTTTTTTAGTTGTCCGATCCTTAATAAGCATGCGGTGTTTGAAAGGTCCGCATCAAAATTCAAAGACACTCCTAACGTTCCCAAGGTCGGCAGTGGGTTCACATCGGGGGTTTCTATAGCAATGTTTCCCCCTCTGCCTGAATGGCATATGAAACCTCTCGAGTGTTACTCAGTAAGGGTTAGCCTGAACCCACCAAGACTTGACAAGCCATAAAATCCCTTCATCCGGCATAGTGCCTCCACAGCGTTATCAGCGGAATTCAAATAATTGTTAGCGTGACAGTTTTTTAAATACCTCTGTGGTACGACGGACGGAACTAGCGCCAACTTGACTTCGTTTTCTTTTTCAGAGAAAAACTCGCCCAAAGTGGTGACGGAACGGCCTGAAAGAGAAGCACTGCCTCTTTAATTTCCCCTAGCTCAGCAGTATCATCATTAGACCGACGAGGAAACCGGAGGGCACCTTGGTCTTCCTCGGGCATCTTTACTGACAGGCACATATCTTCATATCGGCGCACAAGTCCACAGATTTCTGAAGAAACCGCAGAAGTGCAATTATCAAACTGTGAGCTATATTCGAACCCCGCAGAAACTGCGCATTAAGTGATTCCCCTGGAATGCTGCAGCGCACTCAAAAGCTAGAGGGACCTTTCCAGGCCCTGAGGATTTTGCGTTGCATAAAACGGCAGATGCTACCCACACTCGCCTGGCCGCCGTGGACTACCACGGCACCTGCACCGCTTATCTCATCTTAGCGCGGGGTTCAACGGCGGCCGCATTTTTCGCTTTGAGCCCTGGATTTCTGAGAAAACTTCTTCCTAACAACCTCAAACGATAGAGGGTGGCAGAAGGATTAGAGAGGTTTACGAAATTATGGTATTTTATTGACGAAACCACACTGAACTGTCTGTCCCCAAGCCACAAAGACCTCACCAGAATTACGATGGTCTTTCTGTCCTTCACAGACAGAGAGGTTCCTAACGGACCACTGTCATCAAAATCTTTAACATATAACTTTGGCGGGTTATTCTCAATGTCCTGCAGACAGCGTGCGGCACTTTCCCTATTTTCCAGGAAGGCCTTTTTTCGACAGACCTAGTATGACCCAGCCTAACTGGACGCGGTCAGCTTGAGGGTCTCCCTTAGGACCTCTTTGCTGTTCTTGAGCCCGATACGCCCCGAGGAACACCTGAACCATTGACGTTCTCATTACTGGATCTGAAATAGCTGCACGTCCGGTTCCTGTCAAATAATTCCACTCGGATACAGTTTTCTGACCGGGTGCGGTGGCCCGTGCGTCCTAAACTGGTGAAACTGTAAGAGCGGCCCCCCTCTAATCATCTGACTGTTACCCGGAGACCTCAGATTAGGCGACATTTTTTCACACCACTATACAGCATTCCCTGCGAGAGTGTTCAAGTTATTCTTATCCATCTCTCACCGAGCCTAAAGGTTCATCGAAACTATTGCGTGGGGGAGAAGTATCTGTACTAGAATCGAGCAGAGTACCAATGTGAGATCACCCACTTCGGGCCTCAGTAATATCCGAATCAGTCCCTTGGCCAACGAATGGTCCGGCGGGAACCAAATGACAAGGTGCCTTGCGGACCAAAAACTTGTTCAGCTGGTGCTACTAGTGATGATGCCGGCCAATACAATTTCCTTTTTCACTTAGCCTCCTAAAATAAAGCCAATAAGTGTTGCGCCCGGGACTTTTGAAAGATAAACGGGCTTCGAACCGAGACACAAACCCTTTACTGTCTTTCAGCTGCAGTGCTCCAAACCCCCCTGGGATATGTCTGCCCCCACACCCAACACAGCTGGTATTATTCGCAGATGCCGCAGGGATTTTATGATTTAAACCGTACTTCCAGTAAATATCCCGAGCATTCTTTCGTTCAGGGAGAAGATAGCTGTGTCTAGTGCCTTGCACACGAGCCTTAGCACTTAAAAACGTCCATAGATCGCGAAACCCCCGTTCGTTGTCTATCTGACAGGCTTTGCCCGTCCATCTTACTCAATCAGCTGCCATGTGCCAGGGCAGCTTACTCAAAGTTGTCTCGATGGCGTGAACTGAACTGAGGTCACTCAAGTATCTTAGTTGACCAGTGCATCTGCCCAACTGGTCAACTTGTCGGCATCCAACAGCGCAGCACCCGATTCTTAGGCAATCATTCCTGGCCTTGTTATTTCTTCCAGCACCCAACAAACCATATGATGCCTCTGACCAAAACCCTAAAAATATGCCTCCCTCACGGTGATAACCTTTGCTAACTGGATAAATTAAACAACCTCGAATAGCTTCCTTCTTGTTCTCTCCAAAGTATCAAAACGAACAGCTCAAACTCTGACCATCATGCCCTACCCGGCTCTCGGCTCGGCTCTAGAATGGTCGAAAAGAGGAACACTCCTGAAACGACCCATTGAACCTAGAAAGTTCATATTTAGGCTTTTCGAGTCTTACTGTTAACTATCTTGGCCCATCCATACCAATGGACAGGTCAGATCTATCAATAAAGCAAACGTCATTACTGCGGCTCCCACTGGGCATAAAGGTTTTTCATTTAGGCTGGACAATAAAGTATGGACGTCAACATAGATCTTCTTACCGGATAATGACTTCTCCACGGCAATCTAACCATCTATCCGCCTAAGGGCCTCGGCCCTCTTTCTATCGGCTTCAGCCATCCTATACATGACCTCAGCAGATTCCTTCTCAAAACAAGCACTTTGTAATGCTGGATTTACTTCTTTGAGAGAGCCCGACAGTTCGCCAACAAAGGCAGAAGCAGGGGGTTTACGTCAAGCGGAAAGAAGGCCAATTAAAGTAAAAATCCTCCTAACAATCTGATGGCATCAGCAGTGGCAGAAGAAAAAAGAGGGGTAAACCAACAACGTGAAGCGACAGGTAAGCGTCGAGAGGCTCAGCAGTACCAAGTGCGCAAGCACAGCAGCAGCTCCATAACTGATTTCATTTAAAGCCGCAAAGAAAGCTCAACGCAGAGCAATAGTAGATTGACTGGTCCAAAATGCCAAAGGATTGAAAGCATTGCTCAATGCAGAAGCTAATTACTGTAAAAAAAAACCCGGAATAGAGGCCTTTAGGTGCGATGAATAAGGAATTTTCGCCGCTCCCAAACCCGGAATAAATCATAATAATGATCATATTAATAGTCACAATAATAATAATAATAACAATGTTGGTACTTTTCGGATGAGCCAAAGCGTGCTACGATGTATGATCAGATTATCCAGGTACTGTCAGAACAGGAGTTTTAAAGTCACTGAAACGTACGTACATAGAGGATCCGGAGAGTTTGTCGAGTGGGCCAAGGCGAGGATAATACTTGACAAGTTTGAAGGTCAAGGTCGATAAGTCACTTCGTACTGTGGCCGCTGGAATCGGTAGAGAAAGAGGAGTGGGTATCTACATAAATAACACCGGAGGTGAACACAACAAATGGGATTTCAAGCGAAGTCGAATAATTTTTGCCAAGTTCTTCTAAAACGATTTTATCAAAAGAGGTTCGAAGAGCCATTTGCTCGCTGCTGTGCATAAAAAGTCCATTGACGGATAACAGGAATATGTTCAGGAATGGATCTTCAGAGATAAATCGCAATGGTCCAATCGGCCACATGGTTGTAAAACTTGGTGATGAGATGCCAACGAATGCGGTCACAAGAACAGCGCACAACAGATCCGAATGAGAGAGACCGCGATTTTAGGAGCGGTGATGGAAAAAAGAGAGAGCAGGTGCGCGTAGAGCGAATTATTTGCCACAAAGTGGATATATCAAGAAGTAATAACAAGATGGAATGACGGTTATGAACCAATGTGAAGTGCAATTGCGGAGGAGGATAGCGTGGTGAAGTGGCAATGGAGTGGAAGGTAGGTAAGCATCCGGGTGACATTTCTGAATAATGGAGCGTGCGATGACGGTAGACAGAACCGCGGAACCAGTAGGTTTGATACGAGAAGCGGGATCGGAAAGTGAAATATGGAATGAAAACCAAAACCGGTGGATGCCGCAGCAGAAGATGAATGTTTGATGCTGGTAAAATCTGTTGTATGGCAAACGGGGGACAATTCCGGAGGGATAGGGGGACTATCAAAGCGATGATGAAGGGTAGGCCAGAGGACTACGGGTGGAGACACGTAAGGTTTTGCGTATGCCATGCTGATCGAGAAGTAGCAATGTGGAAATAACAGATAAATCAGTTAGGGGCGCGGACATTTACAGCAATTACAAATGTGTATAGTTCGCCGGGGAGATGATAGAACGAATGAATGGTAGGCATAATTCATTTGTTTAACTTTGAAATAGGTGAACCATATCATAATGAAGCGTGACTGGAGCTGCATGACACTCAAATGAGAAGGGTGGAGTGTGGCAACAGCTATAGCATGAAATAAGTCAAGGAAGGGAGATTGTGGTGGAGTATGAATGATGGTTGCTCACGGAATAACATATACATACCAAGTCAGATGGAGTGAGTCGGACGTATCAAAAGGAAAAGAGGGATTATCGAAGTGTTGAGAGAAGGGCCTACGGAGGACAGATAGTCACTCAGCAGTTTATACTGTATAACGGGTGGATAATGATACATCGGCATGAAGGTGGTAACGGAACCAACACCGAATGCTTCGAAAGGCGATTTCATGGGCAAATAGCATTCAATGATGTTGTTCTAGGTAAACGGTAAAAGTACAGCTTTGCTGAAAATTTCAACAGGTGCCCTGAGATAGTGACACCGGCAGCTCTCGCTATGATTATATATGAGAATAACAAATGTAAACGGGGTCGAGGGGCGCAACGAGATCAAAATAAAGTGATCCATGAGGACGGTAAAAATGAGCATTTGGGCTGACTGAGGAAGAAAATATTCCACAATCGCATTTCTGACTTCTGGAGAACCACGAGATATACTCCTGTGAAGACCATCGTTTGTCGATGTTGGTGAGGAAATGAACAGGGACAGTAGATGTGCCAGTCAATGAATAGTAGCCGCGAGTTCTGACATGGTAAATGGTTACGTTTACGAAGGGAACGAAAAAGCAATCATAAATAAGATGCAGGGAATGTAGGCAGAGATGCTTGCCAAAATCGATGGGTAACTGTATACGCAATTAAATTGTGCAGAGTAGGGGAGAGGGTTGGCGGGTGGGAATGAAAGCCACACGCTATGCAGCACATAACCGGAGTGATAAATTTTCGGAGTAGGAAAATGAAAATGCGATCGCTATATTGAGAGCAAGCTTAATGGGATAACAGTCATTGGGGGGGACAGAGTGAATGAAATGTTAGGGGCAACAGTAGGAGAGTAAGGATTAAGTTTTATAATCCGCGAGTGGGGCTGGTGGGGTAGGGTTGACCGTGCGATAGACACCCAGCCTGAAAACAATTTTTGGTGACATAGGGTGCGATCCACCAACCTTGTTGCCCCTGCGCATCTTTTCAGACACCATTCACGCCCGATGTGCACCGGCCAAAGCAGTGGATCTGACGGCGTCCCGCACGTTTGGGATTATAATGAGTTGTGGCAGTGCATCAAAAGGAGTAGTCATTGATTTGGTGGCTGGATTGCGGGAGTAATAGGGACGAACTCCAGTAAAACAGCAATCAAGGAAGGTGTAAATATCAAACCACGCCGACCGTCCAGTTGTCATATCCAGCTAGAAAAGTGTGCCAACTTGGTGTACTTGTGATGGGATAGACGAAAATGGACTTTGGTCGGTAGGTTCTGAAATTAAATTGGAAAGGCGCTGCAGCCTGACATTAGTGCCATCTGTGGATTCGGGAAACGATGTACCAGCAATGTCATGAAGGAACCTGGGTGAAATAAGCGGGAGGAGAACCATGCCATTATAACGATAAAGACCAGTTCTTAGGATTGAGTGTTCAACCCAAAGGAAAGTTTACATGGTTATAGTACCATACTATCCTGAGTCTTAGGGTGGACTGGTAGTGAGACAAAAACCAAAGTGCAAGTAGATATGTGCGAAATGATTGAGGATGCAGAGGAGCAGAGGGTGGAAACGAGGCGCAGTTATGAGCTGAACGGTAGGGGCAGCGACAAGAGATGGAGAACGACTCGTAGCAACTCATTGGGTCAACGAAAGAGCTCTTTAAATAAAGAAATTGTAAGATTATACACTTGCCAGGTTGTTAGAGGTTTGCCGGAGAAAAGAAGCACATCGAACAAGGTTTTACAGATTAGCTAGAAGTCAGGTCCTACTTCGAAAGCTCCAGCCTCAGACGTATTGGCAGCAGTTAGCATCGAGGGTTTATGAGCGATGAAGAATTGCGCTTTTAGTGGTTTGAAGTGGATGGAGGAACCACATGGACGAAATCTAGTGGACTTTCGTTCAAAAGACAGGATTATTTTAGCAGAAGGAAATTATATCCCATAGGTAGCTTGGCTTTAGGAATACCAAGACGCAAGTCTCTATGACGGAGGAGTAGGGAATGGTCGGTTGAACATACTGCATCAGTGGAAGAAAATGCCAGGCGATGAGTAAGCCTACGGAGGAAGTAACGATCAAGTCTCATATGGCGCAGCCAAAGAGGTTCAATGTGGAGGACAGCACAGCTCTCATTATAGCCCAGCGCAGACGAATTACCAAGTGGATGTTTCGTGAATGGGTGTCGTACAATCCGTGAAGTTATTCTGTCGGCCTGGAGAGTATGAGGGAAGATGATATGGCGGTACTTTTGGCCGGGTCGGACCTAGGACAGGCAAGATAGGAGTTTCGTATCGCACGGGATAAGTAATCTACACAGAATTCCCAAGGAGTTATTAGCCTTGGCAGCTTGAAAAAAATGGTTCCAGGAAGTTTAAGGCGCACGAGCAAATTTACTAGAGATCTCATACTGATGGGTTGTGGGTAGAAGTGGAGTTGTGTATAATAAAAGAGTTCAGAGGGACCTGACAATGTAGGTTCATGAAAATGCACTTTTTGACACAGAACTTCACTTCCAGGAGTGACACCGTCATTCAGAGTATCCTGGACCGTATTGTCTATTGGCAGTCGAGCAGTTAGAGTTCTGGAGTGAGAATCCATGTAATGTTTCTACGTCGTCCGCAAATAGGAATGGGGTACTGTGATGTATTGTGGAGAAGACATCAATATCGTACAGTAGGAATAAAAGTGGTCCCAGCACTCTTTCTCTAACGACGACTCTGGTAACGGGAGAGGGTTATGAGAAATTGTCATCTACGGAAACAGCTTGGCTGCACAGGGGAGGGTAGGTGGAGAATCAGTTAAGAATCGAGGACTTAGGTGCGAAGGCTTTAGGCGTGGCCAAGAGCAGCGAGTGAGGAACACGGTCAAATGCCTTGGTCATGTCCGAGAAGATGACAAGTAGGAATCTCCTTTTGTCTGCGGCCACGGTGACCATGTTGAAGAAGTCAAGCCGATAGCTGTTACAAGACCGAGTTTTGATAAAACCATGTTGGCCTTTACGCATCAGGTTATTGAAGCATAAACGACCACAGAGGCGCTTTTTGACTAAGTGCTCAAGTAGTCCAGAAGCTATCGGTTTGTTATTATTCAGCCGTACGGACAGAGACTCAAGTGGAACCTACCATAGCAATTGGGACCGAAATCAAACCATACAACAGGAATTACTCCTAATTGCTTATCAGATCGTTCAACGTTTTCAAACGCAACCAACTCGAGTTCCAGTTCACGCGCATGCCGCTACTATACAGCCACACTCGACTGATCGACCGACACATACATTGTCCTGCCAGACGAACCTTAAGCACTCGATGCCGTACGTTACCAGAAACGACGCTGAATAACACTGAAGGCAAATGTGTCAACACATACATATATATTTTTCAGTGAAACAGCATAATAACTCTGAAGTCCATGCGGAGATTTCCCACTTTATCATCCGTTACCACTGTTTATCTTTCCTACGACCCGTAGCCGGCTGGAAATTGACTCTCCACTTCCCGAAGACCTTCCAGTTGCGCTTTCTTATTTCAGAATGGTACATGTTACTGATCCTGAATCTAAACTCACCTTTTTATGGTCTGCTGTTTCTCCCATATCCACCAGTGTTCACTCTCACAAAATTTGTCTCATGCCCCCCTGCTTCAGAACTCATTCCGTTTATTGAACTCCGGTAAATCCGTCATTCGGGGTTTGCATTGTCTTCATGATCGCTATCCTCTTCGCGTTCGTTGATCTTCCCGAACATACTTCCTTACAATTTTCCACCCTTTTTCCTCTTGCTCAAAAATTTACTCCATCTGCATAACCTCGGTGGGCCTCCGGTTTCCTTGGCTTGCATCATTCTCGTTCGTAATGCGTCCTTAGCACTGCGTAAATGATTTTTCGATATCTCCACCGCGAACCAGTGCCCAGGCCGGAATCGAAACCGGTTCAAAAGTGCCGCGCGAAAAAATTATCAGAATGATCCATTCAAACTGTGGCTGGCTTTGTTTTTCCATCTTTGATACTCTCGACTTTCATATTCTGAATTTGTGAATATTCCATCTTATTGAGTAACGTGCTACACCATGATCATGCGCTACAGCGTGCATCTCGACTATGGCCGAGAAATATACCAGTATTATTATTATTATTATTGACTGGTCAGAGAGAAAACTTTTTTTGTGTCTATGGATAATGCTGGATGTTCACTACTGTGAAGGTACTCAAAAATGAAATTTCAGCCCCAGGACCGCAAAATCAAAGCAGCGCAAGCGGGAATCATCGATTTGTAAGCATGATTGGGCACCAGGCTTGGTGCCCTGTGTACATATAGACGTGAGATGAAAGGAATTTGATAACAAAGCTTTGGGCGATCCTATATTTCGCGGGCAGGGAATTGGTGGGATCCAAAAAGGTGCAGACAGTAGGGAGTTTTGATAGCCAGATTGTACTGATGCGGCTGATGGAGGAGGTGTGAAGTGGTTGGGATACCCTGTGCATACGATTTCCAGTGTACGGAAGTACATGTGACAGGGGTCGTAGGGTGATAACTCTTGGCGATCTTTGATGTAGGCCTGGCCCTGGGAGTGGACAGTACTTGAGATAGAGTGGGCTGGAGATGCCTAATTTGAAAATTCACTGATCTCGTTTCTGGCCTGCTGACAATTAAACTTTAGTAGTTGAGATTCATGTGGTTTAGGATGAAGTGGCTCAGGAAAGTGGAGGACAAGACTACCCGGAACGGGCGATCCAGTTACCAGTGTTTTCCGGTACAGAATGGTCCCATTATGGGCCGGGGTTTCCCATAGGGGTGCAATAATGGTTGCGAGAGCTAGATGTTACGTGGCTAGGTGATTCTTTGCGGCTGTCCGAAGTACGCTGGTGGTGTATCGGGGGATGCCCGTGATCTTAGAGTTGACAGGTGGTGTCCTTGTCATTCGAGGCTTTGGGTTGGGTGATGCAGCTGGTGCATCCAGGCAGGGCAGGCTGCGAGACTTAGACCAGGAAGTACAAGAATTTGTTTTCGTCGGACAGAATGGCCTCGGTAGGTTTGTCTCACTTGAAGGAACAAGTGTGCTCGCCAACTTAAAACTTTTGGAGGCTAGAGAAGGCGTAGGTATTGAGTCAAGTTCAACATCTAGTTGCCCTCAGTTGTTGGACCCTGTATGACGTTTGCTGCTCTGAGCGACGGTGTTCCCTAGTTGACTTCGGAGGTTAGAATGCCAATATTTTAAGGGGCCCGCATTCTGTCCAAAAGTTCTCTATGAAAAGGCGTTTCGTCGGACTTCGTTCGGATGTTTTTCAAATGTTCTTGCACGGTGACGTAACGGCCATAGTTTGCTGCTTTGTGATAAATTCTGCGGCTTTCTGCTCGTCAGTCAATTGGAGAAGCAGTTGACGGTGATAACTTTACCTTCTTTTGCGGAAGCGAGTGCAACTACACATTTCTATTTCCATGCCACCAGCATTTAGTAAGATATGGCCCACCGAAAGCAGAGGGACCATGTCCGGAACGTTAGGCACGACAGGGAATTTGGTAGTTTTATTCGCATGGTAACTTCAGGAGTGGTGCTATCTATAAAAATGCCGGAGAAAGTTATATCACTTTCACTACCTGCAAGCAAATGCTGGGAAGCGTTCAAGAGCGGAGATAACTCCTCTATGATCGGATCCATATACGGAAGCCACCCGGCTCTGGGTGGCTTCTATTCTTGACTGCAGTCAATTCATTTTCAGCTTTAGGCAGACGCACTCACTGGTTTCGTTTTCCAGTCGGTAGTCGGGCGAGACAACACAGGACTTAATGACCGGGACAGCAATGGTGACGCGGGCTTTGGGTTTCCGAGCAGCCTTGTATTTTGCCGGGGGATGCATATTGGAATCATTTACTCAAATCGATAAGAATGACTAATGAACTGGTTGGATCCGCGTATGCCAGCGGACAGAGCAGTGATGACAAGAAAGGGTTAGCTAAGTGATGAGTTACCGTAAATAGAATGAACAATATGGGACGATGGAGTGTAAGAGCTACCTTATAATGACCTACCTATACGTTTGTAATAGTCTGTGAGGTAGATAAGGAATAGTTCGTTAAAAGCATAAAGCCAAAATACGAAGCAGAAAGGAATTTCAATGAGAAGTCACGTCGGATGACTATAAACATGGCTGACATAGTGCACCCACAGTATGAACGAAGGGAAATTAGGGTTTCAGTCAAGGTAAGTCGGCCAAGAATCAATAAGTATTTAATAGATGGGCACGTAAAGGTTGATTTTATGGAGGTATGGATCTAGATTCTTTAGTAAATCGTTTTATTGATTTTTCGCGATGATAAATCACGGACCGACGGTGGAGTACTACAGCAGTTACTTCTGGAAACCCACAGCTTTGGAGTGAACAACCACTACTACTAGGTGTGTTACAGAACTAGGCCTAAACGATGGAAAAAACAAAGGAATGGGACCACCTGACTTGTTCGCCAAGTTCACCTAGGCCTTATCTGCTGTGCGAAGCTCAATGAGTCCGATGCAACAGGAGACGAAACGTTATTAGTGGTTGGCGCGGTACCTGATTTCCGAAGAAAAATAAATCAGGACTTTGCAAATCCTAAATGGCCGTGCACTTTACCAGGCTGATTTTGAGGGTAGGACAGCATTGGTGCTGCCAAACGAACAAGAACTAATTGTCTGAACAGCTCTAGAAGGGACAAAAAACTGAAGCTTTAAGGCAGACAGTGAAAGTGGAGAAGAAGTAGCCACTTGCGATGGGACTACCTGAGTTTAGATGCCCCTCTCGATATGCAATCAGCTACGAGGTATCCGCTTCCGTTAAACCTAATCGGTCATTTCAGGGGGCGTGCTTTATATCGATGGTCGTTCCATGCCAAACCGAGTGTAAGGCTGTACGGAAGGCAGAACAATCCTGGAAGACATGCTTGATTGGCGCTTTGGAGTAGACTAAAATTTGAATAACGGTAACATGTGAGGCCAAGTGAACCAAGGGTCACTTTTTAGCTTCGGCCGACCTTGTGTTAAAAATGGTAAATCATTCCGAAGCCCAGGACCATCTGAGCTGAGGGTTTGTTCTCGAATTTGTGCTTTCAGTAGAAGCAACTTTTCCTTAACTGTCCCAAGAACTACACAGCCATTTGGCCGAAGAAGCGGAACCCATAAGCCGGGCCGATTGCAAGGGCACTTTAGTGGTCCCGAATAATTACTTAGGCATGTGGACCAGAACAGCTGATAGCGGTTTTTCAAACTAGTACATGATAGCAATAGACTAATCAGACTAAGTACCAACAAGACACAGCCGGCTGCGAAGGATCGCCTTTAACTTCACTCTTGGATGAAAGCGCACATTATTTCGCGTTGCGGGGGGTTAATTCATTGGGACGTGAGACTTGCGACACAAACCACAGGGCGACAGTTTGCCCAAGGTTCCTGAGGGCCAAGACAAATGAAACTTCGGAATTGACCAGGGCCACCGGCGCGTGCTTTATTTGCCTCAATAACTCACATCAAGCAGCGGTCCGCCGAGAGCAAGTTAGACGCGACCAGCAGGATTGCCCAGGAAGGCATCATCGATCGCTACATCAAGCGCAGGCAGTGCCATCGGAAGGGAGTCCGAAGTCGGAATTGATCTGTTAGATATAACAGTCCATCCACGCACCATCTCGTGTGTACGTGCTCATTGTAGGCGTGGTGACCTCTAAGGAGGTGACCAGAGCCTTAGTTTCTGTGGACAGCTGATTTGATACGGCGCTGGTGCGGAAAAGTTTTCCGAAGGATCGCCAACCTGACAGAACCCCCGGCGCCACCAAAGGTAAGCATGATGTAAGGCACTTAGGTCATGGCTGCGGACTGCCTTCAATCGCCATCCGTGGGCCTTGATAACAATCGACATATCATCCCCACTGAGGAGTTCATATTAAATGATCTGCTGACGCGAGAGCCAAAGTTAGTACGTTCAATTTGATCCACACGGCCTTATCTTCAAGGTGTAAAGATCGTAAACTGAGAGGATGACAAAGAGGATCTTCTTCTTGGTTGTGACTTGCCGGAAGCTTATTGGGTGCTGGATTAGAGAGCAGGAAACCGACGGACTCCCTACGCAGTACGCGCAATACTCATTTCGATGTTATACGGACGTACAGTGTGGCCTGGATCGAAAAGGTTTTCGTCTACGGAGAAGAAAAAACGACAGCTTCATCATCTCTAAGACCGCGAATTAAAGGATCCCGAGAATAATTTCCTTATGTTATCTCGCGAGGATCAACTTGCATTTTAGATAGTGCGGAAGGGGGTCAGAGGCTTATCGATTCATTTCCAAGTGCCCCCTTGTAGAAAGTATGAACCGATCGTTCCGTGGATAACAAGAGTCACCTCTCTCACAGATTGCTACAGTCGAAGTTGAGGTTTTTGTTTTGGCGAACACCTCTGGGGGCGGTATCCAGACATGAGGATTATCAGCAAATCTCTGGTCAAATATAAAGAGTGACTACCGCTTTTAATGTCCGGGAAAGTGTACGGCATTTACCAAGCCATTCACTCTCCAACACTAAGAAAACCGAAATTTTCGTGTTGTTCCCAACTTTTCTGCAAAACTGCCGGCAAAATCGTTGAATGACTCGGTGCTAAAACATCAGACTAGAAACGATACTAACTGAGGTTTTGAGCCGGTTCGAGCTGGGTGGGTTTGCGATGACGGCCCATAAAATAATGTTTTTGCGGGTGAGGGTACCAGTAAGGGACAGAGATGCATTTTTGTTCTTGTGGTGGGACAAAAAAGTTGTGGATAAATCTGTAGTGGAAAGCTGAATGAGTTCTTGTTCTTTCGCGGCAATATCATTGCACTTCTGTACCAACTATACCCTACGGGAGAGTGCAGTCAGGCACGCAGCTGCCGTCAGCCTGAGAGTGGACGGCGTAAGCAACAGTTTCCACGCCTTCGAATATCTTGGGTAGCCAGGAGACATTGAACCTATTGCAAACCACTTGGTTAGGGTGACGGAATCATTTAGAGCGGGAGGGTGGTGGCCTCTAGATTATTGCGCAGATATCAAACGCTCCGAGGGTGTTGCAGACTGTTCTGGACGATTAGTAGGCAGGCTTGAAAAGGTTGAATGGATCACTGTTTCCGTGCAGCGCTCTCTGAGGTCACAGAAGAAATCTAAGACGAGTGAATTTGGTTTCAAACAGAAGGTTCCCGGTCAGCCATTTACGCGAAAAGAAGTTCTGCTAGCTGCCTCTAGTTTGTTCGAGGCACTTGGCTTCGTTTCTCTGTAGTTGCTACACAGAAAACTCTGCTGCAGCCGCTTTGCCAAAAGAAGGTCGACTGGCCTGGCCCAAAGGACTGGCTGGACAGGGAAGAGATCATAGTTACTCTCAACGAATTCAGGTACATAAGAGACCCTCCGTGCCCGCCCTTAAAAATGCAAAACACATGGGAGAGTTGAATGCTTCTTCCGATGAGCCTAAAGTGGACTACTGGACTGTGGTTTGCGGACGGTAGTGCTCAGTCGGTGAACACTACTCTATAAGGCTCCAAAAAGATCCACATGGCATCCAAAGGTAATACGAACCCCATTGGGCCAGATAACGTGGTAGGCTACGGGAAGCATTGATCAGGTTCTTTGCAGAAATATTACTACCCCAACCAAACAGCAACCATCGGACGATTAGACGTTTTACAACTTACTGACGGAGGCAGTGAAATTTCTCAACTGTCGTTCGTGGGGCCCGTCTCCTCCAATCACTCCGCCCATTAGGCAATAATCCCGAACGGTACATTAGTATTGAGATCAAACTGTGAATTCCAGCGCCCAGTGAACCTCCCTGGGCAGCTACTCACATGCGTGGAAACAGGCGAATTATCCGGCTAGGCCGATTTGGAAATGTTGGTTACCGGAGGACCTGCCCACTTTACAAACCGAAGAAGTTGACTATTCGAGACGAGACTCCTCAAGACTTGTGACTTGTTGATAATCTCCGATGGACACACTTCAGTCTTCGAGTTTGGGTTTAGCCAGAGTAATCACTGAATTCTGAGGAACTGGTAAAGATAAAGCAGGTCGTCACCATGAATGCAACATTGATCCGTGATTTCCGTAGAATTACCCTCCTTGACGGTGAGAGTGGACCGCCCGATGCCGCGATCTAAGATGTTAAATAATATGCACATTTGAGTTCCAAAGTTAGAGCAAAGCGCACATGTACACGTCGGGTTCGGTGCATGCGAACACCTGCACCGAAAGATCTATCGATTCTACTCTTTTAGATTCATTTTGAAGGATCCGTACGGTTCACAGTTTGATAACTTGTGACCTTTGTGATATATGGTCGCTTTGCACGCACGTATCCTTGTCACTGCCTGTCCATGCATAGTGATAACTCATTCCAGATTCCACAATCATATTCAAAATAGTTAACTAAAACCAGTTTCAGAAGACTTTCACTTTTGTTTTCAATGTCAATAGATCATAAAGATATCACGTGAGGTTCACACCTGGAGCTTGCGATCCATGAAAAATAACTCCACACGCTGTCATTATTGTTCTCATTCACGGTAGCTTGTTCCGGGGCTCGAGCATACAAAAGAACTCCTGTTTGGTGAGCTCTTGGTAATTCAAAAAGCCCGCACACGTTTGCCATCTGCGTTCTTGAAAAAGCACCAACTCCGACATACTATGCTGATGAGCAACTGTCGTTGAGAAGAGGATTGCTTAATGTTGCGAAATAAGAACTCGTCGGCTCCACAACTGAAATGCATGTGACCGTGCACACATATATGTGAGCAGAATTAAGAAGCAACCGGTTAAAGGCGCCCGCGGTGATAGCAGGGCTTAGGTAGGTTATAGGATTCAGTACTTTACTCTCATGAGTTTGGCGTCCCCATGGTCTGACAGATTTTGGTAGGCGGTGTAAATACCGGAGGCGGAAATCATCCGAACTTTACTGAATTACAAACGTTTACCTGCCAGTCCCACCCCTATGCTGATATGTGTATGTTCGTATCAATGCGCCGTACCTTTTTGAAGGCGGCCTATTTCGGTTTCGCGTGGCTCGTGATGTTCTTACCAGTGGGTAAAGCCAGCCTCCAATTTTGGCCCCCATGATCTCATATTCGAAGACTGTATATGTTTGAGAAATTGCTTACTTCATTGTCCAGTGATTCGTAAACAGCGAACGAATCTTGTTCCAAACTTGAGATTTGCAAGTAACTAGACCCTGCTCAAGCGTATCCCAGACTCCAGTCAAGTCTTCGGGCTGAAGATGGCGGGCGCAACGGGATCATCTTGGGAGGTAGTCTCCAGGTCATCATTTTCTTCCTAAAACTCAGAATTGCATATGCTCTTTAGCAAAGACATATTGCCGCTACTAGTTCCGTCAAGAAAACTGACGAGGTCAATAAGTGATTCTTGATACTTAGGAGGCCATTCAATGATCCCCAAAATGTCGTCTGTGCTGCATGTGGATTTTCGCCGTTTCCCCCTCTTTTGGTCGAAATCCTGGTGGGCTCCAGGTGCATAACAGCCCATCGGCTTGTCCGCTTGTGCGACCACCAACTTCTTAGATGGAATCCTTCAGAAACGCCGCCACCAGATTGCCATAGTTTTCACGGAATCTGTCGTTGTCATGGGTAGACTAGTTACGATGAATGCAAGTGGCACTTAGGCTGTTTCTGACTTCGACATAAATTACGGATGTATTCATGGCAACCTGGGTTTACTCTTCTGACCAGGCTGGGCTAGAAATTCTTGTGCTATCAATGTCGCGTCGAGCCCGGCATAAAAAATGCCACTGCTCCGACCAAGCTCCTCTTCCCACCACTCTTACTGGTGTGACTTCCGGCCGCGTTATTTTATCTGGATTGCTAGTGAGAGCATATATTCTTGCACTCCGTAGGATTTTGAGCTTCCCGTTCTTCTCGGCAATAGTCCGCTGATCGGCACCGCTTGCTTTCGAAAAACGCGGAGGCTCTGACAAATGGTGAGTTGCTCCAATAAGCCCACATTTTTTCAGTTCTTTACTATTTTGGCTGTACTGCTGTCCATCGTCCGCTTCTAGAATATTACCTTTAATTGATTGGCTGGTCGGTAAATCTCAGTCTGACGTTTTTGTGGCTTTCAAACGCAATCTTTCTAGGTCTATTTTTCACAACTTTTGATCACTAATCGATATTCCCTGTGAGATCTCCAGATTTTGGTCTGACGTCTATGAAGGTGACTTTTCTCGATTCGTCAGCCCAGTAATTCTGCGGTTCAAAGGACAGGCTCTGAACAGCCTATTCTGGCGTGTTCAGTGAATTTGATTCTGAAAAGAAGTTCAGGTTATTTAGGGCATTGCCGCGGTCCTGTATCCTAGGCGCCAGATCAGTCTATAGAGAGATATCACTGTTGAATCGTCCGGCCTCAAGATGCACTCCTTTGATCGGTTTATGTGCCACTCTGAAGGGCTGCCCAAAGGTGTCCTCTAATATGCTTTGGCCTTCATCGTAGCGCATTTCGGGTTCTAACATAGCACAGTTTTTTCTTGCCTATTTGGCCCATCAGCGACAGTCATGCATGGGATAGAGGAATATGTATCCGGGATCCAAAATGCTGCACTCGACGAAGCTCCCACACTGTCTTGTAAGTTTACAGTATTGATCCGGACGTCCAACGAGCGTCACTAGTTCGACTCCGGCCTAATTCACCACTGATGCACTCACTGTTATCGATTTTTGGACCAATGTTTACCAATAATATTATTAGCAGTTTATTTTGGAGAAGCCCAAATCACGCCAGACGCACGATCAAATCTTTACAAGTGACTCAACAGAGATAAAACATTAGTAAAAAATTTAAAAATGTGCACGAAAAATTGTGGGACATTGCAAATTAAGAGGGTGATGAAAGGTTGATAATGTTTGCAAACCAAGGAATGATATACGAAGCTTGAGTGAACTCGGAGGTGGCTCCAAATATGTGCTTGGTGAATTTGAAAGTCGAGGTGGAATGGAGGAAATGGCTGAGCCAAATGAAGGGGATTGGGACCTGGGGGCTCTACTTGAGGGGGACTGAAAATGGGCATGAGAAAATATGGTAACCAGAATGGAGGATATAAAGAAGAAGAAAAGGGAAACAAAAAAATGGAGTCGTAAGGCAAGAGACAAGATAGCCATGAAGTATGCCACATAGCAATATGAGGACGGTGTCCGTTTGAAAACAAACAGCGAGAAATGCAAAAAGTAAAAAGTGGGTCAGATGGAAATAAATGGTTTAGAATGATCGATATATGGTAAAAGTGAGGCGCAGATACAGAAGCAACGGACGGATATCGTGAGGAGCAGTGGAATGATGGCAAGAGAACTGGCTAGCAAAGAACTGATGGAAGCAGGGGAAATATATATATATATATATATATATATATATATATACGTATATGCATATGCACATATATATATAAATATGTACATGTACATAGGGTCAGATTAAATAGTAAATAATTAAGTTGCATAAATCCTGGTGAATTCGTTTATGATAGGTGAACATGGTGAGTCAGCGGAGATAGAGACACGACTTTGGAAGCGCAGAAGTGATGGCTATGAGCGGACGTTGATACACGAGGAGATACAAATGGGGAGATTGGAATAACAGGTTGAAGTGAATCTGGCAATGTGAGTGATGCAGGTGTGAAGTGACGACGTTCGAAAGTGAGTGAAGCGAAGTTAGATGGACGTACATTATGCAGCAAGAAGATAGCTTTGAAAATGGCTGAGGAACGTAGAACGAACGAAAGTAGGGAGTGGTCGGAGTAATTTGAAATACCAGTGGAGAGCGATAACTCGGAGGTGCTGGTGCAAAGATGCAGCAGTCGTAACAGAAAATAACGTAGGGGGAAATAAGAAAGTGGAGGATCAGAGAGATCGGGCAATGGCAGATCATATAGTTTGAAACTGTACTTGAAAATAGGGACGTGGCGATGACTCTACACCAGGCGGAAAGCCGAAAAGCAGCGCAGCCTGGAGGGCGTAATAAAGATAACAGTGGCGAGCAATAAACGAAACAGATGAGAGTACCGTCCAAGGAGGAACAGGTAAGAGATGGCCAATCAGATCATCTTACTGCAGATGGAACAGGATGAAGACCGAGAAGAAGAAGAAGAAGTTACCGAGACAGGTAAACCTGTAATGAGACGAATGGCACGAAAATTTCGTGCGCATCGAAGTTGAGAAAATAAAACTGGAGATCCATGTGCCTGCGGACGATTTCACAAATGGACTGAGCTAGAAGTTGCTAGTCGGGGCACCGCCTTAGAGTAAGGTCCACAGAAGAATGGCGGAGTCAGAGAAAGAAATTGTGGTGGTGGTGAAAAGATAATAAATGTGGCTGTAAATCATGCAAGGGTTGGAATGGCGAAACCGCATGTTATGATTGGTCATGAGAACAGGTCGGTCTGGTGCGTAATGACGGGAGGCAAAAGATGGAAGAACAGAAAAGGATATGGCAAAATGGTAGCCAGTGAGGAAAGCAACCAATGGTTCTTTTGAGTATGGGGATTTACCAAGTAAACAAAGATTGGAAGCCGGCAAGGGCGACATGGGTAGAAAGGGAAATGTTGCGTGCATGGACAGGGTAAAATGAATAGCACGAGAGTGACATCATGCAGTAGGGGCTGTGTTGATGAGAAACGACAAAGAACAAGGACAGAATGGGTGAGTGTATATACAGAGGTAGAACGAAATGAAAGGGCAGTTATAAGGGCGCTGACAGGAAGGGAAGTTGAGTGGGCCGTAGTGGAGGAAGAATGGTAAAAGTATGCAATCTGCAACCACAGGATTAGGTGCTGCAGGGCAAGGAGGGTTAGAGCATGCGATTCTCAGCCGGTGCAAGAAGGTGGATCTGATCGTGCGCTGGACACTTAACCTGAAAACAATTTGTGAAGTGAACACAGGATGTGTGATCCATCAGCTGATTGCTCTTGCGCATAATAATAGTATGTTCCCCAACAGGGATCTAGACACGTGCACAAGGCATGATCACGGAGAACAGCTTATCTCAGCAGTATGAAATATTCACACATTTTAAAGGTCGGATTGTACATCTCAGAAACAGAATGATGGGTCTAGGCAGTGTTCAATTTAACCAAAGTGGGAACGGTTAACGCGGGAAGTGCGAAGCGGTTTCGGTTTCGGTAGCAGGGTAGCGTGGAGAGTCTCCACAAATGCAAATCTGTCGGTTACAGTCTTATCAAAGTGTGAAGACGATGTATTTTATACAAGGATGGCTTAAACGATGGTTCATCGAGAGATCAAAGACAATTCGAGGCGTATAGAAAGAACTCTACGGACGCACCGGCTGCTCACCAGGAGGATCGATGCTGAAGGACCGGAAGGAGATATCCACCAATGAGCATCCGGACACGGTAGAGAGTAAAGCCAACGTCAAATATTTGGCCAGCAATGTCAGCGGCGTAGTGAGTGGTCTTTCGCTGGTCTCATTTGGACAAATCCTCAAGCTTGTGGACAGTGGTATGGACATCTAAAGGAGGAGCGAGCCTGAGAGGTCAGATAAGTTTACTTTATTTGTCTTTTTAAGCAGTTTCGTTGCCACATGGGGAGAAAGACTTTCCAGTTGAAAGTAAGCATGAGAAGAAATACTTCACGAAGAATGCAGTGTTCTGTCATACAAGCATGAACGATAGTTGGACGCTTAGCTAGATATTTCAAAAGGTGCTCAATGAGGAGGCAGTCAGCTGGAACGAGAAGATGGAGCAGATGCGTCAAAGCAAAAATGAAAAGATGAAGTGTGGGCACGCGAGTCCTGTGGCAGTGAAGTGCACGAGACCAGACCCGATGCAAAGAAGGAAGCTGTTGAATGTACGGATAAACGTTTCTGTATATACAACAAAGGGGTATAGGGACGTTTTGGCCAACAGCGAGTGACCGGTATTGTGGTTCATGGAGATCGTGTTTGCCATTGACGGCGGGCCACGAACTTATGCCCGAGTATGGGCAGGCTCACCGGGTACGATGGGCTGTTCATGAGGAAAATAGTATAGTATAGTATAGTATATTTCTTGACCGTGGTCAATACACATGCACAAGGCAAGATCAGAGTTGTGAGCAGTCAAAAATGGACTACGATTGCGTTGGTTGGCGAAATGGAGAAGGTAGGTTGAAGATGCAACGCCCGTGGTAGGATTTTGGTCATGATTTGGGAACCAACATGACCGATTGGAGAGTATACTGGAATCAGTTGTTGGGCCAGTGCGTGATGTGGTTTGATGTTGGGTATCCGCCCTTGCGATCCGGTGAAGCTGTTGCGGTGGCTTGTAACCCGGGTAACACTATGGTAATCGCAGTAGCTTACGATGTAGGAAGCTCCACATAGCCTCAGTCAGCGTGAACTTAAATTTGGACGACGAACCTTCAGCCTTGTGTATGGTCCAGTCCGGTCTGTCTGATTCATTTTGTCCGTGCGGCAATCCGAGAGTAGCTCCTAGTGGACCGATGGCCATCCAGGTAACCGGCATGATCCGAAAGGAGACCGGAAATGTGGCAGTCTGGAGGATGTTCTAGCCGGGAATCATGATATCCGTACCAATATAAATACAACGATCAATATTTTAGGAAGTATTCAGGGTATTGATTTTGTGGGGAGATCGGCGATCTGGGGTCGGTTTCAGCTGTGGACTATGATAGCAAATGGAGGCAATATATGATGTGCTAGGTATATAAATACGGCAATGGTACGGCTTCGTTTTAGCGCTCGGTGGAATATGCTTCATGCCATGGACAGAAGTTTGAAGTGAAGTGTTCGTAGCGAGAGCTGTCAGGGAGTGTGTTGACGGGGATAATCCGTAGCTTCGACGGTTTATGAACGGCTACAAGCCAATAAAGTCACAGTGTGGAGGAGCGCTTTGTGCGCGACAGGATTTGTTCCAACGAGAGGTGGATGAACAGTTTTTTGGCGATTGAGAAATAGATGAGTTTTCCTCAGATCATGTTAACAATTCGGTCGAAATTCGACGGTTGACTACGGGCATGTACTTTATGGCGGGCATCATTTTATAGGGTGAGTTCGTCTTGTACCCCTTGTCGAGGTTCCTAATTTTGGCGAAATTTTATTTAGGATTTGGCAGTTCACCTACCCACACTTAGTGGAATAGACACAAATTTAGTGGAGATGACTGCTGTGTTCAGATGTGAGATCTTATAGAACCCTCAGAGGACTGCGTTGAATACTGTGGCAATCGGAGCACCTGCTTTCTTTTATGTGTGGACTGTAGATGATCGTTTGGTTTCACCCCGGTCGTGTGCGCCTTGAGTCAACGGTAGAAGGGTTCATATATTTGGAGTACGAATTAGAGATGTTCCACGCCATGTGTAGTTATATGTTTGGAGGGAAAGTATGTTAAATGACACCGTGAAGCCCTCGGTTACTAACCATGCTTTTGCTGCAGTTTCTGGGCAGTAATGTATGTATATAGTGGACCAAATATTATTTACCGTTGCAGTTTTTATTGCTTCTGTGTGGTTGGTCTTAGGGCCGCAGACGAGATACAAATAAATGACCGTAATAGATCTCGGTGCAGATGAGGCATATTGACGGTGTTTGGGAAGTAATACAGTCGCCTTGCGGAAAGTCTGAACTCATCCGAGAGGACCCATTTTAAGGCGGAGTTGGCAGGATTTGATGAGTTGGTATGGGAAAACAACTGGCGGACGCAGCTTTCTTTTGAATATTTCGACGACGAAGCCTGAAGAATACGGTCAAAAGGAGCATTTATATTTCAAGAACCGTCAGCATTGAGAAGGAAAATTTCACATCGTCTTGAAAGGCAAGGTAATTCGGAAAAGCAGAGTAATGACTTGAAAGTCGAGGCTTTGCTTTAGGCTTGACTTTCGGTTACGTGAAAGTTGAATAAGCGCAGAATAGTTGGGACCGGAAGGAACTTATTCATGAGACGCACGGATGCAAACCTTTCCCCGAGAAGATCTGATGTGCGAAGGGAGTTTCTTTCAGTTCCTTGAGACATGGAGAGAAAGGACCTAGAGCGAAAAACAGTTCTCCGCAAGGAGTGTGGTGATAGCAAACTGTCTATTACGGAGTGGATACTTAGTATCCGGGGAAAAGCGTAATTGGTTGGAGGAATAAGGTTGCTTAGTCAGTAGTTTTATTCAGGAATTTCAGGTCGAGCTCGATATGGTGAGGCCATAATGTTTCGATTTTTAGGTACAAACCTCGTTCCCTGTAGTTAAAGTTCGACGACCAGCCGGTAAGCTGCTCTGTGAATCTTCTCCAAATACATCCAATAATAATCCTGTTGGGTTTTCTCATACTAAAAAAAGAAAAGCAAAAGTATTCGAGGAGGGACCTGGCATGTACTTTGTACACGCAAAGAATGCTCCCCCTAAGTTGAAAGGATCTAAAGAAAAGGCGGAGACTTTCCAGCCTTCGTCGTCTGGGAGACAAAATGCACGGAAGTGTAAGAAAAGCAGGAGTAAAATAAGCAAAAGTCCCTCACAGAGGGCTGGCTCTCGACTGGTGAACCGCCGATGCATAAGGAACCGGAGGAACTTGGCATTTGTAAATGAGAAAAAATATACTAACCGGCGGGGAATTTCGTCGCCCGGGTTCAGCACCAATAATTAGGAGCGGCTTAGTCTGCGGAGGTTTTAGGGATAGTCGCACTGAGGTTGCAAAGCGAAAAATCGTAAAATATACTAATGTTTTCCACAAACAAGAACAGAGTTCCAATAAAGACAGTAGAAAACATCATTTATATGTTAGACGAAAAGAAGGGGGTCTAAAACATTGCCCCGGATAACAACACTAGAAATAAGCCTAGGTTCAGAGACATGCCTAGTAATCAGAACAATCTGTGGTTGATGAGATAAATACGAGTGGAATCAAGAAAGTAGTGGACAGATAATGCCAAATGGTCGTAGCTTTGGTTAATGGTGAAAATGCGGCACACGATCAAATGTCTTAGATAAGTCTTGAAAAAGAGCGACAAAAAGTATCTCACATAATACTGAGTCAGTTTATTTCGGATAATCCGGAAAATGCTGCACCGCAAGATCAAAAGTTGCAGTTGAAAGCGGAATCCTAGTTTCAGGGTTGTACAAGTATGTGCACGGGATAAAGTGTGAGAGAAGGCATTCAATTCAGTTTTTGTGCTATCACCCGACAAAGGTGAACTAAAGAGCAGGTGGTCAAGCGGGCCAAACGCAGGTGGAGTTGATTGAGGTTAGTACAGAGACACACAAATCTCACGAATGGATTATCCCACATTTAATTGCCGTGAAAAGGGAAGAAGAAAAATTCGCGAAGGCAACATAGTCAAGCAAAGGCGCTTTGCGATATATGAGAGGGCTTAAGATTGAAAATTAAGCGATGAAAAGATACGGTATAGCGGATGTAGGACAAGAAAAACCAGTCAATGATTACAGTTGTGAAGTTCGGTGACCGGGTTTTGGTTGAGTCAGTCATAGGCCAAACGATCAACACACCTGGAGAGTGGTTGCTAAAGTGATGGTGGAAGAAGTGGCCCGGTAGAAACATATAAACTTATGGCGGATTGTTTGCCCTCAGAAGGGTGGTACATAATTCATCAACATAAGTACAGGAACTGGTGATAAATCGATGTCTGATGCGTAGCTACGAAATGCTTCTTGATCTGCCGTAACTCTAATACAACACCGGTTCATGTGTTGGTTGTTAGGTTGTGCACGATCCCTATTCATACGCTGCCCAGATAACCTAGGATGATTTTCTAGTTCAGATATTTGGAGTCCACGCATATAAATCTCCTCGACTGCCTAACTTTCCGAAGAGGTGCAAAAAAGGTATTGATGTGAATAATTAATCCAGCAATAACTGGAGAATCAAAATCACCCAAACGCACGCCAGGGGTGCACCGGTTCATTTCCTACCCAGAGTCCGTTTGCTCCCCTTCTTTCCTTCATAAACCTAATTAATTCGCTCTCTTAGATCCGAAACTGAGAACCGTGAGATATTATTTCTAATTGGAATAACGTGTAGCCGTATGGAGGGATTCTAAGTCAAGACTAGATGGGCCCAAATTTTCCATAATACTAAATTATTGAAGCGTAAACAGAATATACTCAAACCTCACTTGTGCGGCAGTAACTATCACCAAGCAAGAACTAAAGATCAATAATGCTGGAGGTCAAAGGCAAGCACAATGGCGGAGTCAGAAATTAGGTCCAAAATCCGCCACGGGTGACAAATCTGGATATAAAAATGTACCCATCTATATCGACTGGTAGGGGCTATAAAAGGTGTAACATTCCGCAGAGAGTTGAAGTTTTTGAAGGATCGGCATACATTAGGAAGCACCTATGAAAGATCTCTGACCCATTCAAGCATTTGCTAGCGGAGTTGAGTTAATTTAAAGGAGAAAAGTAGAGAGACTTGGTCGCAAATTAGAGATTGGGGGAAGAAAGTCTCCCTCCCAGAAAAGTGAGCGGATTGTGTCCAGTGCGACAGACCTGTTGCTGAAACAGTGAGAACTGGGAGCATGGGAATAGTCCAGATTGGAAGGAAGGCAGCTGAACACCCACGAGAAAATATGGTGGTCGCTACCGAGAATTGATTGGTTACTTGATTACTGAAGTCAGTTAAATCAGCTGAGAAGACTGTCCTAGACCTCGTTTGCCATAGAGGGGTTGGTACCAGCTTGAGTGCAGCTGCAGGGGCGGACGCACGAGAAAAAGGCGGATAGAACAGGGGACTGATGTAAGCAAACTAGCGGATATGAGTAGAGTTGAAATCACCAGCAATAAGTTCAGCAAAGGCAAGGTGGAGAAGGGCAGCATTGAGAATGTGAACAAGAGTTCATATAGCCATAATACGAATCAAAAATTATTTCGGCGAAAGCCCGAGGCACGCCCGAAAAAAGTTTAGGCCTTACGCGTCAGATCAGTAGAGCTTACGTAGAAGAAATGGATAAATGTGCAAAGTCGTTGTGAGTCGAGGCGGTGGCACATTGAACCAGGATGACAATGCAACCCGGCAAAAGGGGCAGTTAGGGTCATGTGGTGGAGTCGCCGAGAAGGACCAGAGGTGGCTGATACCCCGGTATATAAACACGAAATGGACGAAATCAGACGGCGCCAGTAGGGAGTCTTACAGAAAAAGTGGCGCTCCTTAGGGCCAGTATGCGTTATGCATGATACTAAAAACAATGAGGCGCTGCCATGGACAAGAATAGTATAGCTAAGAACAGGCTAAAGAAGAAGGAAAACGGATCAGCAGTGAGATAGAAAACGTTCAATAATTGGATAATTGGTAAAGATTGAAAGACGATGGCAGAAAACTACACTCCTTTTGAAAACGATTACACTTCGAGAGAAAGACTGGTAAAAGGAATTAGGACAGAGAAGACAGTTAAGTTGAAGCAACAGGTATTCTTGAAGGGACTGAAGATGAGAATGGATATGGTCAGATGAACTGGTAGATGGATAGTGGCATTGGAATGTCCTCAATGTCAAAAACAGCATGTAGAAAGAAGAACCCATGAAAACGAGTTAAAGGTGGGTCCATTATCCCTTCTCTCCACGGGACCATCAGGGTATGTGCTTATATACTAATCACTGAAGGATTGAACTGATGGTGAGCATAAATGGAGAGGAATTGTGCTTCGTGGGACTAGGATGATGCGGTAAAATTTCTCAAGGCGGGTGATCAACTGAACTGTTCAGGGGGGGGGGCAAATATACACGAGTTGGACCACTGAGAGCTGGAAGAATACGGACGTGGTTCTCCCTAATTCCGTCGACCCAGGGTTGTATTGTGTCAGTGAACGGTGACAGTAGAATATGGTTGAGGCTATTTAAATAGAGTAGTGAAGTTGTGTTTTTGAGAGTGAAAGTACATACAAGCAATACTGGTGATTCACATATTCATTGCAGCAGTTAATATCAACTGGAAGGAATAAAGAAGTGCCAAGAAAAAACAGGTAAATGGTACTTCAAATTTACCCAGGTTTTAGACGGATCACGGGGTACCAACGGAGATCCTGCTGAAAGAATTCAATTGTGGTGTACAAGAGAGTAGAAGACATGGTAAGTGGAGAAATATTTGTCGGTCAACGCACATGAGCTGGACGAAAACGGAGGTGATTTTTAAATGGTGACGCCAACCGGGGCCTGTACTTCAGCTGCGCTTGGCAGCAGTACAAGTGGTGATTGGTGCTATAAAAATGGCAGTGGCGAGCTGCGTCTTTGGGAAAGAAAACGGAGATGCATCCGGAAGGTGGATAAGGCTTAAAAGAGTTAGAGAGCACTTAAAGTGGTAGTACCGAGGTGCGACGTCTAAGGTGATACTTGATCACGAACTGTTACGAACGTTTGAGCAATGCGTAGCCAGATTCGCAACGGATCCCGAAATCAAAAGACGATTATCCGTGATATTCCACGATACTAGAATATTACAATAAACAATGACATAAACAGTATACAAACCTCAATAATACGATCACAAGGACTCAACAACGAGAAACCGTATAGCAGCGTGTGAGCAGACAGCACGTGCGTCACGCAGGTCCTGAACAAGGATGTGCCAAAGTAGCGCTCTGGGCGCGAACAAACAACAATTGGTCCAGAAAAACAACCAGTTCGTAAAGACAAGTCAATAGTGTATGGAAATGAGTGATGTTGGGAAAAACACTGAATCGCGAGGGAAAAAAGGGGATTTTCCACGACCGGCTGTTACACCGCCCACCAAAATCCTCCTGGATCCTTAGCAGAGTCAAAGGTTCGGTATAAAGGTACTGATTCTTCCTACCTGCCTAGGCCCTGCTGTCAGTGCGCGCGTCTAATGCTCGTCGTCAACGTTCTACTACTGGTCTCACCTAATCCATTGGATACATAGAAGTGAGGCTAGTCTACATCTTCCACAAGACCAAATGACCGATGGGGGGCGTGAATGGTCACATATACGTTGTCCTCGTAAGGGGCCGTCCGGTCCTGGATGTACGTGCTTGAGTGTGTGTGTGTGTGCGTGTGTGTGTGTGTGCCGGGGTTACAATGAAATCACAGGTATGACTACACATCAAAGGAGGACTTTCTGCAATGTCAACAAAAGACCGCGTGGCAAGAAAACGAGTAAATGTAGTATGTGTGTGTGACCTGAGCTCCGCTACTTCCACATATGCAAGGGGCATTCGGTAGCGTCAACAAAAAGCAAAACAACGAACACTGTCACATGTTTGATGGGTTTACGGGATGTAGAGTGCGTCGTGCATGCTTGTATGTATCGGAATGTACAATGGAATCGCACTCATCACCACATATCAGAAAGAACCTTCTGTAATGTCAACGAAAGGACCGCGAGCGCCTTAACGTGTTTGACGGAGATTGTGTGGTATATATGGTGTTTCTTTATCCACCTCGATTACTGGTGTGAAAAAGGTTTACTATGCCTCAGGGTTATCAGCTCCTCCGTCTTCGCTCTCGAGTAGGTTAATACTGCGTATGTCACGAATGAGCACTCCGTTAGCTGTCTTCACCTTCACCGTTCTTATCATTTCGTCAGTGTTTTTGATGGTTTCCGTAACTACTCCCAAAGACCAAGCGCTGAAATGTGCGCGTTCGTCGGCGATCATAACCACGTCCCCAACTTTGAATGGTCTTGTTTTGGCCAGCCACTTCTGTCGAGTCTGCAAAGCCGGTAGGTACTCCCGTAGCCATCGCCTCCAAAAGACCTTGGCCAGATAGTTCGCTTGCTTCCACCCGTGGAGGTAGCTCCCACGAAGGTTTACCGGCCCTTGGAAACCCTCGTTCGACTTTAGCGTCAATAAGTCGTTTGGGGTGAGCGCCAGGTGGGTGGGGTCGCCGTTCAATACTGGAACCAGGGGGCGGTTGTTCAGGATTCGCTCCACCTCAGTCATGACGGTGTTCAGCGTCTCGTCGTCGGGCGGCTGCTGCTCCATGATTGACAGCAATATCCGTCTGGCGGACCGGATCATGCGTTCCCATACGCCGCCTCGGTGGCTGGCCTGTGGGGGGTTGAAATGCCATCGTATGCCGTAGGCCACGGTTCGATTCTGCAGTTCGTCCTTGTTTATGTTTTTGTGCCAACGCTGCAATTTCCGGTGAGCGCCCACAAAGTTCGACCCATTATCTGAGTATATATCGGCCGGTACGCCTCTTCGGTTGATAAATCTTTGCAAGGCCCGTAGAAACGAATCGGTCGTCATTGAATGTGCGACTTCTAGGTGTACCGCACGTGACTTCATGCACGTCATGATACATCCGTATCGCTTTTCTAATCTTTTCCCGCACTTGATCCACAAGGGCCCGAAATAGTCCAACCCGGTGTCACTGAACGGCCACCAGCCCGTAGTCACCCTGCATTCTGGTAGTGGGGCCATGAGTTGTTTGCCTGCTGTGGCATTGCGTCTCCTGCATTGCACACACCGTCGGATTACGCGTTTTACAGTCTCTCGTCCTCTCAACAACCAAAGACGCTTTCGGATGACGCTCGTCACGTGACTTTCCCCGGCATGTCCCTCCACGGCGTGGACGTGTTGAATCATTAGCTCCACTACAGGTTGTCACGCAGGCAGCAGTATAGGATACTTTGTGTCGAAGTTCAGGTGGGCGTTTGTCAGCCTACCATCCACCCGCAGCAGTCCGTCGATGAGTTTGGGGTTTAAACGCTTCAGCTCGCCTCTTGGAGATGGTATGTCTTTATTGGTCGGCCCCACTTCTTCCGCCCTCTTGAGTTCTCGGGCGAAAGCCTCGCGTTGTTTCATTCTGAAAATATCGTACTCTGCCGCTTGTAGCTCATCGGGACCTATCGGGCCGACCCGTATCCGACCTGAGGGCCGTAGCCCTTTCATGACTAGTAAATTTCTCTTGAACCTGGTTAACCAAACTAGCGAACGAATCGTCTTCATCCAGGAAGAAAACCTGACCAGTCGCGATAGAATGGATGACGCTTCGACGACGTTGGTTGCTAACACTACGCCTTTGATCTCCAGTTCCACTTCCGTAGGGGTTTTTAATTCGAACACGGGCCAGTCCTGTTTGGGCAATTGCAGGAAGTTTGGCCCTCTCGTCCACGTGTCCAGTTGCCTGAAGTTGTTCGCCCCTCGGGAGCACAGGTCGGCCGGATTATCGCCAGACCTGACATGACTCCACTGGTGCGTGGCTGAGTCATCGTGGATAATCGTGAGCCGGTTAGCAACGAAAGAACTAAACCGGCTCCGGGCGTTGTTGATATAGTAAAGTACTATCGTTGAATCCGTCCAGAAGCTCACCGACCAAATGTAGAGATCGAAACATCTCTTCACAGCTTGCACCACCCTGACTGCCAATACGGCTGCGCTGAGTTCAAGGCGTGGGATTGAGACCGACTTCAGTGGAGCAACGCGGGCTTTGGCAAACAGGATCCTCGTGGTATATTGTCCATCTCCTGCGCACCATCGTCCGTACACCACAGCTCCATAACCGACTTCGGATGCATCGGAAAAGGCATGTAGTTCTCCAGTCCATGTCGTATGGCCAGGAGTCAAACATCGTGAGATTCTTATGTCCCCTAATTTCTTCAAGGTGTTCAAAAACTCTTCCCAGTCCAGCCGGTCCCCTCGGTCCAGTGACTGGTCCCAATCAACTTTCTTACGGCACAGCCGCTGCAGCAAGATCTTCCCGGGTAGCAGCCATGGTGAGACGAAACCGAGCGGGTCGAACAAACTTGAGACGGCAGATAGTATGCCACGACGGGTTATTGGCAGCTCGGGAACGTTTAGTTCGAAAACAAAATCGTCCGTTTCCGCGTCCCATTGTATCCCTAAGGTGCGCTCGATAGGAAGTGGAGAGCCGTCGAAATCTCTTAACATTTCGGCCTTTCCGTGATACGGGATGACCTTTAGCACTTCTGAGGCGTTCGACATCCATTTAGCTAGATGGAAGCCGCCCTCTTCCAGCAATCTCGTCAGACCCCTGCACTGCTCTAGAGCTGATTCCACATCATCGAATGACCCAAGGTAGTCGTCGACGTAGAAGTTCCTGCTGACGCTTTCTACCACCGTCCGATGTACTAGATCGCCATGTTTGTTCGCTGATTCTCGGAGGGCATAGTTTGCACAAAATGGTGACGATATGGCTCCGAAGGGGTGGACGGTCATCCTATAATTCACCACTGCGTTGTCCCGGTCGCTCCCTTCCCACCACAGGAAACGCAAAGCATCTAGTTCTCCTACCGGGATATTCACCCGATGGAACATTTCCCTAATGTCGGCAGACAAAGCCACTTTACCCACTCTGAAACGGCACAAAACATCGATCAGTGGTGTGGTCCAGTCAGGCCCCTGTAGTAGGCGATCGTTTAACGACTTGCCCTGGAACTTGGCCGCACAGTCGAAAACCACTCGCAGTTTATTGGGTTTATTGGGGTTGATAACCGGATGATGAGGCAGATACCAGATACCCCTTTTGCTGTCGGTGTTGACAGGCACCTTTTCAACGTAACCGAGGGCCTCGTTTCGCTTCATCAAATCCGCGTATCGTTCCCACAGATTCTGGTCTCGAATGAAGCGTTCTTTTAGTCGTAGTAATCGTTGGAGAACATAATTTCTGTTGTCAGTCCACGGATAGACCGGTGTGCGCCATGGGAGGGGAACCTCGAACTGTTTTTGAGGCCTCTAGTGCCTTGCCGCGCCGTTTGTAGAGCGAAGTGATCCTCTTGAGACAACGTCGGTCTTTCGTCTCCAATGTCATGAAACTCCTTTTCATACAGTCGTTGCAGATGATACTCTATGCGGTCCGTTTCGGCGGATAAGTAATTCACGGAACCGCGTACCCCTACTGGACCGTATAACATCCATCCCAGGGCCGTGCGTACGGCATAAAGTGCCTGGCGGTCGCCCACTCTCTGGACAACGTGAAACGGAGAAAAAGTTACCGTATATAATAAAGCAGGTGGCTTGCCAAGTGGATTTGTGAACGGCTAAAGGTCACCTGGGTTAAGGTTGGTATATGGTTGGGAAGAAAACTTAAAAAAGCATGGGAACAGTGGTACCAAGTGAAGGAGAGTCGTCATGGCTGGACAGTGGGATCTGTTATTGGGGCGGATCAAATATAGGCATTAGCGCAGAGGACCTTGGGAACTAGTAGTGAGATTTAAAGCCAAAGGTATAAGACCTAATTTAAGAGGAAGGTAAGATGAACGGGCAAGATGTAAGCGGCACAAGGCAATGGTGAATCCGCGGCAAAGGGACAGAAAATATGGTGAAACTTTGAAAGAGCAAAACGTAAGGTTTGAGGATTAGGCGAAGACTTGGCCAGGTTAATGAGAATGAGGAAAAAAGGTACTGTAGAAAAAAGCGGAACAGGGGGACCCCAATGGTGGTCCATAAGTAAGGAGATTACGGCTATGCTGGGGCCACGGCACGTGAGAAGAAAAAGTATAAGGGTCAACTTTAGACAAGCAGGGGATAGAAGATCAAGTAACGAGGTTCAGGCTGGACTAAGAGTGACCCGTCTGTAGAAAAGAAAGGGAGGTTCAACATGGAATCATGGAAGAAAATTATCTGGAAATTGGCATGTGGACGGAATGAGTAAAGTCACAGCTGAAGGTGCAATTCAGTTAATGAGCCACTACAATTGGGAGAATCGAGACTGTATTCCCCGCCCAAATCAGTAAGAGTTGACACAGAGGTGGTCTTTATGGGGTTCCGTCTATGGAGTGAAGCTCGGTAACTTCGACGGCGCTTCCGCTGCCAGATTTACTGGGTGACAGGTTGTTTATATCAACGAAGGCAGCCGAGCTGGAATAGGTTCCTGGGCGGGGTTTGGTGCGCTTGAATTTTCCTGCCCTAGCAGTCTGAGTGTTCCAATGGTTAGTAAGGGACTGGTTCGGTATGAAAAAGTAAGAATTAAGACAAAGCTACCAGATAGAGATGGTTGAGTAAGTCGGCCGGCCACGTTCAAGTCGGGGTTGGTTATATAGACAGGATGGAAGGGCGGCCTAAGGTGCACACTCGGGCCATGTTGTGACTTTAGCAATAGTACGGGTTACTCAGCCGCACATTTGTTAACTACTGATGTGACTAGTGAGGAAGAAAAAGGTATGGCGGAGGAAGCAAGTTGAGCAACTGAGCGTGAGGCTCCGTTGGAACCTGGGTAGGCTATGATGAATAGAGCAATATAATTGATCTGACCAACAGGAGGAATAAGGATAGGAGGGGTAGTCGGGGTCTGAGAAGGAGAAGCCAAACGGTGGTAAGGAGAGGATTTGCGGGTGGACAATATACGGACCCACAAACACGCTGAAAAGTACACGGTACAAGCAAGCGGGCTACATGGACAAGTTGCACGAAGGTGCGTGGGAGTGTTTCCCAAGGTAAATTCCGAGCGGGATTGAATAATTTGTGGGTAAATGAGGAGTTAGGAGCAACGAAAAACTGGTAGGTGCTCTTGCCGAAGTAAGAAAACAATGCCAAAGGGTGCAAATAAAGGTATGTGGTGAATACGAAGTGATAAACAGGATGTCGTGTCTGGAGTAGTGGATGATCACTAGATGGTTGGTCCCCAAATAAAACAGAAAGGCTTTGATACATTGGGTGGTTCAAGATATACGGAGGATATATGTGAGGTAAATTTATTCCAAAACTGTGAACAAGAGCAACAGTTTGTGATAAATACTGATCATGCCATACTGCGGCGCCTCTGCTTTCCCTAGCAGGAAGTTATTCAAAGCCTTATGACAAAGTTTTCTACAGCGGGCAGGATAAAACGTCTCAAAGGTGGAAAAAGAATAAAAGACTAGAAAACTTCATTTAAGTGTTGAGTTGACCTTATTCTCTTACCGATTACCTTGTCCGCCTACTCCTAAGAAGCACAAAACTCATCAACGGACTGGTGAAACGTGGGAGCCTAAACCGTCTGGAGGGTACATGTTCGCTGTGGCACGCAGTGGAGGAATGACTGGACTATTGCCGGAGTAGACTGATTTTGAGTCCCTCCGTAGTGTGCGTATACGGTCGAAGGCCCCGAATAAAGGCTGGAGCGTCGCCTCCAAAGAAGCTGCACTGGGATTTGGCCAATAGCGGACTTTGGAGAAAAATGGGCTACGTACATCGTTTTGGGAGCTTTTATCGTTTTTGCTTTTGCCGAGCTGACTACAATAGTACTGACAACCAGGACTTCTAAGAGCCTTCCTGCAACTCAGAAGAAATCAGCAATTTTTGCTCGACAATGAATTTTGGACCTACCCATCGAAAGGGAAATTCCTGCGATAGTAGTTTCCAAACATTTTTGTAGGATAAAAATATAACGAAATATCTGTCCGTAATGACAATGTTCAGTTGGGTCCGTGATATTCCAACAAAATGCAATGGGCACCATCCCATAACAGCAACTAAATGCTTCCTTCTAATTTCTGACCTTCAAGTTACATCTACTCGGACGGAACCAGCAGACCAATATGCGCCGCTCCTCGAAAAACGAATTTAGAGGAACTTTCTCATCTTGATCTTGCACTTGCGGAGCTACGAGCGTTTCCAACACGTGTTGGGAATAGATAGTCGCACAGTATCGATTCGCGGTTTCATCAACGATTCTAGCCGAGGAGCTAGTCTCTAACAGCAAAATATGTCAGCTGCCATAAGCCAGACTCCCACGGCTGAGGACTCTATCTGAAGCCAGCTCCTCTAATACGCATCACCTAGCTTGAAAAGTTGCAAGAGCCCCGTAGCTTAGCGGCCGCAGGGTAATTTATTGACCCTATTGCAATCCAGCTGACGAGAAGACTTCATGACTCCCACGAAGACTTATCTTCCGAAATCTCTGAGAAGACCCCAGTACCAAGGCAGCACGCTGATCCAACATTTGGGCAAATCTGAGGCCAAACAAAGTTCTGCTCCATGACAAGATTTCGCAAAAAAGTGAAATTTGGTCCCAAAACAGCCGGGATCGTTGCTACATTTACATAATTTGTCACTTAAAGACACTTTTCTCATGGGTCATTTTCTTTTAATTCAGCACTGTCAGTTGGGGCCTTGACATAATTTCCGCAGTCATGGTTTTGCTCGTTGCCTGACAGTTAATGTATTTTCCCGAGCCGTTAACGTAAACTCTTCCATTATGGGACCCGTATTAACAGTGTTCAACACATCGGTCACACAGTGTGCCCATTCGTACCAAGTAGCTCTTTCTCAGGTTGCCCCAAGTGAGGCAGCCTCAAAAGGGTAGACTGAGGGCCAGCCCCAATTTTTGTGTCCCTGAAGCACCGTGCACATGCCATCCTTATGGAGACTGAATATTCAATCTCAATTTAATTAAAATCTGTGCTCTTAATACTGGTATATTTCTCGGCCATGGTCGAGATGCACGCTGAAGCGCATGATCATGGTGTAACACTTTACTCAATAAGATGGAATATTCACAAATTCAGAATATGAAGGTCGAGAGTATCAAAGATAGAAAAACAAAGCCAGCAACAGTTTGAATGGATCATTCTGATAATGGTTCGCGCGGCACTTTTGAACCGGTTTCGAATCCGGCCTGGGCACTGGTTCGCGGTGGAGATATCAAAAAATCCTTAACGCAGCGCCACGGACGCATTATGAACGAGAATGATGCAAGCCAAGGAAACCGGAGGCCACCAAGTTTATGCAGATGGAGTAAATTTTTGAGCAAAAGGAAAAGGGGGAAAATTGTAAAGAAGTATGTTCGGGAAGATCAACGCATGCGAAGAGGATAGCGATCATGAAGACAATGCAAATCCTGAATGACGGATTTACCGGAGTTCAATAAACGGAATGAGTTTTGAAGCAGGGGGACATGAGACCAATTTTGTGAGAGTGAACACTGGTGGATGTGGGAGAAACAGCAGACCATAAAAAGGTGAGTTTAGATTCAGGATCATTAACATATACCATTCTGAAATAAGAAAGCGCAACTGGAGGGTCAATTTTCAGCCGGCTACGGGTCGTAGGAAAGATAAACAGTGGTAACGGATGATAAAATGGGAAATCTCCGCATGGACTTCAGAGTTATTATGCTGTTTCGCTGACAAATATATATGTATGTACAGACGCATTTGCCTCCAGTGTTATTCAGCGTCATTTCTGGTAACGTACGGCATCGAATGCGTAAGGCTCGTCTGGCAGGACAATGTATGTGTCGGTCGATCAGTCGAGTTTGGCTGCATATTAGCGGCATGCGCGTGACCTGGAACTCGTGTTGGTTGCGTTTGAAAACGCTGAACGATCTGATAAGCAATTAGGAGTATTTCCTGTTGTGTGGTTTGATTTCGGTCCCAATTGCTATGGTAGGTTCCACTTGAGTCTCTGTCCGTACGAGTCAAAGTTGCTTCCTTGGTTAGCCAGTTTTGCGACTGAGATAGTGGGAGACAACGAACCTGAAATGAAGGGGGATTGCAGTCTGAAAGTGTTTCCAGCTGTGGGTTATGAGAATGTAATATTGAATAATAATGGTTTATTTCGGAGACGTCCGAGGCCTGCCAAGTGCACAATCAGCTGTTTACAAGTGATGGAATAAACAGACAAAACCCTTGAAAATGTGGAAATTAACATGACGGGAGTTGAAAAAGGGCTAAGGAGGAAGGGGGGTTACGTGGGAAAGGAGAGCAGATAAAAAACAGCAGTCAGGGTGTGCCCTTGCTGCGGATCAACGGTTAATGGAGACATAAAAACCAGTAAAGGACGAGGCATAAGAGTGACAGAAACTACGGGGTTAGATGGAAGAAAAGTGGTTGAAATTAGTGGCGTTTTCATTTTTTTGGTTCATTAAAGAAATGGCCATAGGTAGTCTAACGTTGAGAACTCAGCCAGATAGATGAAACTGTCTATCGTTGATTGTGTCCTTAATTGAAGGGAGCAGGGTCGGAGAAGGGGTTGGTCTTAGAAGTCGAGGCCCCTCTCGTGAGCTATTTCTTCTGCCAAGCACATATTAGATAACTGTAGTGCACGGGTGACGCTGAGATACGAGATGAGTGCCGACAAAAATTGGGACCTGGTTTGTGAAGCTCGAAGGTTGATGGGCAACTTGTTCCAGACTTTAGAGTAGACACGAAGGAAGAAACGTGACCGTATGGCCGACTTAGCTATACTAGAAGGGACAGTAAAAGGCCTTTGCCGAAGTGAGTAGGGGGTTTCACGGGAGAAGCTTACTGGGTCAAAGGAAAAAGACCGGTCATGGAGCAGGTTATACAAAAAGACTAAGTTTAGTCTTAGGCGGCGGAGCCAGAGTGGGTCAAGATTCAGATTTTGGCATCGTTATCTATAGCTTAAAGACGTGGACCAACCAAGTAGTTGTTTGGTGAAACGCCTTTGTATGCTTTCAATCGCAACTCTGTCAAATTTCGTCATGTTAGAAAATATTATTGGGCAGTATTCGAGCAAAGGCCTGATGTGTGATTTGTAGATGCTGATGATGCTGTCCCGGAGACGAAAGTAGCGGAAGAGAAGGGCCACACTTCTTCTAGCCTTGGCCGCTCGGATGGCAGCGTGCTCAGAAAAGTTGAGGGAGCAGGAATATTTGAGGCCCAAATCGCGGATAGTGGGTCGAATGGCTATTGGGGACCCACCAAGAGTTAAGGATCCAGGGGGCAATTGGAACTTGTAGGTTAGGACCTCGCACTTATCAGTGGAAAAGCTCATTCCCCAGGTGTGGCACCAGCGGTCAAGTGCAGCGAGGTCAGCGGAAATGTTGCAAAGAGTATGGGTAGCATCATTGGAATTGAAAGAGTAAACTATTTTTATATCGTCTGCAAACAAGAATGGCGTGCCATGGTGTACTAGATCCAATGCGTCGTCAATGCACATCAGAGATAGGAGACGACCTAGTACGCTTCCCTGTATAACGCCACTTGTAACAGGTTCCGGTTTAGAAGTATGTCCGTTGGCGAGGATCACTTGCAAACGATGAGCAAGATAGGATTTCAGCCAAGAAAGCAGCGGGTCACCAATGACAAGAATGAACACAATTTGGAGATAGGATGCGGGTTTGGAACACGGTCGAAAGCCTTCGACAGATCTAGGTAGACAACTACCAATGCCTGCCCGCTATCAACAGCCTTAGTGACTAGGTTAAGCGGTTAAGCGAGCATTTATGTTGGCCCTTTTATGCCTATAGCTGTAAGTATATCAGCAACCATGTTTGTGTGTGAAATTGATAAACGCGCCCCTGGAGCCTGCGGGCATTTGTTTTGCTTTATATAAATTGCGGCCTTATAATAAAGAAATAAGTGTTCCTTCTGGGTAGGAAGCTCACCTTGGCCATCCGAGCGAGTATCAGGTTTACGGTCGATTCAAATAGGATTTGAGTACTGCACTGTGCTTTAAATGCGGTAAGGCCTTTACCTGGGATCTTCAGTGTCGCAGTCTGAGGATGACGCCAACGGATAAGCAGAGATCATTTTTGCAGCATAAAGTAATAACTATTGTTTATAGATACCGCGGTCGTTGTCTATTCCAGAGATGAGGTTCCTTATGGACGCCATTCACGCTCTTCGCGCTTGTCATCAGCACGGATTTTCTTATACCATTAGGAAATACGGCAGCAGTTGTTGATGAGTATATCTTCTGCAAAGCGCCCTAAAAATTGATGGGAGCCGCCAGTTATGAACGCAAAAGTAATGCGTACGTGAAGGTCAACGTAGGAGTGCTTTTACCTTCGTTTTTCGATGCCTTTATCAACTGCAGTTTGGCTGCGTCTTACCGAAGAATTTGGTAGCTCGCCCCTGTTGTCTTCTCAACCCGCCGTGTCTGTGAGGGCAAGAATCCAAGAGCCGCTGTATCAACCGAGTGATAAAAAAGCTTTTAATCCATTGTACGCAAGCCATTAGATTTGGCGGTTCACGCAACACAGCTACACTAAATTGCGGCTTTGCCAATGCCAAGTACAAAACAGATTCACGTAAGGTATTTTAGACAGGTTTTCAGTGAACAGAGAAAACATTCTACTGCCCATGGACAGTCATTCAAGTCATTGAAGACCAATTGCTCCGATGGAATACCTCCGAAATACTTCCGGGTCATCATTCCCGCCGCAGTCACTCACGTAAAAATCTAGCTTTCTAAGCCTACGATAAACTGACGCCTCCCATCCCAGCCCATTATATCCCCTTCTGTACAAGGCTGCAAATGCCTCACGATCTTTTCGTAGCCTTAAACTTAAAACCCACATCAATCATTCAGCTTTTTATGAGTGTCCAATTCTTCTATCTATACCTAGCAGAATCCAACCAAGGTACTTTACACAAACAAGTCGCTGAGCTTTTCAACTCCAACCCCCCCTTCGACCTCCAACCACATTGTAAGTCGTCATGTGCCCCCTGACCACTCTGCATCACACAGTAACCACCTGTTCCCCGCTCATGTACCACCGTCCCTGATCTTCTCGCTAGGCCTGCACTTCTGAGCCAACCAACAACGCCGACCGTCCAACCCCCAAGGTCAGCCAGAGCGCCGCTCCCCTTGGCCATTCTCCTGAGCAGCAATCTTCACTCCGGTACGACTGCTGCTCCAGCTTTGCACTACCCCCCTTTCAATTCATCCGCCTTCGGCCTACAAGTTCCCAAACGTTTTGGCTCACTGTGTCCTTCTTTTACCGCATCTTCCAGCCGCTCCGGCACTGGGCTACTGCAGGGTCTCCCAGAAACTATTAGTGGAGCTGTTTTCCATGCCTACTTCGAGCGAACAACATCCAAGGATGTCCCTCAAGGTCCCAACTCCACCTCTGGAGTGCAGTTCCCCGCCGCTGGGCGACAGCGCCCATTTGTCCCTCCCCTTGTTTAACTCCTGCTCAGTCTTGAGAAATTTAAGTTCCTACAGAGGGCTGGTAGGTCCACAGGCTGAATCTTGGCGAACTGCTCCCACCTCAACTGACTAAGTCCCAGTTCCGGGCTACCAGATATTTGTAACTGATGGAATCGGTCGTGGTGGAGTGCGCATCATCTACATTACCTTAAAATTCCTCACGTACCCCTTCTGCCGATAAACCTTGTTATCATACCAGAGTTTATGCTTTTCAACATCGCACTGTGTAACTCATCTCTACGTTGGCTGCATTAGCTAGCCCTCAAATCTTACCGTAACCGAACTTAATCTGCCCGCTCAAGCTTCCAAACATTTTACCCTGATTCTACAGGCCAGAATCTGATTGCTGTTGATTAACCTTCCCTAGCACCTGCGGACGAAACTTTTCGGGGACAAAAATGTAACAGATTTTGCCCACTTCATCGAACCGAGCCCCTGGAACTAACAAGTAAATTCTTCATCCGGGAAGAACAAGTTACTTGACCCAATTTTCACTCTAGAGATACCTGATATGTTGCTCAGAAAACTTCCCCATGGCGACCGCAAGATGGTGTCCTGCGAACGTTTTGTCACTCAGCATAACTCCAACCTTCTTAAGCCCCGACAGTTGATGCTTTCTGTAAATTAGACTAAACCAGTTACTACACTTCACGCGAAAAGCCGGGCAAATTCTTCGTGAAATATGACCCAGAATTTGAGTTCGACCAATTTTACATATGTCCCATGCTCACACCAACTGGAATTTCGGCACCACAAAAACGGAGAAAGCCATTAGACCAACCTTCAAAGGGGTGATGAGTACACTCCGGAAAACTTGTGTGGCTTGTTTGAAATTCTTAGAGGTCTAAGTTGGCATACGGATACCCCGCTTCTCAGAATATCCAGCAAGCCTCCAACAACATTGCCCGAAGCAGGAACACCAAATTTTTGGGAGCCATATAAAATCTTCCAAACTATCCGGGTTACTGAGGTTTAGAGACGAACGGTAACTTCCAAGTACAGCATGTTTACCACTGAAGAACGTCAGTATCACATCCCCGTCGCAATTGCTGAAGAAGCTTGCCCCTTATTCTCGGCGTCCGCGGCACATGATCCACCTACCGATGTTCGTAAAGTTGCACCATCAACCTATCACAATCTTTGCTCCCTAGAGTCTACGCTCCAAAACATATCCAAGCGTCTCTCGCAGATTCGCCATCGATTGCTGCGCGGTCCAGCCAAAATTCCGCTTACAATCCTAAATGAAGGTGGAAACGACGTAAGAGTACAGCCTCCTAACATATTTAACTAATCGCCGAGGTACAGTGCCTTTCCTCTACAACGGAAGACGTCTGCAGTATATCCCTGACATAAAATGGGACCTTTCTCTGACCCAAACAATCGTTGATTCAACAATCGTTTCCCTTCTGTACCAAGAAGTGTGGCAGGTATGATAAAATAGTAATTGGCGGGCTACCTGCTAGACCAGGAGCTTATTTTTACCGGTAAACACAGCTTCCCTAGCCCTTTGTTTCCCGACTATTTGCCAACTTCACTTTCCCAATCTGGTCACCGATGCAACAGACAAAAGCAAATCACCGTTCATCATTTCCCTTCATGTGACGAAAGCTTTCGATCGAGTTCCTCAAGCAAGCCCCCTCCATGAGCTACGCGCGTAAGAGACCTCCGGCCCACGGCATGCGTGGTTTTCACCCATACCTCTCACACTGATTCCAAACAGTCTTCAAAAGTGGCCGTGAATCACAACCAGCTTCTGCCACTAGGGACGTAATACATGGCAGTGTTCCAGGTCCGACTTTGCCTCCACATATGCCAATGACAAATCATATACGTCACCACGGCTTGCCTTCGGTTTCGCAGAAAATATCAGACTTGTTTATCACTTCCAACCTCATATTATTTGAACCTCCAATGAGAATGTAGCCAGCAATCTGGGACGTCTTTACCATTGACGTCTTGTCCGGCGGATGGAATTCTTTTCTAATAAAAGCTCTTCTATAACCCCAAGGTATCAGTGTAACTAGCATATAGAAAATCCACAGAGGATGTTTCCCCAAATATGCCAATTCCCCAAGAACAGCAATGGTCCACTGAAAGTTGCATACTTCGCAAAACAAACGAATCGACAAATCTGAATACGAGTCTTTACGTCCCGGTTTCCCGAGTGTTACACAGTCCGGCCTTGGCCTCCAACTCGCTGTTATGATTTAGCTTGGCCCTGAGCATCGTTAAGCTTTGGTCCACTCTTGTCAATTGTTTCTCCCGCTATGTCGAGGTTTTTACGCATTTGCGTTGTTACCGTAGAAACTTCGGGCCACTTCTGCTTTTCTTTTGAGTCTTTCCGTTAGATTACCCCTCCCTCTAATTCAGATCAACAATTTTACAGTCAACCACCACCTGTAATCCGCTTACATAAAACCAGCCGTTTCTTATAACCGTCCATTTCGTGACCTTAATCTGCATAGCTCATGTGCATCCACTTCTCTAAATATATTCCAATCCGCATTTTTATTGTGGGGAGAGCCTTTAGTTCCATCTCTAGGGCATTCCGGGCACACCACTGTGGGTTTCCATCTACAGGCCCCACTCCAGGCCTTTCCTTCACTATTGTCCCATCATCCTCAAAAACTTGATGAAAACTGACTACATTTCTCTGGAATCTGCACGGCGATACTTCACTAGGCACTTAGTGTGTCTTTCCCCTAGTCAATTTCGGAAGAATCGGTGCACCCTCTATATTGTTGACCTCCTACTTTTTGCAGCATGAAGCTTCACCGTGCTTTATGTCTTAGGTATCTCGTCGCCTGGCCTTTTCATAAACTGAGCCTATCTGCCTCAATCTCTGTACAACTTTTGCTGCACGTCAGTGCCAACTGCAGTTATCTGTTCCCAGATCAAGACTAGCACTGAGATCCAGGTCGTGGAATAAACTCCCAGCCAACATCCGTGAAAGTTTCTCCCTTTCTCATTCCAGAGTTCAGCTTGAACACTTGACTGTTCCTAAAGTGACCTCTGTCACCAACCAGTGTCACTGAAGAGCTGGCCTGTGAAAACGAGTTTGATTACTGGGATTGTGATGCTGTACCGCAAAACTTTCGCTATCTGCCCATGACGACACCCGGGCAGACGATTTTCGATCACATTATGCTGTACGTAATCCAAGTCAGGGTAGCATATATTTTGTTGCCTTCCGTAACTTTAAGTAGTCGAACTGCAGCCGGTTTTCCCCCTTCCGGGCAGCACCCATATTTCCCTGTGACCTTCTAGTCCCAACACGCTTCTGCTAAACTTTACTCGCTAGTCAGTCCTCAAAACTGCGAAAGGATGATTACTGCCTCCTCCGTTACATAATATTAGATCAGTAACCTAAAACAGTTCTTTTTTGACCCAAAGTGCTTCGCCTTCTAACATTCACCTAAGTTGATATGGCAAATCTCTCAGTAGTAAGGACAACTTCCCGTTAGGGCGGAAATCATCACTTAAACCCACTGCACTTTCGTCACCAGTACTCTGGTTTGGCTCTGTTGCCCCTAGCCTGTAAGGCTGGATTTTGGGCAATATCGTCACCTGTCTCTGAATCCCATAGCCAGTGCCTCCGAACACCTGGAACTGTTATACATAAATGGTACCGGATCCCAGGGAATTCAGTATAGTCACCTTCCACCTTCTGTCCTGATTTCCCGGCTCCTTCCTCTTTCTTCCTGGCTTCCATCACCCTGGGCTACTAGGCCCAGACTCAGTTCGCCTTTTATTGAACCCACACAAAAATCTACTATCCTGGACACCCACCTTGAAATAAATATTTATTGCAATCAGCTTCCTCTCTCGTTCCTTCACACGGCTACCGGTCATTGGGGCTCCTAGTTCCAGATCCGCCATCCACCTAAAACAACCATCTTCCTCTCTGTTCTCACCGCACTATCACACAGGTGTAACCAACACCACTCACACCAGCTGACCTCAAGCGGCCCCCGAGAGTTTTAGGCACGATGTCTTATTGTACTCGACCGATACATGTATATGGCCAGAGCCTCATGGCTTTTGTTTTCCCACTCCTTGTGTTTGATCGGCCCCAATTCGCATTTCTCCAGCCCAAGCTAGTTAGACCCCGAAAGTCAGAAGCACCTAAATCATAGCTTCGTCCGGATGTGGGGACAATAGGCCACCCCTGGCAGCTGCGAAAACCTATGCGAGGAAAATTGTCGTCGAGCGAAGAGGCTATGGGAAGTTCCTGTAGAGAATCGGCAATTTCCTTCTAAGAAAACAAACCAAAAAGTGGAAAGCGGGAATTCCCACCAAGACCAATTTGACTTCCAAATACCCCAGATATAAGGCTATGCAGATAATGGGCCATCTCACTTTATGTACGTGTTCCACATCAGCTCGGAATTTGTCAGGCGAAGAGGAGGATGTCACTCCACCCCTGTCCGGTAAACATGCCTTGGTTCTCGTGCAAGAGACAACTGGGGTGATAGCGCTTATCTACCTCCCGGTAAAAGCTTTTGGCCACTATTTCCTTCCCTACAAAAGCCTGGCATCCGCGATGATAGGCCGCTTGACTGCCATCGTAGCCTGAGACTTTGGTCTACTGTTCTAAACAGCATATTGAATCTTCAGACGAAAAACATCAGTTCCTTGAATACACATTAATAGACAAGCGTAGAGAAAAGCCGCTAACATTCCTCAATCATAATTACCTTTCTTCCTCCTCTTGTTAAGCTTGGTGTTTTCTACGTCCTAGCAACTAAAAGTAACAGCAAATTTCCGTAGACTAAAACCAGAGGCCAACCTGCTGCTTTGCACCAGTAGGTCTCCCACGGTTCTCCTTGTCATGAATCCTGCAGACCAAATGTATAAACTTGTCACTTGGGCTCCCGGTAAAACTTACTAGCCTGCTTGTCTAGTCCTTACCCCTTATCACTCTTCGTGCGCATTCTGTTTGCCGTCCTTTACCACAGCTGGTGAACTGACCAGACTGTTATCTTCCTATTTTCTCATTCTTCTTCCAGACCAGACCATCTACTATTGTTTTATTCCTGGTTCCCTAGCGGACACCCTCTCCTCATCCACCGCCTACCTGATATCGCCCCAAATCTCGACTATCACCCAACTACCCTAGAAAGCTACCAGTCTCCGTCTAGGGATCCCTAATAGACCGGTCCACTATCCAAACGATAACTAACTGTTCGGATAACAAAATTTTCATTTTCATGCTTCCATAAAAACGATAATCATAACCCACAGCTGGAACACTCTCCAGACTGCCGCACTCCTGATCTATTGCAGATTGCATTGGTTATTTGGGTAGCCATCGGCCGAATCGACGTCTATTCCGGATTACCGTAAGGACTGGACAATTTGATCAATGGTTTAAACCTATACTCTCGCCTGCTGACGTTACATGGGGCACCGTACACGGTTTAACAAAACCTCATGAAAGTCTCACCGGATCGCAGAGGTGATTCCTGACACCAACCATCAACACATCCGCTCAACGTTTATTCCCAAATAATCCAACCCAACAGTTCAAATTCTTCCCGTGTTGCAGTACGAAACCAATGTCTGGAACCCAGCCTTCGCAGCTGTCAACTACGTCAAACCAGCCCTTTTTTACCTGCTTCCCTCAACATTCTACCTGCCACCACCTGCAACCAAGGTCCTTAAGAAACAGAATACCAGCCATCTGCAGCCAACCATAATTTGGTTAACAATTTTCTTTCACATACAAAAACAAAAAATTACACTCTTCCAACTTCTGCCTAGCCGAACCATTGACGTTTTGTCTCCACTAATCCGTTTCATTGACGGCTTTTCTTTTCTTTAAAAGTCCGTTATATGTCCATGCAAAGTTCACTGAAGTCCCTGCGAAGCTTTTCGCCTTCATTTGAATTTCCATATGACACTGTAATCACCTGCACAAAAGGTCCGTTTTATTATCACCTTTGACTCACTTGCCTTTATTTCGCATGCCTCCTCCACAATTAGTTACCCAATGCTGGATCAGTGTCCAATATTTCGCTGGTATCTCTGACTGCACTTTGAAAGCCCCACGCTTGCTTTACCTCTAACAATGTTCTTTGGCATCTCTTCCGCCCGGTTACTCGTTAGTGACCGTCCATCTGTCGCTTATATCAGCAACCCCACGACTGTTCAGCTATCCACACCGCCCTCCAGCGATTTCGAAACCGATTCGGAATTCCCGCCTCAACCATAACCACTTTTGTTCACTCAAACACTACATGACTTTACTGGTGTATTTCGGTTGCTGTGTGATTTATAAGTTTAGAATCTGTAAATACCTCACATTGACATGTATTGCTGTATACTCTGATCTTGCCTTGTGCATGTGTATTGACCACGGTCAAGAAAATATACTATACTATACTATACTACTCTCAAATGATGAGATTTGCCGAAACCCCTCCGTACCGGTTACCAAAACCTGGGCCTTGTACTGCCGATGCGGCTAGACTTCGCAAAATCTGGTCTACGCAATCTAAGCCTCAACCTGCAGCAAACTGCTGAAGGACTTACTTCATACTTTGCCACTGTCCCCTGATCCCGCAGATTGGTAAAATTCCTTGTACCACCTTATCCCCGCAACCCGGCAGAAATCTCTAACAGCACTTCTTATGACACCGCTACGTTTGTTGTGCCTCTATTTTTATGCTTCCGCGTTTTGTGTTACTGTATTCTCCCCAAAACTCCCCGGCTGGAACACCCTCCAGTCTACCGCCCTTGCTTTTTCAAGTTCAGAATTGGCCGACTAACGTATTATCCGGCTGTAATCTGTCACGCGCTGTTCACATCGTTGATTTTATTTTTTACCCTTTTCAAAGTAATTTACTGCTGGTTACCGTAAACACACTACGACTGCCCAGTCACACCCTCGGGCAAGCATGTCACGGCCCCACATGTTCTGCTGAGGATTGGGGGACATTCCCGCAACGGGACATTTCCCATATCAAGGCAAAACTATATTATCCCAAACACTATAACTATCTACTAGTACCCATTGCTCTTGCCAACAGGGCTCAACCATACCATTTGCTCTGATCCAATATGGCCGCCAGTTGTGGTTTCCCCGCCCGGCCCCTCACCTTTTTATTAAAACTGCAGCACCCATCACACGGCTTTACCCTCCTGGTCAACTGACGATCCGCCCACGCTCCTCTGACTGCCTCCTTCAACTTTCCCCTTGAAGTCGGCTATTTTCTCAATGTATACCTTCCTCTTCAAACGAGAAGAAAAAAGTCCCGAGCAAACCCCCGGGGCACACTCCGGACTGCCAGGTTATTATGCTTTCTCATCGCATATTTCAGCACATTCATCATATACTCCACCGATGTTGACTTATCTTTCATCCCCACCTCTTCCATCGTTGACTCGCCGTATTCCTTGAAAGTTTTGACTTGCTCCTCCCACACCCCAAACTTGCTATTCCATTACGCCAGTCTTTCTCAACATTTCTGATATTCATCGACTTTAAGCTTCTTCGGTAATTCTGAGCCACATAGAAGTTGCATCTGCCTAGTGTATTTCGTGCTTTTTGGTCTCTTGCAAACATTCCAGTCTTATATGGTCCTCAAATCTCGTCATCTCTGCTTTTCTGCAGCATTTTTGCAGCTTAATACGTCCTCTCATTTTTGAATTTTTGTTCATTTGCCTAATATTGGAAGATAGCTGGTTGTACTCGATGCACATACCTTATCAGAATAAGGTCTCTCTAGAACTACTTTCGGGCAACTATAAATGTTTTACTTTCGTTTCAAGCAATACAAGTTTCTCTATTCCCTGAATGATGCCGCTCTTATGGATCGTGCTCCTAAGCATGCCTTCCCAACGATTTCATAAATGTGCCAACATTATCGATAAGCTTGTTGGTCAAATTGTTTTCGGTACCACTTCTGCGACCGTATCTTATGCTCCAGTGACTGAGGAAAGTGGAGCCATTCGCTTCAGGTGTGAAAATGAGGCTATCTTGCCGGTAGCCTGCTCCAACGTAGAAAAAGCTTCTGGTGCACCATTTCTGAATAACAGCTGCCTTGCTTTTTCTCACAACAGATCCGGGTGATTGCATTAACTGACAGCATTTTGTAAAGAAAAGTCTATAAAAGCTGAAAAACCCCGTCTAAACTGGTAGTTGTTCAAATGACTTAAGATCCCGTAAACTAGGAGGGTGTACATGTTTTCTTGCTATGGCGTGATCCCTGCTGAGTAGGCAATATTATATAGAAGTTCGATGGGGCCGGTAACTGTTGGTTACACTCAGCTCCGTGTTGGAAAGTGCCGTGGCTAATTGTGCGGCGAGCTGTCGGATATTTTTTCCTTGACAAGATGGCGGCCCAGCTGTCGAGATAAACGAAAGGAAAATCCTAGCCACTTCATATGGAGTCGATGAAATGTTGGAGTGTTTGTGCAGCACTGCCAAGCCCAAAAGGCGTTCGTAGGAACCAGTGGAGACTGAATTAGTAGGTAAGCCTGTTTTGGAATATCTGCCTTAGCTAATGGTATTCGTTCGTATGCCCATACGAGGTCGATCTGGCTGTGCGGTCTGTAATACCTGAGACAAGACATTGGTCGAGCACAGTAGCCTGTCTGACTGAGTGATACTTTACACAAGGCGTCCGGTCAGCAGGTGATTTTATTTGGACCATAAGCAGAGGCAAAGACCAAAGAATGTTGGAAAAATGGACACTCCCAAGATCCCGCCTACGGAGGGACTCGAGACGAGCTACACGGATTCTTTTCGAGGCCAACCTCGAGGGCCGGAATTATATTGGGGGTTCCATTATGAGGTGTGGGAGGCCACGCCAGTCACAGTGGGAGGCAGGTTGTTGTTAATGGGGACGAGGTGAGGTAACTTAGTAAATGTTTGCTAAATCCCAGACCCAGCATATCGCTGCTTACCCGTGAGTTGCCACCTACTTCTTCCAGCTTCTCTCACTCGGTTGATGTACTAATTTTTTTGCTTCATCTCTGACTCAATAGTTCGCATTAACTCAACCCCGAACCCGGTCGAGTCCAACCTCCCTATGCCTCAAGACCCAGAGACAAGTAGCTCTGAAGCTAGCCGGGTCTTGATTCTTCCTTGTTCTGACCAACCAGCGACCGAGGTAAGCAAACTGAGGGTTTGGGTGTTTTTTTTGGTATCGAGGATCGCCCACCTGAAAGCTATACTCACGAATCCGCTTCCGACAACTACTGCATCAACTCAAACAGTTGAAGAATCCCAGCAGATAGTTCCAGATACAGATTTTGTACTCAGCAAGACATCGAACGCGGCTAAAGGAGCTATAATTTGGGGTATTCCTTTCGAAAACCCCATGTCCAGTGGATCAGGCTAAAACTCTGCTTAGTGGCCTGATCACCGAAACCCCCAGTCCGGCTGGGGCATTTTGGCTGCCGTCGAAGACTAGGAAAAAGACATCGGGACCAATCTTAGAATTCACCTTTGAGAATGCTGTCCTGAATTCGCTCACAGATACAAGCTGACTAAGGAAGGAATTGGAGAAAGTCAGAGAGGTCTTACCAGACATCACATCAGCTGAGAAAGAAAACAGGACAGGGGTAACCAACCTTGAAACTGGAAATATCCAAGGAAAAACGGCGACTTCAATCTTTCGCTCCCCACCCCCTCCGTGTTGTCCTAACTAGAGTGAAAGACAAGCCGGAGCCCAATTCAACAGCGGGGTCCTCTGGACTCGCATCCACCGGCGCCCTTTCGCAGGTTCAGTCTTCCGCTTCCCTGCGGCTCAGGCACCAACCAAACCTCTGGCTTTTAGCACCCCAAATGCAGACCTTGAGGTATCCGACAGCGGGCTGCAAGTAGCTGTCATCAACATAACAGCAGTGACCGAGCAACCCTAGGAAAACAGGCAGGCAGGAAATGAGGCGCCCTCTTTCGCCTAGCAATTCATGAACCCGCTATCATGATAAGTAGGCTTTTGAGATTAAGGCGGAAGGAGACGGAACTATTGAGTAATCCCTCTGCGTCTCGGAGTGTTAAAAAAGCCTCGGCCTTACTACTATCTCAAACAAAAAATTTCCCACCTGGAATCACAATTGCAAGTCTCCTCTCCTTGTCCCTTACATCCGCTCCAAGCTTCCTACCCTTCTGGAACTCCTTTTCGCTCAACTTCAACACAGGCCTGACCTTTGGAAGAGGCCTCGAAAAAGGTAACTTCAAAAAGGCGAAGCCTCCACTGAAGGCTCGGCGGACCGATGCGAACAAGAGACAGCACCTGGAAGATCCTCACTCTGCTCTTCTCCCCCAATTGTGGTCCTCTGCCTTCTGAAATCTCCACTGGGAACATTCTGAAACGCCTCTCTACAAACAGCCTCAGTGTTTCCAGTAAGATGCCAGAACTGAGGCAGCTGGTGACTGACAGAAAACCTCTCTTCCTGGCAGTTACAGAAACTAGGCTCACCCCGGATAACCTAGATAGTCAAATCTCGATCACAGGATGAATCCCAGTCCGTAGGGATTCTTTAAGATGCGAAGCCAGTGGAGTGGTCCTGTATCTCTGCAATATTCCCTCCTCATACTTCACTGACTCTAATCCTCAAGCTCCTCCTGCTGACTGCCTATGGGTGACGAGTAGGATCGCCCTCTACAAACTAGCCTAGATGAATTTCTTCATCTCAGGACAGCTGCGAGGTCTGAAAGTCAACAGTCACTTCACTCACCTGTTACTATTGGGCGATTTCAAAGCTCCCAGTTTCACTTAGACGAGAAAGGCTGCTGATAGCTATTTTGGACCCGTGCCAACAGACCTATTGGCCCAACTCTCTTGGTCGCAGGACCTTGGTGAACCGACCAGATACCGTATAGGGCTAGCTCCGTGACTGCTCCATCCGGGTGTTCCCAACGGGAGCCACCATGTAGAGGCGGTTAACATTCTTCCTCTTTTAAGCAAGGATGACAATGTGGTCCTGCAATTTAACCACACATTTCGGTGGTCAGCCAGCGCCTCCCAGTGTCAACTCACCAGTACACTCAGGAGAACCAGCTTCGATGATCTGAAGTCCCTTGTGGTTCAAAAATCAGCGCTTAAGACTGACAAGACGACGCAGAAACTCGCAGTAACCGCGCTGAAGACTGTATCCATCAGGCCGACCTCTACATCCCTAGGAAGCAAGTCAAGATTAACAGTAAACCCCTACTACCACAATTCGTATGGAATATTCCGGATGAACGCCCCAGAAGACTCGCCACTTTTAAGTCAGCGGGACTAGAAACGGAGGCAGCGGAATTTAAAAGCATTCGTCATGTTTGCACGGGTAAAATAAGGAAGTTTTTTATCAAGCAGCGAAGAGCTATCCTCGTACGAGTGAACTGGAACAGATAAGCCCTTGTCAGGTTTACACGCAAAGCCAGGCAACCGGGAGCCGCCCCGCTTGATGTCTGGGTTGGAGGCAGCAATCCAGTCACAACCTTTCCCCGAGTGATAAAAATTATTACGTTTTATTCCCAGACCGTCAGTATCTAACTACATATCTCTGCCTATCCCCAACAACCAGGCCTGTCAGTGGAGCAGCTTTAATGTAAAAAACTCTTGACAAGACAGGAAGTAGATAGCCACTTCAGTCAACTAAGTCCATTTAGTTCGATGGACGATGCAATTTTCCGCCAGATCCAGGTTGACAAAGGATCTCTTCTAACGCCGTAGGCGCTGTCCACCTGGATGTTATTACCCTTCCAGACGAACCAGCTCAACTTGTCAACCGAATAACGGAAAGCTTCTAATCCAGCCCCTTTGTGTTCACAAGTAAAGACACCCAGTAACACCTTGAATGAGACTCCCTCTGTGAACTGCTCGGAAACTGTTTCAACTACAATCCTAAGTAAGCATGCTTCATCTCATCATACTGGTGTTTTGATATATCACACCACTCAGAATTTCCATCTATTCAACTGCACGTCATAGGTAAAGTGGCCCACCCCAAGGAGGCCGGGAGAGTACCCTGAGTAGCACTATAGCTGACCAGCGACAACCAATAAAATTCTTCACCCATCAGGCTCATTCCCGGTTTTGCGTACGCCACTTGAACTCATGGTGCTGCTATTAGCCAACGTTTTGTCCAGAGGCGGTTCAGTGTAGGGAACCGTGTTCTTCTCGACAAAGCAGCACCAAACGGTGAAACCAACCTGTGAAGGCAACGATAGCTTCCAGCTCTCAACACCAAGTTCACCAGTCCTACTTCTCAGGCAGGCCTGGCACCCTCCTTCTTCTATCAAAACCAGTGCTGAAGTTAGGGCCGCTCCATCACCAAACCGTCACCCGATGAGGTCTTTGCCACTGACCTGACAAGCAGCAAGCAATACACCAGCTTCAACATTTGGTCAGCGGTGGCCCACACTCTAACTTGCCCCTCAGTTGATTTTAAGCCAGGTGGATGTACAGACCGCTATGATGGGTGCCAGTTTTCTGCCACATATCATTCTGCTTGTTGGCTTGAAACACCGTAAACTGCAGAAACTATCTCCATTTCTTTACTGTTGGCACGGAACACCTCACCCATCTATTTGGCCTTCAATCAACCATCCATACTCCACCTTGCACTGACTAAACACTTCCATTTCACCCATCCGGTTATTTATTGGGTTGTCTTGAACCTGTAGCTCCGAGAGAAAGAAGCCATAGTTGCTTCAACTTCTGTTTGTAGCATAAATATCTACATCCTGCGAACCATCGCGTGAATTGCCATTGTAGCTGCTCAGGGGCCTTGATATCCCCCACATAGTATGGACTCTACATATGGATGTGGTTTTCCGGACAAGATGTCACAAAAACCTTGTACAATGGTAATAAGGCCCTCGGTTTCCTAGAGTTGACCGCCCTCACTAGCTGGTGTAGGGCTCTACGTGCTTCCCGCATTACTTTCTGCCACTGGCGACATGGCTTGTGGTCAGAGCTTACCACCGACCCTGGATCCTGGGCTTCTATGGTCCGAGCTAGCACCTTCGGATTGTCTGATGGCCCCATTTATCGGGCTGGCCGCTGCCCTTTCTTTTTGATGAGATGTTGGGGTTAGCTTAGACTGCGGGGGGGGGAGGAGATCCCAATCCACTGACCACTGGTATACCTTGCCTAGGTCACACTGAACCGCCGCATCATCTGGTGCTCCTGCCGTCTTGGGGCCATCCTCGAACGAGAAGCACCAGTTTTCCAGCCCGTCTGCCAGATGGTTAATGTACATCAGGAACAACGGGAGTCCCAGGACTGACCCTTGCGGGAAGCTACTATGCAGCCTCCCATTGTTCGACAAACAGCCTTCCACCCTCTCTCTGAAAATTCCCTCCTTAATGCTTCATACGATCCACCTCTGTATTTTCCCCGTAAGATGAGGCGACTGCACCGATCAGTCTGTGGCAAACCGAATCCAATGCCTTTTGCAGATCCGGATAGCAGACTTTCACCTGTTCTCCCCGATCCACTCCCTTGGTAACCCCATCCAAGAAACGTATTAGGTAGGAGAGACAAGAGAGGCGGGGCCAGAACCCACGCTGGTTGGTAGTCATCAATTTTTTCCTCTCTAGGCGCCTCACTATTCTATCTCGTGGTATTCTCTCAATATTTTCTGATACCACCGAGTCAGGCTATTCGGCCTGCAACTGGTACATGTGTCAGTCTCCACTCTTATAAACGGGTGTGATGACCGATACTAGCCAGCCTTTGGGTAACACACTCCTGTTTAGTGATGCTTTGAACAGCCGAGCTAGTGGTCCAGCCAGTATGGACGCTAAGAGCTTCAGTGTTGCCGGGTGGATGTCATCCGGTCCTGTCGCCTGGGATACTTCTAGCTGTTTCAGGCTGTTCAACACCACTCCTGCTTTGATTTCTCTGTCCTCCCTTGCCGAGGCTTCACTACCCCTGGTGGCGGGCAGCCCCTAAGCACCCTGGCCCCGTCTATATACCTGCCGGAAAAATTCCAGCAGGATCTATGCTTTTTCCCGCCTGCCTGTTGCCGCACTCCCTGTGAGTTCTTGATCCAGCCTGCGGCTCTCCTCAGTCTTGCCTTAGGTTGAAAATAATTGTAGTATCCTTCCGGATTGCTTTTGGCTTTCCGAGCAATACTTTCATCGTAGATGTTCCTGCCCTGTTTCCGCATCTGGGATAGTCTAGTTCCAGCTGCTTTGAACTGTGGGAAGGCCCGGCAGACGCTGGTGTTTCTCTAGCTTTTGAATGTTGTTTGCTTCTGTTTTAAAGACCTCCCAATTCGGCTAGTCCACCGTGGTAGCAATTCGTTTCTTTTGACTCTTCTAATTAGTACGACGGCCTCTGCTATTTCAAACAGTCTGCTTTTGGTACAACTATATTGGTGCTCTACGTCATAGCCACTGCTCACTAAATCCCAGTCCATCCGGAGGCTCAGTTCCACCGAGCTATTCTCATCGATCTTTGAGAAGTTTCCTCTAAAGTTATCAGGGGCGATTGTTCCCTGAAGGTTTAGCCTAAAGTGGAGCACGCCGTGATCACTTATACCTACGAGTTTTCCTACTTCTAGGTGTTTAGGTCATTTGGGGCTCCGGTCATTACCAGGTCAAGGATTGGTGGTGACTGGCCAAGCCGTCATCTTGTCACTTGACTAACGTGTTGAACAAGAGCCTCCCTGTGAATTAGGCGGAGTAACCTCTCTCCGAATGTGCCTTCTGGGGCGGCTTACGAGGTCCAAACTACTTCGGGCGCTTTGAAGTCACCCATAAAAAGCAACTAAATTCCGATGGTGGCAACCCTAGTGAGGAACTCAAGCTGATCGCTGTCCTCAGCACCTCCAGCTCCTGGGCTTTGATAAGTGCAAACACCCAGAGCCCTCAATCCGTCCGCAGCTACCACAACCCCTGTCGCCTCTACATTCGGAGTAACTTGTCGACTGCTCTTAAAGTCGTCATACTGCTAAAAGAAAGATTACACCACCTCAGGTTCCATCGTCCAGTTTATCCGCCCAAAAACGTGAGTAGAAGTTTGGGATCGGCCCACAGTCGCTTTTGCCTGGTCGTAGCCACGTTTCATTGGCTACTACCACATCTGCTCCCCGTGTCCCAGAGTTGGTGGAGGTCACACGCATCACAACACCCTATTATATTTTCCTGCTCCTCTCGAGGGAAGGTGGCAGGTGCTCTGGTCCTGAACCCGAGCATCCGGACCGTTTTTTTCGTATCACGGTTGGATTTCAGGGGCTACTGTTCATAAGTACCCTTACCACCTCCTGGGTTGCCTTGCATGTCACCCTCCTTGGTGTCTCGGTGTTCTAATTGGTGCCAACCTTTCTCCTAGGTGTTTATGTTTCTTTTTTTCTGGCGACCTCTGCCAACCCGATAACGTTATTATCTGTCCTGATCAGCTTTCTGCATTGCAGGCATATCCAGCTAAGTTCGTCTTATTCAAAGCTTAGCCGATAGTACCTCCTGCTTAATCCCGAGCACTTCGTGTGGAACCACGTTTGACAGGTGTCATGCTGAATTCCCGCGGTGCCTGCCGACATATTCCCCTCAGAACACCGAGGCCTTCCACGCCGTTCGCATACCCCAAATGTTCGGTCTGGTGTTCTACCGGGTCTGAGTTTTTTATTCGCTTATATACCCATGTTACCTGGCCAACCGAAAGAGCGAGTCAATATTAGTGGTCTGGGGAAGCTGAAGGATATCTAGTAAGACTGATTTCAGATTGAGATTGACCAATTTCTGGTGAACATAGGTTCCTTTTCGTTAAAAACCTTGTGAACACGACTCCACTAGCACTGAACGTCCAAAGGCAGGTTATTTTGGTACAGACTACGTTCATCCCGGATCCTCCCCAAAACGACTCTCTTGTGTAAAGACCTCCGTTCAGACCAGAAATTCCTGAAGTCCCGATTTCTCACCATAATGTACCACAGGCTGCGGTGATAAGATCACTAAACCGAATTGCTCCGCAATCAAACAATTTCATTGATTTTTTTCCTTCCTCCAGCCTCCATATTCAATGGGCCGATGCCCAGGGATGGGTGTGTGTAGATACTGATTTTTGACACAGTCTGAACCACCTCAAGTTTTGTCATTTATTCGATTTAATTTCCATCCACAGCCCACCATTGTTTTTTCCCTCTTCCCGTCACGGATATCCAGCTCTGTCGTGTACTAGCTTAACATTCACCTCGCTCACCATATCCACCTTCGCAACTTTGTCTTTGAGGTGGGTGGGCCTCAAGGTGAATTTCACCAAATACCGTGATTCGGTGAGGCTGTGGGTCCCAAAAGGCGGTCTCCAATCCCGTTTTCCCTATCAGATCACAGTGGAAAACTACACAATTCCTTTAGTCACGGCTCAAAGTGATCCTAGAAAGTTTCAACTTAAGGACAAGGATGAAAATAGCAAAACCGAACTATACTTCTTGTGGTCCAAACTTACATAAACTGGAGTAATCAATGTGCTTCAGGGCTCACTTTGCAGCCAGCCTCCCTGGAGATGACACCTCAGGTCCCACTTAAATGCTTGACTCCGAGGCCTGACCCGAGTTTGTTTAGCCATACTAGTTTACATCATTGCTCAACAAATTACTGAAGCTCTGTTTCAACTAGTAGGAGTGCATGGGTGAAAGATGATAGAGCTGTGATGTGTTACCTTAAACTTTGGTCCGTACTACTGCCAATTGTTTTGCTCACCTCGGATTATAAAAAGTTGGCGAATGCTGGACAGAGAGACATTCTGAGTCAAAGAACGTTATTTGGTGGCTTTGTGGGTAATTACATCAACTAACAGGTTATCAGAGGGGTTTTCAGGTTGTATTCGGCAAGATGTTTGTTTGGAAGAAGAAGTGTGCGTTGATGGTAAGAATCTAGCTTTTGAATTGGTGATTGCTTAGACAACTTGTTTGGTAAATGCTTGAATCCGGAGGCCACAAGGTTCACGGAGCCCACACATCTTTCTACACAAAAGTTCCGTCGACTTGAAAAAATCATTGAAAATAAAGTCTCTTCCGGAATTGATTGGAGAGATTTACATACACAATGCATAGTCAGGTCAATTTTACACTTCAAGTAAGCTATCTGTATTTATGTGAATATCAATTCTCCAAAATAAATGCCGGTTTACATGCAAATATCCACTTCCTGATACATATTTTCAGTCAGTCTTGAACGAGCTCAAAACAAAATACCCAGTTGTATACCTAAATTAACAAAAATGTAAACTTTTCCACAAGGGGTTCCCTTGTGCACCCAACTCGTTCGTAACATCGGTTTTCGATCGGTTTTCGGTCGGTTTGTTCAGTAGCCATTTTACACGGATCAACATTGAATTGATACGAAGGAAATTGACGACTAAAAACCACTCCGAAGTCGATCGGTTTTCGGCTGGCTTTTGGCCGGTTTTCTAGCGGTTTCATAAGGGTTTCTGACCGGTTTCCTGGACGGTTTGCGCCAATTGTTTAAAATACTTGATATGCTTTGATACTTTCTTTCACGTTTCCCAAATTATGTAGTACGATGCTCATTTCTATCTCCCAATTTATGATTTTTCCGAATAATTGTCCTTATTTTGCCCATTTCGAGGGGATGAAATAGCGATCCATAAACCCAAAATTTTCAGGACATTTCGATTAATTAAACCAATACATTGAAGAAACGCCAACTGGGCATTGTGCATTACTTTGGTCGTCAATTTTTTTCATATAAATTCAATGGTGATCCGTGTAAAATGGCTACTAAACAAACCAACCGAAAACCGATCGGCGTGTTAGTAAAAACCGATCAGAAACCGGCCAAAATCCGGCCGAAAACCGATCGGTTTCGTAGCGATTTTACACCGGTTTTGCTGTGTGGATTCCAACATAGTGCATTGCCCAGCGTTACGCAGAACACTTTGCTGTATTTTGTGGAAAAAACCACATGAATTCTCATGAAGCTTAGTGATTATTTCAAATATGTACATTTTCTGTTATTAAAATTTAAGCTTACTTAAATCTTCTGAAACTATGAAAATTCTAAGCAATCCATCATATTCATCATTATTATTGTAAGGCACAGTTACTTAGCTTCTACGATAGCGTTTGTAGAGGAAGTCAACGAGAAGAGACCGTGGAGTGCAAACCGCACGGATTCTCACAGAGCCTGGGTACAGAGACCGCAGGCAGGTTTATGCCGAGGAAGTGTGTCGATATATTGCTAGCGGTTGCCGCGTGCGCGAAACGTATAGTCAAACAAGTGGTAGATAGAGTCTGATCGGCCGATCACTATAACATTGCAGTTCACCATGGTGAATTGTGTTTGAACTAATTTATGGTAGGGTATTGGGTCAGTTTATATTGGAATGGTAATACTAGAATAAGGCAAGCAATTATGAAACAGCAAGCACAGAAAGGAACGGTGTGCTTCTATAGGAAGGGGGCAACTACATGCCAAAAATAATAGGGCGGTGGACTAGGCCCATCCGGGGCGCATGAAGACCCAGGTAGAAGTACCCAAGCTTTTTGATGAAACTGCTCATCACGCGCCCAGCATTTGCTCTTTCGAGGCCCAGCTGTGTTCCCCATGAGCGTGCTAATTGTTTTCCCCCCATCACTCAGATTTCGCCGTGATGACTCAGTTTTACCATAGAACATTGACTGCTACCACAGTAGCCTTTTTGTCTAAACTAAAAATGGTCCTAGATAATAGGTTAGATTATCTTGACTGGCCATCTAGATCTACCACCGAGTGACCCCTTAATGCACGCTTAGGAGATGACCATTACTTGCTGCAGACTGAGCGTCTTTTGGGGAGATACCCAGTTATTCTTCGAAGTTGCGGTCATCTTTTCTCTGAGACATGTAAAACACTGTCGTTATACTTAAATTAGCAAGGGAATTTAAAATATCAAATACCTTTTGGTTTTTCTAGCTCAAAAACGTGTCCTTGGTGAAACCCACCATGTTGTTTCCTTACTACAAGCATTTACTAAAACTTTCTACTTTACATGGTCCACATGTTCGTCAACCTAACGCTGCGTGCCATGCCAACACGATAACCAAGGCAAGTTTTACGGTGACCTGTGAAAAAGAGAAGTTGATCCAGAGGGAGTAATCAACAGGAGCTGAGAAGGCGTGCGAGTGGGTTGTGCAGGTACAATGGTCAGGTGGTCACCGCTTTTGGCTGAGAGCATTCAGCCAAGCAGTTGTGTGCTGGAAAAATGAAAGAAGATGAATCATGTTTGTTTTAGAAGTCGATTTTAGCAACCTTTCAACCTGAATCGTAAAATGCAACATTCCTGACTTATCGCACTAAAGCGAGAGTAGGTGCTTGAGTAATAATTTAAATTTCCCAGACGACATAAAAAGTAAGAGTATCTCTTTATGTATAGCCCGAGTTTCTCAAAACTGTTTCCTGATCGTTTTCCAAGTGTATCACTTATTTTTTATTGGGGATTACTCATTGGTATGGTCAACAGACACCCAAGGGACTCTCGGATGATGCTCAGGTAAGCACTCCCGCTGATATCTAAATTAGAGTATAAAGGATAACTAACAACAAAATGACGGTCTAATTTGAAGTTTATTTCTTCAGAAGTTCACTATTACCGCTCGGTAAAAGTCTACACACTTTTAACCCTGAAAAACCTATCTAGTGAAGCTTTGACCATCGAAAAAGCAGAGGCACTCTGCAATTCTTTTTGGAATGAAGAAACAGAAGGCCCCGAAGAAATCGCATTTGATGACACGAATACCTATTCACAACGCAAAAAAGAAAACTTCGGCGATTTAAGACTCAAGCGAGGAGCGGTAAGGAAACGAAAGCAAATTTTTGGAAAAGGTGAAATAGAACCATTCGTACCGACCCGAAACTACCCAGACTTGAGAAGCGATGTGTACAGTCACCTGCGATGGCTTGCCTCAAGCAACAAGGGTCAAAAAGAAGAATTTCAAATCAGGCAGCGCTTGCGCAGTGAATTCGACAAGGAACTGAGGAGAATTATCACGCAGCTGAGGGCCAAAAATTATGCATACAGAAATTTCAAGGAGGAAGTTTACGAGCAACCGAAGGAAAAATGGAATTCAGGAGACGTTTCAGGTAAACCTAACTAGAAATCAACTTTTGCAAAAATACTGGCCAATCTGCAAAATGTTGACATTTTCAAGTAGGTTATAAAACACGCTTCCTCGGAGTCTCAAGTAATATGATAAATTCAGATTATTCCTGTGAAAAAAAATCAAATTTATCTAGCTTGTTTTTCAGTGGTAAATCAGTATCTGTATCTTTCATCACCTATCGCAACTACTTCTAAAGGATACAGCTATAATCGGGTATATATATGCTTGTTTATTACAAAAAACCAAAAGCGGTTGTGGAAGGGAAACCACATGAGAAAAGTTTACATGTATTGCTCCAATTAGCAATTTCTTAGAGAGGAGGAAACTCCCTTTTTTCTTTTCACCCGCAGTATTAATGTGGGTAAAAATAACTTGTTCAGTGCGAGGTTTTGAACGTTTTTTCTTGTTTTACTAAGAAATATTAAAATGCAATATAAAATAATCATGCATTTTACTTTCTCTGTGAATGATACATACAAATATTCGCTATATTTGTTTGGATAAAAAATACACGCGGTGAAAATTTCCCCGTTCAGGCCCAATCTTCTGACTATCAGCCTGCATATAAATACACAATATTGTCTTTAATAAGCGCTTCCTGAAAATAACTGGGGTCATAAATGGTTGTACCAAATGTTTTTGTCTTTTCTCTAATTTTGGTGAATGCAAATATTCAGAGCATAGCAGACTGAACTCATTTGCATTTGAATTTGACTGATAATTTACTGGTATTCTTTGAGGAGATTATCAGGTATTTGGTTACGTCAGCAAATGCTAAAGTACGTTGACGCCAAAGGGTAGAAGACATTTACCAAATGGTATTCTGTGTACCAGGCATTTATCGCTCCAAAAAGTTGAACTTTTGTTGCGCTTCTGTTAGTTAATGCTTTCATCAACTTTTCTTATCCATTAGATTTGCAGTGGACAGTCAACAGGAACACATATGCACCCAGCCTGTCTGCATGAGATTCATTGGAGGGAGAAATGAAGACTTCATTGAGGAGCTGGAACACTTGCGTACTTTGAGCATGTTTTAAGAGGAATTTAGCTTTAGGAACTGTGATAAAAAGTATCGTGATATTTATCTGAAACAAACATTTTTATCTGTCGTAGTAAATTAACAGCAGTGCCATAACTCGAGCTTTAGATAGGTGAGGGGCTGAAACTCACGGTGAAGTTGAAAAATCCAGTAAAACAAGGTAATTCTTTTAAAAAGCCGTTATGAGGAAACTCAAGGATAATTTTCATCGTGTATCTAGGTGTAAGTATTCGCAGTATCTCCATGAAAGAATTGTAGTTCCAAAATAAACAAGGAATAGTGGTTCAAACTGAATTAGGTTGAGTGATATCCCTTGGGGGAAGCAAAGTTAGATGGCTGTATGAATAAATCAATAGAACACGAATAATAGGTTGAGAAAACCGAAGATTGAGTGGCACTCATCACCATTCTAAACTTACTTTACTAACAAACCTACAGGTTATTTGCAGACAAACCAACTTAAAACAAATTCTTGCTATACATGAAACCGCAACCAAGAAAACTTGACCAACTTGGACATTAGGGCTAAAAGGAACCCGTTCAGTGTGAAAAATAAGATAATTATAGAAGGATTGAAATCAATTCATTGAAATTCTTTTGTGACCAGCAGCACCATTGGCAAAAAACTGGGATAAATCAGCTGGAAGAGCTCATACTTGTGAGTGCAGAGAAGGTTCAGCAAAGCACATCCAAGCGAAACCAATGCTCCGCTGATAAATTATCATACATTTTCTCCTCGTTATCATTATCTCCATGCTCATTGCTATTATTAGTATTGTTATCATTATTTCTGTTACAATTATAATTATAATTATAATTATAACTATAACTAATATTATAACTATAGTCATTATCTTTAGAGTTTTCATTAACTTTTTCTGCCACCACTCTGATAATGGAAGAGATCACTTTGTTTATGATGTTATGCGTGAAGTCGACGTTTTCTGCTCTTACTTGGAACGTTTTTCTGCATTACTTACATAAGCCTTTGGAGCCATCTGATCCTTCTCTCATTTTGTCTTTCTCTGGTTCGGTTTAGAAGCATACTATTTTATGGTAAACTCCCTACCTAAAGGTTAGTCTCATATTTTGCCCAAAACACCTCTGATCTTCGATACTCAGAGAAGTCGGGGGCTAACTTTTACGAGCATCTGAGCCCCAGTGAGCAAAACCTTTGTTCTTGGTCTTTTCTGCAACCTCCTGAATATGATCTCCGTTGACTATTTTTACGAGCAAATATAAACTAATAGCGATGCGTTATAATCATTGTAATAGTAACTCGCCGTCATTACCTCTCCTTTTTTTGTGAGTCACAGCTATTGTTATGCATCAGTATGAGCAGGATTAACTGCAAACAAAAAATTACTGGCCACATTGCTTTGGTCATATAAGAAAACCATTTTCTGCACATTTAATATATTTAAACAGCCTAAAACACAGAGTTCCACTTGGAACTTAGAATAACTGAGTGGGAATCATTCCACAGTCAGTAGAACGTCTAAGATGCGAAACATTATGGAAATGCCAGCCACTTTTAATTTGCTTCCATCTATAAAGTGAACAGAATAGTGAAAAAATATATTCTTACCAAAGCTCCCCAAATGTTCAGCAGAATAAGATGCGTGTTTAGAAACGCGAACCATCTTGAAAGCATTTGCTCGCATCAAGTTGATTCCAACTGAGATCTAGGAACCCAATTTTTATCAAAGGTCTGCACATCTCGCAAAATGTGTCGGTGGACTTGAAAATTTGCTAACCCTTTTACCAGGTACCATCAAGTTATCCCCTTTATAGGGAAAAACGAGTTCAACTGTTTTCATTACCACTGTCAGTACTTTGCACAAGCCAAGTTTTACGTTAGCTTGAGGTCGCATTATGTCCAATAAATAGTTAACTTTCTTCAGTCCTTATTCATCTCCGTTGGTTAACTTCATTAGATAAATCGTGGAAATTACGTAATTAGATAATTGCACATATGGTGATTATATAGGGCGGAAGCAAAAGAAGCGGTTTTCGTAAACGACCTGAGATTCTCTCCGGAGTTCCGGATTGTATTTTTGTGACGACAGGGTAAATGTCGTAGATAACGGTGAAAGTATAATATGCGTAATGTTATGAATACAGGTGAAAAGCCTTTAAGATATAAGTAGCAATGACCGATTAGGAAAATGTTATGGATAACAATCGAAAGTGATTGTTCTACAGTCTGCCGCTTTCCATGGCTACAAGACGCCTAAAAGAGAGAAATCACTTCTTGAAACTCATAGTTTTTCACCCAAAAATAACGTACCAAAGGTATAAGATGGCATCGAAACCCGAAGTTTCTGGCTTTCAGCGTTTTGTTCTTGGTGAAGTACCGCATACAGATTTTCTAATCACAAGCAAATTCTGGGGTACTGCGAGCTTTTTATAAAAAAAGCTACATATATATCAGTAAACGCCTGTAATGCATGTAGAAGTATGGAAGGGAAGAAGTAGCTTATGTTGCGCAGTTATTGAGGGAAAACACAGAAAATAGATTTTACCTTTTTTGAAGGCGTAGAAACTCGAGAAGAAAAAAGTATCTCCACAATCATTACCATGAATAATGAATAGATTGCTATTAGAATAGGATAACTAAAGAAAGTCTGTGTCCCAGAAGTCGACTGGATTAGCACAGAATAAGTTTGACTAGAATACAGGACTCTGAACCAATGACTATTTGGAAGACAGTAATGTTGAATCGTCTGAAAGCCAATCAGATGAGTCCTCCTTCAAAAGTCAAACAATTATAGCCTTCGCAGAAAAAGAAGCTGGCAGAGGAACTTCAGCTGAGAGACGCAAGTAGAGTTCATAGACGTGCAAGAATACAAGACGGATGAGCGGTTAACTCACAAAGTGAGTAACATGGCCTTGGAAAGAACTGTTTCAGTGATCAAGAAAAGTTATGTCTAATAAAATGACACAAAGGAGTAGAAAGTGATTTTCAAGAAACCTTAGGTAATCAATAAAGTACTTTACAATCGTTTGAAAACTAATAAAGTAATGGACGTTTCATGATTCTCATGAAAAATTAGAATATTCAATACTTTCTGACTAAAAATTAAGATTTTCCATAAATATTTACTCAGGCCTTGATGTTTTATCTCGTTTATCCTTCTTTAAGACCGAAGTAATCAAAGTTCGGCACTTTCAATTGCGAAATAATCCTAGATAAGTAGCAAAAAGGACAGCCAAGGGGCCGTAAGAACAAGAAACATTTTTCGCTGAAACTAATGATGTGCGAAGGATAACTTGAAGTACGACAAGAATGTTTGGAGCACAGAAAATTACACCCATTACGGTTAGGAAGGCTGGCTGCTGATGGCCAATTCATCCCACTTTTGTCGGAGGGTAAAAATGACGAACATTCATTAATTTTCCCTGGCTCCACCAAACTTGGTATACAAGGTTAGTAGACGAAAGTATGTGATTTTATGCGGGCAATTTAAGGCTATGGAATAGACAGAGAAGTTTGCCCATGGTTCAGACAGTTCACGTACGTGTGACCATGCCGGTGACCTTATATGAGTGTGCGTGTTCGTAGTGTTAGGTCGTGTCGATCATCGTCGTATGTAAGACTGAATGAGGGTGAGTTCTATGGAAGTTGAATGAATAGTGGAAATCCAGAAAGGATTTGAAAAACGAAGCAGAGCAAATGAAAGGAGAGATGTGTGAAATTCAACTCGCGTGAGATTGCTTTTGGTCTTGGATGTCCTTTTTGTCTTTTAGTCGAGATGTATTTTACAAACTATTCTGAACCCGGATAGATAAACAGGTACCTGATGGTGAAGTATTCTAAAAAGAAGATCCTAGGTGTACTCCATTTTTGAAAGATAAGTGTTCAGTCAACTAATTCCAACGGATGAGAGTAATCACTATCTGTTATATTTGTGCTCACTTAACTTCATCCTGACTTGGCAGTCTGTTTGCAAGATTTATGGTCGTTTTTATGTGTATTTGATTTAGTCTTATCACAACCTTGGAAATGTTTTAAAATGTTTCTGAGCAGGATGTAAACAATATTGAAGAAAATGAAAAAAACCGAAAATAGATGTCGCCTTCTCAAAATGCCGAGTAATAAAGAGATGGAACCAGTAAGCACAAACCCGCTGAGACATTACGTCATCCTCAATAATATCATCCACTGGAGTATTTCCAGAATTTACTTTTTGGAATGCTCTCTTACCGTGTAACTACCTAAATATTCTGTTTCAAAATAGCTTGTAAAAAAACATCTCAAGCAAAAGGCAAAAAAAGACATCCTAGATCAATAAACACAATCTCACGCGAGTTGAATTTCACACGTCTCTCCCCTTTTATCTGCTTTGCTTTGTTTCTCAACTCCTTTCTGGATTTCCGGGTTTCATTTAGCTTCCATAGAGCCTGCTCCCAGTCAGTCAGCTACAGACGAATCTCATCGACGCGATTTGACACACATACACAGACAGACACACACACACGCACACACACGGGCGCAGACTCCCGAACATCCGCTGAATGATCTGCGGACAAAGTTCTCTGTCGATTCCATTGCTGTGTATTGTCTGGATAAGAATAGCATATGCTCTGGTCTACTGACATTGTGTTGTGTGCAAATGCTCGTTATTCGGATGCAAAATGTCCTTATTTCCCACACAGACACAAACGCACACGTAGACACAAACTCACGTTCGCAGCTTGTCTGCCGCCCGTCATTTACAATCAGCCGTCGATCGGTTAACATACCTGAAGCACAGCGGATACGGTGTGTGTGTGTGTGTGTGTGTGTTCGTGAATGTGAGTACAATGAGAAATGCGAGTGAGACTGTTTCACGTACCCAATCAACTACTGAGGAATACCTGTACACGCCCAAGCCCAAGTGAAAGCTTACATACCCACTGAGCATTCAAGCTGTACAATACTGGGGGCAAAAGAAACAAACCTATAGGCCAGTCTCGCTTCATTAAGTTTTCTAAATCTGACTCACCGTAGATATCAAATGAAGAAGACCAGATTAGTTCACTCAGGGACTCTCTTTAAAGGCAGCGGGGTTTGTAATAAGCCCGAAATCAATAAAAATACACTTTAATAGCGAATCTACTACATTCAGTGACAGAATGAGAAAACACCGAATCCTGACCCCGTTACCACCTACTATCAACATACTTCTTTTGAATGCTTACAAATGAATTTTGACAACTGCAAACATTGTTACTTCCCAGCGGGTAACAATAGATTAAGTTAGTACGACTTGAGGAAACCTGACAACTGGTAGATAACGGTTCTTTTTTCAGTAATAAAAGAAAGTAAACGGAGTGCACGAGCCGGAAAAACTGGATCATGAGTGAGCTCACGTTCACACAAATGAGAGGATCGATGGTCACAATTGATTTCCTCCGGGGAAGATCTGTCAGTTGTGTAGGCCGCGACAATAGACGCAATCATTGATCACTCGCCGGACAGAGGTTGAGCGCAAGCCAGATTAGATTGTAGCTATGGTTGAAAATATTATCACGACTTTAGTGATGACCGCCATGCTTGTGTGGGTGCATAGTGAATGGAAAATGTGTCCTTCATCAAGACATTGAACTGAGTTATTTATCAAGTTAGTTATATACATCACGCATCGGAGGGTGGATATTCAGCTGCGACAGAATTAATTTCAATTATAAAATAATAGTACATACTATGAATGAGTTAAAATGTCAACTTATTATTGAGTTTAAATCCGCAGTGGCAGATCTAGGGTGAGATTCGGTACCGTGGAGGAATTATTAGCCGTAGTGTGAGGAAATAAGTGTCTATAGTCGGATAAGCAAAGGGATATTCTGGCAGACAAAAGTTACTTCATTCACAGCCCGGATTTGACACAACATCCAATAGCGAGTGTCCTAGAAGTTAAACAGTTCAACCTGCATAGCATAGTCTCAATGTCAACCGTAAAACAGACTTCCAGTCCACGTATAACTGCTTACTGAATCGTCCAACTGAGTTAGACGATTATCAGTCTGAAGTACAACTTAAACCACATTTTTGCAAACCATTTTTGTCTAACAATGCGTATTGGAAAAGATAAGTCTGAAGAACTATTTCGAGAGACATATCCGAGTATTTGCCTGTTCTGAAAGTGTTTCCCGAGTTGACTTTGATGGTCTCAGTGTCGTTCAGTGTGTATGTTATTCCCAAAATAAAGCCGGAAATGTTTTCTTTCTTATCAAAAAGGTGAATTTTCTATACACTACTGTGACAATTATCTAGCTTTCTGCGCTGGTGGTTCAGTTCAAATAGTGCTAGACTGCAGGGAATATAAAAATAATACATTTCTGTCTAAGTCTCCTCCGCAACGGAAATTCGCTGACCTTATTCGGGGAACATGAGTGCTTTTGGGGTAGAAGATTTAGACCTATTCATACCAAGAGACAAGAGACTCCTTCTATGGAAAGACACAAATTTGGATTTGAAGAATGAATAGCTACTGCGAGTGAGCTGGTCATGGTTAAAAAGATAAAAATATACCGACACATGCAAGGCGACCGTAGTTTATCAAACGGTCCGCAGAGTGAACCAAATACCTGAGGTTTTCCGACTTGAATCTGGCCACCTCCGGTCAACATTTCCATTCGACAGTCTCAAACTAACTAAGTCCCTTGAAACGGAAGTAAAGCACCAAAGTTGTGCGAATAATAAATGATGTAAACCACAGTTACTGATGCTCAGTATACAACGGACGCATGATCCCTTAGCCAACAACTTGCAGCGTTAAGTTCTTATCCCAAGTTTCAGTTGAGTAAACCTCATTCAAACAAAGAGCATAAAAGTTGATAAAGTTGATAAAGTGAGACCAGTGAGAAACGAGGTCTGATCTCAAAGTGTTATGAGACACGGCGTGGGTAGAATGCGGAGCTTAGTGATGCACCAATGGATTTAAATATTCTGTTTGGAGCATATGCCGGCTGACAACATGAACGAACCGATCGAAAAAGTGTTGCATCCAAACACTTCAAACACCAAGGCTAAGCTGTGAACATGATTAGTCTTTTTTGGAATCAAAATAGTCGGCTGAAGACGAAGTATCGTGTCCCACCTTTTACATGTTTCCAAACCAACCAAGCGTGGTAAGCAACATGTAACACTTTTCCTACGAATACACTAGTAACAATATTCGGTTCAACTTGACCGAAGCAAATTGTCCGTTGTCGAACTTGTCTCCGAAAACTAAAGATGGAAAGAGAAAAAGACGTGACACTGAAAGGCTCTTAACTTATATTGACCTAACTGAATCATTTGGCTAGTGCAATTTCCGAATCACAAATAGGAACAAAATTCCTCCCTTCATACTAGGCTTCTTTGTGATTGAAAGGTTTTACTGGTATTGCTGAAAACATTATTCGTAAAGGGTTTTTCTCATACGCGCATAACTGTAATAAATGAGAGATGAATCTGGCCGATGCGATGGTTTTTGTGTTTACAGTTTTCCTTCTCTGCCTAATGCCATGGGATTGCTCAGTGAAAAATAACTGCTTGATTTTGCATGGTCTAGCATTTCTAACTTTGGCTGAGTAGATGAAGGACATTCAACAGGCCCTATTTGGTAAGGCAGTTTGTGCAGTGGGTGCAGGCCGATGGTTAGTGGAATGCCCGCTCACGGGGCCGACGAATAGACCACACGACGGACACTGTCTGAAATGGACTGATTAGCAGTGACATCCGTACAATACAATATGGTGGTATAGCAGCGTACGAAGATTCCGCAGAATAGAAAGCTTGATACTGACACGATGGTATGTTGTTGACAGTGAACAAGCGGAACATGGGTGCTAAAGACAGCGTTGTCGAAAAGTGCGTAGGTTTTATGTTACAAACTTATAAGGAAAGAGGGGGGTTTAGTTCTGGTCATTAGCGTCTTCAATAGTGCCTTATGGAATTCTGGGACTGGCTAACATTGATGCGTCTGAAAGTGAGAGAAAAAATAAGCGCAACTGGAGGGCGGTCAAATTGAAGTTTTGCGACAAATTGCAGGTGTTGGCGAGCGAACTGATGACTGCAAAGTAGACTAGTACGCATCCGGCGCCCAAATGGAGTAGCAATTAGAGATTCTGGTGTCACCTTCGATAGGAGGATACAAACGAGCATCAGCACTTAGACCGATAAAAGCGATAGCGATAATCTATGCCTGGGTGCGTTACGTTAATGCAAAAGCACCGAAGGGAGCAAAATGGGACTGATATCCCATTCGATTCACTTACAAATTATCAGAATTATTCACGCTCCTAAATCTAACTCCATTTGTGACGTCATTTGGGGTTGTGACGTCAAATCGTTCCCAATAAACAGTCGTATCTTGCGTGCTCAATATGAAAGTTATTTTATCCCGCGATTGCGAGAGAAACTAATGGTGGTGGCAGCACAGATACGTCTAAGTTCACGCCCCAGTGTTGAGGTGACAAGGCTTTTACGGGAAACAGCCCTACTGCATCTGATTTTGATGACTGAACATTGAAGATCTCTGACAGTTTTGGATGGAAGATTGAACATTTGGACATAACCGCAGTGACTCTGGATTATTCTAGTTGCCATATTCCCTAAAAGGAGATTGTAATTTAACTTCGTCGACCAAAGGTGATGAAACAAACAACCCGTATTATCCTTGAAGTATTGAGAGAGAGTTGATTTACTTAAGTGGATTGGAGGAGAATTCCAGTGGCACCCAACAAACATAAAAATTACCGGTGGTAACAAAATAAACTGAGTTTAGCGATCCTTTGTTTTTATTTGGATTTTCAAGGAAACTCTCATTTTCATGGTTGAAATGTTTTCAAGTTAACTTTCCTTTCTAAACTAGAACGAGAGAAACGAGCGGTATTCAACCTTTCTATGTGATGGACGTTGGAATAATTTTCGCAATAATCTGCAACATTACTCTTCGTCAAACGAAGTTCACCTATAATTTGGGAACTATTATGAGGCAGTGGAAGATTCCGGAATTGTATGCTGTTATGATTTAAGAGGAGAGTGGTGATACAAGATTACCTTCTTCACGATACCAGCTGGCTAGGATGCATTTGAATAAAAGGGGATAAAAGTGTCTAGCATGCGGAAACGATACAGCTCGGAACCAAGGCACAGGATTCCTTTTGCTGATAAAACTAAAAATCCGTTCAGTAATTGATAGACATAAACAGATACTGGCAGTCTATTTGAAATCAGTTATTTTTGTTTTTCGAAAAATTCCGGTGTGACCTTTGCAGAAACCGTCCTATAGAAAAAAACTGTGTACGTTAGGTGAAAGGTACTTGCTTTTTTCAAAAGGGGAAATAAATCGCAATTCATGAGACGGGTAATTCGAAAAAGAACATAAGAAGTATACTGATCTAGAAAATCTACAATAACCTTAACCAAAGAATATGCAACCTGGTGTAGGATCATGCACTTCAACAATTGACCACGGCAGACTAGTTGGGTCAGACAACAAAGCTGTTCTGGTCTGAAGAAATCTTCCATACTAAATAATGCGACAAACAAATTTAACTAAAACTCGGACAACCAATTCGCCGAGTGGGTGAAAAAATGGAGTAATTACTTTAAACTGAAAGAAACTTTTTGGATATTTTTACTTGATTTACCTATGTTTAAGTGGCACACATAGTAACGTAGATCGGTTTTGTACAAAACAAAATGGATCATTACGTAAACTACTGACTTTTGTATCATATAACAGTACGAAATAAATTCACTTCTCAACAGGAGCTGCTAACGGAATCATTTGGATTTCCGAAGCTAAACAGTTGCAAAACCCAAGAGCTCAGCTTCTTTCAAAGGCTCAGTTTGCTTTTAAAATCGTTTCGTAATGAGGAACAAGAGTACCAGTGATGAATACAACTATATGCGAATCACTAACCCTAACACTGAATAAAATGCACGTGATACAATAACTAAACGAGTCGAACTATTCTACAATAAGGTTCAGTTCCGATTCCCCAACGAATTCACGTTCCGTTGTACATGGTTTCTGAGAAAGGTACTGAGAGAATAGATAATCTGATTAAAGCACTTAAAAAAACCCTGACAAGTTGGTCAAAATTCGATTTGACCATATTTTGTTTTCAACCTATTCACCGATTAAAGGTGACAAGACAACTGGGAACCTATCCCCATCAATTGCACTCACTTTCGCGCAAACCTACCCTGGGGTGATAATTACTCTAACAACAATTGTCTTGACTTTTATTCTTCTTACTTCTTCCTCGTAATAATTTCACACTTCCCCCTGAGCTCACATACCATGAGACTGATCAGATCAGTATCTGGTTGGACTAATCATTTTATTGAACAATGGTTAACAGAGAAGTTGTTGTAACTTGATCGAACTCACATCCTTGGGTGGAGTTTATACTCCACCGACTGACAAACATTAGGGGCCAAATTGAGTCTACAACTAATCTGCACAAGATTGTGACAGATCAGTTGATGATTTTAGAAATACTGGGATGCACGTAGCAAATAAATGCCCATATGCAGAAAATAATCCCACGAATAGAATCAGCAATAGTAACCCCGAATTCGAATGCAGGGATGGACGATTTCGTCCGGGTTGAACAAACATTCATCAGTCACACGAACAAGAAGCTCACAATCAACGACTGTGCTCGGTAAACAGACTGTTAGAAATGAGCAGAAAAATGGCAGATCAGTGGGCGTGTGTAGGCGGTGGTTCAGAAAGGTGGTCAGATATTTCAGCAAAGGTAGACGGATAGAAAGAGGTTCCATACCCAACCCGGTTATTTTATTCGTTTTCTTACAAATCAAAAAAAGCCTTGACAGATAAGTGGGTGGACGTGAGTGGTATCAGAAAAACCCATTGCGATATGAGACAGTAGGGAGGACAAAAGAGAATATGAAAAACTGCGATTCCGGGAAAAGAAGCTGTTGATATCTGAAGATTTTTCGATGGCTCCTTTGGAGTAGTAAAATGGACGTAAAATAGCGAAATTATTGGAGATTGAAAATCGAAATTCAGCGGAACTTTCTTTATGCCCTAAATCATACTGATAAATGATAATGAAATTTCAAGCGACAAATCCTCCGAACTTATGAAATCGAAATTATCGTCACAATCATGAGCTTCATCAGCTTCATCACATTCGAAAAATACCGAATTCCGAAACAACATGAGCACGATCATTATTATCAACACCAAATTGATCGCCTTCATCATAAGGATCACCATCTGCATAACCGATAGATTCAGCATCCGAATAATCATCAACAACATCATCAATGTTGACATGATCACCAACAACCAAATTATCATCATCATCATCGTCCGAATATTAACCATCATCATCGTCATAAATATCATCACCAAAATATCAACATCATCAAAACTATCATAATTACCATCATCAATAAAATAATTTTCATAATCATCATCATCATCGGAATCATCCGAATCATTACCAATATCATCAACACCATCCAAATAATTTTCGCTATAATCGTCATCATAATCACTATCAAGCTAATCATCATCATGAAATCAACATCAAAATCAACATCTAAATCATCATCAGCACCATTTTCATCATTATCATCATCATCATCATCATTATCCAAATCATCATCGTAATCATCCTCATCATCATCACCATCTTCTTCATCATCCAAATCATCATCATCATCATCAAAATTATCGTCATCATTATCAGGAACACCATCGTCATTGAACGAGCATCATAAAAAACATACTCATGCGAGTCATCGTCGTCATCATCATCATCATGATCACCATCACCATCCCCATGTTCATGATCATCATCATCATCAAGCACATCTTCATCTTCTTCATCATCATCATCCCTATTTTTGAATAATTAGCGTTATCATAGCCGATGTCGTCGTCATCAACATCATCAACATCATCATCATCATCATCATCATCATCATCATCATCATCATCATCATCATCATCATCATCATCATCATCATCATCATCATCATCATCATCATAATCATCACCATCATCATCATCATCATCATCATCATCATCATCATCATCATCATCATCATCATCATCATCATCATCATCATCATCATCATCATCATCCTGTTCTTCTTCTTCTTCTTCTTCTTCTTCTTCTTCTTCACCGAATCATCATCTTCGTCTCGATCATCATCATCGCTGTCATCATTATCATCAACATTATCATCCGTAGGATCATCGTCATCTTCATCACTATCATCATCATAATCAGAACATTCGTCATCGAATCCATCAACAACAACATCATCGGAATCACTAATATTATTATCATTATCATTGTTATTATTATTATTATTATTATCATCATCATCATCATCATGGTCACTAGCTTGATCATCATCAGTGTAATCAACGTCATCATCATCATCATCATCATCATCAATATCCTAATCAACATAAACATCTTCGTCATCATCATCATTTCTTTCATCGAAATTTTCATCTTCATCGTCGGTTTATTTACCGTCAAAATTGTCATCATCTCGAACATCGTCAACATAATCGAAATCATGATCATTATCATCAGTTCCACAAACATCATCATCCGAATCATCATCTTGAGCACAATCATCAACGACATCATCGGAAACATCATTTCCATCATCATCATCGTCATCATCCTAATCATCATCAACCGAAGATTTGTGTGACCTCTGTGCTTATGACCTTTAGGCATATTAGTAATTTTATTCATATATTCCCATTTTTCGGTGCTGATTTGTGCTATGCTACATCCTAAGACAATATTAACCGTGGTGGTCCTCTTCTTGTTTCAGTAGTTCTCTGTGGTTCACAAGGCTTTCACCGTCTCTGAACGTATGCAAATAGTGTTCACCTGAATGCATCTGAAGTGATAAAAACAGAGTAAACCTATAAATTTTTTAATTCAGTGCGATTCAAATAGACTGTATGCCTAGTTATTAGGGCACACCCATATAGCCAATGAAGATGGTTCTACTTAATTGTGGTAGACACGAGGAATTCTTGGGGTGAAAATATCTCCACAATTCATGCATCCAGATTCAGAATCTCTGACTGGAAGGTGTTCTTTTCAGTGCTTGGAATTTCGATCATCATCTTGAAAAATTTAGACTTTTGATCAGGAAGATACAAATCATGAGGAATTTTCGTGGTTGTTTTCTACGAATTTGGAGAAGCATAAAAAAGTGACTAGTTTCGTTTGTCACAACTTACAAAGTTTGAAACATCTTCACTGTTGAGAAAACGTTTCTTGAAACGGCTGGTGCGTGCTGAGCTGATGAGTTCAGACTGAGCGGCGAATTCAGTCAGAATGCAACTTTTGTTGATATAGTGACGTACTGCGGTGCGTATTCTTGCTCGTCAATTGGTTTACGCCAAAGACTGCGTACTTATTTTATTCGGAACCGATGCTATTTTCGTTGTGTTCTGAATGCAGTCATTAGGATGGCAAATTCGATACAGAAGCTGAGGCGATATCATAGTGGTGTGAAGTATGTGCCATCGAACTGCTCCACTGAAAGAACAAAAGAAAGCCCAAGGTTCTGAATTAGGAATTTTTCAGGACAATGTTATCATGACTTATAGTTGTGGCTGAACAATAAGTTAGTTGGATCAAATAGGCTCAGTGGTAGGACAAAACCTGTCAACTCTGTTACAGCTGCAGCGGAACAAATGCTGTGCAGATAACAGGTGAAAAACTTGCTGATTTCTATCAGGCGGCTCGTGGTAAAGTAACAAAGCTGAAGTCAGCACTGAGAACCGTGGAAGCACTCCTCGTACAGTTATTTTATTTAGCCTGTTCAGAATCATCAGCTGCAGTGCACATTCACCGGGACCCACTGGGACCGGAACCCGGGTTGAACGATTGTGGGTCGAACATCTAACCACCAAGCTATCCTCAATAGCTGTCAGTGGTTTGTTTATCATCACCACTGAATTTTTAAGGATAAAAACTCGATGACATCAAAGAGGTCGACTCGCGTGTTGGAAAACCTCACGTTGGAAATAATCTATTGAGCCTTGCCGTTTCGGTTGTCATGTTATTTCTATTCTCCGGAAAACATTTTTCAAAATCTGCATATGATGAGAATCCCAATAAACCATTCTGATAATTAGATTCTCCCCCGGAAGATTACGTACAAGGTTTAATTGGTCAGAAAAAGACCTTTTTATCATGTTTTGAATTGCTTTCTGATTTAATTGCACAAAATAACACCTAACTCGATGATAAACAAGCGGAGTCTGAGCGGTGGCGTTCCACACCACGGGAGAATGTCTCGCGTTGTGACCAGCAAAAACCGTGATTTCTGCCTTGGGTAGTAAAAATCGAAGGTGCTTAACTCGTCGCGTCCGGGAAAGGTACAGTTATCCTAGATGCATCACACACCACAAATGTAGCGATTTTTTATGCGGAATGTACGCTTTATCCATTGTCTTACTCTTTTAGACTCGTCAAAAAAGTAGGCTAACCATATTGGGATTTATCAGTGCTATCTTGATGTGATCATCTAAGTTCTATTTACCAAATAGTTTTTTGTACTTTCTCCATAGCATCAAGTATTTGACCAATGATAATACTGCTTTAAAAAAAGGCAGTAAATGACACTGTCCGGCGCACATCCTGTTCATTAATTGAAGAATTCGCACTGACTCTATCACTCGCACGCATTTTGATGCCAGCGAAAAACTCACAATTAGATTGCATACGACAATAATCATTGTCTTCACTCCACACCAAAGCCGTCTCTTTCTCCTCAACTCGCTCGAGCTTAAAATGCCTCATTCACGCACAGGCCTATACACGGAAAAAGCCTCAGTCCATAACCCGTCCGCTCGAAGACCGTGACCAAGTTAATCAACTATCTGGATATTCACCTCCGTCATTATTCTCAATGTTTTGTACTGCTTCATTTTGACTCCACGCTTTTCCCTGGAACTTCTAATAAGCCCTTGTACTATTTTATTTAGAATTACACAGCAAATCACTTACTTGCTGAAAATTTACCCTGCATCAGGGGCATAAAAGTGTTTATTGACTTGAATTGACAGTTGGATTGCCAACATTTTGGGATGATCGAGTTGAAAACGCTCCTGATTGGTTGACTTCGGTCTGATTTATTGGACTGCCCACGCGGGCCCCATCGTACGTTAGACTTGAGGCAATATACGATACGGAGGTGGATGGACCATCCTATCCAGCAGGACACATTTACGCTGAGTAGTTCATTCCAAGGAGGTTACGACAAATCCTTGACAAAAGGGCACAGTCTATAACGGTTGGTTTTTATTTATTTGTAAATGAATAAATAGCGGTACTTGTTCGTCGAAAATAAAAGGCGAAATGGTGATGTTGCGCTATTCATATCCGGGAACATTTCGCCGCTTCTTAAACGGTGGCATGCTGTAGAATAAAACATTTAGATGGAGTTCAGTGATGAAAACTATGTGTGAGCGAGCGAAAAGCAAAATGCAAACACCAAACCAAGTCATCAGGATATTGACAACATGACAAACTCTTATTCGTGCTGGCGCAGAGGAGGTTTTCACTGGCGAATAGCAATTGCTTCAGGGTATCTTGGCAGTCCTTGTTATTGTTGGACAGGTGAATAGAAACGCGAAATTCCGTTCATCTAAAGACGACGAGCCGTGGATGAAGACGGAGTCTTTTGGGTTTTGAAGTTGTCATGGTACTTTTGACCAAAGACTAATCATATCGTCGCAAGCTGAGCCCATTTCGGCATATGTTCAGTCATTCCGTTGCGTAACTGCCACTTTAAGTAGGTCGCTCTACACCTACATTCGAGTTTGTAAATTAAACTAAAGATAGTGTGCAAAGCCACTATTTTGGCCCTTCTTTTCAAGATTACCTCGAGAAAGGCATGTTTTGATTCATCTTTGCTTTCAGTGACAAGTTTATAGGGATAGTAAGTAAAACGTAGCCTATTCAAGCTTATGGGTGCTCACTCGTAAGTTCAAAATTTTATTGTCATTCTAAAACCTGGGAGAGCTTTTAGCCGGAAGAACTTAATACTCTGAGAAAGTAATAAATCAGAAAGGCTCGGACTAAAATTTGTTTTAAAAGACTTATATTTCGAAGATTTATCAGACTAGTAAGAACAGAAAAATTAACACCCAGGAGATCATTGTAAGTCATCTTTTCTACTCTGCGGATAGATGATGATATCATCTAGACCGATGATGGATAGAACGATTATTGCATTTTGAACACCAAGCTCACTGACCACGCGGTTATGAAATCCATCTAACGGAGCTACGAACTCTACCACTGATCAAAACCTCTAAAAATTGCAATTTGTCATCAAAACGATGTGTATCTAAACTTGATCAATACTTTTTCCTCCACGTCAACCTTCAGGTCAGCGTCTGTTCATTGTTTTGTTGAATTGGTCCTGTCTGTTCAACCCTTCATAATGAAAGACATTGGACCTGTGTGTTTCGTGGAAAATGAGTCAAACTATTGGATTTCACTTTCATGCTTCAGTGTATCTATGTGTGTGTGTGTGTGTGTGTGTGTGTGTGTGTGTGTATGTATGTTCACGAGACGGTAGCCAAATTTCGATTTGAGGATGTTCACTATACTGAATCACTGCTCTCGACATAGATCCCGCAGACCCATCAGACATCAGTCTGCGCTCTTATTGTCCAAATGAAATCAAGCGAACCGGTAGCAAATTTGTCAAGCACTAATTGACAAGAAAATGGTCCGTCGAATCCGCTCTAGGGCAGAGGAACACAATTCCGTGAAAACAAATAATAAACTACCTGGTAGCAAAATTCACGGATATAATTTATTCCTTTTTTCCAATCCGATCAGCTCCAAACATATTCGCTTCATTGACTTTTGATGAAACCGAAGTGGGTTGGGGTGGGTGGATGGTGGGGCGGTGTCTAGGACAGGGGAAAGACAGTATTAAGTATGGAGTAGTTCATTTCAAGATTGGACAGGCAGAAAAATAGGCACAGCAGTAATGATATCAATTATAATTTAAAATACCATACACGGAGCGACGGTAATTAAAACCAAACTTTATGCAGATGAGCGAACTTTTACATGCATAAGAAGGGGAGCAAATGTACGATGGGTTTGAACCAATCAAATCACCTTTATTTCCGGGTCAATTCACTTGAAAACCGGGAACTCATTCACTGGCAATTGTTCTGGTAGTCCTAATTATGGCTTCCCCCCCCCCCAGACGCTGCTGGCCTAATTTTTCACAGCAGAACTGGGGGCCTGTCAGAATATTAGCTACGCTTCTTTGGAAAATCCGGATAATATATTTATCCCATCCAGATAGATTTTTTTCTTTAGGTTGGGAACTTTTTGACCATCGGTCGATGTAACTAATCTTTCTTTTGCGGATTGACAAATGACATTTCCATTGTACTTGTCCACAAAAAAGGGAAGAAGGCCGTCAAAAGATTGATCACGTGGTCTGAATATCACGTGGTGTAGATTAGCAGACTTCGTGGGGAATTAGGGAACGATTTAGGCGACAAAAACAAGTGACTCTCCTATGCATCCGAATAAGTAAACTTTTGGTGCTACAACTATATTCTTGTTTATTCTCGGCTTGTAGAATGAAGACAAATCACTGAACTGTGTGGGGGTTATCTAAGGGCTCAAAACCTGGGGAAAATGGATCACAGTTACAGTTTTTCCCGATTTGATCTCCAGGCTCAGCAGTCAGAAGTTGTTGGAAAGGGTAAAAGTTATCATGGTATGCTCCATGGTTTTGTGAAAGGAAAGGCGGAAAAGAAGCATTTCATCGGAGACCCAGGCACACTTTTGTAGACAAACATTTGTTTTCACTGATTCATTATCTGGTCTATACAGACCACATTGGAAGTGAGTGCTTTCAGTGAGATTTACCGGTTCAGTTGTAAATCAGCCTGCCAAAGCCTTTTCCTAAGGCATAATAGAACCTGCTACCGGGCAAGTTTTGGGATGGCGAACTCATAAAAAGAAATTACCTGAAAAAAGGTCGGAACTTTGTGATTTTGGTGACCAACATTTGTAGTGGTAAGAAACACAGGAAACCTCATCTGGGAACAATAAGTCACTAATGGACCTGGCGAACCTCTATACTGGCACTGAGGAGATCTCAGCTCCGGTTTTAAGACGAGACGGTTTGCAAACTACGCTTACAAAGGGTTGGTACCATCGTGGGAGAGTACCTGTATTTGAACAGGGCTCGAACTTTTGATTTATTCATCATTCTTATTTGTAATATTGCTATGATGTTCTGATCGCTGAGCTTGGCGTTTAGATCGTTTGCGATCTAAACGCCAAGCTCAGCGATCAGAACATCATAGCAACCAACAACCTGAGCTACAACCAACACAAATATTTAAAACTATTTGTAATATTATTTAGTATGGATAATAATGAAGAATATTTGAGGCTTCGTGAAGTTTGTTCTTTTCCTAATATCCGACGAGTCGTGTTGGACAGAAGAATTACGAAGCTTTCACGTTCAGCTTTGCTTTAGGACTATGAACACTGACCTGATTGTTAATAAACTTCCAAGTTCACAAGCATGAGGTCGAACAAAAGTTGCACGTTGCATTCTCACACGGTCGCACACATGCTTTTCAAACTACAGTTGTGGGGCAGTTTGAAAAACCTTGGTGGCACTCATCAACCAAGTTGTAAATTATCGTAAACTGATCAAAATTTACGTTAGAGCTCAGATGGTCAAACAAAAATTAGTGATCATCGTACACTGAACTTAGTAACAGGTTTAGCAATATTTTGTTTGGGTAGTTTTCATGAAGGTAATCTTTTTTACAAAAGGAAGAAGTGTCATAGTAGTGCACGTTGATTTTGATCATATCAACCGTGTTCATAGATCAATCCAGTGGTGATTGTCTCAGAAGGAATGATAGTTCTGTTGATGCGGGAACATGAGTGTGAGCAAAATGAATGCAGAAATTGTGAGTAGACTAGCTCATTCAATTAGCAAGGAGAAACAAGATTCACAGTTACAGTCCGGGACAGTATTAGGTTTATCCTATGAAAACTAGGTTCTAACTCATGATACGATTATCAGTTCAGCGTTCAAAGTGCATATTAAATTCACTAGAATTCTCCTTTTTCCTGCACTATTCCCCAATAATTTTTATTCAGATGGTCCTTCCAAAACGGATGAAATGAAGCGATTGGGCGAGCATGACGAAAAACCGTTGAAACGTCGCTACCAGTTGTATCTACCGGATGATCTACAACCGCTTCCCCAAAGAACGCGAAGTTGGGTATGGATAAAGTTCTACCATCGATCGTAAGTTAAATCTGACACATACAGTGCGTTCACGGGCAAACAATTCATTTCTCTGTGGTCTGTTTTGTCATACATAAAGATCGGATAGTTGTATGATACAAAAGTGGTAATGCTGTCAAAGTGAGGCGGAAAAATTCACGACTGGAAAACCTGATTATTCGTTTTACATTACTCCCGTGTGATTTTTAATACAACTGGATGGCTGTGTTTGTCAAACATAATTCCTTCAGTGCACGGGGACAAGCCATGGGGCGAGACGAACAGCTCAGTGTGTATACCATGTTAATCTCACAAGGTGTTGAATGCACAACAAATTGAATAATGTTCCCAATAACGTCCGCATTCCCCAATCTGGTTTTCCTTTGGGTAACTTGACAACCTGCAATGACAGAATAAACGTGGTTCTCGGAATTACTCCATTCCAAACTGATGAACCGAATAAATGCAACCATACCCTTCTCCAACTGCACACCAAATAAATTAATCAGCCCTTACTCACCCCGATGACACGCAGTCTCTGTCTAAGTATCAATTCTCATTACTCTTGTGAACCAAGGTTTCTTTCGCTTGCTCTGTTTTTCTACCTATCTCAAAAAGCCTTCTTCTTTTGTTCGGCTGACTCAGACAAAAAGCAATCTAACGACATGGCTGGCTATTACTGAAAACGAAGTTGTCTGTCACTTTGTGTCGCTCTTCAAGTGATAGGTAGGACTGATGTAAGTAGTATTGCAGTTGGATGACACGACAAAATTTCTCCGGAGGCAAATGACCGGTCTCATTGCTGTGGCCACTCATTACGCGCTTCTCTTCCGCCCAACCATCCCCACACTTGAGCACTCCATAGTAGGTTTATCAGCTTGATCTCATTTGAATCGTTAGGAGCATGCTTGGACAAAGAGTCCATTTTTGGAATCATAAGATGATTTTCGGAAGTTATTTCATCGTTCTGAAGGTTGTCCTCGACTAATCGACGGAACAGGTTTTGAAAAACCACCTTGTGGTTATAAAATGGACTCTTCATCTACGCACTCCCCTAGCGCAGATAAATCTTGCTGAGGAAAACAGATTTAATTTACCTATCATAAGGATATTGTGTCTGCTTCAACAAATTACACTTCAGTTTATTTTATATTGGGTTGGGAAATCGTAAGGGAACTCCAGTCAGCTTACCTAGTCGGATAAGTGTAAGCTGCCGTGAATTGTCAGTAGATGGCACAAACTCATTCCGATATGATCAGTTCTTCAGATTGCAGTGATTTTTGTACAGGAAATGCAATTATCCTTTTACCATTTTCGTGCGTGATGTTATATCAGGTGTGCTTTGGAAAAGTTAAACAGACTGTGGAAGCTAATTCCGTTGCTTCCTCGTTTACAATTGTCGTGTAACAAGCTGCAACGTTTTTTGAATCAACGTCCCCATGCGAAAGTGTACAGATGAGCATTTTCCACGTCATGTAGAATATAAAATTGTCAAAAATATCTTGACCATAACTTGCGTAATTCAAGTAATGGTTGAATCTAGTCACGGATGCTACCCACCTGTTTGTGAATGTCGAGATACAATATCTCAAAAGAAGACAGATTCTGCAGCAGAAATTAATGTCATTCAAAATTTCCAGATGTACGGTTTGATTGTGAAGTTGGCATTGCCCGAGTTTTGACTGGAATGAGTTGGCAATCGGTGTGACAAGTTTCCGAAGGTTTTTAACTTATCGGTTAGAGATAAAACACGTTTCGTATTGGAGCTTAGGTCACATCGGAGCGTCGGTTAAAAACACTAAAAGCCTTGGAACTTCATCAAACGGACCACCCGAAATATTCAGGATGTGTGATGGAATATATTTACGAATGGGGTGAAAAGTCGCACCAAAGAATAGCGTGAAAGAATAAAGGTTTGGAATGCAGGAAACCGTTGAAAAAATTTTGTAAGTGAGATCCAGTAAATTGGGTCTATCGAAATACCAACACCGAGTAAACACGTGGAAAATCTCTCAGAGGCTTCCCTTTTCATGTGCTCTTACACAGAACCTCCGTATTCTTTTTCTGAGTGTCCCGATTCACCGTCACTTGATCATTCTATGGTAAAAATTTGTGATCCAGGCAGACAATATACCTGTTTAGACTTACTGGTCATTTAGTAACACTTTTACGGGCTCGTACTCATTTCAGTCAGAGCTCTGGTCTACATTTCTTTTAGATGGTAAACGCAGTTTGCAAAACAATGGTTTTGAAGTTTCAGGTTTTATTTTGTAATGACAAGCGTTCGATGAGATCACCAAGCCTAATTATAAATATTCTAGACAAAATAACATTGATATTATGTGTCAGAATTTATACTAGGAAATGTGATATTTTCATTCTTTTTTCAATTTTGTGAGCTGAAACCCCTAAAATCCTCAAAGAGTTGTCGATCTGATACAAATTCTATAGATGGTTGTGGTTTTTGATGGAATCTAATAGACGCTGCTCTTCATTACTGTGTGTGTTCTGTGAGTCGAGCTACGTGGCTATTTGCGGTCTCCAAAATCACAGAAAGAACCGATTTTACTTGCCTAAATCATTTTGGCTTTTCCTAAATCTTCCATAAGGAGTTTTGGGGACAAACTGTGGTGCTGTTCAAAACAGAAACAAACTAAAATAAATTCTTCACATTTCTGGAGTTTGCTGTAAAGAAGGTGTTTTATCTTTTAAGTGATAATGACTGCATAACTCAGGAGGATGAAGAATTTTTCGGTCTCTCATTCTTTCGATCTCCAAACCATTAGCTGGTAAAGGCTTACGAGAACTGTACTGGATACGAGAAATACGGCAAGTTGACTCTGTCACAGAGATAAGTTGGTACCAATATGCCAGCTAACATAACGGACAATTAAGGATATTTGGCTTGACAGAATGGAACATTTTGTTTTCCAAATTTGCTGGAACAAAAATTGGACACAGAATATATCTTGGTTGTAGACGTTTCGTTTCGTCACGATATTTTTATACCATATTCTTTGGGGATCAAATTGCATCTTCCATCTAAAATATTGTGCATTCGCTGTCTGATCCTAGCTAGTTTGGTCAATGTGCAAATATAACGCCAGTGGCCTATCGGTAACTGCATCATTCGAAAGTAAGATTCTTCACAGTAAAATGACTTTAAAGGATATCGCTTTTTCCACGATTACGAACCCATACTCCAACTATATCCGCTGATCATTAAAAAATATCGATTTTTACGTCTGAATGCAAGTAATCTACTGCGATCTCAAAAAAGGAGGATTTCCTAATTGAAATCATAAAAACAATAACCACCTCAGAGTGGGTTTTAATGTTTTACTAAGTAATTTGATTTATTTATACCCGTTTATTTGTCACGACCGTTAATTAATTAACGTGCTCCATCTGTCAGCCTCGACAGGGTTGAGTGATACGACATCCTCGAGTCCATTAGAGCTAAGTGGTTTTTTTAAGAATCTATAGTCAATCAGTTATGTTCCGTAGATTAAACACTGTGTAAAATCCAAGAAGTCATTAAAGCACCATGCATAGTTTCACCTGGCCTAATGGGATTCTGATTGTGCCGCAAGGCAAACGTGACTTGTGACTGTCTCCTTATTATCATCATTCGAAACTGGCCTTAACAAGGTTATTTTGTATGTATCTAGTTGTCTAATGGTGTGTCACATGATTTCCGTTACTGTTATCAAAAGTGAGCATCGAGCAGCAAACAAATGATAGAGTCAAAGCATTGAGGAAACTTTGTAGTAATACGAGCAGACTATTCTGATTGACCATCTAGGCGCAGGCTTTATCTGCTCACAAGGATCAGTAATTATGATGATGTCAAAGTCCCTTTTCGGTAGCCTGCAAGCACCCCGTTTGAACGAGCTTGTTGCCAACTTATCGTTCGCTCAGCAAAATATCCATGTGAAACAAAATTAACCGTAGTAGCGCTATAAATATCTTCATAACATTTTCAGTGCCCTTACAAAATCGTTGTAACCATCAAACTGTGGCAAATTTTGTATCCAATCCCAGCGTTAAAACGTCTTCGACGCTAATCTTTATCGGTAGACGGGATGCGTCTGTAGACTTATTGATAAATGTGTACTAATGACCAGACTAACAGAAACGAAGCAAGCAGCCTTACACAATCACTTAATTCCAGGTGAGTTGCTTTCTTGCCAGATCAATTCGGTTGTTAAGTCGCCAGAGCACATAGCCCTGTAGGTTTCGCTTGCTATTACAGACAGCCCACGCATAACAGACCGACCTTGCTTTGGACTTGAGGAAACCTGCCCTAAAGTAATTGTGAATTGACTAACCAGCATAACACTTATTCAAACCAAACCCTTATCTATGGTTTTTGGATGATCCAACTGTGAAGAGACTTTGGACCCAGCGGGATTCGAACCCGCGCATGGCCACCACCTTCGCGTTAGTACCCCGAGTGCTCTACCATCTGAGCTGCGAGGCCTCGCTGAAGGACCTTAGACTTTCTGCATATAGATCACACAGTGTACCCGCCCAAACTATCTGTAGTCCAATAAGGCGTACGCGGATTCCTAACGAAAGTTATTTTGCTCGTAACTTTTTCCGTTTGATTTAAAACGACTACAACTACCGTTAACCTTCAGTCAGCCTTCTGAATTGTTCATCGTTGTGTTTCTTACTTGAATTGATCGGTTGGACTGATTGTCATAATGGGTTCATTGTTTTATTTGTATTATTGTGAAAGGGTTTGATGTTATGGTCACAAAATGTATGTATGACAACTCAGAAAGTCTCCCTACGAAATTGTACAATCTTATTCAGTAGTAGGTTCAAACAAAGAGGGATTAGATAACACTCCGTTCAGACGCTCTGTTGCAGACTCACTACGGCCGCAACAGATCGAAATACTTCCAGAATCTTTATCAAAAGTCCGCATTATCAGTGCGAGCGTACGATATTGTTAGTCACACACACACACACACACATTTCCTCGATTACTTTACTGCACTTAAACCTCAAATATTTGGATAGTTCTCAACACAGAATACTCCCGTAATATAAGGCCCATCATAGCTGCCTCTTCCCTGTTAGGGATCATCAACAGTGCACATCCGCTGAGCCCCCACGGGGACTCAAAAGCGCAGTGGACCTTTGTGAATCAAACGTCCTAACCATAAGGTTATCTGGGCTGGCTCTCAAAGGTTTATTGAACTCATGCATTACAAGATAATGCTCCCTTGACTGTTTTCGTATTCCATTCAGCTTCTTGTTTGGTCATCATGAATGTGTCCTGTACAGTTTTTCATTGATGCGGTACAGACGATTTCTTAGAAACTGCTGGTTCAGAAGCAGTGCACATTTCATTTGTCCAGCAGTTCAAATACGCTTCGTATGAGACTAAGGGAAAACATCTTACAAAAAAGGAGATGCTTTGTACAGAATGAGAATTACTTTTGTCAAAAATACCATAAAAAGAAACATTTTTTCACCAGTGAATAAGAAACAAAGTTTTTATGATCCAGGTACCGGTTAGTTAGCAGTAATCGGTCGTGGATAAGACTTCCGCAGCGGCTCCTCTATGGTAACGGGTATTGATTGCACAAAGAGTTTTGAATCACATTGACATTTTTCCAAATGTTTTTCTGCCTGAATTTTGCTGTCTCATCTGGAGAAATGTTATAATTTTCAAAACACTTTTCGAAATCTGTGTAACAATCTGAGGTTTGATTACCCTTAACTGCAAGTGAACATTCTCATGTTAGATCGAGCGATCGCATGCACCCTTCTAATCTATCTATGCACAAACAACTTCCACGAAATAAAGTACTTTCGTAATGACTCTGTATCATTGAGTGTACCTAGTACTTCTGGGTTGGAACAGGTTTGTACTCTTCGAAAAAAATTCCCTCAGACTGATGAATATTTTTCGGCTGTGTTTTGTTTCAACTTTTTCAGGAAAGGATTACTGCAGTCGACCACATAAATTTAATCAAAGTGACGCCGACTGATTATGCAGTCACAATAAGTTGATTTTGTGTGACAGAAAAACGGCGTAGTCAATAGAAAATCCACTTGATTTTTTCGCATCTAAAAGTCTATATTGCGAGACGGAATTGAATCGGTGACCTTCCATTTACTGGGCAGTTGCCACACCGGCTGATTTATCGTGATACGGTGGGTTGGACGAGAATGTCCCACATGAATATCCGGTGATGTTTAACCACTATTCCAGGGAACATAATCACGGTTATGGTTTTGATCGCTGGACCAGCCTCATCGACCACTTCCGAATGAAATGAACAGCACACGACTGAACAAGATTCAAAGGCTATTTTGAAATACATACAAAATGAATTTGTCGTTACCTACATCTCTCCAGCTCTTCATGACCCCAGTGTATTATATATATCATATAACTACGTCAGTCTTTATCGAAAAAATCGACAAAAGGCCTCAAGGCTATATGGCTCTGTCTTTCCTGGTCACCTTCATGGTGTCTGCAAAAAGTTATTGTGTTACGGAATCTCACACATTTGAAAGATCACCTACAATGCATGAATTTTAGAGGCACACAAAGAATGGTCTCCATAGACTGAAGAATATCAACCTGGATTTCAAAACGAATGCGCTGGGTGACTAACTGTTCCATATGATCGCTGTTGAATATGATCACTAGATATGTGAGGACAAAATACCGGGAAATGATATTTATAAAGCAACACAAGTGGCTGGGTTGACTTCTATCTCGTCTATCAATGAGAACGGAAAATATTATGTGAGCAACCGAAATGATCCATCTGGGTTAACGCTTGTTTAACCGATTCAATGTCATAGTTCAAGATTTCAGGATCTCTGCTAAGTCTGCTTGCCTGATGAACTGAATATGGAAACACATTTATTTTGACTGGACTCCTCTGAAGGTATTTTACCGGATCCCAATTTCTGTCTTGACGTGCTAATCTGAGCGAAAGCTTACTTCATCCCACATCGGACAGCTCGTTCAATCGATGGAATACTATTTCGCGTGCGAAATACTAATGACTAAAAATAGGATTGAGCAAATAAATCAACTCCTGCCTAAGCTGGACGATCGATAGAACGCTGGAATCTTTTAAAGTATTCTTTTATACTGCTTTTTTGGCCAGAATGCAACGGTTAAAACGACAGGAAAGAATGGACATGAAAACGGGTAACAAAATTGCCACATTTTCCCACTGCTTCTGGGTGAGACAAAATAGTAAATCAGCAATCTCATGGTTAAGCTGTATTTCAAATGAAATGAGCCAAAAAATGATCGACTGGCCTGTGCTGTGAAGTAAAAGCTATGCATAGAAAATTCAGGCAAATCACGTAAACACTACCAGCAATGTTCTAAACTAGGCAAACAAAGAATCCGTTCATTTGGACAGGAGCAAAGAGGAATGGTTGACGCAGACACATTTTGCTATTTCAGCTAACCGGACAGAGATTGGTTTGCCCAGTACACATTCTCTCCCACCGAATTCTCGCACCTCTCCCGTTCTCTCTTATCCAGTAGTTACGCACCTGATTTTGAAGCGCAGTGTCAAGTCTGATGAGCTTTCGGGCGAATTAGAGGACAAAAATTCCGAAGCACACGAAATCGTCTTTTCCTAATTCAGTTACCCAAAAATCCCGCGTCGTACAATTTGATTTTTTCATTTCTGAGGCGTTTTATTCTATTCAAATTTACATGCTACAAATGGTCGAGCTGTGATTTTTACGTGTCACTTAGCGATTTCAAGACTTTATCAATCTATGGACAAGTGAAGGGGCTGATTTCGCTGCATTGCTTTCCTTCGTCACGTGACATTGTTTTGTCTGTTCCATTCACCTTCAAAATACTCCACTTAGTCTATTCGTTTTTGAATGATCCATGGGAGATTTCTTACCCTGACAATAACTGCAGAAAGCCCAACAAAAGATCCTGTTTTGTCAAATGAAAATTTATCAAAACTGTAGAGAGTCGTTGAACAAGTTTTCAGTGATTTTTTGCGTGTTCGTATTATGAAGCTCCTAGAACGAGTATCCGCTTCATGGTAGATGTCCTAGATTAAACATCGATCATTGGCGGATTTTCCCGTCAACAAAATCTACGGAATTGTTCCGGAAGAAGGAAGACAACAGCTGTTTTTTTCGTTCATTTTTCTCGGCAGGAAGACTTGGTTCCTGAATATTCATTGTTAAAAGTTTTATTCTCTAGTCATCACTCTGAAAACCTTACTTGTCACCAATCATCTTACATTTAGATACTAATAAATGAGCTCTCCAGAACTTCGAGCATGAATTTCAGTAATATATACAGAACAACTTCCGACATATAACTATGTGATGAAGATTTTTATTTTATGGAATAATTTCGTTCATGGTAGAATTTCATTGTTCAGTAACATAGCGTAGTCGAAATCGTTGGTAAGTTGTCGACGTTTCGGTCACCGCGGGTAACCTTTTTCAAGACTGGTTTTACAACAGAATGAAACATTTCACACGGAGCATCGTTTTTTCGATACACTCCGAACCGATTTCAGTTCTGACACAATAATTTCGTTCATGTTGCAAACTTTGAACCCCTCGAGGACTTAAAGTGATGTGGTCATGTCAATCAATCGCCTTCGCTGAATAAACTTGACTAACAATATATTCTTTTGAACTTCAGTTTACAGTTTCGCAATACAAACTTTCTAGTCCTGAAGAGTGTATTTCATTTTTAGTTAGAGCGTTTTCCTTTCCAAAACCTGGTTAAAACAAAGCATCGGTAAGAACCATGGATACAAACAACGAGAAAGATTGGTAGTTTTCGAAATTCCATAAGAGTCACCAACTTATTTCAAAACATTATTATAATCTCTACGCACATTAATTTGTAAAATGCAGAGAAAGGAAATATTTCCGTTGCTAGTTGATTAAAAGAAAAATAACGCAAACTTCGCGTGTTTATTGTTTCAGTATAATAAACGGCTCGATTTTTGAAACATTTTAGAACGAAAAAAACGCATAGTTCAACCTCTTTATTTATTAAGTAAACAAATTGTACCCACAAATAACACAAGAGAAACAATAGGATTGCTTAGCGTAACATTTCAAGTTCCTATACTTTCTAGAAGGCTCCCTATTTTTTGAAGATTGAAAAACGGCGGAGGGAAAAATTTCGCCCCTGAGTAAAAATTAGGTTATCGAACCCAGAACACCGAGCAGCGAAAGAGATAAAATTGGTACAAACCCTGATTGGACTCTGAACAATGAAAATATTCTTTTTTGAAGAAATATCTCTTTTGAATCACTGAATAAACGCAATTTGCGTAAAAGGGAATCGTGAATAGAATGTGGCAGTGTTCACTCTAAAGTGAATGATATTAGGCAAAGTTAGGACTTAACAGGGATTAAATTGGCTAAATATGCCAGTTACCATGCTATTTTGATAATTATTGACATTTGCCAACAAGCGGTGCTCCAACACGGTCATCGTGGTAGACTTTCAACCTCTCAATTCCCGATTTCAGTCCTCATAACTCGACCGGTCACTTTCTTCAGCTGACATCTTCATATTGCGCAACGCTCTCCTTGAAATATTTCACCATCATTATTACATTATAAAAGAAAGCGAGGAAGAGTACTGACACTTGGCATTGTTCTCTAATTGTGACGGCCAGTTTATGAAACTATGTATCTTTCATTCCCCATAATGGGTTTGAGATTGATCATAACTAAATGGTGATTTTGAATCGCATTCGTTTTAAACGTCTATTTGGAACCTTTCTGTTACCATGGTTGGTACTTATTGGTTAAACAGACAGAATATCGGCCAGTTAGCAGATCTATCGGTGTTTGTACTGAAAGCAAGCCAGTTATGAGTTTCGTTCTCATTGAACTCACAAAATACTCAAGTGTGTGATCACTTGTGTCGCGGTATTTACATTTCTGAACAAAATACTTTGTGGGTCAGTTAACGGGCCTCAAGGAGTACCATCGACTGATTATTTTACTATTTTTGAGAACAGAGTGTAGAATTTAATAATTTTCCGCTTTTGATCACGAATTTTAGTTTACATACCAGTGATTATTCAGCTTGGCAATTTTATTGCATAACTCCACATTTTGACTGAAGAAAGAATTACGGTAGAAATATTTCATCCGATGGTTGTACGTACCAAGCGATCATTGGGGGAGTAGAATGAAAGCATCATCAGAAGCATCTTAAGAACCGTATTGCTTTTGCCACTCTAAACGAATCTCAGTCGACTTTTCAAGCACTTTTCATTGAGAGTGACCGTTTTTGTTGCTCAGTTCAAATATATATATCTGAAGTAATCTTGATTGAAACCTTCTGTTAGATGATCTAAGAGCTTGGGTTTTTAATGGAATAGAATGAAAGGTACGTTCTGCAGCTTTTTCCTACCCACCCACTTGTATTTCTTGATGTCTATCAGTGTAGTCACTGGAAGCATTCAGTTATTATGAGGCATCTCATGCGCACGACCAAGAGGTTGAGTGAGATATTACGGCTTTCAAGATGAATGAACAAAAGATTTAAGGAGTATTTGGGACTCATTGGAACTTAAGTTGACAATGAATAGTTAGTGAAGACAGTCGTTCTCATTTGATACTTTCAAGGTATTTCCTACTTCAGAATCCCAAAATTCATCCGTTTCCTTTTTTGTAAACTTTTTTCGTACAATTGATGTACTAAGCTGTAGACCTGAAACAAATTTCTCCAGTCTGAACTAGTGTAATAAGGTCTGAGGCATTTTGTGACATAGACTGTTATGGTAAATAAATTAAATTCATCAAAAAACGTTTGAAAATTTAGTGCAGGAAATTATATTAAACCCACCCCTAAAAGAACCGCTGAGTAACTAGCTGGTTATGAAATCCAAAGTCTTCTTTGGTAGTGACTAAAATACAGCGTTCGATCGTGCTTTCTATAAGCTCCGGGTCATTTCATGCTTATATTATATCATTTATCGGGGACAGCAGATATCACCTTGTGCAGAGTGCCCAAAACCTCTCCGTTTGCGCAAAAATGCCAGTTGGGTTCGAGTCAGAAATGCTTGTTATCAGAAAGCCCAGGTACTATAAACACAATATAGTGAGGTTGGCTGTATCGTTAGCGGCTTCTTCTAGGTTAAAGGTAACAGAATATTTTTCGGCATCAAAGCAAAGATTTTCATCCAGTATTTCCATGAATTAGTTAGCCATCTGCTTCTATTCAGGAATTGCTAAGTGAAAGTTTTCGTCCTCAAAAATGGCAGCCCAGAACATCACAGAGCTGCCAGCGAAGGTTCGACAACTGAACTCTAGCTTGATCTTCCTGAAGCCAAGAGAGGAATACACGACTCAGTCAGAGCCGTCGCAAGTAATTTTTTCTCATTGCTAAGTACCATATCATTTCATTTCGCGTTCCAAGTTATGTGATTTTGCTCTTGAACATGATGATCGGTCATCCACTGCAATGATCTCATCTTTATGGACTGTATATTTAGTGCAGACGGTAGGAGTTGTAATACAAGAAAAGCGCTTGAATTCAGCTGTATGAATCCGTGAACCTAAGATGCTCCTTTGTTTGGTTAGAAACACTATGTACGAGTTTTTCATGGTCTACTGGGATAGTTTGTCTCCGAATGCAACCTCTGCCCCTGAAAAATTGATTACAGATAGCCAAAGTTGACGGCGATTTTTTCCTTGAAATCTAGTGTTTGCTTATCTCCGGGTCTCTGTATTTGATGGGTTTTCTTTGACCCAGCCCAAATAACCTTGTCTCTCGCGCAACAGTTCCACTTTGATAAGTGAGAGATTGGTATTTCTAACTAGAATGTATGACTTAAGAGAAATCCGTACACTGTTCACAGATGACAGGAATACTGTTCAGCACCACGTGACTAAGAGTCCCTGAATATTAAAAAATAAGCTATTACGGACAAAAATCGTTGCTTTTCGAGAGCATTTATTAGCATTTCACACCTTCTGGGACACATAATCTGAGATAAGTCAGCCGGTCTGAATCACGTTCAAAATCCGTGAACACGTTTAATACACCAGTAAATTTCCAAATTGGCGGGCGAAATTTGGTCGCCTTACTAATTTATTTTAAAATGTTACGTTGAAAAACAGGTTGGGTTTGATTGCATTTTTTGCTGCACGCTATCTTCAGCGGTTCCTGACACTGTTGATGGGCAGTTGTGAGTTGTAGTTTTCAGGTTGCATTTGTGCTTTACTTATTCACCTACACTGGATACACACAGTATAATGTATCCGGATGACAGGAAGTTTGATTACATAAGGCAGGCAAAAGTTGAAGTCAGTGTCGTGGAGAGCTGATTTACCGATAGAGTAGGAGAACAAGTGACAGTAAGTAGTCGGTAGGGGTTTGAAAGGGTTACTAGTCAAAAGTAGAAAAGGCTTCAGTGTGATTGATGATTTGATGAAATGAGGGGTGGTCCGCCTCAAAACTGTTCTTACTAAGCCAAGATTATGGTGTGCATTGTGTATTTTCTGAACGGTAATCTGTTCATATGATCGGTAGTTTTTTACGTAATATGACATTTCCTTTCAGTGAGTTGGCTGGAAAGACAAGCGATGTATTACGCAGTTTGCATTGTTCACAAATCCGGGTTCTTGTTCCTCCTATCGCACCTGCTTTAGTGCAGTTTTAGGTGGACTAAGTGTCTGACTGCTCGATTCAAGTAACCAAGCTTGTTTTACCCATTTCCTCACAGCCGAAACTCTAAGTACTTCCGTGTCCAGACGTGTAGCAATCCATAGTACAATTATCGGCATCAGCAAACGTGATTTACACGGGGAACAAAACCTTCATGCACACATCTCCATGCCGTATGTAAACATTTTCTCTCAAAAACTCAGTTACGCTCGAAATGGAACGAACAACATAAGCACAAATAGCGCTGTATCAAAAGGTGCTCACTGACGTGGTAAAACGGTTCCTGTTTTTATTACAATCTACTCGCTATGTGAAACAAATATATATATATATATATATATATGTTTTTTGAAAATCTACTTGCATTCTTCACATCGAAAAGTCGGACGCCGCGAGCCGGAATCGAACCGGCGACCCTCCGCATACCGGGCGATGCTCTACCAGCTGAGCTATCGCGGTCCGGACAGTCCGGTGTGAATAACGCTAGTATGCGGAGGGTCACCGGTTCGATTCCGGCTCGCGGCGTCCGACTTTTTGATGTGGAGAATGCAAGTGGATTTTCAAAAACATACCATTCAGGCTCCTCGTGCCAACAATACATCCTCTGAATATATATATATATATATATATATATATATATATATATATATATATATATATATATATATAAAGTGAACTTTGTCGGGCACTGTGTGTAATTCGGGTTTAATTTACGTTATCCTTGGAGCATTACTTCTCAGTTAGACAAGCAGTAGATAAATTATCTTGGTCAAGCCTCTCGTGTGGACTTACATGCAGTTTTTCATTCGGCAATCGCTTATGGAATGGATACCAGATAATATGTAAATTATTTTCGGGAAATATATTGCTTGAGGCAAATTGTGTTTGATATTTAAAGATACGCATAGCAATGTTTTGATCAAACGTGCACTTAGTTATAGACACACAGAACCTAGTTCGTGTAATATCCCCATCGTTTGAATTCAGAAAAAGAAACGAAACGAACACAGATCTGTCTATTCGATACTTCCTCTCAGGCCAGTACTTTACACATACCAAATTTCAGCAGCGGTCCAAAATATGACCCACAGTACTACGGTAAATGCGCAGAACTGAATGTCAATCCTAATTCGGTTTTATTTGTTTGGGAACATTCACCATCAGGTTCCAGGGGTCTGTGTTCGCCACGTTATCTGTTTCTGATAAACATACAAATTCAGTACGGCACAGATGCGATGCATCAATTGGATTACGGCAACTGGGTCCGGAACCGTTCACTGCCAGTTAGGATGGTGTTGCTTTTTCTCACACACAGTGATGAAACCTGCGCATTTCGGCTGTTCACCTTGAAGGACAAATTACCAAATCATTCATAAGTGGGTTGAGAAGTTATAAAAAAAGTCTATTGTATATGTAATACCACACTTGCAATTAGTTCGGCTGTTATATGTTGATGAGACTTTTCTAAGCCAATGCATGATTTGAGCAATCAGTTAAAAATTTTCACAGGAACAAATCGAGGAAGGGATTTCAGTAGGTTTCAGGAAGTTGCCTTTTCATAAAATGACCTTACGCAATTCGTTAAAACGCCTCGGCATTCATGGGATTTTTGAGAACTGCCTTCAAAGCTCATCTGCCGGATTGTTGTCAAGACAAAACGTCAAACAAATAGCTATCTGAATCACTTTCTTTATGGGTTGACCTTTTTCCATCGACCATATTATCTAATTGCTTCTTCTTATCTGCTAAAAATTCACGTATATGGATGTTTATCTCACGGACTTCAGCTATCGAAGTTGCTATGTGACAGTTGTGACAGACATTTCTGGGAGACATTCAATTGCAATTTTCGTATTCCAAGGCGTTCCACCTCTGTCTGTACAGTCCGGTGTACTACTGTTTCGGTCACAATGGCGAATCGGTTGAGTGTATCAGGTGCACATAAATCTCGTCATCGTGACCAGTTGCGACTGCTCGTAGACACTGTAAGATCTCTTGCATGGTTCTAATTTGCATATTCCACCTGTGTCCGTAATACGACACAGATCGAGATATATTAGTTACACGTGAGAAGTGCAGTTGTTTATCTCGTCGACCATGTGAAAATGTTGAGGAGCCTTCCACTCGCGTTAAAAAATCGTTAGACTAGTGAAAGTACGTAAGAAGAAGACGTCTGCGGAAATAAGGAACATTAAAATAAGTGTCAAACAAGTGAGAAACCAAAGTGATATGTGCACATTCACCGAGTCTATTAGGTTTCACGAAAGAAATTACAACCCCTTGTTCACTTTTATGGTGACTGACACTTTGGAATAGTTCCTGAAAACGGTTTTACTTAATTATGGTCCAACCTTGGGACATTTCTGAATAATCAAATTGGTATCATTCATCCTTTTATGTTCTGCTCAAAGAAAGGTAAATTTTTAAAGCAAAAGATATAAACATAAACCCTATGAATGCATTTTTTGGAATTATTTAAGTGTTGACCCTATATGAATTTCAAGTGTAAACATGAATTAAATTACCGCGTCACTTCTTCTGTACGTAAAACTAATTCAACTATGGAATCCGATAAAGGGCAATATTTCGAAATTTTGACGGCTATCCGGTAATCTAGGTCTGTTCAATCAAATATATTCCCATGAGAAGTAAATACAACAAGCCTCTGAAGTACTGCTTGCACAAGCAAGTCACAAAGCAGTCCACGTTCGTCTAGTATTGTATACATCATTGGGTGGGAGACTCAACTGATGTCGATCAGAACTGATATTTATTAAACCATTCCTAAGCATGCACGGCAGTTTTCATACGGTCGTCATGGTAGAATGGAGACCCCTATGTCTCACGTTCGAATCCTGCTACCGTTGCCGGTCATGTCCCAAATTGGTATCCTTTGATTGGTCTTGAACCTCTTTCGGAACTACTGTGCCATTGTTATATCATTAAAAAGGAAGTGAATAATGAAGGAATCAAAAACGGTACAGCTAGAAATATTCGCCATAAAATAGCTGAACTGAAAGAAATTTTTTCTGACGTGCTATGATTTATCCGTTGTTTATGAAGGTTTTTCCTTGAACTTTGGAGAATGTTCCCCGTTACAACACGATACGCAGAATTCACAGGACAGACAGAAATAATTTTGAAAGAAATCACATTTTTAGCCTTGTACCGAAAATTTACAATGTCCTATAGTCCAGCTATACATCCTCCCAACAAATTGCGAACTGACTACCAAATAAAATGCTATATGAACCTGTAAATATTTCTGTAAGCCTTGGTTGTCGTAGGTTGATGTTTCTTGTCCGGTAAGACAGCGATGTCACACCAGTTTACTGGTCTTCAGAAAGGTTATCGGCGGCAACCGAAACGTCGAATGACTACCGTATTTTTGAACAACACTATGCTACTGAACAACAAACAGTTATCTAAAACGAATCACGTGGCTCGTCATTTTTAGATGCACTCCGAACTGATCTCGATTCTGCTACATCACCTCAGCTACTATTTTCAAAATATACCAGGAATAGAACCCTGAATCTTACGAAATTAGTTTTCGAAGCGGGGAATGAGGGAAGTTGACTAAGCCATGTGTATATCACACAGGATTCTCCACGATTCTTTTTATTATCTATCAACACTTTCTCAGGTGAGGTATAACGGAACAAGCTAGTTTTCTTTGAAGTTTTAAAAACTTAGGCTTTGAGAATTCTACTTGCTCTCTTTTGCATTCCCAATTACTCACATCAAACCGGAATCGAGCCGGTGACCTTCACCTTACCAGACGGTTGGGCTATTGCGGTGCACAAAACTGGGTGTGAATACAGGTGAATGTCCACTAATGTGTAAAACGTATCTCAATGGTGTAGAGTAAATGTTCTGGTTCTGATCCAAAGAGTGCTACACAAGAAAAGCCAAAGTAGTCTGAGGATATCCTGGATTCTGGTATGAGGACAATGCTGTGGTCTGTCGGGAGTTTTTAAGCTAGTTGTTTGCGTGGTGTATTTATGAACTTACTAAACAACCTGTTCACGGAAAACGTTTCTAAGTGGTCTAGGAAACTCTTGTCAAAGGAGAAGAATCTCCTTTGAATGCTAGCGAACTTTTCCGGTTAGGACAAATAATGCAAGAGGCAGATAGATTTTGACGTCACTTCTCACAATAAACTTATGCTAGAGGCCCTAACTAAATAAGAAAAGACATGCGAGTTGAACTTCCGTAACTATCTGTAAATAGTACATTTCGGTGAACACAATTTGCCCAAGGGGTTTACTTTTGAACCGAGGGTCAAGTTTTCTAGTACGAACCAAATATGTGATCTTTCAAGAACTCAGCATCCAAAGTGGAGTGATCCGCAGCTGCCTCGGATTCAGCCAAAATCCCAAAGTTGGATCCAATCATGCACCGAATTCTTAATCAAGGCCGATCGTGTTCCAAACGCCCCTAAAACGTCAGGTGGAGTCAGATCAGATGGTCATCAGGCTCATTGGGCGTCTTTCTGTACAATATTCCCAGTGGGAAACGTTTACTGTCAGTGCGAATAGCTAACGAGGAAATATCAAATAGATCTTATCATTCCCGTCACCCCATAATGTTCAGTGGCTAAACCAACCATAATTGTCGGCCAGAAATTAACTTGTCAATGAAACAAATGTGGTCCCGAGAGCTTGACCACCGCTCATTTATAGACGCATCAGGTATTCGTCTGTTGGTTCTATAATGTTGACCGACAATTCCGAAAATGGAAAGTACCCATTGTATTCAAGGAAGGAGTTCAGTGTTCAACAACTTTACACTTAGAGATTGCCTTGGAGAATAATGAATGTTGAATTTTCGTTATTGTCCATGCCAAGATAGAGACAGTAAAAATAAATAATAACTTAAGACCCACTAAAATGACTGGATGGTGGAACTCTTTTTGGATTTCTTCGTAGAACAAGGGTAACAGTTGATATGCGTCTTGTAAGGCCCAGACTATGGATTCTGCACGACTATCAAACTGAATTTTTTATTTGTATTTTGCGACTGTTGCAAGCGGCATGCTTCCATTTCAGTCAAAAATGCTCCGACAAAACTGGGATAAAAATAACCAAAACATACTACACGGGTGCCCGAAGCGCATAAGCGTGAAAAAGAAAATATCAGCCCAATTTAGAAAGAAATCCCATTTTAACGTTGTTCTTGTTGGTCAGTACCCGAGCCAGATAGGCCACAAGAGAGATTTGTACACGTTACGTCCGGAACAAAAGTGTCAAAATGCAAACTTCGTGGATGAGAGTGAACCGCAAGGAATGTGTTGGATCTAGTAATACTTTGTGGACTAGAGCTACCCAAGATTCAAAGTGTTGCTTGACTAGTTCACTCAAAAGAAATTCAGAGAGGAGGGATGAAACCCAAACTAACAATTACTAATCCATCGCGAAGGGCTTTGAAATCTTGTTTCAAAAGACCATGGAAAATTACGGGAGAACAATATAATAAAACGGTAAGGATGCTTTGAGGAACAAATTTGGAGACAACTGTTGTTGATGTACAAAACTGCCTGAGTCCTCTTATTGGAAAAGATAGGCGTAGCAGTTTACCAACACATTGAGCTGAATGTGAGATGTCTATCGTAAATGGGTGTCTAAACAAACACCCAGATATTTGATGGAACTAATTCTGGGTACGGACGTGGAATTCAGTGTAACCGGATCAGTAGGGAAGGGTGAGCGTGAGGGACTGACATTTAGATGGATTCAGCTTTCGACCCAAATGGGGAGAGAAACATTCGATTCGAGGAGGAATTCAATCGATTTTCCTAAAATGCGGGAAGTTGGAAATAGCTTGACAAAAGACAACGTCATCAGCATATTTGAATATGTTGGATGGAGAAGAAACGGGGAGACCTGTTATATAGGTGGTAAATAGAAAAGGGGATATCACGGTATCCTGGAGTACACCGGAATTGTCAACAAATAGTACCGAGATATTTTGCTTGAACTTCGTTTGCTGAACTTGATTATGAAAATAGTTCGATAGCCGGGAAAAATATTATACCGGACAATCAAAAGCTTTAAGCTTCTGCAAAAGACGAGATCAGGGTACAGAATCAAATGCTGAAGAATAATCAAGGATGATGTACAGGACAGATCCCTCAGAGTTGCTTAAAGACTTAGTGGTGGAATGGACCAAGCAGGCTACAGCACCAAAAGTGGATTTTGTGGGTTTATAATCAAATGAAAAAGGGTCAGGTGGTACACTGAGGGCTTTTGAAGACGAGCGAAAACAGCCTTTTTGGTGACTTTGAGGGTAGCGGGTGTGAAGGCAGTGGGACAAAAGCGTTCACCTCCACCAGGGATTTTTGAGCCTTTAGGAATTGGAATGATGGTAGCTGGAAGCCGCGGTTCAGGAATCGAACATCTCGATAGAGATTCTTTTATGAAAGTAGTGACCAGTGTGGCATGCTGAGCAGAACCGTAGTTGGGAATCGGTGGAGGAAGGCTCTCAGGAGCAGCAGGCGACGAAGTTTTGCATTTTCGAAAAATTTTAAACATGTATTGACGTTTGGCAGACTTTGACAATGTCGATCATAGAGAAATGTTCCAAATCTGCAGAAACATAAGATAATCTGATGGAAGTTTGTCAGTGGAGGGATGCATGGATGTGGAATTGAGGGGGTCCACATCTACCTTATCGTTCGTGCGTTCGGTCTTCTGACCATATGAAAGTCTCATTCCAAGTCGAGGAAGTTGAGGATTCTTGATCTGCAGAAACTCTTTGGCAAACGAAGCATCCAAATACTTTACCTCTGTCTTGATCAGCAGCGAAAAACCGTTGACTCCTGAATTTCGTCGAGACCTGTATGCGATTCCCTTTTGTGTTCTGAGTGCTTTGAGTATTAGTGAGACAATCGTGACACCAGAGGTGAAGAGTGTTTTATTGGGGCAACACAATTTGAAGATGGCATATAGGGTTTCAGTATATTGTTTTTCAGCCTGAAAGATTGAGGACGTGGAGGAAGACCGTGAATGGGCAACACTAGTAGCTGCATCAAGAAGGGACGGGTTGTGGTGAGAAGGCTTACGAAAGCGAAATCTTACCGGATTTGAAGACGTGAATAATCTATGGCTATGTCTGAATAGATTTTTGGTCTCAGAAGAAGCAAGCTGTGGTCACTGGTGGAGAGATGGGCTTTCACTTTAGGAGAAAATGAGCAAGGGTGACGGGTAGTGACTTTGTCTAACACAGAGTTCCCACTTGTGGGAGAGGTACTGATGTTAGCTAACCCGATCGATAGAAGCGGATAAGTATTAGCATGATTAAAATCATCAAAGATCATAAGCAGATGTTTGTTCAGGAGGGAAGCTAGAAACGGTAATAATAGCTTCATAAAAGGAGAATATATTAAATTGTACAAAAAGGCGCTACTCACATTGTTATTGATGACAGTGTTTCTGAAACTAGCAAATCTAGGGAAACATCGTGTAAAAATACATCTAATACTGTTTGCGGTGTATATAAAAACAGTAGTAGGCTTGCCACTCCGTGCTAAGTTGTTTCGGATCACCACTCTATCTCCGTATTATTTTTGTTCTTCAGCACCCGATCTTACTGATATTATTGGAATCCATCTACGCTAATCAGAGAGTCGTCAACATTCTCGTCTAGCCAGGATACTTGAGCACATACTAAACATGCATGAAAAAGAATCCATTGTTCGTAAAACACTTGGTAAATCCGAAAATTCTGATAAGAGAGAACGAACGTTCGCATTGATTACAGACGGCAAGGTTATTTTAGACGGAGTACCAGAGCTAAGTGCGGCTGGTCAAACAGGACATTTCCTTTGTTTAGTTCAATTTTTCTTTACGGTAGCCACGGGCAAAGGAAATAAATCGATTGAACACAACATTTCTCTAATATCCAAAGGTTCCAGTCCAGAATACTGGCCGCGTGCAGCCACGATAACTGAACAGGGTAATAATATAGCCGCTTCGTCGGAAGCGAGAAAAGAACGTAGCGCAGCCAATCTAAGTGCAACTTGACGCCTTTGTGGGTAAGGCGTTTTCTCCGAGAACGAACTAGTTAATCGCCTGATGAATACAAAATATCAGATCGGATGAAGTGCTTGCGAATGAGTGGAGATCATGAAGGTTGAATAACACTGATCTTCTGGTGATTAGATCCTTCACGTCTATTGCTCGTTTGAACCCAACAGTTTTGCACGCAGCTGTTCAATGACTTGATCAGGAGAAACAATCACAGAAAAACTAGGAATGGCAAAGCTTTAAGTGAAATTATTAGCTCTGTCTGGAAGGACCCTTTGGAAACTGTTTGGTGTTGCGCAATGACTCCATTTAATGTTTTTCGAAGGTCATTGGTAAGTTCAACGCACAAGCTCCGTTTACTTCTGCCATGGTTTTTCCCCACCGGAGTCCTTCTGGTGTTCCTACCTTTAAGTCATTTGCACTAAGTTGGAACTTTCCAGAAGTCCATCGTGTGACCCGTTAACGGACATGGGTAGTGCCGTGAATAACCGTAAACAAAAGTGATTCGTGTTGATCTTTGTGTTGTCTCTGCTTTACTTCGCTATCCTAATATTGCCTACTATCAAAGGAAGGATCCGTGCAAAAACGGTTCAGCGGGAATCACAGACAGCCAAATTCACTTGTATTCCTCACATACCCAGCTGCTAAATCAGGATTAGTTTACACACGAAGGAACAATTTTTGAGATGTGCAATATGCTTGTCCTTATTATCCGGTGGATTAATCAGATTATCAGAGAACCCGCTCCATATTTCTGGAATAAATTCTATCACATTGTTCATGGTAAGATCATCAATTATCTCGTGTTCTGTTTCGCCCGGTGTTTGGTTACTGTTCAAAGTTTGGATTTGAGACAACTAGGAACCTCTTTTTTCTCCAGCTTAGAAAAAGCTTTCCGTCAAATTAGCTCTATCAGTGGGTAAGGATGGAAAAGACTCTTCGAAATGCTCGTGCATCCAGAAAATACGGAAATAAAAGTGAAATAAATTAATGTTCTCATAGCTGTAAGATACTGAACCGATCCACGGTAAGACAAGATAAAACATTCCTCAGTTCAGTGCTATAATGTTCACAAATCAAGCTTGTACGATATGTAAAAAACATTGATTTTACACTTAGTATGTCTGGATTATTATCTTAAATTCAACGCTGATCGTTGTTCGTTAACACCCAGCTCATAATGTATGATGAATATAGCATCATTTACTGAGGCGAATAGTGTAGTTTCGTAGGTCAGCTTTAAAGAAGTTAAGTTATCTCGGGAAACTAGCATAAGAATAATTCTTTCTCAACAGCACAATGGATACCCACAAGTGCATAGAGAGAATGATTTACAATGAGATCAATATTTTGATATTTTAAACGGGGACAAATGAGCAACACATTTCCAGTTCTAGTAATAGTCGATCGTTCATTGTGATCTAAATGTTAAAATGTATTGATCCCACTCAATGATTATACATCTGTTTTATTTTTCTAATTATTATCTTTCAAACAAACTTAGTTTATTTCAGGATTATCCCAGGGCACTGTAGATGGGAACGATAAGTGCGGGTTTTCAGTTATTTACCGCAGGATGTGAAAACGTCAGAAAACAAGTCTGTATTTATTGTTGAAGCATTTTGGTATGGAAATTTTGTACATTTGTGCATCTTTTGTTTATACTACTGTGATGAATACGTTTTACAATGCTGGAATCAAGCCTTCACTTGGAGATGAACCGAAAACGTTATAAGGGAGCTCTGGCACAACAACCAACCCGTGCTGACCTCAAACAATCTACAAAAACACTGGAGAGTCTGCGTCACCTCGAATTCACCTTAAACAAAGGCAGAGCGTGCGTTTGCTTCTGGTTTAAGGATTAGCCAAAACAGTCGTCGTAGGAGCTGGAGACAAAATCGAACTCTATTGATTATCGAACGGTAGTAAAATCGACGGAGCTTGAGTTGAGCTGTCAGCGCTGATAACCCCGGTCGTCGAAGATGAGTAGCTCTCCGTGGACCATGTGCGCATAGGGTTGGGTAAACAATTGACTAAGCGCTGGTGGAGCGGGAAATGCCGTGAAAATTGACAAATACCGAATTGAGGCGAAACATTCGGTCGAGAACGCATCCATTTGTGTTTTATATGAGGAAGCGTTACCGCAGATATCAGTTTTCTCAACGTACCAATATAGCCACACTAAAAGTAAATTAATATTGTTTAAGTAAACGGTCCACGAACAAACATGGTCACTGGCATGGTTAATGTTTGGTGTGATTATTAGATTAGATGACGTGACTAATCGATTTATCTATCTCAAGGTGATGGTAATCTGATGATTTGGTACGCATCTATTGATTGGGGATCAGTCATCGAACAGTGATTTGGGAAGTGCTGTTCATTAACTTGTGAAAAACGTCATGCCTATAGGTCATACAAATTTCAGATATTTTTATTCAAAATATCTGAAGTTGCCACTTGTGGGGCTTCCATTTATGAACTGGATATGCCTGCGAACATCTATGAAATGAAGAACTCGTTCAGTTATCAACTAAATCCATCCCAATATTTGCATCGAAATTAGCTAGCTTCCGCTTAATTATGGGTAACTCTCGTGGTTTCATCACAGTTCTCTGTTTTGGAGATAAATGGAATTTCCAGTTCAAAAATGCCAAAATGTCCAGAATAGTTATCACCAACATCCAGAGCAAGTTTTAATTGACTTTTCAAACAAAGCACTCAACCGATAATTATGTTGTGAAACGAAGAAATTATTTCTTGTCATGAACTGAGAGAAAATTAAAAAAACTGAAATTGGTGTTCCAATAAGATCAACAAACAAATCCCATTGTTTCATTTTAGCTAAAGTTTTTTACCCGTCGAATACCACGTGGGCAAATATTGATTATAGTAATCAGTTTTATACCACTTTTTCCCCTAGTACGTAATCAAAAGTCACTTCAGAGCAGAATTTACACTGCGATGGAATTCTAGCGAAGGGTGGCTAGTCGACATTCCGAAACCTAAGATTAGCAAATCAACGGCCATCAGGGCCGATAAAGGGACTCACATTCTAGGGTTCGAATGGTGTCACCGTTGGTCACTTGGTTCTTGGTAGCCACTGGTTGGCATTAGTCCATTTCCTGAAACACTACACTGAAACTGCTTATTGAACAAGGGGCTGTTACATGTTATCGACTAGTATTCTTATTTCTATTGCCATCCTTCGAATAATACACTGGACAACATTGAACAAACATCTCTGATTTTGATTCGTAGCAACAACTCACAGATTACTGGCGTGTTGAACTTGAGGGAATAGTAAGTAAGTCACAGCAACTTTGCCATATTTTGCCAAAGATGTAACCATACTTTGAAGTTCAAAGAGTTCAATTATCCCAAATTGTTTAACTTATTATTGCGAATGTGAAGGGGTTCGACGAATTGGTGTATACAAAAGACACACATTGATGGCCCTATCATCAACAAAAGAGTGAAAATATCCTGATCCCGTGTCACTCTCGCGACTTTTATTCGCCAGCAGGTTGGGAAGTTGTTCGAAATACCAACTTGGGTTTGAATCAAAACCTGATTAGTCCCAAGTGGTGCATTTTGCGTGTTGTGTCTTGACTTCCCGATACTTGGTTCATGGACAAAATGTCTCCGTGTGTCACAGTACAGGAATATCATCGGAGTGACAGCATTCATAACCTAGCAGAGCAGATTACTTTTGACCATACAATGTTTTGTGAAAACTATGGAAAACCAAGTGTTCCAGAAATTCAATATTTTAAGTAACACACACAAGGGTCATGCCACTTTTGGAAGGTTTACAAATTTCTGGTGAATATCAGTTAAAAAGCTTGAATTGTTCTGAATTAGCCGGTTCCATACAGGTTGAGGACTTTATTTTGCGTAAACCTTTCATGAGACCGTGCAGGCCGTTTGACAGTGTGACAGATCGTTAGTACAGAAACTTTTCACAGCGTAACAAGGGAAACCCACGGCAAGAAGTTTAATAAATTTTCCAGGAGATTGACAGAGCTCACATTTTTCAACAGGGTATATTTGCTGCAGAGTCACACAATCTGATTTGACCTATCTTTGTCAGGTCATCAAACAACATGGGTGGTTCCGTAAGCTAGAAAAACTGGTTACAAGTTCTAGACTCGACGAAACATTTATTCGATATTTCCGAGGGATGAATCAAATGACGGCAGACTGGGAGTATTTAAGCTATAATCAATCGGTCAAAATTGACACATTCCGAATAAAGACATCTACCGAACAAAAAAGCACTCAGAATCGTTCACTTAATTTCTTCATGTTATGTGACGATGGTAGAATAATTCAGGAAGGTGTCGTGGCCAGTTACAGGCTGCTGATTATGGAAAGCTACTGGCGACGGCCGCGACAACGGCAGGATTCGAACCCTAAATAGAAGAGTCAAAAGTTCATCTTGATGACCGCCTTAAAACTTACAAATCAGTTACTAGGACTAATTGGATTTAAACTTCATTGTAAACTTTAGCTTTCCTCCAAACAAAAATGTTTCCTATTGAGAATAGTTGTCCGATTCACGCAATTCTGAAAATATCGCCAACCCAGTTGCTACAGTCTGAGTGCAGATGCTCACTTAACGGCAAGTTCTCCTAATTAACTAATAAAACCTATTGGACCAGTATCAGTTCTCACTTCATTTTCCACTTTCCTGGTCGTTCTTTTTTATTTTGTTTCCTCATAGGTTCCGTTTCCCACTCCCCTCGATTCCAGAGTGTTACACTTCCGGTGACGCATTATCGTAGACCTGCTCCTTACAAATAGACGATTTTTTCAGTGACATTTCAAACTGTCATTCGAGAAGAAAATAACGCTATGCTCACTGATATTTTTCTCCCGATTGTCTATTTTAATACTGACATCATTCTTTATTCTGGATGCTATTCTTTGCCAAGTCACTAAATTCCTAACAGAAATTTTGCATTCACTCTAGCTGAAAGTGGAAATACAGAGAAGCATCATACTTCCTCGATTGATCGGTGGGATTTAGGTGGAGTGATTGTTCTAGACAAGTAGAAATCATGCCACATCCAAATTGGTTGAAAATTTATTCGTCATGGTTCTACCGTAATCCACGGATTCTCTGTTCAACTTACAATACGGTGAACACAATTCGCAAAGTATGCACTTATATATCGACGGCTCAATTTCTTGTTACGGTACTTTTATTTGATTCCACAATCACCAACTCGCTTCACTCACAGTCAAGCTCGATGAAATTTGCAGTTAGATGATAAACGCACTCGAATTCGAATGGAACAGTTTGACTTTCTTACGTATTTTTGAGCAATTTTGAAAATGTTTTCAAAAATGATGACTGCTTTTCACAAAAAGTCAGACTAGTCCTATGTTTATGTCTTGACCACTGAAACAGGATTTCTACGGTATTATCTACTCAGGTTATTTATGTCCACATTCCACATAAAGCTTCGTGCTAACTTGGCACTATCCCACTACATCCTCAGCTTTATTACACTCATTCGAGGAATTTGATAGATCAATCAAAATGAAGAACTGAATACAAGGTGATCGAATTTTTCCATCTGTCATAATGCAAAAAAGGCACCCAGTGCGATTACATAACCAGAGCCATAGAATTACTTTCGTTCCTTTCATCTGAATTTCCCAACGAACAGAAAACGAAAATCGTGTCTTATAAATAAACTCGCATCAAGCCAAAAAGACATTCTATAATTTTCGTTCATCAATATATCCCTTGTCACCTCCTACTTGGAGGCATCAGGCTACCTTCATATTTTGCTCACAGGACTTATCATTTTGAAGTTGCCATCTGTGAGTAAACTTTCGGTCAAATTAGTCGATGACTTGATACTCTTTATTTCATGACTTTCAAACAAGCAATTAATTGCGTAAGTGTTTGAAAAAATTGCAGGGAAATTCTGTTTTTCAGGTTTATCAGAGAGGTGTAGAGTTTATTACGTGTATTTCAAGCTTCTTACGGAAACAGATTTCAGACTCTCAATGAAGTGCATAAACGCTGATAACGAAAAGGAAGTCTTGCCATTGAGTGATACTGTCCCAGATTTTTAAAACATTGCTGGATTCTGTCAGAAAAAGACTGCCGTTTTTGCAAAATTCCAGTTTGATATCTCAGCTATAAAACTAGTTAGTCATGCGTTTTCTTGACGATTTAGGGAATGACAGTGACAGTTTTTTGATCTTCGGGTCATTTGGCTTCTATTACTTTTTGGTTCATTTTTTTGGTCTTATACAGACGAAAAGGATAAGTAGTTCCGTGTAGTAAGATGGCTCACAAAAGATAGGTTCATTGAGACTTTATTGAAACGAACATGAAGCTTTACAAATTCGTGAGGATCTTCAAGGACAGAGGTGATGAAACCGTCATTCCGGTGCACAGTAGATCTTACCGGCCCAGGTTCAAATCTTGTCACTACAGCCGCCGGTCTTTTTCTCATTGGGCAGCCAGTGTTGACCACGATTCTTTCCCAGAAATATTGTACTTGACCGTATAATGAATCGAGGTAATAGAAGAATTTGTATTAGATTCTATTTATATATATTAGGTCCGTTGTGCGCAACTGCATTGAAATCAAGAGTCGTAACCAGTATCCGGTTTAATCGAAACCCCTGAATTTTCGTGGAGCTCTTTTGGCATTTTTTGTCTTTTGTCCCAATCTATTAGTTTAAAAAGTCATTCTTTTGCAACATCTGAGCGCTCTATAACCCTTTTATAACTAATCGTAGTTAGTTCAGTTAGTCCGAACAAATTGATTCAACTCTTGGGAAATCTTTTGTCCAATCAATGCAAGTGGCCGAAGATGAAGAAGAGTGGCGACGGTATTTTTGTCCCCCTATTGAGAGGCATTTTCACATCGGATAGTTTTTGTTATCTCTTATGTAGACAGGCTTGTTATTGCTTACACCGAAAATTTGGAATATTTTTTAACTAATGTTTCCAGCGCACAGTAGGCCGTTAAATCTGTTGCTGCGTCCGTTTCTGAAGTCCAAGTAAATATCCAGTTTTCAAATAGTCATCCCGTTGAAATTTGGACCTCGCTGTGTCCCGAGGTCAAGACCTCACAACCCCCCGTTAGATCCGCCAGTCGGGATTCTTTCACCGGCCGTGAAATCCCTTCCACTAATATCCTAACTTATTACCATAAGTAAGGAAAGTAGGTCGTTATTTATTTATCTGTTCCATGATATTTAGTCTATTGGAACCGAGCGTGAATCGAGACTTATCTAAAAGGCCATGAGCTATGTGTTATTCAATAATTGTATATTTTATAAAATTTCGTAAGCCAAGTCATTCGCTGAGTGCAAACACTGTTTAAGAGGCTAGTCAACATCCAAAGCAAACGGGACAGTTGAATTGTTCCGCGTGACGTGCAAAAAAGGCCCCCCCCTTGAATTTCAGAAACATCATCAACCCAAACCATACTCTTTCTCATTGTGAGCATAATGTACACTTTGCAATGATATCGCATTACTGACAATTTCTGCTTTGCAAGTCGAATTAGTGCACATACATGATATGCTGTTCGTTTTTAACATATTTTAGTATCGTTGTGTTCCCGAAAATACCCACTTCGGTATGATGACGCCAATTTAAAGACTAAGAATGGTTTTCATTCACTGTCTAACCTGTGCATATTCTACTATGAGTTTGTGCATTGAAATGTATGTGGAATTGGCTAGTGACACATGTGGAGAACTAATCGTGTAGATAATGGAATATCCACTGGTAATTTCTGCATCCAAAAGAACGGATCGTGGATCGAAGTTGGTGACCTACCTCCTACCGGATACTGCATTACTAGCTAAGCTGTTGCGGTACGGTCAGTCGGACGTGGATACTGCCCCGATAGACTTTTACTCTCTGATATTCACGTTCTAACAATCATACCGTGATAGCTCAGCTGGCATCGCATTGAAATATGTCAAGGTTCATGGTTGTTGGTCAGGGATTGGTGAAGTAATATTTAGGTCAAAGAGGTTAGATCGCCAAACTCACATAGTTCTGATGAGTCTCTCGGCTGGTGGTTGTCGACTTCTGAACAGAGTTAGTTGATGTATTGGATGAGTTGTTCTGCATATACAGGACCGGTGTAAAAAGATGAGTTTTGGTTAGTGAAAAAATGTGATTTCGGGAATTTACCTAATAACCTATTTGGAATGTTGCTTTCGTGTGCTGCTGGTGACCGTGTTTACCAGGCGAATGTGAGTAACTTTTCAACTCGTTCTTATTCACTAACTTTGAAGCCAATGCGAGCTTTGCAGCTTGGCTCTTTTGGATTGTTTCCTTAAGTTCTGGACAATATTGGCTGTATTTTTTGCGCATCCAGAAGAGTAGATGACGAAAAGCTCGAAGCCTAATTATTGAACTCACCCATAATTAAAAGACTTTCGAACATGCAGAGCATGAGCTGAGTTGAATGTCACTCCAACAGCAAGTTGTGAAGGTCTGCTGCACGGGTTTGATGCCTTCCTTTTTGGACTACGGACTGATTAACACCTTTCGTTTTGGGACCTCATGAGTGAAATCACACCATCGTCTATGGGCATGACTTTCCTTTATGAGCCGTTCGAACTATTTGTTCACTTTGGGAGCAATCTTACCTTATTTACCTTCATTTCCTGTACTGCATGCAAGCCGACTTTTCGAATGAAACCCAGATTGGAGCACGATTTGAGTGAAACTGTTCTTGAACGGATAATCACGCGTCAGTGTCTTATCAAAAACCCCTTATCTTATACTTTTCTAATCATTCTTCCGAATTTACCTGTTCGGTAAGCATTCGAAAAGTTAACCAGTTCCAAATTCTATCCGTTTTTCTTCAGATTTTGAAATAAAATTCTCGAAATCGTCTCATCATTTCGCACAACTCAGGTAACAAGTTTATGAAGTTTGCTAATGCTGACGGCAGCGCAATTTTAAAGGCTTATTCAAATCGGATGTTGTTATGGGCCTAAAAATTTCATGTTTTTTCATTTTTATAGCCTGAACACATACGAAGCTGAACAGTTTCTCAAGGAACTTTTCTATCGCTTGAATTTGGCATCACCGATTCCATCTTTCCAGTGAGTTTTGAATATGCGATTTTTCATCCTTTTGCAGAATAAAGGTGAACATTTCCATCTTTGAAAACATTCCGTTGTCGACGTAATTTCTAGAGCTCACATTTTGAGCAAAGGAAGATCTATGTCCGGGACCACACTGTTACATCTCATAATGGTACACATTACAGGAAAACCGTGTTTATATAGGTTCATTTAAAACAACCTTGCCCGAAAGTTATATATAGAATAAAAGACTCAAATTACGTCACCCTGATAAAGGTAGGCTAAAAACCGTCCTTTATGCTAGACCGGATGCAGTGAAGTTGTCCCGAATATAATTGGTGTTGTGTTGCAGCCTCAGCTGTTCTTCCCAAAATCATTTCAGTTGCCCTCAATTTTTTATGTTTGAAATCTACAGGACGCCGTAAGACGCCATTAGTTTGAAGCGTTTCAAGTAAAAAATGAAATCCGTTTAGCATATTCGTGTATCGCTGTGTGGCTATGGAAAAATGACCGTATAAGCAACATTTATCGATCTTAGTAATGTGAAATACTGGTTCCCCTTACTGGCACTCGAAAAACCGACTCATATATCACGGACGGTTTCCTCGGTGAATTTCTTGTACTGCATCAAATATGGATTGCCAAGTGATTTGTCAATATATTGGTTGCATTCTGAAACATTTGTTCTCTTTACACTCTTAGCTGCATTGTCAATCAGGTGAGCTCATCCTTTGTTAGGTTTTCTGATAATACTAATAGTAGAAACGCTATTATATCACTTTAAAAGATATTTACATCTGTTGATTATAGCAAAGACTACTTTCTTATATGACTAGAGGTTTCGTTTTTTCTAATTTGGATTAATCGTGTAGTGCGCAACAAACTGCTCTCACTCTGACGGTCTGATAATTTTTCAAAGGCAACCAATTTTCAGCTTACGAGTCTGCGTTTTCAGAACCCAGTTTTATTTGATCATCTGTTCCCAAGATAAAAAATGACTCTTCGAAAGACATGTTTATTTCAATGAAAAACATCCGCACTATTTTCAGGTTCATGTAACCGAACCATAATGGGGACAGACTTGTCTTATTTCATGATTCCTTTTTCTTCTGATGCACGCATTCAAAGGTCACCTATTCTGTGTGTGTGGATGTGGTCTTGTTTGGCGTTTCTTGAGCGTAAGGTGACAGATAATCAGATATTTCGATCTGTGATTATTTCTGTGATTGACTAAATTTCGGCTGCAGCTGATCATCTCAATAGTACTGCAAACCGGATCAGGAATTTCTTTTACGCCCGGTACTTTTCAAGGGGTAAACGTAATGACTGGTAGTTTGTTACTTTAACGGCACATTGGGCTGACGTATATTTCCTGTTCTGCGTCATAATGTTGCACATTCGTCCCGTTTTAATTGAAATTTTTAGTATATCAATGCATCACCTGATTCCGAGAACAGGGTACTGATTGGAAAATTCATAGCACTAATTTCCCCTAGGGGATATGCTAACTACTTTTACTACTGATCCCTTCAGTACTACGTTCCGTTGATCATACTCAAAGCCATAATAATAAAAGACGGCGAAGAGAAAGAAGGCCTTATTATCATTTTCTATCCAGGTTATTTTTCAATTTTTCCCCCAAATCGACACAATACTTATCGGGAAAGTTTGTGGCCGGTTTTGGATCCTACAAAGAACGTATTCCAACAAAAAATGTGCACGTACTTCTGAGTAAACTTTGAATTTTCGTATTTTTTACGTGCATCCCACTGGCAGTCCGTTCACATTTTGTGAGCTTGCCAAGGCGACGCAAAAGCAAGCGACCGAGTAACTACGCCACTTCACTTTGCAATCTCGATGCCAATTCCCAGTTCCCGCGGACCCATCAAATAAAGGCTAAAATACACTCACGTTCTCATCACCAACAGTTCAACAGGCACGGACTACGGAAGTAATGCGTTTCTGACGTTACTGAGTATGGATGTATTGCTTGGGTTCAGTGAGTTGTACGCCCACGTACGTAGGTGTACGTACGTATATATGTGTGCCTGTGGAAAGATGTTTGAGGACGGGCTGGATTACCTTTCGCATAACAGTGGCGTTCTCACATGGCAGTCTATGGGTTGAGATGAATAAATGTACAAATTGATCGAGCTGCACGATCAATAATTATGAACCTGTTTGGCTTTCTAGCAATAAGACGAAAAAAACTGTACGTGCAACAGGATCTGGTTATCTGGATAAGAATTAATTCCAAGTTTGATGACAATCGACATAAAAACTAATTCACACAGGGCAAATGCCAAGTCATCATGAAAATTACGTCACTACTGCAGATATCAACTCCACTACGAGTTCAGGCCGGTAGTCATATACGTACTTCGATTACTATCCCTGGGTCGCAATTAGACTCAGTCTTGTTTAGGAGGTTACAGATAACCTCGACTGTGTCCAAGATTCGGATTGTAATAGTAAAACCAAATTTTGTTTCTCCATTGATTAACAATCATTTTAGTTTCGTCTATTATGACATATTATCAACGCGAGACAATAAATCAACATGGCTGTCCTTCTACCAAGCTCCGTTTCATCTCACAAACCAAATCAAAAACTCTATTTTGAGCGCAACCGTGGCAGTTGTCACGTAGATCCAACACCCCGAAATCTGATCCAAAATCTAATGCTACGGTGGTCACTAATTAAGACGTAATCAAGGGCCCAGTGAGCAGGATAATCATTAACATAAACTTTGCGATCATACCAAGGATCGTACAGATGTTATATCCCATGCTGATGAACATTTTACCTGCCTTCTCTCTCTGTATGTGAAAAATTGTTGTCCAGATAGTACATTTGACCTATATTAACATAATTACTTGCGAATGAATAGCTGAAGAGAAAACTTCGTCCCAAGTATCTTCTGAATGACTTGTGTGAATTTCTTCAAGATAGGGATGTTCAGCGTAAGACACTCTTATTGGATCACATCAGGAGAAAAACTGTTTGCTTACACAGTCAGTGCTTAGAAAACGTATAGCGTTGAGGGATAGCAAACAGCTAATTCCCGTGAACTGTCTCTGTGAAACTCAGGAAATATTTCTCAGCTTGCGATAGGTATCATCATTAGCTCACGTATTTCAAGCATATTCTCCGAGAAATATTTTATTTATTCACGCAATGTGCCAACGTCTTTTTATACCTAACAGAGCATAAAACTTTACGGTAATTGACTGGATAGCACATATTTTCACTAATTAAAACCGGAAATTTTAGCAGCATACTGTCTGTTCTGGAGTACCATAGACGTTTATAAGCACCATAGTAGTCATGACTTGTCCAATAGGTCTCACTTCAGATGGTCCTTTTGAAATTCGCAACAAACCGAAAAATTATTTCCCATTCGAAACCGGGGGTTGTACAAGTAACTGGAATAAGGCACGGAACAACCGATTAGTGAAATGTTCTCCGAAACCACTCATAGCAAGCATGCAAACAAACAAAGGCTAAATACGAATACCCTCATTTTTTCAACTCGAAACCGCTTTCGACGGAGAATTTAGGCCCGAAAATCAAGTAGCATGCATTGAATATGATCCAAAACAGATCGCGTGAGACAAGTACGCCCTATTCAGCTTTCAAATTAGCAGACAAAGAATTCTTGCACCTACCGATTACCTGTTAGTTCACCAGGATAGGGACAAACACGACTTTCCAGCTTAATGAATATTAAGCGTCTGAAGCTGGCACGAGAATCATATTTCCCCAGAATGAAATGAGAAGATGACATTTTGTGACAGTTTTCGAGGGTAATTGGATTAGTTTACTCATGTCATAATCATGCTTTATAAGAAAATCAGAAATGCATAAAGATTTTAAATAACAAGTAAATGACAGATAACAAAGTGCAGATCTTCAGTCTCTATCTCTCTAGTGAGTTAATTCATGATAAACTACCACGTCTAATATGATAGTTTTGATCTATATTTCTAAGATGTAGTATCATACAGTAGGCAGAATAATGAAGACAATAAAAAACCGACATCTTCATGACAGACCTACACTGATAACGGAGAATCCTGAAGTTTTGAACCGATGTACTGAATTGTGAATTCGTAAACGACCAGTTGAAGGTCACGATATGCATCATTTATTCATGCGCGGTATGAAGCAGAGAAAATCTCTGCATTTTAAAATTTGGCCTTCGTGCTGATTGTGCTCTATCAAAAGAAAGCCACTGTTCAGTGGTAACAACAACCCATGTTTGCTAATCGGGTAATGCGTTCCGAAATCTAAATATCCTGGTTTGCACTCGAAGAGTGCAAAGTCCAGAAGTATGGTAGGGAATCATCAGCATTGCAAACCCATAGAGCCTCCACTGGGAATCGAACCTGAGTTGGACGATTGGCAGTCGGACATATAACCACCAAGCTATCTGCATTGGCTGGCAGTTGTTTGTAGAACATAAACACTGGATGATACGACGTCCTTTATTCACAGGCTCTTGTAAGATAGCGATTCTTTGCTCACCTAGAGATCGACTCTTCTGACGGACGACTTCTTTGTAGGGGCTTAAATCCAAAGTAAGCATTCCTTTACAAACAAATAAGGTCAGGGACCACGCTGCGTTATTTAGCGTTATGCCCAATAAACCGTTGGGAACCAGCCTGGTTATTGGGTGTTTTATTCACAGTCGTTGACTCGGTGTTCGAGTCCCATTGGGGGCCCGGCTCATGCTCACCGCAGATGATTCTTAACGACGATAAAACAGTAGTACAGTGATTCCGTGGTTATCACTGGTTTGAACGTTCACACTACATGATAAATCATATTGCATACATGTTTATTTGCGAGGTTTTCATGTTTCAATGATGGGATGTCACGACATGCGTGGTCGCTTTATCTTTTTATGCTGATACAAAGTAGGATGAATTTAAGAGAGTCAGCCTAGTGAACCGTATGGTTCACACTTGCGATTCATAGTCTGGCGCATGTTTATTTTACCGCGAATGGTCGGTTCCGAAACAATCCAGACCAAACTGCCCTACTTTCGTGTCGCGACATTTCAGTGGTAACAAGAACACTGGTACTGCCAATGGGGGTTGTTTCACGGAGAAAACAGTGCTTACTTATTGCGATGCGCTTTCGATGCAAGTAACCTCCAAAATAAGCGTATACACTAATGAAAAAGTAACACCATCTTTTCACACGTGAAAACAGTGATTCGTACACGTTTTCTATGGAGGAAATTAATTGATGGCGTGAACGAATTCGTTTGAGATGAGATGTGGCAAAATATGGACATACTCCTACTCGGAAAGAATCCTCATACCTTGGAATCAATTAGAGTTCTTACCAGTGGAAAGTAACTGCACTCTGGAATGGCACTGAAAAGAGAGGACAATAATTCGTCTGCCGGTTCTGGAATAGATAGTTACCCACTAGCTTCGTTTTTCCCTAGCGGGCGCAGCTCTCCTGTGTCTCCAGTATGCGACCGCTTTACGAGACACTCGTTGGAAACTAAAAGAGTACAGAATCGCGTTTTGTTTTCTCTTCCGCATTCATTTTCTATTTGGCTGTACATTTAAATCAAAACGAGTAAAATATGTTCACGATCAGGATTTTCCTTCCCAACCAAAAACAGCTGAGGTGACAGCCTGGTGCTTCCTGTCTAATACATTTTATGAAAGTCTGATATTGTCTACAGTGAAGTCCGAATTTTAGGATTGTTATTCCACCGAGGTGGAGACAGTCAATCAGTCCCGTACATAATGGAAATAGATACGGTTCTGATATACCACTTTTTAACCTGTACATCTTTCAGGTAAATGAAAAACTCTCCAGGACATTTTGGTACTTTCAAATACGTCGGTATATTTTCTTCAATATCGATGCGCAACTTTTCACGGAACGTCTCTCATCCTAACCAATTTGACAGGTTTTCTTTCGCTTGTTACTATGCTCCACCATTAGCAAAAAATGGATCATAATTCGTTGCCATTGGTCTACGGTTAGCACGGACTCACCGTAAAAATTGAGAATTCTCTGCCTCGAGTAGGATAAATGGGCAACCTGTTTTTTCATCAAACAGTTTCTCTTGATCAGTTCGCCATTTAAAATGCATGAAAGCATTACACCACAGTGTTACCCCGAATTGTTAGATATCATCTGTACAGTCCATCCACCGTTACCCTTCTAGGACACGAACACAGCGGAAACGAGTGATTTTTGTCGTGTGAATAAACATGGGCAAGCACTCAGAAGGCGTGAACTCTACATTACCAAGAACTTTCTGTCCAATATGGCTAAGGTGGTTGGGCACGCCATGCTGGTGCAATGCTAGAAGAGAGACTGATTTTAAGAGGGAGAAAAACTCAGGAAAAGAATAAAGATGGGAATACAGCAGTTCAACAAATGTTCCGAGATATGTAGACAGAATAGATTCTTGCTTATGGACAAGATTCACAACGATAAAACAGTGACGGAGGAGGGACAACATCTGATACACTGACTGCAGATAAAGAGGACGGAAATGGGCCATTCGAAAGTGGGAGTAGGGCACAAATCAGATGTTAGAGCTAGATTGTTACTAATACAAATAAGGCGGCATCGAACCTGATCTGGTAAGGGGAAGAAAAAAGAATGACCCAGCCCCAAATGTGACCGAGACTTAGGAACATTCGAGCGGGGCATTGAAGTTTGGACGAAGTAAGGAAACACCCATGCGAAAGTAGAACTGTTTCCCTTAGTACAGTTGGTGTGGTATCATCGATTCCATGTGAGTATGGGGTGTACAGTAAAACTGTTATCAAGAAACAATGTTATTTGTAACAGAAAAGAGAAAATTCTTTCTTGACTGGCATGAGAGTTTACGGTAGGGAAAATTTGAGTTAAGAACTATCCGAAGGTTAAAAGTGTTGTGAACATTCTAGCTTTTTCCATTCGTTTTATTAGGGTATGTGCCACATTCATTTAAAAGGAGTAAAAAGCATCGATTTTTCAAGGGTGAAAAAGACGATTTTTGGATGAGCACGAAACTAGGTTGTTGGTGTTAACCGAAATTTTTGCCTGCCGGCTAAAAGCTGCAGCGACGCTACGCGGCGGCAGTCAAATCTGACTTACTGCTGAGGATAACAAGACGATAAAGTGAGCTCTGGAATTATTCTGGTGAGTGGCATTTTGCGGGTTTGGAAGTGTGTAGGTGTGAGCAAAAATATACCTTAGATGATGAATTTTGTTACTTTTACAGGGTACAGTTTGAAGAACACAGGAAAAAGGGTCACACTAGTGGTAGTTTAGGGGGTAATTCCAAAAACCAAACCGGTCAGCGGATGCCTTCGGTCAGAAAGTTCTATAAGAGAGTATAGTTCAAATCAAAGGGAGTTGTGGCGAGAAAAATTCCCAAAAATGTAATTCAACAAGACAGATTGAAAACAAAAGAACTAAACCAAAAGAAGGAAGGAGTCACAGCTTACCGAGCGATCGATGGTTAGCTGGCCCCTTTTCTGCGATCAAAACGGTGGGGGGGTGACTGAGAACGCGATCGAAAATGTCCGATTCTCTGTCTATATTTTTGTTGTGCTTGCACAAGATGCTTGAACCAACTGATGCTGCAACGGAATTTGGAATTTCATAAAAATTATGATTTTTTCAGACCAGATTGGGTTTCCATTAGTTCCCCGCCTTTGAAATAGTGGATGTACGACAAACAAAGAACAGTCAGTACCGTTGAGTAGAAAATGGAGAAGATAAATTTGGTGGTACTCAGGAAGGAAACATTTTTACCAGACCAATTTTAAATAAACAATCAAAAAACCAAGACTAGGAATATGAGCTTCTTAGCCCAATCTCGGACACAAATAAAAGTAACGGCTTTTTAAAAGAAAGTGAGTATGTGAATTATCATAGGGATTCGAGGCTAACGGTGTTCAGGGAGAAAGACAAATTTGTGGTTCGGCTAAAACAGTGCAAGTAACGACGGGGAAAGTTCTAAAGTGTGGTGCATAGGATCGGTGTTTCGTTCTCAACCAGAAATGTTTGCGAATACCATCTGAGAGTCGGTGACTTGAAATGATTTCAATTCTATCACGTGGTGCATGTTCAGGATGAGGGTAAATGGAACAACCATGACCTTTGGGATTAGAGAGACAGATCATATAATGCCCCAACGGATTAGAAGTAGCATGCGTTACGGTTATTCTAGGCACTTCCGTCCTTAATGAAGAGCTTCAGGTCAACACTGCAAGGATCCAGCCTTCGTTGGATTTGAAAGAAAACAATGCGCCACTTACACAGCTGGATTGAATCAACTTTCTCTCAGTAAACACCTAAGGCACACACTGTCATTTCAGAAATGAACTCAACTACCCTCTTCTGCTTAGCAGGCTTTTAGCCACGGGGGATTCGTGATAAAATCACACTGCTTAGACAAAAACATGAATCTATGTTAAATGGAATTCACATTTATGACTAATTCACTTCAAAAGTTAATGAAATATTTCCCGCTTTCTACTCCTCCTAAACTCATAATTGTGACCAGCTTGGATAAGACTGGAAATGTGTTGTATTTCCAAGTATCGGCAACAACGGGTACCACTGCAGAAGAGGTTGCGCAGGCGCTAAGTAAGTTCTCTATTTTACCTTCATTCAAGTAGAGTGGAGTTGAATGTGATCACTTAAAAAGCGTGATTCTTTTTCGTGATGCTCTATCACAATACTGTCAACTGAGAGAACGTAGCTCAAGCTGTGCATCTGTAAGTTGCTTGAACCAGTAGTTCTCAATATCTGAGGCAGGCCATTATTATCTACCCATGGATTCGTAGTAGTTATTTGTAGTCAAAGAAATTGCCCTTTATTTCTGGAAAGTCATGATGAAAAGGATAGTTAGTTGATTCCACGAGACTAATGGGTATGAGATGACAAACTCATCATTCTACGTGAGAGCCGATATCTGACAATCCGGTGCGATTGTATACAACTTCTTTAATTTTGTCAGCTTTTGTCCATTATTATCATTTTGTTTTTCTAGTGCAAATAATACCAATTTTTTAAAGTGGTAAACTTAATTTTGTGAGGCGCGAATAGGTCACATTAAAACGATATCTCTCTGCTCCTTTTTACCTTCATTTTCCTTACCCTAACACGTGAGCTTTCTTTATCTAACTTCGGAAAAAGTTTATTAGCATATGAGCGTTTTTTTACCTAACGTCGAAAAAAATTCATGTTAAAATCGGTTTCCTCCTTTTGTAATAAATGATCTTCATTTTGAAAAGGAAATCGAACAAATCGCATTAGGACAAATATTTAAACTAAATTTAGAGCATCCTGACTACCGAAGCCTTGGCTATCTTTTGTCCACGAAATACACAGCCTTTGTGCATCAGTTATTCAGTTTTTGAGTTGAATGGAAAAATTAAAATTCGCAATCCAAAGTTGATATCCATGATAGGTTAATTTTTGGACATGTCATAATTACGCGTGGTGGTATGTGAAGGCTAATCCGTGAGAAGATACAGAACTTTAGAACACCTAAAATGCCATTTTATGCGGAAAATTTAGTCTTTCTTTTATTCGTTCTAACCAATTAATGGAACAACCTTTGGTTGTCACCCTCCTGATTTTACACTTGCAAAATTTGGAGCCAGTAAATAAAGCAGTAGTTTGACGAATGTTTCATCAACTTACCGCATTTTTTTCAGGAGACGGAAAGGGCAACTTTGAAGGCTTTTTTGTGGAACAGGTTGGATTCGGAAGAGGGGTAAGTGATTTGGTTCACCCGTGGGTGGCTTGGTTGCTTCCCATAAACTGTACAGTGAGATGAAAATAAACGATTTACAATTACACTACTCAAACAATTATCAGTAACTCCAACGTAACTTCATTTGATTCAGAATAAAAACCGCAAAAACACCATTGATCGATCAACCGCATTTCATTGGCCGTATGGCGAATAAAATAGACAAAATAAACTGAATTTGGGAGAAATTCGGCACTGTAGTTCGTACCCTCAATACTTCAAACCGGTCTCGCTCACATTCCCCTCCTCCGCACTAATGTCATGGCAGCACCTTATGTTACAGCAGATAACTTTTACAGAAACCCCCAGTGCTCCCAAAACGGGATGGGTTCTTTGGATAAATTATTCCTACCGTTAGTCTTATAATTAACTTACATAAATGTTCACTTTTTTGTGAATGATTATAATTATACCTGAACACTATCGTCCTTATTATTACTAACTACCATTATAAGTTTATACCACTTGCAATAGCTCACAGTCAGATGATGTCAAAGCAAGTCATCCCAGTCCAGCCCGTTTCTCTCGGGGTAACTAATCCTAAGTAATATCAGTCCTATCGACTTAGGTATTTTAAACATTGGCCGAAAATCTGCTTGAATTATCTCCATTTAGTGCACAAACAGTCTCACCTTCGTCAAAGCATTTCTACTGAAAACACTTACTTGATAAATGATCTCTGAATGTATAAACACTTTCTGATCAAAAAAGTTCCTAAACCTCCCCTTCCAGTGTCATACATTAGCAGAGTTATGGGGTGCATGACCATTCTCCTTCTCCTAATGAAGAGTTTTTTAAAGGTGAACAGGGGTTGTAAAGTACCTGAGTTCCTACACAGAAATAAAGTTGTGAAGTGTAAATGATGCAAAGCGACTTAAATCCAACGCCCATCAGGCATGATCAAAACCAAGATCATTTTCTTTCTGCAAGAGAGTATGGGATGACACATGGACGATGGACGGCCTAGTCTCTTTAGCATGCAGCACACCATTATCAGTCCAGAATGGGGGGGGGGCAGGATTGGAGTCAGTGATGCATATCAACGGTTTGGTCGGTAGACACCACGTCAGTGTATGTCCGGAATCCAGGTCACATTTTCGGTCAACGGAATCGTGAGCTGTAGGACAGTGGATCGATGGTGCGGATCGATTGAAACGAGGAAGAATTGCCATCAAAAGGTGGTTGACCGTTCAGTCAACCGGCTAGAATAGACGTTACCTAAGACCAGTTTTAACCAATTAGTTTGTGGGGTAATGATTGGTGAGACTGACTCTTCATCCCGTATAAACTAAATGTTCTGAGATAATAAACTTGGATAGTTCAAAAGCAGAAGAGTCTTCATAATAAATCGAGTCAATAAATCAATCTGCACGGCAGTTAAATGGAGAAGGACAGCATTCCAGCCACTGAAGAAGAACAATGATTCTTCCATACTCCCGACTTGTTCAGACATTTTGGTCATTTAGCGGGATATTGCAATCATCTCAGGTCACCCATGCTATTCAAATCCGTTCGTTCAGATAGCTTACCTAAAAACTGGCCTGGTACGCATTAGCATCCTGACATCTAGCTTTCCGCCATGAATTATCCTGTTTGTGAAATGTTACGTAACAATGCAAATACGAAAACCTTTCATCCGGTTTGATTATCGGCGTCAGTACTGGGACTGAACTGACATATTTTGTTCCAATGTCTTCAAACTTTTTAAGTTTGCAATCGAAGTAACCAAGGTAATGTGAGAATTCAATTAGGAGTCAGCGCTCGACTTTGTATGCTTTGCGTGTGTATTTGTGTATTTTCTAACAACCCCCTTGATGACGTACCCTTATATATGGTTCCCAAGAATTATTTTGGAAAAATTCAGCAGTAGTAGTAGTAGCACGTAATGTGTTTTGTGAATAGACATTTTGAGCTCATCTCTCCTGCAATTTTCTGTGATGTCCATAGACGACCCGGTTTCATTAGCATACATCCCAATATCACCTGTTCAGAATCGATAAAAAGCCATAGCCAGCAAAGCGGATCGATGGCTCAGTTGGTTCTTGAAAATACTGAATGAAATCAACTAATCATATACCAACCGTTGTTTTAACCCGAAGGGACAAATTCAGTCAATCCGGCTGGTTAATAAAACAGTCAGTCAGAAGACACCGTTATGGACAACCTTTTGAACCAATGCGCTCTGTGTATTATTTTGGCTATGGTCATCTGACATTCTATAAAATATGTCTCTTTCGTGTTATTAAAAAAAGATGGTTAGAAAGCAAATAGATTTTCCCGCTTAGAGCAACCGGGTGACCACAAAACAGAGTTTATATTCAGCACACTTGGCTTTTGTCAATTTTCCAAATATAATTTCCTTGGTACATTGGCTTTCCTTAGAATTTCTACCTGAATTCTTACTAAAACTTAAAATTCTTTGTTTGTACAGTCCATTCAACTGAGTAGTACATTGAGTACATCACCAAGGTAGTTCAAACTAACCGACCTCTGGCAATTAATCCGAGTGCCATCCCGGATGCCGGTGTTCACCAATATGCCACCAACGATGTGGATCAACAACATAATCCAGCTAGTCCAGACTGTTCCAGCTAAGCAGTTCCTCGGCTAGCTTTTACAAACTTTATTGAAGACTTTGAGACATTCATAACCTAACCACTTAATCTTGCTTTCACACCAACAATGCAAAATGCTTCATATAGCATATAGGCTTTTTACATCAATTTTATTTTCCCCGTGAGGACCTACGAGGCTAAATACCATGTCAACAGACTGCATCTAATAAAAATTTTGAAGAGATTTTTAAATCCAATGTTTCCCATGCACTTGTATTTGTATCCGATCAGACTCCTGCTTGGACAGACGTCCGCATTTCAGTCAAAGAAAATTTGCACTTGACACCTCATTAAATCAGTGGTATTAAGAAAGACGACTACATTTCGAAATCACCAAAATATTCTGCTCATACTCGTGCCCGGTTTGTGAGGATTCGGGCCAGATATGGAACTGTAGAGTTTCTGTAGATGTTATTGCGAGAGAGTACGGATCGAAAGGAGGAACGTGCAAAAGCGAGAGAGTTACATTTGGATAGATCACTGTGTAAGGGATGAGTGTTGTCTGCGAGAATTTTGCAAGCTAAATTTTCACGTCCGACCAGGTGTAGTTCGTACAGCTTAGCAGATGGTTCAGTTAAGGGTATGAAAAATACGCGACTAACAATAGATAGACCTCGACAAAGAATTTGAAAATTTTTCTTCAGTAGACCAGAAAAAATAACGGGGCAAAAGTGGGCGAGAAAAAGAAGAACATTTATAAAAGAAAAGGTAAACAGCACTTTGTTTATTATTAAAACTTCTAAGCTTCTGGGATTGATAAGACAGCCCGTTCAGTTGCTTTACACAGTTTGGAATGTGAGACGATCCTTTCGAGTCTGCATCTATAGCGATCCCCAAGTACTAAACAGAATCCACTCTAGCTTAGGGTCCTGAGAACTTGACACTGAACACATGGGTAAGCCGACCGAGAACGGGTAAATATGCTTCCAAAGCATTAGGGAAAATTTAAAGTTAAGCCCCATTGAACAGAGAAATCATAAATAAGGGACGGATTACTGAAAATGTCATTGAAGTCCGGGGTTACAGAAATAGCTCGACAAAGGTCTACATCGTCAGTATATTTAAATAAATGTGCAGGAAAACTGGATGAAAGATCATTAATAAAGGTGGAAAAAATAGGGGGAAATCACAACTCCCTGAAGCATTCCTATTCCTTTCACCACAGGTCTGGATGTTTTAGAACCTAGTCGTGTTCAGTGAGTTCTGTTGCTGAAACAATCAGACAGCCAAGCTAACAAAGATGTGGGAAATCCGAAAGCTTCCAGTTTACAGCGAAGAAGGAACCACGGAATAGAATCAAAAGTGGATGAATAGTCAAGAAAAAAGCATCTTACAGATTTCGCCGACCCATCCAGGGATTTGGTTTTGGGTGTAGGCACAATAGCGGCCGACCTCCAGCAGTCGGGGATAGAAAATGAGCGCAAAGATTCGTTTAAGAGAGAAGTAAATATATCGGTCAGAGCAACAGTACGACGTCGCAAAAGTGATGACGATAGGCCATTGGGACCAATACCTGAGGTTATTTTGGAAGTATGAAGAAGCTTAGACACTTCTTTTGTAGAAAAAGGGATTATGTGCACACCGTCTTCTAGAATGAATGAAATCAGAGAGTCATTTGATGGATGGATTTAATGCACTGTTGATACTGTCAACGTCCGCAGCAAATTTCACTTGTTTCCTTTTCTTTCCACACAGCAACCTAATGCTTTGTCACATTCGGTTACCGTTGTGGCTGCATAGGATTTGACCGGTATGAAGCGAGTCAGTGCGTTTAATTTCTTCTTCTTTTTTATCAAAGAGAGATGTATCATACTTAAAGGTCATCTCAGTCTTTGTAGAAATATTCACTCCGTCTTCTTAGGGATTTCAGTGTCACAGAAGTGACACTGCCGTAACAGAGGAGAAGGATTTCTTAGAGGCAGCATAAGTCGAAAATCAAATCGATCAGCGCTACGAAAAGTTTAACATTGCTACTAAGCGTCCTTTCAAAATAAAGCCAGGGAGATGCGTAAGAAGGAGATTTCTGTAGTAGCAGATGGAAAATTTCGGAGACGGATTTTTATCTGACAGGTTTGCCTGAAAGAGTGGAATGCAGCCCGAGAGTATAGCTTAGGCCTCAACAGAAGCAGACAACGGTCACTGGTTGAGACAGGTGCACACAGCTTTGGGGTGAATAATTCAGGATGATTGGTGATAATCCTGTCTTAAACAGAGTTGCCTCTTGTTGGGGAAACACGGAGACCGATTAGATGAAAAGCAGTGAGAGATTGAGTGGAAGCATGATTAAAATCGCCTACTATGATGTACAATAGGTGATCTAAGAAAGAATCAGGGAAAGGTGTTAGAGTCGTGGAAAGACCAAATGGCGTTGTGTGCAAAACGGTGCTGCATAAAGGTTTGAAATGATGGCACTGCTATAAAGACAAAATTCAGGATGGCTTTGCATAAACGAACAATCAATACCGTTCATCGAATATGAACAAACGACCTCAGATGTGCACACCTCAGATGAAGTTGACATACGTGAACACCCCATCTCTGGTTTTCTTACCGGTGGAAGTCCTTTCTTGTCGGAACAGTCTGAAGCCATCTAGTGACACGAGTGATTCAGCAATATGTGGGTTTAGCCACGATTCTTGTACGAAAACCACACACGTATGAACTTGAAAGCGAAAACGAAGAGCAGTTGTTAGATCCGACATATCCGCAAACAGAGTACGTATGTCGGTGCTGAACAAAGACGGGACGGACATCTTTGTTGGATGGGAGCATTGAATGCCAGCCTACCAGCCATCTAGAATGCGCTTTTGAAGTCCGAAGAGAATTCCTCGATATAAATGATCGGTTAAACCAGATAGAGCGAATAATCCCATATTCTGTTTGAGTAGAAGAATCTCCCATCGGGTATAGCGGCTAGATCATAGCGAGTAAATTCTTTCAGTTCGATGAGTTGGTGGCTAACATGAAAAAGAAGCGCAGCCAATCAAAGACACTAAGCTGTTCCCTGTTTAACCATGTCTACTTTTATGGTGTTTTTAAGTGTTTTTCTCGCTGTGGATAGTTTCTACAGTCCCTGAACTTTACTTTTTAGAGACCTAATTGGTGGCTTGTTTATCAGTCTTTTTACATCAGAGGTTACAACTAACCAAAGAGTTCTGGCTTGTCGTCGATGTACTTTGGATCAAATCTCTCCTTCCTTAGTCTATACGCAACTGTTTCTTCTATTTTTGTTTTACCCTGCTTTACTGTGTTGAAGCAAGCCTAATACAATAATAATAATAATAGTACTAACTTATCTGACGATACTACTTCATGCACCAGTAGAATGATTCGTTCTCCAGCTTGAATGGTGCTGTCGCAAAATGCCTGTTGAACCTGTTACTGAGAAATTTACGCCTATTAGAACAAAACTCACTATAATTCAGCACAAATATTTGTAATGCAGCTCTTATTTCAAATATTAGAAGTAACTTCATGTATAATTCACAACTAACCCCCATAATTCATGCCCGTTTCTCACAGACACCACTCCAAATTGCAGTGGAGGAAGTCAAGCCACCTAAAAAATACGCGGTCACTTTGGTGATCTGCTTGTCAATTTTATCGTTTGTGTTTATTCTTCTCCTGGCCTACTGCATTCAACTGTGTCATCGTAAGTTTCAAAGCCGGCGAAAAAGTAGCTGCACACAAAAGGACGCGCTGATTGAGGTGGAGAGACAGTCAAGCAAGCCCCGTCGATTTCCTGCATTGCTAAAGAACATCCATCAGGCCTTTGAACAGAACTTGCATCCAGAAAAAATAAAGGAACAAAGGTCTACCAGCCACCCGGTTACTAGCTGTTATCAACCGCCAACAGAAAAAACCTTCAGTCAGCCGTCATTCAATCCATCTGACGTAAGTTGCCTAATATTATTTTTTGCGGAGTTCTGGTTATTTCGGTCACAGAGTACTTCACCCAGTTGATATTCATCTTATTGCAAAAGTTAAATCTACGCCAAACGACTGATACATCGGCTGTTTTCCTGGTTAACGGTCGCACCACTGCATCGTTTCGGCTGCCGGTTCATGCCTGCCTGGTCGGATATTTATTTACTGCACTGATGTGCTAATTGTTTGTTTGATAAATCGAATAGCTACCTCATTAGTTGATTGACTGATTTTATGAATAATTGACTCGTTGAAAGATAGATAGATAGATAGGTTGATTGGATGACTGACTGATTGCTTGATTTACGACACAATAGATCGATTGTTTATGTACTTGATCAATTAGTCGACCTGTGCGTTTTTTTCTTCCGTGGTAGACCTCTGAATTCAGTGGAGTTGAATGACATATGTGAGACCACTTTGTTGTCATACTCGATTTCGCTGAATTGCGTATACATTGTTTCATCCTTAGTTGGACGGTTGGAGTGAATCCAACCCCAGAGTGACATAGCCATTTTCTGAGTCATTTGTAGATGATATTTACATGAATGAACTGTACTGATTCGATTGGCTTCGCACGCGATTCTGTGCATTACAGCCTCATTTCCAGCATCGAACCAATCAGATGAAGCCGGACCGTAACTGTCAGATCGTGTAGATACAGCGAAGTCGTCCTGTGATCGGTCAGCATGTTATCACCCATTAAGTGTATGCCTTCTTTGTGTATAAACGAGTGGGCACCAACTAAATGTAACAGAATATATTCCTGCTGTTCTTGTCTGGTCTGTTCTTTCTCCCAGTGCACGTAGTCCGGGTCCAGGTTATTTCATTACATACGACTGGCCGGTTAGATACGATTCTCACATAGAAGGTTCATCGTTTTTAACCCTGATGTGGATTGTAATAAAGTATGTCGAGATCACAGAATATTCATTTCTTTCCGTTCAAGATAAACGCGAAGCATTTCATTCACACTCATCTATCTTACTATTTTCAAAATATTATCAAAACGCTTGTGCTCCAGTTTTAGACATCCTAATTATTCTCCAACACTGCCGTTATTCCACTCCCAAATATTGCTCACGTGTAGTATCGTCATAGCAAGGAGACTATTGCAACTGATGTGTCAACTGTGTCGGAAACGAAGCGAAAAAGCCCAGTGGAACATAAGGACTCGTTGACATCACAGGGAAGCAGCAGTCAATCGTGGTGAGGGTTTTCGTGCTGTTTTTCTTCTTCTCGAACTCGCACTGTCTATTGTATACCGTTATTTCAACCTTATTTCTCTGAAGCTGGTTCATTCAGTACGGAATATAGTTAGTCGTGAGAAAATTAGTTGGCTGATCATTAATGAGGAGGTAATTGAACTTTTATTGTCGCGTTGTTTGATCCACCTGGGAGAGAGTCTACAAGTCATAAGTTGATCGACCTCTAAGATTATGAGCAGAATGTGCTCGTGTGAGCACAGTTAAGCCTTTATTAGTGTGGTCAGTTGAGCCCTGTTGGATCACACGAGCAGACGGGCTATTACCGCCCACTGCTACTCATCTTGGATGTTTGTAAAGTTTCCATTGGCTCAGGCGGTTCATCTTTCTGTAATAATCGTAATGAACTGAAGTGATAGTCCGTATAGACATTGCCCCAACACAGAACTATGCGAACGGAAGCAGCAAGAAGACCATGGCCGCGAAACAGTACGTTAGTTGTATTGCAGAGTGGGTTTGTATAAATATGTTTAATTAGAGAATATAATTGATAGACTCAAAGATGGCCAATCACAGGGAGCTTTTGTCGGAATTGTCCGCGATGATCCTGATTGGTTGAGGCTCGTCCGTGTACGTGGTTACGAAGCTGTACCTGGCCGTATCACGAGTGACAGCTGCTGAATCACCACACTTTCACACTGTTTTATTTCTGAACTCTGAGGTGAACTCGGGTAGTTTCATTGGGGAATTTAAAAACGCAACCCTAAAGAAATTTGACACGAGAAATTTGTTCAACACACTTTTCGCATGAATACAGCACAAGATCCGATACGTTATCGCAGAGAACAGGCAAACGTGCCCCCGGGACTTCGATTTTTAACCACTCAAGTTCACATCTACTCAGATTTGGTAACAGTTCAAGTGACAAATGAGCTCTGTCCACCACCAAAGTTGATTAGTTGTTTCGTGACTCGATCTAGCTTCACATGCAACAGTCAGCGAGCCAGATCATGTGGGAGAAGAAAAAAGCCTTGCTCATGCGTTCCACTAGTGCCTCCGGTCAGCGGTCAGTTGGGTGGCTTTGATTAGAACCAGGACGTCGAATATTGCCGATACGTCCTGTCTCGCAGTTAGGTACTGTCCCATAGATCAGCCAATCTAACTACACGTCTCTGGTTCCATCCGCTACCATAGTAAGTAACTGGTAGGGATGAAGCATTCCTGCTTGGCATTTTCGTTGATTACCGAGCGATCTCCATCTGACCACTGGTCAGCTGATCTGATTATTTTATCAAACTTTAGCAATGTTAAGCATATAAAAGATTTTAGGAGACTTAAGCCTACTTCAGTTCTGGTTTTGAATCTACAAAGTTACAGATCTACAAAAGGAGGTCAATGAAGCGTCATCCTGACTTGATATCTTCATCGATGAAAGCAGTCCATTTGTTCTAAATACTATAACTCTTTAGTCTGATGAACCACGTGATCATGTTTCTTGATTATCACCTACGTGTTTCTAATGCATATAAACCAGACAAAAGCATATAATAGGATAGCAAAAGATTTGAAACAGTTATATGATGATGAACTTGAAAAATCTCCGTCTTTCGGGCAAAAAATGGAGCAGACTGTTAGAAAATTTGACACTTTTTACCTGATTTTTGTGTGCCAATGACCGATTTGAGCAAAAATACATCCTTGCTTAAATTTCTTGGGGGTTTGGCGACATGGTGATCGTACTGTGTATTTTTGTGCTATTCGTTATCTTTCAGTTTCTAATGTTACACACTTGAGCTAATGGTGGCACACAGAAGGAACTTCTGTCACATCGCTTTTCTCCTGCTTTTCTCAAGTCTGTCAATCGATTTACTTGGTGTAACGTTTCTGATCCCTTTCGTATTCTCCCCATTAGTATACTCGATTCGTAAATTATGGTGAGACAGTTCATGATTTTACAGAATTGTTTTTCTGTAAAATATTGTAGTTATTAATTAGTTATTGGGTTTATCAAGGACGCCAGTTCTAAGAAATTGTTGTATCTTACCGATTTTTTCCGATGCTTGCGCCTTGACACGAAACTATACCTGAGTAAAATCAATCACTTGGTGAATACCGCACTGTTTTTCGATTCGTTGCCAATGTAACACTGACCACGCTTAACCCGAAAGACCCGATTTGTTATTTTGGTGGTAATCAGATTACACTAGGAATCAGTTTACAATGACACAGAAGGTTCTTTCGTTGGGTTTAAACAAAACTGGCTGAAATCTGTGTGTTTTAAAGAGACAAGAATGGTTTTGTACGCAAGGTCGATGATTTCGTGGATTTTCTCGTCTGTAGTACCAGAAACTTAGTCATCGCTCATCATAAACCTAACTCCAGAAGGTGAATCGGTATGCATGAAAATCACCGAGCGCGCACGTGACCGCAATATTGCTGCTGACAGACAGGCACAAACGTGCACACGTGTACGCGTATGTTCAACGACATGCAGTGATTTACTTGAGCGTGGCCCAGACAGACAGAAATACACACATCAATGTAAGCACGAGCAAGCTGATGCGTTGTTGCCCTCAAAAGCACGAATATCGATCAGTATGTGAGGGTCACAAATCAGATGAGCAAATCAACGGTAACTAGGTCTGTCCGTCTGCATACACCAATGAAAGGACAACCAAAATAAGTCTTCTCTCTCGATTCGAGGGCACACGTACGTGCGCTCAAGCTACAGCTAGAAACTCGCATCACGCACCATGCGTCATTACGTTAATGTTTGTGTGTGATTTTCCCAAACAGTAGAATAGGGGGAGGGCGACAAGTCCGAACAACAATGGAAGCTGCCAGACTGATCTCTCCGGTCGCAGTATCATCAGCGTCATCAACACCGGTGTTATCCGCGAAAAACAGGAGAATTCCGACAGCCGGCCCACAACTGTTGGAATCATGTAGTACAATGTGGGTTGTACGTCGAACGGCTAAGCCTGAAGGAGTGCCTGAAGGGCAATGCATCACTAGCATGGACGAAAGTAATTCAGCTACAGTGAAAACTCGATCACCACATCAAGTGCCCCGTGCCACACTCAGGTTTACCGATGTATTCATGCTGCATGGGTAAGTCACTCTCTGCGTGACCTGTGGTCCCCCGGATAGCCGGGAAATGTGACCTCGATTAAGCAGCCTAGCCATGGGGTAGCCGATGTGCGCGTTTTACGGTTGCTGGAATGTCATGGAACCCTCTCCTTGTTGTCTTTTTTTTATTTATATTGTGACTTCACTGATGGTACTGGGCTTTCAAAGGCAAATGCCTGAGGTGTGCAGACTTTTGCTACACGCAGTGTCCGTAGCGCACCAGACCTAAAATGCATATAAGAAAGCTTTTAGAGCATGTCGAAAGAGGTTGCAACGCTCTTCATTTTACCACGGGTATGCAACCATAGTGAATAACATCTGGGGTAAAGCAAACGAATTTCGAGTCCTTTTTACCTCATACGGATTCACATTCTACCTGAAATATCACGTTATTTTGAAATGCGGTTCCAGTTGATCCATATGTCGAAATTTGCTCAGCCCAGAGGGCTCTTGACCACACACTCTTTGCTACCGTGTTATGCATTATTATTTTGCCGAATAAATTAGTGTTTGAGTTTCACATCCAGTTAATACCAGTTACCTCTGTTTGACATTGCTCTCTTCGTTTGACCGGCGTCAAAAGTGGTTAGTCGTCCACCCTTTTTGATTGAGGTTTTCGTGACTGGTTGGGCTATCCACTTAGTGAGCAAATTGACGATTGTCTCGATTCCTCTTCTTTATGGTTTGGTCAAGAAACTGCCGGACATTCATATCGGGTCCTTTCCTTCTCTTATCCTACTTTTAACGACAATCACTACCTGAGAACCCGAACACGTGCTGCGCATGAGTGACTCATCAGACCGATCTGAGCTATTATCTCGTTGAATGTCTGCCGGTCACTCTAGCCAAAGGTTCGGCTTGACCCCTTTCTTGCACCTCTTTCCGGAAACATTGCATCATTTTTGCATGATAAAAAATAATTACTTGTTAGAAATCACCAGGTTAGTGTACAGTTTTGCAATCGCCTCCGCTAAACTCTTGACTAATGTATGACTCTGCAAGTTATCATTGCTACGGCAACAAACCATAAGACGCTGTACCTATTGCTCATTCCACCCTCTACCGGAACCGGTGACGATGATCAGGTCAAGCGAACCCGTATCCAGCGCTATTGATGTGACCACCGGACACTTGATTCTGGTACGTTTAGTTCACCATGCTTTCTTCGTCTATCAAAATAATCATTTGGTTACTATTTGGTTTCACGAACGTGTAACGAACTATTATTATAACAGTACTTTCCGCAGTTCAAGAGCCAAGCGCCATAGTTTAAGAAACTTGTGCCGCAATTTAACTATGGCGCATGACTCTTAATCTGCGGAGGTTGCTGTAGAAACGTGCTGAGTAATTATGGAGTTGTACTATGGATGTTCATCTTCTGGTTCACTTTACCGTTGAACTAGGGCTGTTCTTTTCTTAAACTAAGCTAGCAAGCAGAATGCTCCAGCTTAGAAACATCTTCGATCTGATGCGTCACCTTGCATGAGTTCACTTTGGAATTTACGCTTCAAATGTATGGAAATAAATACTCATATATGAAGGGAAATTGTTGGCGGTGGAATTCAAAGACAGACAGACAAAATTTAGGCAACATTTCTCGAGTATTTCTCTCTCTTTTCTTACAGTCGATGAAATGAACCAACTGAAAACAAATTGTAGAGAAAAACGTATACATATACATATATGATTTCCGAATTGGGAACTAGAAATAGTTTTTTGGAAGATCCGGTTCAGTAATGATCAGTTATGATTCATCTATCCTTCGTTGTTCCATTTCAAGCTGTTCATCTTTGGGGGCTAGTTCCTCCTTCCTAGTGATAAACTGTGTCTCCTCTCGACCTTCTACTCTGAGCTTTATCAGCATGCACGAGAACGGTTACGTCCTTGATATTGATTTTCAGTCGTACATGGAAGCCTACTTGCGAGAAGACAGTCGTATGACTGCAGACTGGGACACGGTGAATGCGTACGAAGCGGAAGAGGCCACCCCGTGTGTCAGTGCTCAGCGACCAGAAAATCTGATGAAAAATCGTCTGACCGCTCCGTTACCATGTTAGTCCACATTACCGCCTGACATTCCTCTTTTATTTGTTCACATACCAGGTCATTTGCACAACCTAAAATCTAATGGACAGTAGTTATCCCACTTCCGGTTAACGGTAGTTTTGTGTTAAACGAGAACATGGGAGTGGTGATTTCATGGAAGATATCCATTCTTTTGGTTTTTCGGTTGGTGATCACTGTTTAGCTTTGTAGATTAGTTTTCTGCCCGAAACAACTAGAAGCAGCGAGATCCCATACGTGTGGATCTCGAGTATGATAACAAATACTGCATGCACTACACGACAGTTTTAATGCACCTTTGATACATGGAACTTAATCCTGAATATCGCGAATATTTTAACAGCTTTTAGAGGCTGGATGACTGAATTGGGTATCTGTGCCGTTGAATGACTAATATGAAGTGAGTATTCTTCAGTAATTTCGTTTTGTCTCAATACTGTTTCAAGATAATGTGCATTGATAATCACTCGAAAGAGTCGTTATCATGAACACTTTCTTCAAAACAGTCTAAACTGTGAAATCTTCCAGGACGAGCATCCACTCACACCTCTCATGCACAAATTAGATTAGTTTGACTAAGCAAATAATCAGTGTAGAATTATCAGAAGTAATGGACTGCCAGAGGCATACTAGATACGCATCCCTGATGAGGGGCAGTAACCGCGAAATGGATCGTGTGCTTCCGAGAAACTGTATCCACCCATCAAATAATACAACTTACATAAAAATGAGTAAATTCTCTATGTTCCTCATGTCGCCTTCTGAAAAATTCCCTTGCTTGATTAATATTTTAATTCTGCTTTGGGAGGGCAACAAGGGCAATGTTTAAAGAAACGATCAGTAATCAATTATCAAGTCTGACTGTTATGAATCGCATCTACCCATATGTGTAAGCTATATCCGTCTATGTTGTGCAAGCGATCCAGTCGATACAGGTGGTCATTGAGCTCGCCATTTTTTATGCCCACGAAATGGGATACTTGTCCATGGTCGAGCCCTGCTTGTTATCTCTCATCTGAGTCACAAAGACACACAGGGATTTTAGTACCTTTCATCACTGCTTTATACCAATAAGTACTCTTTAGGTTTGTGCGAATGTTTTCTGCTTTTTACTCAAAACATTATTGGAAATATATAAAAGATAAACCCTGAGACAAGAGGATGTGCTCTCACGAGCAAATAGCTGTTTTTATGCCATCTCTAGTGGTCCGTACGTATGCATTTGCATGATCACAATAAAAATTACCGGTATGATGATTGACATTTTTCACCTGTGATAGTTATCACATCCAGTTGATCACTTCTCTTTTCTCGGGGTATGACAACAGACATGTTTAAGAAACACTTTGCTGTTTATTACCCACTTGTGGAAATGTCCGGTTTTGGTGTACTGGACAGTTCAAAAGACAAAAACCGTTCCCACTTATTGGTTTGCATCTGATAAACGCATGTAAATGACGAGACATCTACCTGCTACTTTAATTTGCGAGATTCCGGTTTATATTTTTATTTGGGCAAACAGTTATCCTGGACTAAGCGTGATAGTTTTGGTGGTCTTGTCTCATCGAAAATCCTGATAAGAACATAGCCGGAAAAGAATGTGAGAATAGCAGGTGATTAGATATAAATGGTGGTAGATAGATCATAAAGCAACATAAATACAAGAACGCCACTGATCGCAAGATTTCACCTAATCAGACGTTCTGCAGGTGTGTGTATTTCATCGAATATATTTGGATTCCCCGGTCCGATTAAACAGCACTACTCTTATCGTTTGATCCCTAAAACAACTGCGTGGACATTTAGACGGGCTTAGAAACCGGTTCACTCACTTTATTGTGTCCCAAAAACAATGCGTGTTTGAAGTTCTCCCCACAGGATACGATGATATGATCAGTTTCATCCGACACATATAGATCTCATTATTGTTATATTAGTACTGACCCACAAACCATTCTACGTTGACCACTCATTTACTCATCATTTGAACCCATTCTCGTTGTGTTCTTATCCGAGTGGTTCCGCTGACGCCGAATATTTACCCCAGGATGAATATCCCGTAAACGTGAACTCATTATTACCGCTAAATTTTTCTCTACCCCAATTGTAAATCTGAAATCCGGGATGGTCAATAAACACACATAATAAGGCCTTATCCTATAAGTTTCCTTAAGTAAACAGTAACTCCCGGGTCAGTTGAACTACTACTTGCTTATCAACATCGAATCAGACCACTTTTGTTGGTGCTCAAACCCTCATGTTCGAAGTTATTATCATTATTATTACTGCCATTTGCCATGAGACTTACAAATATCCGAATAACCAAAACGTCGAGTTTACTGTGTGTTTCACTCTTGAGGGGAAAATATTCACTGTTTTTGTTCACAGCAGTCTAGTTTGTGCACCAGGAGTGTGTGTGTGTGTGGGGGGGGGGTTGCTTCGCTTAGAAGAGCTTGTTGGGGAATCACCACAGTCATTCGCAGCCAACCTGGAAAACGACGAAACGGCGGTCGCAATGTCGATTGTTCCATGTGAGTAGTGACTGTAAGTGGGTGGGCAAAGTTTCCCGGAGCATCCGCTCAACCCTGTTGTTTGGACAACTTGGACAAACACAACGAGTGTACAAGTATTGATGGTTGGCAGATTTTGAGTGTACAAGTGTAAGGATGAACGTACAGAGGGGTGCCAAAAACGCACACGTGGTAGACGCCAATAACCACGGAACCGGTCGCGTGCTCTCGAGAAACTTTGCCCACCCATCTATATATACTACTGTTTTTCATCGTCGAAGATATGAATTCCATAGTTTTTTGATCTACTGGAATTTTATGATGTATTTTTCTTTATTTCTTGGCAGACGAACAGTCTCGTGTACGACTTCGTTTCAGCAAAAATGACTATATCAATGCAAGTTTGATTGTAAGTTTGAGTGACAGAATACGACTAATCTTTTTTGATTGGAGGTCGTGTGGTTCATAGTAGATTGCTTTAGATTAATAGAATCAAGGACCATATTTGAAGTCATCAAAGCTATTTTCCGAGAGAATTTTATTCCCCTCCCGTTTCGCTTTCATTTACTTTGTTGATTAACTCAGCCAGTTTCAAGTTGACTGATCAAGATAATAGAAAAAATTCCTCTGGTTCCGTCGATGGGTCACGTATCAATCAGAAACACAAATCAGCGTGTATAGCCGAATGGCGATTTGTGCTGCACATTTCCCAGGTTTCTGCACCGCGCCTTCACCCTGCTGGTGATTTATTTTCACAAATGAATGACTCAATGACTGCGACACCCTTATGAGATATCAGTGATGAACAACATGCCAACTCTTTATAACAGATCGTCCCGCAGTATCCGTCATAGTGGTGCTGAGCATTTATGGGGCTGTTACCATGCGATATCCCATCGACAAATCGGTTTATTTTACCAGGCACTTCTGTACATCGCATTTACTGTGTGTACATGACGTGACCGGAAGTCTTACCGAGTTTATGGTCCACGATTACTCCATGAACCACCAATCAATGAGTTTGGTGTTTTGCTCAAAAACATCTCATTGTAGTATGTAAGGACCCCAGGGATCTTCCACGAGGGGTTGTGCGTGTTCGATCTGGAACAATTAAAATACAGAAAATCCATGAACCCAAAGCTCAGCAAGCGTCTCAGCGGGTCCCCGCGCTTACATTAGTCGAATATCAGTAGGGATACCTGCAAACTAACCGCTACATCACAGTCCCCATCAGTCGAGGTGACAGCAACAGATCGCGGGCATTAAGTTCACATCGACGGTTGAGGGCGAAACGTTTACGACCTAAATGCCAAGCTCAACGCGATCAGAAACCCATGAAAACGACGAACCGAGGCTAAGAATAACACCAATTTTTCAAACCCACTGAGAACGTTTGTTCAACTGTCATCCACTCAGTGATCGTATATGCGTCTTCTCTAATTGATGTCTCTCGTGAGGTAAATGAAGTCCTAATATAGTGCACAGAATGCTATTAAATCCACCCTGATTTTATGCAATAAACTTTGAACCAAACTACTTCGGGTGATCAAATTTGGCATGCTTAGGAAACAACCCAATAATATACCAAACATACACACAGATTTGAAGCATGAAACAGCGAAATCGATTTCTCTCGGAAAACATACCTCAGACGGTGCGAAATGCTATTAAACCCATTCCCAAGTGAATGCAGGAAACACCGAACCGGTGTACAAATGCAACGGCCTTCGTGATCGATGGCTCGTTTTCGATGCTCAGGGCTTTATCGAACTGTGTCCATATCACACATGGTCCGTGAACGGATTTCACCCAAATTATACACTCTGATTAGGAGTAGAGACTTGTCATATTTCAAAAAAGAGTAATATATATATATATATATATATATATATATATATATATAACCGCACATAAAGTATCGGGGATGAGCATACACCATATCCCCTAGAAAACTTCCTGATCAACGATAGTTATTTGCAACTTTTGAAGGATCTCAATCACTACGTGTCCAAGAAGAGTGCATTTCGGAGAAAAATCTCCGATCAGGGCATGGGAAGTCCCGTGCAAGGTGCTTCGGACGAACTTACGAGTGCATTAAAACAGCAGAGGTTACTGAAGTTTAATTTGGGCGTTTGGCATGTAGAAAAATTCCTACAGTCTGCATCATATCTGAAGTACATAAAGATAAGACCATCGCTTTCCGTGACTGATCGTCATCATCTAAATCGGCAGGAATTCACCAAAAATTACATCACTTGGAGTGCTGGGTCAAATGACATGATTATTAGCAACGAGACAATTTTAATTCGACTTCCATGATGTAGTTATGTACTACTGACACGACTTCAGGAAAGGTAAGGTGAACTTCAGTCGTCGCGCCTTCGGTGGTGGATATAGGATAATCACTGATGCAGTTTTGGATAGGGAAAATTTGAACTAACAGCCTTAGAAGAAAAGCAGCCGGCTGGCTCACACATTAGAACAATAATTGAACTTTTACTGCTGAATATTTCGGGAAATCGGCCAATGACAGTGAAATTTGAACATTACAACGAGGACATTATTACGGTCAGTTTCACTAGAATGTAGGTATTTTACCGGAACATCAAAGGCCATAGACCGGCTCGCCCACGGCGCACACTTGAACCCGACTGAAAATGCCTGGGGTCCATTGAGGTGAGACTGCGCAAATTCTTCAGCACTGTACGATTTGGCACCAACTAGCCTCTATAAATGGACAACAAAGAGCATGAGACCATCCGCAACACCATCCGAAGAAGGCATGAACGTTGTGTTTCGGTCGTTACCAATAAAGCACACTGCGTCATGACTCGCTGTATGTTTTTGTCATCAGTCCCGGTCAGGGTTTAGCGGCATTTCGTATCCTCTGAGATGCATTTTCCTGTTTCGTGCTTCAAACCTGTGTGTATGTTTGGTATATTATTTGGTTGTCTCATCAGCATGCGAAATTTGGTCACTCTAAGTGGTTTGGTTCAAAATTGATTGCATAAAATAAGGGTGGATTTAATAGCATTTTGAGCACATTAAAGGAATGACTGTGTCTTTGTTTCATGCATGCAAACAATTCGATTATTCACGGTCACTTCAAAACTGAAACGCAGTGACGGACTCGTTCTTGTTTTACTTTGAGATGAATGTCACGTCTCAGTTTTCTTCTCGGCTGCTGAACCGGCCAGCATAAGATCAAATAAAAATTGTACCCGATTGCCGACTGCTTCATTATTCCTCTTGGTCGATGAATAAACTCAAATGTTTCGTAAATAAGGAACTCTCTGAGTATTCGTCAGAATATGCTTATTCCGAAGACTTACAAATCCAGCAACAGAAATCGGTCATTTCAACAGGAAATAGTCCCGGCTCAGAGTTCGCTTATTTAGCTTTTTTGTCCCAATTCTGTGAATTATTCAGTACGATCACAGCCCGCGCAACCCGGTATATATTGCCACACCGACCCCGTTGTTGGACACGTTGGCCGATTTCTGGCAAATGATATGGGAACAAAATTCTGTGGTCATTGTTTGCTTGGAACGACCGGCCGATCTGAAACCGTTCACTGATCAACCGATATTGGACAACGACGATTTGACGGATGAATGCGTTCGATACTGGCCAAATGAAGGTGCACGTGCTTACGGCAATTTCGAGGTGAGTTAATTGGAAAGTGGCAACTTGTATTTCCTGCTATGCAAGTTCTTCAGCCACAGTGTATGGCCACATTGGGCATTTTTCTTCTGGTGTCCTGTGATTAAACCAACCTTCTAAAATTGCCATTAAAATCAAACCTGTGGATAGACGGATTTGTTTGGATATCCCTTCAGATAAAATGCTTGTTTATTCAGTGATAATCAGATATTCTTTCCGAACAGAATCAGCCATAGTGTTCACAAATATTTCTCTCAATAATCATAAATTCCAACGAACGTGAAGTGAGAACTTTGGTGACAGCTGATTGACCCCTATTGAATTGTACGTATAAATCTTGCGGAACTGTACGGATTCGAGGACAGTTCGTTCATGTATCCATGGGTTTACAGTAGACCGGTTGGACACTGATACAAGTTAACTTCGATATCGAATGGATTGAATAGGCTGAACTACAAGCAGAACTGCCGACGATCAAGAACTCGACAGTCGGACAGAGCGTAGCGTATCACTTCACATGTGCGGAGTCACGTGATGTACAAATATGTGGTATAACAGAAAACACAATAACGCAACGTAGAAGGAGTCACTCTCGAATATCACGTGAACCCAGTTTTCTGAAGAAAATTATCGGAGTTGGGTCGATCTGGAACACACGAACAGAGTTGACAGAGGCAGAAAAACTGTCCAAGGAAAAGGATACCATGTGAATAGATTTACTTTGCTTGTAACATCAGTTCTGCTTTGATTTCGAAGATCGGTGGCTGAACAATGTAAACCAGTAATATGGGTTTGTATGAATTGATATATATATATATATATATATATATATATATATATATATATATAACGTAAGAGCCGTGCACACCAAGTTGAAAACAACGAGGGCTGAGCATGATTTTTGATAGAACCGCGAACGACCGAACGCTCGATCGCTCAACTTTTGATTTAATACAAAGGATCTTGCTTCGGTTGGGAATACTTTAAAATCTCGGTATACCGTACACTACTGCGTTTTGATGAGAGATTGTCAGTAGGATCAGAATGAATGAGTACAATTTTGCCTTTCAAACAACCGCTTACCCTTCCGAGGATATTTCTGTTTTCTAGTCAACAAACAACAAACTGTTCGAATTATTCTTGAATAAAAACAAGCAAGACATGCGAAACAGACAATTAAATCACTTGTTCGCTTTTGCTTTGCTTTTTACCCAGGCACACTTGGTATCCGAACACAGTTCGTCTGACAAGTACATCGTTCGTTCATTTTACCTGAAAAACCTGCAAACTGGAGAAACACGAACTGTTACTCAGTTTCACTACTTGACGTGGAATGATGAGAAATTGAAGAGTGAGACGAAATCGCTGCTGGATTTCCGTCGGTACGTATTACCTACTACCTTACAATACGCGCATTTCTGCCAAAAGCGTGATTCAGTGCAGTAATTAGCATTTATCCTGTTTTATTTATCGGAATCGTCTTCAGCGGGCAACATGTTTCTATGGGTCATGAAGTCAAATAATATTCCACAGCTATTTATCCTATTCTTGCTGAATTTACTACAGGATAGAATTTTTGCCTTTGTGAAGTTACGTTAAGGTTTTCCGCGTTTTTTCTGAAGGCTGGTAGACAAGGTGAAAAAGGCTTTTGAATATTTACGGCGTACAGTCCAACGTAGTTGCACGCAACCTCAAGGTGAAATCCAAGTCAGTCGAGGTTATGACTGCGTTATACACGTGACCGTTAATGACAAAATCGATAATAAAATACAAACCTCGATTCGTGTTCTCCGGGATGTCTACCGGTTTCTCACTTTCGTGACACAGACGACGACAGCAAACGAGGGTTCGAAGAACACATGGATAGATTGCAATTCAGACTATCTAAGAAAGCAATTTTAAGAAACGAGGAACGAACATGTTGTTACAGCATATGCACACAACGAGAAGCTATCGTCGCGTGGAGCAGACAGCAGCTTCAACAATATTGAATAGCTGACAGCGAAATTGAGATGAGCACATGCGTATTGACTTTATGTCAGTTATCTATTTGTATCTCTTCTTTTTCTAATTCGTAAGGCAGTAAGTTTGACCCCAGTAACTTTTGTGAACATGTTAGGCCATTCAGCGCAGCCTGATTTGTGCATCAGGTGTGTAGGTGGATGCTCCACTTAGGATAGCCCACTGAAGAGTACCGGATACGCACAGCTGATGAACGGTAATAACTGGGTAAACAGCTGTGCTTCCGAGACCCTTTATCGATCTGTCTATAAATATTCCTGAGATTAAATTTTCTGCGATATTTCTTATAATTGCAGGACTGAGCTCAATTTCGTCAAATCTGTTTCGACTTAATCGATCATTCAATTGTTAGTTCTGTGTTCCTCACGATAATCACATTCTCCGGTTGAATCATTTTTATTACTCTATCAGCAAAGTGAACCGATCTTTCCGAGGCATGATGAGCCCTATTGTGGTCCATTGCTCGTAAGTGCATGTGTATATATGACGTACACTTGTTCATTGTATTGCCTCTACATTTTTTTACAACGCTGATTGCAAGTCTATGGAGGATTTTTTTTCTGTTGAAACAAAGACCATGGATTTCATATTCGCAACATTACTGTGGGAACATTCGAAACAGCGCCAGTTTATTGATCCCGATTTTGCGGACAGGAAGACTGTGAGCCACCGGGGAAACGAATAAGGGGTGTTCTTTAGCTCTGTTGTCTCAGGGGAAGCGGAACGATGGGAAATGTATAGCAAGTACGGACAGAAGCCTGAAACAACTTTTTGGAAAGCTCAGCAGGATGGTAACAGCCGAGACAGCGACAATATCAGCGGGACATCAAAGTGAATACCGGATGGTTCGTTGGTAACTACAGGTTGAAAGTTAGGGAGGGGTCGTCATGCAGGTCCATAGACCCACGCTGGATCTACTCTAAAACGGATATTGAAGAATACACTATGACCGACAAGAATGGTGTTCCTTTGTGGATCACATAGCATGGATTTTATTGTTTCCAAACTCTAACACGTTACCCTGTAGTTCTTTCAAGCCCATCGATTTTTCTAAATTCCATTGTGTGTACAGGGTATAGAATTTCTGACTAACAAACTGGTCACATGTGCGATAATTTTGTGGGGGAATACTGTGACTTTACCTGTGATTTATAAGACATTTGGCATTAGATCAGTTCACTTTTATCCCTGGTTGAAACTGACGGCTGTCAAAGTTTCTTCCCTGTCAACTTTTAGCAAAGGCTGTCGGACGGACAGTGACTGTTCATACAACAAGGAAACAGTTGAAAAAAGCAAAGACGACCCGATGAATTTGCAAATAAACACAGCATAGTGACGTTGACAGGTCGTGTCACTGATTAACCACCATCATAATGAGACGACAAAATTAATATGCACATCAAGTGAGATTGTCGGAGTGTTAATTGAACCATTTAGTATGGTAGACAACTTGGCCGGTAAATAATCGATATTCCTTACGTTTTTGTCAGTTAAATTAAACTAATTTCAATATCCCCACTGAATATTTCCAACCGTGTTCGCAGAGATGGATCCAGCCGGACGGGGACGTACATGCTCCTGGATCTCGTTCTCAATCGAATTACGAAAGGTGTCAAGGAGGTTAACATAGCAGCAACACTGGAGCACCTGCGTGATCAACGACAAGGCATGGTGCGGCGTAAAGTGAGTTCCCCAGAGGGACAACACGAGGAATGATATTTCACTATTACCGCGTTTACGCATGATAGTCGAACAAGTTGAAAAGATAGCCCGTGGGCTGTTCCATTTAGCCTTGAGATTGTGTACAGGATTTGTCCCACAGACGTTAACAAATCGAGAGCATTGCTTTACCTAATCCTCGGTATTAGTTTCTTACTTTCACTTCCTCTTTTGACGGGAGAACGAAAGTAAGAGACTTTATTACTGCTCAGAATGTGGATGCATTCACTTAGAATGTACACAACTTCGTATTACGTAAGGCTGAAAAGCGATCTGGGATGTCTCAAGTGAAGACTGCCTCGCCAGAGATCATCAACCAGACGGCATTCAAGCACATATTCCAGTCACTGTAGCCTAACTTCAAACGAGGTTCGGGTCGTCGCATCACGTAACGCTGAGCAGATCAGACCAATTCGCTGACGTAAGTTTTCTATACTTTGAAAAACAGTGTCGTTTAACAAAGAAATACGTGTGTTGGAGAACAATAACAATGCAACCGGTAACCAGGCATTTCGTACCAACCCAAAGAAAATAAGCATTTTTTTGTCTGTCGTCCCATTCACAAGACGTTTGGCTTATTAGACATCAAAATCGTGAGCTCTGATGATGGTCCGAGAAAATCTGTGCCCTAAACACGAGTACATGTCAAAATAGACTAGATCTGCATTCTCTGCGTTCGTGGCGGTTCAAGGTTTACCCCAAATGGATCTCAAGCAGTGTTGACGCACATAACTCTGTAGCATTATGGTATAAAATAAACTTTGTTCAGATGACTAGAAATCTCTAGCGTTTGCCGAATTTACCTTTCAGCCACCTGGAGGTAACTGTTAATGGGAACATGATTTTTTTAATCCACCGATACACTTTGTTGGGTGGAAATAAAAGTGCACTGGTTTCCCCTACGTTCGATCTCCTTCCTGCTTGCAGGAACAATACGAATTCGTGTTCACGGCAGTCGCTCATGAAGTGGATATGATGTTAAAAATGGGTCACCAAAGTGGATAAACACAACACTGATTCACCTTCATTGAGACATTCGATTTTCCGTGGACCTTGACTGAGTCGAAATCGCGTGTGACCGGACGGTCAAAACTATTCCCACCCTGTTGGTAGACGTCCACCTCCATCTCCACCCCACCCCACCCCCAGTCCCCAACTGTCCAGCACCAACTGCTGAAGCTGGGTAACAAGCAATGGAATTCGTGCAATGCCAATAAAATGTGCATTTTAACGTTCTCTTCTCACCTACGATATGATTCTCATTAGTTCAAGTAACTGCTGGGATGTGATGGTCTCAGTACCGATCGTTAAGCGAATCCCAGCTGGGAAATCAAAAGAACAAGATGAAAGTAAGCAAGCGTGCAAAAACACGGCAGCGGTCAGCCGTGGCGATGCTTAATACGAAATTGTACACAGGTACTCCAAAAACCATACCACATGATCACACCAGCTGGTGGCCTTATTTGTTAGCTCAAACCAAGGAAAATCCCGCTCGTTCAGAACATTAGTTCTCCTGTTTATGTTGTTATCATAAAATATGTGATAAGTGCCCGGCCAGATGAACAACACATGCAAATAGAGGTTATCGGGCATGCGGCAACTACCTTACATCATGCTAAAAACTGATGCTCTATATCAATTACACAAATATCTTTATCTAAATTTTTTGTCGGCTTTAGGCGATTGACGACTGTTAGGCCACAAATAGATTAAATTGGATTTTCTTCAATCGATCATCTTAACTTAGCCGATCAACAAACTTGGCTGAATGATTTTCTCGTGTGCACACTCGATGCGTTGGCTAATCGATAGCCAAAAATTCGTCCCCCGCGATCTCATTCAAGTAGTGAAGTGGCATTAAAGTGGAGTCGTCTACGACACTTCTCGACTCAACAGGTGGCACAATGAAATCAAAACAGACGGAACTGCCACGGTGTCGATCTCTTGACGGCAAAGCAAGTGAAATAACCATATGAACCTATAAACTTTAACCTGGAAGCAATTGTTAGAAATACTGCGGAACTTTAGCTCATCGAAAGACATTCAGTGGCCAAATCGTCAAGTAAAACGTGAAGATCTATAATGTAAAGTGGAAAACACAACCGGCCGTTTACCATCGGCAAACTTCGTGGAGGCCAAGACACAAACAACTGTGAATTTCCGCTGTAGCACGGTGGACTGTGGACGATATGTCCGTGATGACTATCCACGAATGTACGAATGACGTAACGGTCCTCGAAAGGGACAGTACGCTTGGCGTGGTAGCCAACCTTTTTCTTACACTAGGAACAAGAACTATGAATAAAACGAACAAGTACGACTGGAACACTTTTAACACGACGTAACGAAGGCGAATGTTTGATCATGTGAAACTAAATCACATTCATTCCAACACCGGTGCTTCTGAGTGGAATAGGGTGTTAACAGACAAACCTGAGTAACTGGTTCAAACCCCGTTGCCGGTGGGTTACTTTCGGCCTAGGGGAACTCCTCTGACTGCCGGTTCGTTATCACGCCTAACCTATTAAGATCTTATGTAGTTTATCACAGTAACAAATAAGCGTATCTCATCTGATGAGACGAGTCCATGTGGACAATGGATGTCTGTTCCGCCCTATTCGTGAGCAACACGAGATGAAAACCTTCTTAAAACTTGAGAACTTTGGGGATTCGCTCTTTGGATTATTCAATAAGCGAGTTTTCCGAGCAACACGCAGACATGGTAATACTAACAATGACGACAATTACTGATTGTGGTTGAGTGGTTTAGCGTTTGTTTACCACCTCGTAGGCCACGGGTTCAAATCCCTACAATCACTGGTAACTTTGGTGGTAAACAGTAATCACCTGCCGCCGGGTTGGTTACCACACCTGGTCTTACTGGTTCTCCATTCCAAATCTCAGGGTCTGATTTCCGGTCATCTCTAACAATGTAGTGGGCCCTTGTGGCTATGCGGTGTACCCCTTCCACCGCACTCATGAGCAGGCATGAAACTAAAAAAATGATAGATATTTTTTTGAAACATATGAACATATGAACAACCGGTTTGAACAAAATGAAATGGTAGAATCGCTGGTGCAATAAACGGAATACGATAACATCTAGCAGGGTCGGAAAGGATTCGGAATACTGATACGATGCGAAATTTTTGCAACAACCAGTAATTATTCGGACTTTAACTGTGTTGGTTAGCTCTTTCCGGAAAATTGGAAATTATTGTTAATTGAACGGTAGTATTTCTCTTTTTAATCTGCGTGTATAAAAATAGCTGGGCACTGGATACATGCATTAGACGTACATCATGATTCCAAATTTGTACAACAAAATAAACGGTAGAAGCTGGGATCAGCTGTTTCGGAGCAGAGACATCTATACTCCATAAAAATCAGTTAAATAAGCTGGTAGGTCAAAATCTAACGATTTGGCCACTGCTCGAGCTGTTTCAAAACTTAACAAGCATCTGTACCGAGGATTTGCCAAAGGATCCATTTCAGACTGGTGATGACCAGATGCGACTGCCCCCAGGCCTGTGCTAAGAAAACCACCTACAACGTTCGCGGGGTTCGTGGCACTCAAAAGACCTAGTGCGGTTAAGCAAGCGACCTGGCTCAGAAGCAAGCTGCTTGTAGGTACAGGAGTCGATTCATCGCGAAGTAGAGCGTGGAAAATTGCCAAAAGCCGGTCAAGTGGAAACAATTGCGGTCCCCTCAGCAGGCCTTTTGTCTGAAAATAGAGAACAATTTCTCTAAAGAGCATATTCACATCACGATAATACAAAGTTGACATCATAAAAAGACCAAATCCAAATCAGTAAAATGGGATAGTCTAGACCAAGGCTTTTTATTAGGTACGAAGATGGCACTAAATCAGCATTCAGACTAGCATTCATTCTTCACGTGGCCTTGTTTTGATGTGCAACAGCAGACTATCGATCGCAGAAGTCTACTTCACTACTTACGTTGATTCAATTTACCCTTGAGCAAATTTGCAATCGATTCTTCAGCCGACTGATCTCAGTAACTGCGATCAAACTATCTGCAATGATCGGCGATGACCAATGGGCTTAAAGCATCTACTTCCCACATCCGACTTTGGAATTTCGAATTTCGCCGGTAGCCTTGGTGCTAGATAGAAGTCCACTGTCGCTCGGTTCATAATCATGCTTTAACTATGGGGCCTTGTATGGCTTTTTACTCCAAGTCTGAGGATCGGTTGCCGGCTATCGCTACTAGTGCAGTGGGCCTTTGTGGTTGTGGGGTATCACTTCATGCTCGAGTACGTATTAAAAAAAACCATGACTTGGTGCAGAGGTATGAAGACAACAGCACCAGTATTTCACCTTCTGAATGTCTAATTTCGTCTAGTTATCAGAACGATACAACAGCCTAGCGGAAATTATTGCCTGTACACATTGCATTATAACGGCATCTCACGACACACGAAGTAAATCAAAGTTCAGTTCATTCCTTTCCACCATTAACCTTTCCCATTGCGCTTCCGTTTTGGTTGCTACCCCGCAGCATCTTCCAGTTGACGACAAAATGAATAGAAACAAAGTGTCGCTATTAGTGGCGCTCTTGTATTCACAAACCTTCTTTATCGAATAGTTATTGATATATGTAGTTCCTTTACTGCTCCTTGCATATTCCCGTCCTTTCTTATTCTTTCCGATTGAGGCTATCACCAGGAGATAGCAACCAACCAAAGCCACCGTACATGGCGCATGGTTAATAGTCAATCTGAGTCCAGCGCTGTGAAGAAGGAAAAGGACGCCATCTGAGTCTGTGCCGCTTATTATGGCACAAGTTCGTACTCACCGGAAATAATTTCTGGTCAAAGCGCAACTGGATAAGACGACCGCCCTTGTCAGTTTGAGGGCCGGGATAGCAAATAGACCTCCGGTGTGCTCAATGCACCCGGCGGAGCGAGTGAAACACGCGGACGGGGGGTAACATCAATTGGGCCAGGATCTGTCCAGCTTTGGCGGGCGATAGGTGCCCAAGGAAGTGAGATGACTTCTCTTATCGTCTACAGAAACCACAGGTACTCCACTCCTACGTCCATCTAGTGGGGGGTTTTGGACCGACAAACTGTTCACCTTCGTGTTCGTTCGCTTGAGTATCCTCTCCAGGGAACAGCAGCTAGAACCAGATGTTTCCCAGAACGTGGTTCAGAGAGACTGGACTTCGTTTGACCTCTACCTATTGTGACGTGTCAGACATGATCACACCTTGGGCTTAAGGAAGCCATTCTGCGTAGCGCTTTGGGTATGATGGCATGCAAGGAACCACACCACGCCAATGTGCAGCCTCACTGTGACTGAACGAATGATGGTTGAATTAAAGTAGAGTAAGCCTCATAGTTCGCGGACTTATCGCAAAAGGAATTTGCGGAGAATACCCACGCCAGACCTTGGTAGTTGATCATGCTTCTAGAGAAATATTATACACCGGTGGGAAGACAGAAATAAGGCGTTGCACTATTTGGCAGTTTGGTGAAAGAGATGCAGAGATGACGCCAAGTACTTGAGAACAGATACCTGATATAAGAGACATGGGCTGTGTTCGGAACCGGTAGTGGGAGATCACGGGCGGAGGAAATATCGATACGAGAATAGGAAAATGAAGATAACAGTAGCAAAATAGGGACAGCAGAGTGACTATTAACTGGTCGGTCAGCGATTGCAGATTTGTGTTCAAGGATTGGTCGACAATTGGACGGTTGACCTTACTGTAGGCGCGGTTCATAAGAGATGACGAGTACGAAGCACTCACTTACACATGACTCTCGTGATCGGTTGAGTGTGGGCTTGCTACGATAGAACGTAAACGGGAGTAAGGCGTCTGGCGCGAAACCAAGTACCAACTTTGAGTGTGAGAAACAATTGAAGATATGCATGAAGACCAGGAAGTGGAAGATGCTACCGACAGGCGCAGCACACAGGATGGGTCTGTGAAATGAAAGAGTGGAATGAAGGTTCGAATGAGGGAAAGCTTCGTATTTGAGGGAAACCAAAAGAACCGATTTTATGAACACTGAAACAACCTCAAACTGAGACGTGTCCGTGGTTGGAATCAAACGATGCGACAACGGTCATGATCGACGTTGGGAGCGGCAAGACGGAAAGTATAAAAATAAAGGATAGCATTATGAGTGAAAGTCTGGACGGGAACAGAGATCGCGGATAAGAGGTGACTGATGAGAGAGTAGTTGAAGGTACGCAACATTAGTAAATATCAAGGTCGAGATAAGGCTCCACCGTGTGCGATAGAATTTTTCGATCACACATGAAGTGAACTGAATCGAAAGGGATCAACAACATATTGAAAGAAGAGTCTATTATTGCTGCTTTTGAAAAGGAAAAGATTGTAGGAAAGATGAAGGGTGTTCCACACTTCAGCAGTATAGACAATGGGAGAGCGTATGGTTCGCAAAACTGATGCCGGGGAAAACTCGAAAGTCGAAAGCTGAGCCTGCAGACGATCGCATCGCATAAAATCAAAAGGAAGGCCAAATGAACTTCTATGAGATTATTGAGTGAAAATCGCCAAAGGCGTACGTTGTCGGCAGATAAACAAGGCTGGACGTCGTAAAGATCGTCATTCAATTCCCAGATTTCAAGGAGCGGGCACAATCAGATATCGGTGGGTTTTGATAACTTATAAAATCACAAGATTTAGGTGAATGAGGTGGTAGTTTTGGGGGTTGAATGGCGGAGGCGTAGGGGATGTGTCGTGAGTGACTGCGGGGTCTCGTAAACCCTCCTAGTTTTACCAGAAAAGTGACAGAACGGTCGCCCGAAGAGGATGTGTACGAAGGATTTGAGTGGATCAAAAATAATTCAATAGAGAATAGAGGGGGGAAATTTTGGTTTTCCACAAAGTTTACATACCAGAACGCAGAAGGGCGAAGATTTCGGGGGACACCGATAGTAGCACAGGTCAGTACTTCGGCTTTTTGGCGAATAAAACCTTCCTTGTAATTTGGATAGTCATAAAACCCTTGTGCTCGGATTCCATAAAGCGGAGAAGAGAATTCGGTAGAGGAAAACAGCGCGAGCGTCTAAAAGTTAAACTCTTTAGGAGCACAGCGCTATACCGCATGGTTACATCGCTCAAAGGATAGTGCTGTTTCGAGTATAGAAAAGTGGTGGGTAAAATGAGGTATACCAGTGACACTATTACAACGAACTGAACAAGTCTATCGTCTGAAGCCTCTGCGAGCCCAACAAAGGAAACATGACTACATACTACGTTTACGGATAAATAAATGTCATGGAATTTACCAACAGAAACTACAGTTGCATTGTCGTCTCTTATTCACTTTTACATCTCTTATTAAATCATTCGAAACGCGCAATGGCCAACTCGGTACCAACATATAACAACTAAGTTCTATCTTCAACAAACACTTTCTGCATCCATTTAAGTTGTTTTGTAAACGCCATGAGCAAGCTCTCACTTTGATCGATACTAAATGGTACGCCCTTTTGATCAACACTAAACAGCACGGAATAACGGAATCTATCCTTTGTTATAACATACTTGCTTATGAGTGCAATGCATAAACTCAAAGGCCCACTGCAATATTAGCGACAATCTGCAACTTGTAGGTAGCGGGTCGGGCAATAATGGATTACTATCTACCATGCTATCTATGAAAATCGATTTCCGAACACGACATTCGCGTCCTTATTTTTAAGCACTGCACTCCCCACTTCGCTACAGAAAGCAAAATATTCGCCAGTGGAATGGCAAAACCATAAAACTGTGACCATCAACAACTTGGTGACTATCTACCCGAGTGTCATAACAAGGTCACTGATGATTTCGAAGTAACTGTGTGATTTACGGGACGCGGTGGCATTTACATAATTACCAAACAATGAAATGGAATATTACGACTACGTTTTTTTACCGAACTCATCATTCTGAATGTAATAAGGCAAATTTGTACTGATCTTCCATGCATGAAAATCATTCTAAAGAGATTCGTGAACGCTCTTTGGGATATCAACGTAGCTCTTAAACTAACAGAAATTGTGGCAATACAGACCACATTCTATTTATTGGACTTGATAGAGGAAAACGTCCTATTTTACGACATGTTTTTTGCATGAGTGCAATGGAAGGGATATTGCCCATAGCCTCAGAAGTCCACTGCACTTTTTTCAGGAATAACCAGCAACCTGATCCCGAGACTTCGGGTGGAGAGCTACGTAAGGTTCCAATAGGTCAGCCGCGGTAACGGGCCGGTGACAGTGGATTACTGTGCAGCACCAAAAATGGAATCTGACTGTTTGTTTTTGGAAGTCTTCTCAAACAAGTTATCCATTGATAATTTCAGTGCAAAGTTATAAACTAACGATAACAGAAGGCATTTACCGCTCGTTTATAAAAACGTTGAATATTCTTGGAAGTCAAATGTAAAACAAACCTTTTCAGACATTTTTTCTTGTTTTTTCTTTCGAAGACTTTGTTTTTCCGAATTCTAGCAAAATTGAAAAGACGATAAAGGAAAACAGTATACCTTAACGAGAAACTTTTTGTCAGCAGTGCGAGGATTATAGGACGCCATAAATGCAGCAATAAGTAGATATCTTGTAAAATAAGGCAATTCTAAAGCGCTTGAATCGTACGGTGTGACCGCGTTTTTCGTGTCGCGATTCTTTTGGGTACGTAAATATAGGTTTGCTAATGAACGCTTCAAAGTTGGCTGTGCCAGTTTCCATTGCGCCCACTCATCATCGGCAGCCACTAGACCTTTATTTACAGGCTCTTCAAAGGCAGACCAGTTGGACTTGGTTGGTTAGGGGTAACGTAAACTACAAGGCATACCTGCATTAAATAAATCAGCTCACCAGCGTTCCGACAAACTGGGAAGCAAACAGTAAGGAGTAAATCCACAAAACGAGCGAAACATTTCGGATCGGAGTTTGATGGAGCTAGAGACATTAAAATACATGTAATCTGATCACGTGTATAACTAGTGATCGGTATAACCATGGGCTCCAGATGAAACGTTTGACTTGAGAATTTCTCCCACGGAGATCGCGTAACGAGTACAGTCGCCAAGCTGATTATTCGAGGGGTAGATTGGCTGCGGCAAAGTTCATCTTCAACCAGTGAACCCAAGCGTACCAATAATGGCAATAAAAGAGGATCTGCATCACGTAGTTTGTCTGCCTGGTCGAAAACTAGTATCATGGACAGAGGGACTGCAAGCTAGTGAAGTCAAGAACGAGCCTTACCATCTCTATCCTCCGATTTATCTGAAATTTCTATCAACAGATCACACAGCTGCTCGATGAACCGAGGAGTTCCATCGCAACGACAGGTTACGCTGGAACGTGGTGCGTACCGTAACTTGACAGACTGCAAAACTAGCTCGAACATCAGTTTCGGAGAGACTCCAGAAAATACACTGTGTGACACAGAGGAATACCCTTCCACACAATTGATCAATGCCCATCTCTGATTGTACAGTCGTTCTAATTCGCCGAAAGTTGAAGAGATCAGTCGAGACTTTCCACAACCTGATGGGCCATTGATTACAAAGCATGCAGCCATCGGCAGATTCTACAGACTAGAATTTTGGATGAAAAACATACCGACTTTAAAAGACTCTCCAGGTATAACTGTTCCTTTTCTCGTCCAGTAAGTAAATTTCGAGATTCCATGGTAAGTACCATCTAGGAGACCTAAACAAGAGAACAAAAAATGAAGTTAAAATGAAAAGCTAGTGGAAACTTCACTCCTTCTACCGAATAAATCGACGTGAAAAAAATAATCTTAATTATGAACCAGCTCAGTTTAAACAGAACAAGTAGTGACCGCGGTTAATCTTGTTCAGGTTTTATTGAACATGAGCTGAAATTAGGCATCTCACCGAGAAATGTCATTGTGTGTGATCTTTCGCGGAAAAGAAGTAGACGTGATAACTCGTCGCAATTCAACGGCGAGAGGCCTTAGGATATTTGAGTGTTTGCACATTGCGTATGTGTGGAACATGCGAAAGTTAAGGCTTATGCATCTGCATGGCTGTATAAATTTTTATGGCACTTGGTTTCTGTTACGATCCCCCGACCGAAATCGCACGACTGATAATAATCAAATTTCCGATTTCACGCCATGATTGGTAAACTCGAACCCGGACAACCCGTTTATGCAAGGGAGAACGCGAAAGACAAGACCTTCGGCTCAGCCGCATATTTGGTGCTGGACCAAAGGCGAATGTAGTGTTCTTCGTGAATGCGAACGCTCCTGGAGCTTCAAATGTCTAAGATTACTACTGAAAACGGTAGTAGTAGTTAGATTTTCGTGAGAAAAATTGCGTGGCATTGTCCGCTTGAGAAAACGGCGACGATATACATTCGAATGTACTGTTTTTCGACCACAAAGTAATGGGATATAGATGTCTACGCAAATCAGTGGTGTATAAACCAACATGAACTCGTTAACCGTGAATAAACGGGCCATTTTGGCCAATTTAGTACGACCTTGCACAGAAAACCCGAATCGAACAATATCATCATCGTACAGCGCTAAACAGTAGGGAAAGTCCCACTGATCACTGCCTTCCTCGCCTTCTTGCACGCTGAATTAGAAAGTATGAACAGACAAGATGTTTAGAGAGTGGACCAACACGGGTGGGAAAAGGAAAAAGTAGACAACACACAGAATACACAGTTTAACTGCATAAACAAACAGCAATAAGCCATTCTAATCCCACAGGAAGTGACAACACGATTGCCACTGTTCACGGTTCGCTGCTATATCCTTCAGTGTCTCCAGCCAACTGGTAAACGGATCTTTTGGACCCCAACCACGAAGACGTGTAGCACCTATTTTTCCTAAGTTTGCTGTACATTTTCTCGATCATCGCTGCAACGTCATCTGTTGACCTTCACGTGGTCTCTTCCACTCCCAGGGAGGAACGGAGAATAGGACACGGTATGGTAGGCGTGTGTTTACCATACATCACACGTACCCCAACCAATGAAGTTTACTAATCTGGATACTCTGTGATAGAACATTCTCTGAATTAGTACCCAGTACTCGCTTTCTGACCTCATCATTGCTCACTCGGCCATTCCACTTAATCTTAGCCTTACTATGCAAACACCGATGGTCGAACACCTCAAGACGACGAATATTTTCCGCCGAAAGACCCCAAATCTCTCAACTAAACAACAAAACCAAACGCACTGCGGCACAGTACCCATGACCTTTCAAATTCAGCGAGGTATCAGGTCGGCACCGCAAGTGTTTCATTTCAGCGTGCGCCGCTCGAGCCCTGGGTCAGAGCGTGCTCACCTCCATTACCGTGCTCCCGTCCGTCATCACGCTGCTGCCGAGGTAAGTGGAGCGGTCGACAACTGTCAGCACCTCCCCATCGAGCATCAAGCTCGGAACTGTTGACGTTCATTCTTGCAATATCACTTCACTTTTTGTAGACGGAAAGCGCATGTCGAGTGGAGCTACAGCTCTCCCAAGTCCACCTAGTGCACATTGAGTATGCTCCGTGGATTCGAACAAGCAGACAACGTTGTCCGCATAATCTAGGTCACGTAGCTTTCCACTAATCCCTAGCTCGACGCCTACATCCTGAAGAGTTTGCAGCGCACTCTCCATTATTTTGTCCATGACGAAGTTGAAAAGCAATGGAGACATAGGACATCCCTATCGAACACCACTAGTCGTTTCGAACCGACCGGATAGTTCACCGTAAACCCTAACGCGACCAGAAGTATGAGAATACAATGATCTCATTAGGTTCACAAACTTCTGGGGCATACCTTTCCGATTAAGAATACTGAAAAACGCTGTTCGATCAACTGAATCGAAGGCGCCTTTCAGGTCTAAGAAAACCATTATTGTCGGTCGACGGTGCGTGTGCCGCGTTTCAAGTAATCGGCGATGAGTAAAAATCTGATCGATGCATCCTCAACCTGGGCGGAATTCAGCCCGCTGTTTGCGGGCATTCCTCTCGCGATTGGGCGTAAGACGGTGCAGCATAATCGAGGCTAACACTTTGGTGACTATCGGAATTAAGCTAATCCCACGATGATTACTGCAGTCATTGCGTATTCCCTTCTTGAAGATGGGAACAATCAATGACTGGCTCCATATTAAAGGAATACACTCCGCCTTCCAAAGGTCACGGAGCAAAGCGGTAAGTGATTTTATCAAAACATTTCCACCCACTTTGAAAAGAACTGGAGGAAGTTCGTCGGGACCTGCCTCTTTCCCTTGCTTTAGTAATCGAATGTATGACTCCACTTCCACTTCCCTTGGGGGTTCAAGTGATACCGCCCAAGGAATCGTAGTTGTTGACACAGGAGTAACTACATTAGCGAGCGGCCAGATAAACCGTTCCTTGAGGTGTTCGGCCCAACGGTTAGGCCTTTGCTCTTTGCCGTGAATGGGTTCTCCATTTCTATCCCAAATCGTTTCACTGACCTGGATGCGCCGTCCACCGGTGTCACAAATAAGTTTGAACAGTCTTTGACTGTTACCTGAAGCAGCTGCCAATTCCATTTCTTCGGCTACCTTGACCCACCAATTTTCGCGATCATTCGTGAGGCTTTTCGTAACTTGCCTTTGCAGCTTTCTCCGCATCTTATTCATCTCCTTATGGTTCGAGAGCTGACGCTTTTGCTCCATTATACTCAGCGACTCTTGCGAGATCCAGTGTCTTTGATGGACAACGGATATAGAACCACTGGCAAAACCTGCAGCAAAGTGCATCGCCTGTTTGATATGGGTCCAATGCTCATCCACATTACTGTTCGTCGTAGATCAGCACAGTAGTAGAGGTGAGTACGCGGATATCCAAAGCTCGAGCGGCGTACGCTGGACTGAAGCACTTGTGGCGCCGATCCGATATTTCACTGAAGTTGAAAGGTCGTGTATACTGTGCCACTGTGCGTTCAGTTTTGTTGTACGGTTGCGAAACTTGGAGTCTGCGTGCTGAAGATATTCGTCGTCTTGAGGTTTTCGACCATCGATGTTTACGTAGTACCGCTAGGATTGGGTGGAATAGCCGAGTAAGCAACGATGAGGTAAGAAAGCGAGTATTGGGTACTAATTCAGAGAACGTTTTGTCACAGCGTATCCAACTTAGTAGACTTCGTTGGTTGGGACACGTGTTACGTATGACAAGCACACGTCTACCATACCGTGTCCTATTTTCCGTTCCTCGTAGGGAGTGGAAAAGACCACGTGGAGGTCAACAGATGACGTGGCAGTACGGAATGAGAAAATGTACGGCAGACTTAGGAAAATTAGGTGCTTCACGTCTTCGTGGTTGGGGTCCAAAAGATCCGTCTACCAGTTGGCTGGAGACACTGAAGGATATGGCTGCGAACCGCGAACAGTGGAGATCGTGTTGTCACTTTCTATCGAATCAGAATGTTTGATCGGTGTAAGTTTGTACAGTTAGACTGTGTATTCCGTGTGTTGGCTGCTAGGGCATTCTTTTCTTTTCCCACCCATGTAGGTCCACTCCCTGTCCATCTTGTATAGTCATACTTTTTAATTCAACGTGCAACATGGTGAGAAAGGCAGTGGTCAGTGGGGCTTGCCCTACTGTTTAACGCTGTACGATGATGATGATGATGATGATCGTCGTAGATCCTAGCTCATGTGCTAACTTTTGATCATACCGGGTGCGGACTTCTGGATCACACGAACGTTGCACGGCTAATCCGGTTTGCGGTTTGCGACGATGACCATGGAGCTGGGGAGATAACCGCATTAAAACTAACACATGGTCAGACTCTATGTGCGTGGACCAGTAGGATCTACAGTTCTCAACAGAACGGTGCCACCAGTAGCTTACGGCGATACGATCAATTTGACTCAAAGTACCGGTAGAGTTAGAGAGCCATGTCATTGTGTGGTGCCAGCTGTGTCGAAAATTGGTGCCAGGCAAGAACAATCGATTGTCTGCACAAAACTGGAGAATTCTATCCCCGTTATCTGTACGCTCAGCGGGTAAAGCACAACGCCCACCTAAACAGGCTTCTGACACACTGAGTTTTCCAACTTGTGCATTGAAGTCACCAGCTAGCACTACAATGTCAGAACCCTTACTGCTGCGAACGAGGGTGGCGAGTTCATCATAGAACTCATCTTTCTGCCTGTCTGAGCTGCAGTCCATTGGAGCGTACGCCGAGATTACAAACAAATTGCGCTTAACTTATGTAGTATCTGATCAGCGCTGTCATCCATTACCACAGTGTTTATCACTAACCCGTCTGTGGTTTATTTTCGTACATTCACTTTGGCCTACACTCGATTTGCGTAGGTATCCATATCCAATCACTTTGAGGTGAGAAACAGCACACTGGAATGCATAATCTGTAAATTCCGGAGTCGTTCGTCGTTTTCTCAAGCGGAAAAGGCCGCGTAATTTTTCTCGCGAGAACAAAGAAAAAGTCAAAAACTAGCTACTGCTACTTTCTTTAGTAGTAATCTTAGACGTTTGAAGCTCCAGGAGTGCACCCGTTCCCGAAGAACACACTGTACAATGATGCTCGGCTGCTTGTATACAATTCACGTGACCCTGCAGATAAAAACGACACATAGCGATCCGGTGTAGGTGAATTTTACAGTTCCTTGCGTAACATCAAGCCGCGCGCAATTCAAATACAAAGTGGATCTCGAAAATCCCCAAAGGCAAGGCAGATAAAAACTGATCATGGATTTGAATTCCTCGGCGTCGATTTGTGGAGAAAGGGGTTTTCCTTAACCGAATACACAGACTCAGACTCAACTCCAGTCATTAGCTCGTGCTACAGCCCGTCTTTTATTATTATCATCACTGTACACCGAATTTGGTGTCGGCCACAGTGTCCAATCCACAAATACAGAAAAGAGAATCAAGAACAGGAAAATAAATAAAGATCAAGTTCTTTTGGCTGTTTCACCGCATGAATTTTGGTGTGATTTACTTTCGATGTTCTGTTTGGTATCTATGAGACACGAGAGTTTCTTAAACACTCCGCACAGCATTCGAGCCAATGACTCCTATCTTGAGCTATGCCCGTCAACGCCTTTAACCGAAGATAATCTTTATCCCTTGAGCCCCAACCAGGAAGGCGGGAAGCACCAATCGAATCCGGTCACGGTTTGATCGCCGCGTCACTTCTGGCGTTTCCCAGTACGTGTCATCACAGCACGGAAAGAGAGACGGTGGGTAGGCACACGCAAAACACGTTCGAGTCACCGGATGCGGTACTGAGCGATCACTCCAGCCAGACGATGACCATCCGTACCTAACACACGACAACGAACTTCGTCATTGCTCGTCCGATGTTTCTACTAGACGCAAGCAACGCCTCGGTTATTTAACACGGAAGGTGGCCGAGCGTCCTTGGCGCGTGGCGACCAGGATTCGCAACTGCAGACCGAAACACCACAAACTCCGACACTGAATCTCGTCCGTTCTATGAGACGGGTGTCATGGCAGCACCAAAAGTGACGCAAGTGACACTTGTTATTCGTGATATGATCTCCCCCACCCGAATACCAGCTCATGCTGCAATGTAGCGCCCGAGGTATTTAGAACTACCGGCTAATTCCAACTGAACACCCAAAAGATGAGTGTATGCACAAGCTCCTGCCGGCATTGCAAAAGCCCTGTACAACTAGAAGGTGCAAAGTGAACATCACATTTGGACACCTCAATCGTCAAGCAGTTTAAAACGCGTTGCATTACCTGTGCATTGTTATTCAGCAAGACGATATCATCAGCGTATTCTAAGTCAGAAACTATCCCCTGGAAACAGGTCAACACAGCGGTCTAAAAGACTAGACAAGGAATTTTTTAAAACTTGCTCTATGGCAAAGACAAAGATAAATGGGGATATAGAACAGCCTTGTCGTACTTCACCATATATATATATATATATATATATATATATATATATATATATATAACAACAGAGAAAAAAGTTACTAAATCGAGAAGGGGGGTTAAAGGTCTGCATAGAGATTCTAACAAGTAAAGGCAACTCTTCCGGTATTTTTACCATACATGTCTTGTGTACTTTTTTGCCTCTTTTTTGCAATTGTTTATGAGGAACGGGAAGTCAACAGGCAGGACAAGGATGGTTGAAGTCATCTCGTGGCGTTGATCCTAGCTTCTCAGCTAAAACATTTCGGAAAGCAAAGAGACAAGAGGGGTCAGACAGCATATCCCAGTATAACCGCTACTGCATCGTGTCTGGGCATGTCCACCGAAGCACATGGACAGATCAGTGCAGTCAAGGATGCACGTCAGTACGACCGGTAGTCTTGTATGCAGACCCATCATTTGTAGCTAATTGCGACGTGGTCTATCTGGGTCTATCGCTGACTGGAAAAGGGCGGACGTCACGTGACATACCGGCGATTAGAACGTCTGGAGTTCGTACTGGCGAGAAACAAGCGGTGACCTGAACACAGAGCCGATGACCGTTCCTCGGTTTCTGAACGACAGGAAACGGGGCCAAAGGGGTTTCCTAAATGCGCATCGTCTGAGGACAGCTGGCCGACTCTAGCATTCATGTCTCCAGCTAAAATCACGGTATCACTCCATTCTGCTTTACGCAGGAGGTCGCGTAAGTTTTGGTAGAAAACATCTTTGATTGCATCTGGGCTGCAATCTGTAAGGGCATAAGTCGAGACGACAAACGAATTGCGTCTATCGAGACGGCGTTTGCTTACTTTGCGCCAACCTCTAAGTCTCGCTGCGCACAACCGACTGTCAACTGGGACCGAAAAAAGTAGCGCAGCTTCAGTCCTCTCACTGAGAGCTACGACTACGCCAGCAAGATCGGCAGCAGCAGCCTCAGGGTCCCCGGAAAAACACAAATGAAACTTTGCAGAAGCATTGGATGGGGCATCAATCGAACGACCGAGCTGGAGTCTTGGATGCAGGTCTCTTGAATACAACATACGTCGATGGCAAGGGTCTCCAGTGGACCAGCCAAACACGCCTGTTGTCCTATACGCATCAGCGTTCGGACATTAAATGTGGCCAGTTTGAAACGACGCCTGGGGAGAGGAAGAGCATTAACTGGCGGAAGCGAATTTGGTGAGAATTGGATATTAGACAGACGAGGACGCCAGAGAACAGGAATAGGACTTCCCTTAGAGACACCACCGTAAGTACGGCTGACTGCAGTTCCCGAAGAATACGAAAATGTGTGGGGGGATGAGGTGTGGGAGTAGAGAAATCAACGCGTATACGGTGTGAGAACATCAACGCCAGCATGTTTGTGACGAGCGTAACGATCGTGTTGTAAGATACTCATTAGTTTTATTGTCGTTGACGTTGTGGGCTACTGTACTACTCGGTCGTCCAGTACACAGCAAGCATTTTTATTCAAGGATGCAACTCTAGCCTTTGTTCAACCAAGCGCGTCCTGTGAGGCAGTAGCGTTGGTCCAGATGAGCCGGTGACCAATTGTGTAGCCATTTGTCTCTTCCAGAAACCTCTGGGAGCCGGTAACTGATTATTCAGCTCATACGCCCTTCGGATGAAGCCCAGTACACCGCTCCGCTACAGATGCCGGTGAGCGAAGTGTTGTACGCTTCATGCGCCGCCCATGGTTGACTTGAAATCAGGGTTAAGCCATCTCCCCTAGACTGACTATTAGTCAGTCAACCCGGTGGAGAACACCGGGCATTCGCCTCCGCTCTCATACTTTTGTGAAAAACCTCCGCCCAGAGAAGGCAGTGTGTGGGGACTTCCTCAGCGGAAGCTATTTGGAAGTAATTCGAGAGGCCTTCATGGCGAGTACCCAACTCGTAGTCTGAGACATCCACTGTTTCAGACCGTCCCACCAATTCTAGTGAGATTTCAGTTCTGCCTCAGAATCATCTGATTTTAGTAGCGAAAAAAGAATATATAGGTTGCTGTCCCACGCGCCCACTCGTTGCACACAACGCATTGGTCCGACTGGTGTGGGCGACCACGCCTTGATGCTTGAACAATGCTGACAAGATTCACCTCCGATTTATCAATCCGCTCCACCGATAGGCTGTCTTGTCACCCGAGATTCCATTGTCTCAAGCCTTGGGTTCGGTACCGCACCAGTGCTAACTGCCGACGTAAACTGGCTGTCCGCCAACGCTGGGTTAACACATCCCCTCACACCTATCCCTGACCATACTGAAGCATTTTGGAGGCCCCAGATACTCCACTCCTACGTCCATCTAGTGGAGGGTTTCGGACCGGCAAACTGTTCATCTTCGTGTTCATTCGCTTGAGTGTCCTCTCCAGGGGAACAGCAGCTAGAATCAGATGTTTCCCAGAACGTGGTTCAGAGGGACTGGACTTCGCTTGACCTCTACCTATTCTGACGTGTCAGACATGATTACACCTTGGGCTTCAGAAAACCATCTTGCGTGGTCGTGGAGGAACGCAAGGAACCACACCACGCCAAGGTGCAATCACATCCTGATGGATGAACGGGGATTGACGAGGTCCTATGTGAGATGCTAATGCTGCCCAAGGCCGACAGACACCAAGACGGTGGATATCTGCATCTCCAGCTGCATTGTTAGGTGCCCGCAGATCGACTTCACTGGATGCCAGATATGAGGCTGAGATACCTTAAAGACTAACTGATGCGCCATCTGAGAAACAATCGTGAGTAATGGTGTATTGAGCATTGTACGTGGATTGAAAAGGCTGCTACGATCACGACGAGACTGCACCTTGACGTGGTGTGTTGGCCTGCGTACCTCTGTGACCCAAAGCACCATACAAGATGGCTTCTTTGAGCCGGAGATGCAATGGTGCCTAAAAAACCAACGGGTATATGGTGGAAGTCCAGTCTCCTTGTCCTTCAGGTTGGGGTCGATCTGAGCTGGCGACTCAGTCGGCCAAAACAGTGGAGGAATATTTGATCCAAACAAATGGGCTTCCATCCAGCCACCCCGCTGCCTTGCGGATAGGTCCTGGTTAGAAATAAAGGCTTTGGTTGAGAACCCTAGTCGTTCCCATGCTTTGCGGCTGGGAAACCTAGGATTACCCGTCCAACGTCTCCCATGAACTGCACGACTACAGTGATTTCCATACAATACTGGTCGTCGCGCAGAATAATCAGGACCGCGCTGCCCATTGCATCAAGCAGAGTGAGTAGTGATAAGTGGGCTACTACTCACAGTTCCCTCTCTTTTATTCAACCTTTGTCTTCTGTCCCCAACCACCTCCCTTTGCCCACCCATATTGCTCCCACTGAAAACGCACCCGATACTCTCAACGGTTCAATGTCAAATAGTGTCGGGAATAATCCGCTGCCTTGTAACTTTGAATCTCGACTCTTTCAACGTGCGTACACTCATGCAGGCCGGTCAACAGGCGTGCCTAGCCCTCACAATAGATCCTCTAAAGATTGATGCCTGCTGCGTAAATGGAACGCATATCCAGGATTCGAGCAGTGTGATTCAACTAAACGCTCCTGATATCTCATCGAGGTGTTTCCTGCGCACTTCAGGAGGCGAAGCAGCTAGAGCTGTGGGTCACTATGGTATAGGAATAGTCTTGACTGACAACAGTAAGGCCGCCCTTTTAGAATGGATACCGGTTAACTGTCGTTTATGTGCACTTAGACACAAGGGATCGGTTGGTGTTCGAAAAGCGCAATTTGCTTGTGATCTCGGTATACACCCCAACAGACCGCAGTTCTGACACGCCGAAGGATGAGTTCTACGATGAACTCGCCACGCTCGTCTGCAGGAGCAAAGGTTCTGACATTGTAGTGCTAGTAGGTGATTTTACTGCCCAAGTTGGTAAACATAGTGCGTCAGAAGCTTGCTTAGGTGGGCGTTGTGTCTTGCCCGCTCAGCGCACAGAAAACGTGGATAGGATCCACCGGTTCTGTTGAGACACTCGGTTATTCCTGTCTAGTATAAATTTCAGACACAGCTTGCGTCGCACAGCGATATGGGGCTATAACGCTACACGTATTCTGAGCCATATCGATCATATCGCGGTAGGCCGCCGGTGGCACAGTTCTGTTCAGAACCGTAGATCCTACTGGTACGTAGAGTCGGACCATGCATTGGTTTTCTTGTGATTATCACTTCAGCTATACGGTCATCCACGCAAACCACAAACCCGGTTAGTCGTACAACGTTTGCCTGATCTAGAAGCTCGCACCAGTTGTAAACAGAAATTAGCACATGAGCTAGGATCTACGACGTACGGTAAATTCACATGGGCATTGGGCCCATATCCAGCGGGCAGTGCACGTGGCAACAGAGTTTCTCCTGCGTTCCTAGACCCAATGTCCACCAGAGACACTAGATTTTGTGAAATTCGATCAGTCTAATGGAGAGAAAAAACGTCTGCTCTCGAACTGTAGTCGGATGAATAAGATACGGATAAATCTACAAAAGCAAGTTACGAAAAACTTTAGGGAGAATCGCGAAGTCTGATGGGTCAAGGTAGCCGAAGAAATGGAAGTAGCAGCTGCTTCAGGTAACAGTCAAAGGTTGTTCAAACTTATTCGCGACACCGGTGGACGGCGAACCCCGGTCAGTGAAACTATATGCAATAGAAATGGGGAGCCTATTCATGGGAAACAACAAAGGCTTGATCGTTGGGCCGAACACTTCAAGAAGCAGTTTAGCTGGCTGCGTTCTAATGTAGTTGCTGCGACGTCAACAACTACGATTCCTTGGGGAGTATCAACCAATCCGCCATCGGAAGTGAAAGTGGAGTCATGTATTTGATTACTCAAACAAGGAAAAGCGGCCGGTCCACAAGAACTCCTTCAAGTACTTTTCGAAGTGAGTGGTAGTGCATTGAGGAAATCACTCATCACCTTGATCCGCGACATTTGGAAAGAGGGACGTTTTCCAGTATTACGGGGCGAGTCATTGGTTGTACCCATCTTCAAGAAACGAATACGAAATGACTGTAGTAACCACTGTAGGATTAGCTTAATTCCGATAGCCACCAAGGTACTAGCCTCGATTTTGCCGCGCCATCTGACACCGACTTACGACAGGAACGCCCGAGAACAGGCTAGATTCCGCCCAGGTCGACAATGCATCGACCAGGTTTTTACTCTTCGTCAACTACCTGAGGCGCGTCAGACACACCGTCGACCGACAATAATGGTTTTCCTTTACTTAAAACGCGCCTTTCACTCAGTTGGCCGAACAGCGCTTTTCAATGCTCTTCATCGAAAAAGCATGCCCTAGAAGTTCGTGAATCTACTGAGATCTTTGTGCTCTCATACTTCTGGCCGCGCGAGGGTTCACGGTGAACCATCCAGTCGATTCGAAACGACCAGTGGTGTTTGATAAAAATGTCCCGTATCTACATTCCTGGTTATCTCCGTCATGGACGAGATAATGGAGAATCCTTTGCGAACACTTCAGGATGTAGGCGTCGAACTAGGGATTAGTGGAAAGCTACGTGACCTAGATTATGCGGACAACGTTGTCTGCTTGTTCGAATCCACGGAGCATACTCAATGTGCACTAGGTGGACTTGGGAGAGCTGTAGCTCCACTCGACATGCGCTTTCCGTCTACAAAAAGTGAAGTGATATTGCAAGAATGAACGTCAACAGTTCCGAGCTTGATGCTCGATGGGGAGGTGCTGACAGTTGTCGACCGCTCCACTTACCTCGGCAGCAGCGTGATGACGGACGGGAGCACGGTAATGGAGGTGAGCACGCTCTGACCCAGGGCTCGAGCGGCGCACGCTGAAATGAAACACTTGCGGTGCCGACCTGATACCTCGCTGAATTTGAAAGGTCATGGGTACTGTGCCGCAGTGCGTTTGGTTTTGTTGTTTAGTTGAGAGATTTGGGGTCTTTCGGCGGAAAATATTCGTCGTCTTGAGGTGTTCGACCATCGGTGTTTGCATAGTAAGGCTAAGATTAAGTGGAATGGCCGAGTGAGCAATGATGAGGTCAGAAAGCGAGTACTGGGTACTAATTCAGAGAATGTTCTATCACAGAGTATCCAGATTAGTAAACTTCATTGGTTGGGGTACGTGTGATGTATGGTAAACACACGCCTACCATACCGTGTCCTATTCTCCGTTCCTCCCTGGGAGTGGAAGAGACCACGTGAAGGTCAACAGATGACGTTGCAGCGATGATCGAGAAAATGTACAGCAAACTTAGGAAAAGCAATTGTCTCAGGACTTCGTGGTTGGGGTCCAATAGATCCCCCACGCAATCTACTGGAGACACTGAAGGATATGGCGTCGAACCGTGAGCACTGGCAGTCGTGTTGTCACTGTCTCTCAGACGAGAGTGATCGATCAATGTTCTCTGTTCTGTTCAGACAACCGTTAATCATGCACTGGGTGCGGTGGCTTTCGTTGCTATCTCCTAGCGGCAGTCTCAAAAGGAAATAATGAAGGAGAAAAGAGTATGAAAGGAGTAAGCGGAGAACTACATCAATGGAATTAAGTCGATGAAGAAAGTTTGTGAATGCAAGAGCGCCACTGATTGCGGCATCTAGCGATATCCCACAGCGTATCTAACCATTGAGTGGGAGGGTCTCTTGGACCACACTCAGGATGTCTAACACTCCTACACGGCTAAGTCCACTAGTTAGGCTTTTCTGACACGTCATGGACTGATCACCTTTACTCATCTTTCAACCGATATCTGCCTCATCAAACATGGCACGTCAAGAGATACTGTCACGGGACGTGCGTAACACATGTCCCAACCATCTTAGCCTGGTGAGCTTAAGTGTTTCATCCAGTGATTTGATCCTTGAACCTAGGACTTTCCGCCGAACCTCAACATTGATCACACGGTGTTCCCACCAGATTCGAGCAATACTACGAAGACATCGATGTTCAACTACCGACAATCTTCGTTTGTCCTCCACACTCAGTGGCCATGTCTCCTAGCCATACAGAAGCACGGGCCTCAGTGCTGCAGCTTACACCCGGCCTTTGATAGGTAAACGGATATCATGTCGACGCCACAGATGACTCAGATTGGCAAATGCCAAACAAGCCTTCTGTGTGCGCAGGGACACTTCATCTGATATCCGACCTCCAGGTGAAATGCAGCCCCCCAGATAACGGAACTTGTCTACCACGATCATAGTCTCCCAAAACGCTGAAAGGCTTGGTGTTGCGCCAACACAGTTCTGCGACAGCATCCTCAACTCTGAAGGTGCCAAACGCGTACCGAACATTGCTACGCAATCCGTCAAGCTTTAAGGAAAGCTTCTAACTTACCTAGATCTTCCCTTAGAAGAATTATATTATCCGCATACTCAAGGTCTGATACCTTTCCACCCGGGAAAGTTTCAATGCCGCTATCCTCACCTGAAAATGTGCGGTCTCCAGGACCATATCAACCACGAAGTTAAAGAGACAAGGAGAGAAGAGGCAACCCTGACGTACAACACTTTTTGTGGTGAACTCGGGTGAAAGATCACCGTAAGCCCGAACTCGACTTTGGCTATTAATGTAAAGGGATTTTACGATGAAAATGAACTTTTCTGATACACCCTCCAACAAGAGGCAGTGACAGAACTGTGCGGTCGACTGAGTCGAAGGCCACTTTAAGATCAAGAAAAACAGAGATAGTGGGCCTACGGAAGGTGTGTCTATGTTCTAAAATTTGTCGAAGAGTGAAGATGTGATCAATACAACCTCGACCAGGTCTAAACCCAGCTTGATTCTCGCGCTAGCACTGTTCGTGAGCGTTATATAAGCGGTGGAGAATAATACCAATGAGCAGTTTGGATGCGATGCTAGCCAGACTTATTCCGCTGTGGTTTTCACAGGAGGACCTGTCGCCTTTCTTATAAATCGGTACGATCACCGATTCAAACCAACTCTTTGGAACTTGTTTCCTATCCCACGCCAAACCGAGGGGTTTCGTCAACTCCAGTAACAATGATGAGCCACCGTCTTTGAAAATAGATGGAGGCAACCCATTCAGTCCGGCAGCCTTACGTCGTTTAAGATAGCCTATCTCACGAAGAACCTCCTTTTTTGACGGGTGATTGATATCTACAACTAGAGTTGTGACCACCGCGCTAGTTAGCGAACCTGTCGTGGATAAAGGCCGGTTAAGCCGCTTCTTGAAATGTTCCGCCCAGCTAATTACACGACGTTCCTGAGTTTGAATCAGTAATCCGTTCGCCTCTTTGATCAATTCACTAACGCCTGGTTTACGTGGATCGGTATTTCTGATAAGACGGAAAAAGTTGCGGTTACTGCTGATTGGCGTACCTTTAACCATCTCTCCACATGTTGCAATACACCACGGCTTACGATAATTTCTCAGGCTCCGAATCAGTTGGCGTTTAAGGCATCTCCGTGCTTGATCGATACTATGGTTCATTTCGTGAATTTCAGTGAGGGCGATAAGTTCATGCTTCTTTTCCGAGTGAGCAAAGCGAGCAAGAAAGCGAGTGCGTGGGTGATTGTTCTTTCGTGGTTCATAATGTGAAGGAAACCGGCAACCATGAACCTGAGACCTAAAGTAGTGAACAACATAAGGCCTCAATAGATCCGGCGTGGTAGTGAGCAGGGCGACGGCATGGCTGATCGTATCTGGAATCCGGAGGATTCGATCTACGAGCATTTACCAGCGCAACTGAGGATGCAGATATTCATCGTTTCTGTGTGCATCTGGTTCTTGGACCTTGGGCAGCATTGGCAACTTCAAATAGGACCAGCTGGATTTCTCTCCATCGCTGTTCTGGATTCTGGACATCCGACTGCACCGATAAGCTGGTGAATAATTCTGCTCGAAAAACAGGTCGATGGTTATCGTCCGGGGGACGGTTCTCTTTGTTGTTGCTTCGGCCACCGACGAGACGTAGACTGAAACGCGCGCGGAAAAGAGCGTGATCAGAGTCCACAGAAGTGGACCAAACTGATCGACAATCTTGAATTCATCCGCGCCAGCGGTAACCGACAGCAGTGTGGTCGATCTGGGTCCAACGCTGTGAAGACGCAGAAAAACGCCAGGTTAGTCAATGCTGCTTTTTGTGCGAGAAATTTGTACCCACTATAGATAGTCCAGGGTCGGAACATACTTGGATGAGGCGGTCACCGTTATCGGTTCTGTCGGCCGGAATGGAGAATCGGCCTTCTATATGCATTTTTGTCTCGTCTAGGATCCCAAACTGGGCGTTAAAATCACCAGCAACAACCATAATGTCCGTAGAGCGCACGCCTCCGAGCAATCGACAAAAATCACGTGTATTTGTTTTTCCTTACAATCGTACATAAAGCCTGTAGAAAATACGTTTGCCGTTATAGTCTTCCGTAAGGAAAATTTTACACATACACAGCTTTCTTCCCGGCCTATCCGCTGATAGGCATATTACCATATTAGAATATGGTACACCGCCATAATTTGAGGTTCTTTTCAAACTCGCACTGCTGTGCTCTGGTTTTGGTTGCTATCTGGCAGTGTCGTCTGGTTGAAAGCACAATGAATACAGGCATACAGTGTAAAACAGCCGAAACAAAGTAATCAGCGGAAAAGACAAAGATAAAGAAACAGCTCGAATACAACTACGTCACTGGCCGCGACACCCTACCATGTTACTTGATGTCTCCAATCATCTGGAAGGTGGGTCCTCAGGACTTTAACCCGGAAGTCTCGCACATCCTACTCGGTCAGGGTTTATGTATCAGTTGACGACAGGATGGAGATAAATAGAGGGGTTATTCAGGCGAAGCAATGGGAAGGTGAATTGGAAGCTATAAATGGAATACCGGCTTCCAGTGATCCTCGCAGAACTATGAGCATGCTCAAAGTAGCACTACCCCACAGCCGAAATGATAGTCCACTAGGCTGGGCCTTAGTTTGCCCTTAATGGCCCAAAAAAAGCTCCGTTTAGATATACTGTTTGAGAAGGGAAAACTGACTTCAATCAGTTGTTAACTTCTATGTCCTCGCTATTTATAGACCCCTCTGCCACCGAAAAAATTTCCTCAAATCCGCCTGCCAGGTCCAGTCCATAATCGATTTCGAAAACTTCTACTAGGTTCTTCCTGCGTCTTCATTCCATGTAAACTGAACCCAATGTTACGAATCATATCAAGTATTCTAGATCCCACCCTTATGCTAATCTCCTAGTAAAAGAACCCTGTACTTATACGTAGCTAGATTCACATAAGCAGTTTCAGTTTATTCAACCATCAACCTCGCACTTCTGTGCTCCGGTTTCGGTTGCTACCTTCCGGACAAAAAGAATAGAAGCATAGTGATAAAGATCCAAAAAATTGAAGTACCAAGGGGAAATCAAGACGACAAGGAAAGAGTCCGAATGCAACTACACCACTGACCGCAACACCTAGCCATATCACTTAATGTCTCCAACCATTTAGTAGGAGAATCACGTGGACCCCAACCTGGAAGTCTAGCACGTCCTACTCGGTCAAGTCCACTGGCCAAGGTTTTCATACCTTTTTACCATGTCATGGACTGACCACATCGACCTACCTTCCAAACACCACTTGCCTCGGAGAACAGCGTACGCTGAGGAAGTCTATCCGTGGGCATGCGTAACACATGTCCCAACCACCTTAACCTGTTGAGATTCAGCACTTGAATCAGAGACTGAACTCTGGTTCCCAACACCTTACACAGAACCTCAGCATTGATGATACGGTGTTCCCACCATACCCAGGCAATGCTACTGAGACATCGGTGCCCGAACACCGACAGTCTTCGCCTATCTTTTACTCTCAACGGCCATGTTTCGGAACCGTATAAAAAACGGACCTAACCACCGCAGTGTACACTCTACCTTTAACAGATAAACGGATGTCACACCGACGTCACAGATGACGGAGGCTGGAAAAAGTCAAACGTTCCTTCTGTATACGTGATGACACTTCATGCGTTATCTGTCCACCTGGTGAGATATAACTACCCAGGTAATAAAATTTATCCACTTCAGCTAGAGCTTCCTCGGCCAACAGAAGGTTAAGTGTTGAGCCAACCCAGTCCTTCAACAGCATTTTACACTTTGAAGGTGCAAAACGCATCCCAAACATTCCTACACTATTGTTAAAGCTATCTTAAAGAGCTTACAACTTACCTGGATCTTCACTCAGAAGAACAATATCGTCCGCATATTCCAAGCCAGACAGTTTACTGTCTGAGCAAAGATCGACGCCACTATTCTCGCACGAAGATAAGGCTATCTCAAGAATCAATTCGACTACAAAGTTGAAAAGGGAGGGTGGAAGAGGGCAACTCTGATGAACACCACTTTCCGTGGTGAACTTGGGGGAAAGATCGCCATAAACACGGACTCGGCTTTGGCTGTTCGCATACAATCATCGGAAAAGAGAGATAAACTTCTCTGGTACACCCTTCAATGAGAGGCAGCGCCAGAGAACTGTGCGGTCGACTGAGTTGAACGCCGCTTTCAGATCAAGAATGACAGAGAGTGTGGGTCTACGAAAGATGTGTCTGTGCTCTAAGGTTTGCCGAAGAGTAAATATGTGGTCCGCACAACCCCGACCGGATCGGAAACCGGCGTACACATTTCGCGGGCTCTGGATAATCGGTGAAGAATAACACCCGTGAGCAGTTTAGACGCGATACTTACCAAGCCAATTCTTCTGTGGTTTTCACAAGAGGACCTGTCACCTTTCTTGTAAATCAGCACAATCACCGATTCACACCATTCCCTGGGAATCTGCTCACTATCCCAAATAATGCGGAGGAGTTTTGTTAATTCCAAAACCAAAGCTTTGCCTCCATCCTTGATAAAAGATGGAGACAACCCATCCAGTCCAGCGGATTTATACTTTTCCAAGTAACCGATCTCCCGCATAATCTCCAGCTCTCGTGGATGGCTGAAACCCGCCTGCATCGTTTCGCTGGCAGGTATATTTGGAAGGTCCACCGTTGAAGTGGGCCAACTGGATTGTTCCTTGAAGTGCTCCGCTCAACGCTCTAGATGACGTCCCTGAGAGTAAATCAGTGAGCCGTCGGATTACCTAATTAACTCACTTAGACCAAGCTTCCGTGGACCGGTACCTCTAGTCAAACGGAAAAGCATTGCTAATGGACGCATCCTTTTCAATTTCCTTACATTTCGCAAGTTACCACTACTCACGGTCATTCTTCAGGCTCCTGGTCAATTGGCGTCTCAGGGATTTACGCACTTCATTGAACGTGGCATCCGTAGCGACGGATATGCGAGCACCCAACAGAGCAACTGATGTCGAAGATATCCATGGTTTGTGAGACCGACTTGAATCAGAGTTCTGGGTGGCGTTCGGAGCGTCATACAAAGCTTCCTTGACATTTGCCAGCGTTCATTTGGGTCTTGAACATCTGGCTACATCGATAACTGCGTAGACAGCTCCGTCTGGAAACTGTGTCGCTGGTTATCGTCCAAAAGCAACTGCGCGCGACAAGTGGAATTTAATTTGGCGCGACCACGGACGAGACGTAAACGGAGGCGAGCACAGCAAGGCGTGATCTGAGTCCACAGGCGTAGACCAATTGATCCATGCCAGCGGTGACCAATCACAATGTCGTCAATCTGAGTCCAACGTTGTAAAAACGAAGGAGGACGCCATGTGAGTCGATGCCGCTTCTTATGACAAAGGTTCGTACTTGCCAGAAACAATCCGTGGTTAAACACAGCTGAATGAGACGATCGCCGTTATCGGTACGATCGGCTGGGATAGCAAATGGGCCTCCTATGTGCCTTTCGGAATCTCCTAAACGGCCAACTTGGGCGTTGAAATCCTCAGCAATGACCACCACGTCCATTGAACGTGCGCTCCGAAGCAGCTGAGACAAATCCTGATGGAATTCGTCCTTGGCCTCAGAGGAGTTGCAGTCAATGGGCGCATACACAGACACGGCGAACAAACATCGGCGCTTCAGTTTGTTATTACTGACATGAACAGGACCGTCCAACCGAACTGCACACAAACGACTGCTGACTGGAATCCAGCCCAGCAGTGCACACTCAGCTTTCATGCTTAGAGTAGTCCCAACGACAGCCTGACCACGAGCTCTAGACACCGAATCACCCGACACGCGAAGAGTGAAGTGAGAGAATGAGGTTGTATCTGGGGTGTGAAGAGTTATCACAGAAGTGGGGTCCTGTATGCGTGTTTCGGAGACAGCATGTATCTATTTTGAAAGTGTCAAGACTTCTAGAGAGGGCAGCCTGTTGCCCTATCTGACATAGTGTGCGGTCTAGAGTGAGTGTCCTAACTGGTAAAGCGATTTATCGTCTGACTATGGTCAATAACCATGCGTTTTTATGTCTTTCATAGGTTGTGACTAATACTTGAGCTCGCCATGGGGATCCTGAAGGTTCAGTTATACTCTATTGTTGCAAGCCTTGAACTTCTGCCCGAATAAAATTTTCATCCTCCGCAGAATGTCTCCTGGATTTGATAACGATTGGTCTGGGGCTGTCCGACAAGTGTTCAAAAAGGGGAGGAGATAGGGTTTTAGAAGCTGCAAGGCCACACAGAGAGAATGACGGTTTATTTCCTTCGAACGGTATTTGTACACTCTTATGTAGTCCTGAAAATCATAAACAAGTAGCACATCGGCGCACAAATCGGGTAAGACAAATACACAGATCAGTGGATGAAAATGACAATGACCACGAGTGTTGCTCGTGACGCGCTTGGATGCCAGTAAAATTTCACTGATGAAGTTTTCAGCCGACCATTTTTTACAATTGATAATGGATTTTGAGACATAGCTTTCAGAGTTCCCCGTGTCGACCAGCGCTTTTAGTGGCAGTTCGTTGACAAAGACATCCGCGACTGCTTTTGGCAAGCACTTGGGAGTGGCAACAGTGATAATGGATGAGAGCGCAGAGGCTAATATTGGCGCTGAATATTTTGACTTTTCGGTGGAACGACAGACCCTTTGGTAATGCCCCCACACTGGACACGAATACCTGGGGTGCCAACTTGAATCGCAAAGGAAACATTCGTTTAGTTGAAGCCCCAGTAGCTTCCTCTTCTGAAGTGTCATAATCTTTACGGGATAACCTAGTAGTTGTGGAAGCACTATATGGCTCTGGGACAGCTGCCGATTGACAGGACTGAGCTTGCTTTTGAGACAATTCTAAGGCCTTCGCTTTTTCATGAGCGGATTTGAGATCAAGAATTTGGGTTCCAGAAAACGTTGACGAATGGAGTTAGACTGCATTCCGGTTGTGAATGCATGTTGTTCTGCCGTCATTGATTTAAAATTACAGTCCTTGGCTAGAAGCCGGAGTCCTTGCGAAACTGATCAAGGCTATCTCCAAGCTCTTGTGTACAAGTGGGTAGTAGATGACGAGCAAATACCTCGTTTTTGGGTTAGACGTACAAAGACTGAAGTGTTGCGATACCCTAATCATAAACAAGACAACCTGAAATGAATTTGTCACCGACAGTTAGATATAGTTGATTAACGTCTTGAGTTTATCTGGACTATGCACTGAAATTGAGTCCACAAAATTGGTGAACGTACAGATACAGTGAGTCCATGCGTCCGCAGCATTTGATGAGTTCGGCTGTTCGGAAAACCGATCGGGTCGAAGAAAACAGTCCATTAATTTTCAGATGGACGAATTATAATGTGATCAGGTACAGTTGTAAAAGATACGACAATACAAGAAATCGAGAAAGAACAATGCCGGGTGATTTAGGCTTTACTCATCTGTGAATCTTTCATACCCTAAAATGTCAAAGAAACATACGTAAGGAAACTTAGCAAGCACAAAGTTTGTCATAGTAATACTCATCGAGCTAGAAAATACGTAACGCAGGTGACCATCCTCAATGAATTCGCAGAGGGCGTAATTAGTCATGCTTTATATAACCTTCGATACTACCGATAGTAATGCTACTGGGCGGTAGTTTTGGGGTTAGCATCGGTTGTCAGACTTGAAAACTGGAGGCGACGTAGATCTTCCACTCCTCGGGGACTCGGTCAGGTTTTATTGAGTGGATAAACAGTTCACACAGCGGATCAGTATGCTAGTCGGCACATTGTTGAGGCATAAGAATTCAAATCTCATCGATTTCAGGAGATTTCCGTGTTTCTAATGTGCCGAGCTATTGCCGGACTTGCACAGTCGAGAAGCCAATCGATTCGTTCCTCCTCTGAAAGAAATCCCCGCGATTGCCAGACCGCTGGTGATCAATGTTGCCGGTTGGTCGGGAGCGAATACCGAAGAGCAATATGTAACCAACGTATTAGCAGCGTCCGTGTTGCTCCTCGTCATTGCACCATCTGATAGGACTATCTCCAGCAGAGGCTCTGATAGGTCGAAAACTAAAGACCATCCACAATGCCGTTTCCGACAAAACCTAGGCACGTTACAGTTGTGTATGCGAGAGACTAATGGTCCAGAAAATCAATGTGGGTCGCAGAAGTGATCAGGCATCGCCGAGGAAAAAATCGTACGAAGTATCCGTCGACAGCGATATATAGGTCAGACACCAAGACCAACTCCGCAGCCGCTATGATGAACCCCAGGATCAGCTGCAGGAACAGCACAGTCCATTGGAAATCCTGCTGGATATCTTCAAACTACCCACACCACGACTACCAACCACAAACCCGGAACACAGACCTGCTACCACGGCGGTGGCCAGATCGACCAAGAGAAACCCGACAGTTCCAGATGGACCCGCACGGGCCAAGTTACAAAAAACCACCAAGAGGGGAGGTTTGAGGAAGTAAAAAACGAGAAAAGACTTTTTTCCCTAAACTAGTCATTGACCAGCTCGAATGCGCCAGGCCTGACTGAATAATCAATGATCAAAAATTTATTAAGTCACTTAGGATGCAACCCGTTTTGCTGACCAAGTAGTCATCTACAGTCCGACGCGATTTTTTTTCGACTGAATTTGCACAGGACTTAGTGTGGCTGAAGCCAGTCGTGTGTCCAGATAGCTGTGTTGTCGACGCGTTTGAGACGGCAGAAGCTGACCACCTATCCAGATAAAGACACTGGAGGGTTTTTTGAGCGCTTGCCCTGTCAAGATATCGTTTGGTATTTCTAGTCGAAACGATTTTGTACTGGAAATCTCGCTTGAATTCAAGCGCAGGTCACGGGCGCGCCGCCTCAGTGCGGGAAGTTGAGTCAACCGATCGATGTCCAATCTGTCGAAACGTTTTTATCAACCTAATCAGCCGTTGTGTCTTCTACAACAATCTCCGAAGGTTGCAACCTTTAAATGAACCAACCGAATAGCAGTCGCATAAAAGCCACCCGGACACGTACCAGCACAACGACCTTTGTTGGATCGCAGAATACGATCACCAACGGAAGTGCAACAGTCGAAGCTTGACCGCTCACTGGCTTGAATAAGGACACAGGTTATTGCTTTGACTGGAGAAGTTTATTTTCTCAATAAGCATCTAGATCACGTGGTTTCGGGAAGCTCAGAACTCGGCCATTTATACAGGGGCTGCTAGGTCGGAGTCTTGAAGTCTTGTCTTGAAGTAATACAGGAGTACGAGGCTACAGCCCAAATGTTCCCGGATCTTGTGATTATCTTGTCATCTGAATGTCACCAGTGAGCTGTAAGATAGTTCACTAGATAGTGGGGAAGTGGTAAAACGGAAAGGATTCAAAATACAAATCTTGACAGTATCTTACATCTGGTATTGCCGGCGAACTGGAAGATAGACCGCTGGACAATGCGAAAGGGTTAAGGACACGAGTCTTGACTGCAGTTTGCGTCTCGAACTGTCGGGGATCTGGAAGATGGACCTTTGGACTGTGGGAGAAGTTCAGCTTTGCTGAAGTTCGTTCAACTTGAGTGACACGGAAGATTCAAGCGTGGGAAATCTGTCGGAAATCAAACAGCGAGGCTTTCGGTTCGCGCGCCGCGCGCGGCCTTGCCGCGAGTCGATTGAACTTGGAAACTATTAGGCAGCTGGGGCAACCAACCAATCGGGGGGAATGGACATAGATGATGCAAATATATCAAGGCACGCACAGATACAAATTGAATTCAGCAACTAAATAGGTAACCAGGATAAATCGAAAGATAGAATGTTCTTGGGAAAACAATATCACCACTACCATCAGCGTCCTAGTATTGCGGAAGTTGTACTGCCTCCCTAGCATCATCTCAAATAAGTGTGAACATTGCTGGAATCTCGAGTCCTAAAGTGTTCGCTTTAAGCCTTAAATTTTGCTAAGCAATTATAAAAGAAGTCATTTTGACGAGCTGATTTGTGCTCTTCTGATTAACTCTAGCGGACCCGGGCGATCGGAGTCGCAAGCTGAGATCGAGTGCGCAGGTTTGCCGTGGTTCATAACATCCGTCCTGCTTGCCCTCTCGGGTTTACGGTGATAACGACTGAATCCAAAAAGCCGATCGACATCAAAACTTTAGCGAAGGCAAGGCAAAGTGCTTGTTACAATCAGGTCTTACCCGACGGACCCAAAAGGGCTTATTCACGGGCTCTTCAGTCAACTTCCCGAACTGGGTCCAAGCTTCACTGCCCTGTGGGCCAGACGTTTGAGTCAAAGGCTCCGGCTAGTTTCCTCACAAAAGATTTTCTGCGGTGTGGGCAGGCACGAAATATGATTCGTCCAGAAACTTCCAAAATCTTACCTGGTAAGTGCCTTGCCAGCTGTTATGAATCAGTTTGACATTGGTCCGCCTTCCTTTCGTTTTACTTAATATTGACGGTTTTCGGTTTTCCCTTCCCAACACGCGCACTCGCGTTGTTAGAAGGTTAGAGCCTCTTTCTGGATCCGTCTTATCATTAGTTTCTTTGGTAAATCATTTCTGTTCATAACAATTTGACCTTCCAACAGTCCATGGAAAGCCTATTCCACTCTTTCCGTCGGCCGCTGAACAGTGGATTCACTTACATGAAATTTAAATAAACTTTCTTCCTATCATTGATTTGCCTTATCTTGACAAAGAAAAACTTCTTGTGAACTCCATTTGCCCACGCATCTATCAGCATGTGGTCGACTGTCTGATTTATGAGGGGGCCATACAAACTGTTGAATCGATTCGAGTTGAGCCAAAAAAAGAATTGTATTCTTGGCATTTGCTAGCCACTACCAAACAAGAATCCGGCCAGACAGTGGGACCGCTTCTCTAGAAATCACTTTGTCTTCTTAATGACTGCAAATTTTAGGCCGTTTCCATTGCCCAACCCTGTGACTTTTCCATCCATAACTCTTTCTTCAGAGGGCTGCACTATGAAATCATCTGTGAACGGCCACTTGAAAAGCGTACTCTAGGCCTACAACACGATTCCGACGAGGCTTTTATGCTGGAGATTGCTCAGCGGCAGCCTGTTCTCTATGATTCGACTAACTACGGGCCGTGCGGCACCACATCAGAACGGACAGAAACTGCCGTCTCGCAGCCCTCTTCACATGCTCATGAGTTAGCTGGAAACCAAAGAAATGACCACAGCAACTGCCACCAGTTACCTCTTTTGTAGTTAAGTTTGACAACCTCGCTCAAAATATCCAACCCGGGAAGTCACTTGCAACTCTTGCTGAAAAAGGGGCTTTTCCAGTAGGTTTGTCCATCGAATCCCAAAAACAGACGCACGGAGTCTTCATTGTAACCTGTCATTTTGTCTCTGGTCGCCATATCTTTTACCGGTTTATCCAAATCTACGGTGCGGGTTCCGAATAACGATGTACAATTGAGGACACTAATCTATACGAGGAGTTTTGAGTCACTTACAAAGCAATATAGCTGCACAATATCGCTGGCTTGTACTGCCCTCTACAAGCACGATTTCTGTGGCATCAACTCAAATGTCTTGTGTTAATTGATGTCGCATATAAGCTTCCGTTAGATACAGAAACACTCACCACAAATCCGCTGAACTTTATCTCTTAGATGATTTGTGTACTAACTTCACCCTCGATCTTGATTTTTTGATTCAACATCAAAAACTTCTACTTCCCTAGATGGTGATCGACCACCACTCACTGTACGTATGCTGACTGCTGCAAAGTTCGACGTCCCATCCCCGTTTACCAATTTGGCCCCCAATGGTCAACCTATTGTGTCCATGTCCAGCCGTCATTCTGTTGTAGACTCAAAATTTATTAAAAACAAAATTGATCGACTGCCAGATAATAACATAATTGAACCTTCAGCATTTTCTTGGCGAGTGCAATTTTGAGACACTATGAATGGAAGATACAAGAGAAGCATGATGATCGGCTACAGCTAAACCTTTATTCGGCTTACTCACCTTACCGCCTACCCTCTGCCTCAACTAGACGACCTTGTAGAGTGTGTGTTTCAGTACCCCGTTTTCAGCACGCTGGGTACCTTCATATCTCCATACGTGGGGATGAAAACCGTACACTGCTTTCGAAGCCTGTGGGAATTTGTACCAGTTGTGCAGCATACGGTTTGGCGTGATAAATGAAGTAGACTGCTCCTAGTGCGCTATTGACAGCACTGTAGGTGATGATTCCTTACGAGACACCTGCTCCCTTGTGGAGAACTTTACAGTGTGTCCACAACTTGCAGAAACATCTTGAAAGCCCGTGAAAATTCCCTGATGTTGCAAAAAGACGTGGCTTTATGTTCAACTAGAGCAAGAGTGTAATCGTTACAAAAAAATTCCTGACTGCTGTTTGCAAAATTTCTCAAAGGTTGAGCAAACCAGACCTGGAAAGTTTCCAGGCCCTAAGAAAACTCCCTCTTCCACCGGGTATCCGATCACAGAAGAAAATAGTGGGAATGCCAGAGTACTGCCCCAACTGGATCTCACTGGACGATGCCGGAAGGCAACAACCGAAACCAGAGCACAGAACTGCGGGAATGGTAGTGGTATAAAATGAATCTTATCCAACTGCCTCCGAACAACCCTGCGACTGCGGACGGCCGCCTTGTCATATCAGTTAGGCAAGCGGGCACTCTTATACCCCACCTCATGTTTATTTTAGGGGACCTTAACCTGTCTCACTCATGTTTAATTCTTTTGTCATGTTTTTCAGGGTCTGGATGCATTTCTTGGGCTTTTTTGGTGTACGGCGGCAGAGCCCGGACACAACCCTTTAAATGAGTGCACACGAAAACTTTGTATAATGTTAACATAACCTTGAGCCTTCTCGCCGCTACTGCTCTTATGAGCTGACAGAGAGCTCCGAGGACTTTATGGGCAACCGCTTGACTTTAATCACCGGGTTTCAAATCACCGGGGGGCACAACTTCCAGGTATTTTACGCTACTCATCGGTTAGGTTGCCGCCTGTTGCACTTGAGGCCTCAGCTGCCCTAAGAGGTGTATGTGTAAGTCATTAGCCAAACGCATTGATCTGCTAGCATTCAGGGGCAGATTCCATTCTACCCTCTACTGGCATACAACGTACGGGCACCTTTGGATGGAGCTGTTTGATTTGGACGCGACCAATTTGGCATCCACCGCAAATACAAAGACGGAGATCCCTTACCCCACGGCGAGGTCTTTCACGAAAGCCAGAAGGGGCAAAGGCCAGCACCGAACCCTGGAGTGCTCCTCTGTGCAGAATGCTCACTCGCGTACCATTCATCCTCGTCTTACCTACTACCCATTACAGAGTCCTGATCGAAGTTGAAATTTGGAGTTGGTTAAACCGAAAGCCGCCGGTTTGTTTAGCAGGGGGCTGTGGTTTACTGAGTCGGATGTCTTCTTGCGGTCAGGACAGCACTTCCTTTTCCCCGTTTTCTAGTCTACCGGCTATCTCGTCAAGGAGGTTTAACGGGTCGTTTGAGCGTGAAGGAAGTCCAACGAAACTAAGTCGACTGGGCTTCACCAGATGATATGTCGTTTCGTTTGCTGATATCCTGCCCGTCACAGTTGTTTCCGTCACTTTAAAGGCTCTCGTTCGGTTCGTCTATTCATGCTGTCTATTTTTGAGCATGACTTATAGTTGCATCCTTTTACGGTGCTGTATGAAAGATCGTCTTGTTTGGATTTAGGAATTAAGCTACGCCCACGGAAGGAGAATTACCTAATTTTACTGAGAAAGTAGCCACGTTTGATTTTTGTGAGGATGTGACCGTGTAAGCTATGGGGGAGGCCAACAGGAACTAAGTTAAATCGCTGCAGATACAAATTAAGATTAGGTGAGGGGATAGAAGTTGTGTATTCCAAACATCCAGCCCATAGAACAGCGGGACTTACTGGAGAAAACATAGCCATGCTGCTGGTGTAAAGCAGCGCGGTCGGTGCAACCTCACTCTCAATATTCGAAACTGGAGGACTTGGGGAGGTCCCCATGTGAGTCTCGTCATCCCAACTCTAGGGCGTGATCTCAGTTTAACTGTCCTGCCACCACTTCTTCGGGAAGACCTCCAGACTGCTCTGGACTATGTGATCATTTTCCTTTTTCACCTCTTCTGCTTGCAAGGAATCCCATTGATTCGCCGTTCCTCCTCAGAAGCTGTACGCCAGCAGCAGGCCCATTGGCTTCTGCTCCAAAAACATCGCAAATACCCCCTAGTGCTACTGTGCGCCCACAAGGAAAAGTATGCAATTACCTCTGGTCCTAAACCTCCAAGGTGTAAATGGTGTAAGGGAGATCGCCTCAAGTTCCACGATATGCCTCTGGGACCAGGCCGGTGGCTTCGAGACGACCTTTGTAACTGATCTCTCGTAATCCAAGGATGAGGCGAGTGGCAGCCTGCCGTACTCGTTCTAGTTTCGCATTTTCTGTGACCGTACAGGGGAATGCTGCATGTCCACTGCATTCCAGTCGTGGGTGTAAATGCGAGGCAAACAGCTCCCTGAAGGATGGCATAGGTAGTTGCCCTAGAGGCCTACGTTAGCCACATACATATTTCAGCCACAGGCACACTCCGTGTAACAGCCGGTCGTGGAAAATCCCCCTATTTCCCTTGCGATTCAGTGTTTTTCCCAACATCACTCGTTTGCCTACACTGTTGACTTGTCTTTACGAACTGGTTATTTTTCTGGACCAATTGTTGTTTGTTGGCGCCCAGAGCGCTATTTTGGCACATCCTTGTTCAGGACCTGCGTGACGCACGTGCTGTTTGCTCAAACGCTGCTATTCGGTTTCCCGTTGTTGAGTCCTTGTGATCGTATTATTGAGGTTTGTATATTTTTTATGTCATTGTTCATGTAATAATCTAGTATCGTAGAATATCACGGATAATCGTCTTTTGATTTCGGGATCCGTTGCGAATTTGGCTACGCATTGCTCAAACGTTTGTTACAATACTCATTAGATCAATTCGAAACGAGGAAAAACACGCAAAATGCCAAGAAAAGGATCAAAAGCAGTCGAATCCGGACAGGAAGTAATACGGAAAGTCTCTGGGGAGGTTTTGGGTACATATGATTCTTTAGTTGATGCTAGATCGCCTAGTCCTGTCAGTGCTAGTTCATGTGTTATTGAGAACAACCGAGCAAACAAACCCAGTACTATCCAAGTCCATACCCCTGTACGGGAACATCCAAAGTACCAGCCTTGGACCAATACACATGTCATTTCACGAGATGCTACGGCGCAACTCAGTTGCAGATCCTGTGGTACGAGCCATGGCCTACCAGAATGCCCCAAGTTCGACAACGCCACAGTAGACGAACGGTGGGGATGGGCGAGGATGGCAGGAGCATGTTTTATCTGTCTCAACACCTCGCACCGGGCAGCAGCCTGTAGGACAAGGAATCGATGTGGTTACGAGGGCTGCATGGGCAGACACCATCGGCTGCTGCATCAGGCGAGAGTAACCATATCCGAGGCGGGTACCAAACCCAGCGTTATTTGTTCAACGTCACGATCTGCCAGTAAACCGGTACGTTTAGGCGTAGTGGCCGTGGGAGTAGTGACTCCGACTGAGATAGTCAAGGCTTTGGCTTTCGTTGATAGTGGATCCGACACCACTTTAGTGAAAGAGCGGTTTGCCGACAAACACCAACTGGCTAAAGGTGCGACGTCGTTGGCAGTGAGCACGGTGGGCGGAACACAGGTAATGACTGCCGGTAGATTAAGGCTGCAACTCACCTCTCTAGACACTAACGAGGAAATTGAGCCAACGGAGGCATTCACGTTAGCGGATCTCCCCATGGGAGCACCAGGGTCGGTGAACGCAATCTTGACTCGGTGGCCCCACCTGCAGGATGTAACCGTTGTAGACTGGGAAGATGATGAGGTGGATCTCCTCATCGGCTACGACGTGCCAGAGGCACATTGGGTGCTTGGCCGGAGAGTGGGCGACCGCCAGGCACCTTATGCGGTACGCACGGCTCTGGGATGGATGTTATACGCTCCAGTAGGGGTACGTGGTTCCGTGAATTACTTATCCGCCGAAACGGACCGCATAGAGTATCATCTGCAACGGCTTTATGAAAAGGAGTTTCATGACATTGGAGACGAAAGACCATCGTTGTCTCAAGAGGATCACTCCGCTCTACAAACGTTACGGCAAGGCACTAGAGGCCTCAAAAAACAGTTCGAGGTTCCCCTCCCATGGCGCACATCGGTCGACCCGTGGACTGATAACAGAAATTATGTTCTCCAACGATTACTACGACTAAAAGAACGCTTCATTCGAGACCAGAATCTGTGGGAACGATACGCGGATTTGATGAAGCGAAACGAGGCCCTCGGTTAAGCTGAAAAGGTGCCTGTTAACACCGACAGCAAAAGAGGTATCTGGTATCTGCCTCACCACCCGGTTATCAACCCCAAGAAACCCAATAAACTGCGAGTGGTTTTCGACTGTGCGGCCAAGTTCCAGGGCAAGTCGTTAAACGATCACCTACTACAAGGGCCTGACTGGACCACACCACTGATCGATGTTTTGTGCCGTTTCAGAGTGGGTAAAGTGGCTTTGTCTGCCAACATTAGGGAAATGTTTCATCAGGTGAAGTTTCCGGTAGGAGAACGAGATGCTTTCCGTTTCCTGTGGTGGGAAGGGAGCGACCGGGACAACGCAGTTGTGAATTATAGGATGACCGTCCATCCCTTCGGAGCCATATTGTCACCATTCTGTGCAAACTACGCCCTCCGAGAATCAGCGAACAAACATGGCGATCTAGTACATCGGACGGTAGTAGATAGCGTCATCAGGAACTTCTACGTCGACGACTACCTTGGGTCATTCGATGATGTGGAATCAGCTCTAGAGCAGTTCAGGGGTCTAACGAGATTGCTGGAAGAGGGCCGCTTCCATCCAACTAAATGGATGTCGAACGCTTCAGAAGTGCTGAAGGTCATCCCGTATCACGAAAAGGCCGAAAGGGTAAGAGATTTGGACGGCTCTCTACTTCCTATCGAGCGCACCTTAGGGATACAATGGGACGCGGAAACGGATGATTTTGTTTTCGAGCTAAACGTTCCCGAGCTGCCAATAACCCGTCGTGGCATACTATCTGCCGTCTCAAGTTTGTTCGAGACACTCGGTTTCATCTCACTATGGCTGCTACCCGGAAAGATCTTGCTTCAGCGGCTGTGCCGTAAGAAAGTTAATTGGGACCAGTTACTGGACCGAGGGGACCGGTTGGACTGGGAAGAAGTTTTGAACACCTTGAAGAAATTGGGGGACATAAGAATACCACGATGTTTGACTTCTGGCCATACGACACGGACTGGAGAACTACATGCCTTTTCCGATGCATCCGAAGTCGGTTATGGAGCTGTGGTTTACGGACGATGGTGCGCAGGAGATGGACAATATACCACGAGGATCCTGTTCGCCAAAGCCCGCGTTGCTCCACTGAAGTCGGTCTCAATCCCACGCCTTGAACTCAACGCAACCGTGTTGGCAGTCAGGGTGGTGCAAGCTGTGAAGAGATGTTTCGATCTCTACATTTGGTCGGTGAGCTTCTGGACGGATTCAATGATAGTACTTCACTATATAAACAACATCCGGAGCCGGTTTAGTACTTTCGTTGCTAACCGGCTCACGACTATCCACGATGAATCAGCCACGAACCAGTGGAATCATGTCAGATCTGGCGATAATCCGGCCGACCTGTGCTCCCGAGGTGTGAACAACTTCAGGCAACTGGACACGTGGACGAGAGGGCCAAACTTCCTGCACTTACCCAAACAGGACTGGCCCGTATTCGAATTAAAAAACCCCACCGAAGTAGAACTGGAAATCAAAGGCGTAGTGATAGCGGCCAACGTCGTCGAAGCGACATCCATTCTATCGCCACTGGTCAGGTTTTCTTCCTGGATGAAGACAATTCGTTCGCTAGTTTGGTTAACCAGGTTCAAGCAAACCTTACTAGTCATGGAAGGGCTACGGCCCTCAGGCCGGATACGGGTCGACTCGATAGGTCCCGATGAGCTACTAGCGGCAGAGTACGATATTTTCAGAATGATACAACGAGAGGCTTTCGCCCGAGAACTCAAAAGGGCGGAAGAAGTGGGGCCGACCAATAAAGACATGCCATCTCCAAGAGGCGAGCTGAAGCGCTTAAACCCCAAACTAATCGACGGACTGCTGCGGGTGGATGGTAGGCTGACCAACGCCCACCTGAACTTCGACACAAAGTATCCTATACTGCTGCCTGCGAGAAAACCTGTACTAGAGCTAATGATTCAACACGTCCACGCCGTGGAGGGACATGCCGGGGAAAGTCACGTGACGAGCGTCATCCGAAAGCGCCTTTGGTTGTTGAGAGGACGAGAGACTGTAAAACGCGTAATCCGACGGTGTGTGCAATGCAGGAGACGCAATGCCACAGCAGACAAACAACTCATGGCCCCACTACCAGAATGCAGGGTGACTACGGGCTGGTGGCCGTTCAGTGGCGCCGGGTTGGACTATTTCGGGCCCTTGTGGATCAAGTGCGGTGAAAGATTAGAAAAGCGATACGGATGTATCATGACGTACATGAAGTCACGTGCGGTACACCTAGAAGTCGCACATACGATGACGACCGGTTCATTTCTACGGGCCTTGCAAAGATTTATCAACCGAAGAGGCGTACCGGCCGATATATACTCAGATAATGGGTCAAACTTTGTGGGCGCTCACCGGGAATTGCAGCGTTGGCACAAGAACATAAACAGGGACGAACTGCAGGATCGAACCGTGGCCTACGGCATACGATGGCATTTCAACCCCCCACAGGCCAGCCACCAAGGCGGCGTATGAGAACGCATGATCCGGTCCGCCAGACGGATATTGCTGTCAATCATGGAGCAGCAGCCGCCTGACGACGAGACGCTGAACACCGTCATAACTGAGGTGGAGAGAATCCTGAACAACCGCCCCCTGGTTCCAGTAATGAACGGCGACCCCACCCACCTGGCGCTCACCCCAAACGACTTATTGACGCTAAGGTCGAACGAGGGTTTCCAAGGGCCGGTAAACCTTCGTGGGAGCTACCTCCACGGATGGAGGCAAGCGAACTATCTGGCCAAGGTCTTCTGGAGGCGGTGGCTGCGGGAGTACCTACCGGCTTTGCAGACTCGACAGAAGTGGCTGGCCAAAACAAGACCATTCAAAGTTGAGGACGTGGTTATGATCGCCGACGAACGCGCACATTTAAGCGCTTGGTCTTTGGGAGTAGTTACAGAAACCATCAAAAGCACTGACGGAATGATAAGAACGGTGAAGTTGAAGACAGCTAACGGAGTGCTCATTCGTGACATACGCAGTATTAACCTACTCGAGAGCGAAGACGGAGGAGCTGATAACCCTGAGGCCTAGTAAACCTTTTCACACTAGTCATCGAGGTGGATAAAGAAACATCATATATACCACACGGTCTCCGTCAAACACGTTACAGTGCTCGCGGTCTTTCGTTGACATTACAAAAGGTTCTTTCCGATATGTGGTGATGAATGCGATCCAATTGTACATCCCGATACATACAAACATGCATGACGCACTCTGCATCCCGTGTTACGACCGTTTGAGCAATGCGTAGCCAAATTCGCAACGGATCCCGAAATCAGAAGGCGATTATCCGTGATAATTCTACGATACTAGATTATTAAAATAAACAATGACGTAAACAATATACAAACCTCAATAATACGATCACAAAGTCTCAACAACGAGAAACCGAATAGCAGCGTGTGAGCAGACAGCACGTGCGTCACGCAGGTCCTGAACAAGGATGTGCCAAAATAGCGCTCTGGGCGCGAACAAACAACAATTGGTCCAGAAAAACAACCAGTTCGTAAAGACAAGTCAACAGTGTAGGCAAACGAGTGATGTTGGGAAAAAACACTGAATCGCGAGGGAAAAAGGGGGATTTTCCACGACCGGCTGTTACACCGCCCACCAAAATCCTCCTGGATCCTTAGCAGAGTCAAAGGTTCGGTATAAAGGTACTGATTCTTCCTACCTGCCTAGGCCCTGCTGTCAGTGCGCGCGTCTAATGCTCGTCGTCGACGTTCTACTACTGGTCGCACCTAACCCATTGGCTAAATAGACGTGAGGCTAGTCTACATCTTCCACAAGACCAAATGACCGATGGCGGGCGTGAATGGTCACAGACGTTGTCCTCGTACGGGGCCGTCCGGTCCTGGATGTACGCGCTTGAGTGTGTGTGTGTGTGCGTGCGTGTGTGTGTGTGTGTGCCGGGGTTACAATGAAATCACAGTTATGACTACACATCAAAGGAGGACTTTCTGCAATGTCAACAAAAGACCGCGTGGCAAGAAAACGAGTAAATGTAGCATGCATGTGTGACCTGAGCTCCACTACTTCCACATGTGCAAGGGGCATTCGGTAGCGTCAACAAAAGGCAAAAAAGGAACACTGTCACATGTATGATGGGTTTACGGGATGTAGAGTGCGTCGTGCATGTGTGTATGTATCGGGATGTATAATGGAATCGCACTCATCACCACATATCGGAAAGAACCTTCTGTAATGTCAACGAAGGGACCGCGAGCACCTTAACGTGTTTGACGGAGATTGTGTGGTATACATGGTGTTTCTTTATCCACCTCGATTACTGGTGTGAAAAAGGTTTACTAGGCCACAGGGTTATCAGCTCCTCCGTCTTCGCTCTCGAGTAGGTTAATACTGCGTATGTCACGAATGAGCACTCCGTTAGCTGTCTTCAACTTCACCGTTCTTATCATTTCGTCAGTGCTTTTGATGGTTTCCGTAACTACTCCCAAAGACCAAACGCTGAAATGTGCGCGTTCGTCGGCGATCATAACCACGTCCCCAACCTTGAATGGTCTTGTTTTGGCCAGCCACTTCTGTCGAGTCTGCAAAGCCGGTAGGTACTCCCGTAGCCATCGCCTCCAGAAGACCTTGGCCAGATAATTCGCTTGCTTCCACCCGTGGAGGTAGCTCCCACGAAGGTTTACCGGCCCTTGGAAACCCTCGTTCGACCTTAGCGTCAATAAGTCGTTTGGGGTGAGCGCCAGGTGGGTGGGGTCGCCGTTCAATACTGGAACCAGGGGGCGGTTGTTCAGGATTCGCTCCACCTCAGTCATGACGGTGTTCAGCGTCTCGTCGTCGGGCGGCTGCTGCTCCATGATTGACAGCAATATCCGTCTGGCGGACCGGATCATGCGTTCCCATATGCCGCCTTGGTGACTGGCCTGTGGGGGGTTGAAATGCCAGCGTATGCCGTAGGCCACGGTTCGGTTCTGCAGTTCGTCCCTGTTTCCCCGGCATGTCCCTCCATGGCGTGGACGTGTTGAATCATTAGCTCTAGTACAGGTTTTCTCGCTGGCAGCAGTATAGGATACTTTGTGTCGAAGTTCAGGTGGGCGTTGGTCAGCCTACCACCCACCCGCAGCAGTCCGTTGATTAGTTTGGGGTTTAAGCGCTTCAGCTCGCCTCTTGGAGATGGCATGTCTTCATTGGTCAGCCCCACTTCTTCCGCCCTTTTGAGTTCTTGGGCGAAAGCCTCGCGTTGTATCATTCTGAAAATATCGTACTCTGCCGCTTGTAGCTCATCGGGACCTATCGGGCCGACCGGTATCCGACCTGAGGGCCGTAGCCCTTTCATGACTAGTAAACTTATCTTGAACCTGGTTAACCAAACTAGCGAACGAAGCGTCTTCATCCAGGAAGAAAACCTGACCAGTCGCGATAAAATGGGCGACGCTTCGACGACGTTGGTTGCTATCACTACGCCTTTGATCTCCAGTTCCAATTCCGTAAGGGGTTTTAATTCGAACACGGGCCAGTCCTGTTTGGGCAATTGCAGGAAGTTCGGCCCTCTCGTCCACGTGTCCAGTTGCCTGAAGTTGTTCGCACCTCGGGAGCACAGGTCGGCCGGATTATCGCCAGACCTGACATGACTCCACTGGTTCGTGGCCGATTCATCGTGGATAATCGTGAGCCGGTTAGCAACGAAAGTACTAAACCGGCTCCGTACGTTGTTAATGTAGTAAAGTACTATCGTTGAATCCGTCCAGAAGCTCACCGACCAAATGTAGAGATCGAAACATCTCTTCACAGCTTGCACCACCCTGACTGCCAACACGGCTGCGCTGAGTTCAAGGCGTGGGATTGAGACCGACTTCAGTGGAGCAACGCGGGCTTTGGCGAACAGGATCCTCGTGGTATATTGTCCATCTCCTGCGCACCATCGTCCGTAAACCACAGCTCCATAACCGACTTCGGATGCATCGGAAAAGGCATGTAGTTCTCCAGTCCGTGTCGTATGGCCAGGGGTCAAACATCGTGGTATTCTTATGTCCCCTAAATTCTTCAAGGTGTTCAAAAATTCCTCCCAGTCCAGCCGGTCCCCTCGGTCCAGTAACTGGTCCCAATCAACTTTCTTACGGCACAGCCGCTGCAGCAAGATCTTTCCGGGTAGCAGCCATGGTGAGACGAAACCGAGCGGGTCGAACAAACTTGAGACGGCAGATAGTATGCCACGACGGGTTATTGGCAGCTCGGGAACGTTCAGTTCGAAAACAAAATCGTCCGTTTCCGCGTCCCATTGTATTCCTAAAGTGCGCTCGATAGGAAGTGGAGAGCCGTCCAAATCTCTTACCCTTTCGGCCTTTTCGTGATACGGGATGACCTTCAGCACTTCCGAAGCGTTCGACATCCATTTAGTTAGATGGAAGCCACCCTCTTCCAGCAATCTCGTCAGACCCCTGAACTGTTCTAGAGCTGATTCCACATCATCGAATGACCCAAGGTAGTCGTCGACGTAGAAGTTCCTGCTGACGCTTTCTACCACCGTCCGATGTACCAGAAGGCTATGTTTGTTCGCTGATTCTCGGAGGGCGTAGTTGGCACAAAATGGTGACGATATAGCTCCGAAGGGGTGGACGGTCATTCTATAATTCACAACTGCATTGTCCCGGTCGCTCCCTTCCCACCACAGGAAACGCAAAGCATCTCGTTCTCCTACCGGAATCTTCACCTGATGGAACATTTCCCTAATGTTGGCAGACAAAGCCACTTTACCCACTCTGAAACGGCACAAAACATCGATCAGTGGTGTGGTCCAGTCAGGCCCCTGTAGTAGGCGATCGTTTAACGACTTGCCCTGGAACTTGGCCGCACAGTCGAAAACCACGCGCAGTTTATTGGGTTTCTTGGGGTTGATAACCGGATGGTGAGGCAGATACCAGATACCCCTTTTGCTATCGGTGTTAACAGGCACCCTTTCAACGTAACCGAGGTCCTCGTTTCGCTTCATCAAATCCGCGTATCGTTCCCACAGATTCTGGTCTCGAATGAAGCGTTCTTTTAGTCGTAGTAATCGTTGGAGAACATAATTTCTGTTGTCAGTCCACGGGTCGACCGGTGTGCGCCATGGGAGGGGAACCTCGAACTGTTTTTTGAGGCCACTAGAGCCTTGCCGCACCGTTTGTAGAGCGAAGTGATCCTCTTGAGACAACGTCGGTCTTTCGTCCCCAATGTCATGAAACTCCTTTTCATAAAGCCGTTGCAGATGATACTCTATGCGGTCCGTTTCGGCGGATAAGTAATTCACGGAACCGCGTACCCCTACTGGACCGTATAACATCCATCCCAGAGCCGTGCGTACGGCATAAGGTGCCTGGCGGTCGCCCACTCTTTGGTCAAGCACCCAATGCGCCTCTGGCACGTCGCATCCGATGAGGAGATCCACCTCATCATCTTCCCAGTCTACAACGGTTACATCCTGCAGGTGGGGCCACCGAGTCAAGATTGCGTTCACCGACCTTGGTGCTCGCATGGGGAGATCCGCTAACGTGAATGCCTCCGTTGGTTCAATTTCCTCGTTAGTGTCTAGAGAGATGAGTTGCAGCCTTAATCTACCGGCAGTCATTACCTGTGTTCCGCCCACCGTGCTCACTGCTAACGACGTCGCACCTTTAGCCAGTTGGTGTTTGTCGGCAAACCGCTCTTTCACTAAAGTGGTGTCGGATCCACTATCAACGAAAGCCAACGCCTTGGCTATCCCAGTCGGAGTCACTACTCCCACGGCCACTACGCCTAAACGTACCGGTTTACTGGCAGATTGTGAAGTTGAGCAAATCACGCTGGGCTTGGCACTCGCCTCGGATATGGTTATTCTCGCCTGATGCAGCAGCCGATGGTGTCTGCCCGTGCAGCCCTCGTAACCACATGGATTCCTTGTTCTACAGGCTGCTGCCCGGTGCGAGGTGTTGAGACAGATGAAACATGCTCCTGCCATCCTCGCCATTCCCCACCGTTCGTCTATTGTGGCATTGCCGAACTTGGGGCATTCTGGTAGGCCATGGCTAGTACCACAGGATCTGCAATTTGGTTTCGCCGTAGCATCTCGTGAAATGACGTGTGTGTTGGTCCAAGGCTGGTACTTTGGATGTTCCCGTACAGGGGTTTGGACTTGGCTAGTACCGGGCTTGTTTGCTCGGTTGCTGTCCCGGATAAGTCGGCCGAATCTGCTGTCAGCTATCTTCGTTTGCCTGTCTAAGTATTCAGTCAGGTCTTCGAAGTTGGCTTCTCTGTCGCCTCGGCTTATCCGTTCAGCTTCTTCCGCCCACCGACCCTGTAGTTCGGGAGAGAGGTGACGGACTATGCCTTCCAAAGTGTGCATGGCGTCTAGGTCAGCACTGTAACCTAAATGGTCGAGGGCTATTGAGCAGTTCTGCATCTTGATCACCAGGTCGGCCATGGTGTAGACGTCGCCCTTGGTTTTCTTTGCCTCTGCCATCACGCCCTCTATTAGGTTACGGGCTACTTTGAAAGGTTGGCCAAACAAGTCCCTCAGAATCTTTCTTGCCCTTGTGTAGCCTTGTTCTGGATCGAGCATGGTGCATCCGTCGATAGCTTCTCGTGCTCGGCCTCGGCAGTAGTGAGTAAGGTAAAGAAGCCTTTGCCCAGGGTCGTTTACCTTGTTTTCAACGAACGTCTCAAACTGTTTGACAAACTTGCAATATTGCTCAGCTCGCCCGTCGAAAACCGTTAACTCCACTCTAGGCAGATCGATCGATGGTGGTTTATAGTCGGCGACCTGCGTGGGGTTCCCTACCTTATTGCACTCTAACCTATCGGAAGTGTCGAAGTCGCTGGTCCTATACTCTCGCTGTTTCTGTGTACACTTCTCTGCTTCATGCGCCTGTAGTCTAGCCGAAAGTAACTGTTGCTCTAGTTCTATTATTCTCAGCTTATATAAATCAACGTCCTTACGATCAATATTGCTTTCAATAACACATGAGCTAGCACTGACAGGACTAGGCGATCTAGCATTAGCTAAAGAATCATAAGTACCCAAAACCTCCCCAGAGACTTGCCGTATTACTTCCTGTCCGGGTTCGACTGCCTTTGATCCTTTCCTTGGCATTTTGCGTGAATTTTCCTCGTTCCAAATAGATCTATTGAGTATTGTTACGACCGTTTGAGCAATGCGTAGCCAAATTCGCAACGGATCCCGAAATCAGAAGGCGATTATCCGTGATAATTCTACGATACTAGATTATTAAAATAAACAATGACGTAAACAATATACAAACCTCAATAATACGATCACAAAGTCTCAACAACGAGAAACCGAATAGCAGCGTGTGAGCAGACAGCACGTGCGTCACGCAGGTCCTGAACAAGGATGTGCCAAAATAGCGCTCTGGGCGCGAACAAACAACAATTGGTCCAGAAAAACAACCAGTTCGTAAAGACAAGTCAACAGTGTAGGCAAACGAGTGATGTTGGGAAAAAACACTGAATCGCGAGGGAAAAAAGGGGATTTTCCACGACCGGCTGTTACATCCCGTAAACCCATCAAACATGTGACAGTGTTCGTTGTTTTGCTTTTTGTTGACGTTACCGAATGCCCCTTGCATATGTGGAAGTAGCGGAGCTCAAGTCACACACACATGCTACATTTTACTCGTTTTCTTGCCACACGGTCTTTTGTTGACATTGCAGAAAGTCCTCCTTTGATGTGTAGTCATACCTGTGATTTCATTGTACACCCCGGCACACACACACACACACATTCAATCAAGCACATACATTCAGGACCGGGCGGCCCTTAAAGAGGACAACATCTATGTGATCCTTCACGCCCGCCATCGGTCACCTGGTCTCGTGGAAGATGTAGACTAGCCTCACTTCTATGTAGCCAATGGGTTAGGTGCGACCAGTAGTAGAACGTTGACGACGAGCATTAGACGCGCGCACTGACAGCAGGGCCTAGGCAGGTAGGAAGAATCAGTACCTTTATACCGAACCTTTGACTCTGCTAAGGATCCAGGAGGATTTTGGTGGGCGGTGTAACAGCCGGTCGTGGAAAATCCCCCTATTTCCCTTGCGATTCAGTGTTTTTCCCAACATCACTCGTTTGCCTACACTGTTGACTTGTCTTTACGAACTGGTTATTTTTCTGGACCAATTGTTGTTTGTTGGCGCCCAGAGCGCTACTTTGTCACATCCTTGTTCAGGACCTGCGTGACGCACGTGCTGTTTGCTCACACGCTGCTATTCGGTTTCTCGTTGTTGAGTCCTTGTGATCGTATTATTGAGGTGTATATATTGTTTATGTCATTGTTCATGTAATAATCTAGTATCGTAGAATATAGCGGATAATAGTCTTTTGATTTCGGGATCCGTTTCGAATTTGGCTACGCATTGCTCAAACGTTCGTTACAATCCGTGGCCCTGTTGACTTTGGTATCCAATTTCAATGCAGACACCACCCCAAGATCTCTCCCACAATCCAACATGAAGATGGGCTTTCCGTGTAAGTTGTAGGAACTTCCCATCCCCACCCTCATCACACTCCACGCAGCAGTGCCAATTCATGATTGTGTTTTTCATGTGGGGTTATTACCTCAGCAGCCGGAAGACTTACCGCCAAGGAGCACCGTGTCCTCCGTGGATGGGCTTTTCGCTGTCCACGAGGTGTCAGTTTTGTATATGACGTAGGCGGCAGCGGATGAGCGGTGCTGAGATGCACGTTATTACTTGCAGAAGCAGCCCCACGGCTTATCACGTGGGGCTGACCAGTCACATATTTGGCTTCTGACGGAGCTGCAAAAGTGGTAGATTTCTTCTTCCTCCAACGTGTTCCTAGCGGTATGGTAACTTCTTGGTCGGCAGGGGCAGACATGGGTTCTGCATGCATCGCTGCCCCAGAAGAGCCCTAGTCTGAGGGTGTGCGAAGGCAGCATAAGGTGGAGGTGTATTCTGGGACATGGTACAAGTTGTGTCCGTGGAAGTGGCACGGAATATATGCAGAGGTTTAGCACATATTAGGTCCATAGTTGTGGCACCCAGTGTCTCCTGGGGCATCACGTACACAGGGGCCTCGGGGGAGGAACACGTGGTACACAGTAGCCGTAGGAAAGTTGAAAGACATTTTGATAGGGCAGCGTATTGTTCCGCGCTAACGGTGGCGCATTTAATTTGCTACCATCCTAAGCAACGGTCACATTTTGGGAATTTAAGATAACTGTTCTCGTGCTTGGGGCAAACCAAGCGGGTAATTTTCTCATTGACAGCTTAAATAGGAGCCACGCTGATTGAGAATCAACCGAAGACCAAAAATACATCAAGAAGACTATGCACACAGGGTAGGCAAAAATACGCCCTGGTGAAGCACAGTACGGTTTAGTTCAGTTTGCAGGGGACGACAGCATCCGAGACCAGTCATGCTTTCTGACCACTGTCTTGTTAGTGATTTTCCTGGGCTGAGCCCAACAGCATCCCCTGACGGTCACATCCGCGTAGGTAAAACCCTGCCTTGGGTGTGCCCTTGGTAGCTCAGGAAGGCCCCCTGGTTCCAAGCTCAGAGGGAGAAACGAAGAAATCACGCATGTCTATACTCGGAAGACGCTGTATAATCATCAACGCTTCTGTTAGGCCACCGTGGTATGTAGGAAGCCCTTGGGAGGAGAAATTAAGATCTTGGCGCTGGGCGTAACCCCCCCCTCCCTGGCCGGTGATCATTCTAGTTGTAAGTCACCCTCCTCTCAAGCATTCGTCATCCTAGCGATAATAGACACAAAAGTCCAGAAGGGGCCTCACCAAAACCTTGTCAAAAGAGACGAAGATTTCTGTGCTTCCTCATTTGCATGCCCTTTGAGTGACTGCGCTACATTTGTGTGTTGGTCGCCATCTCATAGAATTAGATTTCACTCTTTGTGGCCACTGTGGGCCGCTACAAGCGGTCAGAAATACTCACATTTAGACAGAATATTGGATCTTCTGCTCAGCCCAATTCATCCTATCCAGCAGGACAGGACCTTCACCAGCATGACGACTGGAAGCAGAGTGGCCACATGCGTCGTCTCCAGCTGGTGCAGAGCATCTGGGGTAGCTTATTCGTGCTGAATGAACAGTATTGGTTTTCCGTTCACGCTCTGCCGTCCTAAATTTTCTCGCCGTACAAGCATCATCATAACAAGCATGTACTTGGCTCTTTTTACCACTTCGAACCCTACTTTACTTTTTTGTGGCTCCTTTTTGTCGTTTATTGCTTCGTTGTTAGACGAACATTTGTATTTCACAGTAGGTGATTTTAGTCGTGCCTTCCCTCAAACCTTCACAACGTTTACGTTAACAGATCTATCTGTTTCTCCGACCAGAGGTAATTTTGTTTTAGAGAGGATTATCACCAGTAATCCTGTGCACCTGTCTCGACCAGTGACCACTACCTACTTCTGTTGAGGCCTGAGATGTAATATCGGTCTGCTATCCACGCTTTCGGGCGAATCTGCCAAATCGAAATCCGCCGCCGAAATTTTTCACGTTACGACGTTATTCTCCTAAAAAATCGCTTTTTAATGCATCTTCCTGCTTTTCTTTCGACCCTTCGCTAAGTAGCAAGGTCAAATATTTCTTTGAAACGACTGAAACAATTTTCGAACTGTGCTATCTCTTAGAAACACTCTTTCTCTGCAACGGACATGCCAATTCCCTGACGTTGACATTCTCTAGAGGATAGGAGGAATGTCTCTACAAAGCCTAAGATAACCTTGAAATAAAAAATACATTTTTTCGATAGAAGAAGAAGTTAAACGCACCCACTAACCGCGAACAACTCAAATCTTATGCTGCAGCAAACTGTAACCGAATGTGACAAGGCAGTCGGTTTCTGTGCGGGAAAAAAGGAAGCAAGTGAAATTTGCTGCGGACTTTACCGCTTCCAACATTGCATTCATCCACTCAATAAACAACCATCCGATTTCTTTTATGCCAGAGGTTAGTGCGCGGTTCACCCCCTTTTCTACAGAAGAAGTATCTAGGCCTATTCGAACTTCCAAAATAACCTCAGAAAATGTTCCTGAGGGCATATCATCCTCACTTTTGTGAAGCGACCGTTGCTCTCACCGGTATATTTACTTCTTTTTCAAATTTGTATGCTCATTTTCTGCCCTCAACTGCTGCAGACCAGTCACTACTGTTCTTATGCCCGAGCCCTGTAATTTTGTGGTCACAGCTGAGTGCTTTCGTCCCACTGCCCTGATTTTATCTGGTCTTAAGCTTGCAGAGCTTGCTATTCTTAAAGGCCTAAATTTCTTCGATAAACCCTCCAGAATACCCCTTCCAGTTCGCCTATGAATTAATAATAATACTTGCAATGATAATAATAGTGGTGTTTTTCGACCTTGGTCAGGGGACACGCATGAAGGCAAGATCAGAGTTTACAGAAATAATCAAGATGAAACATTCCCAAATTACAAAGAGGGAGTCACTCTTTACAGCAACTGGGGAATGAGGATAGGGAGGGCTTAAATGAGGTCAACTGACAACGGAGTACAGGGTGAGCACGGCTCAGTTTCCACTTGGCTGAGAAAGTAGCAGGAAATCATCCGGATATAAGACGGGCATTGTCTCAGGAAGCAGAAAATACAGTGTTCGCAAGGATAAACCCATAAATTGGTCGGTGATGCGCACACGAATTTATTTGAAAAGATTATTAGTGACGACGCGAGGAGACAGGTAATAAGTTCATGAAGGTGCACAAATGAGTAACAATTTTCATAGATTTGTGGATATGAAAGGGAACAGATGAAAGATGAGATAACTTTCCTGAGAAGTAGTCAGTATCATCCATCGTCACGAGTTAGCAGCTGGTGGAAGAAAGATGGCCTTCCAGTAAGCGAACTATCGTACCAACGAGGAACAGAATAGAGCAAGAAAAGATGGACGAAGACCTCTGCACTGAGCCAAGTTAAGCGGGTAAAATGACAAATATATTATTTTGCTGAGTTTTCTGTGGCCTCTCCGTGTCTGTGTTGGGCACTTTGGAGTACCTTTGGCTGCTTTTCGTGTTCACTTTTGCGTCGTGGGGAGAAAGAGGGCACCATCGAACATGAACAGGTCGTCAGTTGATTAGGAACCCTTGAACAGGTCAACAGTGGATGCCGTCGACTCCCTAGTCCACCAAGTAACGAAATCCCTAGATGGCTCAGGGGCTTCCGTTCAATGAGCTTTTTCGGAATAATTGTCTGCCTTTGATTCGATTCCGCGGCCTCTCCTCCGCCGTAAACTGCATGCTTTCGTCTTGCCCTTACCTATACTAGCATAGTTGTCTGACTATTTTACCAGTAAAACCCAGTGCATGCAATCAAGTTTTCAAGATATCCAAGTACTTGGCAAAAAATTCCTGGGTAGCTTAGGGAGCTGCCCTTTACCTTGATCATTTTCGGTCTACAATATTGATTTTCCATCCAGTGCTTTTGCACCCTAATTTAAATGTGCCGTTGATGTGGCTGTTTTGTGAAGCTGTCCTTGTACACCAGGACTTCAATGACTTCCCCGGCAATGCGTCCCATGTTTATGACTTATCTGTTAGATCCTGCTTAAGTTTGACTTTTTCCAAATGACTGAGTATATCTTTACTTTTTCTCGACCTGCTTGTCTTTCTGATCCATCTCCCACTTGCACAAAACCCATAGCTATCCTGGGTTCTAGCAGAAACTTCGGAGACACTATATATGCGAACTTGAAGTGGTCACCTCACATTTAAAAAAGTGTTATTGAACTGCGCCAGCTATCTTACCTAACCCGAAAGCTTGGGTGTTTTGACGTTCATTGAAGTGTTATTTCCCTTCTTGTTCATCAGTGTTCTTCCTGTTCCACTTTGAAGTTTCCTTGTTATTTTTGCTGGCCCGCTAAAGAAAGGTTTTAAATTCTTCGTCGAGGTCTATAAATTATCAGTAGGGTATCTTTCTAACCCTTAACTGAGCTGTCTGATAAGTTGTGCGAACCAAACCTGGCAGCTTGTGATAAGTCTGCTCACAAAATCCTTGTGGACAGCACCCACTCTTAACTTAGTAATCTATACAAACGTAAATTTGTCACTTCCACTTGTTCCTCTCTTTGATCCGTACCCTATCATATGAACATCTACCAAAACTCCACTTTTCCATGTCTGGCCCGCATCCCCACAAACCGGTCACCAGTATCAACAGAATTCCTTGGCAACTTCGATATTAAACTTTATTTTCGTCTCATCAATTTGATGAGCTACAAAGTGTGAATCTTCTACGACTGGAAGTCTGACGATTGTTTATGCTGGAACCTGATCGAATACAAAAGCAAATACAAATATGACTGTGTTACGCGCCGCCTGGCCATATATGTAGCTCTCAGGCACACTCTACAAGGCTTTAGGACCCCAGCGATTATCACATCTAAGTCGTTTACCTCCAACACTCTTTGAAGAGGAAAAATCCTCGTTTTCCCCATGTTTGCAGTTAGGATTTTGCTTTGGGCTAGGTTCAAGGGTAAATCCCGTTGATCCGCCCATCTGAAAAACTGCATTTGTGTTCTCTGCAGGATGGCCCTTGCTATCCTCACATCCTATCCCACCAATCAGGTTATACTTCTCCCCGGATACTGGATATTCACTCCGTAATGGACAGCATACTAATACCACACCCTCCCCGAGGACTGTTCTACGCTGTGACGTCTTTCTGCTTACGTACTCCAGAATCTGGAGTAAGCTTCCTTTGCAAATCAGATCTTCTCAGTCAGAGCATGCATTCGTGCATGCCATTGATAAATTTCTGTCTGTCCCAACTGTTTTGCGCTTATTCAACGTTCACATAGCCGGGAGTCAAGCTTACGAGAAAGGCCTCGACTTTTAAGCCATTCCTCTACTTTCTCGCTTTACCTTACCTTTCTAGATAACTTCACCGCTTTTAAGTTCTGAATGCTCTCTTGGACCGCTACTCCTTAGACGTCGCCACCGACCCATTTGAAACATGTCTGCGTCCAATAATTGTTTTTCCATACCAACTTATAGGATCCTGCCAATTTCACTTTGGAATAAGTCCTTCCAGATGCGTTCGCATCTATGTGGAGGCCACCGTAATACTCCTCGCAGATTGTCAATACGCCTCACCCGCTGCACGATTTATTACCTTCATTTGGTTACATCACGTCTGCGGCCCTGAAACCAGCCTCAACAATTCTATGGGATCTGTACCGGTTACTGAGCTCTGGTCAGCTATATAAAATATATAATATATATATATAATATAATATAGTATAATACAATATATAAAATATATATGTTCACTAGGATCTAATTTGAATCGTCTGGAGTGGGAATGGATACTCTTCATTGAAGAGCCTACAAACGAATCACAACTGTGACTTCACATAATTATTCACGCCTGGGTCACTGCCAACCCAACGAACAAAGGGGCTGCATGTGCAAGCTATCATATTGAAAGAAGTAGTACGTGTACACGTTTATAAGTATGAAGACGAGTGGGCAGAGTAGTACCGGGTACGCTTACCTGATGAGCTGCAACTACCGCGAAGCCGGCCGTGCGCTTCCTGGGAAAGTTTGTCCACACGTTAACACATTCTTTTCTATCAATATATATATCTATTACTGTCCTGTAAATATTAGCACAAACATGATAAGTCACACCAAGCTCGTCGATATCTCCTTGCTTACGTTGCCCTTTTCCCACATCAGGTCTCACTACGTTTACTTGAACCAATACCTCTGTGCTTTTGAACTGAATGATCTGGCCTCATTTCCCTCACTTAGCGTGCCTCACCAACTGAACTCAACATTCATTTATAACCTTACCAAATCCGCACCCACACTATCCTTTGGATAAGCTTCCAAAATTTCATGCAGAACCTAGTCCTTTCTTCTACTGGATGACCACCCTAGGTCAAATATTAACCTCCTCACTCAATCTTCAGCTCCTATTTATGCGTTTTCTTTTATAGCCTCACGTTCTGTGGCCTGGACTTGTCTAACGGGATCTGCTGCGTCGATGAGCTCGGGCTCCGGTTTTGTTCTTCTTTCAGTTACCCGTTGATCCTCTGCTGGACCATACCCCGACTGCATTTCTCTTCCTCGTTTTTTCCTTTTAGTGATCCTCGGTGCTGGTCAACCACCTCGGGCACTATACTGATCATTTTTCTAGCTGGTGCACCAGGACAATAATGCTGTATGGCCGTCTACCACTCGCGGTTCCCGTTGGCTCTGTTGTCCAAGTTGCCACAACCTGACCAATTGGTCCTGGACCATGTACTCTTATAGTTGTGTCTCAACCTTCAAACAGCCATCCACGAACACTCACTCCAGCACCAACGAAGCGGGGGCAGTCAAATCCCCTGCTTTGGCCTGTGCACTTCGGGCTTGCGGGCCGTCTGCAACGATGTGCGAGCGCAGTTAGGCTGGTCGATCACACCTGTGTTCACTTCACGAAGTGTTTTCCAGGTTGGGTGTCCAGCACATGGTCAGCTACACCCGCTAGCACCGTTTGCGGATTTCTCGCTTCAGCTCTCCTCGCCGTAACGTATTCATCACTGTCGGTTGCGGATCGTATGCTCCTTCCATTCTTCTTCCCCCAAAGATTCACTCATGTATCGTTCTTGTCAGCGCTCTTACAACTTCCCTTCCGTGTCATTCTACCTCTGTAAACACACCTACCCATTCTGTTTTTGTTCCTATCATTTTTCACCGTGACAGCCTAAGCTGCGTGATGTCACTCTCGCCCTACCAGTTTTACTCTGACCAAGCTCGAAATATTTCCCTTTCCACCCATTTCGCCCTTGTCGGCTCCTAATCTTTTTTCACTTGGTACCTCCATTTGCTTATGAAGCTCATTGGTCGCATACCTAACTAGCTACCATCTGGCGGAGCCTTTTTTTGTCTAGCTTTTCACCTCTCAACATTATGCATCAGGAACATCCGTAACCATGACGAATCACCACATACGAACCCGCCGTTCCAACCTTTGCATTTTTGACTATCAAATTTATCATCTTTTAACCACTACCATATTTTCCATATTTGAATCCGCAATCCTCCCGTCGATCTTCCTCTTAGGCGTTGTCCCTATTAGCAGGTTCTGTCTCAGTGCATTTCAGTGATCCCTTGCAAGCTCGCAGCTCTTCCGTTCCGTTCTCCCAACTCAGATGCAAAACTATTTTTCGAGCTCTTTGTTCCATCACACGTTTTCCCATCCGGGTACTTTCCTTCCTCTCGGTCTCCATCCCTTGTCATCTGCAGTGAGACGATCTGACTGGTCACCTCTTACCTGGTTTTCTTCTGTCGGTACTCTCATCTGCTTCGTATAAGGTCCGCCACTGGCATCCTCAGTGTGTCTTTCAGGTTGCACTTAGTGTAAAGTCATCGTAACTTCATGATTTTCAACAACAGTTTCAAACCGTGTGATCTGCCACTACCTGCTCTTTCTGATCCTCTGCCTTCTTATTTCTCTCCTACGTTATTCGCCGATACAACTGCTGCATCTTTCCACAGTAGTTTATTTAACCTGCAAGTTACCCTTCTCCACTGACCTTATGCACTCCTCCAACTAAACTGTACTTCCATTTGCTCTGCTTTCTTCAGCCATTTTCACGGCCATCCTCTCGCCGCATAATGTAAGTCCATTTATTAACGCTTCACCCATTTTTGACCGTAACCATGTGTCCCATATGCGGTAATAGGGTTGCCAGATTCACCCTTATCTGTTTTCGTCGATCCTTTCTCTCGTGTTCCCTCGTTTATCAACTTCTGCTCACAGCCATCACTTCTGTGCTTCCAAAGTTGCTTCTCTTTCGCTGTTGACTCCCCATGTGCACTTGCCATAAACTATCTCATCAGGGTTTTCGCAAGTAAATTTTGTACCGTTTGACCCAACCCCGTTTGTTTCTTTCAAGCACTGCTACTCCCGTCTTCCTTCTCTTCAGTGTTGTTTGCTCCTGCTCTTATATATATTTATATATACTTATATAAATGAACATATATGTATCCACATATTTTCTCTGCCTGCCCCAGTTCTTTGCCGGCCGGTTCCTTATGCCGCCGCCCCTCATATTATGATTTCATCTTGTCTATATCAAGGCATCATACTCACCCTGTCTCGATCCTTCCGCACCATTGCTGCCTTCTGACCCACTCTTAACGTCTTGCATTGGTCACACCCTGTTTTCAAATTGACGCTGTCCATTTATTGCAAAAAGGCATGGCTCATTGCTACCTAGTCCAAAGCGATAGAGCTCAATATTTTGTTCTTCATTTCCTCTCTTCTTTTTCCTTTATTCTCCGTCGTTTCTCGTAACGACAGTTTCTCATGTTGATCTTCAGTCCTGCTCATGTAAGACTGATAGGTTCCAACCTCCACTCCTTGACTCAGCCAGCTGCTTCATCTGCCTTTGACTTTCAAATTTGCCGGGCTCTTACTTGGATACATCTCTGGGTTCACTTAAACTCCCTCCACTACTCCTTGGCGAGCGTACACTTATCTCACTCTCATCTACCCTCTGTTACCTCCTACCCCTCATTTGTCCTGCCCTTTTCTAATTTTTTCGTGAATTTTGCCCGTCATTTTTGTCGCTTGTAAAAATTTGATACTGCTTGAGGCATGCTTTGAGCGTCTCCGTAATAAACTGTTATTATTAATATTATCTGCAAAGATGAAACACCGGCTGCTCAGTTCTTTCCCTAGGCCACTCGTGTACAGGAGGGAAAGCAAAGGCCGCGGTACTGAACCCTGTGTCGCACCCCTGGTAACTTTCACCGGCCTAAATAGATAATCACCTACCTTGAATCGGAAACTACGATTCCCACGAAAGTGCGCTACCCAACCATCTGCTTTCCCGATTGTCCTAAATGCCTGCAGTTTATGATCAAGAGAGCGATGACTCAGAGTCAAAAGCCTTACCAAAATCCAAATGGCAAACCTCTGCTGTCCTGCTTTCATCCATTCGTCCTTTGGTCTCGTTCAAGAATATAAGTAGATCTGTCAAACTTTCGTTTTTCAAAAAGCTTATGTTTTATGGGTGTAAGCAGATCGATGTCAACCTGATGCCTGTCCAAGTGCTTTCTGATATACTTTCCAGGCGCCTACACAACACTGATGCCAGGCTGACCAGTCTTCAATTCTCCGCCTTTTGCCTGGTTCCCCTTTATGTATTGTTATGACAATGGCCTTACGCCAGTCTTCTGGCACCTCGCTCTCCCCTAGCTGCGCTTCGTACAGCTGGGTAACAGCCCCCCATAAGATATCGGAAAGAAGCCGAACGGTTGCCGGATAGGTCATTTTTGGCTCGGCTATTTTGTGCTAGCATAAATGTTTCATTTCGTGAGGCGCTTTCTCGTTACTTACAGTAAACTCCGGAAGTTCTGGCATGCTCCATACATCCGATCCCGCCACCCTAAGCGTCTGGTCTGCGAGGGACACTGTTAGAGAAAGCAAGCCAGGCTTCCGCCCCGTTTTTTCATCGAGGGCACCTCTTCCGTCGGTCTTCTCTAAGGGACCTCGCTTGCTGCTATCTTGGGCTACACAAAAAAGAACTTCTTAGGATCTGCTTCACATTGTTTGCAAGCTTTTTCCTATCTTGGTACTTTGCTTTCCGTTTCAGGACTTGGGATCCGTTCCTGACTGTCCTGTAAGCGGCTCATGCGTAGTGCGTGCTGTGAAGTTTGTAATGGGCCCGTAGCCTTCTACGAACAGTTAATAGCCTTGCAACCTATGGCCTCAACGAAGGCGGTCGGCCTCTGTTTCGTTGCTGTGTTAACGGAGCAAACTCTTCTGTCGAGCTTATTAAACCGATTTTTATAGCCATCCACTTTTTCCCCACAGACTACTACTCCGGCACTTCCGGGTACCAGAATATGCTTCGTACCTTTACGCTCGGCCGATCGTCATCCATTCTAGCGCAGTTCCGAACCAACCTAGATCCTGGTTTGTTGGGCCATGCAACAAACATCGCACGCAGGACTCCATGATTGCTCTTCTCCAGTGGCTCTTCTATCAAGAAAGAGGTGACGTTAGATCGATGTCTGGTTACCAGAAGATTCAACGTGGGTGAACGTTGTTCATCGCGGAAGCATGTTGCTTCTCTTACGTATTGTGTGAGGTGCACTTTGTTTCCCTGGGGCACATTCATCGTCCCAGTGTATCTATGGAAGGGTCGTGTCTCCCAATGTGAAAGAGCGCTGTGACCTACCCAACATCGCCTGTAGGAGCTGGACTATTTCAGAGACTTCCTCCCCACCCGCTTGCGGTGCTCTGAAGACACAAACTATCCCTGCTGGCCACCAGTCACGTCTTGTATTTTGGGTGCTACAAGTGTGAAAGGGAGCTCTCACTGATTGTATTCAGCTCCCACGTGGATTTCCCCTCCACCCAGTCCACCGTCTATTCTATCCTGTCTGTAGGCGGTGTAGCAACGAAGTTGTTTGGCACTCTGGTCCTTTTTCAGCCACGCCTCCATGATACCTATAATCACTGACCCATTCCTACTGGCCCGTAATTCCCCTATTTACCTCTTAAGCTGTGGGCCTTTGTGTACCATATGGAGACATCTGCCAGAACATCTGCCTTGATTCTATCCTTTAGGGCTCCGGTGCCCCCGAATGCAACTCCCGAGGGTACCACTTTTTCATGCTAACAGCCAGTCAGCCCCCTTTTTACAAAACTTCCAAGGCCACACCTTGCATTGTACTTGTAATGCTGTCAAAGGAAACACCTGAGGCTTCCTTCAAAGCATTAATTGACTTTATTTTGCCCTTCGAGGGCATCAAGGACCTACCATTGCTCGACGGTGTAGGTGTTCGTGCAACTACTGTTGCTCAGCGCTTGTCCTTGTTACTGACACTCCTTCTGAACTATATTGGCTTCTCCTCCGATTCCCTTTCCATTTCGATCAAATCCTCTTCCTTGTTGGTAGGAAGTCGCTGAGCCTCCATCTGATTTCTACCCTCTGCGGGTATTTTTTATCTACTACCCCATCGGCCTCACCTTTTTAGCTGTTACGCTAAGCATTTGCTGTCCAGCTAGAGTAGTGCTAATGATTGCGGCTTTAGGCTTCGATGTGCCATTAGTGGGCCGTCGGCTTTTGCTATCATTAGAACCGGCAGCTTAAGTTCTGGTTTGAACGGTAGTAGCCGAGCTTTTGCCAGTGCAACCTTTGAACTGGATGGTGTGTCCGGTTTGACCCTTATATACCCTCTTGGGGTGTGCTCAACTCACGATACTCGGTCCGGCAGAAGACCCATGCCGTATACGTTGGCAAACACAAAAGCAGGGGCCTCGGTTTTGAGGCTTTGCTTGCCATCTGAAGCCCCAATCTATGGAACTTTGCGTACTTTAATTTAGTTAATAGCCCAGTCATTCTCAAGATATTTTTTAACTTATTTTATTTTGCACGAGACAGGTAAATGAGCCTCCAGAAATATTTCGATGGTATATAAGCAGATTACATGTTCACCGCCGTATAGTGTATTTCATCAAATCCGCTCCAAAAATGAGAGTGAAACGTAAAACCTATGCAATTCAAGTACGAGGGACATTACGCATCGTGAGTGCTCACTTACGACATATTTCAGAGGAAATTAAGTCCTATCCTTCAACCGCCTAGGGGACACACTGAAAACCCTTTACGGGCATAACATCGTTCAGAACAGAGCACAGGACTGGTAGCCAGGTCAATTATAGACCTGTTTCTAGCACCAAGGAACCTCCGGGTACCACCATACTTGGAGTTACTGGGAACCTTTCATTATGTTGGCTGGGGGCACGTCTCATATTGAGGTCGCAGTCCAAAACGGTAGCAAAGGGCGTTATTTCAATGGTACAGGCCTCTGCCAGCTGGTTTGTCCTTGCGTGAAATTGAAGACCTCAAACTGTCAACTCCAGTGAGGTGGTAAAACCTTTAGGGAGACCAACAAACATTTATTAGGGACGCTCAGGTGGACTGAGAATGGCTGGAGTAGAGGGAGAGGACTGAAGATAATCCCGAATCAGAAAGAAGTGCCCTAACTGGGCCCACCTTCAGACTAATGGGCGATTCTTCAAGGCATGAGTCCACACTCTTTCCAGCCTCTGGTCAAACACTGCCCCAGCATTTGCTTCCACCACCACCTTGGGCAGTTTCTTCCAGTTCAGCTCAGTTCATTTCGATGCACAGCAACAGCACTAATGAGCTCCAAAAGTTGTCCACGTTCCTTCTCCGTGATCTCCTTGGATCTCCCCATGCCGCGATAATGGAAAATTATGTCTTATTTGACCAAACAACAGCAAAAATGGAAAGGAAAGACGTTCTGGCAATTGTGCCTACATCCCAGGGGGTGAAAGGAATCCTCGTTGCTGGCTCCCGTCACCCAGTACCTGATAACCAATGAGGACCCTAGTTACAAGGGTCACGAAATCAAACTGAATGTTAAGACAGGATACGTGAGCTGGGGGGATTGGGAAATGGCGTATGGTATAAAGGTTCTGAGAGCTGGAAAATAAAAGGAAAAAGCTTTAATGTCCTTCACAGTGTACGGCCGCCATGCTGGAAAGTAGAACTGCTGGCGTGGCGGACGAATGCTCTGCAGAGCGATGCAGTTATCCCAAGCTTGCCAGTCAGTATGGTCCATTTAAGCTGGCGAATAGCTTTGGTGGTTTTCAGAGTAGCATCAAGATACTGTTTGCTTAGTTTGCGGTTGTTCATGACCAAGACCCCAGAGTCTTTAACCCTGTCCTCCTGGGGAGTCGCAGGCTCTTGTCTCGGTGACCCCAAATACCTGGCTGACAAAGGCCTTCTATTGCTTAGTTATTGCGGGCTCTTGCTCGCATTCAGTGGCAGGTCCCAGTCAAGAGCCTGCATTTAAATCTTATCCAGGTTCCGCTGGATGGATTCGTCTGATACGGACTTATCCAGGCCTGCATTGACTGCAAAGTCAAAGATGCGGCTTTTCATTCCCGCTGCAAGCTTGCCTTAAAATATGAGGAATTAAGGGGCCCTGGCACTGATCCCAAGGTAAGCTGCCGTGCTGGGAACCTAAAAGCGAGCCACTTTTTTGCACTCTGACCCTAAAACCTCCCCCCACGTTGAGGTGTTTCGGATTCACTCTGTAACTTTTGAAGGCAACCCAGATGCCTCAAGTTCAACAAGAAGCGTCGGTTTTGTCGGCCGAAAGAACAACGGGCCTCTAGGCAGCGTATCTCCACTCAGTCCCTCCTGTTCAGCCCCCGGGTCTTCTCATCGAGCTAACTCAACAGGTCAGCCCAAAATGAATGCCCTTAAGCGAAAGCGTGATAACCGGTTATCACCAAGCTTTTTTCCGTCAGATGAGTCGCCACCCTGTTCATCTAAATTCTCCATAACCGTCAAGGAGACAAAGTCGGGCTGGGCGAGCGATGGGTGGAGAAAACTTCACTGTCACCATTGTTGTAGATTAGACACACTGGATTTCAGCCAGTCCTTCAGACTGACGCCCCGTGTTGTATAAGCACTGGAGAGTGCGGTCAGGATTTTCACAAATACTTTGCCTAGTGGATCTGGTTCCGGATTGTGGGCATCCGGTCCTACTGTTTTCTTTGTTAACGACTTGCCCACAGCTTTGGGCACCCGGGATTTTTCTATCTGTAACTCCATCATATTGTGTGCAATAATTCGGTTATGTGAGAACAGGCGTGGTATACAATTGTCTGCTTTGTAGACCTGCTGAAAGAAAGGCAGCAGCGCGTTCACCTTTGCCACTTTGGTTGCGGTACCATCCTATACCCTCCTCGAGGTTTCCAGCTGTCACGCTTAAAGTTGCCTTCGATGGCACGTGATTATTATACGCTTAGGGATTAGCTTCTGTGTTCTACGAGAGCTTCCTCAAATGCAGCTGCCTACAATTCGTTTGCTTTGCAGCAAACCTGGTCATTGCAGACTTGTACTGCAGGAAGAGCCGGTGAGAGCTGCTATCCCTGTAACGCTCCCATGCTCCCTTACCTCCTTTCACTGCCTTCCGAACCCTGCTGACCAATCTCAGATGGGTCTCAAGCCCACTTATGCTACTATTTGGAGCCACTCTCCCCTCAGTTATTGTAAGCCGTCCCTTGGGTCACATCGGCATTTTGAAGCACTTCTGCCTTCTGCCCAAAATACACCTGCCCGATCGCTCAGAACTTTGGCCCTTATGCGCAATGAGCAAGGGATGTTGGTTACACCCAGACTGAGAATTACTAAAGTTTAATAAGTCAGATCCACCAAAAATGTAGCCGCTATTGTAGTTATTGCAACCTCTAAATACGGAACAATAACAAGCCAGAATTTAGCATATCATACTTGTCCATTCACGCTCCCAGACTGGTGGTAAGAATGGACCAGAAATAAGCTCATCTAAAGGACTATAACCAGATGTTCAAAAGGTCAGTGAAAAGACAGGAAACTGAAGCGGGTAAAGAAAGAGTGGGGAAAGGCAAAAGCAGCCTCTTCCAACGAACTGGCTGAATTCATTGAACATTTTGCTATATAAAATCCGCTACAACGAGTCGTCGATCGTAACAATACCCCTTGCCCATCTCTCTGAACAAGCCCTGGTTAATCCCGTGGGAACTGTCGGGCTTTGTCTGAGGCGAAGTAGCTCAGCCAGTTTACTTTTATTTGCGCCATCTCGTGAGCACTCTAGCTTCAACCGATCCCCAGCGGACAGGTCAACAATGTTCCCCGGGTGCCTGGTGATTACCAAATTCTTCATGGACGCTATCCATCCCTGCCCTCACCTGGTGTCTTGCTCAACATGCCGCAATAGCTCCCTTCCATGGAAAGGTCCAATGAAAACTCTCTAATGGTTCCCCACCTTTGCGGGTAAACCGGGCCAGTTCACCTCTGGCCCACTGGAGCCCCTCGAAATTAATATTCCGGAGCCGAAGCTCGTTGTGGTTTCCCTCAGCTTTGCGCACAGGTCGTCCTGAGGTGAGGGGCTGCGACGTATGCGAGCTAGTCTTGTCCGCGCGGTTAGCGCGCACATCGGCTTTTACCGCGTTTATAGACCGCGCGCATAAATAGTCATGAACTTTCTGAGATTACTGCCTAACTGTGCTGAGCAGCAAGCTCCACTGCACACTTTATCTATCCACTCTGTTCAGTATACGGTTAGGTGGACATTAGCTCCTGATGCCGTCCTGGGGACGTGGCCTAGTCTCTGTGATTGTGCTCACGCGAACTCCGTGTGACCTGGCCATCATCTCTTTCCCCTCATTTCTTAAACTGGCGACTTTTTCAAACATTGCTCGGAGTTTCTGTGGTTTCTGGGAGGGGGGAGTCAGGTTACCAGGAGTCCTAATCTGCTCGGAACTCAGTTCCGAGCACTACACTGGTTTTGTGGTCTTCGGGACAAAACCATACGTGTTCCACCCGATCTCCGTTCCAAGCCGTCGTTCGGTGGGTGTTTCGGCAGGGGTTCTGACTCTTGCATTAGACCCGAACCCTTTGCTACCACGTCTTTCTTCAGAGCTCCCTGTGTGGAATATACTAGAGTCCACTACATTGGACACTGGGTGAAAACAAGTGAGATACTGTCAATATTGTTGAGGCCAGTCTGACTCTGTTGAAAGATTTTAGTGCTGCCTTGCGGGCATCTGGCCACCATGGGCTTATCTCCATGTCACGAGCCATCGGGCAGTAAAGTAACTGAAGCGTGTGTGATAATCCTGATACGATCGGCTGGCGATAGAAAGTGGCTCCAATATCCAGGGTCCACAAACTCTCCACGACTATTCTTGGTCCTTTGGCCCCCTTATCCTCCGGCTCAGCCCACCTTTTAGGACCCGGGATCCATTTGGTGGCCACATGCCCTGGCATGCCAACCATCATTGTTAGGTTTACCGGGTGAATTTTCATGGCCCTTTCCCTTAGCCTTCTCTCATTCACGAAGGGTTCGGGGTGCCTTCCATTACCACTTTCCCTTGTCTTCCTAGGGCCGCTCGGACTGCTCTTGAAGGGGATTTATCCCTGGGGTCTAACTGTTTCTATCCTTTACTAGGGCTTCAGCCCTTTTGATCAACCCTGCGGTATCTTTAGAGCGGATGGTGACTTCGTTTGTTGTACCGCCCACCGCTACCCCACTACCCGCTAACTTGTCTGACAGACAAGGTAACTCATTATTTTGGAGCTTGCTTTTTGTTGTGGAAAAGAACTTATTTGATGTACCTGCACCGACTCCGGGTCCTCATCTATCGGCCGAAAGCCCCAGGATTCACACTTCAGTGGCTGCACAAAGCATCTTTTTCGAGATGAAGGCTCACGACGAAGAAATTCTCCATTGAAAAGCTTTCGTTACCACCTTCGTCAGTCAAGTTTATGGTATTCTCTAAGGGTCCAGGCTTTGGAACCAGATCCAAAATAGTAGGAGGAGCATCTTTGTCTACCTGATCAACTCCTGTTCGGAGGAAGTTGGTGCGGACAGGAAACACCCAAGTCTGTCCCTTATGTTTCGGCAGAGCCGGTTATTTGCCTAGACTGGCTGCCCTCATCGAAAGTGGATACAAGCTTGGCACATGTTGTACCGGATGGCCCGCCCCACTAAATCGCCCTTACCTCAGGTGGTCCTTCTTTTACTCTGTTCTCTTATTGCTTGGCATCGGGGTCTCCTGGCGTCAGTTCGACTTGACGGAACCATTAGGAAGCGGTCTGTGGTTGCGGATTAGATGCAGCCTCTCTGACTATCAACCGGGTAACGGACACAGAAGAGGCTTCCAGGTAGGCAAGGATAAACGCAATAATAGAGGTGATGCCGATAAATATGCACTTGATTGTAACCCTGGAACCTGATCGAAACTGGCCCGCCCATGGTTCACAAAGACGGCAACTCACCTGGAGTGCGTTCCCGTCACCGCGGTGCACAGAGCTTTTAGACTTAGCCAGTCCTTGTCCCATTCCAGCCCAATCTTGAAACTGGAAAGGCTATTTTGGTTCCCTGTGCCGGGTATCCTTCGAACTGAGAAACTCCTGTTCACAATTTACTGCTTGTTTCTCAGCACAATTTATAGACTGTTTGATTCTGCTTCTGTAATAAAATAGCGATTTTTCGAAATGCATTGGCTTGCCACCCAGGAAAACGTCAACGATTAGCGCCCTTCAGTTGGTCACCTGAATACAGAGCTACAGGTCGCTGATGACTCCGTTAGGTGCCAGCTTGAAGATTTGCAGCTAGCGTTCGCGGTAGGCGGAGGTTTCGCTGCGGGTAAACGACAATCATTCCTGGCTATCAGGCTATCGTTTTGTTTCATTGATTTGACCAGTTCTCCTCGCCTTTTTCCACGCTTTATCGGGTTCAACCATAACTCTAGTAGTTTGTTCTCTTACTGCCGCCGCTGTAGTCTTGAACCTTTCTCATGAAACGTCTTTGAAACTTCTCCACAGAGAGAATGTCCCCTACTGGCCGTAAAGCCCAGGCTTGGATTTCGTACTCCAAGTTGGGTCATGGGGGTTGTATATAGCGGCAGCATACCACGTTCTCTTATTGTCAGCTTCCTGCTCCACTAGTGCGTGGACCTGTTTGTCCTATTACCGGCCTCCGGACGTTTTGCTGGGGGGAAGGCTTTTAAAGCCGCTTGAAATGACCACTTCCGAATACCCGACCTCTCATTTCTGTTAAAACTGTTCCGGGTTGTCCTTGTCTTAATGCCAACTTCTGCTGGATCTCTCGGCCCTCAGACGCGAGAACTTTTTCAGATTCAGGGGTAGGCCCCATACTGGGTGGGGGCATCTACATATAACTGAACCCGACCAGATTCTGGACACTCCAGAAAGTTTACTTTATCCGTGAACGTGAGGCTGGGCAATGCTGCAACCAAAGGATAGTCGTTCATATGAGTCAGGAACAGTGAGGGCCCCCACTGACATTTGAGGCTCCTTCGGTTACGGTCGCCATGGGAGAACATTTTAATTCTTCCAAATCTCTGTGGTCTATACACGCACAAACAACGTTCGTTACATCACAAATCCAATTAAAATCGATTTACGAATAAAACATCGATGGAACACAGATTGATAAATCTAGCGTTCGAAATTTTGCGGTATTCATAACAATACTTAAACACAGAAAAATGTGTACACAAATCCTGCCTGAAGATGCCCCGGCCCAGGTTAGCCCTAAAGAATGACCTTCTGTGATGGGAAAAAGAACCGTTTAAACAGGACCGTAAAAGAAAGGAAAATAATAAGGTGGCCGACCTCATGCTTAAAGGAGCAAGTGGGAAATCCATGATGACCGACCCTAATCAGGGTACTTATGTGAGTAGATAAAAGGACAAGATTACAAATGCCCGTCATTGTGGATGCCTTTCGAACAACTCGTATCTAAGAAGGAGTATGTGTTGCGCAGCTTCAGCTTTCGTTACAGGCCTCGTGCCGCAAGGTTCGACGTAGTATCGGCGGTCCACCAGGCAAGATCTAAACCGCCATATTAGCGTGGCGCCCATACTCATCCCCCGAGCCCTCCTCAAAGCAACCTGCGGTTCACTTTGCGCAAGCCCGGATTACAAGATTCCGCCTACTCCTCTTGGACGAAACTCCTGATCACTTCATCGAAAATCTCAATGTGTTTTTGAGGTACGACCTGCCTTTTCTTACTCCAATGTGTTCTTCAGTGATTAGACTGTTTCCCCCAGGGTGTCTCAACAAAGCACTTCGAATTATTTTTCCATTATTTAGTGCCGTTGATAGCGGGCTAACTGGCCGGCATTTCACAAACCGCCTTCTTGACCTTTTTGATATTATTTCTGTGCTTGCCATTTCACCTCCAGTGCCCGCCTCACAACTGCCCTTCCAACAAGAAGGCGGTCCCCATCTGTGGGATCTGCTTGTGAGGAATGTTTCTTCAATCAGCCAGAGTAGATCGCCTCTAAAGCCTAACCTCACTTCGCCTACTGTACTCTCATTGTCTCAGGCTAATTATACCGCCCCTGACTGCTGCCCTTCTTCATCCAGTCCCCTGAAGATCCCTCGCCTTCTGCCTAGTAGTTTTACCTTCTCGCTTAAAAGGGGTAGTCTCATGATCACGTGATCCATTTTACCCGAGGGAACACCTATTTTTACCTCGGTTACTTTCAAGGCAAACCTAATTATAATGAGACCCAGTAGCTGGGTGAATGTGATGCACGAGAACAGCGTCCCCATCTTGGTTCAGGTGTTGCTGAAAACCCCCGGGGTCCAGGTGGAATGCTAATCCTTCTCTGGAGCACTGAGGCCCAAGAGTATCAAGCATTTCTCTGTATTTTTGGTTGCCGCCAACAGATAGTCCTGTTGAACTTCGTCCTCCCCAGGAATCGATGAGAGGCCCCTGTGGACGCAAATTAGGACCATCCGTCCTGGCCGATCCTTCATTACCACCTAGGCAACTTTTGCTCTGGAAGTGAAATGGTGGGCACAATCTTACTGAGCTATTCGCACTTCTACCAGGTCAGGCATTTCTCCTCTTATTCTCAATCCTACCATATCCTTTCTGAGCATGGAAAAACTTGTTGGGCGAGCCGGACTTGCTCTCTCTCTATCTCTTAGCCGGAACTCTTTGATGGCCGTGCAGTCCATACCCCTACTACGCTTTTGCTGTTCGATCCGGGCGCTCCAGGATTCCGAATCTCTCGAGTAAATGCTCTGGCTTATATCTTCTTGAGGAGATCGTACTCCGCAGATCATTACTTGCCAGCAGCTGTTATACTCAAACCCACTCTGTCGAAAGGATACGAGGCCTCCATGACCAGTAAACGCCTCCCGAAGGCTGTCAGCCATACAAGCCAGCGGAGCACACTTGTCCGGGAGAAAAAACCTGGTTATTCGTGATAGAATGGATGTCATAATAGCGCTTCTGATTTCCACTTCCGTTTCAAGGAGAGTTCTCGGTTCGCAAAGGAGCCAGTTCCATTCAGGAGTGTACAGAAATTTCGGTCCCTCCGTCAACATTTCCAGCCACCATTAGTTGGTGGCTTCTCTGGAAAGTAACTCCGCTTGCAACCCAGCGGGCTTGATATTCTTCCGCTGACCTGCAATGGTTTCATCATGTATGATCATGAGTCCGTTAGTCACGGGTGTGCTGAAGCAGCTTTCAACTTTATCGACGTGTGGCAGCACAATCCCCAAGTCTGCCTAAACCTGACTGGGCGGCTGTTGGATTTGATGCGTTTCTTTATCGCTGGCACTGCCCAAACAGCCAAAGCTGCTTCATTGAGTTCGAGGCGTAGGATAAAGACCAACTTTGGAGGAGCAGGGCTGGCATTCGCGAACAGGACCCTTAGGGTGTATTGTCCATCACCCAGGTATCAAAGCCTACATACCAGGTACCGTAACCAACCTCAGACACACCAGAAATGGCTTGTGACTCTTGCTTTTCGTTAACACGATTAGAAGGCAAACGAGAGATCAGTTAGTCCCCTGGTTTTTTCAGTGTAACTTTGAACTCCTTCTAGTTCAGCATGTCTTCTGGGTCAGGTATCTGGTCCCAGTCAGCATTTTCTGGCTAAGCCGCAGCAATGTGGACAGTAATCTTGAGGGAACGAAAATGGGGGGATCGAACAGACTGAAGACGGCAGACATCTTCCTCGGTCTAGTGGCTGGCTGATCGGGAATGCTCAGTTCTAAGAGGAATTTGTCGGCGTCAGCATCCCACTGTTTTCCCAGGATGCATTCCTTGGAGGGGGTGATGAGCCATTCAAATCCCTAATCCTTTCCGCTTTTTGTTGTCCGAAACAGCTCTTATCAATCCCGGAGTGTTTGATCTCCGTTTTAGTTAGCTGAAACCAACCCTTCTTCAGCAATTCCGTCGACCATTCCCGGTGGATTACGGCCTCGGCGACGTCATAAAAGAACCTATGGTAGTGGTCAGCATACAAGCCGTAGCTTGCACTATTTGTCGCTTCCCGGCCAAACGATGCTCTGTTGCTGGCGGCAGTCTGCCGCAGCGCACAGATGGTCCAGGAAGGTGATGAAACCCACCCGAAGGGATGAAAGGTCATCCAGCATTCCACTACGAACCTGTCCATTTTTCCTAGGCCCACCATAAGAGCCGGAACTGGCACAGGACCTCACTCACCGGGGCTGTGCAGTCTGGTTCCCATCACAGACAATCTTTTTCTTACCTTCCCTGGAACTCAGTGGCGCAGATACACCCCGGAGCTTTTCAGGCTCCCTTGGGTTGAAAATAGGATTGCGTGGCAAGTATCATATCTTTTTGCCGGTTTCAGAGGCAGTAGTCACCTCCCTCGGGTAGCCAAGAGTTTTGCTGCTTATCATCGCATCTCAGGATGGCTTTAAAAAATGGTCCTCGCAAAGGAACCTCTTCTCCAACTGCAGTAATCTACGGAGATCATAGGTCCTGTTATCCACGAGGCGATCCTTCTCTACGCGCTATGGAAGGGGATCCAGATATTATTCGGCAGGTATCTCGTCCGTTTTCCTACTGCCTTAACTGCGTGTCCATTTTCTCGCAGTAACGACAAACAACTATCTCCGAGGTCGTAGAACTCGTAATAATACTGGTGGGAAAACTGATGTTCTTTATTCTTCTCCAAGCACACTGCTCACTGAGCCTTGCTGCCTTGCAGGTCCATATAATTTCTGGCCAAATATCTTGCTCGATGCCTTGAGTACTTTTCGGCTTCCCACCCTCTGGTCCAGCCCTCAGTGTGCTCCAGGTACGTCACAAACAACAGGAGTTCCATTTAATTCTCCCCCCACCTCATGATCGTTACCCCTTGAGGATGGGATCATTTGGGCAAAATGGGATCAACTGACTTCTGGGTCTGCCTCAGCAAATCGTTCATCGTGAAAACCTTCGTAGCCTCGACGTGTTTACTGTTGTCCACTGTTGTCGACCCGCAACAATGACCCAAGTGCCACGAACTGTGGTCTATGCCAATGATATGTGGGTTTTCTCAAACCGCTGCTTTCCCGCCATAAACATTTTTTGCCTATGTTGTGTCGGACCTGCTATCTACAAACGACAGGACTCTGGTCACCTCACTGAAGGTTACGATTCCTACATCGAACTACACCCAAAATCGATCTTCAAGTAGATTGGGCTATCGGGCCGATTAAGCTGGGCTTCAGATTACTGTCCAATAAGGCTGCCTTAACCTGCAGTAGCCGTTGGTGATGCCTGCTCGCGCAACCCCCTCGGCATCACCTTGCGCGCGCTCGAAAGGCTGCTGCCAGGTGCCAGTTACTGAGGAGCATTGAACAAGCTACCACCGCCTTTGCCATCTCCCGTCGTTCATTTGCTGTGGCTTTGAGGAATTTTGGACAGTCGGCCAACCGGGAATTGGCCTCACAAGCGTTGCAAACTGGGGAAACCACACCCTTGAGCGAAATGGCATGCGTGCCGATCCACTGCTGTTTCTTTGAGTACTCCCAGTACTTGAGCTTGGCTGTTTCTGAATCTGTTCATTTTGTTGCTATTGCCAGTGAGTCCGCCCAATCTGCTTTCGGCCATTCTTGCTAGTTTGTCTAAAGAATCCATCGGGTCCTCGGCATTGGCCTCGCAGCCGCCCCGAATTACGCTTTCTGCTTCGTTGAATCAGCGACCACCTAGCTCTGATGAGAGTCAAGGAACTATCCCGTCTAATGTGTTCTTCGCGTCGAGATCAACCCCGTAGCCCAAGTAATCGAAAATTCATGCGCCCTAATGACAAGGCCAGGCAGAGTAGACTTCACATTTGGTTCACTTGGCCTCTCAAATCACCCCCTCTATCAAATTGCGGGCAACTTTAAACAGCTGACGGAACAAAGCCCTCATATTTTTTCCCTCTCGTGCGTGGCCTTGATCTGGGTCAGGCGCGGCATAACTGTAGCCTCTCTAGCCCATCCTCAGCAAAAGTGGCTTAGATACAACAAACTACTCCTTGGGCCGGCGACCCTGGCCTTGACAAAAGTTTCAGATTGTTCAGCAAACTTGCTGCACAGTTCTAGTCGTCCATCAAATACTGTCAGATCCGCTCACGATAGATCGATTGATGGCTGGGTCCGTACGGGCCTCAAGACGGCCGGCATATAGCTCCCGCCTTTGAGCTACCTAGATTTATTGCCAGGGTTTTTTCGGTGGCTCTATGCTCTAGCTGGCTGTGTCTCAACTTGACCTCTGCATTCAAAGCCTGCTGCCTAGCGGACATGAACTTTCGTTCCGACCCTAATGTCATAAGCCTGAGCCAATAAAAGCTTTTGAAATCAAAAACCCTTGGTATTACATGAGCTTGCGCTGGAGGGCCTGGGGGACGTGAAATTATCAAATAAATCGAAGGCCTCCAAACCCGCCCCAGTGGATTTCCGAGCCATTGCCCGTTCGGGTACCGGCTATAACACACCTTTGAGCAACACGTAGCAAAATTCAATAGGGATCCTGAAATCAGAACGCGATTATCCGTGAAATTCTACAGTGCTAGTTTATCAAATGAACCCTGAAACGAAACAGATACAAACCTCAACTATGCGATTACAAGGGATCGGAAAACGAGAACTGAATTGTGGCGTGCTTAAAATGAGCACGTGCATCAAGCAGGTCCAGAAAATGATATGACAGAGGAGCACGCTGGACGCGAACAAACAAAGGTTTGTTCTTAAAAACATACAGTGCATAAAACATGTCAATAGTGTAAATAAGTGAGTGACGCTAAGGAGGCATAGAACAGCAGTGTTTTTGAGGGGAGATTTTTCCATGACCGTTCGTCACACCACCCACCCCAATCCTTCCGAATCTTAGGAGAGTCAAAGGTTTGGAATAAGGGTACAGATTCTTTCTACCTACCTAGACACTGCTGTCAGTGCGCGTACCTATAGCTTTGTCGTCAGCTCTCTACTCACGATCACCCTTGGTCCGGTAGCCACACCGAGGCGATGTTACTCTGCATCTTCCACGAAAAGAGCCGATCAAAGGCAGGCTTGAAATAGAAACATAGGTGCTGTCGCCGGGAGGGCCGTTTTGCCTCAGCCTCGTGAACTTGGGTGAGTGTGCGCGTGCAATGAGTGTCATGGGTGAGGTCGCACTTTGGCATATGGGTAAATGGTAACAACCATAACTTACGGGTGATATAATCCATAATTTCAGTGATAAACGAGGAACAATCAGCCATTCGGAGTGTTTTGGTGGAAGTCATGAAGTATAAAGGCATATTACGTAAGTGTGATTGTTGCGTGTCTGGGAGTATGATAGAATCACAGCTACTACCATGTGTAAAGAGCCTTCTGTAACGTCAACGAAAGACGGTGAGCACTGCAAAGTGTTTGATGAAGGTGATGAGGTGTAAGCGCTTATAATGTAGGTGTGTTTGTGTAAAGGTGTATAATAGTTCAATACGTCAGCATATCGTCAATGCCCCCACATATGGGAGATTTCTCTGACTACGTCAAAGACGAATGAGGAATGTTTTACTGGGTTTCCATGTTTGCGGCTTATCCGTCTTGACTCTCGAGAAGGCTGATACCGGGCATGCTGCGGATTAAGGTTTCGCTAGCAGTCTTCACCTTCACAGTTCTTATTATTTCACCATAGCTTTCGGTGGCTTCCACAACCACGCCAAAATGCCAAGTGCTTAAGTGCGCGTGTTTGTCTGCGGTCACCACTACATCCCCAGCCTCGAAAGGTCTTACTTTGATCAGCATCTTCTGTCGATCTTGCAGAGCCGGCAGGTACTCCCGCAGCCATCGCCTCCAAAAACCTTGGAAAGATAGCTCCCACGAAGTTTTATTGGTCCTTGGATACCCTTGTTCGACCTTAACATCTATAAGTCTTTCGGGGTGAGCGCCAGATTGGTGGGGTCGCAGTTGGTTAATGGAACCACTGTGCGGTTCTTCATAATTTTCTCGACCTCATTCATGACGGTGCTCAATGTTTCGTCGTCGGGCGGCTGTTGCTCAATGGTCGACAGCAATATCCACCTGGTGGACCGGATCAGGTGCTCCCACAAGCCGCCGCGAAGACTGGCCTGCGGGTGATTGAAGTGCCATTGTATGCTATAGGCCACGGTTTGATTCTGCAGTTCGGTCCTATTCGTGTTTCTGCGTTAACTCTGCAGTTCCCGATGAGAGCCCACAAAGTTCGATCTATTATCGGAGTAGGCATCTGCCGCTATACCCCTTCGATTGATGAATAGCTGCAAGGCCCGGAGGGAAGAGTCCGTTTTCATCGAATGCGTAACTTCAAATTGTTTCGCGCGTGACTTCGTGCACGTCATGATACACCCGTATCATTTTCCCAACGTCCTCCCACACTGGAACCAAAATGGCCCGAAAAGTTCAGCCCAGTGTCGCTGAACGGCCACTAGCCCGGAGTCACCCTACATTCCGGCAGTGGGGCCATGTGTTGCTTGCCCGCTCCGGCGCCGCTTCCCCTACAATGTGCAAAACGTCGGATTACGCGTTTTACAGCCCCTCTTGCTCCGAGCAACCAGAAGCGTTTTCGGATGACGCTCGTCAAGTGACTTTCCCCGGCACGTCCAGCCACGGCGTAGGCGTGTTGGGTCATTAGCTTAATCGCAGGTTTTCGAGCCGAGGTATTTGGCGTCGAAGCTCAGGTAGAAGTTGGTCAGCCTACTATCTACCCGGAGGAGACCTTCAATGTGTTTGAGTTTTAAATGCTCCAAGTCGCCCCTCGGAAATGATATTCTTTTGTCCATTGGTCCCGCTTCCTCAGTCCCCTCAAGTTCTCGGGCGAAAGTCTGCCGTTCTATCGTCTTGAATATGTCATGTTCTACGGCTCGTGGTTTATCCGGGCTTATCGGACCCACTCGTGCCCGGCTGCAAGGGCGCACGCCTTCCATAGCTAGCAAATGTCTCTTGAACCTGGCCAACGACAATAATGAACGAAGTGTCTTCAAACAGGAGTAGTACCTGACCAATCTTGACAAAACGAATGTCGCTGCTACGATGTTGGCCGTCATCACTACGCCTTCGATCTCCAGCTCCTATTCCAGAGGGGGTTTATAATCGCCCACGCACCAGTCCTGTTTAGGTATTTGCAGGAACTTCGGTCCTCCCGTCCACGTGTTCAGCTGCCGGAAGTTGGTCTCACCTCGAGAGCACAGACCAGGTAGGTTATCACAGACCTGATATGATTCCACTGGTTCATCGCCAACTCTTTGTGGACGATCGTGATTCGGTTAACAACGAGAGTATTAAACCGGCTCCTGACATTCGCAATGTAGTACAGTACTATCGTCCAGTCCGTCCAAAACTGGCCCACCAAAAGTGGAAGTCGAAACATCTCTTTACCGCTTGCACCGTCCTAACTGTTAACACGGCTGCGCTGAGTTCAAGCTGCGGGATCGAAGCCGACCTCAGTGGGGTATTGCGGGCTTTGGCAAACAGGATCCCCGTAGTATACTGTCCTCTGCCGTGCACCATCGCCCGTAAGCCACGGCTCTGTAAACGACTTCGGATGATTCGGAAAAGGCATGTAGTTCTCCATTTCATGTTGCATGACCAGGGGGTAAACATCGTGGAATCCGTATGCCCCGTGGTTTCTTCAAAGTGCTCCAACATTCTCCCAAGTCCAGCCTGTCTTTTCGGTCCAGTGGCTGGTCACAATCGATTTTTATACGACAGAGCCGCTGCAGCAGGACCTTCCCAGGTAGCAGTCAGAGGGAGACGAAACCAAGCCGAACAAACAACGAAGGAGGTGCGCTACACCAGGTCGTGCTGCTTGCTGCTACCGATATAGTTTTTGTTCTTTTATCTTAGAAAATACTAAAAATAAAAGATTCTTAGGGAATTCCAGTAACCCGGCGAAATTCAGAAAATTTCTTCTCAGCTGCAAATTCTAACCTTGCTTTAGTTTACCATTACTGTTCCTCCTCACTCACAGTCTTTTTGATATTTCAAAATGTCATGTGTAATAAAGAAGACTTCCAATAATACATCGTCCACTCATACTCCGGTTACTGGGAAAGATAGGCTTTTTCAAACTTCCCTGGCCCTAAAACAATGCTCGGTTGACCACTGTGACTTCGTGGGCTTGAGGACTGAAAGAACAGCTGTTTTAGACGAGAGCTTTTCAGATATAAAGTCTCAGCTTCTGAACTGGGAAGATACGGTATCTAAACTCGCCCCCCTACTGTGCGTCACTGAAGGCATTGAACATTCTACCTTGCAAAACCTGACAACTGCTGGCCGCTTTATCGACTCCGTTGCCTCCGAAGTTTTCGTGAGGGTGGGGACCATTCTTGATGCAGTCGTGTTCAGTGTCCCAGGGGGAACACCCCTCGAGCATGTCAATAATACATTGCTGAATGCATGTGGATTGGCCCACCTGCGTTGTCAAATATCAAAGCTGCGTAAGCGCGTTCAGCATTTAAACTGTCCAATCCAAATGCGATTCGTAGATGATCTATCTGCCAAGGAGTTAATTTAAATGCGGAACACAATGGCCTCTAATTCCCCCTATGAAAACAAAAGTAGCCGAAGATAAAACCCTTTATCAAAGGGCAATTACCGGAGCTCTCCCAACTTTCCCCACGAGGAAGATCCCTGATAGTCCTGAGCCTTCGACACAGACAGCTGATCGCTCCAATTCTTCTTCTCAAGTCCCCATCGCTTTATCTTCATACGCGTCTTCCTCTTCTTCACAACCATCCACTGCCTCCTCATTCTGTCCCGCACTGAACTCCTTAAAATCTGATCCCATTACTGTTGATCCAGACATTTCCTACTTCTCTCCTCCTATTACCATCCAGAAAAAGGACGCCAAATATTTCTCCTCCCTCTCCCTTCATCGCCTGCTGGGTGCACCGCGGGCTCTAATTCTCTCTCTGTCCCCTCCGGTGATAAATTACTCACCGTCCAGAGGAATAGGTCTACCGAACTTTCACCCTTCTTACAAACCCCTTCTTCATTCAACTGTCCCCTTAATCGACTCACCTGAACCCAACGAATCCGGTTTCGACCTTAAACAATATCCCTTGCTCCCATGCGTCGGTGGTATCTACAAATTCATCGCATCCACCGCCTGCCAATGCCAAAATACGGCCTCCACTCACCATTCACTCTGTTTCACGTCTTGCTCCTAACCTGACAACTATCTATAATAATAATAATTGTATATTTCGGATGCGCCCGAAGCATGCTAGAATGCATGATCAGATGATTATAGTGATGCCGGAATGACAATTCACAAAAGGGTACAACAAGTGCATGCAGAGTATCAGAGAGAGTGTTACAGTGAACTTAAACTGTAGTAATGCCCGGCAAATTTGAAGGTCAAGGTCGAATGATGTCAGTTGGTCTGGAGTACATGCATAAGTGGTATATGAAATAATTACACTAGTGGAAATTCGAACATATTCAAAGGATATGTTTTTGGTGCGCTACAGAATATGAGAGGCATATGGATAAAAATCTCGTCGAAGTGTTCGGTGAATTATTCACTTTACTACAGGCATGTCAAGAAGTATTAACATGGAAATATTTCAGTCTGAAAAGATGGTAGTATATAAAGTGGTGGCTGTATACTGGAGGAATCATATATGTTGCAAACAATTGCGTATTTCTTGGGAGGGATACTACCAGAGTGATGGTGGCAGGGAACGGCCGGAGTAAAACAGGTGAGCGTGCGGCAAGTTATAAACTTTATGTAGGGTTGGTATGAAATGTCAAAGCGGAAGTGGAAGACTAATCAATATTGACCGTGTGGTTACATCCATTATACAGGTGTTCAGTTCTGCGAGAGGAAAGGTAAAGTAATCCACAGATAAGTGTACGTCAATAGATGAATGCTGTGTGGTATGTACCATGCAAAAATGACAGATCAATAAAACTGCACAGGTATATCGCGGGAAGCGGCCGTGGATCAACGAATATAGAAATAAAATGTATCGGCCGGTGCAGATAGTGGTGTGATTTAGAGGCTGCATACGGGGTCAGTTTCGGTAATATAACACGAATGCAACATCTGGAAAATCAAAGGTCTCGATAACGGTGATGGTATAGCAAGTAGACGGTGAGTGTCACATTTCTAATGACCAATTTGACAGGTGTAACAAATGATGGGAACGGAGCGGCGATGCAGCATGGGAAGTGTATCGAAGACGTTCAATCGTGGAGGGAACGCAGTGATCTACAGAGCCCGAACACTCGATGCAACAGCATTGCGGATGCGATCGGATGGACCGATGAAGAGTGCAGGTAGTTACTAATTACTTCGCTGCCCACTGGATGACTACTGAAAGATATGTCAGCGCCGGACGTTTTTTTTTGGTGACCGATGAAGCAATGAACAGTGACAATAAAGGTGCCAGTGTTTGAACAGTATTAGCGAGTTCTAACACGGAACGGGCATAATGACATATGGGATTAAAATGAGTTGTATGAATGCAGTGAGATCGAGTAGTCCAGGTTCAAGAAGTCCGATGGCGGGAATCTTGGGGAAAGCGATCGTGAGACGGGCGAAAATGAAGTTGTGTGTAAATCTCGTTTGTCCTGTCCAGCAAGAGAGGGTCCAAGTTATTCCTGGGAAGTGGACGGCGACAATCGTCCTTAGGGTACAGGTTCTGAAAACAAAACGGAGAGGGCTGCAGTCTGGCAATTCTACCAGCTGTGGGTTAGGGGAGAAAGACAGAACACCAATATCATGCCAGTAACAGAAATGGGTGGTCGCGACGTTGAGGTCTTGTTTTTTGGATTAAACAACATACGGAAAGCGGAGAAGACCGGTACTAGCGACTAATTCTTGTGAGGCTTAGTGAGAGTTACCAAAAAAGCAAGGAAGCGAGAATAGGCGACACTGGGGGCAAATGCTTATGTGTAGTTCGACGAATGGTTTATGGAAGACCACATCGATTGTGGCGATTCGTTCATCAGAACGAGGCCTGGAATCTTGTGTTGAAATAGGGTCTCAATGAGTAAGTAGTTGAAGCGTGGATGAGACTGGTACCTTGAGGACCATATTATATATGCTGCTATGTATTTTCTAACATTATAAATGCCCTTATACCTGGCGGCAGCTGATAAAAAAAAAGAAGAACCTAACCGACTATGGTAAAATCTGACAGCATGAAAAAAGAATCACCGGAGTAACGGTGGCCAGTAGGGGGTCGTGGTCAGAAGCGTTGAAAATAGGAAGTGGCTAGACAAACACGTGGAGTGTGCTGTTGACAGTCATGGAGTATAGGTTGGACTGCTTTTATTTGCTAACTATAATACAGAATGCTCCTTACCATCCGTTGGTACTGAACAAAGTTGTTAAGCTTTTGGTTAGTATCCCAGGCCCAGTTCGTAGGCTCGGGTGATAGACATGTAGGGATCATGCATACGGATCAGTTTTTGGACAGTTAGATGTTTATTTATTTCTTTTTTGAATAATAAAGAGGCCGAAGACATTGACCTAAGTTGAGGTGGGAGTTTGTTCCAGAGGGAAGAATATTTAACAATAAAGAAGTTTGACCGCATCGCAGTCCTGGATACTGGAACCAAGACCATGGAGTCCCTATGTCGTAAAGAATAGTTGGAGGGAGTTTTGACCTGGGGGGCTGAATTGCAAGATGTACGTTTTACAATATTGCAAAAGAAAGACAGGTTCATTCGTAGACGGCGCAGCCATAGGGGCTCTAGGTGCAATATTTCACACCTTTCCATATAATTTAAAGGCGAGGAATATCCTAGTAGTTGTTTGGTAAATCTACGTTGTACATTCGCAATTGCAAATCTGTCAATCTGCCGCATGTTAGAAAAGACGACAGTGCAATATTCCAGAAGTGGTCTTACATGAGTTTTAAAAATGCTTAGCTTGCTCTCTGTAAGACTGAAGGTTCTATTAATCAGACCAATTAGCCGTCTAGCTTTAGCAACCTGCACGGCCGAATGTTCGGAGAAATTAAATGTAGAAGAATATTGTAATCCCAAGTCCCTTACTTCCGGACTGCTCCTGATACTAAATGCTCCATATCTGGTGCCCCACCAAACTTGCCTTATTCCTCTCATAAAGTGCAGCTTGATCCACCGCCCTACACCCCTATTCTTTACACATTTTCAACCCTGCCCCCTGTGCCCCCCTTCAGTCAATACTCAGTTCCTACTGGCCGGTATTTTTCAACTGATCCTAATCACTCCGAACCGATTTCGGTTCTGACACATTGATCCTAATCACCCCTGTCTGATGCCGTCCCACTAAATTCCACAGGTTTTCCCTTCGTTCCGACAGTCCCCTTCCGTCGATGCCCAGTTTCTCTACCACTCAGCAATCCCTTTCACTGCAACATTTACTCTGGCTTGTCCGGAAGCCACACCATCTGAACCTCCACTAGCCTCAACATCAACATATTCCCCTTTGACCCTGATCTCCACTCGTTCCAGTCGCGATAGCCTGCTTCCTTCCAACTTACGCCACCCCCGCGATGTGTCTATACCACCTCCCACAAATGGTATATCTTCAGCCTTACTCAACTCGCGTTCTATTCTTGGCAAACTCCTGCACCTAAAAAAATTTGTCCTCACAAATAATTGCGACATTATCTTAATAACAGAACCCTGGCTGTCTGAAAACACTCTCAGTAATCAAATGTCTTTGGTAGGGTACAGTCTTCTAAGAACCAGCAGGCCGAACCAACGTGGTAAGTGCCTAGCCTATGCCAAAGAAGTCTACTACACGACCTCCCGGTTACATACGGCGCTCGATTCCATTCCCGATTCCATCGGGTTCACTATCAACCTCCAAAGCACTGTTTGCCACATTGGCCCCGTGTATTGCTCTTCAACTTCCCCCAGTTCTTTGCTTCCATTTCTCAATAACTCTTTCGAATAACTCTCTTTCCTTTCTTCTGGAATCAAGCTTATTGCCGGTGACTTCATTCTCCCTCAAATTTGTTGGCCTACCCTCTCGGCTCCTCTCAACCTTATGGACCTGACCACTAGCATTCATCTTGGTGGCTGAACACAACAACTTGTCGAACCTACCAGAAGTGGGAACATACTGGAGCTGGGATTTACTCATAACACGACTCTTATCGACGTGTCCGTAACACAAAATTTCCCCGGCAGTGACCATAAAGTGGTCACCTGCCATCTGCCCCTTAGTGGCCCGCCTAATCCCGCACACCCCTCCAACAATACATTCGTATGCAGAAATTGAGCCACGCCAGTCACGCTTATTCGCCAGAAAGACTGGGGTGATCATTTCCTCAACCATGACCCTCAGCTTGCTGCGGATGCTTTCTGCTCCATCATTTCCGACTGTCCAAAAAAATTGTCTAATACTCCCCAGGCCGTACCTAAAAAGGGGTCGCCTGTCTCGCCACTCCATAAGAAGCATCATAAACTTCTCAAACAAATACATAATTCCAACTACTTCTCAATTTTTATTCGTCCAAACCGCCTCTCCAGGCTTACTCAACGACAAGATAATACGTGACTTCGTGACCAAGAAGCTAAGGCATTGATTCATCTCAACAAGTTGCAACTTCTTTCTTTGTTGCAAAAGTCTAGAAACGGTGATGTCGAGGCTGACTTCCAACTTTGATTCTGGATAGTAACTCATCTACCACCTCCCCACCTTGTATAGCCGGAGCCTTTATTGCATTCTTTGCTTCAGCTGTGGCTCTAGCTGCTGCCATTACCCCTCCCCCGTCTTTACCACTTACAGAATCTGCACTTTCTACGATACCCCTTGATGCCAGGAGTACTTCTGAGCTACTATCCAATAGCAAACCTTCCCTCCGATTATGTTTCGATGGCCTACCACCAGCTGCTCTCGTCAACGGAGGACCGGGTCTCCCCCTGTTGCTGCTTAATCATTTCATTCTTCCTCTTTATGGTAGCTCCGTACCTGTTAACTGGAAGCGCTCGGTAATAATCCCCATTAATGAAAAGGGACTTTTACATGAAATGTCCAAATATCGCCCTGTAAACCATAGCAGACTCATGAAAAAAATTGTTAAAAATTTCAGCATCAATTATTTATTAAGACTCAAGCTTATTAATGACGACCAACGTGGGTTCCTCCGTTCACGGTTCTGCACGGCTTGTCAGTATGATTATCTGAATTTCGTCATCGACCATGCTGAAATTGAGAAAACTTTTGTTGTTCTTTTTCTAGACCTATCTAAGGCATTTGATCGTGTACCTCACCTCCAACTTTTGCCAAAGCTACGATTATCTGGCATTTTCGATCCTCCACTTTCTTGGTTCCCACCTTACTTATCCTATTGTTCGCACGTTGTCTTGATTAAGGGGCACACCTCTAACCCCAAGCTTGTTACCATGAGTGTTATTCAGGGCAGTGTATTGGGCCCCCTTCTTTTCCTCGTATATATAAACGATATTTTTCCGACAATACCTAATGGCACGCCGTTTTCGTTCGCGGACGACAATAAGATAGATTACACGTTTTAGCCTGGCAACCTCAGTACTACTATCCCTAAAAGTTCCGCTGATTTAGCTGCTCTTGATGAATGGTGCTCAACCTGGACGATGAAGTTCTCCTCCGAAAAGTGTATTTTTCTTACTAACAAATGCAAAGGTTCCCCCTTGTTCCTTATGCATCGGCGGTTCACCCCTGGACAGCCAGCACTTAGTAAGAAACCTTGCCTTAACTTATTCTTGTTCGTTCAACTTCTCCAAACATGCCGTCTTCCAAACGCGAAGGCCAACAAAGTGTCTTTGTCTTCTGTGCAGGTCCCTCAGCTTAGAGAGAGCATTCTTAACATGTACAAAGCACGTACCAGGCCTCTTCTAGAATATTGTTCGTTACTCTTTTCTAGTATGAGAAAATCCGAGAGGATTTTTATCGAATGTATTCAGAGAAGATTCACAAAGCAGCTTATCGGATGGTCGTCAAACTTAAACTACAGGGAACAACGCTTATCTCTCAAAATCGAACCATTGTGGCTTTGTCGCATCAAGCTCCACCTGGTATTTCTGTATGAGCTATTGACTAAGCAACCTTATTCCTCCACCCATTTGTTCTTCTCCCCGGGTACTGGATATTCACTCCGTAATAGACAGCATACTAATACCACACCCTCCCCGAGGACTGTTCTACGCTCTGACGTCTTTCTGCTTACGTACTCCAGAATCTGGAGTAAGCTTCCTTTGCACATCAGATCTTCTCAGTCAGAGCATGCATTCGTGCATGCCATTGATAAATTTCTGTCTGTCCCAACTGTTTTACGCTTATTCAACGTTCACATAGCCGGGAGTCAAGCTTACGAGAAAGGCCTCGACTTTTAAGCCATTCCTCTACTTTCTCGCTTTACCTTACCTTTCTAGATAACTTCACCGCTTTTGAATTCTGAATGCTCCCTTGGACCCCTACTCCTCAGACTTGGCCATCTACTTATTTGAAACATATCTGCCTTCAGTAATTGTATCTCCATAGCAGCTTACAGGATCCTACCAATTTCACTTTGAAATAAATCCTTTCAGATATGTTCGCACTTTTAGAGAGGCTTTCCTAATACTCCCCACATTTCGGTAATATTTCTCACACGCTGCACGATTTATTACCTTTATTTAATTATATCACAACTGCGGCCTTGAAACCCACCTCAACGACCCTATGGAAACTGCACCAGTAACTGCGCCCTTGTCGGCCTAACATATATATACATATATAAAATACATATGTACATATTTATATGTTTATACATAAATATATACGTATATATGTGCTCAATACTAACCTCTAATTACTAGCGCAATCATAGTAACCCACAGCTCCTCGATATCTCTCAGCTTACAGTACCTCTGTTCCACAAAAGGTCCCGCCATCTATATTTCCATCACTAACTCGGCCGTTTGGAACCGGAAAATCTAGCCTCATTTCTCCCACTTGGAGTGGCCCATCAACCGAACTCAACATCCATTTATGGCGTCACCAGTTCTGCCCCCAAACTGTCCCCCGACTAACCTTTTTCCATAACTTCATGCAGAAGTTACTTTTCTCCTCTACTGAATTACTAATCCATATCAAATCACAACCTCGTTACTGAACCTTACGGCCCGCGGTTATCCAAATTTGGCCTTTCCTTTTTTTACTCCCACGTGTCAAAGACCCAGCTTTGCCCTGGTCCATCGATAAGTCGACCAGTATTGAGGTCCATCTACCACTCCGTTCTCTATAGTACTGTCCTCCGTCATTCTAGTATTTATAGGGATCCTCGTCTATTTACCGATCCATGTATGTCTCGCTCATTCAAAGTCACACCTTTTTGTCTCCAAGTGTATTAAAAAAGGGCACTAGCTCGACTCTGCTTGATATCCTTTTTCTCACTCTGCTCCATTTTCACAGTAGGTCCCAACATATATACTTCCATCACCACCTTTGCGATTTTGAACTACAGACAGCAGATAGTATGCCATGACGGGTGACTGGTTGTTCGAGAACGTTTAGCTCGAAAACAAAGTCGTCCGTTTCCGCTATACATTGTATTTCTAAAGTGCATCCAGTAGGGAGTGGGGAGCCGTCCGGATCTCGAACACTTTTGGCCCTCCTCTGGTACGGAATGACTTTGGGCACTTCTGAAGCTTCTAACGTCCATTTCGGGAGATGAAAGACTCCTTCTTCCAGCAATCTTGTCAGGCCTCTGAACTGCCCTCGGGCCAAGTCTGTACCATCGAATGGCCCAAGATAGACGTCGACGTTCAATTTTCTGCTGACTCTATCTACCAACGACCGGTGGATCCAATCTTTTTGATTGTTCTCTGATTCTCTAACGGCGTAGTTCGCACAAAACCGTGATGATATGGCTCTAAAGGGGTGGACGGCCATCCTATAATTTACCACTGCTTTGTCCCAGTTGCTCTCTCCCATCACAGGAAACGCAATGCATCTCGCTCTTCTACCAGTATCTCCACCTGGAGAAACTTTTCCCTGATGTCGGCGGCCGGGGCCACCCTAGCCACTCTGAAACGGCACAAATGTTTGATTAGTATCATGGTCCAGTCAGGTCCTTGTAGTGGGCGATCTTTTACCGACTCGCCCTAGAACTTGGCTGCAGTCTATAACCATCCGCAGTTTTTCGTCTCTCTTGGGGTTGGTAACCGGGTGGTGAGGTAGATACCAGGTCCCCTTCCTGTCATCCGTGGTAGCAGATATATTTTCAACGTAGCCGAGAGCGAAGTTCATTTTCATCACTTATGCATATCGCTCCCTCAGATCCCGGTCTTGAAAAAAGCCTTCGTTCGATCGTAAAAGTTTTTGAAGAGCACAGTTCCCGGCGTAAGCCCAAGGGTCACCTGGTGTGCGCCATGGGAGGGGAACATCGAACTGTTTTTTTATGGCCTCCGGTTCACTGTTGCATTGCCTGTAGGGCGAAGTGGTCCTCTTGAGACAATGATGGTCTTTTGCCTCCGATGTCGTGAAACTGCTTATTATTCAGCCGCTGAAATTGATGCACTCTGCGGGCTGTTTCGGCTTGTGCTTGATTAACGGAATCACGTAGACCTACTGGACCATAAAGCATCCATAATAGTGCTGTGCGTACGGGGTAAGGTTCCTGGTGGCCGTTCACACTCTGGTCGAGCACCCAATGTGCCTGTGGCACGTCACAGTCGACGAGGAGGTCCACTAGGTCATCCTCCCAGTCCACGACGGCTTCATCCTGCAGGTAGGGCCACCCAGTTGAAATTGCTTTCACTGACTTTGGTGCTTGCATGGGGAGATCAGCTGGTGTAATTGCCTCCGTCGATTCGATTTGCTCGTTAGTGTCCAAGTAGATGAGCTGTGACCTCAAACGGCCGGCAGTCATGACCTGTGTTCCGCCCACCGCCCTCACTGCTAACGACGTCGTACATTTAGCAAGCCAGTGTTTGTTGGCAAACCTTTCCTTCACCAGTGTTGTGTCTGATTCACTGTCGACGAAGGCCAACGCTTTGACCACCCCAGTTAGGATCACCGCTTCCACGACAACTACTCCTGAACTTATTGGTCTACTGGCAGACCGCGACGTTGAACAAATCAAATTGGGCATGTTCGTCTCTGGTACAGCTGCTTTCGCCCGGTGTAACAATCGACGGTACCTGCCTGCGCAACCCTCGCGACCACATCTGGTCCTTGTTCGACAAGCTGCCGCCCGGTGTGTGGTGCTGAGGCTTATAAAGCACTCCCCTGTCGTCTCCGCCATTCCCCAACGTTCATCTGCTGTGGCGTTAGATTCTTCGGGCAGTCTAGTAACCCATGGCTTGCATCACAGGACCTGCAACTTGGATGTGCAATAGCCTCGCGTGAAATGGCGTGTGCATTGGTCCAAGGCTAATATTTTGGATGGTCCCGTGCAGTGGTTTAGGCCTGGCTAGTGCCGGGTTTGCTCATTTGGTTACTGTCCCGGACAAGCCGGCTAAATCTACTGTTGGCTATCCTGGTTTGCTTTTCCAAGTATTCGGTCAGGTCTTCTAAGTTAGCCCCACGGTCACCTCGGCTTACACGTTCCGCCCCTTCCGCCCACCGACCCTGTAGTTTAAGAGGGAGGTGACGGACTATGCCCCCAAGGTATGTATTGCATCGAGGTCAGCACCGTTACTTAAATGGTCGAGGGCTATTGAACAGTTCTGCATTCTGATCACTAGGCCGCCCATTGTATAGACGTCGCCCCTGATTCCTTTGGCCTCTACCATCACGCCCTCCATTAGATTACAGGCAACATCCAATGGCCGGCCAAACGGGTCTCTCAAAATCTTTCTTGCCCATGTGCAGCATTTGTCCGGGTCGAGCGTGGTACATCCATCGATAGCTTCTCTTTTTCGGCCTCGACAGTAATGAGTCAGATGAAGAAGCCTTTGCCCGGGGTTGGTTATATTGTTTTCGACGAAAATGTTGAACTGCCTGATGAACTTACAGTAGTGCACAGATCGTCCGTCAAAAACTGTCAGTTCTTCTCTTGGCAGATCCATCGTTGGTGGCACTGATGTTTTATATTCGATTACCGGCGCAGAGTTTCTTATTTTAATTTGTCCTGACCTATTGGATAGGTCGTAGTCACTGACTTTCTGCTCATGCTTGTTCTGTCTGCACTTCTCTTCTGCTTTCTGGGCCTGTTGCCCGGCCCATAACACTTGTTGTTCTAGGTCTAATATCCAAAACTTAAATAGATCGACATTCCTACAATCCATATTACCCTAAGTAATACATGAGCTAGCAACTGCAGGACTAGGTGACCCAGCAATAATTAAAAAATCAAAAGTACCCAAAGCATCCCCAGTGACTTACCGTATTACTTCCCGTCCAGATTCCAATTGCTTTGATACGTTTCTCGGTATGTTGCGTATTTTCTGGTTCCAAGTCGCTCAATTGAGTGTTGTAAGACACCTTTGAGCAACACGTAGCAAAATTCAATAGGGATCCTGAAATCAGAACGCGATTATCCGTGAAATTCTACAGTGCTAGTTTATCAAATGAACCCTGAAACGAAACAGATACAAACCTCAACTATGCGATTACAAGGGATCGGAAAACGAGAACTGAATTGTGGCGTGCTTAAAATGAGCACGTGCATCAAGCAGGTCCAGAAAATGATATGACAGAGGAGCACGCTGGACGCGAACAAACAAAGGTTTGTTCTTAAAAACATACAGTGCATAAAACATGTCAATAGTGTAAATAAGTGAGTGACGCTAAGGAGGCATAGAACAGCAGTGTTTTTGAGGGGGGATTTTTCCACGACCGGTCGTTACGCTGACTGTTCTGTCTTTCTTCCGGGCGTACCGTATACACTTTCTTTCCAAGCCTTTAAATTTGAACACTGTAACACTCTTTTGGACAACACTTACCCCAACTTCCACGAACCCCAAAATCAGAACAAGACTGGTTCGCGGTTTATACGGCACTGAGTCAATAAATCAGCAGTCCCGTAAAACATAAGCAAACTTCAAATATTCCATCAAAACGACTCATTACGACGGCCGAGGCAACGGTGTGAGACGAACGAGCACTCGAGTCCCACAAAGTCAAACCTGGATACGAGACAGTCCCGCGCTGAACACGAATAAACGAAGATCGGTGAACAGAAAGGTGAATGGTACGAGGGAATTAAATAATGTATGTAGTTCAGTATTTTCGAGATATTAACGTTTTATGGTGCTTCGAAAGGAGTTTCCACGAATGGTCCTTACAAGGGGGACGCGATTACTTCCAGTTGCCTTCTTAGCGCAAGTTGATGAACTCTGCCTGAGCCGGGAGATATATCTGGCCGCAGCCCCTGCAGAGTATCGAAACATCGTCCACCACGGACAATCGAAACCTCGTGGTAATAACATTCTGGGGAGGCTGAGACAAAAACGGACTCTCCGTAGAAAAGACGTCAGCATAATTGCGCGGTGGTAATGCTGTTTTATCTCAATCAGAACTAGTGAATTCACAGCTTTCGGCAACCTTGGAGAGAGGCTGCTCTCGAGCTCATGTATCTAGGTGGCAATTTAAGCGCTGAGACTGAATTGTCCACAGATGTTTCTTCATACTCGAGCCCCTTTGAGGTCTTCACTTTCAAAAGCCATTTTCGCATTTGTGTGCGAATTTCATATCCTGTACTGATGAATTGAAAATTCTGTTAATCTCTGTTTCATTGTCAAAAGTGACTTCACATTTACTTGTTGAACCACGTTGGTCCCTTTGCTTGACTTTGTCACCTTTGTGAAGATGCAGGGAAATCTACCAAAGCAGTTTAGACCTGTTTGAAAGAATTTCTGACTTCGTCCTTTTTTCCTCCTCAGCCATAAAATCCCGCGGCAGAGCACAAAAGCCTCTCTTATTTCAACAGGGATTTGTGCTCCAAATGTTCAGCCTCCATTGGGGTTCCTGAGAAGTGAACGCTCCGAGCATCCAGCGGATGACTAGAACCACGTAGTTGTTGCAGCTCGATGTAGGTAGGAGATCGATTTCATTCATTCCTTAAGTTTGTGAAGAAAACACCAGGTCAGAGATAGGTACTTAATCCTCCTGGTTCCTGGTCTGTTCTTGAACTCGCCGTTGGAAAGCTACCTCCCGGACTGTTTCATGTGGGCAGCAGGAGATTGTCTCCACGAAGGTGCGGTGGAGTTCCGATACCCAGTGTATTCGGTTTTCCCTTTACTTCATTAAAACCTCCCGAGCCATTTTCTCATGTTGCCGTAAAGTGACACTTTCTCTTCAAAACTAGTAAATTTCTCACCCTATTGAGTGATACTTTAGACACTGATCATGCTTTCATGCGCGCCTCTCGACCGCGGTCAAGAAATATAATATTTTTATTATTGTTGTTATTACTATTAATAATAATAATGCTATTATTACTATTACTATTATTACTATTACTATTATTACACAAGCAGCACTCAAGTCGCCAATAACCGGACAACAGTCGTCCGTCACCCATCGGCAAACGAAATCTAGAGTACCCCGCTTTTAGGCCACCATTCCTCAACAGCTGAACCGAAGCACCAAGCCGCCTTTGTTAGAGGGTTTTACTCTGCACCACTGCGCATCAGTTCACACATGGTCCACACAAGTGTAAGGTAGGTTCGCCGGCACTAAGCTGTGCACATAAATGACAGAAGCTCATCCACCTCTGGTAAAATTTCGGTGTACACAAAAAGGCACATGACCGAATGGCGCGATCTCGGGGTCCCTAATATCATTTGTTAAACGTGTCTCCGTCGGAGAGACGACGAACTGGTTTCAGCAAGCGCTGATGCCTGCAGTTCATCCTCTTTGTGCAATAATCCCTGTACGTAGGTCAGAAATAGCTCGGCTGATGATGTCTGTCTGTCCATTACCCTAAAATCTACTGCCGCATGTTGGGTCTCACGGTAGATTTTATTTCCTTTGTGCAAAAAGTTTAAGTCCAAAGAACGACATGACTCCAAGTCGATTTGGTGACGTGTATTCCCTGAGCAAGTCGGCAGTCATATTCGTCTGTCACATTTCTGCGGCCAACAGCGTGACTGTGATGGCGTAGATGCAATCTTGCATGCGATCAAGCAAGTCGGAGTCACTTGGTTGTGGAAATGCAAGGCGAACTCACGGTCAGGAGGGGTCGCGAAAAGCCAATGTCTGATTAGCCAAAACCATTTTCAAAGGGAGTAATACTAACGTCAGCCTTATGCGTGTACCTAGGCATGGACAGGATATGAACAAATTTTCAGTACTTTGCCTGTGTATGTGTGAGTCGGATCGTTTGTGCGTGACTGTTTGAACCAAACACCATACAGCGAGAACAGAAATGACTATGTTGGACATGCTATTGATTAGAGGTCAGCTTGCGGGTTAGGACATGGCTACCATTGTATCCCTCGTGAATCGTGAATGGAAAAAAGATCGGGTAAAAGCCGAGAAATAAGAGTCAAAATGGCAGCGAAAGTAGGAGTCTATATTGCAGGCTCGCCCTTAGTATTGGCAGTCGACTTACCCGTAACCTATGCGTCACACAAAAGCCTCGGGTGCTTAGATCAGTTCCGCCCTTTAACCTTTTCCCTAGAGTCTTCGCACAAACCTGGCTCATCTTTTGAATTTTCTTAGGAATACGGCCCTGGTGGAGACTAGCGGTCTCTCCCTCCAAGCGATAGGACCATCCTGGGACCTCTCTTGCTGGATCTTGAGAGCCCACACAACTTCCAGATTCTGCAGCTTTCTAGACTCTTGAACCTCACGGTTTCTGAGTGCATCTCTGTCTAGGATTATCGCCATTACTTCTGCTTCGCCTCACGCGGAAAGTTTGTTCAGGGTCAGTGCGGGCCCCATTAGATCAAGATCCATTCTGCCCTGAGGGGGGAAGTTGCTGTAGCCTCCAGGTTAGAGAGTGCCTCCAAGTGCTATTCAAGCGGTGATGTATTGTTTATTTGAGGTTTGTTCAAGTTCTTCTGACTTGTTTTTGTTATCCTGAGCCTCAAACGAGAGATTTGCTAGCCCAAGTGGGCCGGCAGACGAAAGGTGACACAAAATAGTGTTTCCCGTTTTAAGTAGAGAACCTTTGTTTGCGTCCATTTCCCTGTTCACTTGGCAAGTAGCTGCAGTTTTAACATCAACGAACACGTTGAAAGGTGAATGATTTTCATTTGATACACGCGTCTGCAACGCGACTTGCCGGGTTTTATTCAGTTCGGCTGTGGGTCCCATGGGGCCGAAGCTTGGTCAAGGCCCGGCTGGAACACGAACCTTTTTATAATCGCTCCTGCGCATGGCTTCAGCCATTCATATTCTTCCGCAGGAACCTCGGCATAGTGGATGTGGGGTAATGTAATACATCTGTCACTAAGCGGGGCCTCCGCCGTAGGAGGCACAGCCTCGTTGCAAATTGATCAGTCAAAATCTCCAGCAGGATCAGTTCCATTCGTTGTGTCACAATAATCAACCGAGAGGGATAACAGTGAACAACTGAGTAGAAATCCACGAGCTCAACTTTACACGGCAATGGGGTAGAGCGACGGGCTCAATTCGATTTTCACGGGAAATGTAACGGTCGTGAACAATTCACAGTCCAGGATCCCGAAGGTCAAATGCTCACCAGTAGTAAACCCAAAAAATACTTCGTAATTTGTTGAATCCCCACTGAAGAAGAAAACTAGAATCTTATTCCACTTGAACTGCAAGGGACACTGCGCTTCGCGGGCTTTCACGAATTATTGCCATAAACCGAAAAGGTAACTGGGTCACACCTCAAATGAACTTCAGCTGTCACATCGGCTCTTCTAGAAGCTTGTTCAAAGCCCACTTTCGGCGATGGTACAGGTCCACCCACAGTCTATGGCCCCTGGGATACCGCGATAGCCTCGTATTCTCTTGCTTTCCCTGGGAAACCGCTCCACTGGTTCACCGCCGCATTGCTAAAGGCGCGAGATCTAGCCACCAGCCTGAATGAAACTTCTGCCAGCTTATTTTGGCGAAGTCATGTTACGAAACCTGAGGCCGTCTAAATTGGACTCCCGAGTCCAAGCCCAGAAATAGGTAAGCGTCTCCGTTAGATCCCCTCAGACTCTTCTTTCAGCAGAGAAAATTCAGAGGCCCTGGGATGTCCGCTTTCAAGTCTTTTTCCCCTGAGCTCCAATCATGAGCTTAGCGAGGCCTTGTGCCCTTTTAGGGCGTTGTTCACAATTAGAGTAACCCGTGACCAAATGAAGGAACTCCAAGGCAAAACAAATTTATTCCGAATATCCTCCGGTTGTACACTGACAAGGAAAAAATTAAGGAAGTGTTTGCGAACCTCAGTCGCATGCCCAAAAGCTTGCTATGGGAGAGTCAAGGTTGGACGGTGTTTAGGGCCAGTAGCAAACGCCACGTATACATTTTGATGCCAGATCAAAGTGAGTCTCGGTCAGGAAAAAAGTGTTTTCAGATGTGAACTGGTAAGTATGTGACATAAAATGGCAAATCCACACCTCCAATGAATGAGCTTGTGCGAAATATCCTGTAGGGATTTCAAGCTTGGTACCAGTGGTAAGTGATACGTCATCCTCCGATTTCTTCCAGTGATTGTTCAAGCCTATTATTGAGGAAGGGCTGATGACTGTGTGGAGAGTTTGCCATGCGTAAAGCAGCTGGATGAAAAGGTAATAAAGTGTGAGGAAGGTGAAGTAAAAACAAGAGTGGTTCAAACAATGGTTCATCGAGAGATCAAAAATAAATCGGGAAGTATAGCAAGAAATACGTGGACGCACTTGCTGGTTGACAAGAGAATCGATGTCGAAGGACTGGAGGGAGATATCAGCCAATGGATAGCCGGACGCTGTGCAAAACAGGGCAAACGGCAAACCACCAATCAGCAACAGCATCGGCTTATTGGGCGGAATTTCGCTGATGTCATTTATTGGTTTATTTCGGAGAATCCCGAAGCATGTCATGTGCATGATCTTGTTGATACAGGTGATGGGATGGACAGATATACTTCATGAAAATGTGGAAGCTCGCATAAAAATGTAGGATAAAAGGGATCAGAAGGGGGAATTAAGTGAGATGAAAATAGGATAAAAATGTGCACACCACAGAGATTGTAGGGAGCTTAAACGAACTCAAGGGCGGATTTAAATGGACCCCCGGTGAGCTTGAAAGTCAAAGTAAGATGGTGCTGTGACTGGCCCGGGTGGATGCATCTGAAGGACGACTGATAAAAACGAGAAAGGCTAGAAATCGGTATAAGGAACTGCAGTAGCGAGGGACGATGGGGGAAAAAAGATGCACTGCAGTGGATTAGACGTCAGTGAAGCATTGGTACTCTGCAGTGGATGGTCGGCGAACAGAACACAAAACTCATCGTAACACAGAGAGCGAGCAATACAATACGTAGAGGGCGGATAGGATGAAAAACGATTTAGAAGGGTTGGATACGGTAGATGTGAGGCACAGATGTAGAATTGATGGATGCATATCATGACGGTCGGTGGGATGATAGCAAGGGGAATGGCCGGTGAGGAACTGCAAGATGCTGAGCGCGTGCACATATACATAAATGCGCAAGCTTATATATATATGTATATTATATATATACATATATAATATATATATATATATAGATACAAGAGAAGCAGGAGCAATAACAACGGGATCCTAGAAAGAAACTGTAGGTCTTTGGGAGGGGTGGGTAAAGTTTGATCATGTGGTTGTAGAATTAACTTTGGAATATTGTGATGGGTTATCTTCGTGACAGGTGAACATGGCAGCCCAAAGGAGCGAAAAACAGAATGCGGAAGCACAGAAGAGATGAAGGCTGTGAGGAGCAGTTCATAAAAGAGGGAAGATGAAGGATAGAATCGAAGAGAGCAGGTAAGAATGGGTCTAATTATTCTATCATTGCAGGTGCGACATGTGGTGACGGACCAGAGGTACCTGGTAGTGACAGGTCAAACGATTTTGAACTGTAAAAAACATCATGACGTAACGTTGTCTTATCAGTCGGTGGAACATGGAAAAGCGGACCACACTGGAAGGCGCAGAAAAATGCCTGTAGTGAGCAATAAACGGATCAAGGAATGAAAGCAATGATCGAGGAGACACAGGTAAGACATGACCAATCAGATCATTTTACTGCAGATGAAACACGAAGGACGCGGAATAGAAGGAAGCAGGAAGCCCCAATATAAGTGAACCAGTAATAGAACAAAAAGGCCTCCAAAAATAAATGCTCGACGGAGTCCGGGCAATGGACCTGGAGAGCTGTGTGCCGGCAGACAATTGAACAGGTGGATGCTAATCGGGACACTGCCCAGTGGAAAGAACCACAGAGGAATCGCCGAGCCAAGAAAGGACAGTATGGTGGTGGTGATTAGATATTAAGTGCGACTGTAAAAGAAGCGAAGTTTGGAGCGGCAAGTTCTAATATGTGGATTGGTCATGGGTGCGGGTGTGATTGGTGCATAATTGCATTTGGCTTGAGGAGGAAGAAGAAGAAGGGATTTACCAAAACAACAAGTATAAGAATGCTATCAATGGGCATTCTGAGCAGAAGGTTAAACCCAATGCATAGAGAATAGAAGCCGGCAATGACGGCAGGTGGAGAAAGAGATATTGGCGAGCGTCAGCAGAGAAGAGTGGTTAGGCCAATAGTGACTCAATGCAATGAACGTTGATGCGGAGAGGGGCAATAGGATGAAAGGCAGAACGGGCAAGTGTGCAAACCGTGGTAGAGCAACAAAAATGGGAAGTGGTAACAGATGATAAGAACTATAGGTGAACAAACTGTGGCGGAAAAGGGATGAGGAGAGTGCAATTTTCAACCGACAGCATTGGATTCGGTAGTCCGAGAAAAGTTAGAGCGTGCGATCCGCAACCGATGCTAGTGAGTGGACTGGCCGTGCGCTGGGCACCCAACCTGAAAACACTTCATGAAGTGAACACAGGAGGTGTGATCCACCGGCCTAATTGCGCTCGCACATCGTTGCAGGCGGCCTGCACGCCCGATGTGCGCCGGCCGTAGCGGTGGATCTGACCACGCCGCGTACCGTTTGGAGTGGCACGAGTGGTCACTGATAATTGTTCAGGGGACAAAACGACCGTGATAGTGATGCGTGATCAAGGATCAGTTGGTCAAGACGTGAGACCATGGACAGGAAAGCCAACGGGACCAGCAAGTGGTAGACGACCGTGTAGCAATATTATCCAGGTGCACCTGCCATGTAGATGGTAAGCACAGTGTCCGAAGTGGTTGGCCGTCATCAAGGATCACTGAAAAGGGAGATGGGACAGAGAAGTGCAGTCTGGGTGTGCCCCAGCTGAGAAGCAACGGATACTGGGGAGAAAAAGTTAATATGATGGATAAGCGATTAACGTGGGTGAGCAAAGGTGCTATCTTATGGAGGCAGGAGGTAAGTTCGCTATGGATCAGTGAAGGCAATAGCCTTAGTTCGCGGCGAATGATCGGTATTTTGTTCCGTAGAGTTCATGTTCGCAGTTGACGGCGGATTACGAAATAATGCCCGAGGATGGGAGAGCTCATCAGACGTGACTGGCTGCTCACTAGGAAAATTACTGGGTGGCAGGAAAAACGGTTGGAATTGCGTTGGTCGGCGAAGTGGTGGAAGTAGGTTGAAAACGCCGCGGCGGTGGCGAGTTTTCGATCGCGACTCGGGAACCACGAAGGCCGCTTGGGGGGTATACTGGATGTAAATGTTGGGCCGGTGTTTGATGTCGTTTGATGCCGTAAATCTGCCCTTGCCGTCAAGTGAAACTGTTATGGTGGCTTGTAGCCCGGGTCCGACTATAATAATTGCAGTGGCGTGCGAAGTAGGAGGCTCCACGTAGCATCAGCCAGCGTGAGCTTGATTTTGACTGAAGGCCATTCAGCGTGGAATATAGTTCAGGCTGATCACCCGATTCGCTTAGTCCTTGCAGTAATCCGAGAGTGGCGCCTAGTGGACCGATGGCCACCTAGGTAACCGGAGTGATCTGAAAGAAGACCTGAGGTGTGGAAGTCTGGAGGACGTTCCAACTGAGGATTATGAGCAACATACCGATAGAAATTCAACGAATCCAATTATGGGGAGTAACCAAGGCCTCAAATATATGAAGAGATCAGCTATCTGGAGTTGGTCCCAGCCCTGGGTTATGATAGCAAATGGACTCTATATCTGATGTGCTGGGGGTATAAATACGGCAGTGGTGAGACTCCGTTTTAGCGCTTGGTGATCTATGCTTCTTGTCGTGGACAGGACTAAGAAGTCAGAAGTTGATAGCGGAAGATAGGAGGCAGTGTGATGACGGAGATAAGCCGTAGTTTTGGTAGTATTTAAACGGTTACAAGCTGAAAAAGTCAAGGGGTGGCAGAGCGCTTTTTGTGTGACCGGATTTGTTCCAGCAGGGAGTTGGTAGACGAATTATTGATTTAATATTACGGAGATGGAGAAAATAGATGAGTTCTTCCTAGATCATGGTAACAATTTGGTCATAACTCGACAGTTGACTATGTGCATGTGCTTGACAACGAGCAGCATGTTATAGGGTATTTTTTATTTGTACCATTTATCGAGGTTTCTAAATTCAGAGAAAGGTTATTGGGCGGTGGCAGTTCATTAACCTGCCCGTATACTGGAATAAACTTAGTGTTAGTGGGGATGACTGCCGGTACAGTTGTGAATCATATGGAGTACAAGAAGACTGTCCTGGCTACTTTGGCTATGGGAGCACCCCTTTTACTTTGTGTGTAGACGGTAGATGATTGTTTCGTTTTTCTCCGGTCGTCTGCGGCTAGGGTCGATGGTGGGGCGGTATATATTCTTGATGTATGGGGTATAAATGCTTTGCACCATGTGCAGTTATATGTTTGGGGGGTGATGCCTGTGGCCACAGCATAGGAGGCACGTGCTTATACTTAATTTGGGCTAAAAAGCAAAGTTAACACATGGAAACCTAGGTAGGTCGCGAAAAACTTATGGGTATGCATTGAGGGGTTGGCTTGGGATAGGTTTAGTTTTCATACCGTTCTTGAGCGTGAACAGGTGCTGGTGTTTATCGGTCCACTTATTAACAAGAAAGATTTAGAACCCAGCGGGCTTCATATGGATAAACTTTGGGAAGCTTGTATGGACAAAGGAGTTTGGCATCAACGAACTGGTCGGAGGTGGAACAATTAACCCGAAGGGGTTAAAGCTGATGGAGGTGTGGTTGTGCTATATGTGGAAAGCTCATTTGGCACGCATGTCACCAAGCACAGGGTCAGGAAGAAGTACTGAGAGCTTAGCTGGTGGGCTCTTTGTTGTTTCTTGTGAGCATTCCATACGCAGAATCGGGTAGTAGCTGTAACTAGGAATTCATCCGTTATGGAAGGGGCACAGATACTGAATCCCATGCCTCCCCAGCCAGACTTAGTGTTGGTACCTTACTACAAACTTCCGGTTATAAACAGGGCACAACGAAACCGTACGCTTGCAACTGTGCCCCCATCAAGTTCGGCAGCTATGCATCGGCGGGCACTTCTATGACGGCACTAAGAGTGCACATCATACTAAAGAAAGATTACCCTAAGAGACCTCTCTATTGATATAATGCGCCCAATTATATACATATATATTCGAAAGTTTGCAGATCTGTAAAAGTGTACCTGTGTTTCGATATACATAGCTTTCATTCCTCTGAAGGCCTCTGCAATCTGCTGAGGGATTTCGTCCACCATTAATTCTACACTATACAGTAGGCTTTTAACGTCACATATTCACAAACATCATGTTACTTACGTACCATGGTTTACGAAAACTGTGGCCTCAATGCAGTTACATGTACTCAACATCCAATGTAGCACTCATCTCCATGTAATGTTGGGTTCCGATGGGGATTTTATGGGGATGTTCAATCGTTATTTTTGAAATGCTTGACCTACATGGTTGTAAAGGAGATTTCTGAAATGTTACTTGGATAGAAAATGTGAAATAAAAATGGTAAGGAAATGCCCTACACTGCTTTATTTACGGATTTCCGCCCCTTTGAATTATTAGTGTCTCCTGGTGGTTCGTCGTGTACCGAAGTTGACACACTAATTTCATTTCTATCTGCCCTCATTTTCACAGTCTTATACTGGGTGTTATGTTCTGCAGAATAAACAAGGCTAACGTCCTAAAAGTGCCTAGTGAGGACCGTGAACTTGAACTATGAACTATTTTAATTTATCGGTGTCAACGGTCAGAAGCATGCCTCTTTTGGGATCTCAGTAAAAGTAATCACCTTAAGATACATATATAAATAAAGGCAAAATATAATTCAATTAAACTTTGTTTGCTCACGTGCATAATCACAAAGTATAAGATTCTTCTCAAGGCTACTGTTAGCTGTGAGAGGGATTTGACCGGGTTATGGTGTGGATCTGGTTGGGCAAACAAGTGACCCATACCGGGCTGACATTGGATGGGCTTTTATTGCTTATTTCGGTTTTCCGCCCTAGGTATGCAATGAAGTGAAACCTTAATAGCATTTCCGTTCAAATTCTCCGTTCTGGACAAAACACCGTGATGGTCCTACTATTACTATTTCAAAGAGTGATGCAAGGCTTGTGCCCGTGCTGTTAAGTTGCTCCCCTTGGGAACATCCCGGCGAATGTTCAATAACTATTACCGATGCTACGACTGCACTGGTAATGACTCCCCCAGAATTCGGACACGGTGGTGATGCTATCAACTTTCACAATACCGAGTTGTTGCACTCAACTTCGTCGGTATCGATTCAAGAGGTTCGAGAAGCTCTTTCTACATGTGACCATGGCACACCTTGGGGATAACCATGGTATATTACGTACATGAATAGTAGGAATTCCTTATATCGGATATCGTAACGACCGATGAGACTTTTGGGATGCTCAACGTATTACGCCTAGGTTTAGTTAAATTTTGCCTTAATTTCTCAATGTACTGCAGTAATGCGCATGTTCGGAAAACTTTTCGCAAATATTCCAAGGGGTCCAAGGACTCTGTCAGGGACGATAAAGCAGAGCAACGTCCGGAGTCTGTAGAACAAATTATTTTCACGTGGGGCCTGTGGAGGGACTTTATGGTTTGATACACTCACTGAATTTGCCGGAATTCATCTTGGACGTACAAATACACTGCGACGGAAAAGTCACTTATCGCTCCTCCGGCTTGCACTCTTGGCCGATATAGCGAGAATAATCAAGCCACAAGTGAGTGGAACATTTACTGTGGGAGTTTAGCTGTGAAGGAGGTTAGCCGAAATCCGATGGACAGTTCTCGCATGAGCACATCGATGAACTGAAGACGGTGTTGGAACTCGGCTTTGTACATCATGGTGCGTCGTACGAATATACACTATCTGCTGTTACCCGTGACACCCAGCACGAGCTTTTGTCCGCCAAATTACGAACACAAAGTCCATTCTGGTTGTGATAGATGCATTCAGCCATAATATTACGGCTGTAGCAAATAAACCTTCTCGTCTATTACGGCCAAACCAAAGGCAGACGAAATTTCCCGTGCAAATAGGCACAAGAAACACCACATACCGGAGTCCAACAGTCCATTTTTAGCTCTAAAGATGGGTACCATTTGCATATTCTGCCAAAGCTTTGTGCATCTTCTGCGCCTGGGTTTAATGAGGAAGCTTCTTTAGTCCTGGCTTCATGGTCCCAGGGATTGGTTTGTGGGTATAAGTCTGTCTATCGCCAAGGAACTGGGGAATCGCATTTCACAATCAAATGTCGGTACTACCTGTGATTTTTCACAGAAAAGCCGATATCAGCAACTTGGAACCCTGGAAATCCAGTGAATACCCACAATTCTTACTGCACCTTGGACCAGTATGTTTGAGACACTTAGAACGGGAAGATACTTACAGCCATTTTTTGGCACTAACAATGGCAGTGTACTTTTTCTGCCGGCTCTGCTTGTATGCTCGTTACCACCAGTTTGCAGCCGATTTCCTCTCCATGTTTGCCCAAACAATTTGAAGTTTTTGCGGCTCAAAAGAACCTGTTAATAATGTTCACTATTTGATTCACTTTAATGATGATTTACTCCTTCACTGAAAGTTTGACTACTTTTCCACCTTCCCTTTCGAATCCCGTCTTGGTGATTTGAAATATCTTATCAAAGGACCCAGAAATCCCAGTAACCAGTTGTGAATGCAGTTGATTGAGGGCCGATCTCTTCCCCTTTTGTTACAGCAAAATTCCCATTTGGATGACGCTGGTTTTCCGGTAATCCAAAATCCGATATGTGGGAACATTTCCTTTCTTAGAAGTGCCCTTTTCACGGATCGATCTCCGGACAATGTAGTTATCGTACACGATTCCCCTGGTGTAATTGTGAACACTTTGGTTAATATCATTCATTTCAAACGATTTGGTGGTCAGCTTCCATTCTTCACAAAGTATTCGCCGTGTAACTACTTGTAATTTCCTTATATATAAACGCATAAATATTGAACTCTTCGTATATAGCATGCAATATTTTGAGCACCTGTTTCGGTGGTGTCTGTAGTGTTCACCAAGGACCTATGCCAGCCTTGTCCGAGATTAATCACTTTTATTGAAAATTGGTTGATTTTCAACTGACTTGGACTGCAAATACAGTGGAAAGGACAAAGCTTCCGATTTCAATAGCGGGCCATCCGAAGTCAGTATGACAAAATGTAACAATGGGCACAGTCACTACACATATCAGAAAAAATGCAGGTTATATATTCTACGCACAAAGCCGCTACTATTAGACGAAAGTTCCCGTTGGAATTCGAAGCAGAAACTTTATCAAATAATTTAACTTATTATTAGAATCATTATAAGGCAGCTTGAAGGAACATCTATCAAATATGCTATACCGAAACTACCACCTCGTGGACATAAATCTACAACTAACACTGATGGGGGACCGCGCATTTCATGTACACATTTTAACCACTTATAGTTCATGCTGCACCTGTATATACGTGTCTGCTAGCCGTAGAGACAATTGGCTTCACGAACTGAAAATAACATTTTTGACCGCTTTGCTTTGCGGACGGTTGAATATTTAGCTCCCTTAGCTAGTATCGCGTCCGGTGTCGTTCCTTAAAGATAAAGTAAACGATATTGTTCCAATAAAAAAGTCCTTCACTTTTTCCCCGTTCTTTACCGTCTTATAGCACGCTTCAAAACCCTCAGCGTGTACCCCTTTCCATAAGCCATCCTCGGGGTCTGGCTAATGCGCGGTATTGGCTGTAATACAAACTAACCTCCTCAAAATAACTCTTAAATTACGACCCACATCCCGCAGCACTGGACAAATAAGTCCTTCCACCCAACTGTTGCTCCCACGACTCAAACTTGGAAAGCCGAAAGAGGCTGCCAGAAAGCGCACTCATTCAGGGCAACAGGTCTTTACATTGAGCAGAGTAACCCACGAATAAATCACAACCCCTCTTCATTCAATTCCAAACACTCTTACAAACTTGTCGTTTGCCTCAATGGGGTGTTTACTAGCTGTCACACTTTGTAAAGAACAACTACTTAAGATCTTTCCAGATATTCTGCATGCTTTGTAAATTTGACCATATTTGACAATAATTTGAAGATCTCTTACATACACCACACTTTTGCACGTTTGTTTATTCATGTGAGACATTTGAATTTGACCTTGAACCGTTTGTGGCTGTCGTGCTTGAACCACGGGGATTTGAACCTTTAGGTTCTACTGTGGAGCTTATTTGGCCGAATACTTGAGGTTTGTATATATTTGCACCTTTCGTGAATTTCAGTTTAGTGCCGTAGAAACTAGGAATCAATCTTGTTCTGGTTTTGGGATTCATTTGAACTGGCTACGCGTTGCTTGATTTACGAAAATTGACTTACAGTACTCAGGTAGAACCTGGACAAGAAAACTCACTGAAAAAGCCCGGACGAGGAAGCAAGGACTTTATGAGGCAACAGGAATCATCTCGGCAAATATCTTGGGGATGGTTTGAGTGTCTTTGATTCTCTGAACAATGCTAAGTCTACTGGTTCTGTCAGTGCCAGTTCATAAATTTTTAATCCCCATGAGTTTGATTATATTAGTACTTACAGAATGAGAGTGATGGAATTGGAGAATCGGCTGAGGTTGACTAAGTAGAAAACAGAGCCTCTTCAACAAAGAACTGGTCTCAGCGAGTAAGCAGAAAACCCATGTAGTTCGCGATAACAACACTGAAATGGCTAAGCAATCGACTAACATAGAACCTTGAGACCGCCCGACACTACCGAGGTTTTAGCATTCGACCTGCCGGGAGTGCAGCTATCCCCTTCCGACGGGCACCCCGAGCAATACTGTTTATTCATGAAGCATTTCGAATTTTTTAGCTCAAATTTGAAGATCCTGGGAAAACGTTTTTGTGTTTAATACACTACTATCTCGGGAGGGCAGAATTGTTATCGAAGGCTGTGCGATGCTCGATCCACCAATGGGACACTTCAGGGAATTCAGCGTCCTGGGAGATTTGTTTGAACAACCATTCAAGGCTGCTGGAAGCTTGATTGATGATGTTTTATCGGACGCAAAGACAACCGAGGGCAAGGCTGAATAATTGTCAAATTTGGTGACAAAATTGCAGAATTGCAGCATAGCACTGCAGCATTTTGAATACTGGCTTGGTCCGAATGCGTCGCGCACACAGGAGTGCATTGTTGGATGTCTAGCTATTGATTTACAGAGCCGACGGGCAGAGGACGCAGAGAAGATAAGTATGCATGTGGGAGAATCTACTTTCGACGATTTGATGGAGTTTATAGGTCTCCAAGCCCGAACTGCCAATAGCCGATTTGGACAAATCGTACGCGACAATTGCAGGCTGGAGAGAACGGAACCGACGTGGGTTCACATTGTAAAGAATGTCTGTAGCTGAATCCGGTCTTCAAATAACATCCACACGATAAGTCAAGAGCCCTAGAGTTCACGTGAATGCAAGCTGTGCATTTCCCTGCATCGGTTACCAGATTGTCCTACCTTTCATGGGATGAGTGTACGCGATCGGTGGTGCGCGGTGAAAAGGGTTGGCTCATGCTTTATGTGTTTGAACAACTCTCATCGAGCTTCTGAATGCAGCTTATGAGTGAAGTGTAACCAGGACGGATGGTTGGGTAATCATCATTCGTCACTACATTACCCTCTCAACGTTAGGCCTACTCAGCCGGATGAACCCAGAATTGTCTGTTCAACGGGACATGATGATTTCAAACAGCCGAGGTTAGGTGAAATACCTGTTGGAGGAGTGTCATGGCTTTTTTGACAAGGAGACGGACACTTTGCTGACCACTCGCGAGCTCTTAGAAACCTGTTAACTAGTCGGCGAGCCTTCCCCTCTTACGATTTGCACGATTGCAGGGGGTCATAGTGATAATTTAATGGGATTGACCTGGCAGTTGACGTCTTAAACTGATTGAGGGACCGTAGAAATTCCGGAAGCCTTGGCAATAGACAGCTTGCCAATGAGACCAGTTGGCTCCATTGGATCAATCGCAGAAAGCTGGTTCCATCTCAAGGACAAAGTGTTTGAAGACATTTCTGGGCCCCACGTTGATAGACTAACTGGATGCAATGTACCAGAGGCCCATTGGGTGCCTGAAAAGAGCACAGACAATCAAAAAGAACTATTCGCTATGCAAACCATACATAGCTGGGCACTTCTCGGACCCCTGGCGCGCGAAGTTCAACAATCTGAATCAGTAAACAGCTGAGCAGTTGCTGATGGAGGTGCAAAATTAGAACACAACCGACGTTTTCATATTGAATCCAACGGTCTACGTCGGTGAAGCAAAGTTCACTCAGAAGCAGACCGGTCGGCGCTTTCGACGATGAGTTCAAAAACAGAATGTCATGAAAGGCAATACCAGGTTGCTTTTACCAAGCCACCACCGTCAAACCACTTATCAAGAAATGGAGGAGTGGCCCGAAGGCACTTGGCGTGTCTCATAAATGAACCTTTTCGGGAAGCCCAGTTAAAGGTTCAACACCGGCAGATCACTCGAAAGGGCTTGAAATTTGTTGACCCAGTGGCAATGTACTGTACCTCAGGGAAACTGCATGGCCGGCGGTGAAACGAAGTACCCTCAGCCAGAGCAACAATTACTGAGCTGAAGTCGGCATCCAAAAATGGACTGAAAAGTCGGGGCTGTTATTGGGTTGTACGGTGGCAACAATGCCAAAAGAAAACTCAACCACCATCGGACTGAGCTTCGCATATTGGGCAGATCCTACAGTTGTGCTATCTTAGAATAGACGGAAGAAACGAAGAGCGTGTTTGAAACATCGGAGAGCTAATTCTCTTGCAGCAGGAAGCAGCAATGGAAATGGTGACGGTTCGAGCTCGAAACTATATACAAAGGACGAAATAATTCGCAGACCACCTAGCTTTGAGTTATTCAGCTTTCTACCACATTTCACGCCGTAAAACGACCCAACTCGACCCATTTTTCCTGAATGATTGCCAAATGTACTGAGTTCCAGTTTTCTGTACAATTTGCACGGAGGAGTGGGAGAATAAATCCTCCTAGATTTCACTTGGACAGTTCAAGTGAGGCTTATCAGCTGAAATCACATATTGAAGCTATTCCAGCCTTTGGAGAAGAGCATTTACTCACATTTTATAGTATATTGTTCGTCACATATTTTGTGCACTGAAAAACTTTGAAATACTTCACAGTGCGCCGTTGCGCTAAGCTACAGCTAGGTTTTGTAGATTTCGCTAACTTTTCTTATTATTTATTCTAGGATTATTTCATCAAGAAAACTGCGTAAAACATTCCACCACCGCAGTATTTAGGAAATCATCCCCTTATCGAAATTACTAGTCCTCCATAGTTTGTGTAAGTGACCCAGAAATAGCTACAGAAAAACAGCAGTAGCTATAAGTACCCGCCCTTTGGTTGTCTATCCATTAGTCATCCTCATAGATCATATCACCGATCACTAACATTCCTTAAAAAGAAATAGCAAGTTCAATGAGCAAACGGTCCCAACCAATGGATTTTTGCTCTTTAGCGCTTTAGAAACCCAAACGATCTGGACACAAAGATACAACCAACGTGATAAGAATATTCTGAGAAGCCGGTAGAAGAGCCAGTGACATTGAAAGCAGTTTGGTAAGCTTGTCTGCCCAGATAGCATCGGTCGATAGAATATTATCAAAACTAACACCGCTAACCTACATTCATGAGTCCACGGCACTCCCTGGTACTCAGAACCTAACAGCAGCTAGTAAGCTTCTTGACTCAGTGGCACCAAAAATCCTGCGACGGTTGCAGGATGCAAAAAAAAGCGGTTGTCTTCAAAATCTGTGATCGGATGGACACGAAGTTGGTTGGGTCTGCCATTCTTCAAGCCGCGGGCATGGCCCACTTTCCATGCCGTTGCAGAAGACTGGAAAAAAGTCGAAAAAGCACCCTTTTCTCCTTCTATTGAAAATTTTCTGATGAAGAAATCGCAAGAGAAAACACCACTGAACTGCCTATAGGTGTAAGTGCTCCACAGTTTAAATCAATCAATACACAAGATGACAGAACCTCCCTGCAAAGTAAAGTGATAAGATGAACCACTGAAAACTCCAATCAAACTGGCGGTAACTTCCAGCAGTCGCCCCCTTTCTCAGGCACTTTACCAAGGATCGAAGAAACCCCTTGCACATCTACTCCCAGAGGATCCACGGGGTTAGTTGACATAGGCAAATATTTCACCACCTCCCCACTGCTACCCCCTCCAAAACGGCAACGTATAGCAACAACACCTACAGGCCCATCCAAGGAGGGTCTTTACATTATGCCTCCAGCTCCAGACGACCGTTTCACGGGACATCAAGTTCTCAATGAAATTAGGCTTGCAGCAGTAATATCTGTCCCCATGGGCCCCCGTTCATAACTTCCTGAAGAACCTAGGCGTGCCACTCGTATGCCACGCATGTCGCAGGCAATGAATAACCTTTCAGACTAGATGGCCAACAAGGGGTCAGTTTCCAAGGCTAAGTCTTCGTGCGGGTAAACGATACTGGGATGCATGAACAATGACAATGATAGTTCCTTCTCTTGACCAATTTCGTCACAGGTCGACTTCCCCCATCAGGCATACCCATTATCTCGCAGCAGTTGAACCAAAATAGTATCTCCAAGACGAGGAAACAACTACAGTGGGAACCTACCCGTCATAAAAATAGATGGTATGATGAGCGAACCGTTTTCATATCTTACTCTCGAATAATGGAACCTTCCCATCAGCCTAATCTTCCATTACTAATTCTCTTTTCTATCTTCTCCTCCATTAAGCTGTCTGAGCGCATCGCGTGTACTCCCTTCTACCAGCGGGTGCCCCATATCTAGCCAAAGTGCCTATTTTGTCCACACGTACGGTGAGCACATCGTGGCCCCGTAACCTAGGTATTCCCCATATGAATCATTCTAACCAGCCTTATAGTAGTGTAAAACCTAATACCCTGTCATTTAATATTCCAGTTGCAGACCCAAGTCCTTCCTCTGCGAATGGTAATTTGGGAGGGCTTGCTTCCTGCGCTGATGAATCTTTTCAGGTTAAATGCAGCGGTCAACGAACTGTAGGTACCAGTATCGATGATGACGTCAGAGGCACTCGAATTTTCACGTTGTTATTGGTCAATGTACGCTCTATTGGGAGTAAAATCCGATACTTACGGTCGGCTGCATTAACAAGCGACCATAACTTTTATTTAGTGACGGAATCTAAGTTACCGGAATCCTATCCGGTAGAGGACATTGAGGTATTCGGCTACAAATCTTTCAACAAAGGCAGAACACATCAACATGATGGAGGCCATCTAGAGTATGTAAAGGAAGCTCTCAGGGCGACAAGCTTTCAGCATCCTATCCTAGACGGAATTGTCGGATCTGTATGGTCCGATGTTGAAGTGGAACGTCAAGAACTGATACTAGGTTGCGTATACCAGTCGTCCAGATCTAATTCTGACGGCTTTTCGCAAGTTATTGAGGCACCTAACTTAATTAGTGACCTTGCCGTAGGCTCAAAACTGATAGAAAGTGGCTTTAAAGAACCAGAAATTTGCTGGTCATCACTCACAGCACTGCGCCATTCACTACCTCTTCTGAGCGCAATTAACCTTGGAGGATGAAAGCAGCACGTCACTTCCCCAATCAGACGCGACCACTCTCTTGACTTAATCTTGTCACCAGGATTAACCCAAGCCATAACACTAGTTCAGAATAGTCTATCAGCCGGAGATCGCGCAACACTCTACTGCTGCTTCACAGCGCCCATAAAATATAAGCAGCTGATGCCCCCGCGTAAACCATATCATAGGGCTAACCGGAACATACTGCCATCTCTGACTTGCAGTCGAAATTAGGTCTTCTTCCTTTTAACTGCAGATCCCCAGCTGGTGGCAGATCAACTCCACTTTGTCTTTGAACAAAGCCTCAGTCCAGTAACCCCGTCACAAGGATTGTCAATCCCCCTGAAGGCCAATAAATTGTCTCGCCTTAACTTAAAGGTAAGTAGACTCTAACGCGTTGATCTTGAAACAAAGGACTTTTCACTAATCATACAGTTAAATCGTTCAGCTCAAACGATTCAACTGTACTCCAAGGACAAACCAATACAACAGGGATACAGAGCCGCAAGTCATTCCAAGAAAGTCGAGATTCTTGCAAGACTGATGAAATCGAGGAACCCCAGAACAACTTCATCTATCACCTCCGTCCCCTTTAATAACACCTTTCTGGACAAACCACTGGACACACCAAAATCGCTTAAGACGTTTTTCGATTCTTCCTTAATTTGTGACACATCACCACGACCCACCAGTACCCTTATAGGAGCCATTTTCTTCCGTAACATTCCTGCCCTCCGAAATCGGGCCTTTAATTTCAAATACCAAAATGTCTTCCCGCCCCGGATCGGACTCGTTGCCATCAGCCATCTTTTAATTTGGTGGCCCAGGTATCCTAATTCTTCCATCAAATTTATTTAATTTTTCTATGCTCTTTAGTTGGTATCCTATACAAAGGAAATCTTCGGTTATTATTCCAGTTCATGAGAAGGGCACACCGGAGGACTCGGCCAAATACCGGTCTGTGAATCATACCCCAGTAGTATCGAAGATTAAGGAAAGATTGATAAAAGGTAAACTAACAGATCTCCTCTTAAAAAAACCTTATAAGTAAAGGCCAGAATGGTTTCTTAAAACATCGGTCCTGAGCAGCTTGTATGACTGACTTTCTGAACCTGCCAGTGATGGTGAGGCAATGATCTCAGTCTTTTTAGACATGTCTAGAGCCTTCGATCGGATGTCTCATATTAGTTTGTTGTCAAAAGCCACGACGTTTGGCATTTTTGGCCCCCTATATGTCTGGCTAGAATCGTACGTGTCCTCTAGCAGTCAAGTGGTAAACGTTGATGGCACAATTTCCACACCTAGCTCTGTAACCAGCGGTGTGATCTAAGGTAGTGCAATAGGACCGTTGTTGTTCCTCACGTACGTAAACGATATACTTGACGTGGTTTGCCATGGAACTCCTTTTTTACTCGCTGATGATACAAAGTTGTTTTACTCCTTCGACTATAACTCCTTGCGTAATACTGGGGCGAAAATATCGGAGGACTTATGGATGCTCAATTCATGGTGTACCGATTGGGTAACGAAGTCCTCGGCGGAAAAAAGCAGCATTCTTACATACAAGTATCATGTCCCTCCCGAAACGTTTATTATAGATGGTTGTCTGCTCCCCAACAAATCATCAGCATGTGACCTGGGCAATACTACTCCTGTTCGTTCAACTTCTCGGAGCAAACAGACACTCAGTTTGCTAGGTCCATCACGTTACTAGGACTGCTTCACAAAACATTCCGTTTGCGTGAAAGTAAACTCAGTGTTTATACAACATACTTTAGACCATTGCTAGAGTACGGTTCAGTAGTTGGTTCTAACATGCGCCAGGTTATCAGGATTGCCGCTGAAAACGTTCAGCTCACCTCTAATAAACAAATTAATGACTGTTCATCTAGTCTCAACTATAAGCAGAGCTGTGACCTGCTACACCTCGAACCTCTTTGGCTCCGACGGATAAAGAACAACTTGTCTTTTTTCCACTCACTATTAGAATGCAAAGTCTCCTCTGTGGTACGTGACTCATTAAGCTTAAGGTGTTCGTCACGACACAGCAGTCATTCGGTCATTGTGCCGTCCTCGAGAAACAGCCTACGGTCTAACATTTTATTGTTAAACATTCACAAATGTGGAACGAGCTTCCACCAAATGCCCGTGCAATAGGCCAGTTACCGAGATTTAAAGAGGAATCCAACAAGTTGCTTGATGTCCTGACACTCGTATCCAACTATGATCCGTACATTTCGGAGGAGCAAGCTTACGAAGTTGGTTCGGGGTTGCTGACACGCGGGTCTGAGTCAGGGGCCGGGAGACCTACATACCACACAAGTTGCCGTATATCACTATTTTTATTAATCTTCCGTGTAAGTTCTTGTGTTTTGCAAAGTCAAACCCTCCACCAGGATAATGCCCACTCAAAACGGCAACCGTAGCCTCAAGCCTACAGCCAGTCCCACTTACTAGGTTCTCCACTGGAGGAAGCCAAGTCCTAGTTTTTACGCTTGAAGTAGCTCATCGGGGTAATTCAACCCCCAGCTATGACGTCACGGATGCTGACCCCACTAACCACCAACATAATGTCCTCCAGCTAATTTGTTTCCTCATTTTCACGCAGACTTTTGCTTTTTATTCCCCAGAGCGGTTACTCCAAATCCAGTCTCATCCTCATCTCTGAACCCCTTAGCTCTTACCGCTCCAAGGTTCCACCGTTCAATTTATCCGTCTCAAGTGCCACAGCCCCAGCATAATCGTAATAAGCTCACTTATCGACTACCATTCAGGTTCATTCATTCCATCGTCCCCTGTAGCAATTTGACTTCTCAGTAGAGTTTCCTGGGTGAGTCCTCACTCAATTACTGACACTTGCACGTTTCACTCCTTCAGAGTAACATCAACTTTGCTGACCCTTTTGCCGTGGCATCAGCAGAGTCATTAACTCTTTGCCCCTTCACATCCCCTTACTAACCCGGCCTCTATTCCAGATTGCGTTCCACCTTGTAGCTTTTACCACTTCGTCCGCAAACATGAATGGAAAATCCAGTCCCCGTTCTCTTACGGGAAAGGGCTTGTTAACTGAATTCTGCCTACAGTTATATTGTCAATCATTCTATTCCCAATTAGCTTCCCTACCGCTAACGTTGTTCCACATTTCCGCGAAGAATTTGGTTTTTATTATGCAGGGTGTTTACTCCATTCCAGTTTCAGCCTCATCTCTGTACCTTATAGCTCTCACCTCCTCAGGGTTTTACCGTTCAAAGTTTTCGTCTTACTTGCCATTGCCCTAACATAATCGTAACTAGCTTACTTATCGACTTTCACTTGGGTTCATTTATTCCATCATCCCCTGTAGGAATCTTCCGCCTATATCACATTCATTTAATATGGCAACGATAACTCTAGGTCTTCTTGCCCGCCCCATATGCTCGGTTCTCCGTTGGAGGTAACTCAGCCTCAATTCTTATCCTTCATCTACATTCTACCAACTTCACTGTACCAGGTCCAACCTGGGCTCATTCCCTTCTTCTTAGTTAGCCCTGGCATTTCAGCTCAGAATCCCGTCCCGTCGACCACCATCAAATACCAAACCATCCTCAACATTCTTCATTGTCCTCGCCATTTTTGGCATTCCTGTTCCCTCTCTTCCGCTCGCAGCATGCATTCTTTAAAATTAGTTCCAATTTCTAGATACTAGAGGTTTTTCTTTACCACTAACCATTGATCCCCGGCTGAGAGCATCCCAGACTGCGTTTTTCTATTTTTATTTTTCCAGAGAACCACTGATGGTTATCCCCCCATTGATGGCTCGGCATAATACCTGGCCCACACATCCGGGTGAAAATTCTATACCTGTCCCTCATTCCGTCACTACCAAACTGGCTTCGCTCCCTGGGATCCCTCGCAACCTGGTCGCAAGCCCCCGGGCTATTCGAACTCTACAGTCATGTGACAACCCAAATATCACTCGTGCGAAACCCGCCGGCGCGGGGCGCGGTCAGATCCACCGCTTTGGTCGGCGCACTTCAAGCTAGCAGGATGTCTGCTACAACTTGCGGGCGCAGCTAGGATGGCGGATCGCACCTCCTGTCACAAAAAACGGCTTTCAGGTTGGGTGTCCAGCACACGGTCAGCCCTACCCGCCAGCACCGGTTTCGGCAAGAAACACTCTTTTTACACCAGAAATGCCACAAATTTGCCACCATCTGCTCCAGGTATCAACTATTTTTCATCTTACTCATCTCCATCCTTGCCGCCTTGCCGCTTCTTATGCCGGCAAAATCTACTTTTCTAAGCTTATATTTATAGCGCATCCAAAATACCGTTACCATGCCCAGCTTACAGTTCATGATTTTTTTCCTGAGTATTCGTGCCAAAACACCCACCCGTCGCATTTGCAAACTTAACCAGTCCCCAAAATAAAACTCGCTCTTCTTTATCACATTTACCGAAATATATGAAAAAGCTGGCACCTATTTTGCCATACACTTCTGTTCCACAATGTCGAAACAGTATATTTCACTGAGTAATATTTGTCTCCAGAGCATCCCACCAATTGACGATATTGAGACAATTCGCTCTCTCTATCAGTTTTTCTGTTCACCCACACACGGCTGCGGAATTGCAATGTCCTCACCTTGCAAAGATTCATGCCCTCCCCATATATTCACATCTGAGAGACATCCTTATAGCAGCTTTTTGATATTTCGCCATCACACGATTCACCGTTCACAAATAACGTCAGCAGATAACATTTTACCTGTTAATTACGTCACCGCCCAAATTCGCAAAAGTGCTCATCGGCTGCATGATGCCCTTTCATATCCGGTATTCTATCTTGGTACATCCTCTCAGATAATTTTGATCCTTGCAACTCTCCGGTCATCATGTTCAGCCCTTAGGTAACGATAATCATTACGTAAATACTTGCCAGTTGAATACTCATCTCCGTTGCAAACCGTGTATCTTCCACTATCATGGCTACGAATCGCAAATTGATATGTCTCCCAGTTCCCATTTTCATGTTGGAGCATCACATTCCACCTTTCTGAAAGTAAACAATCCGCTCAACGATTACATGTTTACGTTCGGCCAATCCTTTCACCATCAACAAGGCAACTTTTTTCTGACTCAGACGATATTCGGTCGCCAGAGGTTAAAAGAGCAATCTTTAAAAGGTTTTTCTTGTTCTTTGCCCGCAATTTCATTCATTTCATCGTCTGATTTCCAATCCTAAGCCGCTCCATACTCCGCGGAGCACTATGGCTGGTTTACGTCTTCCTTAGAAAATTCTTTTTCCTCAAGGTGAACGGAAATTCCGCCTATTCTATTTGATTCTCTCGTTGCGCAGTCCATCTTTTTGTAATATTTGAGTAAAGGTCTACTACTTCCAACCAGCTCCACCCTGACCAGGCCGGCTTGGCCACCCGACCTTGAGTTCAAACTTGCCGGGCGCCACCATTAAGAGTAACTTACGTACTTTCTCCTATACTATATGGAATGCACATACCTGAGTCACCCTCTTGGAATTTGGATTTTGTTTCCAATTGTACCTTCTGATCTTGCATTGCTGCGTGCCTCGAGGTTATCCGAAATAAACCATTATACGATGTCAGTATTCAATCAATTTCCGTGTTCTACTCCGGAAAGTCTTCTTTTGATCGTACGTCTAACAATTTGCTTCCGTCTTATGATGAATATGCCCATCTCGAGATATGGGACTGATTACTCATGCGTTCTGTAAATGGCGACTACGGCGCAAACCTGTTTTACGCGCAGCCAACACAGGAATTCAGTGACTACAGGCACTGAAAATAACTTGTGTGCAGGCAGAGCAGGAATCATGACCCCATCCTGAACATCGGACTCGTGCTTCCGCAGATAGATTTTGGCCGGCGATGTAAAGAACAACTACTTAAGATCTTTCCAGATATTCTGCATGCTTTGTAAATTTGACCATATTTGACAATAATTTGAAGATCTCTTACATACACCACACTTTTGCACGTTTGTTTATTCATGTGAGACATTTGAATTTGACCTTGAACCGTTTGTGGCTGTCGTGCTTGAACCACGGGGATTTGAACCTTTAGGTTCTACTGTGGAGCTTATTTGGCCGAATACTTGAGGTTTGTATATATTTGCACCTTTCGTGAATTTCAGTTTAGTGCCGTAGAAACTAGGAATCAATCTTGTTCTGGTTTTGGGATTCATTTGAACTGGCTACGCGTTGCTTGATTTGTTAAAATCGACTTATTCCCCAACAGCAGCTGATCGAGCATTCTTCCGGATATTTTCAATGGACACATGTCATCCCACTATTAGAATCAACTTCTCATAAGCTACCGAAACCTGGATCCCCTTTCCCGAAAGTATAGCGGTTTGTTTCTCTACCGTGCTGGAAATGCATGCATCGAGGCGTAATCAGAGTATACCCAACGACTTAGTAAGATAAAATATCCATAAATCACCAGCTGGGAGCCGCATATTCTACCAACAAGCGAATACAGTTGGGGAGGATTTGAATGAGGTAAAGTGGCAAAAGGTTCGCACGGGCAATTCGATTCGTTTTCAGATCAATCACGGACAATAGCATAGACTCGCTCAAACATCAAGCGGTTGATGTGGACGTTATCTTAGAATGCTATAGGTGCAAAATAAACGAGGATGATGCCGAAAATCATAGGTGAAGCGAAATCAGGTTCACTAAAGAGTAGTGGCTTACAAAACAAACAGACAGATAAGAAACTTACAAAGTCTACCATGCTCATACACGAGTGGAAGCATAATAAGATTTTACCAAGTTCATGAACAAGACAAAGCTGCAAATAAGGGGTCGCGGAATTTCGTATCCTCAGGATGGAACCGAAAAGAGTTTGAGCGGAATAACATGGGACAGGCTGATGCCGTAGATATGAAGCAGTTCCGATTTTGGGTACGAGCTTTATCGCGGGTTGGACCTTACGCAAACATGATGGAGGGAGCTTTGTTATAGCAAGCAGACGAGTCAAGTATATAAGCATGAAGCAGGCGATTTTTGGGGCTGACTGCCTCACAACCTCTCATTTTGAAGATGATGGGGCAAGTTTGTGAACTTGAAGGGAAACGATATCCCCAAAAATGGAGGAGACAATTTCCAGTATAAACAATAAGTATCCCCCATGGATAAGATTACGTAGTTGGTGAAAGAAGGAAAGATTCCCAAGATGTGAAGGAATAATTGCCAAACAGAAACCCGTATCAAATGGGGACAAAATAACTCACCCCATGTAATCACTCCTACCACCCCTATGAAGCCACGGCCACCTCGGTGTTCTGCCTAATCTTCCATTCACCTGTAGTACTCCGTCCCGACTTTGTGCATAATCACTAACTAACCACTGTCTCCTTGCCTCACCGGCCCTGCCCAACAAAGCTCACCGCACCATTACCTGCACCTCCAGCAGCACGTCTAACTTTTTATTTCCTCAAGCATCCATCTGGGCCCCATCTCACCAAATAACTAAGGTAGATGGGGCCCTTCTTCCACCAACTCACCTTCCTATGACCCTTCACACCTAGCCGACCCAAAGGTACCCTTGCCAACCAAATAGTCCCTTTCATTTTGAAGGATCAGCCCGTGTAGCATTTCAGCTCAGCCGGGCACTACTGTACAGCCAGCCCTCTGCTTCTCATTGCGCACAAGGCGGCTCTATAGCTCACAGGTCAAAGCCTCCCATTTTCAGCATTAATCCGCCACTTGTATGTATTTCCATGTCATACTACGGATATGAGTTATTCCCCACCAAGCAACCCACCAGGCCAACCGAGGTCTCCAACGCTGACTTTTATTGACAGTATCTCGTTGATTCTACAAAATCAATCCGTCATGAACAAAATGTGTCAACCATGATATCTGACCATGAGTTCCCGCCATGATATTGTCCTAATCACTGAACGTTTATTAACAGATTGCACTTCTCCCGACAAGATTCACCTCGTAGAATATAATGTCCTCGGAGTAAGAAGGACAACCCGGCTTGGAGCAGGGTTTTGTCATTCGTGACGAAGACCCTTACTTTGTTAAGACTTCACCCTCTGCTTGACTTCATACCCGATCCACTTTGTCTACTGTCCACACTCCCTGCTCTTAGCTTCATGTTGCGGGTCAACCTTCCACCGAGCAGAACTTTCCTTGAAGTCCCTCGCCCAATCGGTGCATTTGAATACCTCTCCTTACTGCTATTGCTGGTGACCTTACCTACCTAAGATAGCTTGGCCTTCGTTATTTGCTCCCGCGAACCCTTTACAACTTGTGACAGATATCCATGTAAGAGGGTGGGTACTTCTAGTCCACCTTGTGGGGAAATATAGCTTTCAGACTTGATTTTCGCTCAGGACATTCCTCACATGGCTGTTTCAATCTCACGAAACTTTACTGGTGGAGGTCGCGATATGGTTGCGTGCCGCATTTCCAACCAGCTGCAGCCTACGCTGTACTGACATCGCAAAAAACCCACTCTTTTTTCTAACGGGTAGCTTCCTTTCATCCATTAGACAATCTGATAGGAGCTAGTTACTCCTCTCTGTTGATAAACGACTGTCTACCAATATTTTATATCCAGCTTGCCGAATGTCTTCAGAAGGTTATCTGCCCTCATCGGAAGAGGAATGGCAGGAAACCCAAAATTACCCTCCTGAAATGAAGTGTGGTAAACTTCGGGAAACCACCAAATCTCATTTGAATTTGCATGAACCTACTTGCATGTTTTCTTCCGTTCAAAGACTCAAGGAAGTTAAACACATTTACCAAAAACTGAAGGCTGTGCAACATCTGAGAGGCTTGCTTTGAATATCATTAGTGCACAAGGCTAGAAACTCTGGTACTCTTGGTACTATCCTGCTCATGTTTTAAATAGACAGTATATTGCTGTCTATCCCCTTTCTACTGCCGAGTCGCTTACTCATTCTCTGCTTCAACTACGGCAGCTAGTGACAATAAAACCCCTCCCCCATCCTCTTTTTATCGCAACGGCTCTGTTCCTAGTAGAATTTTACGTCCTAAATAGCTCCCACTTACTAACCACTTTCAAGTCCTCCTCCTTTCCGGGATCAGAAAAAATACTGCCCGCTGCAATGGTTAAGTCTGGACCATACTTTTCGCACTCACTACTCAATCTGCCTTATCTGTCAATAAGATCCAGTCTTAGACTTTAGTGATGTATGTAGAAGAAGTATGCACTTCAGCGTGTGTAAGCCCTCAACTTTTTCTGACGACTCGTAGATCCCCTTTCGTTTCGGGCTCCGATGTCTCTCCCCGGTTGATGCATACATTTCTGAATACATGCCCACACCCGATAGATGATGCTCAACCTCACGGATGAATTTTTTCTGCTGACCGGTGTGAGATCCTGGCATATGAATGAAATCTTTCCCCAGGGTCTCCAGCTGTTTCAGCTTCGTATATTGCCAATAGACAAATGGTTCGGGATTTTGGCTTGAACTACCCTTGGATGTTCAATTTTTCAGAATATCCGGCCCTCCAAGCTGCAAAGGTCAGAAAGCACTGCTGCCCAATATATCTCTTCTTTCATCATAGAGAGTGCATTCTTTCCTTTATAAATCTCATGCTAGACCCTCGTTAGATGCTACCCGCTAATAACTTCTAGTGTGCGTCAATTGGACAGAATTGTTATCGAATCCGTCCAACCGGTGGAAGCAGTCGCTTGCTTGGCCCTCACCAGTAAGTCATAAGTAAAGATGCTCGTTCTTCAGCCTGGGCCCTTTATGGCTTCGCCGCACCAGACTGAAGCTCATCCTTCCGTACAATGTCCTCTGCCACTGGTCACTTCTACCTGTCCACTACGCCAATGGGGTGCTTACTCCTTCAGCCCCCTTCACGGGCGCCATTTACCGTTTACTTATTTATCAAGGTGCGCCCCAACTTGTGAAATAAATCTCCGTTGGATGTAAGCAGCTCCACTTCCAGCCATCGGTCTAGAAGTATGCTGGATAATTACATCATGGTCACACAGACCTTATTGCTCTTGAAGGCGGAAGGACATGGTGGCCAATCTCGGGGGAAGGTTCAAGGCCCTGAGATTGTTTGAGCACGCGCCGCCGATGGCAGACAAATCTGTAAACGTTTTCTGTCTATTTCGGCCTCCTGCGCTCAAATAACTATCCCCTGAAATTCATGGGCTAGAAACGTCTCTTCTTATATCAGTCACCGCCAATCCCCAGCTGGGGGCATTTTAAGCTGAGCTTTTCTATTTTATCCATATCTCCAGCAATTCATTTACAAGTGTCTCTTCTTCTATCGATTATAATACTCCAGAGATTGTGTTGGCTACCAACCTGGTCCAAGTGTCCTTCTAAAGATCTACTGTTTGCATGTTACCAAATGTTGCTCCATTTGCCTCACTCCAGGATCCCCTGACTTCTGGTCACCCAATCTTGGAGCACCTGATGCCCGGGTTATTCTGTCTCATTATGTGCTAAAACTTAGCCCAACAGTTGGGGCGCGGTCAGACCCACCTCTTTGACTGGTGCAATTCTGGCTTGGAGAAGTGAGCAACAGTGTGCGGGCGCAACTAGGCTGGCAGACGGCCCCTCTTGAGCCTTAGGAAGGTATTAAGCTTGGGTTTCCAGCGCAAGGCAAGCCCTGCCCACTAGCACCACTCGCTGATTGAAGAGAGCTCTCGCGCATCATATTGCTGTCTCCAGTGGTCGTCCCCATATGGAACCCATGGCTGGGCAATATAAAATTGCAGATTGGGATAACAGGCGGTAGCGGGAATGACCGAGACTGGTAGGCATTATTCAAGTGGCAGAAACCAGTAGATCTCATTGAGTTGGCACACGGAAGCAACTGCAACCGAGGGTGTGAACAGGACCAGTGGGTCCCTTTCTGGCTGCGTCCGTAAATCCAAACATCCGTGGGATAGTTGTTAGCGAGGAAGGGAGAAGCATTTCATCACATATGGTCTGGATGCCGTATCATGCCCTGCATCACAAAATTGGGCATAATAGCCCAGGGAGATGCAAAACTAGGGATAAGGCAAGTACAAACATTTTCCCCATCCAGGTGTTGGCCAGAACCAAGCTTGAAAATATGAACCGGGCCCTATATCCAGCGCAGCCCGTGCAGTGAAGCAGAAGTTGTATTTCGAGACGCACTGGAAGATGGTACGTGTGAGATTTGTTAAGTGGAAGACCAAAGCTGTATTAGGTCGCCTATCTTGGAGTCTCCGAGTCCACCAAATAGAAACTGGTGCCGTAACGCCATGAGGAGTACGCAAGATTCCGACCTGATTGGACAGTCATAGAGGCGGGTCAGCGAAGAACGACTTACAGCGTACTAGAAGAGAGAAATGTAGCAGCCACTGGGGTACTCTGTCCGAGGCAAGGCACAAATTAAAACAGGAAAGAGCAAAGTCGACCGAAAAGGCCACTGTAGTCCCACACATCAATGACTGCACCATTAGAAAAGAATACGCGGAAGCGGTCACTAGAGCTGCTTACTACAACTGTGAAGTAGTTGGAGGCTTTGCTGTCCCAAAATGACCATACTCCTTAGTAAGTGCAAGACCACCAACAATGAGGCAGGGAAAATTACACATCAGGCGATTGAGTAACCTGCCCCGCCAAAGAAGGACCGATGCGCGTAGGTTTGGAAATTAGTCCATGTAGCAAGCAACCAAATGTGTGCTACTATCACCACCAACGTTGGGCTAGAACAACGGATTCACGGATGCACTGCAGAAGCTTCCGGCATCGGCGAGGGGGTTTTTAACAACAGCGAATTTCAACCCGCAGAGAGGAGACTAGAAAACAGGTAGCTCTATTTCGGGTAGAGGAGAGGGAGACTGTGCAGGCTGAATGCATCGCAGGGCTCAGGTTCAATATACTGGAGAAAACACACGGTACTGCTTAGAGTAGCAGCCTTCATTCTTCGACCTGGTGGTCTCAAGGCAAAGAAGTGACTCACTGGTCAGTTTTGCTGCCGACTTTGGACAAAAAGATCACGCTGCCGTCGAACTTCCCCTCCACCACAGACATGCGAAAGCCCCGGGAAAATTGCGCAGAGGTTTAGGAAGGATAAACATGGGGGGAATCAAAACTAGGACTGCAAAACGAGACTGTGGTGTGGGGGCCGGGGAAGCTGGAGTAAACAAAATGTGGCAAGGGACCTAAAGGGGCCGCAGGAAACTTTTATACCACATCAGCAGATCAAAGTTAAGGATGAATCAGCTTGGTAGGCACCGACAGTGCGACAAGCAGCGAAAAACCAAGGCAAAGGCCGGCAGATCTCCGAGGCTGTTAGTGACAAAAAGCCGGAAGCTGCCTGACCGGCGACGCTTGTCTGTGTGCTTCTCATTGGGTAACATAGGTGTCCACCCACCGTGCAGCATGTTCGGTCATTCTCGGTCGAACTTGTCTTTTATTTCGTCCTAGGTAGGTGGCCGAGCACCCAGGCGTGAACACGTATAGGAGTTGCGCTTTGGATGGAACTGATAACCGTTGTTTGACCCGGGGGACGGATATCTCCCTGCATGTGTAGAGTAGGACGGGTTTGGAGATATTGTGTGACAGCTTGATTGCCGATCTGCGGCCGCTTGCGAACAGTTCGGCCGAGTCATCGCCCGCGAATGACATTTGCAAGAAAATCTTACATTTGGGGGCTGACGATGGCCGTCCGCTCTGACTACGCGCTGTGCAGTGCTTTTTGATAAAATGCTTTTGATTAGCTATTTAAGTGGAACGTGTTATTTGGCAATTTTGTTTCGGAGTTGAGCATATCTGGCGCATGGAGTTTGCGGGCTCTATCATACAGGACCTCACTACCACTCGTCTATAACTCAACGGCAAAAAGCTGGTAAAATGCAGGTACCAACCCAACCATGTGCTTTCAGTACCTGAACCTACTGACACTGCCGTCTGGATATCTGATTATCATTATTTTGAGAAATGCGAGCCCGTAATCAGACTGGCGCTCCACGGAAGGATGTTTGTTTGGATGAGCTGCTTTGAGTTTACAGGAGGAGGTTGCTAGAGTCCTGCTCTGAGTTGCTGGAAACAAGGATGCCGTCGACCTATCCCCTGCAGAGATGCGTATTACCGATGGTGTCTTTTGATCCGTCCTAAAGACTATGAATTTGTCTGCCAGGATTGGGCTCGGTGGAATCCCTTTTGCTATGCCGTCAATTAAGCAGGAATAATTCTCCAAGAAACTGGAACATATGTTTTCAGTGCACCGCCACCTCAGGCTTTCCGGTTTTGTTACTGAGATTTCAATGTTGGTGTAACAGCCGGTCGTGGAAAATCCCCCTTTTTCCCTCGCGATTCAGTGTTTTTTCCCAACATCACTCATTTCCATACACTATTGACCTGTCTTTACGAACTGGTTGTTTTTCTGGACCAATTGTTGTTTGTTCGCGCCCAGAGCGCTATTTTGGCACATCATTGTTCAGGACCTGCGTGACGCACGTGCTGTCTGCTCACACGCTGCTATTCGGTTTCTCGTTGTTGAGACGTTGTGATCGTATTATTGAGGTTTGTATATTGTTTATGTCATTGTTTATTTTAATAATCTAGTATCGTAGAATTATCACGGATAATCGCCTTCTGATTTCGGGATCCGTTGCGAATTTGGCTACGCATTGCTCAAACGTTCGTAACAATACTCAATAGATCTATTTGGAACGAGAAAAATTCACGCAAAATGCCAAGAAAAGGATCAAAAGCAGTCGAACCCGGACAGGAAGTAATGCGGCAAGTCTCTGGGGAGATTTTGGGTACATATGATTCTTTAGTTAATGCTAGATCGCCTAGTCCTGTCAGTGCTAGCTCATGTGTTATTGAGAACAATATTGATCGTAAGGATGTCGATTTATATAAGCTGAGAATACTATAACTAGAGCAACAGTTACTTTCGGCTAGACTACAGGCGCATGAAACAGAGAAGTGTACACAGAAACAGCGAGAGCATGAGACCAGTGACTTCGACACTTCCGATAGGTTAGAGTGCAATAAGGTAGGGAACCCCACGCCGGTCGCCGAATACAAACCACCATCGATCGATCTGCCTAGAGTGGAGTTAACGGTTTTCGACGGACGAGCTGAGCAATACTGCAAGTTTGTCAAACAGTTCGAGACGTTCGTTGAAAACAAGGTAAACGACCCTGGGCAAAGGCTTCTTTACCTTACTCACTACTGCCGAGGCCGAGCGCGAGAAGCTATCGACGGGTGCACCATGCTCGATCCAGAACAAGGCTACACAAGGGCAAGAAAGATTCTGAGGGACTTGTTTGGCCAACCTTCCAAAGTAGCCCGTAACCTAATAGAGGGCGTGATGGCAGAGGCAAAGAGAACCAAGGGCGACGTCTACACCATGGCCGACCTGGTGATCAAGATGCAGAACTGCTCAATAGCCCTCGACCATTTAGGTTACAGAGCTGACCTAGACGCCATGCACACTTTGGAACGCATAGTCCGTCACCTCTCTCCCGAACTACAGGGTCGGTGGGCGGAAGAAGCTGAACGGATAAGCCGAGGTGACAGAGAAGCCAACTTCGAAGACCTGACTGAATACTTAGACAGGCAGACGAAGATAGCTGACAGCAGATTCGGCCGACTCGTCCGGGACAGCAACCGAGCAAACAAGCCCGGTACTAGCCAAGTCCAAACCCCTGTACGAGGATATCCAAAGTACCAGCCTTGGACCAACACCCACGTCATTTCACGAGATGCTACGGCGAAACCAAATTGCAGATCCTGTGGTACTAGCCATGGCCTACCAGAGTGCCCCAAGTTCGGCAACGCCACAATAGACGAACGGTGGGGAATGGCGAGGATGGCAGGAGCATGTTTTATCTGTCTCAACACCACGCACCGGGCAGCAGCCTGTAGAACAAGGAATCGATGTGGCCACGAGGGCTGCACGGGCAGACACCATCGGCTGCTGCATCAGGCGAGAGTAACCATATCCGAGGCGAGTGCCAAGCCCAGCGTGATTTGTTCAACTTCACAATCTGCCAGTAAACCGGTACGTTTAGGCGTAGTGGCCGTGGGAGTAGTGACTCCGACTGAGATAGTCAAGGCGTTGGCTTTCGTTGATAGTGGATCCGACACCACTTTAGTGAAAGAGCGGTTTGCCGACAAACACCAACTGGCTAAAGGTGCGACGTCGTTGGCAGTGAGCACGGTGGGCGGAACACAGGTAATGACTGCCGGTAGATTAAGGCTGCAACTCATCTCTCTAGACACTAACGAGGAAATTGAACCAACGGAGGCATTCACGCTAGCGGATCTCCCCATGCGAGCACCAAGGTCGGTCAACGCAATCTTGACTCGGTGGCCCCACCTGCAGGATATAACCGTTGTAGACTGGGAAGATGATGAGGTGGATCTCCTCATCGGATGCGACGTGCCAGAGGCGCATTGGGTGCTTGACCAAAGAGTGGGCGACCGCCAGGCACCTTATGCCATACGCACGGCTCTGGGATGGATGTTATACGGTCCAGTAGGGGTGCGCGGTTCCGTGAATTACTTATCCGCCGAAACGGACCGCATAGAGTATCATCTGCAACGGCTTTATGAAAAGGAGTTTCATGACATTGGAGACGAAAGACCGACGTTGTCTCAAGAGGATCACTTCGCCCTACAAACGGTGCGGCAAGGCTCTAGAGGCCTCAAAAAACAGTTCGAGGTTCCCCTCCCATGGCGCACACCGGTCGACCCGTGGAATGACAACAGAAATTATGTTCTCCAACGATTACTACGACTAAAGGAACGCTTCATTCGAGACCAGAATCTGTGGGAACGATACGCGGATTTGATGAAGCGAAACGAGGCCCTCGGTTACGTTGAAAAAGTGCCTGCCAACACCGACAGCAAAAGGGGTATCTGGTATCTGCCTCACCATCCGGTTATCAACCCCGAGAAACCCAATAAACTGCGGGTGGTTTTCGACTGCGCGGCCAAGTTCCAGGGCAAGTCGTTAAACGATCGCCTACTACAGGGGCCTGACTGGACCACACCACTGATCGATGTTTTGTGCCGTTTCAGAGTGGGTAAAGTGGCTTTGTCTGCTGACATTAGGGAAATGTTCCATCAGGTGAAGATTCCGGTAGGAGAACGAGATGCTTTGCGTTTCCTGTGGTGGGAAGGGAGCGACCGGGACAACGCAGTGGTGAATTATAGGATGACCGTCCACCCGTTCGGAGCCATATCGTCACCATTCTGTGCAAACTACGCCCTCCGAGAATCAGCGAACAAGCATGGCGATCTAGTACATCGGACGGTGGTAGAAAGCGTCAGCAGGAACTTCTACGTCGACGACTACCTTGGGTCATTCGATGATGTGGAATCAGCTCTAGAGCAGTTCAGGGGTCTGACGAGATTGCTGGAAGAGGGCGGCTTCCATCTAACTAAATGGATGTCGAACGCTTCAGAAGTGCTGAAGGTCATCCTGTATCACGAAAAGGTCGAAAGGGTAAGAGATTTGGACGGCTCTCCAATTCCTACCGAGCGCACCTTAGGGATACAATGGGACGCGGAAACGGACGATTTTGTTTTTGAACTGAACGTTCCCGAGCTGCCAATAACCCGTCGTGGCATACTATCTGCCGTCTCAAGTTTGTTCGACCCGCTCGGTTTCATCTCACCATGGCTGCTACCCGGAAAGATCTTGCTGCAGCGGCTGTGCCGTAAGAAAGTTGATTGGGACCAGTCACTGGACCGAGGGGACCGGCTGGACTGGGAAGAATTTTTGAACACCTTGAAAAAATTAGGGGACATAAGAATCCCACGATGTTTGACTCCTGGCCATACGACACGGACTGGAGAACTACATGCTTTTTCCGATGCATCCGAAGTCGGTTATGGAGCTGTGGTGTACGGACGATGGTGCGCAGGAGATGGACAATATACCACGAGGATCCTGTTCGCCAAAGCCCGCGTTGCTCCACTGAAGTCGGTCTCAATCCCACGCCTTGAACTCAGCGCAGACGTGTTGGCAGTCAGGGTGGTGCAAGCTGTGAAGAGATGTTTCGATCTCTACATTTGGTCGGTGAGCTTCTGGACGGATTCAACGATAGTACTTTACTAAATTAACAACGTACGGAGCCGGTTTAGTACTTTCGTTGCTTACCGGCTCACGACTATCCACGATGAATCAGCCACGAACCAGTGGAATCATGTCAGATCTGGCGATAATCCGGCCGACCTGTGCTCCCGAGGTGTGAACAACTTCAGGCAACTGGACACGTGGACGAGAGGGCCAAACTTCCTGCACTTACCCAAACAGGACTGGCCCGTATTCGAATTAAAAAACCCCACCGAAGTAGAACTGGAAATCAAAGGCGTAGTGATAGCGGCCAACGTCGTCGAAGCGACATCCATTCTATCGCCACTGGTCAGGTTTTCTTCCTGGATGAAGACAATTCGTTCGCTAGTTTGGTTAACCAGGTTCAAGCAAACCTTACTAGTCATGGAAGGGCTACGGCCCTCAGGCCGGATACGAGTCGACTCGATAGGTCCCGATGAGCTACTAGCGGCAGAGTACGATATTTTCAGAATGATACAACGAGAGGCTTTCGCCCGAGAACTCAAAAGGGCGGAAGAAGTGGGGCCGACCAATGAAGACATGCCATCTCCAAGAGGCGAGCTGAAGCGTTTAAACCCCAAAATCATCAACGGACTGCTGCGGGTGGATGGTAGGCTGACCAACGCCCACCTGAACTTCGACACAAAGTATCCTATACTGCTGCCTGCGAGACAACCTGTAGTAGAGCTAATGATTCAACACGTCCACGCCATGGAGGGACATGCCGGGGAAAGTCACGTGACGAGCGTCATCCGAAAGCGTCTTTGGTTGTTGAGAGGACGAGAGACTGTAAAACGCGTAGTCCGACGGTGTGTGCAATGCAGGAGACGCAATGCCACAGCAGGCAAACAACTCATGGCCCCACTACCAGAATGCAGGGTGACTACGGGCTGGTGGCCGTTCAGTGACACCGAATTGGACTATTTCGGGCCCTTGTGGATCAAGTGCGGGAGAAGATTAGAAAAGCGATACGGATGCATCATGACGTGCATGAAATCACGCGCGGTACACCTAGAAGTCGCACATTCGATGACGACCGATTCATTTCTACGGGCCTTGCAAAGATTTATCAACCGAAGAGGCGTACCGGCCGATATATACTCAGATAATGGATCGAACTTTGTGGGCGCTCAACGGGAATTGCAGCGTTGGCACAAGAACATAAACAGGGACGAACTGCAGAATCGAACCGTGGCCTACGGCATACGATGGCATTTCAACCCCCCACAGGCCAGTCACCGAGGCGGCATATGGGAACGCATGATCCGGTCCGCCAGACGGATATTGCTGTCAATCATGGAGCAGCAGCCGCCCGACGACGAGACGCTGAACACCGTCATGACTGAGGTGGAGCGAATCCTGAACAACCGCCCCCTGGTTCCAGTATTGAACGGCGACCCCACCCACCTGGCGCTCACCCCGAACGACTTATTGACGTTAAGGTCGAACGAGGGTTTCCAAGGGCCGGTAAACCTTCGTGGGAGCTACCTCCACGGGTGGAAGCAAGCGAACTATCTGGCCAAGGTCTTCTGGAGGCGATGGCTACGGGAGTACCTACCGGCTTTGCAGACTCGACAGAAATGGCTGGCCAAAACAAGACCATTCAAAGTTGGGGACGTGGTTATGATCGCCGACGAACGCGCACATTTCAGCGCTTGGTCTTTGGGAGTAGTTACGGAAACCATCAAAAGCACTGACGAAATGATAAGAACGGTGAAGTTGAAGACTGCTAACGGAGTTCTCATTCGTGACATACGCAGTATTAACCTACTTGAGAGCGAAGACGGAGGAGCTGATAACCCTGTGGCCTAGTAAACCTTTTTCACACCAGTAATCGCGGTGGATAAAGAAACACCATATTTACCACACAATCTCCGTCAAACACGCATGCACGACGCACTCTACATCCCGTAAACCCATCATACATGTGACAGTGTTCTTTGTTTGCTTTTTGCTGACGCTACAGAATGCCCCTTGCATATGTGGAAGTAGCGGAGCTCAGGTCACACATACATGCTACATTTACTCGTTTTTCTTGCCACGCGGTCTTTTGTTGACATTGCAGAAAGTCCTCCTTTGATGTGTAGTCATACCTGTGATTTCATTGTAACCCCGGCACACACACACACACACGCACACACACACACACACACACTCAAGCACGTACATCCATGACCGGACGGCCCTTTACGGGGACAACGTCTATGTGATCCTTCACGCCCGCCATCGGTCATTTGGTCTCGTGGAAGATGTAGACTAGCCTCACTTCTATGTAGCCAATGGGTTAGGTGCGACCAGTAGTAGAACGTTGACGACGAGCATTAGACGCGCGCACTGACAGCAGGGCCTAGGCAGGTAGGAAGAATCAGTACCTTTATACCGAACCTTTGACTCTGCTAAGGATCCAGGAGGATTTTGGTGGGCGGTGTAACAGCCGGTCGTGGAAAATCCCCCTTTTTCCCTCGCGATTCAGTGTTTTTTTCCCAACATCACTCATTTCCATACACTACTGACCTGTCTTTACGAACTGGTTGTTTTTCTGGACCAATTGTTGTTTGTTCGCGCCCAGAGCGCTATTTTGGCACATCATTGTTCAGGACCTGCGTGACGCACGTGCTGTCTGCTCACACGCTGCTATTCGGTTTCTCGTTGTTGAGACGTTGTGATCGTATTATTGAGGTTTGTATATTGTTTATGTCATTGTTTATTTTAATAATCTAGTATCGTAGAATTATCACGGATAATCGCCTTCTGATTTCGGGATCCGTTGCGAATTTGGCTACGCATTGCTCAAACGTTCGTCACAGTTGGTGTTCTCTTTGTGAAAGTATTCACAAACAAAATCAACTATTTTGTGCAGTGGCAAATTGGGGAATAGTTGCATGACCTCCATGCTGCATGAATGTCGATTCCTGATATTTATGTTGATCAGGGCTTCAGCTATCTCAAAGATATCTTTGAGAACTTTTTGCGTCAATTTGTCTGGGACTAGCTTCAGTATTTTGGCAAAACACTCTGCAAGCTCTTTTTGCGGTGAGTTAGTTCTTGGTAAGACCGGTCTTTAAGGCAAACTGGACTGATTAAGCTTAGGTAAACTGTAAGGCTGCAATGGATGCCTGCCGCGAGGCTTAATTTGTTTCGCAGTGAATTCATCATTAAGCCCGTCCGCGAGTAGCGGCTGTACGTTTTAAGAGATGATTCTTTCTGGACTTGCTGCGCTATCTTCTTCGTAGCATACTTATGTATCGCATCTTATTCATGATGACCACCCCAGATCCCTTTACAGATTGTATTATGACCATACTTATGTTGCATTTGAATTTGTGTAGTGTATTCAAGTGATTTTCTTTCAAAAAGCTCCTTTGTCGAGAAGAAGTACATCAGTATTGACGCTGGAGACCAACCAGTCTGGCTTCAGGCCAAGCCTTTGAGTCAGTCGAGTTTGGCTTCAGGGATGGCAGTTTATTGAAGAAATATTCGAAACGGGATTGTGGTTCCTCGCCGTCGATCGTTTTAGGTGAAATCCAATATTTAAAACCAAATGAGAGAGCCTCGGTTTGGAATTAGTTTGGGACAACGGATGATGCATTCCTAAAGTACTTCTCAGAGTTTCTTGGAAAAGTTGGTTCCGTCAGGTTTTAATCTGAAGATAGATGCTGTTTCCGTAAAACGTTCTTCTTTGTTTTTTTCATAGCGTGGACGAAGAAAGATGACAAATTTTACTGAACAAACAATGGATATTTTCTCTCGAAAAATAACTGTTCACTTTCAACAGTTTGTGCAACTCACTCAGTTTCCTGTTTAGCCCGTCCAGATAACACTTGGCAAGACTTCCAAGGTTCATAAGGTTCCAGATATGCTACTCTAGATATCTTATAATGAAAATTTAATTAATGGTAGTTTATTTCGCTGGTTGCCAAATCAAGCTTAATTGCATGATCATACGGTATAAGTGAGGTCGCAAAGCGGTTCCTTGGATATTTATTTGGGTAGATTCAGCAAAAACGTGTGTAGGTTTAAGTGCTCGCATGAATTGGTGCCCCGCAAATTTGAGTTTGGAGGTCAGGTGGAAACACCGCCCAGTGGTGAGTGAGATGGGCTCCGCGGTCGAGATACGTGATGAAGTAAAGCGGGGATGAAGTGAAGACGTGCAGTATTTCGGATAGCATCGATGCAAAGTTGCAGGGGTGGGCAAACTGACAAACAAAACCTTCGAAAAAGCGCCGACGAAAAATTGAGGAATTTTTGGTGGTCACATACATGCACTTAAACCAATGGCTCTAGTGAACCAAAAAATGGCAGAAATATAATACCGAAGGATTTTTGGTGTCCTCTGAGGAGGGGAATTGCGTAAATGAAACAGAGTCCGTTTTACCACTGAATTAGTACTTATTACTTATCAGGAGGTTGTGGAGGACGCCCTTATAAAGGGGTGTATGTAGATGCCCGAGCCTAGACATCTTGAGATAGCAGAGTGAGGAAAGTTGACAGGTGAGAGAAATACGATTCAAATAAAGGATTCGTTTCAGGTTAATTAGTGAACACAGGTTGACAACAGGATGGACAGAGGAGTTGAGATACGGTGATCTTATGAGGTCATATGTGGGTGGTGCGCAAATGATACTGTCGAAACACGTAGAAGATGGCTTATCGGGATGTGCTGGTAAGAGTCCTACATGGAGCATTTGGGAAACAACCGAGGGGTCGGTACCTTGACATAGTCATGGTTCATTTCCAACAAACGTTTAGAGAAGTTGCATTCGCAGTAGTCTTTGGCATAGATGCCATTCTTGTAGGGCTGATGGAAAAGTGGCAATAGGTAGTAGGTGGGTGAAATAGTGTTCGGCTGTTGGCTTATCGGAGGTGACTCCAAGAATGACAGATGAGCAATACAAATTTTCAACGAAGTGGGCATGATGGTGGTATATATGCTTGGTATCTGACGGAATCAACTAGAAGTAGTACATCACTGGAACCTTCCAGAAGGCGCACATGATTGTGTGACTGGGTACGTTGAGGAAAGTCCAACCCGAGACTTGGGGAGGAGACAAACAGATTAACGGTGGTCTTAACTACAAGTAGTTGATTTTCAGCTAAAGATGTAGAAAAAGCACTCTATGGATAGTAGTGCAGGTCGCCGACTATGATATCCTGGTGGGACAGCGGCAGTGGTTCATAGATTAGTGGAAAGTGATACAATTATGGATTTGTCTAAGTAAGTTGGAGAAAAGAATGGGAGCATCTAAAGGGGGTAACAACGTGGATGCTTGAGGTGGATATATGGGGGGCCCATACAGTCGTATAAAAGTAGTTCATATAAACAACTCTCAGGAAGTGCAGGTGATTGCATGGCTGAATATGCTGGAGTCTGGCTTGGCAAGCTGAGAAGGCAGTCGAACTCTTTGTGTCCTGGATTGTGGATACATCATTGCCACTGCAATTGTCATGAGATGCAAGTGGCTGAATGAGGAGAGATGCAACGAAAGGGTATAATGGAACATAGAGTTGGTGTCCCGAAGATGAGGCGCTGAAAGGAGGACCATTTCGTGTTTTGTGGAATTGTTGGCAGGTGACAAACGAGCCTTTGAATGATGGTTTTGTTTAGATAAATGGAGTGGTGATATGCAAATTACCAAGTGGATGAATGGTCCCTTCAAGAGTATATAAGGAATTGTGATGTTCATAATATGGATCCGAACAGTGAAACCGCTTCAAGTTTTGGGGTGCAGAATCCGGTAAGTGGATATAATAGAATGAGGGTAAACATGGGATCGGTTCGGACAGATGAATAGCAAGTCTATTGGTATAAATGTCAACAGTTGCAAATAGTAGGGTACATTTCTAAGCCCAGCGGTTATATGTGCATACGATGATTCGACATTTGTCCATGTGTGTGAAAAACCTTGTTCAGGAATGTTGGAGGAGGCAGTGGATGGCAGAAAGACGATGCAGAGGACGTTGTTTTTCAATCCGCAACAGGTTCTAGCGGATGAATCTGGCCATGCTCTGGACACCTCATCTGAAATCCACTTTTGGTGAAAGGAGGTGCAATCCGCCAGCCAAGTTGCGCCAGCACATTGTTGCAGAAGACCTGCAAGCTTGATGTGCGCCGGCCAAAGCGGTGGATCTGAGAGCACTCCGCACCTCTGGGACTGACAAGAATTTTCTTGATGAGGCCAAACGGCCGTAGGTATCAGGTAGTCCGCGATCAGGCGACTGGGCATCAGGGGATTTCTTAACGATACCAAGGGAGCATCGGTCGGGAGGCGTACGAATAGCTGACGTTCAGATAGACGCTTCGGTCAGGTTAGTGACCTGTGTGGTCTCCACAGTAATAAGAGTCATCGAGAGAAATGTGTGCAAGAATAAACGTCTAAAAATAGAGAAAAAGTAGAGAAGAGAAGCCTGGGATGCTCCCAGCTAAGGATAAATGGGAATCGATAAAAAGGGGCACCATTATTGAGCAGTTACTATCTAGGACTAGCTTTTTGATTGCAGAGGGCAGACAAACTAAGAAGTTTTCCTCAATTTCATCAGCCATAGACCGCTGGTGTTTGCGCGATTCAAAAGCCCAGACACTCATCATGGGCTTGGTCATCAAGTATGCATACATTTAGGTGCAGTAAGGTTTAAGTAACCACAAGGAACGTATTCAACGCACTTATAAGCCGATGGATGGAAGTAATGTGCAAATATAATATAATAGGTTATTTCGGAGACGGCCGAAGCAGGCCTTACTTATGATCGAAGTTTTACAAGCAACACAACTGACAGACAAAATTCATGAAAAATTTAGAAATGCGTAACACAAGGAGGAGTAGAAGGAAATGGAGGGTTGATGAAAGGGAGATGAATGTGTGCACACTAGGGAGTAATTTAGGGAGTTAAAGTGAACCCGGAGATGAATTCAAATATGGGCCCGGTGAATTTGAAAGTCAAGGTCAGATGGAGCAGCTGGCTGAGCCAAGTGGGAGAGGACGGAGCCTTGGAGTTTTACAGGAGGAGGACTAAAAATCGACCTGAGAAACTATCGTTGCGAGCATCGATGAAGAAAAAAGGAAGAAAGAAGAGAAGAAAAGAACAAAACATTGAGTTGAACGGCTGGGGACTAGGTAGCCATGAACTATCCTTTTTTTGCAATAAACGGACGGTGTCAATTTGAAGGCAGGGAGCCGGCAATGCAAGACGTGAAGAGTGAGACAGATGGTATCAATGCCGCGGGAGGATCGACATACGGTAGAAGTGAGGCGCAGTTATGGACAAAATTGACGCATATCATGAGGGGCGGTGGCATGGTGGCAAAAGAACTGGCCGGCGAAGAACTGAAGGGGGCAGGGAAAATGTGTGGATACAAAGATATATGTAGGTACACATGTATATATATATATATATATATATATATATATATATCAGAGCAGGAGCAAATAGTAGTGAAGAGACGGGACACAGAGGTAGCAGTTGTTGGACGAGACAGGTAAGGTTGTGTCAAATGGTGCGGAACCAACTTGGATAAACCCTGATGATGTTTTTATGACAGGTGACCACGGGAGATCAATAGGAAAAGAGAACCAGCTTTGGAAGCACAGAAGGGATGGCTGTGAGCAGAAGTTGGTAAACGAGGGAATATGAAGGACAGGATAGACGAGGACAGATGCGAGTTAACCTAACTGTGGTTATTGCGTGTGTGCTATGAGGTGACGGTCTAACATGGATGAAGCGGTAATAAATGGACGCGCAGTATGCAGCAAGAGGAAGGCCGTTAAAATGGCTGGAGAATGTAGAGCGAATGAAAGCACGGGTTGGTTGGAGAAGTGTAAAAGCTCACTGGGGAAGGGTAACTTGGAGGTTAGAAGAACTGTGGTGCGAGGATGCATCCGTTGTAACAGCAAATAACATGGAGGAGAAATAAGGAGGTGGAGGATTAGAAAGTTCAGGTAATGACAGATCGCATGGTTTGAAAGTGTAGGTGAGAATGATGACTTTACGATGGCATTACACTGAGTGAAAAGCGGAAAAGCAGCGCAGCCTGAAATGCATAGTGAAGATGCCCGTGGAGAGCAGTGTACGAAGCAGACGGGAGTGATGACCAAAGAAAACCAGGAAAGAGATAGTGAATCAGATCGTTTCTCTGCAGATGACACGGGAAGTAGACCGAGAATAAGAAAAGACTCCGGACGGGAAAGCCTCTGATGGAATAAAAACGGCACGAAAGGTGGTTGTGCGTCGGAGTTGGGAGACTCGAACTGAAGATTTGCGTGCTTACAGGCCATTGCACTAATGGATTGGGCCAGAGGTTGCTGATCGGTTCACTGCCTAAGAGGAGCATTCACGGAAGAATTACAGATTCAGACATGGAAAATATGAAGGTGGTAGAAAAATAATGAATTTGGTTGTAAAAAATGCAAAGGTGGGAAAGGCGATTTTTTATATGGTGATTGGTCGTGGTTACGGATGTGTCTGGTGCGTAATGGTGGGAGGCATAATACGGACAAGAAGGGACGTCGCAAAACGGTTTCCAGCGAGGTATGCGATCAGTGAGCTTTATAAGCGTATGGAGGTACCAAGTGAGTACTGATTAGGAGCCGACAGGGTCGAAATGGGTCGAAAAGAACATATTTCGAGCTTGGGCAGAGTAATCTGGATAAGGTGACAGTGACATCATGCATTGAGGGTTGTCATTGCGAAACACGATAGGGATAAACACGGAATGGATGGGTGTGCATACAGAGGTAGAACGATACGGAAGAAAAGTGATAAGAGTGCTGACAAGAACGATTTATGAGCGAAACGTGGCGGAAGAATGGTAGGAGCATACGGTCTGCAAGGGACGGTGATAAGTACGGTGGGGTGAGGAGGGTTGGAGAGTGCAGTGAGCATCCGATAATAGCGGGTGTAGCTGGCCGTGCGCTGGACACCTAACCTGAAAAACACTTCGTGAAGTGAACACAGGATGTGTGATGGACCAGCCTAATTGCGCTTGCACATCGTTGCAGACGGCCCGCAAGCCCGATGTGTGCGGGCCAAAGCGGGGGATCTGACCGCGCCCGCACCGCTGGGATTGGCTTCAGCTTCCATTGATGGTTGTACAGAGGGCTGAGCAACCACGGTAATGGTATCTGGTCCAGGACCAACTGGATAGGTCGTGGGAACTTGGACAACAGAGCCAACGGGGAACAGTGGGTGGTAGACGGCCATGCAGCATTATCATCCATGTGCACCAGCCAGAAAGGTGGTCAGTGGAGTGCACGAGTTGGTTGACTGGCATTGAGGATCACTGGGAAGGGACGTGAGATAGAGAAAAGCAATCTGGGTGTAGCCCAGCTGAGGATCAACGGTTAACGGAAAGAGGAACAAAAGAGAAGCACTGGCTCATAAATGCAGCGGATGCCCAAGAAAAATTGAGGCCACGGAATGTGAGACTAAAAAAGGAAACACATAGGTGGGGGCTGAAAAATTCAACGGAAAGGTTAATATTTCACCCAGACTAGTCACTCAGCAGAAGAAAAGACTAAGTTCTGCATGAAATCACGGGCGGAACTTGGCTGGGGGATGGGGTGGGGGCAGAGTTGGTGACGTCATAACTTGGTGTTGAGTTCAGTTAGTGAGCTACATTGGGTGAGATAAATAAGACTAGACTTCCCAGCACAGAGTCGCAGAGGTGGTGATGGAAGTACATGTGGTGGGACCTTTTGTGGGAAAGGGGCATTGTAGGCTGAGAGATATCGAACGGCATTGGGTTATTTACCATGCTTGTGTTAATAATTACAGGACGGTAATGAATATATATATATATATATATATATATATATATATATATATATATATATATACGCATATATATACATATATATAGCGGACCAGGAAGTAGTTACTGACGCAGTTCCTATAGCGTTGTTTGGGCTGGTTTCAGGGCCGCAGACGTGATGTAACCAAATGAAGGTAATAAATCGTGCAGCGGGTGAGGCATATTGACTATCTGCGAGGAGTATTCCGGTGGCCTCCACGTAGATGCGAACGCATTTGGAAGGACTTATTTCCAAGTGAAATTGGCAGGATCCTATAAGTTGCTATGGAAAAACAAATATTGGACGCAGACATGTTTCAAATGGGTCGATGGCAAAGTCTCAGGAGAAGCGGTCAAACAGAGCATTCAGAATTCACAAGCGGTGAAGTTATCTAGAAAGGTAAGGTAAAGCGAGGAAGTAGAGGAATGGCTTAAAAGTCGAGGCCTTTCTCGTAAGCTTGACTCCCGGCTATGTGAACGTTGAATAAGCGTAAAACAGTTGGGGCAGACAGAAATTTATCAATGGCATGCACGAATGCATGCTCTGACTGAGAAGATCTGATGTGCAAAGGAAGCTTACTCCAGATTCTGGAGTACGTAAGCAGAAAGACGTCAGAGCGTAGAACAGTCCTCGGGGAGGGTGTGGTATTAGTATGCTGTCTATTACGGAGTGAATATCCAGTACCCGGGGAGAAGAACAAATGGGTGGAGGAATAAGGTTGCTTAGTCAATAGCTCATACAGAAATACCAGGTGGAGCTTGATGCGACAAAGCCACAATGGTTCGATTTTGAGAGATAAGCGTTGTTCCCTGTAGTTTAAGTTTGACGACCATCCGATAAGCTGCTTTGTGAATCTTCTCTGAATACATTCGATAAAAATCCTCTCGGATTTTCTCATACTAGAGAAGGGTAACGAACAATATTCTAGAAGAGGCCTGGTACGTATTTTGTACATGTTAAGAATGCTCTCTCTAAGCTGAGGGACCTGCACAGAAGACAAAGACACTTCGTTGGCCTTCGCGTTTGGAAGACGGCATGTTTGGAGAAGTTGAACGAGCAAGAATAAGTTAAGGCAAGGTTTCTCACTAAGTGCTGGCTGTCCAAGGGTGAACGGCCAATGCATAAGGAACCAGGAGGAACCTTTGCATTTGTTAGTAAGAAAAATACACTTTTCGGAGGAGAACTTCATCATCCAGGTTGAGCACCATTCATCAAGAGCAGCTAAATCAGCGAAACTTTTAGGGATAGTAGTACTGAGGTTGCCAGGCTAAAACGTGTAATCTATCTTATTGTCGTCCGCGAACGAAAACGGCGTGCCATTAGGTATTGTCGGAAAAATATCGTTTATATATACGAGGAAAAGAAGGGGGCCCAATACACTGCCCTGAATAACACCCATGGTAACAGGCTTGGGGTTAGAGGTGTGCCCCTTAATCAAGACGACCTGCGAACGATGGAATAAGTAAGAAGAGAACCAACAATGTAGTGGATCGACAATGCCAAATGGTATTAGAACTGCATATCTCTAAAGGTAATTTATTCCATAGTTTAGAGCACACTGTGACGAAGATGTGTGAACGTAAGCTAGTGTTCGTAATAGTATAGTATAGTATAGTATATTTCTTGATCGTGGTCAATACACATGCACAAGACAAGATCAGATTGGTTGATAGGGTAAGAACTCTAGAACTTGGTGGGTAGCTAGAAACAGGCAAAAAGTGCAATGGGTTAGAAATATATGTCCGGCTGTGGAGAATGTTATACACAAAGATAAGGTTCGGTTTCATACGGCGTGGTCATAAGGGGTATAGTTTAAAAATAATGAACAGCGTTCTTTATAAATGAGGGGCGAGCTTCATCCAATCAGCCACTCCGCAAAACTACTTTGAACTGATTCGATACCAATTCTTTCTGATTTGCGCATACTAGAAAATATCAGTGAACAATATTCTAATGAAGGCCTAACGCGAGTAGTATAAAGGAAGAGAATGCAGCCCAGAGGTCGAGAGGAGCGAAATATTAGCCCTAGGCATTTTCTGGCCTTGGCGACTTGGAGGGCCGAATATTCCGAGAAATTAAATGTGCAGGAATAGCTTAAGCTAAGGTCCCGAACAACTTGCTTGCTAGCAATGGCTGAACCACAAGCCGCCGAAGATCATGGAGGTAGCTTGCATTTTTATGTAAGAACCCCATATTTGTCGGTGGAAAAATCATCTGCCAAGTTGAGCTCCTTCTATAGAGTGCAGAAATGTCTTCAGATATGATTTATGTAGTCGAGGCGATGCATTCAGACTTGAATGAGTGCGCAATTTTATTGTCATCAGCAAAACGAAATTGGGTGCCATGGCTCACTAAGAGAAATGTGTCGTTTATATACATGAGGAACAACTGAGGGCCAAGGATGCCGCCCTGTATAACACAGCGTGTAACTGGTTCAGGCATGGAACAGTGTCCGTTTATTGAGACAAACTGAGAGCGGTTCGACAGGTACGAATTGGTCGAAGATAATAAAGGGCCAGTAATGCCAAACGATCGGATTTTAGCCAGAAGATATGTGTGTGGCACGCGGTCAAATGCCCTTGAAATATCCAAGTAAAGTACAATAAGGGCCATTCCATTGTCTACCATTTCGGTAGTGAGACTTAAAAATCAGGTCGGCAGGTTGCGCAAGATCTTGGCCGAAGGAAACCGTGTTGTCGAGGATTAACAATGTCCAGTTGAAAGAGGTGCTTCCCTATGTGTTCTTTTACGGCTTTTTTCATTAGCCGAGAGAGAACAAGTGCATGGTAATGGGACGGCAGTTTGTTACCTCAAACAGTGGACCTTCCTCGTGGTGCGGGATTATGACTGAGCATTTCCAGTTTGTGAGCACCAGACCGGAGTTCACTGATAGGGTAAATATATCCAGTGGCAAGTAAGGTTAGCCAGGTCCACATTTAACTATTACAGTGGGCGGTAGGCCGTCAGGTCCTGGGTGAGATGATGACTTGAAATTGGTCGATAATTGAGAGAAAATTGAGGCGTCAAATTTCATTGTGGACAGAGTTGAAGCGGCAACTGGGGGAAGAGGCTGAGGGTCAAAGTTAATGATAGGGGTCATAGTTGAGGCGAAAAGTGAGCTGAAGGCCTCTACTATAAAAAGGAGAGTACAGGCGGATACACTGTCCGCTGAAACAGAGCGAGAGATATCTCCATGAGTAATAAAGGTTCCGGCCCTGTACAATGATGACAGTCAAAGAGATCTATTTTGGTGCCTCAGAGCCTTTATTTACTGGTTACTCAGTGTAGTTTCTTCAAGCTTTTGGACAGTAGAAGGGAGGCGAAAAAGTTGAAAAAGAACTGCTAAGTCGTGTGTAGTTTCATGAATTTGTTGATGTTTAGCATACTTTGTTTTCAGGGAGATGATATAAGATTTCCTGTTATTCCGTTTCTGGGGGAGGTTGATAATCCCATCAGGACATCTGGAGAACTGTGCATAGAAAATATCAGTGGCGTGTTGTGGATCACGAAAGGGAAAAACTCGCTGCAAGCAGCTTGTCGAATGGTAGTAGGAAGAGCCTTCCAGTCAGGGAGAGGAGAGGGTTTGATGCAGTGTGATTACAGAGTAGGCTATGGGTGAGTGGGAAAGAGGTGGTTAACCTGGTTGTAATCGTTACCGGAAAGACGGTGGGAGATTGAGATAAATTTATGAGAGACGCCATGGGTGAAAGCGAGAACTAAAATACTGTTTTTCTCGTAGGAGAGCGGAAATGCTGTACCCACTCTCCTACAGTAATACTTGGTACAAATGATAAAAGGTTAGAGGGTGCAGATAAAGTTGGTCAGGCTATCTTAGGCAAGTTAACGTCACCAGCAATAACTTTTATACTTGAGGGCAGTAAGGATAGTTGTTCAAATGCATCATTTAGGTGTGGAAGTCCGGAGAAATTTTCCTTTGGTAGGCATTAGGCACACCGAACATGAAGCTGGGAGCCAGTAACGTGGACGGTTGGACAAAGTGAATTGGGAATAGAGTCAAAGAGAGGGTGATGAGTTGTTGCTAAATTAAAGGTGGGCTTGACAACCAAACAACCTCCACCGCGTCGAGTTTTTCTATTTACTATGAAGACATTGTAGCCTACAAAAGAAATCTGGTCCGTTTGGGTGTAACCGGTTAACCAAGTTTCAGTAATGAAGGTCATATCATAATTAGAACTAACGGCCAGATATCGCAACTGCTGAATTTTTTTTATGATGGATAGGCTATTAAAATGAACCAAAAATATATTGTTAGTGATGTTTAGTTTTGGGGAATTGTGTTGGTCAACTAGGTTGTGTGGTGCGGAATAGTCTAGATTCGCGGCCTGACTACAAGGTTCGTATGCGGGTGACAAATTGGCACCGTCGTTTCGTAGCATGGTGCGCTATTGGAAAAAGAAGGGCTGGTGACGCTATGGTGTCGGGTGGTCCTAGGGTCCGATGTAGATGAACCCTTTAAGAAGTGCGGGATTGCTGGAGAGCCTGGGTTAATGACATTTCCACTTGTCCAAGTAGGGTTGAAGATGCGAGACTGCATAACATTGTAGTACATTAACAGCTCCGGTTCGGGATAAAGATTTTCACAAAAAGGCAAGGTTAAGGGATGGGCAATTGGCTACTTTGACGTGTGGCATTGTCGAAGGTAGAGCGTAGAAGGTGGTGAAAATGCCTAAGAAAGCAGTGGCCATTATTTGGCATGCTTTTATCATAGGGAAGTAGAGGATTCGTCCCTTGGAGAGGGGGCCTGAGGAATGGCGGGGGCACGCCAAAAATTGTCTGGAGTTGCTTTGGCTTTAGTGGATTCGATAGGGACTCCAAAGTGGAAGGAGCTTGTAGGCTTATAAGGGTTACAGGTTTGGTAGTCAGAGGCAGCTGAGGTGAGGTGCCTATGTTGTGGCTGTAGGGTCCGATGACTGCCTGTACTCCGCAGCTGGCATCCGAATATGGAGGATTGTGACGTGGTGTGTTAACCTGGGGGCTGACTTTTGGGGAGGGACGGTAGCTGGTGATGGTGGCTGAGGGGGTTAGTTCGTTGCTTGCCTGGTGAGCAGTGATTACCTGGCTTGGCCACCATAGTCTCAGGTATATGTGGCAGCTGTATTGTTGCGGCCATATCATGAGGCCTCCAGTTCAGTTCAGTTTGCACAGGACAGATGATGGTCACCACCAATCGGGCGTCCAGAATTCCTTCGATGGCATGCACGCCAGTTATGCACCCACCACTGCTGAGTGTATTTCATCGAATCCCCACTAAAAATTAGAAGCGAACGGAAAACCTCTCCGCACATCAAGTGCGAGAAATATTACGCATTGTGAACGTTAACTAAGACATTATGCAATGAGCGAAAAAGTCTATAAAAACATAATCCAGAAGGACCACAGTGCTACCCGTCATCCACCTAGTTCACATACTGAAGGCTCACTACAGGGAAATATGTCGTGCCACTTGCGATCAAGGGCACTTTTGAGGGATCGAACGGTCTGCAGATCTGTCACCCCACCAGGTAGACCGTTCCAGCTGTTCACAACCCTGTTGCTGAAGAAGTACGACCTAGTCCTCAACCTAGCTCGGGCATTTACCAGCTTCTTTTCGTGTCACCTTGTTCTGGAATCTGAAGCCGCTTGGAACAGACTATCTGGTCCAAGACCAGAAAAGCCCTTTATTACTTTGAACGTTTTTATGAAATCCCCTCGACTTTTCCTCCCTTCCAACGAGAAGAGATGCAGATCATAGAGTCTCTACTCGTAAGCCTTGCCCCTCTGCCCCTCAACCATCCGCGTGGCGAGACGTTAGAATTTTTCTAGGCAGGCTGCGTCCTTTTTGCAGAAGGGTAACCAAGCCTGTAAGCTACCTTCTAAGTGAGGTCGTACTGTAGCCATGTAAATAGATAGGAATACCTCCGGCTGCTCTCAAGACAAAGCTGATCGCAGACCGAAGAGCTCCCCACGGGCCCTTTGTGCAGCAGCGTTGCACTTCTCCCACCATTTGAAGTCACTGCTCATGATGATCCCAAGGTCTTTAACCTTACTGACTGCCTCTACCGAGCGACAATTACGCTCTCTTTTGCCCTTGACAGCAAATGACTTTTTTAGCGTTCATGGGCAAGTCCCATTTGCATGTCCAGTTTAGAACGGTGCCTATATCACTGGCCAAGTCCATTTTGCCCTCAGAACCGACAATCTTCACATCATTCGCAAAAATAAACCCAAGCGATTGAAGACCCGATGCCAGGTCGTTATTGAACAGCGAGAATAGGGCCGGGCCTAGGACGGATCTCTGAGGCACACTACTGGTGACTTTCACGAAACTGGAGCACCTGTGCCCCACTTTGACGTAAAACTTCCTGTGGGAGAGCAAGTCCTCCAGCCACCTATATACTAGTCCACCTATGCCGAAAGTCTCCATCTTGCATAGCAAGAGACGTTGGTTCACGGAGTCGAACGCCTTGCTTAAGTCGAGGTAGCATACCTCAACTTGCTTACTTCCGTGCAGTCGTCGAGTTACCTCATCCAAGAAGCGCAAGAGACTGGTCAGACAAGATCTATTTTTCAGAAATCCGAGCTGAGCCGAGCTTAACATGGAGTGCTCCAGTAAGTGCTGGCAGATGTGGGCACGGATGGTGTTCTCAAGGACTTGACATAAGATGCTAGCCAGGCTTACCTGCCTGTAGTTCTGCACAGACGACTTAGGTCCACTCTCGTGTATTGACACGACCGCCACGGCTTTCCAGCCCCAAGGCAGCTTACACTGGTTCAACGTGGACCTGTACAGCCTGCATACCGATGGAGCTATGATATCTGCCAAAGGCTTGATGATAGCTGGGTAAATGCCATCTGGGTCGCTGACCTGTGACTGTTTAATTCCTGCAGGTACTTACACACGTTTTTCTCTGAGAGACTTAGCTCGTTTAACTGAGGAGCAGGATGAACCAGAGCCAGATCTACTCGTACTCCACTGCCTATCCTATGTACACTACCAAAGTATTCCCCCAGGGCATCTGCTTTGCTCTGGTCATCAGTAACAATACCATAGTCTCCAGTGGATGGTGGACCTACGGCATTTCTTGTTGAGCCTTTAGACTGTACATAGCTGTCGAATTTTTTCGGCTGTTGTCTTACAGACTGGGCCAATTTGAGCCCAAATTCCCGCTTGGAAGTTCTCAGAAGGCTCACAGTCTTGTTTCTCAGCTCTGTGTAACGGTTCCAGGCTAGGTGACTGCAGGAAGCCTCGTACTAGTTCCAGCTGCGGTTTCTACGTTTGATGGCCTTGGCTATTGCAGCCTTCGACCACACGGGTTTGCTGTCCCCCTCCTTTGTTTTAAGGGTGCGAACTCATCCTGTAGGGCAGTCAGGGATCTCTTTATGGCCTGCCAGCGCTCCTCGGGAGTAGCCCCCTATATCGTGTCCCAGGTCAAACCCATCGCCCTATTACGAATTCTATCTATGTCCATACCACTGAAATGTCTGACCAGCCTTGACGGTACCTTGGGTTGCCGCTTGAATAGGACGGTTTTGCCACAAAAGTGGTCACTCTTGCCCAGCGGTGCACAATAACGCAGTCCGGAGGCATCGTTGGGGAGATTCGTTATAGATAGATCCAGCAAGGATGGAACGCATCCAGTCCTATATTTGGTATTTTCTCTCATATGCTGGTGAAACGCATTGGCATGCGGCCATTCTAAGTAGAGTTGCTCCGCCGATCCCGGCACGCAGACCTCAGCTATCCAGTCGATTTGTGGAAGGTTGAATTCACTCACTATGAGGGTCTTTTGTGCGTCCTTAACCAGTTCAGTCAAAGTCCGCAGTAAGCAAACATCCCCTTAGCGGTTTTTGCTTGGGGCCCTGTAGACACAGGCAAAAGTAAACCTTCTGCCTGGAAGGATGGTCATAATGAAGCTTAACGGGACACTGAGAGTGCAGATCCTGGTCTGAGACTCAAGGCGGTTTGTGCCTGATCTAATGAGGGTGGCTACTCCTACACCAGGGATATCGTTTTCTCTATCCTGCTTGAAGACTGCAAAATCGTTACCTTTTAGGCCTGGCACATTGTCTTCTTCAGAAAGCCTTGTCTTCGTGACGGCAACTTTTGACTCTTTGTGCTAACCAGTGGTTTTGGCCAGTTCCGTCCATTTGTTTCTTATACTACACGCGTTAGTATATAACACCACCGCGTTTGCTCCGCCATTTAGGTTTCTCTTATTATTCACTCCTGTCTGTTTCTCAGGCGCAACGCCTGAAATGATGACAAGGTTTTTGCTTCGGATGTCCCCACTGGTGCGCATGACGCTGGCTGACGATCCAGAACCTCCAGCAACTCCCAATCCATCTCTGTAGGAGGTGCCATAATATCCAGATTGGCAAGAATCGTGCTGTCATCCACCCCCGGACAGTACTGCCGATTTTCATCTTCCAGCCAGTCTTCAATTACAACTATTCCCGACCCAGCACGTGACTTCTTTACTACTGTCGGGGTCGGTGCCTGAGAGCTGAGTACGGCATTCTGCTGAACCTGCTGGTTTCCCACCAGCGCCCTGACTGGTCGAGCAAGGTTACCTCCCGGAGAAAGACCACCAGGCCTTACTCTATGCTCGTCGGGCAAATTTTGGTGCCTGCCCTTGGTGGTGTGGGCCACTACTGCCGCCCTCGCCGGGCGGCCCCATCAGCGAACTTCATTAGTATCGGTCTCACACGATGCTTGCCTCTGTTCACGAGTGGTAACTTCCATGTCTACTCTGTGCACCCTCCTTAGAGTAGTGGGGTACGGAAGGCCTGCTATTCGCAACATATCGTAGACCATCCTCCCACCTGTGTCCCGCCTGGCTTTCGAATCCGGGTGGACGTACTAGGCTGTAGAGGTGACGCCACTGGTAGATCAGTTGTCTTATGATTGAACGGGGATGGAAAACTTCTGGGCATGTTTGTGGAAGACTGTGAAAATGTGGGATTACTGGTTTGATGAATTTGAATTTTGCTAATTGTTCTAGCGGACGTGGCAGCTGGAGAGGCAAGGTGCCGACATTTTCCTGGTGGCTCGGTCGGTGACACACACGGCAATGTGTCTAACTCTACGGTCTCTGCTGACTTCATCTGCACCGATGGTAATACCGAAGCATTTCTCACTACAGACTTGCTGGCCTGGGTTTTCGTCACATCTACCCTTGGCCTAATGGGTTTTACCGTAGATTTTTGTTGTAGACTCTTCAGCTTGTCAGAAGAAGACTGTGCGGCACTCTGGGATAAATTGCACGAAACTTGCATGGGATCCTTTGGATTAGACTGGTAAAGGTCCATTGATGCCGAAGAGGCCACAAGGGTGTAGGTGTTCTGGCTGAAGTCCTGCTCATAGGAGTATGTGGCGATGCATCTAAGTGTCCCGTTGGATCAGAGCCAGTGGAAGGCGCTGGTTTGCTTTTCTTCCTGCTGAACATCACTCTCTGTAGAGGAGATCTATCGTTGTGTATTTTGATGTTTTGAAATGACGTAGGTAGAGCAGCCCCTTGACGGTTACCGACGAACTCAACGGCTGTTAATTGGTAGTAAAACTGAAACAGCAGAGGGCAAGGGTATCGTGGTGACCGTTTCAGCAGCCTAGTTTGGTGACACATGCGGTGAGCCATGTAGCATGCATTCAGTATTGTGGCTTCAAAAGACTGTGTTGGTAGTTTGTCCGGGACGTTTAACACTATAGCATTGTTGGAGTTCTTTTTCCTCCTGTGAGATTTTGAGGCGATGGCACCTATATAAAGACCGGCTTTGGACGAGATTATGGGGCCAGCTTGATATTTTGGTTCAGCAATGATTGTCAGGGGTAAAATCTTTGATAAAGCACACTCAGTCGATTGCCATTTATCATATAATTCGTTTATCTTCTATTCCAAGTTCCTGACTTTATTTTTGGCCCCGCTGTATATATCGACCAGTGATACGGAGCATGTATTGACAGCTGCCGTCATGTCAGCATTTGCGTTCCCTTTCACTCTGGAATCCCGAATGGTTCGTCTTGGACCAGGCGGACCGTACCCTTTGAATACAGACTAAGACACTCTTTAGGTCTAAAACACGGGCAGCCGTGTTTGGAGAGGGCGTAGAGGTTATATCTGACCCGTGTAGAGGCTCTATTGGGCTGCTACGCTTCACAAAAAAAAGTATGAAGACGGATCATCAAGTCACTCCGTCAACAAACAGTTGCTCGGATCGATAAAGTTTGATATGCGTGATGTGCAACTGTGTGTGAGGAGAGTGACTGAGGGACGGTGGGCTCTTATTCCAGTTGGCCGAAATATCAGTGACAGCTTCAACAGAAGTCTCGTTGGATTTCGGTTGTCAGAAATAAACTATTACGTTTTTTCTGAGTATGTGGACTGAGCTTTACTGTAGAAAGGCCTAACCAAGCACTGAATAACCTATAAGGCCGGAGAGGTAACAACTCACAGCGAGGTACGAATAGATACCTAAGCGAAGTGGTCCAGCCCAGAAGCAGTATGTTCTTTATAGACAGGGCCGCTAAGGGTGAGTTTAGGTTGGTTTGAGCCGAAGGTTCCTGGAAAAGGCTTATGTTGATAATTCACGATAAAAAAAATTAAAAATTCACGGTGAGATGTCGCAGCAAACAGCTCTGAAAATACAACGCTTCGGCGTGAATAAAAATTTTCACTAAAAATGGCACAAAGCCGAGCCTTAATGACAAAAAACCGAAACAACGGGACAGCCGTATTTTTACATCTGGAAGACCTTGACCATTCATTCAAATGCCTCTTAGGAATGGAGTTGGACGTAGGTCTTTGGGGATGGGATGAAATATTTGATGGCGAACAAAGCAAGGCCGATGCCTTGGGCTTATACTTTGAGGGTACACGCAGAAGCTATGGAGGCCAGTAAATATAGACCGAAAAGCATGAAGTTCCTCCCACAGTTTCGAACCTGCAAATGAGGGAACGAGAAAAATAAATTACTGGAATGACTTAACATATATAAATCGGTGGGGCCTGAAGGTGTACACTCAGCCATCGTACAGCCATTGGCTGCTGTGATCAGTAGTCGTGTTTGTCTTCTTTGTTATGCTACAATTAATCCAGGGGTACTACCTTTGAACTGGAAGCCGGCGGCTGTTGTGGCGGTCCAAAATCAAGGGTCGTTTCCAGAAGAGAAGAACTGCCGTCCTGTAAGACTTACATGCGTTTTCCTTGCAAGCCTTTGGAGCGATCGGTAAAAAACAAATAAAAACATCTAATGAGTCGCAAGTTGCCATCTGAGGCACAGCTCGTGTTTGTGAGGAGCAAATCTTGTCCCTCAGGCCATATAGTATTTTTAGACGAAGTCACTACTCCTCTGGATTAGGACGAGATGGTCGAAGTTTATTGCCTTGACTTCGGCGAGGACTTCAACTCATTCAGCCATCACTTACTGGTTTAGAAATTGGGAACATTTTTGGATAGAAGAGCAATTACGAAAATAGGTAGCAGCCTTCCCGATCAGCAAGGCGCACCGTTTTGAACTAGTACTCTGCACGTCGAAGACAGCTCAAGCAGTTAGCATGGTACCTCAAGGGTCGGTTTTAGGCCCATTCCTTTTTCTTCTGCTTAAATGATTTAGTGAAAGATTTATCGCCAAAGTACTTCATTTTTGCAGACGTGAAATTTGTAGGCTCAGGGGATCGTGATACCTTAAACAGGGGCCTGATGCAGGTGATCAGCTGGGCAGAAAAATGGGATATGCCCTTAGACGAAAGCAGTGGCCACTACTAATCAGAGCCTAATGGGGGTGACGGTTGTGAGAGGTGATAGGCCACACAGAGAAGAAAAAACATAGTCAGCGGGGAACCCAGGAGTCAAAATGACTGCAGAATTCAAGGTGCCGATCAGTGCAAACCGGTTGCCCAAAATGCAAGCGGTGGGCCCTTTAGGCTGTGCTCAGCATTGCCCGAATAACGGCTGTGCGTTTTATGCCAGTACTCAAAGCCGTAGTGAGGCCAGCCTAGGCTGTTTCTGAAACAGGATGCAGCCTGCCTAGATAAAGTTTAGTAACTAGCCACTCGGACGGCTGAAGGACAAGGAGGAAAGTCACATCAACAGAGGCTGAAGGGCCTGAGACCCTTCCCAACTATGAAAGGAAGACTCGAAGGAAACCTTGGCGGAGCCCTTGAAAATCTGTAGAGTTTATTGGGGATGATGCATGGGGGGTGTATTTGAACAGGCGCTGATCAGAGGATGACAAGCAAAAGCATAAAATTATGGAAGCCACGCTCTAGGCTAAATGCGCGAGCGAACTTCTTCAGCAGTAGAGCAAGGGGTGTGACGACTGGTCGGGGAAAATCCCCCTAAAACCGTTGCAGTTCCATGTTTTTCTTAACGCCACTCACTTGCCCACACTACTTACTTGTCTTTCCGCACTATTTCTTTTTATGGACCAATTGTTGTTCGTTCACGCCCACAGCACTACTTTGTCATATCCTTGTTCTGGACCTGCATGACGCACGTGCTCCTTGCTCGCACGCGGCAATTCCGTTCTCGTTTGTTGAGTTCTTGTGATCTCATAATTGAGGTTTGTACCTGCTTGGTGTCATTGTCCATTCAACAATCTAGTACGGTAGAATATCACGGATAATCGCCATTCGATTTCGGGATCCGTTGTGAATTTGGCTACGTATTGCTCAAACGTGCTTTACAGGGGGACGTGGAAAAGATCAGCTGAACAAATGGCTAGCTTGCAAGGTGAAAGATACTATCGAAAGGTGCTGGATGCAACGTGGGATGAGTAAATGCCGGAAATAGAATACCGAGGATAAGGGAGCAGCAGTAATTTGCTCGAGGCCTCCTAGTTACCATGTGCCCGTGCCAACTATGTGGGCACCGAATGCGATGACCAAAACATGCCATGGTTTTCCCTCACCCAAATGAGGAGAAAATTGTTTCTACTACTTTTTTTAGCTAAACTGAAGAACCAAATAATTTTTTGCGGTAAAAAGATTGAGTACCAGCACCGAGCACTTCTTCAAAGGCATTTTCCATCTGTCAGAGCTGAATTATTCGTATTCCGGACAATCGATCACCCGATTGTTTCCCGTTTTGTTTTACGTAAAAATTCTTTTGACATGCTTAGTAAAGCAACAATAGTAATATTGATGATAACCATGATAATAGTTTATTTCGGAGACGCCCGAAGCATGCCAGAAGCATGATGGAATTTTTAAAAGAGACAAAATGGACCGACAAAATTCGTAAAATATCTAGAAATGTACATGACGGAGGTAGGGCAGGTTTGCTTAGAAGGGATACAAGAGGGGGACAAAATGGAGGGAGTTTATGGTAAGGCAAGTATGGATTCAAATGGGTGTATAAAAGGTGTTCGAGAGCGGCTGGTGAACGTGTCTCCTATTGGGTCTAGCAGCGAAAAACCAACGATATCCCTCCTATCGGACGAACAGAGAAAACGCAAGTCGGTTTACGGATGCAAGGTGTATTCTATATATCGTGGCACCGAAACAGCACGGATACGAGAGATACACGGAACGGAAAACGAAACGAAACGCAACGGCTGTGCGGAAAGCGAATCGTGGGCGTGTACAATCGGCGAGAGACCGAAAGTAAAAGTGAATCAAAACGAGGTTGACGGAAACCTCGGAAAAGTCAGTCCAGTAAAACGTACGCAATCGGAGAACACTAAAGGGTCGATGTCAAACGTAGGAAAATATCTTAGGGAAAGTAGACCCATAATGGTGTCCAGAAAACAATCATTTTCTCAAAACGATCGAGGTTGCCACAGGTGCCCGGTGAAGAAAAGGTCAAGGTAAAGGAGAGGACCTTGCTGAGCCGTGTGTAATTGGCTGGAACCTGAGAGTTGTACATGGGGAAGACTAAAAATCGGAGTGGAAAACTACGGTAACGAGAGGTGATTAGGAAGCGTCTGAGTTGCATGACAAGGGATCAGATAGCTATGAAGTATGATACATCGCAGTAGGTGGACGAAACCCATTTTAAAACAAGTAGCGAGCAGTGCAATACATAAAGAGTCGGTCGAATGAGAACATTGGTTTGGAAAGACCGAGATACGGCGAATTTGAGGCAAAAGTATGGAAAAATGGTCGTGTATCATGAGGAGCAGAGAGATAATAATAATAATAATAATAATAATAATAATAATAATAATAATAATAATAATAATAATGATAATAATAATAATAATAATAATAATTTGATTCGAAGGCGGCCGAAGCAAGCCTTACTTATGATCGAAGTTTTACAAGCAACACAACTGACAGACAAAATTCATGAAAAATTTAGAAATGCGTAACACAAGGAGGAGTAGAAGGAAATGGAGGGTTGATGAAAGGGAGATGAATGTGTGCACACTAGGGAGTAATTTAGGGAGTTAAAGTGAACCCGGAGATGAATTCAAATATGGGCCCGGTGAATTTGAAAGTCAAGGTCAGATGGAGCAGCTGGCTGAGCCAAGTGGGAGAGGACGGAGCCTTGGAGTTTTACAGGAGGAGGACTAAAAATCGACCTGAGAAACTATCGTTGCGAGCATCGATGAAGAAAAAAGGAAGAAAGAAGAGAAGAAAAGAACAAAACATTGAGTTGAACGGCTGGGGACTAGGTAGCCATGAACTATCCTTTTTTTGCAATAAACGGACGGTGTCAATTTGAAGGCAGGGAGCCGGCAATGCAAGACGTGAAGAGTGAGACAGATGGTATCAATGCCGCGGGAGGATCGACATACGGTAGAAGTGAGGCGCAGTTATGGACAAAATTGACGCATATCATGAGGGGCGGTGGCATGGTGGCAAAAGAACTGGCCGGCGAAGAACTGAAGGGGGCAGGGAAAATGTGTGGATACAAAGATATATGTAGGTACACATGTATATATATATATATATATATATATATATCAGAGCAGGAGCAAATAGTAGTGAAGAGACGGGACACAGAGGTAGCAGTTGTTGGACGAGACAGGTAAGGTTGTGTCAAATGGTGCGGAACCAACTTGGATAAACCCTGATGATGTTTTTATGACAGGTGACCACGGGAGATCAATAGGAAAAGAGAACCAACTTTGAAAGCACGGAGATGGTGGCATAAGAACTGGCCGGCAAAGAACTGGAGGATGCAGAGGAAATACATGAACATTTATGTGAACATTCTTATATATATGTGGGAAGAGAAAAAGCAAAGAGCAGTGGAGAGGTACAACGCAGATGCGGCAGTACTTGGGAAGGACAAATAGTGTTCGATTAAAGGGCACAGAATTAACCTGGGATGAACCCTGATGGACTTGTATAATACAAGCGGATATGGGGAACAAAAGAAAGAGAGAAACGACTTCGGATACGCAGGATTGATGACGGCTGTGGGCAGAAGTTAATAAGCTGGGACTTTGAGGGAGCGGATCGACGAAGGCAGGTAAGAGTGAATCTAGCAATCTGGCTAATGCTAGTGTGACATGTGGTGACGGTCGCAAATGAGTGAGACTCTAATGATTGGGCGTACATTATGCAACAGGATGGTGGTTGTGAAAATTACTAGAAAACGCAGAACGAATGAAAGTACCGAGAGGTCAGAGTGGTGTAAAATATCAGTACAGATTGTAACTTAGAGGTAAGACGAACTGAAGTGCAAAGATGCAGCAGTCGTAGCAGCGGATATCTTGGGAGATAAAAAAGGAAGTGGATGATCGTGAAGATTAAGCAATGGAAGATCATGTGGTTTAAAACTGTACAAGAAAGTAATGATGTTACGATGGCTCTACATCAGGTGAACCGTGAAAGGCAGAGCAACCTAGGAGGCACACCGGAGATGACAACGGCAAGTAAAGTACGAAACAGATATGAGTACTGTCCGAAGTGAACCAGGTATACCCAGTTATTCAGTCATCTACTTCCCTTGACAGCCCCGCCTTGCACTGCTCATACTTGGCTATGCTAGATCTCCGCATTTTACCCCTCACTCCTACTCGGCTATCTACTTGGGTTTCTTTCTTTTTAGTCACCCAGTGACCTTGAGAAATCCAACATTAGAATGTCATTCCACTCATCTGCCATTTTTTATCACTCTGTTCCGCCAAACTTCCATGATCAGGCATTTTCTTTATACCCCAACATGAGTGTTTTTTCCTCAATCTTTCTCCGGACATAGAGTAACTTTACGGTATGTGACTGGATGGAGTAATTAAATAAGACAGAGGACATCATACAGCCGCGACCACCACAAGGGTAAACAATGAGTGTGCGAATGACCAGAATGCTGGCCTCTACACCCAATGAGCAACGGATTTTAGCCACTTCCAAAAGCGGAATTAACGAAATATAACAGGTCAAGTCCATCAAGAAGTAGGGTTTCTTTTGCAGTTAGTGTGGTATCTAAAAGTAGAGCCATGAAAAGTCAGAACTTTGTAAATCATACTTGGCTATGCACTCCCCCAGGCTGATGGTACGAACGGGACAGAAATAAACTCAGCTGAACGATCAAGACCAGGAGCCCTGACGGTTTGTAAAGTGAGAGGAAAATGAAGCCGTTAAACAAAAAGTGAAAAGGGGAAGAAATGGCCACTTCCAATGAACTGACTAAATTAAGTGAATCTTTTCCCACATGCAATCCACTACGAGGCTTCAGAAGCTGTCACAAGGAGTGCAGACAAATAGCATAGGTGTGCCTACGTTGACAGGGCGGTCAAAATAGAGAGCGAGGCGATTGCTTATGAAATGGGTAGTGGGGCTGGAGGTTGAGGAACAGAGGGGATGGAAGCTTGCGCGCCATCACTGTCCTGAGTGAATGCTGAAAGAAGAGGACAGCGGAAAATTGCTATCAGCAACCGGTGCTGGTGGACGGGCCGACCTTTATCTGGACACAAACCCTTAGATGTACGTCAAACAGCGAGCATAGGAGTTTCAACCCACCAGTCTTAGATCCTTAACATCTTAACAAATGTCCTGTGCACTTCATGATCGCCGCCAGAGCGGCGAATGTGACCACGCGCGAGAAGAAGGTGACCTATTTTCTGGAGGTGCCTAAAGTGGGAGAGGGAGTTATGATCTCCCAAACTAGGTGGCAATAACACGAAGTGCCTTGGAAGGCAGAGCTAATTGGGCCAGTGGGTCGGCAATGGTCATACGAAGAACAGATTGCCATATTCGAGAATGGGATGGAAGCCGGGAAAGAAGCCGGGAAAACAGAACGTCGCAAGGGGTTTGAAAAGCATAGGAGCGAACCGGAAATGGAAATACATTGGGGAAACTTAGTGAGGGAGGTTTTCAGGTGATGAGCACTGGCTAGCAGGAATAGCGAAGCGACGGACCCCTAGGCTGTGCATCCGTGGAGCTATTTAGGAAAGAGTTCCGCCTGTAGAAAAGTAACGGCCGCACAGCGAGTGAAGGCCGAAGAAGGAACTGCACTCTAGAAGGTCGTTCTGTTGGAGAGAGAGCCCCGGAGAGAAGAAGGAAGAATACGAGCTGTTTCAGGATTCATCCTTTAAAAATTTGATGACAACATGAGTATGGTGGTAATTATAGGGTGCAGAAGAGAGAATTGTGTGAGTCCTTACGAACGGCAAGTCAACTGGCATTACCTCACCAGCTTAAAACATGGCTTTAGTGACAGTTGAGTGTGTCAGAAGGGCTCGATTGAAAGCTAGAAAAGAGGAGATGCTGTGTACACTGAGAGGAAGCTTGTTGCAGATCCCGGCATAGGCAGACCAGAATAATAGGTACCTAAAGTCGAGACTGAACAGTGATACTGGAGGCGCGCCGGAATTTCTCAAGGGTTATGATAGAGGAGAGCGGCCAATAGGTGGAGGCTAGTTGGCAATATTTTAACCATGATCTTACACGAGAGTGACATTAAAGGGCGGCTATCAGGTAGTAGGAAGCGCCGACGCATTCGGCAGGGGATTTGCCCATCTTTAGCGACTTGGGATGATGCCTGTTCAGGGAAGATAAAAAGAGCTGGGGCAGTGCCTCGGGGGCTTAACCAGTGACGGAGATTGGGGGAGGGCAGTCAAGAGTAGTTTTATCGGGTCACAGGGTGAGCCCGAATTGCGAGAGAAAACCTTCGTCTGCGGAGTATTTCATAAACCACCGAAAGTAAGAGCAGCTGAGGGAAGACAAGTCAACGGAATTGTCTCACCTGTTTGAAGATACGTGGTTAGGTTGGAACTGGTGCACCACGTTATTGCCAGCAGTAAAGAGGAACAGGGCGCCGTGGCAAATGTTGAGGCCATCATCATCGTACAAAAGGAGCAGTACTGGTTTAAGACCACCTTAGATGACCTCGCTAGACTTGGGTTTGGTCGACGACAAGTGACCATTGACCATCACATCCTGGGGCCTCTCAAACTGATATGATGACATCCGTGTCATCTAGATGCTCCCAAAGACAGAAAGATTGGACTTGGGATTCAGGCTTTTGTGAGGGACACCACCGAAAGCTTAAGACTTCTCCAGATATAAAACAGTGGCAGAGTTGCGGCGACATAGAGATGGCTGATTTCGAGCGTGCAAATTCGTGACCATAAATTGCCCTGGAGAAACACAGCTAATTGGAACTTAGCTCCAGGCGGATGGTATATCGTTCGAAGTCACAGGGTTGTTCTTCGTTTTTCTGCTCACAGTAAGGACAAATAGAATCCGTCAACCGAAATACACGTGTCTGCCTGCCCTGCCTGTGGAGGACAGAACCATTAGCCTCAGTGTGTTCTTTGCATCCGCGTTGAAGAATGAGCCTCCTGCAGCTATTCTGAATCTCACACTTAATTCCCCGGAAATTCCGTCTACACTTTTTTTCGTCCAAAAGATATATCACTTCTGTTGACAAATACTAGACTGTCCTATCACCTTGAGATTGATGCTTTACCTACGGCCGTTTTCAGGTCAAGCGGACCTGATATTCCAGTTTTAATGTCAAACGTATTTAACTTACCTACGTGGTTAGTCTGTATCCCAGCCAGTGGAAAACCTTAGTTGTTATTCCGGTTTATAAAAAGAGATCAATACAAGATCCAGCGGGCTATAAACCTGGTACTCACATCCCAGTTATCTCATGGATCATGGAAAAGCTGAATAAAGCTGAGCTTGCGAATAACCTTCTCAGAAGTAGTCCTATAAATACCACCCATCATGGTTTTCTTAGGAACCGCTCATGTTCTAGTTGTATGACTGATTTTCTAAATCTCACAACGATGGCTGCCAACAGCGGCAAGGTGATGATTTTAATTTTTCTCGATATGACTAAAGCTTTTGACCTAGTTTCTCACGTTCAAATTTTAGCCAAGGTAAAACTTATTGCATTATTGACTCCTTATATTCTTAGCTGTTGTCTTAATTGTCTCCGCTCTATCACGTGGTAAACGAAAATGGCACTGTGTCTCTATCGAAAGCTGTAATTAGCGAAGTCGTTCAAGTTAGCGTTCTAGGATCATTACTCCTCCTTGTGTATTTAAACGATATATTCGGCGTAACAAGTCACGGAATCCTTTTTCCCTCTGCTGATGACGTAAATATTTTGTATACTTCTGACAATCATTCGTCGAAAACTACCATTAGTAACAGATTGCAGGATCTCACTTCACTAAGCACCTGGGGGACTACTTGGCTAATGAGGTTTTCTGCTGAGAAATGTAGTACTCCAACTTATATATGTACTGTACTAACATGGCTGCTTATCATAGATGGTCAAATAATCGCGAACGGTTTATCAACACGAGATTTGGGTCTTCAATACTCTTGCTCGTTTAGCTCCTTGGGACACCGCTATTCAAGTTTTGAGGGCTCAAATGTTGATTGGATTACTTCGTGGAACATTTCTACTACAGAAAACTAAACTCAATGCCTATATGACCCATGTCGGGCCAGTTTTTGAATATGGGTCGATAGTCTATTCCAGTAAGCGACAGTGACCAAATATACATTAGGAATATGTAAATAGCATTCACAAAGCAAATGCCAGGTTATTCTACAGCAGTGAATTGAAAGCAACTCTGCAGCTTTCTACATCTAGATTCTCTCTGGTCACGAACACTAAAAATTAATTTATTTGTTCCATAAACTCACTAAACATTAGATTTGTGTTCACCATCACAACTCACATCTCACATTGACTTTTGGTACTCATTGCAGCAAAGTAGGTTCTCCGCGTCTGTCTCAAATTTTTAGACAAGTCTGCGGTCTAGTTTCTTCATAGTAAAGTTCTCTTTACTTTGGAATAAAATGCCGCTGGAAGTTTGTTCACTCTACCACCCATCAGCGTCTAAGAAGGCATTTGAATTCTTTGTAGTGCCTAAAGTAATCCATGTTGCCGACCCTTCCATCACGAAGAGTAGGGCTTATGTAATTGGTCTAGGTTGTTGATGAACTTCACACCGTTAACCAATCGACCACAGCTGGAGCCCATCCAGACTGCCGCTTCTCTTTCGGTTTTCTTCTAGATTAGTTCTGTCGTTTGGATTTTCATAAAGGTCGACCATCAATGGAGTTTTCGAGTTATCCGGCCGCTCAGTAAGCTGCAAAGCTATTCCCACCTCCCTCCAACGGTATTCTCCAAATTGATGGCACCTGGAACCCTATGACCGCGAAAATTGATGAACTACAGACGGATTCCATATACGGATAGCTTTCATCATCCCGCGAATCAATACCCAAATCCCTCCGGGATGTACCGTTGATACTCTCGTAATCACCTCTCAAACTCCATTCGGATTTTGCGTATTGGCATTCAATCCTCTACGCAGTTCGATAGGGGAAATACGGTGCAAAAATCTGGCAAACTAACTTTGCCTGTTATTGCCGTTCTGCTGACACATCATTACAAGCATTTTTCGAAAGGCATAAAAATCTGTGTTCATCGGCGCCTTTTAGCGTGTCCATCATATACACTCGCTGTATCTCGATCCTCGGCTGAGCTTCACAGAATCCAACGGGATTTTTCTTGAATCTTTCTACTAAGCCTTGTGTGACTTTTCCTAATGGTCATTTCGTCACACTCTCTGAAAATCAGAAAATGGTAATCCCGAGGGTGGAAAACAGTAAACTCATTTTATTGCATATCACCTCTATTACCCGTTTTGAATTTGATAGGTTTTTGGCTGCTGTAACGACCGGTCGTGGAAAATCCCCACACAAATACTGCAGTTTCTTGTATCCCTAACATCTTTCACTCATTTACACGATTGGCTCGTTTTTATGCACTCTATGTCTTCATGAACCAACGTTCGTTTGTTCGTGTCCAGCGCGCCGCTCTGTCATATCCTATTCTGTACCTGCATGATGCACGTGCTCCTTTCTCGCAAGTCGCAACTTGGTTCCCGTTTTCTGAGTCCCTGTGATGGCAAAATTGAGGTTTGTATCTGTTTTTTCATTTTTTACTTGATTATCTAGTGTGATAGAATTACACGGATAATCGCGTTCTGATTTCAGGATCCCTATTGAATTTTGCTACGTGTTGCTCAAAGGTTGTTCAAAGGGTTGCGCAGGCAGGTACCGTCGATTGTTACACCGGGCGAAAGCAGCTGTACCAGAGACGAACATGCCCAATTTGATTTGTTCAACGTCGCGGTCTGCCAGTAGACCAATAAGTTCAGGAGTAGTTGTCGTGGAAGCGGTGATCCTAACTGGGGTGGTCAAAGCGTTGGCCTTCGTCGACAGTGAATCAGACACAACACTGGTGAAGGAAAGGTTTGCCAACAAACACTGGCTTGCTAAATGTACGACGTCGTTAGCAGTGAGGGCGGTGGGCGGAACACAGGTCATGACTGCCGGCCGTTTGAGGTCACAGCTCATCTACTTGGACACTAACGAGCAAATCGAATCGACGGAGGCAATTACACCAGCTGATCTCCCCATGCGAGCACCAAGGTGGGTGAAAGCAATTTTAACTAGGTGGCCCTTCTAGCAAGATGAATCTGTTGAAGGCTGAGAGGACAACCTAGCGGTCCCCCTCATGGACTGCGACGTGCCAGAGGCACGCTGGGTACTGAGCCGGAGATTGGGCAACCGCCTGGCACCTTGTGCTGTACGCACAGCACTAGGATGGCTATTACACGGTTTTGTAGGTTGACCTGGTTCCGTAAATCACGTACAAGCTGAAAAGGACCCCATAGATTATCACTTGCTGCGATTGTATGAAGAGGATTTTCGCGAAATTGGAGACGGAAGGCTATCATTGTCTCAAGAACACCATTTCGCTGTACAGACAGTGTGGCAATGAACCAGAAGTCTTAAAAAGCAGTTCGAGGTTTCAGTCCCATGGCGCACACTGGCTGGTGTAAGTCAGTTCTAGCAAATCGAGCGACGAGTAACCAACTCAAACGACTCCCAAAACCAGAACAAGATTGATTCGTAGTTTCTACGGTGTTAAACTGACATTCATGAAGGGTACAAATATATACTAACCTCAAGTATGCGACCAAATAGACTTCACAGTAAACCTAAAAGGTCCAAAGCCCCGTAGCTCGAGCACGAAGGTCAGAAACGGTTAAGGGCCAAATTCGAATGTCTCATATGGATAAACAAACGTGAAAAAGTATGGTTTATGAGAGAGCTTTTCAGGTTAATGTTAATTATAGTCAAATTCACAAAGCACGTAGAACATTTGGAAGAATTTTCAGTATCTGTTCTTTACAGCTGGCTTAGGGCTGAGGCTATGCTCTGCAAGGTCTAATGCGACTGGAAGAACGCTTCTTTCGAGACCAGGATCTGTGGAAAAGATATGCAGAAGTAATGAAATAAAATGAAGCCCTGGGCTAATTTTAAAAGATGCCCGCAACCACCGACGGCCGAAAGGGGATCTGGTATCAACCTCACCACCTGGTTCTCAGCCCAAGAAATCGAAAAACAGCTGCAGCCAAGTTCCACGGCAAGTCGGTAAAAGATCGCCTGTTATAGAGGCCTGACTGGACCACGCCATTGATCAGGGTTTTGTGCCGTTTCAGATTGGGTAGAGTGGCCTTGTCCGTCGACATCAGGGATGTGATTCTTCAGGTGTAAATACTGGTAGAAGAGCGAGATGCGTTGCTTTTCCTATGATGGGAATAGAACAACCGGGATAAAGCAGTGATAAATTACAGGCTGACCGTCCACTCCTTCGGAGCCACATAATCACCGTTTTGTGCAAACTAGGCAGTTAGAGAATCAGCGAACAAACATGAAGATTAGGTCCACCGGTCGGTGGTAGATAGCTTCAGCAGAAATGCCTAAGTGGACGACTATCTTGGGTCATTCGCTGATGTGGACTCGGCCCTAGCGCAGTTCAGGGGCGTAATGAGATTGCTAGAATGGGGCTTCTCCCATCTAAAGAAATGGATGCCGAACGCTTCGGAAGTGCTCGAAGTCATTTCGTACCACGAGAGGGCCGAAGGAGCTCGAGATCCGGGCGGCTCTGTGCTCCCTCAGGAAGGCACGCTAGGAATACAATGGAATGCGGAAAAGGACGACTTTGTTTTCGAGCTGAACTTTCCCGAGCAACCAGCAACCCGTCGTGGTACACCATCTGCAGTCTCTAGTTTATTCGATCCGCTCGGTTTTGTCTCACACTGGCTGTTACCCGGAAAGATCCTGCCAAAAATGTTCTGTCGTATGGAAGTCGACTGGGACGAGCCACTGGGCTTAGAAGATCGGTTGGACTGGGGGAAACTTCTGAACAAAGTAAAGAAACTGGGAGATGTACGGATTCCATGATGTTAGCCCTCTGGCCATACAATACAGACGGGAAAACTACACGCCTTTTCTCAAGCGTCCGAGATCCGTTATTGGGCCGTGGTATACGGACGATGATGCACTGTATATGGAAAATATGCTGCGAGGATTCAGCTCACCAAATTCCGTATTTCGCGGACGACATCGGTTTCAATCTCGCGCCCTGAGCTCAATGCATCCGTGTTAGCAGTCAGGGCGGTACAAGCTGTAGAAATGTCTCGAATTCTACATTTGGTCGGCCATTTTTCGACGGACTGGACGGAGAGTTGTACCACAGTGTCAACGTCAGGAGCCGGTTTAGCACTTTCGTTGCTAACCGGCTCACAATCATCCGCAACGAAACGGCCACGAACCAGTGGAAACATATCAGGTCTGGCGATAGCCCAGCCGATCTGCGCTTCTGAGGTGCTGCCAACTTCCTAGAACTCGACACTTGGACAAGAGGACCGAGATTCCTGCAAATGCTTAGACAGAACTGGCCCGTATACGAACTAAAGCCCCCTCTGGAATTGGAGCTGGAGATCAAAGACGTAGCGATGGCGGCCACAGTCGTCGAAGCGACATTCATTTTGTTACAATTGGTCAGGTTTTCCTCTTGGATGAATAAGCTTTGGTCGTTAGTCTAATTGGCCAGGTTCAAGAGATGTTTCCTACCTATGAAAGGCATGCGCCACTGCGGCCGGGCATGAGTGGGTCCGATAAGCCCCGGTGAACTACGAGCCGCAGAACACGATATCTCCAAGGTGGTACAACGTGGGGCCTTCCTTAAATTTGCTGGTCCTCTTATACTAGCCCTCCTGCCCGTTCCACCTTCCATTCCTGTGTCCGCCTTGGTGGATGGGCCCAACATGTCTTCTGCCCTACTAGGGGCAACAACATCTTGGACCTAGTATTCTCCACTAATGCTCCTGATATTACCACCCACATTACCGATCACTCCCCGGGTAGTGACCACCGTATCGTCAGGTGCAAGTTCAGTTGCTTCAACTGTTCCCATCCGATGCAATCTTCTCCCCCTGTTCCGACTTCATACCGTTCCTGTAACTGGCCCCTGGTGCCAATGATAATCTGCTCCCTGAACCGGGACACATTTTTTCTCCCATCTTATCCCCTCACTGCTGTCAACTCTCTCTACTCCAACCTCCTACACTGCTTGAGTATCGCCAACCCATGTGCCGATCCACGCTACAAGTCCAGCAGCTCACGCCTGTCAATTTTAGGGCGCAAGCCAGCTAAGCTGCAACTTACTTTCGCTAGATGACGCGACTTTACAATTTTTCTGCGCATAAACGAGCTACAACTGAAGCTGAGTCTCATGGCCGATTCGCTTCTCAGAAGGCAAGAGGCCGTCGCCTTAGCACACCTTAACAAAACCGGCTAGCTGCCCAATCCGCTTGGTAAAAGGTTCAATCACTCCAATCACGCCTCGCCCAAATTCCTCATCTGTGGTTCATCTACTGACAGTACTCCAACATCTGTTTCTGAGGCTTTCAGTGAGAATCTCTCTTCCTCCCTTATAAACTGTCCTGGTATTCCCCCTCCTACAATCCATCCCTGCACTTCTGCCTCTCTTTCATCGGTTATCTTCACCCATTAAGAAATTAAGAAGTCAGTTTTCTCTAATAACCCTTCCCCGATACCGGGTCTAGATGATCACCCACCGGCCCTGTTCCGTTTCGGTAGTCCTGACCTCCCTCTATTGCTACCTAATGTATACACCACCTCCATGCTTCACAGTTTCGTTCCACCTCAATGAAAAACCTCTATTATAATTCCGCGCTTCAAAAAGGATGCACTGCACGACCCAGATAACTATCAGCCCATTAACCACACCCCATCAGTCTGCAAATCATGGAGAGAAGTATCAAAGAACACATTGTTCGGTACCTCTTATCCGACAGCCTGCTGAACCCTGGTCAGCATGGTTTCCCGGAATTCCCTTCCCGCTCATCCCGCCAGCTTGACTTTCTCAATGTCCTGTCGCCCGCTGCAGACGCCGGCAACTTTGTAATCGTCCTGCACCCCGACATGTCTAAGGCATTCAACCGTGTTCCACATGTACATCTGTTGGCCGAAATCGGGTCAGTTGGTATTACTGACCCTCTCCTCTCCTGACTACCCTCTTGTCTCTCTCACAGATCACAAGCTGTGCTCGTTGACGGCCACTTATCTTCCGCCAAGCCAACTACTAGCGCCGCCATCCAAGGCAGTGTCCTGGGCCCATTACTATTCCCTATTTATTCCAATGACATTTTCTCTTCTATTCGACGCTGCGCCCCTTTCCTCTTTGCCGACGATATAAAAATAGTGTACTCCTTCTCCCCTAATGACCTACTCATGACCATGTGCAACATATCGCGTGACTTATTCTCTCTTCAAACTTGGTGCGTCTCGTGGTTCATGAAATTCTCCTCGGAGAAAAGCTTCCTCCTATCTTACAAGTGCACTGTGCCACCCCGCCAAGATTGTCTAAATGGCCTGCCCCTCCCCATACACCCCACGGTTACCGATCTTGGCGTACGCTACTCTTAATCCTTTAACTTCTCAGAACAGGCGTCGTTCCAAGTCGCTAAAGCTAAGCGAACTCTAGGCCTGATCCATCGGCGTTTTTTAATACCGGCCAGTCGTCTCTCCATGTATCTCTCACATTTGCGACCGCTCCTAGAATATTGTCCCATTACCTCCAGCCTCTGGCCACGTTCCTCCATTCTATCTCTTGAGAACTTTCAGCGCATTTTCGCAAAAACGCTGTTGGGCGTATCCATAGCCCGAAAATACCGCCAGCGCTGTGAGCTCCTATAGATTGAGCCTCTGTGGATTTTTCGCCTGAGGCTCAACCTGGTTTCCCTCTTTAAGCTAATCCATAACCAGACCTACACCTCTTATCCTATCTCATTCACTGCCCCCTGCCCCTACCCCGTCCGACATCGTGCTTTGTCTCTCCCCGTCCCCCATTGTAATCTCAGTCTGAAGTCCCGATTCTTTCTGTCAGCCCATTCCAAAATCTGGAATAAGCTCCCCCCAGCTTACGGAGTGCTTCCTAACTGTTCGCTTTTGGGCGCGCACTTGTGTTATACTCAAAAGTTCCAAGTGCTATATTGCTCACCGATGAGCTCGTCTACACTGACCTGGCATTTGAAAGAGGCCTCATACTGTAAACCTACTGCCCCTGCTCCATAGGCCCTTAGGTACATCCCATGCCCGACACTTCCCCTCTCTGTAGTGCCGCGAACTAAGGCCATTGTCTTCACTGATCCATAGCGAACTTACCTCCTGCCTCCATAAGATAACCCTATTGCTCACCTACGTTCATCTCTTATCCATCATATTAACTTTTTCTCCCCAGTATCCGTTGCTTCTCAGCTGGGGCACACCCAGACTGCACTTCTCTGTCCCTTCTCCCTTTTCAGTGATCCTCGATGACGGCCAACCACTTCGGACACTGTGCTTACCATCTCCATGGCAGGTGCACCTGGATAATATTGCTACACGGTCGTCTACCACTTGCTGGTCCCGTTGGCTTTCCTGTCCATGGTCTCACGTCTTGACCAACTGATCCTGGATCACGCACCACTATCACGGTCGTCTTGTCCCCTATACAATTATCAGTGACCACTCGTGCCACTCCAAACGGTGCGCGGCGTGGTCAGATCCACCGCTACGGCCGGCGCACATCGGGCGTGCAGGCCGCCTGCAACGATGTGCGAGCGCAATTAGGCTGGTGGATCGCACCTCCTGTGTTCACTTCATGAAGTGTTTTCAGGTTGGATGCCCAGCGCACGGCCAGTCCACTCACTAGCATCGGTTGCGTATCGCACGCTCTAACTTTTCTCGGATTACCGAATCCAATGCTGTCGGTTGAAAATAATAATAATAGTTTATTTCGGATAACCCCGAAGCATGCTGCAATGCAAGATCAAACAGTAAAGTTGAAAGCTGAATGAAAGGTACAGTAGGACTGTACAATTATGCGAACGCAATTGAATATGAGAGAAGGCATTCAAGTCAATTGTTGCGATACCGCCTGGTGAATTCAAACTCAAGGTCAAGTGGTCGGTCCGGCTGGAAGTAGGCGTAGTTATTCTGCCAACGTGTGGGGTTGGTGGAAAATGGTATAAAATCACACAAATCCTGCAGAAGGAAGACTGTCCTGTCGGAAAACTAAACTAGATTGACGGATACGTGGATATCGTGAAGAAGATACATTCCTGAAGGAGACCTATTCAAGCAATAGAGCTGTACAATGTATGAGATAGTGGCGATGAAAATTTGGACGATAAAAAAACTGTGGCATAATACTTAAGGACCAAGAAAATCGGTCGAGGATAGCAATTTTGGGGTACAGTGACCGTATATCGGTTTAGCCAATTGTAAAACGAAACGGACAACAAACTGGACTGTGGGTGTCAAATTGATGGTGAAAGAAGTGACCGGATAGAGCATATGGACTTTGAGTGGATTGTTTTGCTTTCAGAAAAAGGAATGTAATTCATCAGCAAGAAACTGGTAACTGACAAAAAAATCGACGTGTGGTGCTTAGCTACGATAGTGGCAGAAACATAGCTTGCAAGAGGGATGACCGGTTGAATGACAGGTAAGTATTTACATACTGACAATTCTCAGCAAAGACTTCACGTGGTGAAAAAAATGTATCAAGTTTCGGAAGTGTCTGAGACGATCTACTGGAATGGAGCATGGGAAAGAAAGTACACAGAACTACCTATGAATAGGTTTGCAAATTTCGGCAGCCGGATATGGGCGGAGTGTGTGTGATAAACCAAATGGACTACACATCTGGACCGTGGTTGCCAAAGTGATGGTGAAGGAAGTGACCGGATAAAACATATGGACTTTGAGTGGATTGTTTTGCTTTCAGAAAAAAGGAATGTAATGCATCAGCATGAACTAGGAATTATCGAAAAAATCGTTGCATGGAGCTCAACTACAACAATGGGATGGACACAGCTGGCAAAAACGATGAAGTGATGGGCAGAAGACTATCAGTTTATGTTTGATACAAAAGGTGGACCACTTTGTGGTGACAGAACACAACTTTGCGGCACAAGAGCTTATCAGATGTGCAAAAGTGGGAAACGATACCTCGCAAGATGAGGACATTGTAATGCAACAGCCCTAAGTGGGCAAACAGCGGAGCTGGCAGAGAAAGCAAGCAAACACAGAGTCGTCGATTATCGGGAATCTCAAGAGATAAATTTCGCAGTGTCATATACTGTCTGGAGATTGTGGTACGGAAGTTAGTGACAGCAATAAATGCGTTATTTTTCGAGTATATCGGTAAAAATTAGCAAAGAGGGGTGGGCTTTATCTTATAGAGTGGTTAATTTCGCAAATAAGACTGGTGAATAGTTTGGCATGAAACCGCGGGAAGTGGACCGGGAGTAATGAGCCAGAAGTGTTGATGGGTTTTTAAGTATGCGATAATTGTGCACCAAAGAAAGCAACTTTTGCCGGACGAAAAAAGCGTTAGGTTATGAAGGCAAATTTGAAGCGAGCACGATGGAGAGTCAATGTTGGCTGGAGGAGACGGCAACATTTTGAGTATATGAACGGTATTCCTTTTGTTCTGTTTTTTTTCAATCCGCAACCGGTACTAGTGGGTGGGGCTGACCGTGCTCTGGACACTCAACCTGAAAACCATTCCTGGAGGCAGGAGGTGCGATCTACCTAGTTGCGCCCGCACATCGTTGCAGACGTCCTGCAGGCCCGATGTGCACCGGCCAAAGCGGGGGATCTGTCCGCGCCCCGCACCGGCGGGATTTGCACAGGTGATTTTGGTCGAGATCATACAGACGTAGAGAAGGCGTAGTCTAGGAGATTGTGGGGGATCCACATTTAAAGCCGGACGTTTGGGCCAGATATTTTGCTAGTGTTATCTCCGGATCATTCCAAGACATCAAATGGGAGATGCACGCCGGTTGGTGTCTGGAAGCATAACAGTAGAGAGAGGCAGTCTGGGATGCTCTCAGCTGAGGATCAACGGTCAATGGTGAAAAGAGAAATCTAGTAATGTAGAAACAGACTACTTTGGGAAAAATGAGGACTGTGGGCCATTGGGAGTGAATGGAAATACAAAATAATGGCCAAAACTAGGAATAAGAATGATGGTTTAGAAGGTAAGTGGTGGTCACTGGAACTGGATTAAGTGTTGGGACGCTAGGGCAAAATAAAGGAGGGGAATGGAGTCAGTTCGGACCGAGTAAAGCGAATTAAGTATGATAGAGATAACAGATAGGAGACGTTGGAGCGCGTGAATTGGGGAGAATCTAACAAGAGCAGTGTCAGTGATGTAAGTCATTCTAAGGGGTACTAATATGCTGGCGTTGGAGAAGGCATATGGGGTAGGTGATGTCGATGTTGCAAGGGGTGTTAACCGGGTCGGGCTTTCTTTCTCTATTCAAAAATCTAGGTTACCCTCATAAGCTTGTTCCAACGTGGTGCACATATGGGTTAATTGTAGTACTTTGGCGACATCTAAATATTTTGTAAGGACAATTTTGAAACGGTCTAGTGTCTGGCAGGCCCGAATGTCTTCGGGCAGTCTGTTCCAAATGCGGGAATAAACGGTGATGAAGAACTTTTCTCTTAGTTTTGTCCTGGTGTATTGGACTTTAGTAGTATGATTTCGGTTACGAAGAGGGTAGGGTGCGTCTTGAGCGAAAAGTAGATCAGTGATGGACGTATGCGCTCTATAATGTAGGAGTTTGAATGGAAGATAAAGATTGAGTTTCATACGCCGTAGCCATAGGGGCTCCAGCCCTAGTAGCTCACATCTCTCTTTATAATTCAAGGGGGATGATGAGCCAAGTAAGTGCTTGGTGAAAGACTGCTGAACCCTTTCGATCGCAAGTTTGTCAGATTTGCGCATGTGAGTGTATACCAGAGGGCAGTACTCGAGTTGTGGTCTGGCGTGGGATTTAAAGGTCAGAAGCTGGCTGTCGCGCATTCTAAAAGTTCTGCAGATGAGGGCTATCGTTCTCTTAGTCTTAGCCACCTGGTAGGTGGCTTGTTCTTGAAAGGTGAACGTGCAGGAATATCGTAGACCGAGATCTAGTACTAGCGGAGTAGTAGGAATGAACGAGCTGTTTAAGGCGATGGACTCAGGAGGAATTTGACTTTTATATGTGAGAATGGCACTCTAAGCAGCGGAGAAACTCATTTTCCAAGTGTTGCACCATATGTCAAGAGTGTTTAGGTCGTCAGCTTTTTGGTGAGGGTATAGGTCGAGGTATGAGGTTCAAATGAATGTACAATCTTAATATCATCGGCGAATAGGAACGCGGTGCCATGGCGTATTATTTTGAATGCGTCGTTTATGTAGAGAAGAAATAAAAGTGGGCCTAACACACTGCCCTGTATAACACCACTTGTGACTGACCGGGGTGATGAGAGGTAACCCTCAATGTTTACTGCTTGATATCTCATGCTAAGATAGGATGACAACCAAGAAAAGAGCGGGTCTATTATGCAGTAAGGTTTAACCTTGGTTAGCAGCTGGGCGTGAGGCACGCGGTCAAATGCTTTCGTCATATCAAGGAAGATAACGATAAACGCCATTCTAGAGTCAGCTGAAGTTGTGATCAGATTAAGGAAATCAAGTTGGCAGGTCAGACACGACCTAGACTTTAAGAAGCCGTGTTGGTTTTTATTTATTAACCTACGGGTGAGGATAAAATTGGCAATCTCATCTTTAAATACTCGTTCCATTATCCGAGATATAATGGGAGTGTGGTTTATGGGGCGGTAATTAGCAGGGTCATGTAAAGCACCCTTATTATGGAGGGGAATGATAACGGAAGTTTTCTACTGGGATGGAAAAATGTTTCGTGACATGGAGAGATTAAATAATTTCATCAAAAGCATCACAATTTCCGGGCCGCCAAGACGAAACAGAGCTGGTGGGATACCATCGGGTCCAGGGCGAACCAGAGGCCGGGTGGAATTTAACAGCTTTCTGGCTTCGTTGGCCGAGAATACTACGGTTGACAAGGTGTCAGCAGTCAAGGAGGTGGGATCCTGGGTTGGACTATTGTGGTCTGTTATGAAGGTAGAAGCGAAGAAATTATTGAATGCCTCAGCGATTAACTGAAGCGAGCTAATATAAATGTTCTCTGATAGGATCAAATACGGTATTTTGGTTGTACAGCGGGGGTTTCGAGTTTTAATGAGGCCAGAGAGGTGGGCTATTTTATTCGGCAGGTTGAGAGCGTACAGTTCTTGCTTCTCCAGCTAGTTCTCATTTTCGCTTATTAGCTGGCTTGAGAGGTGGCTGAGGCAGAGGAAGATAGAAAGGTCGTTGGTCCTTTCGTAGGCAAGCTGCAACTCTTCAAACTTACGTTGCAACTGTTGTTGTCGATCGGTCTTTCTCCCACTAAATTCAGTTGTCTTGGAAGATATGATGTTAAGAGAACAGAATAGGTTAGAGTACATCCCATGTCTGGTTGCGCAGGATGGTGGGTAAAGTATCCCAATTTGCATTTCGGAAAGATTTTCGATTTTGAGGATTTTCCTGGTGATGCGGCTGAACGGAGAATTCACATGTTATGACCCTATGATCACAACCAGGAAGGTGGCTAAGGACATTTGCCTTTATATTTCGGAGGCCCAAAGTAAAGATAAGGTCAAAAATATTGCTTCCTCTGGTCGGTGATTTTACGTGTTGTGTCCATCCGCCAGCACGGATACATGAGACAAAATTGCATAACTTCTGAGAGGAATTCAGGGTTGTCCAACAAATGCCAGGGAGGCTGAAGTCCCCCGCTATGATTTTAGCAGCGTGCGGGATTTCAGCTACGTGACAGAAAGCATCGGTGATTGCATTTACGTTGCCCGTGTTGTAGCCCGGCGGACAGTAAACACAACCAATGACGAGCTGCCCCTGAAACAGGGGTATAGAGATCCAAACAGAGTCTTGGACCTTATCAAGGACAGGAAGTTGGAGTAAGTGTGTTGAAAGACTGCTCTTACTATAAGCAAGACATCCACCACCACGTCTCTCAGATCTGTCCGTAGCAAATATATTATAACCGGGTATGGAAATGTGTCGGAGGAGAGTTTTATCAGTAAGCCAGGTTTAAGTTACGATGGTTACATTCGGGTGAGATTGCAGTGCAAAGGAGCGGACGGATGTAAGTTTACTTGCAATGAAGCGAGCATTGAAAAGTGCAATTGTGAAACTATCATTAACGTGGCCATGACGTACATGGAATGTATGACCCCTTAAGGTGGCTGCCAGGTTTGGAGAAATTGTAGCCACTGACGGACTGTGGGATTGTGTGGGGAGAGATATGGTATGGGAGGAGGCGGGACATTAAGAGGAAACGGAAAAACCGGCAAATTTAGATGGGATGGCATTAAGTCAGAAAGCTCGCGACTATCTGGAATTGAAGAGCAGAATGCATGTGGTTGGGTAGCCCGTAAGTAGTCAACCGGAGCCGCATTTGGATAAGATACTGGCATAACGGTCTGGACAGTCTTGCCGAGACTCCCTTTTTCGTCGTTGGAAGAAGTGTTTTTATGGTTCACTCTACCTGGAGGCAAAAGACTGATTGGGTTCGGAGAGCAAGGTCCGGGTCCGCGAGTTGAGATGGCTGATTTTGTCGATAAAGCTACTCTATTTATTTTCGAATTCGTTACGAATACCGGTGCAAATACATCTAGTCTCGCTCCTTTCCGTGGTATGCAAGGAATGGCTAGTTCTGACGTCAACAGTTGAGAGATTACTGATTTTACTTCAGGTATTGGACTGTTTTCCCTATCCGGTTTTGGATTTCGGACTCCTGCAAGGGTCGGCGTTTTTTTTCGAACTAAATTCTGTGGGAGTAGTTTGTAGGTTCGACCAGACACTTCTTGAGCTAATCAAAGGAATCATGGCAACCGGGGTTTTGTATGGTAATTTGTTACTAGTCTTTGAGTCAGGGGGACTTTTATCAGTTTTGCGGACGTCAGGAGGCACATTAATTAGGACCGTTTCATTGAGATTGTTCTGCAAGTTTTGACGTTTGCGACGCGGCTCCGATGGAGTGGAGACTGATGAACTATCTAGGTCGACAACTATTTTGCGACTAACCACAGAAGAGGTCTTCGCATGGTGGCCGATGCTTGGTAAATCGACCACCTGAGAGGGAGCACTGGCTAAATGTTTACCAGGGTTATGGTTCTTCGCATGGCTTTTGTGAACCTCTCTTTGTAGGGGGGTTTTATCGGGAAGTATTTTTGCCCGCTTGAAACCTGTATTTGCTACCACAAAAGACTGTCGGCTAATAAATTCTTTGGCAGCAACTTCAGTATTAAACTGAAACTAGAGTGGGCATGTATTTTGCGGTGAAGTTTTGCGGAGTCTGACAGAGTAGCAAGGCTGCGAATCGAGGTTGCAAGCCTTTAAGATTAAGTTCTTGGCAGTTGAGAGAGGTAACTTATCCGGAATGTTGAATACTATCCCTAATAGCACACCGGATCCGGACCGGCACCGGACCGGTTCCGGTAATGTGCCGGTAGAATTCCGATGATTTTCCGGTAATATGCCGGTGATCTTCCGGAAACGCTACCGGTACCGGCACGGTACCGGTACGGTAAACGGTGGGCAAGCGAAAAATCGACGTGCATACTCTCTCTCTCCACGTACCTCCAGATTCCAATTCCCAGTCGCAGTGAGGAACACCGACGGCTAGCCCTGATGTTATACGGAAGAGTCGTCAACAGGCAGTGCATAGTTAAAATCGAGTCTGATGCCCTAATAGCACACCGGATCCGGACCGGCACCGAGCCGGTTCCGGTAATGTGCCGGTAGAGTTCCGGTGACTTTCCGGTAGTATGCCAGTGATCTTCCGGTAAACGGTGGGCAAGCAAAAACTCGACGTGCCCTGACCCATAATCCATCTCCACGTACCTCCACATTCCAAATCCCATTCCTACGATAAAAACGTTTCGTTAGCCGCTATCCAAGGGTGACCACAATCACTGCAAGGAAACTACATTAGCTAAGCGCATCAAATTTCCCGTTTTCCTAATAACGGTTTTATCGATGGTCCATGTACATTACCAACCTCTCATGTATAAGTGGTTTTTAAAGCACTCTATCGCGATCGCAAGCAAATTCATTTAAAAGCACTAATGAGTGGAAAATGCAGAAGTAACTTTAAGTGATAAATTTTTATAAAAATCACTGTACAAGAGAAGGTTGAACATATTCTCTCAACTTCATGTTGTGTGCCGGCGATATCTGGAAGTGAAAATGCAAATGAAACAATGGTTTGGCTATGTGAACGATGGTAGAATATATATATATATATATATATATGAACACACTTGGAGAACACAGTTTTGTGAACATGCTCGTTTTCAGTGATTCATAATCATGCCAATACATCACAACGTATTACCACAAGTCAAAGGTTTGAACCAATTAGAAAGATTGAAAGTGATAAAATTAATAATGGAAGCGGTGGAGGAGGGGAAGAAAACAATTGTAATCCGGGCTTAAATCAAAACCGAATGTGTATTTTTTTCTGGTGTGTTTTCAGTTTTTTCATCCGGTCTATGGCCTGTTGTAGGGTGGACTGAGGGCTAGGGGAGCTTAAGGGCACATACAAATTGTTTTTGAGCACATAGAGGGGGGTTGTCGAGGTTGAAAAACAATTTTTATGTGCCCTCAAGCTTCCCTGGCCCTCCGTTTACCCTACAACAGTCCATATATATATAAACATATACGAAAACTTCGCATACCTTGCAACGTAAACGAAAAACGTGACATTATTGAATTGTGGTACACAAATGAAGTATAACTTTTTAGGTGTATTTCACAGGGGAATTTGAGCTTACCTGGCAATCCGACGACCGAAACCTCGATCCCGAGCATCCGTAAACCACCTTTTCATGATGCGCTCGATATCCAAAGGTGGTACCTCTTGGAACCGAGTAGTTGTTTTGACGGCTTCTGTGAAATTATTTTGGTATTGATGAAACAGCTTTATCTATCACAGCGTAGGGAAATCGATAATTTGCGATTGGAATTTTTCCGGGCGTTCCGGTCAAATTACACCGGAGCGCCAGGTCTTCTCCAACTGAAGAAGACAACATTCTTCGCACAGTTGATCCCAGATCGGTGCCAGCGTGGCGCTGCAGTGCGTTCACCTTAATTTGTAAGCCTAACGAAATATGCAACTCACTGTGCAGTTAAAATTTCTGTTGATTTCCAGGTCACTTTCCAACTTATTCAGTTGAGCTTCATCGTTAGCCTGGAACGGCTCGTAGGTGGAGGCCACCCTTCCCTCACTACGGTTGATAAAACCGTCAATTTTCCCCATTAGCAAAGAATGGTCGATCCGCAGACCATTTAAGCAGGAGAGGATACGTTTCATATAGTCTGATATCATAAGTGGGGTTGATGGATCAATCACCTTGACATCTTTGTAGGAAATCCTGCATTTGACCGGCCGACTGACTGGTGGTTAGCGGATAGGACGAGCTATACGAAATGTTCTTATCGCCTGATCTATAAAACCACTAACCTGGGAGTGTTGAATGCAGCTGCTGTCTCCATACTTCCGCGGTTCCCCTCATCTGTCAATTTTGGTGGACTACTTAGGTGCGTGATGAGAAAAGCTGCATTTACTTTACCTACGTGAGGGGTAGACTAAGTCCAAAACTGGTCCTGGAGACATTGGCGACGGTACGGGAGATTCCATAAGAATTCGCTGAGGTAAAGGGAGTTCCACAGAACCCTCATCTGATGTGAAAGCAATGGGTGCCCTTGAAGAATAAGGAATAAAGTGATATCTCACCTGTGGCGAACGGAATAGCGCTCGGCGAAGGGCGTCATCGGTAATGTGTCTTCCAACGACGCTGACCTGTCGGTTTCACCGATGAACTTCCTTTCGAAATCTATTGCATCCTTCAGGTTATCTGACAGCATAAGAGTATACTCCGAACTTACCTGAGTGATATACCTCATGGAATTCGTAAGTTGGAACACTATCCTCCAATTTCGAACCTTCCAACAGCAATCTCTGATATACCTGGAAGGTTGACGACCTGGGCCAACGTACTCTTTTATGATCAACCAGCCAGTTACTGTGGACGATGGCCACAGATTTATCACATACGAAAACAACTACTAAGTACATCTAAAAAAGTTAGCAGTTGGCATTACGCGGAGTTATTATTCATTATAAATTTCAAGTACCAGACACATATCAAAAAGTGAAATATCAATAGTTAAAAGTGTGTAACATGGGTGCGATTACATGAAGAATGCCAACAGTAATGGGAAAGCACTTACAAACAATGCTACTAACAGGAAGTTTTACAATATCATCGTGCAAACCGTCAACGGAATATATGTACAGGTGGTTAGATCGCATGGGTTTGCTGAAAAATTGACACGGGTTTTTAAAATACTTCACACTTACCGATGCCTCACGTATGTCGACAATTTCAACCGGTTTACCACCGGCGATGGCGATGTTGTTTGGTGGGCTGGGAGAAAAGATAATGTGGTTCAATGGAACAGCATTTTTGCATCCACGGAACCGGTGAATTGGTTGTCCGACGTCATCTTGTATGTGGGCAGTGGAATCCGGGTTTTCCGAAGTAATCCGCTCGCACAAACGGCGATACAACTGCTGAGCAGGATTTCTGGGACCATGAATACTAAATTTCAAGTTTCGTGGATAAGATCCAAAGGGGAAACAGGAAAATTTGTCCAGCATCCCATGAATAAGAACATCTTTGGGTAGGTGAATCAATGAGTGGACGTTGTACGTAATATTTGAAACACCGTACAAAGAAAAGAATTGTTGAACGAATGTTCTCAAGATAGATTCTGCGAAAGCATTGCATGATATATACAAAACTGGATGGCACAAAATATAAATAGCAACCGAAAGCAGCATAGAATGCTCATACGCATCTTCGCTCAACAAGCCCCTAAGACGAACAGGTCCCAAGCACAATAAGAATGTGCGGAATTCCGTGACTTTCCACCGGTCAATATTATTAACATGGCGACAAAGCCACTGGAAATCACACGGAGTGGTGGCGTGCGAATGCATTATCCGATTGCCAAGGTCCTCATAGGCACTTTTATCCAAGCGAAAAATTAAATGAACTGCGCGGACCATGCAACCAGATATCGAGAAGTTTACTCATAACACCCAAACGGACAAGGTGCATATAGTCTTATGGGAACGCCTGAACCATGTCAATGGGGAGGGAAACAATAGGACTTACGCCGATGTGATGTTTTCGATGCCGCAAGGTACGAAATGCCTCATCGTCACGAAGCTTGCACCTAACATAGGGAAAAGTCATTCTTTTTTCAAAGTGCAAGCCGCGTTGGATGCATTTATCACAACCAAAGTAACCAGTTGGACCTTTCGCTTGTTTAATGAAACTCCGGGCCGGAGTATCACAGATCACTGACAACAGTCGGCACTTAATGCGCCTGTCACCAAACGGCATTCCTTCGGTTAACGCTCTGCTCAACTCCGTCTGGCATTCACCCAGGAAAGTTGATACGTTGGACGGTTTTCCTACACCGCAATAAAAACCGACGGTGACAACTGGCAGGCAGACGGGCGTGATTACTCTCACTAGTATTGGCCACAGTCGAGTATTTGATAAACGATAAACCGAAGTATCATCACAATTCACCTGAATGTTGATCTTGTCAGGGACTGTGGTAATGTTCCTCAGCTGTCTCGTCAGAATGTTGTTCAGTCCAACGTGAATGTAAAGCCCGTTATCCAAATTCGTGATAGGACACTCCCTTGGTGTGTCCAACAACGTTTCTCGGTCTCGACAAAGATTCGATATATGTTCACTGATTGCTTCCAAAATTCCCCTTTGTTGGACCAAAGACAGTCGAAGACGAACAAAGGCCTTTCCCAAGGAGTTCAAAAGTGAACTTCCATCATCAGCAGACTGTGGTGCACGTCGTAAGCAGTGCAAAGGAATAACTATTAACGGAAGTTAGTGCGCCAGAAACGAAACCAAGACCTGTTATTCATGGCTGTCCTTCAGAGATAACGGCTTTTTGAGTGGAAGCCTCAACTGTTGCAAGCAAATGAGTCAATATTGGTATTCAAACGATTAAATTACTCATAACTGCTGGCTGCGTTGAAGAAGTCGTCGGAATAGTGTCCTCTTGCAGGCATGCCTCACGTTGTTGGCCGAACGGCGCGTTCCTTGGAATCATAGCGCCGCATTCAGCGGCCGCATTAATAAGCGGATTCCCTAGAATGAAAGTAACAAGACAGCGATTACTCTCACCTGGCAAATCCAACTTTGGGCAACGCACGAGACGCTCCCACAGTGTGGCTTCTCCACAAACAGCACACTTCACGGAGCTCAGTTCTTTCTTCTTCATACGATATCTCTTCCACTTATTTATTTCAGCCATTGCAACTGATTAATATAAAGCAGTTTCCAAAATGTACCCAAACGGTTCACGATTATGGACAGAACCCCGTGACGCGTGCGACAAGGCAGAACCGCTTCGAGATTTGAATTTGGCCTTCACTTGACTAAAACAAAGACCCACAATTGCACCGCAATTCACGGACATAAATATGAGTAAAAATAGCATATTATTGCTCACAAGGCCGTTTGAAGAATAATTATGTGATTACTTTTATAAATTGTCCATTATTTCTCCCCCCACTTGTTACCGGCATGTTACCGGAATGTTGCTGTGGGCAACGTGCTACATGGGTACTGCATTGTTGGCTTTCTTGATGCGTCTAAATATTTCAGAGGCAACGGTATCAATGAACTTCGTGGCTGAGATTAGGTTTGTCTGAGTGTGGTGTAGAGATGGGTCAAGCAGGGACGCTAATGGACCTAATTGACCGATGGTTTGATCATAAGCGTCAAGCCAAGAGGAAAAACTATTCATGGTTTTGCGTATTTCGGCAGTTGCTTTGGTAGCGTCTCCAAGTATATCAACAAGGGATACTGAACAACTTTAGAGCGTGCTTTGGAGGTTAGGGGTCTTACAACGGCCAGTGCTAGCTGTGTTTTTGGCCGGTGGGCAGCAACGGAACGCATAGCTAAGCTGTTGGATTGATTGATAGTTAACTGGACGCAATATCGCGGGGAGAAAAGTAGTGACAGCTGACAAAATGGGCGAGTTATCGGACTATGGTAAATTGCGGGGTATCAAAAGCCAGTCAGCACAAGGGGTCGAAAAAACGCCCCCAAAAGCTACCTTCCGGGACTGTTCCTCAAAATCCCCTTTTTATGATAAATAAGTTCGGCAATTGTACTAATGAGGCCTGAAATGGCCAATTGCGAAGTTTTATCCCCATAAACGTCATAGTTTTGGAGATATACGCACTTTATTGTTTCGCTGCTTTTATCATTTCCCGGTGGTTGTCTTGATTTTTCAAGCATATAAGCACCCAAATGCACCACTACAAATGAGTACCTTTCTTTTTTCCGACAACTCGAGCATGCTTCTTCATGAAACACCGTCACTGACGTTTTTCGCTTTCCTTGTTTCACTGAGGTGCGCCATTCTGTCATGTGATCCGTCGAAGGTTACACGCTAGCCGTAAGTCGTCCTGTACCGAGTCTTCACTTTCGTCAATAACGACGTTTTGTGTCACGTTTATGCTGTTATTTCAGTCAATAAATATCGCCTACATGTTCAATGTCTACTGCATTGTCCGTCTATTCCTTATTAGCTCAGTATTGACTAATCAACGGAATGGCTGTATTCGTTGTCATGTTTGATGGAAGGTACTAAGTTTTTCACGTGACTAGTAGATTTTTGCAACTATTCACGAGATACGCTTTATGTACTGCTATATGCCCTTTAAATTCGAACCATATCTGGTAGCTATCATTGCACAAAATGAGACGACACCGTCGTAGGCAAGTGTCACTTTCTGGGTGCTCGAGAACCACCATCTGGCGACGTCAAAAGGCTTCAGTCAGAGCCGCTTATGCCACAATGGAATCTTTGAATGCTTCGGATATTGACAATTGGTTAAACTCTATAAATGGTAATGATTTCCACGCTTTGTGAACCTTATTGGTCATATAAACCAGATGATTTGGTGAGGATGTCATCATCCGGGGCAATAAATACGGACTGCGAGGTTGGGCCTGATACTCTCCATCAGCCGACCGATTTCGGTGCACCGGACATTTCTACAAGCTTTTATGGGTATTCTATTCAAATTATTCTTCTAGTAAGATATTAAGGAACGCTGGAGATGATACACAAGACTTACAAGCCAATGAAGACGAGGAGAACTCGTGGTTTGCACATACTTTTCACGCCTCAGGTAACCTCACCGCTTAAAGCATAGACCTTTATTAAAAGATGGTATCCCAGAAATCCCTGCGGAGAGCACAAATGTGAAGAAAGACGGTTCGTTGTTGTGTCTACTTACTCCACCCATTAGTTCAGACTTAATTCCAGGACCTTCTGCACGTTCTGTTGCACGACAGGCAGCCATAAAAGTGCGTCTCTCAACGGCGAATGTGAGAACCATGCTTCGTGTATTCAGGCAGGTTCTCCTGGATTTGCCGACAGATCCACGAACGTTGTTGGGACCACCACGTCAAACCCCAAAGAAGTCCGTAGGTAACGGTAAATACGTGCACTTTGGGCTCGACGAATGTTTGCAGCGTGCAATGGATTCCAGTGCAATGCACACAACCGATGAGATAGCTATTCAGTTGCATGTAGACGGTCTGACTCTGTTTCGTGGGTCATCTCAGCAGCTGTGGCCTATTCTAGGCCGTGTGCTCAGACCGTTATCACGGGTGTTTTTGGTGGGTCCCTACTGTGGGATGACGAACCCCGCAAACGTGATGGAATACTTGCATGACTGCGTTCGAGAACTGAAATCTCTGCTCACTCAGGGCATTTATGTTCGAAGTGCATGCAGACGTTTCCGTGTAGTTTTGTCTAGCGTTATAGCTGATGCCCCAGCTAAAGTCTTGATAAAACAAATAAAGTACCATAGTGGCTAGTTCAGTTGTCCACGGTGTACCCAACGAGGCAGTAGCATTGGTAGACGACTGGTGTTCTTAGGCAGCCCAGGAAAAGCAAGGACTGACGTTGACTACCGTTGCCGAAGACAACCGGACCCCCACACCGGGGATTTGCCCTTCGAGAGTTTGTCAACTGATATGATAAACACGTTCCCAACGGACTACATGCACATGTTATGTCTTGGGATAATGAAGCCAACCCTTCTTAGATGGCATCAAATTGGCAAACCAAGGAGAGCTCTGCTATCGGCTCAGTCATTGGCACGCCTGAACGAACATTTTCGGATAGTTCAAAAATGTATCCCTTGTGAGTTTCCACGAGTTTGCCGAACTCTGGATGAGCTAGAGTACAGGCAGTTCTTGTTGTACATCGAACCGGTTGTTATGAAAGATGTGCTGCCTGTTGAGAACTACTCCAACTTTCTCAGCTTCTCGATTTGTGCCTACATACTGTGCAGCGATAAGTGGCGTTCTCACTACGTAGACTTTATCCACAATCACTGCTGCTTGATGGTGCAGGACTTCGTGAAGTTGTATGGTGAGACTGAAGCGGTTTTCAATGTTCACGCTTGGGTGCACATATGTGAAGATGTGAGGATTCACGGCTCTTTGGATTCATTCTCGGCGTTTCCCTTCGAGTCATATATGCAAACTATAAGGCAGTGTGTCACTAGTCGAAACATGGTCGCGGAACAAATTTTTCGTAGGACAATGGATTGTTCTACGGAAGCTATAACGCATGCCAACATTCAATTTTGGGATGACACTTTGTCTTCTTCTGTCACCAAACAAGGGCTGTATGGGAAGACGTTCCGTCTGAAGAACACGGTTTATGCCTCAGAACCGCCGAACAACTGTGTTCTGATTGATAACCAACCGGCGATAATCGTTGACATCAGTGACAACACTGTGAAGTACCGTTATTTCAGAAGGAATGGAAATTTTTTCACTAATCCCATTTCGTCTGTGAATCTCAACATATACCTTTGTGAACAGCCATCTGAGGAAATTCGCTCCTGTAACTGTAACGATATACGGCGTAAAGGGCTATTGATTCCATACCGCAAACACCTGGTATTTTATCCTATTGTGCATAGCCTACGTTCATAAAGGTAGTAAGTAAAATAGACTGCGACAAACCTTTACATTTTAGATGTTCACAGTGGTGGAGTTTGTAGGAAAAAACACGGTTGCTGTTGTTAATGACCTTTGGATGGTGGGGTCAGAGCACGCTATGTGGCCTTCTGTTGGCGCTTCTCGTTCGGAGCGCTTAGTACGCGATGGTCATCCGCCACCGGTCAACTCAAAGGCATACAAAGTGAAGGTCCATAAAGCCATCGGTAAGAGAACGTGACTATCATCCAGTTTCCTTTTGTAGATGACTATCAATAGGCTGTGAAGTTGCAGCGAATACCAGAGGATATGTCCGACTTACCATCCACGGATGCGACGCTGCCCATGGAACGTTATGGGAAACGACCACAGTATGTGTTTAATTGCTAATGGGTATATACTTGCAGTAAACCCGTATTGTTTTCGGGATGTGACAGTGATAATCTGGAGCCGTCAGCACGGGCCAGTAAGAAACTATGGTCTCCCGAGCCACCTTGCTTAGAAGACCAGTCAATTTGCCTTCCGCGTACCCCGTTGAAGTCACTGGACCCAAACCCTAATGTGCCAGCAACCATAGCGTAAGTACCATCGCTGTATTCTCACAAATCATGTAGTTGTCCATCCTTCGGGAGACCTTGGACTTCCACCCCAACGGTGAGTCCCATGGCATCAACAAGCCGTACGGTGGAGAAAAAGCCATCCGCTTCCAAATCTCGTGAGAAGCCCAGTCCTCTTAGCAAAGAAGCCAGTTAAGGTGAGAGCATTATGTGTAATAGCAGCTTCACTAAATCCTTATTAACTCACGCCAGCTTTCTTAGCTTCAATGAAGAAAGATATTTCGGAGTAGAACCGCAAAGTCGACGAATTGCAGAGGCAAAATGCGAATTCAACTTCAAAGATCGTGTCCAAATGGGGGATCCCCGTAGACAGTGTTGATGACCTCGCGTCTCCGAATGAACTCTTGAAAAATGACAGCTACTACGAGCAAGTGGTGAGAGAAAGTCTTTTTTCTATTATTCAAGTCACATTTTTGCAGAAAGTTTCCGGTACCAACTTTGGAGATTGCACAATGGATATGATGCGTCAGCTAATGACGATAAAAGTTCTCGCGCAGGTAAACATGAGGGGTGCACACGGAAGACCTGCCTTGGCGGGAACAAAAGTTTGTTCTCTTGTGATAGGTGAGTATGAGATTTTGAATTCATATTGCTATAGACGCTGTGTGCCGGAAGAGCTACCCTGGCCGGATAAGAAGAGAGAATACTTAGAGAGGGTTTTGAATAATTGATTAAGTTACTTGGAAACCACGAATCTCTATAAAGTTCCATTGAACTGATTCGCGATAATAACTGACGCCAACAGGTTGGCGTGCCGCAGTTATTGCTACTATCGGATCAATAAATCGGTTTGAATAGCAATAAGTAATGGTAACAGCTAAATCATTGATCTTAACGCTAAAAAGCAAAAAACATGAGACAACCTGATTTTGCGTCACGATGAACTTGTTATGACCTTGTCGGTCGTCTACCACTTGCTGGTCCCGTTGGCTTTCCTGTCCATGGTCTCACGTCTTGACCAACTGATCCTGGATCACGCACCACTATCACGGTCGTCTTGTCCCCTATACAATTATCAGTGACCACTCGTGCCACTCCAAACGGTACGCGGCGTGGTCAGATCAACCGCTACGGCCGGCGCACATCGGGCGTGCAGGCCGCCTGCAACGATGTGCGAGCGCAATTAGGCTGGTGGATCGCACCTCCTGTGTTCACTTCATGAAGTGTTTTCAGGTTGGATGCCCAGCGCACGGCCAGTCCACTCACTAGCATCGGTTGCGGATCGCACGCTCTAACTTTTCTCGGATTACCGAATCCAATACCGTCGGTTGAAAATTGAATGCTCTCGATCCTTTTCCCGCCACAGTTTGTTCACCTACACTTCTTATCCTCTTATTGCTCCTTCCCCTCTTATATATACATATATATAATATACATATGTATATTTGCGCATATATGTATATGTGCACTCGCTCTACATCTTGCAGTTCCTCACCGGCCATTCCCCTTGCTATCACTCCACCGACCGTCATGATATGCATCCATCAATTCTACATCTGTGCCTCACATCTACCGTATCCAACCCTTCTAAATCGTTTTTCATCCTATCCGCCCTCTACGTATTGTATTGCTCGCTCTCTGTGTTACGATGAGTTTTGTGCCCCGTTCGCCGACCATCCACTGCAGAGTACCAATGCTTCATTGATATCTAATCCACTGCTGTGTACTTCAGCTTTTTCTCCATCGTCCCTCGCTACTGCAGTTTCCTATACCGATTTCTAGCCATTCTCATGTACATCAGTCAGCCTCCAGATGTCTTCACCCGGACCAGTCATACTCTTCATCCGACCTTGACTTTCAGACTCGCCGGGCGTCCATTTAAATCCGCCCTTGAGTTCCTTTACACTCCCTACAATCTCTATGGTGTACATACAGTAACCCCATTTTCATCCCACTTTATTCCCCCTTCTGAGTCTTTTTGTCCTATTGTTTCATGCGAATTTTCATATTTTCGTGAATTATATTTGTCCATTCCACCACCGGTATCAACAAGATCATGCACATAGCATGCTTCGGGCGTCTCCGAAATAGACTAACATTATATTAGTTTAATTGGCCAGGTTCAAGAGACATTTGCTGGCTATGAAAGGCGTGCGACCATACAGCCGGACACGAGTGAGTCCGATAAGCCCGGATAAACCACGAGCTGCAGAACACGACATATTCAAGATGATAGAACGTCAGACTTCCACCCGAGAACTTGAGGGGACTGAAGAAGCGGGACCAGTGGACAAAAGAATATCATTTCCGAGGGGCGACTCGAAGCATTTAAAACTCAAACGCATTAAAGGACTACTCCGGGTAGATGGTAGGCTGACCAACTTCTACCTGAGCTTTGACGCGAAATACCCCACATTGCTGCCGGCCCGACAACCTGCGATTGAGCTAATGACCCAACACGCCTACGCCGTGGCTGGACGTGCCAGGGAAAGTCACTTGACGAGCGTCATCCGAAAACGCCTCTGGTTGCTCGGAGCAAGAGCGACTGTAAAACGCGTAATCCGACGTTTTGCACATTGTAGGGGAAGCGGCGCCGGAGCGGGCAAGCAACACATGGCCCCACTGCCAGAATGTAGGGTGACTCCGGGCTGGTGGCCGTTCAGCAACACCGGGCTGAACTTTTCGGGCCTTTTTGGATCCAGTGTGGGAGGACGTTGGGAAAACGATACGGATGTATCATGACGTGCATGAAGTCACGCGCGATACACTTAGAAGTTATGCATTCTACGAAAAGGGACTCTTCCCTCCGAGCCTTGCAGCTATTCATCAATCGAAGTGGTATACCGGCAGATGCCTACTCCGACAATGGGTGGAACTTTGTGTTCGCTCATCGGGAACTGCAGTTTTAACAAAGAAACATGAATAGGAACGAACTGCAGAATCGAACTGTAGCCTATGGCATACGATGGCACTCCAATTCCTCGCAGGTCAGTCGTTGCCGTGGCGTACGGGTGCTCCTGATCCGGTTCTCCAGGGGAATACTGCTGTCGATCATTGCGCAACAGCCGCCTGACAACGAAACTTTGAGCAACTTCATGACTGAGGCCGGAAGAATTCTAAAGAACCGTCCACTGGTTCCAGTAACCAAATGCGACCCTACCCATCTGGCGCTCACCCCGAACGACTTATCCATGTTAAGGTTGACTGAGGATTTCCAGGGACCGACAAACCTTTGTGGGAGCTACTTCTGTTGATGGAAGCAAGCAAACTATTTTGCCAAAGTTCTCCGGGGCGATGGCTGCGGGAGTACCTATCGGCTCTGCAAGCTCGACAGAAGAGGTTGATCAAAGGAAGACTTTTCTAGGTTGGAGGAGTGGTGGTGACTGCCGACTAATACGCTCATTTCGGCACCTGGCCTTTGGGCTTTGTTATGGAAACCATCAAAAGCTCTGACGGAACGATAAGAATTGTCAAGGTGGAGAGCTCCAGCGGAATGCTAATGCTAGACGTACGCAGTATCAGCCTCTTCGAGAAGGGAGACGGGGAATCCGATAACACAAAACCCCGGTAGACTATTCCCCATTAGTCTTTGAAGTGGTGGAAGGCACTTCCCGCGTGTGGGGGCATTTACGAATTACTGACGTCTTGAATCAGACCCACACCGAAACACACACACACGAACTCGGTACACTTTTACACTTCACGACCTACGTCAAACACGTCGCCACCGTTCTCAGCTGACTTTACGGAAGGCCTTTCCAGTCAGTGTTAGCAGTTGTGATTCCGTTGTGCATCTAGACACACACCGTAGACACACGTGATGCACGCTTACGCTTCATGAATCCCATCGAGCACGCCGCAGGGCGGATGGCCCCTCGTTTATCGCTGGCTTTAGGGAAGACACCTCCCATAGGTGGTGATTGTTACTATTTGCCCACTTACCAGAGTGAGATTTCACCCGTGACAAGTACACGCACACACACAAGCACACGCAGCCGATGCAAGACGGCTATCCCGAGGACAGCACCGATATTCTTCCTTCAAGCCCGCCATCGATCAGCCGTTCTCATGGAAGATGCAGAGTAACATCGCGTCGGTGTGGCCGCCGGACCAAGTGTGATTGTGAATAGAATATTGAAGACAGACGTATTGGGTACGCAAGCTGACAGCAGGGTCTAGGTAGGTAGGACGAATCAGTACCCTTATCCCTGACGTGTGACTCGGCTAAGATTCGGGAGGATTTGGGTGGGCGGTGTGACTACCGGTCTTGGAAAATCCCCACACAAATACTGCAGTTTCATGTATCCCTAACATCTTTCACTCATTTACACGATTGGCTCGTTTTTATGCACTCTATGTCTTCATGAACCAACGTTCGTTTGTTCGTGTCCAGCGCGCCGCTCTGTCATATCCTATTCTGTACCTGCATGATGCACGTGCTCCTTTCTCGCAAGTCGCAACTTGGTTCCCGTTTTCTGAGTCCCTGTGATGGCAAAATTGAGGTTTGTATCTGTTTTTTCATTTTTTACTTGATTATCTAGTGTGATAGAATTACACGGATAATCGCGTTCTGGTTTCGGGATCCCTATCAAATTCGGCTACGCACTGCTCAGAGGCGTCTTACAGATGCGGTTATCCTGAAATCGTTTTACGGTCATGACATGTTTGACACCATCTCATTACTGGGCCATTTCTACCGTTTTCCACGCCAATTTTTTGCTTTATCCGAAGTTTCAATCAGCCGTCCTCCATCCAATGGGTTTTTCTACAATGACCTTGACCTTCAATTTCGCCGGGTAAATCCTCCGGAAATTATCTCGTCCAGTGAAAAATCTAATCTGACCTTTCATTTACACAATCAATACACATTTGCCCATTTCTATATATTTGCATAAGCTGTACACTCTGATCATGCCCATGGCATGCATCTCGTCTATTTGCGAGAAATAAACCATTACCATAACCGTTACCATTCCTCAGCCAGTATCGCGGCCCGCGTCGTCCCTAAACGTGACCGTGTTCAACATCGTTTCAAAGTATACCACCATCCACCTATCAAGTGACTTTTATCGCCATTTGGATACCGTCGGAAAGTTTCGTTCGTCGCCCCTTTCCTAAGGCTACTATCGCGATCTAGCTGATACATGGTATCCGGAGCACTAAATTGGCGAGCCTTTCGTCTTTTCCAATTTTTCTGTAGATCATGGAGTACCCGTAAAACATTCAACCAACTTCAGTGGATAAGCATTCGGTTTTTGACCGGTTTTTTCATTTGCTCCACTGCATCTGTTGTTCCTTTAGTTTGTTCTAGCCATTTCAGTTAGTTTTGCCACTTGGGGCGTGGGCAACCCTTAAAAGTTTGCATCTGGGGTGAATACACTTACAGTCCAGCTTGCCTCTTTCAGGGAAGGCAATCCGAGGGCTTGGTTGGTGCAGTTACAATGATTTTTTGCTCTGCGCACTATGGTCGCGAAAATCAGTAGATTCCACCACGTGGTCAAAGTTCTTCCCCCACACATCGTCGTTGAGGAAACAAGACGTATTGGAATCAGAAGAACTCATCGCTTACGGATGAATGGAAGCGGCAGTCAGTAGCCGATTTGGTTTGTCTGGCGAACTGCGAATCGCGCCTCTGTTTGCTCTGCTTCACTTGGAAGCTAGCCCCCTGTCAAACACTTGCAGCAGTGTTCTCCTAGAAAATTTTCTAAGCACCTGCAGGGGCTTCACTTCGGCTTCACAGACCTGTAGTTTTGCCCTGTTAAAGCGCCCGAATTTGTTGATAGACACCACTGCTGCTGCCATCCGGTCGGTTGGCAGTACACCTTGACTAACAGCTCCACGAAACGCCCGGCAGACGTGCTACTTATTCCAGCAGCTAGTAGTTTCGTACCGGCTGAATGCATGCTACCTGACCACGCTGACCTGTTCCCTTCTGGTCCCTCTAATATTTCTCTTGTCGCCTCCATCGTTACAGACTAGTGGCGTTGCAGGTAATCCACAGGGATCTTATGGTGTTCCGTGATGCCGCCTATGTCTTTGATGCACGCCATTAAAATGCAAACAGAGCTACCACTCTGCTGTGATTTTCGAAGACCTTCCTCCTCCAGTTTTATAATGGTGTCTCGACACCCCCCCCCCCAAAGGCACATCTTTAGACTGAACAAAACTTTGGGTTTTTTGCCCAACTGCTTTCAAGTGTTACTCGGGCTTTCCTCGAGAGGAATTTACACTATCGTTAGATCAAACCTCCTTTTTACGCCCCTTTTATACCTTGTCAACTAAGTTTCTGCCTTCCGTGTATTTCAACCGTGTTCTCTGACCTCAAAATGTTTTAAACCACTGCCAGATTTTTCCCTGAAACGGGGCCATCTTGCCCCACACTGTCAGTAGTTATCTGCTACTAGTGTTACGAACGTTTGAGCAATGCGTAGCCAAATTCGCAACGGATCCCGAAATCAGAAGGCGATTATCCGTGATAATTCTACGATACTAGATTATTAAAATAAACAATGACGTAAACAATATACAAACCTCAATAATACGATCACAAAGTCTCAACAACGAGAAACCGAATAGCAGCGTGTGAGCAAACAGCACGTGCGTCACGCAGGTCCTGAACAAGGATGTGCCAAAATAGCGCTCTGGGCGCGAACAAACAACAATTGGTCCAGAAAAACAACCAGTTCGTAAAGACAAGTCAATAGTGTATGGAAATGAGTGATGTTGGGAAAAAACACTGAATCGCGAGGGAAAAAGGGGATTTTCCACGACCGGCTGTTACACCGCCCACCAAAATCCTCCTGGATCCTTAGCAGAGTCAAAGGTTCGGTATAAAGGTACTGATTCTTCCTACCTGCCTAGGCCCTGCTGTCAGTGCGCGCGTCTAATGCTCGTCGTCGACGTTCTACTACTGGTCGCACCTAACCCATTGGCTACATAGACGTGAGGCTAGTCTACATCTTCCACAAGACCAAATGACCGATGGCGGGCGTGAATGGTCACATAGACGTTGTCCCCGTAAAGGGCCGTCCGGTCCTGGATGTACGCGCTTGAGTGTGTGTGTGTGTGTGCGTGCGTGTGTGTGTGTGTGTGCCGGGGTTACAATGAAATCACAGTTATGACTACACATCAAAGGAGGACTTTCTGCAATGTCAACAAAAGACCGCGTGGCAAGAAAACGAGTAAATGTAGCATGCATGTGTGACCTGAGCTCCACTACTTCCACATGTGCAAGGGGCATTCGGTAGCGTCAACAAAAGGCGAACAAAGAACACTGTCACATGTATGATGGGTTTACGGGATGTAGAGTGCGTCGTGCATGTGTGTATGTATCGGGATGTATAATGGAATCGCACTCATCACCACATATCGGAAAGAACCTTCTGTAATGTCAACGAAGGGACCGCGAGCACCTTAACGTGTTTGACGGAGATTGTGTGGCATATATGGTGTTTCTTTATCCACCTCGATCACTGGTGTGAAAAAGGTTTACTAGGCCACAGGGTTATCAGCTCCTCCGTCTTCGCTCTCGAGTAGGTTAATACTGCGTATGTCACGAATGAGCACTCCGTTAGCTGTCTTCACCTTCACCGTTCTTATCATTTCGTCGGTGCTTTTGATGGTTTCCGTAACTACTCCCAAAGACCAAACGCTGAAATGTGCGCGTTCGTCGGCGATCATAACCACGTCCCCAACTTTGAATGGTCTTGTTTTGGCCATCCACTTCTGTCGAGTCTGCAAAGCCGGTAGGTACTCCCGTAGCCATCGCCTCCAGAAGACCTTGGCCAGATAATTCGCTTGCTTCCACCCGTGGAGGTAGCTCCCACGAAGGTTTACCGGCCCTTGGAAACCCTCGTTCGACCTTAGCGTCAATAAGTCGTTTGGGGTGAGCGCCAGGTGGGTGGGGTCGCCGTTCAATACTGGAACCAGGGGGCGGTTGTTCAGGATTCGCTCCACCTCAGTCATGACGGTGTTCAGGGTCTCGTCGTCGGGCGGCTGCTGCTCCATGATTGACAGCAATATCCGTCTGGCGGACCGGATCATGCGTTCCCATATGCCGCCTCGGTGACTGGCCTGTGGGGGGTTGAAATGCCAGCGTATGCCGTAGGCCACGGTTCGGTTCTGCAGTTCGTCCCTGTTTATGTTCTTGTGCCAACGCTGCAATTCCCGTTGAGCGCCCACAAAGTTCGATCCATTATCTGAGTATATATCGGCCGGTACGCCTCTTCGGTTGATAAATCTTTGCAAGGCCCGTAGAAACGAATCGGTCGTCATCGAATGTGCGACTTCTAGGTGTACCGCACGTGATTTCATGCACGTCATGATACATCCGTATCGCTTTTCTAATCTTTTCCCGCACTTGACCCACAAGGGCCCGAAATAGTCCAACCCGGTGTCACTGAACGGCCACCAGCCCGTAGTTACCCTGCATTCTGGTAGCGGGGCCATGAGTTGTTTGCCTGCTGTGGCATTACGTCTCCTGCATTGCACACACCGTCGGATCACGCGTTTTACAGTCTCTCGTCCTCTCAACAACCAAAGACGCTTTCGGATGACGCTCGTCACGTGACTTTCCCCGGCATGTCCCTCAATGGCGTGGACGTGTTGAATCATTAGCTCTACTACGGGTTGTCTCGCTGGCAGCAGTATAGGATACTTTGTGTCGAAGTTCAGGTGGGCGTTGGTCAGCCTACCATCCACCCGCAGCAGTCCGTTGATGAGTTTGGGGTTTAAACGCTTCAGCTCGCCTCTTGGAGATGGCATGTCTTCATTGGTCAGCCCCACTTCTTCCGCCCTCTTGAGTTCTTGGGCGAAAGCCTCGCGTTGTATCATTCTGAAAATATCGTACTCTGCCGCTTGTAGCTCATCGGGACCTATCGGGCCGACCGGTATCCGACCTGAGGGCCGTAGCCCTTTCATGACTAGTAAACTTATCTTGAACCTGGTTAACCAAACTAGCGAACGAAGCGTCTTCATCCAGGAAGAAAACCTGACCAGTCGCGATAAAATGGGCGACGCTTCGACGACGTTGGTTGCTATCACTACGCCTTTGATCTCCAGTTCCAATTCCGTAGGGGGTTTTAATTCGAACACGGGCCAGTCCTGTTTGGGCAATTGCAGGAAGTTCGGCCCTCTCGTCCACGTGTCCAGTTGCCTGAAGTTGTTCGCACCTCGGGAGCACAGGTCGGCCGGATTATCGCCAGACCTGACATGACTCCACTGGTGCGTGGCCGATTCATCGTGGATAATCGTGAGCCGGTTAGCAACGAAAGTACTAAACCGGCTCCGTACGTTGTTAATGTAGTAAAGTACTATCGTTGAATCCGTCCAGAAGCTCACCGACCAAATGTAGAGATCGAAACATCTCTTCACAGCTTGCACCACCCTGACTGCCAACACGGCTGCGCTGAGTTCAAGGCGTGGGATTGAGACCGACTTCAGTGGAGCAACGCGGGCTTTGGCGAACAGGATCCTCGTGGTATATTGTCCATCTCCTGCGCACCATCGTCCGTAAACCACAGCTCCATAACCGACTTCGGATGCATCGGAAAAGGCATGTAGTTCTCCAGTCCGTGTCGTATGGCCAGGGGTCAAACATCGTGGGATTCTTATGTCCCCTAATTTCTTCAAGGTGTTCAGAAATTCTTCCCAGTCCAGCCGGTCCCCTCGGTCCAGTGACTGGTCCCAATCAACTTTCTTACGGCACAGCCGCTGCAGCAAGATCTTTCCGGGTAGCAGCCATGGTGAGACGAAACCGAGCGGGTCGAACAAACTTGAGACGGCAGATAGTATGCCACGACGGGTTATTGGCAGCTCGGGAACGTTCAGTTCGAAAACAAAATCGTCCGTTTCCGCGTCCCATTGTATTCCTAAAGTGCGCTCGATAGGAAGTGGAGAGCCGTCCAAATCTCTTACCCTTTCGACCTTTTCGTGATACGGGATGACCTTCAGCACTTCTGAAGCGTTCGACATCCATTTAGTTAGATGGAAGCCACCCTCTTCCAGCAATCTCGTCAGACCCCTGAACTGCTCTAGAGCTGATTCCACATCATCGAATGACCCAAGGTAGTCGTCGACGTAGAAGTTCCTGCTGACGCTATCTACCACCGTCCGATGTACCAGATCGCCATGTTTGTTCGCTGATTCTCGGAGGGCGTAGTTTGCACAGAATGGTGACGATATGGCTCCGAACGGGTGGACGGTCATTCTATAATTCACCACTGCATTGTCCCGGTCGCTCCCTTCCCACCACAGGAAACGCAAAGCATCTCGTTCTCCTACCGGAATCTTCACCTGATGGAACATTTCCCTCATGTCAGCAGACAAAGCCACTTTACCCACTCTGAAACGGCACAGAACATCGATCAGTGGTGTGGTCCAGTCAGGCCCCTGTAGTAGGCGATCGTTTAACGACTTGCCCTGGAACTTGGCCGCACAGTCGAAAACCACGCGCAGTTTATTGGGTTTCTTGGGATTGATAACCGGATGGTGAGGCAGATACCAGATACCCCTTTTGCTGTCGGTGTTAACAGGCACCCTTTCAACGTAACCGAGGTCCTCGTTTCGCTTCATCAAATCCGCGTATCGTTCCCACAGATTCTGGTCTCGAATGAAGCGTTCTTTTAGTCGTAGTAATCGTTGGAGAACATAATTTCTGTTGTCAGTCCACGGGTCGACCGGTGTGCGCCATGGGAGGGGAACCTCGAACTGTTTTTTGAGGCCTCTAGAGCCTTGCCGCACCGTTTGTAGAGCGAAGTGATCCTCTTGAGACAACGTCGGTCTTTCGTCTCCAATGTCATGAAACTCCTTTTCATAAAGCCGTTGAAGATGATACTCTATGCGGTCCGTTTCGGCGGATAAGTAATTCACGGAACCGCGTACCCCTACTGGACCGTATAACATCCATCCCAGAGCCGTGCGTACGGCATAAGGTGCCTGGCGGTCGCCCACTCTTTGGTCAAGCACCCAATGCGCCTCTGGCACGTCGCATCCGATGAGGAGATCCACCTCATCATCTTCCCAGTCTACAACGGTTACATCCTGCAGGTGGGGCCATCGAGTCAAGATTGCGTTCACCGACCTTGGTGCTCGCATGGGGAGATCCGCTAACGTGAATGCCTCCGTTGGTTCAATTTCCTCGTTAGTGTCTAGAGAGATGAGTTGCAGCCTTAATCTACCGGCAGTCATTACCTGTGTTCCGCCCACCGTGCTCACTGCTAACGACGTCGCACCTTTAGCCAGTTGGTGTTTGTCGGCAAACCGCTCTTTCACTAAAGTGGTGTCGGATCCACTATCAACGAAAGCCAACGCCTTGGCTATCCCAGTCGGAGTCACTACTCCCACGGCCACTACGCCTAAACGTACCGGTTTACTGGCAGATTGTGAAGTTGAGCAAATCACGCTGGGCTTGGCACTCGCCTCGGATATGGTTATTCTCGCCTGATGCAGCAGCCGATGGTGTCTGCCCGTGCAGCCCTCGTGGCCACATCGATTCCTTGTTCTACAGGCTGCTGCCCGGTGCGTGGTGTTGAGACAGATGAAACATGCTCCTGCCATCCTCGCCATTCCCCACCGTTCGTCTATTGTGGCATTGCCGAACTTGGGGCATTCTGGTAGGCCATGGCTAGTACCACAGGATCTGCAATTTGGTTTCGCCGTAGCATCTCGTGAAATGACGTGTGTGTTGGTCCAAGGCTGGTACTTTGGATGTTCCCGTACAGGGGTTTGGACTTGGCTAGTACCGGGCTTGTTTGCTCGGTTGCTGTCCCGGATGAGTCGGCCGAATCTGCTGTCAGCTATCTTCGTCTGCCTGTCTAAGTATTCAGTCAGGTCTTCGAAGTTGGCTTCTCTGTCGCCTCGGCTTATCCGTTCAGCTGCTTCCGCCCACCGACCCTGTAGTTCGGGAGAGAGGTGACGGACTATGCCTTCCAAAGTGTGCATGGCGTCTAGGTCAGCTCTGTAACCTAAATGGTCGAGGGCTATTGAGCAGTTCTGCATCTTGATCACCAGGTCGGCCATGGTGTAGACGTCGCCCTTGGTTTTCTTTGCCTCTGCCATCACGCCCTCTATTAGGTTACGGGCTACTTTGAAAGGTTGGCCAAACAAGTCCCTCAGAATCTTTCTTGCCCTTGTGTAGCCTTGTTCTGGATCGAGCATGGTGCATCCGTCGATAGCTTCTCGCGCTCGGCCTCGGCAGTAGTGAGTAAGGTAAAGAAGCCTTTGCCCAGGGTCGTTTACCTTGTTTTCAACGAACGTCTCGAACTGTTTGACAAACTTGCAATATTGCTCAGCTCGCCCGTCGAAAACCGTTAACTCCACTCTAGGCAGATCGATCGATGGTGGTTTGTAGTCGGCGACCTGCGTGGGGTTCCCTACCTTATTGCACTCTAACCTATCGGAAGTGTCGAAGTCACTGGTCCTATACTCTCGCTGTTTCTGTGTACACTTCTCTGCTTCATGCGCCTGTAGTCTAGCCGAAAGTAACTGTTGCTCTAGTTCTATTATTCTCAGCTTATATAAATCAACGTCCTTACGATCAATATTGCTTTCAATAACACATGAGCTAGCACTGACAGGACTAGGCGATCTAGCATTAGCTAAAGAATCATAAGTACCCAAAACCTCCCCAGAGACTTGCCGTATTACTTCCTGTCCGGGTTCGACTGCCTTTGATCCTTTCCTTGGCATTTTGCGTGAATTTTCCTCGTTCCAAATAGATCTATTGAGTATTGTTACGAACGTTTGAGCAATGCGTAGCCAAATTCGCAACGGATCCCGAAATCAGAAGGCGATTATCCGTGATAATTCTACGATACTAGATTATTAAAATAAACAATGACGTAAACAATATACAAACCTCAATAATACGATCACAAAGTCTCAACAACGAGAAACCGAATAGCAGCGTGTGAGCAAACAGCACGTGCGTCACGCAGGTCCTGAACAAGGATGTGCCAAAATAGCGCTCTGGGCGCGAACAAACAACAATTGGTCCAGAAAAACAACCAGTTCGTAAAGACAAGTCAATAGTGTATGGAAATGAGTGATGTTGGGAAAAAACACTGAATCGCGAGGGAAAAAGGGGATTTTCCACGACCGGCTGTTACAACTAGTATTCCACCGCAGATATTTTGCCATCTACGCCCCATTTCAGTTTACCTCCTTCCGCATTTGTTTCGGCAGCCATGGATACTTCGGAACTTCTTAGTGATTCTCCTGCTACTCTCGAATGCCTCAAGGAGAGTGTAAACTGACAACAACATCATGCCCAGATCTGAAGGAGACGATTGAATACCCATCATGTACCAGTTATTTTCCTTTGTGCTGAAGCGAGATCCTCTCGCGAAGCCGCTCGATAAAGTTCTCCTCCGAGCCACCACGGATGCTGCTTCCCCTTTCCATCTCACCCAGATAATGTAAAATCCACAACAATCACTTTCACATCGGCTCCTGCTTCCAAATCTTCTGCCTTGGGAGTCTTGTATCCCCCTCGAATTCCGAGTACTGGCTCTTGCATACTCTCGGGACTGCAGTTTTTTGACGAGCTTTTTCGCCAAGAAAGCAAGCATCTGCTTGTTCATCGTACATACCCTGATTTCTGATTCCACTTGACCAGACCCCCATCAATGTAAAGGTTTCTCCACGGCCTAGTGTGGCACCACATCTATCTTGTCGATAGAACCAGTAGTGGCTTCCAATTACCTGCGGCATCTGGTCAACGTCAGGGAACCAGGTTTCGGAGTCTGCAACTAATCCAGTGCTAAAGCTTTTGGCCTTTTCTAGCCATTCCGCTCTTTTGTTGGTAACTCCACGGAAGATAGTACATAATGCTTCCGTGGCCTTTCCCGATGGAAATTCCCTTTTCCTTCTTACTGGTGTCGTACCACGGGCGGAGAGCCCAAGCAACTGCCAGGTTTTTGAATCTAGTAAGCTAGACTTCGTAGTGTCCCTGCCGGCTTTTATGACTGTTTGGTCGGCCAGCTCGATTTTTTGTGTGAGCCCGTTTGGAGCTACAGTTCCGCCGCCTTCTGCTGTCATACTAAGAAGCCTTACGCTAAGCGGCCTAGGGATACCTTTACTTTCCTTTAGAAAGGTTTCACAAGCCTCATCCTTCATTATATCTTCCATTATTGCCCCCGCATGATGGTCATTGAACTATGAACTAAAAATACCCTGGGGCGATACCCCCTTCATGATCGTTTTATTTCCGCCGAAGTCACTTATTTCACCGCCTGCTTGCACTTGTTCTCTATTGTAGCCTGCTCCAATGAGGCCCCCGATAATGTGCCTGACCCTTGAATTCTTGATGCAACAAACGGGTAGAAGGCTAAAGCCCAGAAGTTCCCGGATCTTGATTGTATCTCGTTACCTGAGCATCATCGGTGAGCTGGAATATCATTCGCTGGATAATGCAACAAAGCGAAGACGAATGGGGGTTCAGAATATAAATATTGACGGTATCTTGCTCTTGGTGTCGCCCGGTAAGTTGGGGTATGGATAAAAGGACAGTGGGAAAGGGTTCAAGATAGTGCTCCTCATTGTATCCTGCTCCTTCTACTGCCGGTCAGTTAGAAGATAGATCACCCAACAGTGGGAGCATGTTCAGCTTTGTGGCTTTCCGTTTATCTTGCTTGGTGTGCAAGATCCCACCTTGGAAAGGCCACTGAATATCAAGCAATAAGATCTTGAACCGTCAGCCCCGCACTTAGCCCCCGTTGGTCTGGAACAGGCGTTCTATTGTATTTCCTTTAGGTGGGCTCCCCGCTGTTAATGCTGAGCAGATTTATTTGCTCACGACGGACAGGTGCTCTCTTTGACTCCATCTGTTGTGGTTATTTTGTTAGGCCTTAAATTATGTCGTGAAGCACCATCAAGGGTTCCTGATCCACGCCAAAAAACACCTCAACAAAATTTTTCGTTTCTTATATTTTGCTTCTCAAGGAGTCCCTTCACCTCCAATCCCTTCTTTAGCTTTGGCGACCGAGAGAAATGTTCTGTTGGCTTCTCTGTCTCCCCATTTGGTTTGATCGCTCCAACCTTCCCAATAAACTTCCCTAACACTTCAGTGTAACCGGGTTTTGTCGCCTCATTTGCAGTTCCAATTTCAAAGCTGACTTGCGGCCCCGCAGGTTTTTGTTACGCTACTTACCACTTCCGTGTTATCACTGGATTGGAAAGCTTATTCCGCTTGGCCTTCAGAAATGGTAAATGCCCCCTTAATCCAACCTTTATGGCTATTCGCCGAGTAATGCCCTTTGTTGATACCCGAGCAGCTGGCAAACACCCATCTCTGGCAAACACCGCGAGCAGTTCCCTTATCCACATACTAGTCGAATCACCACGAGTAGCAAGGGCGTGGCTTATGTGGCTTAGGCGTACGCAGGTGAGACAGGCCCACGAAGTACACTTAAAGCGTAGACAAAAACCTTTCTGCGAGAAAATGTTAGTTCCGGTGAACCAAGAATTTTAAAATTCCCACTAAACGCTGATACGGTATCCATGTGCCGCCTAAAGACAGCTTCTAATTGTTCAACTCGGGGATATCCTCAAAAATACCAAAACCGCCTCAAATACTTGGAGCAGCGAAATCCATGGCAAATTCAGTACCGAGTGCCTGGAAGCTGCAGCTAGTCGGGAACCCCTGGAGCTCGCAGCGCTAGAAGGTGGACGTTTACTGGCCAAAGCTTTAGGTCTTATGACCAAGCGTGGCCTGAGAAGTGAGATTCAAACCGAATTCGGAAGTTACGCTGGCAACACCGACGAACTTCGACAAGACTTCAAGACAAGATATTGATCGTCATGTAGTTGAAGCTCTGAGATCCAAAGAGCTTACCAGAACAATAAACTGGATAATCAGGCATATTTCTCACTTGTCCTCAACAGCGAACAGAACTGCACCATCCTTGTTTAGTTGCACTGAAAGCAGGCCACAGCCTCTGTCGCGCGGTGTCGGAATTTGATCGATCAGCTGCTGCGGAAGGTTTTTTGTTGGGTTGATCATGCTCACTCGTGGCAGATACGGTTTTTATGTATGTATGGCTTTTGATGCGTATTTTTTTAGGCAAATGAAAATGCGGCGATTGGTGTCAAAGACCAATCCCTTCCTGGGAAGGGGCCGACCATAGTCACCAGATCACGAGCTGCCCTTGGTGATATTAAAAATAAGGCTTTGGATCATGTCAAAGATCAAAATGCCTTGAAGAATATAAAAAAGCCCGCGGTACCCGGATCAAGTTTGTTTTCAGTCAGATCTAATCATCTTTTCAGAACTCAAGGCATGTGATATGAGTATCGAAGATGTAGTAAAGGCTCCCACTCCCACACAGCCGTCAGAGGATCTCATAGTTTTTCGTCAGTGTCGTCGAAGCTCACGCATGCAGTTTTTATCTACAAGGACGGGGTCTAGGTTTATCGAAATCGAAAATCAGGACTTCGGAGACACCGCAACCGTTTATCCCTATGCAGAGACCATCTTCAACTATCTTCAAAATCGCGAGTTGTCAGTGCAGCCAATGTGCGCTGATTTTATGAAGCCTCAGGGAGAGGTCAACCCTCGAATGCGATACATCCTTGTCAATTGGCTTGTGCAAATCCACCACAGCTATAAGCTTCAACCGGAAACACTATATCTGTGTGTCGCGTTGCTCGACAGATATCTCCTGGTACCCACATTTTTCACGCTTCTCATTCCTTATAGAAACATAGTAGTGAATTAACAAAAGACTGTTTCCAGCTAGTGGGGATAGCGTCGCTTTTCATCGCTGCTAAATTCGAGGAAATGTATCCACCTGATATAAGTGATTTCACTGCAGTGACGCACAACGCTTTTACCAAGACAGATATTCGCAACTGCGAGCAAACGATTTTGCAGTCCATTGATTTTTATCTCTCCATACCAATTCCACTGGTTCACTTGCGGCGCTTCTCCAGAGCTGTTGATGTTGGTGTCCATATCTTACTGACCGTCTGTTTCAGGCCGATCGCACAATGCACAACCTGGCAAAGTATCTATTAGAATTGACCATTCAGGAGTACGATCTCGCTTACCTTCCTGGTAACATGCGGGCTGCTGTCGCGTTGTGTCTTTCTCGAGCACTTTGTCTTCAGACTTCGGATCTGCAAGAGGCTTGGAGCGATGTTCTGGAATATTTGAGTGGGTACAATTTGAATGATATCAGAGATCCTTTGCGAATTCTTGCAAAAGCGGCGTATCGCCAGAATTCGCCTTCTAAGTACAGGGTATGTTCATTATCTGCTGTTTGACTTTTCAGGCAATTTTCGAAAAATATCGCTTGGACGATTTTTACGGCCGTGTCGCTGCGCTTCCTCAACTGCGATCCTGTTTAATGGAAACTCTTGCTGATTTGAAGTTTGATAGTGACGGTGAATTAAATCCTGCATGAAGATTCTTAACTGCCAAGAATAATTCAGGCTTCACTCCGATGACAAACCCGTGTAATGATTCGTTCCATCGCCCATGTATACTTGTCTTCGGCAGAATTATTTTTCAACCTCTGTACTCTTGGTTTTGCTGAGATAAGACTGACCAATCTCATGTCCTCAAATCGAAGGTGTATTTTAATTGTGCTCCCTGTCTGCATCCTTCCGTGCCTATAATTTCAATACACGATTTATAAGGCTCCTCTTATCGCGGCTTCCAATATCACCTCGTTTGGCGAATATGTGGTTGTCAGTGTACGGTTACTTACCAACTGCTCTAGGGCCGTTCGATCGACTTTCTTGCCTGGAGTTCGAGGGGCTACCAACAGAATCCGGATAGTTACTGCGTTGGGTGTTGTTACCTTGGTGTGTTATATTTTACATCCCACATTTCATCCCGTGCTTAGGCATTAGTATAGCAATCGAGCGGTTTTATGGTTCCTAGGTTTCGATTGAGGAGTGTTGCTCTCCGCACACTTCATGTTTCACAGCGAACTAGTTGATAGTTCACAGTTCTTGGTCAGGTCAGTCGGTAGGTTCCCGCGTGAGTTTCGGTCTTTTAGAACTAGTTCAGTTTGGTTCACAGCGAGGTGCCGAGAATTGTCCAATTCCTTGCACTGTGAGCTTTATGGATCTCCCGGTGTTGCGACAAGTGGAAAGGTCAGACCTTCAATCTAGTGGTAGGGGAAACAGGAAAGAGAAGACCTCCGGCCACTGCGCCAATCCGAAGGGTGTACAGGGTCCTTGTTTCTGGGTGCTAGCAGCCAGTGGCCTGTCGTCCATGGGACGATGGGTTACAAGAAGTTACTCAACGCTAACGGCTCATCAGTGATAAGGTAGATGAAACGATAAATTAGCAAATGGAGGGGGGGGGGCGGTACGACTGAAGAGGGGAGTGGAGCGTAAGAGAAATGTACGGCCGTTCAGTGCACGCTTTCGTTGGACACGCTGTTCCATTTTCCACGAAGCTGCTTCTTGAAGTCCTTCACTGTCGACGCTGCCACTAATTGTCCCGATAGCCTATTCAAATCGTTCACTACCCTAACGAAGAAGAATTATGCTCTCAGCTGAGTCCTCACTCTCTAACTTAAGGGCATGCCCTCGGACTACGACCTTGCTACTAGGCATCAATAACGGCCTCACTCGTCTACTAACGTCAGCTAATCACTTCATTACTTTGAAAGCTTCTGTCGGTGCTGATTCATCCAAGTTGTAGTGACATGACGAGGTGAGGTGCTCGTGTTGCATTGACGAAGCCTGTTGGATAAAACTCGAATTCATTAGTTCCACTAAGCCATCCCGTTGCCTTGCAAATAGGTTCTTGTTAGGACAAGGCTTTGGATGAGGACCCTAATCGTTCTCCTATGCGGCCGGACACCCTAGCAGTACCGGTCCAACATTTATCATGAACGGCACGACTACAAAATATCCCATACTGCATTGATCGTCGTGCAGGATAATGAAGACCGCGCTGCCCATTGCGTTGGGCGGAGTGGGTAGTGGTAAGTGGGCTACTGCTCAGAATTCCCTCTCTTCTATTCGGCCTTTGTCTTCTGTTCCCAACCACCTCTCTGTGCCCCCACTGTGCATCTATAATGCCCTTTACTGACAACACGGCCGATATTCACAACGGTTCATTGTCAAATAGTGTCGGGGATAATCCTATGTCTGGTAACTCATTTTCTTAAGCCTCGTCAGCCTCTGAATCTCGGCTCTTTCAACGTGCGTATACTCATGCAGGCCGGTCAACAGGCGTGCCTAGCCCTCAAAATGAACTCTGGAGATTGATGTCTGCTGCTTAAGTGGAACGCATATCCAGGATTCGAGCAGTGTGGTTCAACAAACTGCTCCTGGTATCTCATCGAGGTATTTTCTGTGCACCTCAGGAGACGAAGAGGTTAGAGCTGTGGGTCAACGTGGTGTAGGAATAGTCTTGACTGACAAGGCTGAGGCTGCCCTCTTTGACTGGATCCTTGTTAACAGTCGTTTATGTGCTGTGAGACTCCAGGGGTCAGTCGGCGTTCGAAAGGATAGTTGTGTTAAGCGCAATTTGTTTGTGATCTCGGCATACGCCCCAACAGACTTCAGTTTTGACATGCAGAAAAGTGAACTCGCCACCCTCGTTCGCAGGAACAAAGGTTTTGACATTGTAGTGGTTGGAGTTCAAAAGATCCATCAACCAGTTGACTAGAGACACTGAAGGATATGGCAGCCGACCGCAAACAGTGGCGATCGTGTGGTCACTTTCTATCGAATCAGAATGACTGATGGATGTGCGTTTGTACAGTTAGACTGTGTATTCCCTGTGTTGGCTGTTAGCGCATTCTTTCCTTTTCCCACCCGTGTAGGTCCACTCCCTGTCCATCTTATATATTCATACTTTCTAATTCAACGTGCTACATGGTGAGTCAGGTTAGTGATCAGTGGGGCTTGGCTTACTGTTTAACGCTGTACGATGATGATGGTGATGAGCTGATGACTTCAATGCACAAGTTGACAAACTTAGTGTATCAGAAGCTTGTTTAGGTGGGAGTTGTGCTTAACTCGCTGGGCGTGCAGATAACGGGGATAGGCTTCTCCAGTTTTGTGCAGACAATCGATTGTTCTTTCCTAGCACCAATTTCCGACAGCTCGCTTCGCACAGCGACATCGGGCTCTAACTCTATAGGTGCTTTGAGTCAGATTATCGCCGTAAGCTACCGGTGGTGCAGTTCTGTTCAGAACCAGTTATGAGCAGAAGTTGCCACATGAGCTAGAATCTGCGACGTACAGTAATGTAGATGAGCGTTGGACCCGTATCCAGCAGATAATTCACGTATAAGCAGGTTTTGCCTGTGGTCCTAGATCCGATGTTCATCAGGGACACTGGCTTTCGCAGGAGTCGTTGAGTGTAATGAAACAAAAGCGTCAGCTCCCAAACTGTAAGGGAATGAATGATATACGAAGACATCTAGAGAAAAAAAGTTACGTAAAGCCTTTAGAATGATCGCGAAAATTGGTGGGTCGAGGTAGCCGAAGAAATGGAAATAGCAGCTGCTTCAGGTAGCAGTCAAAGACTGTTCAAACTTATTCGTGACACCGGTGGACGGCGCACTCAGGTCAGTGAAACGATTTGCGATAGAAATGGAGAACCCATTCATGGCAAAGAGCAAAGGCTTGACCGTTGGGCCGAACACCTCAAAGAACGGTTTATCTGGCCGCTTGCTAATGTAGTTACTCCTGTGTCAACAACTACGATTCCTTGGGCGGTATCACTTGAACCCCCAAGGGGAGTGGAAGTGGAGTCATGCATTCGATTACTAAAGCGAGGGAAAGCGGCGGGTCCCGACGAACTTCCCCCAGTTCTTTTCAAACTGCGTGGAAATGTTTTGATAAAATCACTCACCGCTTTGCTGTGACATTTGGAAGGAGGAGTGTGTCCCGTTAATATGGAGCGAGCCGTTGATTGTTCCCATCTTCAAGAAGGGAATACACAATGACTGTAGTAACCATCGTGGGATTAGCTCAAGTCCGATAGTCACCAAAGTACTAGCCTCGATTCTACTGCACCGTCTTACACCGGTTTGCGAGAGGATCACCCGCGAACAACAGCTTGGATTTCGCCCAGGTCGAGGATGCATCGACCAGATTTTTACTCATCGCCGACTACTTGAAACGCGTCACAAGCACCGCCGACCGACAATAATGGTTTTCTTAGACTTGGAAGGCGCCTTCGATTCAGTTGATCGAACAGCGCTTTTCAGTGCTCTTGATCGAAAAGGTATGCCCCAGAAAATCGTGAACCTACTGAGATCATTGTATTATCATACATCTGGCTGCGTGAGAGTTTACGGTGAACTATCCAGTCGTTTCGGAACGATGAGTTCGACAAAGATGTCCCATGTCTCCATTCCTGTTCAACTTCGTCATGGGCGAAATAATGGAGAGTGTGCTGCAAAATCTTCAGGATGTAGGCGTCGAACTAGGAAATAGTGAAAATCTGTGTGACCCAGATTACGCAGATGACGTTGTCTGCTTGTTCGAATGCATGGAACAGGCTCAACGTGCACTAGATAAACTCGCAAGAGCTGTAGCTCCATTTGGCATGTGCTTTGCACCTTCAAAGTGTGAAGTGATGTTACAAGACTGGCCGTCAACAGTTCCGAGCTTGATACTTGGCGGGGAGGTGCTGTCAATTGTCGACCACTTCACCTACCTCGGAAGCAGCGTGACGACGGATGGGAGCACTGTAGTAGAGGTGAACACGCAGATATTCAGGGCTCGAGCGGCGTACTTTGGGCTGAAGCACTTGTGGCGCCGACCTTGTATTTCACTAAAGTTGTAAGGTCGTGTATACTGTGCCGCAGCGCGTTCAGTTTTGTTGTATGGTTGCGAGACTTGGAGTCTGCGTGCTGAAGATATTCGTCCTCTTGAGGTTTTTGACCACCGACGTTTGCGTTGCATCGGTAAGATTGGGTGGAATAACCGAGAGTGCGATGTTGAGGTCAGGAAGCGAGTATTGGGTATTAATTCTGAGAACGTTTTGTCAGCGTATCTAGCTTAGTAGACTTTGTTGGTTAGGGCGCGTGTTACGTATGGCAAACACGTCTACCATACCGTGTCCTATTCTCCGTTCCTCCTAGGGAGTGGAAGAAGCCATGTGGATGTCAACAGATGACTTGTCAACGGGAAATGAGAAAATGTACAGCGAACTTAGGAAAAGTAGGTGCCTCACGTCTTCGTGGTTGGGGTCCAAAAGATCCCTCAACCAGTTGGCTGGAGGCACTGAAGGATGACAGCGAACCGTGAACAGTGGTGATCGTGTTGTCGCTTTCTGTTGAGTCTGAATGACTGATCAATGTGCGTTTGTTCAGTAAGGCTGTGCACTCGGTGTGTTGGCTGTTAAGCCATTCTTTCCTTTCCCCATCCGTGTAGGTTCACTCCCTGTCCATCTTATATATTCATATTTTCTAATTCAGCGTGCACATGGTGAGAAAGGCAGTGGTCAATGGGGCTTGGCCTACTGTTTAACACCGTATGATGATGATGATGATGATGATGAATTCATTAGTTTGCGTACATTGAGTCCGGAGACTACTTCAGTAGACATCCAAGTTAGGATTCACCGGGTTTATCTGACGAAATCATGCGACGGGTCTTGGTGAAAAGCCTTCGATGTCTAACAGCAAAATGAGATGGCGGTGTAGTACCCGCTTTGGGCACTCTCGTGTTCGGCTTAGTGTTGCTGATGGTCGTAGTGCATTTAGGTTGTGTTGCAAGGGCTATTGAATTCCTTGTTTCACCGCTCTTGGATATCTAGTCATGTTGATCAGGGCGCGCTGCAACAGTATGTCGGGTTTGGTAACGGACCGGACGATAGTAGATTACTGTCCACCACCAAAGGGACTGGCGGTAGGGTGATTCGAACCTCTGACCTCCGTGGTGGTTGTCAAACGCTCTCAACCATCACATTGCTTCGGTGCATGTGAGGTCCCAAAACTGCGGGCCTAAACTTCCGAGTTGGGGATTGTTTTGGCCTGCTGTTGGTATTTTGCAGAAGTTCTGGTCGGAATTGGTTGGTTCTGAGTTTGCTTTTTAAAAACGCTGACGAGTGGGGTTTTTATTTCATACTTGTGCATGAGCGCTGTGGAAAGATGTACTCTGTAGCGCTACTGGTGGACAAGTCAGCAAAATTCCCACTGGAAGAGAAAATGTGCGAGGACCGGTTTTCGCGACTAATGAGGGCCGGTCAGCCGCTCGACACATTAGGAAGCGGACCAGATATACAACGCCTATTACAGACTAGATTGAGAGGCTACAGTAAAATTGAAGTTTGTCTCAGTCAGATTTAGATAGGCTAAGAAGGAAACTATCTGGTGCACCATTTTGGTTGCAGTGAACACCATGCCCAGGATCTGCGTTGGTGCGATGGTCACGGTTGGGTTTTTTGCTTGTTGTTGGAGATACTTATTTGTGTTGGGAAATGAACACAAGAACTTCCAAAGTGACCAGTGTGATTTCACAAGGGCAAACTTCGCCTTGTTGTTCGGTGATTCGTTATGAAAATGAGACGCGCTAAGTAAGGTAAGGACGGAGTTGATTGCTTACTAAGCCTCTTTTGGCCCAAACCAGAGAATGTTAGCGAGAATAAGGATGATTGGATCTGAACTGCGCTTAGTTCCCAAATGTACGTATTTCAGTCTCTGGCGCATGCAACCCTTCATTCACTTGATCCAACTTGCTTCTCTTAAAGTCCAGCACTACAGGTCCCTGGTCTCCTATAAAGTGCAAAACTTCTTAACAATGCACGAGCGTAAGGACATCAGAGTAATAAAGTCGATTAACGCATGAATAGAGCAGTATGGTAGTATATGGTGTAGCACGGGGCACCACCGAGGTCGGTTAATATTCCATAAGACAAAATGGATGTGTGTGTGGTAGTGTCACGGTAATAATACTGCACGCAGTCCCCGGACTAGGTAACCAACACAGAATAATCTCAGTGGATAGTCTGGACTTAATGCTTACTAGGCAACGCCACCCGTGGGTCTTTCCGTGCGGGTAGGTAGTTGCCTACCAGCGTCTTTCCTTGTGAAGTTACTCCACTAGTCACATTGAGCTGATAATCTTTGCGTTTTGAGGACATGCTGGACGAACCTCGGGTTTATCAGCCAGGGTTTAAAATCAAATAGTAGTAAAAGGAGAGGATTTTAATTTCTGGTACGGCGTAATCGGTGGGTAATTTACCATTGGCCGAAGTCTCCGTTACCGCGCGTAAAGTTTCTCAAGGAGAATTTACCACCAGTTATCTAACACCAATTAGCGCATCGAGTTTTCGACGCTGCGAATCTCGTTCGGTCCTGACACAGAGTTAAGAGTAACCAGCTTTGTTTTCTCCTACTGTCTGGTGTTGTTTTGCAGGTAATCATCTCAGGAACTTGGCCGCTATGGTTGAATGATATGCGGACTTTCGGTACCTGAGCACCGGTACTCTCGCACAGTCGCTTGAGTGTGGTGTGAGCACTGTAGGAACAATGCTGGAACTAGGTGTAGGGTGTTGGAAGTTGGAGGTGCTTAGTCTGAACAGGCTGCGTTTGCTGGGTTACGTATGCCCACAGATGGGATGTCTCGACGTACGCTGTTTTCCGAAGCAGTTGATTGTTTGGCGATAAGTAAAAGCGAAAAAACCAAGTACCGCAGTCGGTGGCATGCTTACATTTGAGTTTTCCATCACCAGACTTGTTTTCTCATCCGCTCTTGTACTTGGACTTATTTCACTTCAGACTGAGGGATGCTGCTAGATATTAACCAAGATAAATGTGTTGAATTATTTGTTTGATGGCTGAATAAACTGAACAGATTTGTGTACCGTCATAAAAGGCTGCGTGGATCAAGTAAATAGCAATATATGATGAAGCTGGTTTCCGTGGACTAGAATGGGAGTGTCATCATAGAAAGATAGGTGGTATTAACTATGCTTGTTTTCCGAGCGTCATCAGGCTAATTTCTGTCTATGCAAATGCCTTTGTGAGATGCTTGGGGTGAGGCATTGATGAGGAAAAATTCATTTCTCCGTATGGAACGAAAATGGCATTCGTTAGTCACCTGAAGCCGTCCGAAATCTTTGAAAATATATGAAGTTCAGGGCACTTATATAGTTTATGAACAACCGTGCAGATAAGGCCCTATTGAATAAATATAAAAATCCGGCAGCTGTGATTTTTCTCATCGGTTCAGGAGGCTTCACGTTTGTTGGATGGGTTTTTTCGGTCAATAATGGCTTCCAAAAGATTGTTAATCCGAGGACTGTTGAACACATTCTCGATGTGTTGTAACAACACTAAAATCCTTGCATACTATGACCTTATCACCAACTTTGTTTTACCCCACCGAGACAAGTTGTTTCATGGTCGACCGGGAAATATCACTTGAGTATGTGGTTCTTTACTAACCTTTTGTACCATGTATACCTTGCTCGCAGGCTCTCGATAGAATATCCGTGACCCATGATTCTGAATCATCTCGAATGATCGGCCAATCCGTGAAAGAGCCACCCACCATATCCAGAAGTCTTTCGTCTCGTGAGCCTAGTACGCTAAAATTGAATGATCGCATTTCTTTGGTCGTCTGTAAACCATCAAGGCCGAAGAGGGCACAGTTACCACCCCTGAACTGCTGGGACCCTATGCGGTTATCCACTCAAGGTCAGGTTGCCCTTGTTAATGCAGTGGGATATTGAGGCTTTACTACATACCCTCCCACTGCACTTACTCGCAAGTATGTCCATGTTCCGCTCGCTTCATTTGGATAGGTGCATTTGGGACCCGAGTCCGAAGAAAGCTGATATGCAGTCTATACACGAAACACACGCTGGTAATGAGTTACCTGTACTATTTATAAGCTGAATTATGCCACAAGCTTGTGCTTGTTGTACCGTATTATTTGGTTGAACGAATGATAATGGATGACTAGGTTTTCACAAAATACCTGTTGTTATTTTATAAGGAGCGATATTCGTAAATTCGTGCCCAAGACGGTTGATCTTATAGCTAGCTCTTCCTAAGTGATCTCTAGGTACTATAAGGAGATCCAACTTCGTACATTCTTTCAACACAATCAACTGAACGCTGACTGCCAACTGCGGTCATATGACCGGTGATATTGCGCTCTCCTCTTGCAAATACATCCTGGTCAGTTTCTCTCTGTGGATCGTCTTCTCGTTCTCTCGGGTCGTGGGGAATATCGTTCCGGTTCCCGTGTTCGCATAGCGGTGAGCATTAGAATAACGGACAGGTGGTCCACTAGCAGCACAACGTACTGACGAACATGTTCAATAAGGTAGAGTTTACGAAGCTTACAGTACTCAGGCTTTGGTGCACAATGATTCATTCGAGATTGACGCAATCCGTGGACACGGATATTTTTCTTTGTCCGTTCAACAGATTTTCAAGCTTCACAGCGCTGCTTTATGGATTATATAATTCTCATACAAAGCAGGGAGTGTCAGCGCCCGCTCATTTCTCTTATTTCTATGCATCACTTCCATGAAGCACAGAGCATCACATTCCTTTTTCCAAACTACGCCTCACTTAGTCTTTCAATAAATGATTCAATCAGTTGGTCATTTAATCAAGCAATTTATCTTACTGTCAATCGACTATGTTTTAATGCTCAAAACATTTGTTATTTTTTACTGAGTTGTTTATTCTTGCTGCTCACCCTGTGCCAATTTCAGCCAATATTTAAAAGATCCACAATGATCAGCCGTGTGAATACTAATTGTGGACTCGTTTTTTTCTTGCGATTTTCTGTGTAGATTTTCTGGTTTACCAACCAGCTAGTTGTATTTATAGTTAGATATTTCGATAACGAAACGATCGATGGTGATCAAGTGGTTTGCCTTAAAGGCACAAGATTCCATTACGGTCAGTGCCGTTCTCAGCAGTCCGATGTCTACCAGGTCATCACAACACGACTTACTGGGACCTTATGTGGCTTTCCACTCAAAGTCGCAAGGTCATGGTTTCTGGTCCTCTGTGACAATGCTGCGGGTCTCTGTGGCTATGCGTTATACCCATGTCATTACACTCGTAGATAAGCATGGAATAAAATAAAAATCACGGACGCTTAAATTTCTTTGACCATAAGATAATAAAACCGTACTCTTTTTATCGTTATGAACAGAAGAAATGCAAGTTGTCAGTATGCGAAAAAATCTGGTGGTAAAATATTGTAGCACCGCTGTGGTTAGGCGTACAGTGCTGGGTTCACAAGGGAAATAATGCGATCATACACTAAGGCTCACGGGCGGCCATACTTGTCTCGTGATAAAAAGTTGATGTGGATGACAGAAATTTAGTTTATGCGAGGGATTATTGTGGTGCTACCGCTGTCTGGGGAAGTTGGGGCACGTTTTCTGTAGGCCTTCCGATAGACTTCCTCTTTGAACACGTTTGCTGAAGTGGTTAGTAGTTGAAACACGAGTAAGGGTGAGCAGTACGAAAACCTCTAACCAGTAGACTTGGCCATGTGGAGCAAGTTAGGTTTCGCGGACGGGGTGAGCAGGATTCAAACACGCAGTGTTTAGAGATACCCTGAGGAATGGGGATATTTCGTGACCGATGGTGCTTTTTATTCGTACATTTTCGTGATGCCGTATGGTTGGTTGCTAGACCACGTTGTCTCCTTAGTGAACGCGCCTGCCCGTCCTTTCCAGTAGTGTAGACCACCTGTCCGTTACTCTAATGCTCGTCGCTTTGAGAACACGATAACCAGAATAGAGTCCCCACAGGTCCGATGAGGAAGAGAAAGCCACATAGAGCTAAGACGGTTAGTGTATATTTGAGAGTCTGCAAGAACAACGGTCAAAAGCAAATCGTGCTTGGTGGTAAAGGTTAGTAATTATGATAACAATGATAATCTACTTCATTTACTTATTGTGCAGCAAGGTACGATATTTCTGGAAGGGGGCTGCGGCCAATCTAGAACTGCCGAATGGGAAAGTGACCAACGTTGGCAGGAATCAAACCGGTGACGTTAAGGTTCATGTTCCACGACGATGACCGTTTGACTTCCGCCTTTCAGTTAAGTAAGGATCCACGTCGAACAGACGAACACAGTAGAGTCTAGCCACAAAACTGTCATCTGTAATCTCTTCTGCGATTCTTTTGCTCTCACTAATTTTCTCTCCGGATGAGTAGTTTTTCCAGTAGCATCCAAAACCACGGCACCACCAGTACATGGTAAATGCTTGTCCCTACTGTAGTTCTACATTCGTGCAATTTTTGAATCTGTACACAGATTTCACTTTATTGATCCACTTGAATTGCGTTGCGATGTTCAAAATATTTAGTGAAGTGAGCGTTCTTAGAACGTTTGTGATTGGACGTTCTACTTTACTCCTGTAATCATTAGATAAGAAAACATCATTGAATAATGAACTTGATGCAGGCATATCAACATTAATTTACCTATCTCCTCATCTGCCTTCATATGAGCAGGGATGTGACAGCGTCTGGACTATCGCTTACAGTTTTTTGGTAGACATATCTTCATGAGGAATACCGAATACGAACAGAAGTGAAGCAATCCACAAGCGAATTATTCACACTCTTGATGGGGTTCAATAGATGGCACCAACTGCATCGTACCTAAAAGTGCAACTCTTGTTCTGTCTGGAGGAGAAAAATCTTCGATTTTAAATCCAATTTCCCTACCCATGGACAAGGGGTCATCCATAAGTCTTCAAACCAGCCTGAGGATTTGGCTGCCTATCAGTAATTCCGAAGAAACGAAGGCTTCGAGTAACGAGAAGGAGGTGACACAACGGAACGGCGCATTGCTCGATGAATTTACTAGTCCAAATTGATAATCGGATAACCCTGACGACCATCCTGAGTATGATCTAGTTTATATGAACGTCTAGTCCCATGGATTTCATCTGTCGTTTCCTGGCTCTTAAAGTCCCAAATTAGAGCAAACTGGTTCATTTGAAGATTAGGATATGATGTTTTTCGTCACTCCTACTTAGGTTTATTCTCTCATGAGAGTAAGATAAACGTGATCTCTTCTTGTTCTGCCTCTCATGTGTTGTTCGCCGAATTCTCTCGTTGTCACCCGTCACGCTCTTCTGCTGTCGCACGACTATCACACTTCGACGAATCACCCAGATTTTGCTTCGCTTCGTTGAGAGCTCAGACCCTGGTTCTCAGGTCTTCTCTTTCACCAACGCTCGGTCAAGCGATCGATAAGCTAGAAGTGGAGAGGGGGCGACCCGCGAATTGTTCCCGGTCGGATCATAGGGTATGCAAATTCCGCCCCGGCCGCAGGTGGCCATCCGGGGTGCGGGATGATCATCAAACAGATAGGTAGCAAGGTTAGGCCAAACAGTTACCCGTTAATCGATGTTCATTGTTATCCACACACACACACACACACACACACACACACACACACACACACACACACACACACACACACACACTTCTTTCCTTGTATCATGGCCACCAGATAACTTAGGAAACACCAATGTTCAAAAACAGCCATCTGCTTCAAGCACGACCATGGTCTATTTGTTTGGCATTCGGACGCTTCTGAGTGGGACGATGTGAAGGTGTGGGTTGACGCATCACGAGATCAAAGCACAGGACCAGTTGTGCTGAGACAGGCTGATAGTGGCTCTGTTCCATATATTCAAAAGGCGTCGATCTGCTATGGTGTTACAAATATGGAGAGCTAATTTCCAATGTTCGGGCAGTTTACATAGCTTCTTAACTCCAATGGAATAGGCGAAATTATCTAGTCCCATTTATTTTACTCCAGTGAGAATAATTGGATTCGAAGTGAAATTGGTGCATTCAAATATCACCCAAAGGTTTTGTATATCCGCAGGCATCAATGGAAATAAGATCGTTCCATGATAATCTGCTCTAATTTTCCAATGAATATCTTGCTGTAGAAGTGATCAGATTGCTTCTGTTATATATTATTTTCTGACTAATTGTAGCACACATGATATCGCGAACGCCTCTGCTGATATATTCGATCTGTCTGTCAGAAAATGTTTTGTTTATCATCCACGGGGAAGTAATCTGTATCAGGTTTTTGAAATGACTGGATCAAAAATTTATCGATTGGGTCCGGATCTGTCTATCGGAATGGCTAGACTGGTTGACAGGTATCTTCGCTGTCAGCATCCAGAGTTCCTATGCATTTGAGTGTTTTAGTCTTTGGAGACAACACTTTCATTATGCTAATGATCAGAAATACTATACAAAGAGGTAAGCAGGTAGATACGGAAAAGAGTCACACACCATTAAGGCTTTCCGTGACAAGAAAGTATGTTCGTGATTGAGGCCACTGACTCAATGCACGACTTAGAATTGCTTTAATATCTTACAATTTGTCATCCGAGCCACAGTCCCACTTTCAGTAGCTGCTCACTCGTCTCGTTAGTATTCATTTTTGTTAGTGTGGACGCCCCTTCTGATCGTCGTAAAGTTGTTGAAAAAACCCAGAAAACAACGGAATTGACAGTTATCAGCTCCTGGAATTCCCACTTGCATTTTTCGCATAAAGCAAGTGGATGTCTAATGATGCTCTAACCACAGTTCCAATGATGCATAGCAATTAGCACTCACGTTATTCACACTAAATTGGCCGTACTGCGATAGCTTAGCTGGTAAATCATCTGCCTGTTTAGCGGGATGCAGGTTCGGTTACGGCTCGTGGTGTTGGACTTTTGGAGAAGAAAATGCAAGTGTATTCTTCGTTATATATAGGATTCAGCCTCTCCTTTCCAATAATTCATTCTGCAACCATCAGTTCATTTATCCAAACAAGCATTCTGTAATAACTGCCAAAACTCATCTGGTCAACTCCATCTTATTTACACTCGACTGTGTTTTCTTGATTGTAATGACGTATTTAATTGCATCGATTGAACTGTACTGTTATCCGTGCTACACGATGGCAAAGTGAATTGTTCCATAAAGTGTTCTGTCCAACGTCCCAGAAGACATTCCTGAGGGTGAATCAGTGAGTCGTTGGGTTCATCGATTATCCAACTTACACCTGGTTTCCGTGGTCCGGTATTTCTAATCAAACGGTAGAGGTTCCGATTATTGCTGTGGTGCAGAGCAATGTAAAACGGTTACCCGTCATTTGCCAATTGTTTCACACTTCGTCCGATATCGTTAGCCGGCGGGTAAATTGATATCTATGATGAATTTTTCGAAACCAACACAATGCCTCGGAATTTCGAAGTGTGCAAATTTATTCCACGTTCGGTTCCAAGCAAGCCAGGAACTGAAGATCAGTCACTTGGACACAGATCAATAATCACTTGATTGAGACGATTGTGTGTGTGTGTGTGTGTGTGTGTGTGTGTGTGTGTGTGTGTTTAACATTTGTCGCAGTTCTTGAGCCACATACCTTTCTGGGGATTGAACGTCTCTTGTCTCACGCAAGGCACGTTATCGCAGCTAGCAGTTTTTGTCTCACTGTTGAATTAGTGGTATACAATAGAACCTGCACTACCGTCTTACATGCGGAAATCATTTTCGATTCGCTACAGGTAGAAGAGGAGGAAGCACACATGTGAAGTGGCCGATGTTGTTCATTCCAAATTCCCGTGGAGAAACTTTTGCGTATTTTGTGCTGAAGGGATTCGATAGAGTCCGTTGGATTTTTACAAGGTACATCATGTACATAATATAAGTGCTTGAGAGAACTGTTTACTGTGGTGAAGTCTTTGGCTTGTAGTCCGAGGAAGAAGATAGGAGAGGAATACAACCAGTGAGGTAAAATGCGTGCAAAGACAAATTGTTGAATAAGATAAAAGGGTACATACATTACTTTCAGGTGCAGAACGTCGTTGGTCAGTAATCTCTCTTTGGTGAAAACAGGTAACACGACCAGACCAACAAAGGTTATTAGTGATGGTAACCCTAAGGTTGACGACCAATCGGGACCTTTCCTACGTGAACGCCTGGACAGGATTCCAAAGAGTTCACATGCTCGGAGACTTCATGAAAAGAGAAAAAGATATCTAAGCATTTATGGGGACTTAAGGTTCGGCTATGAGCTTTGGACCGTCGGTGAAGATCTATGAAAACAGACCAAAGGTCAAGCACAGCTGATGCACCAAGAGGGACTAATCCAACCGCAACATCGTCTGCGTACTTTATAATAAAAGAACGGTCACTGACAGACATGGATGGAGTATAGGATTAGAATAGAAAAGGTGAGCGGATTGAGCTATGTAGGACGTCTTGAGTTGGAACGAAGATGGTAGAAGTTCTCTTCCATATCTCGTAAAATGCCGCCGACTGGAAAAATAATTTGGTAATAGTCCAACAAATGAGGGTTGAATTCCGTTATTTGAGAGGATGTCGAGAAGTTTTCGTCTATCGTTAAATGTGTCACTATTCTAGAAAGCTGGTAAGCACAGTCTTTGATTTCTTGTCTAGAAAAGTCAAGACATTAAGAGTCAAAGAAGCAATGGCATCCGTGGTAGAGCAGCAGCGGTTGTCGGCGAGCTGGTTCAGGTTTCCTATTGTCATATCATTTGGCAATCGTTAGAGAAATAACTTTTTAAATAACTTTAATGTGATGGAGGTATAGGCAATAAGAGGGATTTTGCCTTTCTTTTCTTGGGCCCGAGTATGATGGAGGCTGCTCTTCAACAGCCAGGAATCATTTTACAACCCAAACATGGATTAAATAATTGTTGCTAAGGTGTGGGTGCATACGCGCATTGCGTGAGTACAGCTGGGGAAGATAAGTGGGTGCATGGTATTTGTAATATTTGAGATTTGACAGCTCTTTATGAACAGCTAGCGAGGATATATTGTGAAGCAAAGCTAGTTAAGTTGGAACTAGATGGTGCGTTGAGGTCGCTGCACAAGGAAGAATGCGATTGCTTGCTGAATTCACGGTTTAAATCCTCGATATTTACATTTGGAGAGGAGTGCCGTGTGGAGATACTACTCAACTGTTTGATGAACATTCGAAATTCCCGGCAATTAGTGTTGGTTAGGAGCGTATAACTGTAAATGGCATTGAGTCTGCGGATTTCTGAATTCATTAACAAAGAAAGGGCTTTCACTGTTCATTTTTCAACCGGGACCGTTAAGTGACCAGTGTGGATTTCATCAATTGGTGTCTGTAACGCATACGTTGTATGCGAGCAATCCACTTAATCCCTGTCTGGGGAAATGTGAACGACGACCGTTCACGTAACACACAGTGTAATGAGCTTCATCTTGTGGGGGGATTACCTGTGACTACAGCTCGTTACACTAAAGTGGGCTGATTACAGGAGCCAAACCAAGCAGTATGGAAACCCGATCTCACTTTTTCAGTCCTATGAATGGACCTCAAATCAAAATTAGAAATTTGTACCGATGCAACCAACGTCTTCGTGCATATAGACTTGAGATCAAAATAATCAGAACTCTGTTATCACACTTCTATAATTCAAATATTTCCGCTGGTTATAATTCATAAATTGACCAGATGACTATCATCTTCCTTGGGTTGCCGCCAGAAAAACAGAACAGCTTATCAGGAAGCACAAAAGAAATCATTTGAACTTAGTCTGGATCCAATTAATTTTTAACTCATCGTGTGGACCAGGTGGACTCTCGTTCACTGTGACCTCGTCTGTTCATCTGACTTATCAATTGAGTGGGCAGGTAGGATTCATTGATCTGTTCGGATGATGGTTGGATAGGGGTACACGCAAACGTTTCACACGTGGTCATGCGTTCGCTGCAGTCCTATTGATTTTACGGGCTAACGTGTGGCCTGCTCGGGGGAAGAATATTTGAGAACAATGAGGTGAATAGTGAAACAACTCTTAAGACTTCCGATCTGAACACCGATCAACCCTTTACTCAGGGAACAGAGTGGTCGAAAAGGCAATGACCTTGGGGTGCTCAAGGTAAGCTAACCCTTTGAACAGGGTCATTCCAATAGAGATAATGAATCGCTCCATAAGGCACAGCCACTTGCGGACAACCATTTCCGGTTGTTAGCGTATGAAGTTTTCCTCTGTATACACCCCAGATCGATAAAAGCTTGCAAATGTACGGAAAATCTTGTTCTCATTCCGACTAGTGAGCAAGTATTTGAACAACAGATTTTCATATTGAAATCCTCCCATGGACTGTTCACTTTGTGTGATCGACACATGTGAGTCAGACATCAAAATCTACAGCGTCGATCGCCCGTCACTGGAAAACACAGAAAGCATTGTCACCCAACTGAATAACGTATGAACAGAATCAGTCTGCGTTGCCATCATGAAGCGAAATTACATCTATTACTGATTTTCCGCGGATCACCGTCAATATAAACTTAAGAGTTCATCCAAATATACACTGAGATAGATAACATTCCTCAGTTAGAATCATGACTGTGGAGGTATTCGGTGTCAAGATACAGATTACAGATAGTGCTTGATCGAAAAATGCTTTTGCTACAAACCCATACACTGCTGAAATATCTTGATAGGGACATCTTGACATCCACGTTTGTGAAAACGATCTTCCATAGGGAATCACTTTCGCGTTCTTTAATTGACAATGAAAACGCATAGATTCCATGATATATTCTCTATTACTGTGAGCTGTCCGGGCTTCTTTGTTTACAGCATATTACTTATTTTAGCGTGTCGTCTTTTCACGTTCGGGTTTATTCTGCTCATCTTGTTTTTGTTGTAACTTCTCCATCTTCTGTTTGAGAGATCCATTTTTAGACGAACGTGATTCCGACGTACTGTGTGATTTCACATCATTTTTTTTTCTGTCCCGACATACTTCGTCCTTTCCAGATATCAACTGCATCAAGAATGTCATGTAGTCAATTAGCTGTCAACAATCTCGTGCTACGGTTGTACGACTGTTTTTTCCAGTTGTCCACAGAAAAAAACAAATTAGCAGCGCATCAGATGGTGGTATTATTGGGTGAAACCATTCCGCAGTAGGAGACAACGCTGACTGGGTTCGGCAATTAAATCATCGCCGGACGTGTCTCTGACCGAAACCCTGAAGGTAGAAAACAATGGTTCGGTTAGTTTTCTCTTGCCCTTATCAACAGCTTTTGTAATTCATTTCCAGCCTCCTCTGGTTTGCAGTTAGACTGATTGTAATACGTGCTGCTGGGATGGATAGTAAATGTCAAGGTTTCAGTCAACTGTTTGAACTAGTACGTCATAAATTGCATATCGTCTGTGGAGAGCAGCTCTCCGAGGATACGACGACTCACGTATTAGTACCAAAGTCAGTCGCTTGTTGACTGTACTGCTTTGCTTTTCATGAATCCGGTTTCAAAGAAGCTAGTGAAATAATCCACTCCAATTGGATAGTAATGACAGTCGCGCACTAACAAATCGGAAGCGCTGTTCTGCCATGGTTTTATTGATGTATCTCATAGATTCATCATGGAATTTTTCCACTGATGAGCTTTGTTCGACGTGCGTGCCGAGCAGTTACATAAAATCTCAAATCTACCTGGTCATACCAGACTCGAATATAAGACTCCTGGACTTTCAAGCATATCTCGCCACACCAGGATCCCGTCCATGTCTTCCCCTACTCCTTGTTAGTGTGAATATGAGATTATCCATTTGTTCTCCGATACTACCAGTTCGTGACCAAAGCAAAACATGGCAGAAGTTCTGGCCGTATCTATCGCTTTTCAGTGGGCAACTCTTTACCGACAGTTTTACAAAGTCTAACCCAAAATTCTGACAGTATGTTTTGCTAACATAGCTTGAAGCTGCAATGAATAAAATACTTTAAGTATGTGCACATCCCTATGACCTTATAACAGATAAGCCCTTGAAAGTGCATACAGCATTTACCTACGATTCTGATCAGCACACGGTATGGGATCGGTATCCTTGGAGGTAGGATGAAATCCATTATGGGAGTCCGTGGCACTAGCTCCACTGGTATACGACTAAAACGCTCACCTTCAAACATAGTCGTTTCATGGCCACACCAAAGTGATAAAGCAGAACTGAGGATACACACCTGGATTTACGGAGTTAAACAATGGCAAGGGATATGTAGCCGCTCAGAGAGTCAGTTTTCAAGCCCGATCTTGTTCGGTTTGTTGTAGAAGCCCTTGAATACTTCTGTTCGCTTCCTGCCAAAATCCTTGTGCTTCAGTCCTCTGACTGACACCCACATCTAAAAAGATTTTGTGCACAAGCCGGCTTAGCTAATTCAATATATAGCGGATTAGGCCAAAACTCCATGTTATTGGTGATGGGGTATACCTTGAATGCATCAGTTCTTCCCGCGATCAGCCCTTATTCCGTCTAAAGTCAAAAGGTGACTATGAAAAATAAATTCAGTTTCTTAACAAACAGGACAGAAGAGAAATGCTGCACTGTTCTAAAGTTCTGTGGTTCAGTTGGATACTTTTTTTGTGAGCAATATTTCAAAAAACTGATGTTCCGCATTTTCGTCACGGAACTTCACAAAATCCGCAGCGCAACTGGCTCCTCGAAGATAGCCTGTTATCCGTAGCATTAGCTTCTGGAGGATTTCGCTGAACATTTCAAGACAAAAGGGTACTATCGGCCAAAGAAAACACACGAATGTTATGAAAAAATCGGATGTTGTGTCCAGATTGAAACACCAACAAGTCGATATAAAATTCGTGACGCTTTCAAAAAAGTAGGCTTTGGGTTGATGAAAATTGGGGAGAGATGACATTGTGTACAATACAGCGGTATTGAACAAATCAGATGGATCAAATGGCGATGCTCGGTCACTTTCATGCCCACACTCCCGAGAGACGGATTCTCATACTGCACGAACATTCTGGTTCATTTTTGATTGCGTGAGTGCGGGTATCGCACACCATCATCATCAGTCTTTTATTCCTCCTGTTCCTCTTTTTCCTCAACTCCTCTTCCTTGTTCCCTTTCTGCCTCTTTCTTTTTCTCCTCTTCGGCTTCTGCTTCCCCCTGTTCTTCTTCTTCTTCCTCTCCTTCTTCTTCTTCTTCTTCTTCTTCTTCTTCTTCTTCTTCTTCTTCTTCTTCTTCTTCTGCTTCTTCTTCTTCTTCTTCTCACTCCTCCTCTTCCTCCTGCTTTTCTTATTCTTTTTTCCATTCTTTTTCTTCCTCTTTTTCCCCACTCTTCTGCTCCTTTTTCTTCCTTTTACTTTTTTCTTCTTCTTCCTTATCCTCCTTGTGCTGTCCTAGTGGTACTATTCCTGTTGACGTCGTGATATAAAACTGTTGTTCTGGGCCGTACTTCCGTCGGCAGAAGTCTTTTTCGTGATCTGCTTGTTACTTGGATGAATCTGTGTTGCGGGCTTTTTTGTAAACAGTCACGCATCTTCTCCTACCCGTGGCTATTGGATGGCTGACATGATTGACTCAGCAGTCGCCTCATACCGGTTCCCCAACAATCCCCACCACAACATACAAAAGCAACCACGCGTTTTCCCAAGGGGGCTTGCTAAGTGTGTGGTTTAAGCCCCAGAATTTGCAGTTACTTGCGCAGACTTATGTGATCATATACTCTAGATCGCTTTGCAGACTTCCCGTGAAATATACCTTCATTGATTCTCATTCTTATCATGGACGAATGAGCTACGAAAAGGTGACTGTTTCAATCAGCAATTCTCCAGGTTTAAAGTGGGTCGATCCTTCATGACTATCGAAAAGGGGAGCTGGATTGTCTCTTTGTTCAAATAATCCAAGTAGAAAGCAAAAATCAGAATAGAACTAGCTTGAACAGAAGGAATTGTTTGATCCACGATGAACTACTTATGATAGCTGATAAACAGTGCTAAAACACTTGCATCGTTTTTGTTCGTTCGGGGGGCATGACAGTGTTTAAGGGAGTAAGCAACATCAAAAATGTGGGAGAAAAAGATTAGAATTATATGAACCTACAGCAGCAACAGAATCTAGCTGGAACTGCACTATCTTGCCTTCAGTCAGTGTCCGAGTGCATAAACTCATTGCTTTATGAAGACGAACAATAATCGGCCTCCGAAGGTATTCTCCATCAAACTGGAAGTGATGTACCAAAGTAATTTATCCGAAAAAACGAAACTAAGGGACAGTGGAACTCCGTGTATCGTGGATTCAATAAACTACGTGCAACTGAACGACAGTGTCACAAAATATAGAGTCGGGGAAAAGAATGAGAAAATGTGTTTAAAATGGTGTTTGGAAACTTCATCGTCGGATGTTTTCACAGTGTGTTATTTAGTCGACTGAAACAAATTTGGCAGCAGAACAACCACCTAGGAGCATGACACTGACTTTCCTCCATCGGTACGGGGGAAAATGATTTCATCTCGAACCGTTCAAAAATATTCCACCCTAAGTTGATCAGTCATCCCTACATCTAAGAAGTATCAAACCACAAAGCGGTCAGGTTTCTTAGACGGACGCGGAGCTCTGATTGACGTTCCACTTTGTGCTTGAACCGACCGGCGGTTCAACTGGTGGTTCAAAATCCCATTATTTAAATTGACAGCCAAAAGCCAGTTCAGTTTCTCGAATATCGATGCTCTGTTCAGAGGTTACTTTGACGTAGTGGACGAATTCTCGTAACCTGGTTTTGTACATCTAGAAAAGTTCAGCCCCTAATGAGGAGTCTGCATGCGTTCACCGAATTTACAGGACGGTAAATCACTGAATTTACCTGATTGTTTGTTCGACCAAACTGTGCACTTTACTTTCGGTGTCCAACTTCGGTTTCCGCGCACTGTTTGTCACTTGCTTTAATTTCCCCAGTACTGCACAGGCTGGCATCTGTTGTGCGAAAAGGCTTGACGGGCTGTCATTTGGAGCAGGACTTGGGGCTTGAAACTGTAGTGATTCGGCTGTCTTCACACGCGATCCAGTGCGTTAGGACTTCTTTTCCGGTATCCAGCCAATCAGGTGAAACTGGACCGTAACTGCTAGATAGTGTAGATACAGTGAAATCGCCTCGTGATTGGTCAGCACGTTATCTGTCAATAAGTACATGCCTATTTTTGTATATAAACGAGTGAGCACCAACCAAACGTAACACGACACATTCTTGCTGTTCTTGTCTGGTCTGTTCGTTCTTCCAGTGTGTGTAGTCCGGGTCTAGGTTATTTCATTACGTACGATTGGCCGGTTAGATACCATTCTTACAGAAACTCACTCACGTTTGTACGAAATGGCTGGAGCAACAGTGTTAATAACTGAGTTCAAAAGGTCCAAATGGTAGCAAATCATCATTTATTCGGAATATTCCCCGACCCTTGGTATCCTAAGATTACCATTCCATTGGATTCCCTACTGGATTTTGCTGTCAGCTCACAGCGTTTGTCCCGTGTCACAGGCGGAAAACGTGCCCATTGCTGATTCATCCGGAATACGCTTCACCAATAACTTTCCAGAGTCTATGGGTAAACTACCTAGGAACTAACAAGCTGACAGAAACAAAGACGAGGATCATTGCGGACTATCTAACGCATATGATAAAAAGACAGAAAGTTCGGTATTTTTCACTCACAAACGGCTGAATTATGTATGGAAATCCGAGAAGCTTCGATTCGAACACCAGTGAAGCTGGAAGGAAGAAAAACAGCGAAGTATTTCCCGTTGCACCCTTTCCGACAAGGTAGTTTCATACAACCGTGCCATTCACGGACCTAATGAGATATATTCGAGGCTAACACCGATTTTCGTCATTCTGTGATCTGCGTGTCTGAATCCATTCTACTGCTTTCAAGCATTCAGCTGTGCACTTTGGTTAGAAGAAGCATATTGGACTTAAGCTTTCGACATCCTATTCATATCCCTGATATCTTTGGTCATCCAGGTTTATGAGATACGGAGTAATGAAAGGGCGCTAAAAGGAACCATTTGCTGCTCAGCCTTGGTGACAGTTTGCCGTGAGATGGACGGACAGGTAGGACTTCAACAAGTCGATTCAACAGATCTCGTCCACGGAGACTTACTGGAGATTCCACTCAACAGGTGTATGATGCAATGTGAAGCTCTTTTGCTCTCAGGAAACTGTATAGTAAATAAAAGCACTTTGACTGGTGAAAGTCTGTCACTGACAAAAACGTCGTTTCCCCAACGAAGGGACACGAAGAATGAAAAGTTCAATCTACGTGCTGCAGCCCACCACGTGCTGTTTGGCGGAACACCTATTATCCATACACGAAACTACGCGGACGAAAAAGGTTTTGGCTGTGGTCGCGCGCACAAGTTTCCGCGCAGCAAAAATGGAACTGTTTCGCGCAATTCTGTTTCCCAAAATCGCCTAAGTTCAAGTTCACTCAAGATGCCGCGAAGATTTTGGCGGCTTTGGCTCTCGTTTGACTCATCGGATTTTGTTTCTCTGTCTACTTCATGTACCTTTCAGGAGTGGAAGCTCACATGCTAATTATTTGGGCATTGGGTCTGACCACAATAGCTGTGCCTTCAGCCCCCTCCCATGGAAATGACTGTCGGGATTATGTTTTCTCAGAGGTGCATACGCAAACAGAGCATATACGGCATTAATCCTAGTGCGATTGATATGTACCATGTAATCAACGTCACTTATTTTGATAAAAACCAGTACACCGACAGAGGACTGACTGGGTTTATGGGTTGTAGTTCCGTGCACAAGGGGACTTTTCGAAGAACCCCAGCCAGAACCTGCTAAGCTCGCTCGTGGCCCAGTTTTGGGATGCATGGCTACTTGCCATTCTCTGACTCGCATAAGGGGCGTGTTGCCTGGACATCCATTGGATTTGGAAGTGTTCTAATCGACTAAATGGGAATTTATGGAAGAACTTAACGAGGACTAGTGCAAATTCGCCGTGGCCGTTCTGTCCGTTGTACGGTCAATGAAAGATAACGTATCTAGTGTCTTTACCTGCGTGCTGCATGCTTCGCCGGGAAAAATGCCATACGAACCTGGTGGTGTTGGCTAGGTCCCGTTCACATCCACTTTGCAAAACATGTCAGGCATTGCTCGAGTTCTGGATAGAAAGCACACACAAAGGGTACTCCGGAAGCGATCGAGTTTCTTTGTCGTCCTGATACTGTGCCCTTGGATTTTCACTCGGTTTTGTTGGAATACACGAGGGCTGAATATCGAGTGCTGGCACGTGCTTGGCGTCCGCTGAAAGTAGCCTATGCCCGTACCATAAAAATCGGACGAGGAGTTGAGCAAGATTTACCCTTCTTGGGCTTTCTCATCATGGAAAATAGTCTAAAACTGCAGTAACTGAAGTGTAGCGAGACGCAAACATTCGACCAATCATGGTTACAGATGATAATGTGCTAACTGTCCCCTCAGTTGCCAGAGACTGCGTTATGATTATTGAACTGGACAGAATGGCCATTGCATCAGTACAACCTCCGACTGATCACTCCAAACAAGAGGTGGACAACCGTGGTCCCCAGGCAAGCTCGTACTCTTTGTCCCATATAATAGATCTATGGGTGATGTACATAGTGAATGTGATACGCTCCATTGGTATAGTTTCATTATGCTGAGGATTTGCACGAACCCCTCACTGAGATCACAGTGAGAAAGCGTAATGCAGCATTATGTTATAGTAAACGCAATGCTACTAAATCATTTGTATTTCTCTACTAGTTCAAATCCCCGTGTCCTTGATTTGAATCCAGAGACTGATATCATACAACACTTATGGTGCAATATTCGTTCAAACCTTTGCCAGGCTCTAATATATCACTAATGATGGGCGTTCTTTTGATCACAGAAGATGAACCCACGGTGGAGACAGAAAACATGATGGAAGCATCTCACCAATTTGACATTTGCACTCTCCATCGATCCGATTCCCACCCGGCCATCTGTGGAAAAAGGTGGACTGTCTTTCGTAATCATTATCCTTGGCTAGTTCCCAGGCTAATGGTTAAAGATACGGTGTTAGCTCGTTTCTCTCCGGACCAAAAAGCTCAGCTAATCAAGGAGTTACAGTCTGCGGGGTATATCGTCTCAATGTGTGAGGATGGAGCAAACGACGGTGGACCTTTAAAGGCCACTCATTCTGGGGTATCACTGAGCAAAGCCCACGCCAGTTTTGCGAGCCCTTTCGCAAAAAATAACACAATATTAGCTTCGCACCACACCCTCACTAGCATGAACACATTTTTTTGCACTGCCGACTGGGGAACAAATCGGACTCATGAATAATTGTTTCCAAATCTAATGTGTGCTTCTTCGGTTCAGATTCCAAGCTTTTCAAAGTTCATCGTGTACCCCTAGCGGTAACTTATCGGAACGTTTCAGTCAGGCAGATTTTTCAACTGCCCATCGAAGTCTGCTTTTTAAGTTTTCACTCATCTGCAAACCATGGGATACTGAAGATTCTAGTCGCTCATCAGCTTCGATAGGAAATTCGTTTATGGGTTTTCTCTTGTCCATTGATAACTGACTGCGCTCAGCTTTCCTCTTGCTCTAGGTATAAACGAAAGCACTGAAAACAAAGCTTGATCAAGAATCTTTAGGAAATAGTGAAAGTAATGATGCTCATCAGTTCGCTGGTATAGCTTGATTATTGATCCGTGGGTTGACCCCATTTGACCACTGATCTTTCATCTTCTTCACTGTGTTTATCGGATGGTTAGAATGTCACATGAAGAGTAGTTATAAAGTTATGTAACTATAAGAGTATAAGTAGAGCAGATGTTAGATGCACTTTTTGGAAGACTAATTAACCAGGTCGTGAAAAGTGGACGTTAGACTCGTCTCGATGAATCGAAAAGCCAACAAATCCTATAAAAATCTGGATCCCCACTCATCCAATATTGAACAGCCTGAAAACAAGTCACAAGCTTTCGTTTTCGATGGAAAAATGCCAAGGGATACTACGGAAATCATGTGAAAAATTCACTTTCAAATTCTTTGCACGAGCACGTTTTGATGGGTCGTCTATGTCTACGATAAAGCCTTGGCCATTGTGGATGTCACAATGAGTTGTAAGTGGCGACCACCAATAATCTCATTTCATATATTTATTTGAAAAATTTCCTGCTCTGCAACCAACAATATTCCCAAGTATCACAGAATGTTCACTAGCTGATCAGAAACTAGCCAACAACTGACCACCGATCAAGAAGAAGCAAACTTGACCAGGTTTTGTCCCATTGACTTACAGCTGCGGCGATTTTGCTTGATTTTATCATTCTCAGTTCAGAGTAGACTGATGTAATCGGCATAGGTGCAACTCAGAGGACTTAATCTCCGTGGAGATAAGCCGAAAAGCTAGTTGTCAACAGAAAATGTGGACGGATAAGCAGTAACCTGCTGCGAGGGCAGTCACATTCTACCCACATTTCAGTTAATACATTATCGTGAAGATACGTTTTAACCGGCGTGGGTAATCTAGCGCCACCACTCGCATGTGGAGAATTTTTCACAGTCACGTCATTGCAGCTGATTGCGACCGGCAGACCCGGATATTTTCGGCCGGTCATTCCTGGGGTGTTTGTTCGAAAGACGACAAAAAATACATGTAGGACTAAAGATACTCCTTGACCATCTCAGCACTGCCATTTCCTATATGATTTGTAAAGACTAGAGAATGAATCATTGAAAACAATTTCTTGTATCTGAAAGCCTGTTCTAATGTCACAGTGTGCATATCCCGCAGTCTAAAGATACTTCCCCAATAATTTTATCACCTAGTTCAGCGAAATCTACACCCACAGTTAACAGAACGCTGTATAAATTAAGGTAGCGCACTGAATCACCCAATATAATGACCGTGATTTGGTCAAAGCAATGCGTTAGGTAAGTTCCTTTTTCTGCAGAAGTATTTTGCGAGACTGTATCAACAGTTTTGAAAAAGTCACATATTAGGATTTCCAGACACGAAGAGTAAATCATTCCGCTATGTAAATGCAACTAAGTTCTATACTCATTTCCGTCAGGGGAATTTTGTTCGGAGTTTTATACAAGATCCACCATTCTTCTCACACAATGGTATCATTTTATTTTCACATCTACAAACTCGGCCATCCAGACCAGCCTTCAGTTGTTCATTATTCATGTCACTATTAATCAAGAGCCTACCAAAAGGTTAATTCTCCAGTTAAGCGCATCTCGAGGAAAATCAGTTGGCACTTTTCCAATAGCTGAGAAAGTTGACTGTTTATGCATTAGTTCGCGGGTTCGACTTTGAGTTAAATAAATTGTGGCATCTCTTCATGATCCCGCGGGTGACCCACATTTCTTGAACTGTTTTAGACTGCTGTCCGCCCACGTACGGTGCGCCATATTCTGCAAAGAAGGCTTAATGCAGTCAGAAAATTTGCTGTAGCAGTCCGGAAATGACTAATACAATTCGCTTCATATAGGCGGCAACAAAATTCTGTCTAATTCACATCTGCAAAGATATAGATAGTATGTAATTTATTCTATTCCACGGAGACTTCACCGTTGTTCACTTGCTTACTTAACATGATTTCTGCCAAGTTACTTATGATTTGTTGGCGAAAGGTTGAATACGAGCTTAACTGGCTGGTCTCGTTTACGGGTTCAATCTAGCTAGCCAAAGTGATCGGTATATCATGATTTTACCATCAATATTATCGCACTAAAAGAAGGGTCGCTTTTCCACTATAATAATTCAACAGAGGAACACTTGATAGGGAGTAAAAAAGCCTCATGAAGAAAGGAGAGAATGATGGACGAAATAAATCGGCGAGAATGATTTGGGACCAAAAACGAAGGCTAACTGTGAGATCATTTACCACCTAGATGCCTTCCACATGTAGCAAACAAGTAAGACGGAGTAAAATAGCCCAGAATTTTCGGTTCGTTAGGAGGACACTCATTACGAATGGGAAACTGTGGTGGTCTAGTGAAATAATTTGAAGCCGTACTGAACTCTGAAGGGGGTATCGGCAAGTTTGGTTATGTTACGGGAGAGAGAATAGAAACTATTAGAATTATGAAATTCGTTCATTCAGTCTTTACAGCAGTCACTTTTTCATTTCCACCTTGAGGAATTCAAAAGGCATACCGGTGTACTTCAAATCAGGGAAGTTAGAGTGCATGGGAAGAAAAACTGACTTACTGACACCTAACAGATTCCGCAGTTAGTATGACTTAAGGATGAGTTTTAGTTACTGAAAGAAATACACTGTGTACAGTTTAGATTTCGGAAGCTGAAGGCAGAATTGTCACTTGTTTTTGTTTGAGTATTGCTTTATTCAATCTTTGATCCTTCTGTGGTATTTTCTAAGGGGTAAAATACGATGCATAATGACAGGACAAATGTTCTTTCGGACAGTAATAAAAACCCCTTCAGGCTGCTTATTTTTAAAAGGTCAAAAACAGAAGGCATTATTTCGGTGAAGTACGCTAAAGGATCGGATGTTACCCCCTCCCCCGCGCAGTTAAAAACACAATACAGACAACTGTCTTTTCCGCTTATTACAATTCAGTACTTGTACCAATTTGTATCAAGTACTAACTTTCTTTCACTTTATTCACCTTATTACTCGTGAGTAGCTGGCTAGTGTTCTATGGGCGCTGGGGGTGGGCGGGGTGAGGAAACTTGTGAGGCAGTCTCGGGGTCGATCGTGGTCTGTACAACAGAACTACTTTTATTGGATTGTGCTGTGACCCGATCAGCATTGCTACGTACTAAAGGCTAGGCGTGCCATGGAAAGCCAGGACTCCAGCTCCCCAGGATTATTCCCATCCAAGCCGACTTGCAGAATGCTGTTCTGAGTACGGTTAGATCATTCACTGAAGCCATAAATTTACTTGGTGTCATCATTACTTTTCCGATATACAATACCTGACAGATATCGTTGAGCTATGGTTTCCAAATGGTGACTCCTGGCCTGAGTGAATATTTCGGTCTCTCCATAATGGCATATCCATGCTTTGGAGATAGCCCGTAGTTTTAATGGGATGGCATTGCAAAATTTCCCGAAATAACGAACCAAAACTGAGATGTGGCGATTAGTGGTTTTAGACACTGAAAAGGGCCCAGTAAGGTCAACGGCAACACGGTGGTTCAGATGATTGATCATGATGAACTGTAAGGGCGTTTTGGGTTGCGGGTTTAGCACCCGAATGTGATGGTACGTATCACCGTGCTAGCAATATACTGCCACATTCAAAATCGCCTTGAGAAAAGTTACCCCCGGTAAACGAAAAGTTAGCAAAATACGTCTACCGAACACCAGGTGTTATTAACATTATAAATCTCGTAGTAATGCCAAGCAGCTACTGATTAGTGACCACCAAAAAGGATTTCTAGTGGCTGATTCTCTTGTTCGTTGGTCATCGCGCCCTAGGTCGCGGGAAATTTGAGTGTCGGTATTATGCACAACGAGTGCGGGACTGTTAAACGCAGTAGATTTTGGATACGTTTTATATGATATCATTCGTGAACTCCATTTCATACCACATTTTACATAAATAATTCACTGTTCAAACAGCTCTCACATCTTTATACTCACCGGATCAGTGATGCCTATGTGTATACATCTGCATACATGGGCTACCGTCTTGTATTCGAGCCCACTACTGTCTGAGACCTACAATTTGACACCCGGTTACAGCGAGTTGTTCCCCCGTCGACTGCGTCGGTATATGGTTTTGGCGAACCTTTTTGAGAGCTTTGACGATAAAAACCGAATGGATAATCCTTCGTAATTGCTGCTGCTACCGAGTGACCTGAATTGAAAGTCATGAAGTTACAAAGCAATTGCAGGGGCTGTTAATCTGTATGCACCATGACGAGACGACTCATTAAATGCTCTCAGAAATTTTCAAGAAAAATACTGACATCAGAATTTCACTATGCCATATACTATGTGTTCTCTTCTGTCTGACCCGTGATTGGTATAAAAAAATCCCAGGTTTCCACTCTATTCTGTACTTTAAACGGCATGGCTAGCACTTAGGTTCGAATTCCACATCTGACAATAATCTCCAATGTTGATAGTGAATTCCAAATTTCAAAGCTCTGCTGAGCGAGAACGATTCGGTGGTTATTGTCAAAACTAGTTTAAGACAAAAGAGATTATAAGTGAGCAAAAACGCGAGAGGTTCTATTGTGACAAATTATATGGTACAAACCAATTGCCCCCTTCATATCATCCGTCTTTCGCCTTCACTACTTGTCCGATTTCTTCTGTATTTCTCTCGTATGCTTCTCTTGTTTGGGTTCCTAAAACAGGCAATTCAGTCAACTGCGACATGGAGGCAAATGAAGAAAATGAGATTTTCGGAACCGGCCGTAACAACTATGCATTTCTCATCAGCCTATGCTCTTACGACATCCCTATAGCTAGAGGGATGCACGACTGGCTATTTTCCACATTATCTACCTCCGGATGTCCTACAAGAGAAACTCACTTTGCTGTTGAATCTGTAGTTCAAGGTGTGCACAGTGCCAATACATCTGGTGGTCAAAATTAGTAAGAAAACTGTTGGTCCACTCTCACTTCTGATCAGCTGGTCGCGCTTCCCGGTCATTCAATTGCTGAACCAGTTTTGCTTCTGACTGATTGAAGGGTGGTGATGTACAGCGTTTAGGCGTAAACAGTAGTCTCTGCGGCGTTTGTATAGAGTTGAACGAGTGTGAACAGCAACTTGTTTGGCAACTTTTTTTAACTCACGATCTGCGGAGTTACTTATAAATGTACTCCATATATTCCGATATTCTTTTCTTTTACCGACGTGGCTGAAATTAAGAGAATACTGATTAATGTCTTCAATCAGAAATCTCGGTGACTGGGCGGTTCAGGAAGAATGTGTGATTCTACCACAGGTTCATTACGGTTCACTTCATCTGTGTGAGACGACTTCGAGTAGGAATTGCTAACATATCTAGCATTCTCCCAAATTACTTGAACTGATACCAAAGGGTAACTATGGAAGACTTCCTCAGGCGCCAGGTCATGTGAATTATGTCCAAGGGTGAACCACGTGCTGATGACCATGCACACAACAATTGCAATTGCAGTGCATTCTGCTATAACTGTCCAAAGTGATTACCATACTTTTTGACCCTTTGACGGAATTTGAAGCTAAGAAGCTGACACTTGTTAATAATATGGCAGTACTGCTTTCGTTACAGTATGCCAGTTAATATACAAAGTACAACAACTGGGTTCAGACCTCAGTCAGATTAGTGATTTTGACTTTACCAAGTAACCATTTACCACTTACCAAATACCACTTCAACCTCGATAGGACAAGCGACAGTAAATAAACCGTCAGCAAGGTGGAAAAACGATATTAAACGTCAGATCATTCATTGCAATTGACTATTTATGACGTGTTGGAATACCACGAAATCCATTCAACCAGTGATTATAGGCGGGAAGAAATAATTACTTACTATGACTGATGAGGATTTTGTGTTCTAAAACTTGACCATCATATTACCAGCACTATTTTTCATTTTTCTTCCTACTTTGCCACACTAGTAATTATTGCGATTTCTTAGTCAGGTTGCTGCTGAGAAGTGGCGATCGGAGATCCACCGCAATCCGAGAAACAGTAATGACTGTTCCATCTAAACTAGAATCATTGAAGTCTCTCACATTCAGGAGACCAAAGCGAATGTACTAGATGAAACTCTAAAAAGGTTAGCGAGAAACGCTTTGTTAACGGATGACATACCACTGAGCTTTTAGTGCAAGATGCTGCTAGATCGACCAAAATGACCAGTTACGTGCTTGAACCGCTAACCGTTCACTCGGTTTACGTAGACAGCTTCTTCTAATCACTTCGTGGTTCAAAGTAGCACTTTCGATGGTATGAACTGAAGATTTCTGTGTCTTTCGCGGTTTTCTCCAAACGAGAACGAAGGGTAATTATTCTCGCGAGAAACAAGAAGTTACCATTTGACTACTGCTGTTGTTCTCAGTAACATTATCAAAAATTCGAAGCTCCTGCGTGTACTCGCTCCCAAAAAAGGCAGTGCACTTGGCTGTATCTGTAGGATCTAACCAGAGGATAAAAGATGGGTCCTTACGCCACACAATTCAAGGGTTGACCAGGTCACACAACGTTGTTTTTCCACTGGAACTATTTTTTTGCTTGCCAGGAACTCTGACGTAAAATCTGTCAAAATAATTATGGTAGCGCCTGATACCTGTCAGCAGTAGATCAACACCACTCACAACTATTGCCCCACAGTTCTTTGGCAAGCTTGAGGACATCAGAATGGATGGCGACGAAGCAGTGCACTTGCCTGACGTCACAGGACTTTTTTTTACCAAAGAACACTGCGGGAGCGTCTTTAAGCATATCAGCAAGACAAGCCGCCAGAATCACAAACATTTTGTGAGCTGATAAACATATACTCATGCTCCCAATTTTACGGAGACTGTTACAGAAAAAATAAAATGAACATCAATGAGATCACCCAAGCCCTGTAATGCAATTCCTTGAAGGTATTTCGCAATCACTGGTTCAGATCAAACTTTGGATCAGATATTTGCATGATACCTTTGTTATCATGAAAAGCTCCGACGTTGAAAAGGCACACTGGACAGTCAGCATCTTTGAGGACATCATATTCATGGTGAATGGGAATGAGGAGAGCAAACTAGCTTTTATTGACGCATTGGTAAGAATAACCACGAACGACAAACTGAGGAGGTCTGTGTATCCGAAAGAAACACATGGTCCAGATAATGGGCTTTTAGTGCAATCAGCCGAACAACAATAAGAGGTCACCCGTTCAAACTCCGTACAGCAAAGGTTAACACATAGCAACACAATGAAAGTGAAGGCACAGTAAAAGAAAAAAACTTCTTCATGACATTGTAGCGGCTTCGCAGACACCAAATTCAATAAAATACAATTGCGAGCTTAGAGCTTAGGCGCGCTTTGTTTAAGTCCACCGGTGTGAAAATAAGAACACGTGAAAAAGAAGAAGAACCTTCGTCACACTACGTCAAAACGGCAAGGCGCGCTCCAGCTCATCAGCTCTGGTGATTAGCTAGATCAGCCTCCCTTCTCCTGTACTTCATACAGGGCAATCAATACAAGTACAAAAACCATCAATCGCTGTCGTTCTGCGTCCTTATTCGCTGGACGGGAATTGAGTCCACAAGTCGTGCGTTCGACCAAATTGGTGAGCCCGTTCCAAGTTATTATTAATTTTTATTTATTAACTATATCGTCCGTGCCCTTCAGCGTTCCTTTTGTTTTCGTTGTGCACATACGTATGGAGCCTTTTTTGGTGTTAATTTCGATCAGCCATCGTATATTTATTTTGCTGTCTATTTGATATGGATGACGCTAAGTTAACTATGTCTGACCCTTCGGTGCCTGAAACGCTCTCTATTGCGCGCCCAGTGAAAGCGTTACCTTTCATTCCGGGTAATCCCTCTCTTTGGCTGACTCATCTGGAAGCACAGTTTGCTGCCTCCAGAATCACCTCCCAGCAACAGAAGTATGTGCATCTCACTGCCGAACTTCCTTTAAATATTCTTGAAGCTGTCGAGGATATCATCTCCAACCCACCCACGGACAAGCCTTATGATATGCTACGCCAGGCTATCTTAGATCGCACCGGGGTCTCCGACTCAAACCGTCTTCGTCAGCTGCTTAGTGGCATTTCCCTCGGTGACCAGAAGCCTTCACAGCTTCTGCGTCGTATGCGACAGCTGGCCAAGGGCATCCAAGTTGGTGACATGATGTTGCGAGAATTGTGGATGCAGCAGCTACCCCAACAAGCGCAATGCACTCTGGCCCTTCTCGTAGATGAAGTCTCACTAGACAGACTGGCTTTGGCGGTGGACCGTTTTATGGAAACCGCCTCCGCCCAAATTAGTCAGTGTGTTCGTTCGTCCACAACCACTACGGAGGCGACTCTCACAGATTTAGCTGCACAACTCAGTGCCCTTCGGGCGGATGTGACCGCTATTCAGTCTTCACGTTCGGCACGTCGTAGCCGCTCCACAACTCGCACCCGTCGGCCTATTGCCGCTCGCAGTCCTCCTAGGCCATCCTCTCCCGATGCACACACTTGGACATGGTGTTGGTATCACCGCCAGTATCGTGCCAGCGCCAGGAAGTGTACACCCCCGTGCACGTTCCACGACAACCAGGGAAACTCGTCGGCCAACGTGTAGGTACGGCAGCGCTCGTTGGCCTCCCTACACCCTACCGTCTTCTATTTATCAAGGACCTCATCTCCCACCGTCAGTTTTGGATTGACACTGGCGCACAGATCAGTGTCGTTCACCCTAACCCTTCTAATCGTCAGCACCGGCAAACTTTAGAGCTTCAGGCCGCCAATGGGTCTCGTATATCCACTTTTGGTACTAGGCGTCTCAAGTTAGATCTGGGGTTGCATCGTTTTTTTCAGTGGACTTTTGTCATTGCTGACGTTTCCCAGCCCATCTTAGGAGTTGATTTTCTGCATCATTTCAACCTTTCGTTACATCCCGCTTCTCGTAAGTTAACCGACCCTGTGACTCATCGTGCTGTTGTTGGATCTGTCTGCTTGGTCAACGTTGTTCGACCGTCCGTAGCTCCTATCGCCAACGATACCTTCGCCAAAATTTTAGCTGAGTTTCCGTCTCTAACCGGACCGGCAAACCACTTACCCATGGTGCGCTCGGCTGTTGTACATCACATCAGTACCGCTGGACCTCCTGTTTTTGCCCATCCGCGTCGCCTAGCCCCAGACAAACTGGCCGTCGCTCGTCTTGAATTCCAGAAAATGCTGGACCTAGGCATCATCCGTCCTTCGAACAGCCCGTGGGCCTCTCCATTGCACATGGTGCCGAAGAGAACTTCGGGCGACTGGCGTCCGTGTGGTGACTATCGTCGCCTCAATCAGGTCACAACGCCAGATCGATATCCTGTGCCTCACATTCATGATATCACGTCTGCTCTGGCTGGATCCACCATCTTCAGCAAAATCGACCTGATCCGGGCCTATCATCAAATTCCGGTCGCCGACGAGGACGTTGCAAAAACCGCCGTTACCACTTCGTTTGGTCTATTTGAGTTTCTCCGTATGCCATTTGGCTTGCGCAACGCGTCCCAAACGTTCCAGCGGTTTATTGACGGTGTTACCCGCGGACTGCCCTTCGTTCACGCTTACATCGATGATATTCTTGTCGCTAGCCCCAGCGTTGACGAACATCAGCTTCATCTTCGACAGCTCTTTCAGCGGTTAACAGAGCACGGTGTTACCATCAATGCCGCCAAGACTGAATTAGGGAAGCCGTCATTGCTCTTCCTCGGTCACATCATCGACGCCAACGGAATTCGTCCGGCTGAAACCAAAGTCAGTGATATTGCTGAATTTCCACTTCCACAGTCCTTCAAACAGCTTAAACGTTTTAACGGCTTTGTCAATTATTACCGCCGGTTCATCCCACACTGCGCCACCCTGATGCAACCGCTCACTGATCTTTTGCGGGGCAAACAACGAACCCTCATCTGGACCGATCAAGCCCAGGAGGCCTTTTCTCAGCTCAAACAGGCCTTGTCGTCTGCGGTTCTTCTCCGTCATCCGGATCCCCATGCTCCCGTCAGTATCGCTGTTGATGCTTCCGATGTCGCACTTGGCTGCGTTCTCCAGCAGGCCGTGGACGGCGCCTGGGAGCCTCTGGCTTTTCACTCACGCCGCCTGTCTTCCGCAGAATCCAAATACAGTGCGTTTGGTCGTGAGCTACTTGCCATCTACACCGCCATACGTCACTTTCGCCACGCTCTGGAAGGACGGGAATTCATCATTTTCACAGATCACAAGCCACTACTGTATGCTTTCCGCAACGCGTCTGATCGTAATTCTCCACGAGAAATTCGCCAGCTGGATTTCATATCGCAATTTTCTACTGACATTCGTCATATCTCCGGGTCAGCTAATGTGGCTGCAGATACTCTTTCCAGGATCCACAGTCTCGGGTCGCCCGCTGCTCTCGGTATCAATCTCGAGGACCTGGCACGAAGCCAGCAGGATCCTGAGTTTCAACAAACCATTCGCGATACAAGTCTCCGAGTGCGGGCTTTGCCTCTTCCGTCATCTGCTGGCACTATCCTCTGCGACACCACCTTGGATCACCCAAGGCCAATCGTACCACTTTCACATCGCCGTCCAATTTTCGATGTGTTGCACGGTCTATCCCATCCGGGTATCAAGGCCACATGCAAACTAGTCCGTGCCCGATTTGTTTGGCCAAACATGGATCGCGACGTTCGTCAATGGGCACGTAACTGCATTGCTTGTCAGCGAGCCAAAATACAGCGACATACCACCAGTCCAGTCGGAAATTTTGAGACTCCAGACGCCCGTTTCGCTCACGTGCACGTCGACATTGTGGGACCTTTGCCACCATCCCGAGGTATGATCTATCTACTCACTTGTATTGATCGTTTCACTCGTTGGCCCGAGGCCATACCCATTCCGGATGTATCCAGTGAAACTGTCGCCCGTGCGTTCATGGAACACTGGATTTCCCGCTTTGGTTGTCCTACCACAGTAACCACCGATCGAGGAGCTCAGTTTGAATCTGCCACTTTCGACAATCTCCTCCAACTGACTGGCACTAAGCGTATTCGCACCACAGCTTATCATCCCCAGGCAAATGGCTTGGTCGAACGTTTTCACCGGCACCTCAAAACTTCGCTCAGTGCTCACAACAATCCTCAGTGGACGGACGTCTTACCACTGGTTTTATTGGGCATTCGCAACACGTTGCGCAGCGACACTCCCTGCACACCTGCGTCCATGACATTCGGCACCACCGCTCGTCTCCCTGGTGAATTTGTCGCACCCAAGGTGAGCGCACCTTTCCCCAACCTTGGAGACTACACTCAACGTCTCATGATCTACATGCGTCAGAAGATTGGTATTCCTGTCCGTTCGACAGATCGGCCGTCGTTTATTCCCAGTCACCTATATACGTGCACGCACGTTTTTCTGCGTACGCCGAGCCGCCGCCCGTTGACTCCAGCTTATTCTGGCCCGCACAAAGTCATTCGGCGTTTAGAAAAAACGTTCATCATCGATCTCAATGGCCGGCAAGTAACCGTCAGCATCGACCGCCTTAAGCCAGCGTTCGCCGACTCGGAAACCCAGCCTACGCCGTTGCCCGTCGATGGTGAAAACACAGACGTTTGCCCGACCCCAACAACATCTAGCTCCAGCACGCGTGAGTCACAGGTCGACCCCCCATCACGTTCCACCAGGTCTGGTAGGCATGTTCGTTTTCCTGCACGATTCGTTGACTTTATTGTTCTTACATAGACTTCCCCTTTTGATTGCATACTGTATCCAGTTTTTCTTATCTCTTCTAGGGTCAGTCGTTGTTTACCTAGAAAGGATCTGGCACACCACTAACAATGGACATGTGTCACTATATGAACATTACCATTTTTTGTTGTTGTTGTTGTTGCCTACGTGCCTTGTACATGGTTTGGCACGTCCCTGTCCCCACTTAAGGTTTCTAGATAGAGAGCACGGGGAGAGGATACCCCACCAGTTCACGCGTGAGTAACCTTCTCTGCGGCTATATATGGCCCAGAGGTCCTTAGATCACCTTAGAGGTGCTGAGCACAAACCTTTTCCAGCTGGAACTATTCAGCTGGTTTTTGGCTCAACTCACGACGCTGTCTTAGGTCGAAGTTCTCCTACTCGGTCGTCCTTCTGGAGAGGGACTGATGTAGCGGCTTTGAAGACACCAAATTCAATAAAATACAATTGCGAGCTTAGAGCTTAGGCGCGCTTTGTTTAAGTCCACCGGTGTGAAAATAAGAACACGTGAAAAAGAAGAAGAACCTTCGTCACACTACGTCAAAACGGCAAGGCGCGCTCCAGCTCATCAGCTCTGGTGATTAGCTAGATCAGCCTCCCTTCTCCTGTACTTCATACAGGGCAATCAATACAAGTACAAAAACCATCAATCGCTGTCGTTCTGCGTCTTTATTCGCTGGACGGGAATTGAGTCCACAAGTCGTGCGTTCGACCAAAACATACGGATGTAAGCTGTATCCAAAAAACCTTATACGGTGAACCATATGTGGAGTGAAGGAGATGCAGGCCAGTGAGCACAATCCAATAGAAAAATAACAAAGCTGAACATTAAAAACGTTTGAAGCCATCTCTAGACTCCTACAGCTGTAAAGAGCCATTGCCGCACAGAAGCCTACTTAAACAGTGAGGAGACTTGTAACTAGAACGACAAAGCAACTGGAAAGAGAAGATAGAAGAAACGTCATACACATGCTTTAATACAAGGATTGTGACGAATGCTAGGTTGGCGAAACTTGGAAAAAGGTTGCTGCGTGAATGCACGAACACAAGTTGGTCAAGAAAGGCACTACCTACGAACTCCCTCATCTTTGTCCATGAGGATCAAAGAGGAACTAAATCTCAATTTTTGGAGGAATTTCACATTACGGATCAAGCAACCGCGGAACACTCAAGGGATTTATTGGAAGCCTGATAGTCATCAGCAAATGCAATCAACAGTCGCGAGAACCCAGTTTACGTATACCGTCTGTTGGAATGTAAAAATGTGACTGATCATAACATAGTATACAAGCGAACAAAGGTCCTCGGTAATTTCTTTCTCATACTAATAAAATCAAAAGGATCTGAAGATTAATTATAAGAGTGAGTTTGAAAACATCTCCCGAATTTATCTTCATTTCAGTATGATTAGAAGGACTTGAGAATATAATCACCGAAACATATACTTGCGCACTGTTCGCCTTCTCGCCGCTAAAATGGTCTTATTTCGCATTTTCAAATAATTCACAAGGGACTAAACCGAGCGAACCCAATTAACACAGTCAACCACCCAAATTATCACCTGGACGGGTATTTGGCACTCCATTATTGAAGTTCGGCAAACGTCAAATTTTAAAAATCGGAGGAATGGCATAAAGGCCAACAGGTCGACTTCGTAAAATGGAAGTGACAGTGCATGGGTCAGAAGTTCAAAGTTTTATAACAACTTTTGAGGAAGGCTATATTCATGTTCGAATAATGTGAGTGTGGGGACCTGTTTAGCTCGTCCAGTTTTCTGAGATTTTGTGACTACAGTTCGAACTAACCGTGGAAGACCCATGGCCCAGCATACTACCGAGTGGCCATGACATGCCAAGGTTATCAAAGGTCTTTTCCAAGGGCAAGATTCCTATAAATACCGGAAAAAGCAAAGACAGATGATGTCACCTCCACTGGCGAAATTTTTTTTGTGACTCAGCCATTAGGCTGGGTGACCAGAAACCCATGAAAACCATCAACCTGAGCTAGTAACAATACCGGCAACTCAAAAGCATTGAGAACACAAATGTAAATTTTCCCTACTCTCATTCGATTGGTAATAGTCTCTTTGAGGTCAGGTTCCACGCATTCATCGCCATAAACGAGCTCATATAATGTTATTTACTTCAATAATGTTATTTCATAAGAGGTACTTATCAAGTTGGTAAAGAATCAGACCATTTGTCAAGTTTTTGCTTGATTTATTCCCCGTATCTCAGTTATGATTTGTGTGCAATATTCACTGGCGACACCTCTTATGAATTGCTGATTCCCGTTTGGTTGCAGATAACCGACGGTTCGAGGATTTCTTAAAGGAGAACGTGTAAATGTATTTCTTATTTGATTCGGTTAACTTCATTCCAGTTAATTGTGAAAACGAAAAGCAGTAAACAGATTCATGGTTTAGATCAAAACACCTAATGTAGGCGAACAAATGTTTTCAACGGTTCATTTTCAAAGAGCTTCAGCCACGCGGGCTTCAACACTGGGTGAACAAAACGATTTGCAGTTCAATTACCGCCCCTTTATTAGATTCAAGGCATCCGATCGGAGCGGAAAATGCGTTCCGTGTCTTAAGGATTTATCTCAGTTAAGTCAGGACCTGCTCCCGTATAGAGTCTATAGCCCGTGGTCCTCGGTATGTGACACGATAGCGAATATACTCGGCAGCGCGCAAAGCAGAACTCAAAACGCTGGAGCGGGAAAACGTGTGTATTGGAGGAGCGCAACGGCGTGCAGACGACGTACACAGGCGGAGCAAGTGGCGCCACCAAAAACGGTCATTGTTCAAATAAACAAATTTGTTAGTCTTTGTCATCGAGTGCTTTATTGGTAGCACTACAGGGGTCTCCCCCTAGAAGGCCGACGCAGTTGAGCTTCGACCCGTGATGGGTACGTCGGATTCGGTGGCGAGAGACGTTTTCCATGCCTCCCGCCGCGGTCGAACACAACAGCGAAGCCAGCACAAGCCGTTCTCCATGACTCACACTGGTCGCTGTGCGTCGATCGCAAAATTGCGTCCTCCTCAAAATGTTATCCGACCGTGGTAGATCCTGTTCGTGACCTGGCAGTGGTGGTTGTGTTGTAGGGTTTGTCGTTGTCGGCATATCCCAAAGTTCCATGTCCCTGTGGTTGTCATTGCCTTCGTAAGCGAGCCAGCGTCCGGCGTCAAATGAGTCCAGTCGCGATCCAGTGAGCCTTGTGTTGGAGCCATGCGAGATCCTGGAATTCCATGTGGTTCTGTCTGACGGGACGAGCTGGAAGGAAAGAAACACAAGGAAGCTGCGCCTCGAGGCGCGATCGGATATTCGACTGAGGGGGAAACACCGGCGCAATACAGGCTGCCGCCACCCTTGTCGTGATCACCACGTGGTCGTGCATTCATGTTTATTCATGTATATTATGCCTAATTCTAGCATGTGTTCAAACTCAGCCTGTGCTACGCGTAGCTTGTCTAAGGTCAAGCGACGTGGTCGGCTAAATGCTGGGGGTCCTTTAGTGACAATATGGTGGGTAACGTTAGTGGTCACCGCGGGAAGGGGGCCAGATTGTCTTAGCATTGCCGGGTAAGCTGAAAGTAGGTCTGCGTACGGGTGTTCGGCCTGCGGTTCGATGTATAGGGGCGTGATGTGATTCACGGAGGAATACGACCCGGTTACGGAAAGAGAAGCCTGCCGGTCGACAACTCTCCGGCCTCGTGCATCGATCAGGAGGTCAAAATGGTCTAGGAAATCGATGCCTAGTATGGGATAAGGGACGTCTGCTACTATGAACACCCAGCGGAAGGTGCGACGTAGTCCTAAGTTGAGTGTGAGTGACTTACGGCCGTAAGTAGCAATGGGAGTGCCATTGGCAGCACGGAGTTGTTGGACTGACGGGTTCGTTGCATCACCTGCATCCTTTGGAATGACACTTACTGCTGCACCGGTGTCAATTAGGAACAGGCTATTGGAAACTAAATCTCGGACATGCAACAGACGACTGCTATTATGGCTGCCGACCGCGTTAGTCGTCGGAACGCGTCGGGATATTAGTTTCCCTGTTTGGCACCTGGGAAGGTGCAACTGGCTTCGCAGCGCCGAGCCTTCTCCCCAAACCGTTTGTGGTATCGACAGTACGTTGATCGAGATGGGTTAACCAGGCGGTCAGGGGAAGGGCTTCTGAGACGTTCACGTTGGTCAGAGTTGTGATAAGATATATGGTTTCTACAGTGAGAACAACCAGGAGAGGAAAAACGTTTGAAAGCCCGCTCGAAAGCAGCTATCAGAGTGTCCTCGGAGTGTGTTCCTACGGTGGGAGCTGTGGTCTGGGGGCTGCTCGAGTTTGTTACGGAGGTAATTTGTGGATGGTACCGGTCCATAATACCGTCCGCTAGTTTAGCCGCTTCTGTGAGCTTAAGGTGGCTGGAAACCTCGAGCAGTGCTTGAATGTTGGGTGGTAGTCGCTGTACCCACAACTCTTTAAGGACGTTTTCCTCTAGAAGTTGCCCTGCCAGCTGCTGCATTTCTCTCAGTAATGCAGAGGGCTTCTTGCTGCCTAACTCTGTCCCTTGGGTCAGCCGTTTTAGTCTGGACGATTCTGACGGTAAAAGACAAGAGATTACCGCGTCTTTCACGGCTGTGTAAGAACTGTTATTAAATATTACGTCGCGTATCTGAGTAGCAAAGTCACGGGGAAGGCGACCGATAGTCCACAAGCAACGGGTTCGTTCGGTTGTAATTCTATGTGATTCAAACTCTGCCTCCAACATATGAAACCAGAGTTAAGGGTCATCAATATAAAACTGAGGGACGGCTAGGGAGACTGTCGAAACGGACGGTTCCGGGTCAGGTTTACGGTCGTTGCTAGCCATAGTTGCAATGGTATATCAAATGTAAAATGATATAAAGAGGTCAGTGCAGCAAAAGTAAAACACTTATAATATGGATATGAGAAAATATATTTAAGGGATATGGTAACTGATATCCGGAATTTACCGTTTATATATCGGAAAATTGTATATGTAAAAGAATAAATGTGATTGAGGGACTGACGAATGTCCTTCAAGAATTAATTTGTTGTTCGGGCTCACCAGTTTAGGATTTATCTCAGTTAAGTCAGGACCTGCTCCCGTATAGAGTCTATAGCCCGTGGTCCTCGGTATGTGACACGATAGCGAATATACTCGGCAGCGCGCAAAGCAGAACTCAAAACGCTGGAGCGGGACAACGTGTGTATTGGAGGAGCGCAACGGCGTGCAGACGACGTACACAGGCGGAGCAAGTGGCGCCACCAAAAACGGTCATTGTTCAAATAAACAAATTTGTTAGTCTTTGTCATCGAGTGCTTTATTGGTAGCACTACACGTCGTGTACGGACTGCCACATAGTGAATCTAAAGCGACCCTACGCAGAACGCTAGCGATGGCCGAAGCAGTTAGTATTTGGGTCCTTAAGCTTGAGCTATGTTCACGAAAGAAGTCAGTCCATACCCTTGAGTTTCCCTGACCAAAGACCGATGACGTCACCCTCGAATGCATCGTCTGTCAGAGTCAATAACCGTTCACACGATGACACTCATCGCTTTTCCCTACGTCTCTCATCTATCAAACAATCGATTAGGCGACTAACCGATCGGATGACAAACCGACCGATAGACCTATCGATTATCGTCCTACTCTCTCTTCTCTTTTTCTCATGACAAACAAATGTAATTGTAATGGGTTGAAAATGAAGTATCGGAAACCGTGAAAACCTTTTGCGTTATATTGTCTAGTGACCGACTGCCAACTAATCCAAAGTTTTTCTCAAAGCATCAGATCGAGGCTAGCCCTCAAGACGTGGTCTTATTGTAAGGGAGTATGAGCATTCATCTAACATACCGAACAGCTGTAGTGAGACGGGACCTGGTTCAAACAAAATGCTGACTTTTGTTTACTTCAGTGACGGCCATTCAGCGCAGCTTCTAATAGTAATGTCACAACTACCACATTCACCTTTCCCCGATTTGAACTACGAATGTTTGCACAATTTCCCGGGTCTTTCTCTCACTGTTTCTGTTCTTCTGAGAGCGGGCTCTTGAGAAGCATCGTTTTATTTAGCTTAGTGTCATAGTCTATTGTAAGAATACTGTAAGACAGAAGGGCAGTGGGATTGTACTTAGACTTACCTTCGGTGGTATACAGTACCGTACACTGTGACTGATCAAAATAGCTTGAAAAATCACCATAATAAAGTACCGTGACCATTCAATTGAGCTATCCTGCCAGAGCCATACTACTGGCTGACAGTGAGCTAGTCCGCCATAAAAGCTAATATCGACCGAGGAAACACATTCAAATTGGTTATTACGCAGTGCGGACTAAAGATTTGGGCTACGCCCCTAACAATAGTATAGTGACAAGAACTTCAGTACTGCAACAAGAAATTATCAACAACCCTACTGTACGTTTCGTACAAACTAAACGTTTTTCTTACTGGCTACTAACAGCTTGTTAGTAGTCACATTCTACATGTGAATCTCTTCCAAGTCATTCTCCTGTGTTGTTGGTACAAAGTTGGTCATTTTACTGAACTCAGTCCCGATTCGTGATTGGTCCTTAATCCAATCTGACGGTAGCGTGACAATGTGGTTTTATTTTATTCACATGGATTTGATCTTACTCTTTCATGTGATTTGAACAGTCTTATCCGTTTCCGACTTTCTGACATTGACCTGAATTTGTTTGAATGAACATATGACGCTCCCGCCTGGTTTAACAGAAAATTTGACTATCCACGATCTGTGTCCCGCTCGGTTCAAAATTTGGCTGTATGTTTTGTCTATTCATTGTTCATTAACGTTGTACTGATTATAGAACCGTGTTTCGGATTATTACGTCTATCAGTTGAAGTCTTTTGAAATTTGTTCGAGACGCGAAGTAAGCCACACCGAGAAGGAGCACCCTAGAAAGGCTTAAAGCAGCTAGGTCGTAAGAACCTGAGTGGAATTCAATCGATACGGTCAAAGTTGACGGTCGAAAGGGTTTTGCTTAGAGTTAGCCAATTCACCAAGTAATGCTGACCAATTCAGACAAGTCTTTATCGGCCCCCGATCTGGAACGTCACATGACTGAGTCAGAAGAAACCATGGATCTCTTCAAGGAATTTAAAGAACGTTTGCGGTTGTTGGAGTGCAAGTTCAACATGAAGAGTGGAAAATATGAGGATCAGTATGCAAGAGCTACCACAGTCGAAGAGAAACCCGGTGGTGAGTCCCCAGTGGTCGAACGATCGCGGCCGCTGTCCACATTGGTATTTGGGGCCAGTACCCCACCTGTTTCCGGGTTTGATACACCTCCATTTCCATCAAATAAGACCATTGGTTGTCAGAAGTTTAGACAGGCACCCATATCTCACTCATTCACTTTACCACAAAGAGAAATAATTTATTTTGATGGAAACCCGAAAAAGTATTGGCTGTTCATGAGAAGTTTTGATAGTGCCATTGGGAAACGAGACATAGACGACGAGTGTCGCCTATCGTATTTAATACACTACTGTAAGGGTGAGGCTAAAGAAGCCATCGAGAGCTGTTCTATCCTGGACCCAAGCGAGGGATACCAAGGCGCCTTAGAAATTCTCCGTAGGAGGTTTGGCCAAGCCAACGTGATAGCCAGGGCACACCTAGATAGCCTCGTGGACGGGCCCATCATTAAAACCATGGACCCAATGGTGCTGATGAAGTTGGCCGGGGAAATGCGGAACTGCCAAAACACTCTGAGTCAGTTAAATCGTGTTGCCGACCTCAACGCCTCTAGAACGCTTTCGGAAATAGTACGCAGACTACCTCAAGCCCTCCAGTTTAAGTGGTCTGAGGTTGCCGCGTCTATCATACGACTAGGCCGAGAGCCAACCTTCTCGGATTTGACGGAATTTGTAGATGAGAGGGCCGATGTACAAATGGTTCATCAACCCTATTCTGTCACTTGACCGAACTTACAAGCACGACCTCCTGTTGATCGGAACGCACCGCACACAGCGTTGCTGCATCACTCACAATCAACTGTAGCGCCATCTGTTAAGCCGACAATAGCACGCAGGTGCTGTATGCGGTGCAAGGGGGATTATAACACGGACCAGTGTGGGAAGTTCATAGCGTGGAGTGTACCGGAGAGGCTTTCCTTTGTGGAGTCTATAAAACTGTGTCATTTATGCCTAAAACCGAATCACGAGTCCGTCAATTGCAGGTCACGCATGACCTGTGGTGTAGGACGTTGTATGCTGGGTCACCACCCCTTACTACACCCGCAAGACCCAGTGAGTACGGGGCCGAATCCGGCGACTATCCAAAACAACGCCCGTTGTCATGCGACTTCGGCTGGAAATTGTACAACCTCTTTGGGAATCATACGAGTCAAGGTTTTCGGGCCGCTAGCATCAGTAAAAACCTATGCGTTCCTAGACGGAGGTTCCGACTCCACACTTATAGACAAGAACCTGGCGAATGAACTGGGGTTAGCCGGACAACCAGCCACGCTCTCAGTTTCAACCATTATGCAGACAACTGAGATAAACTCTGAGGTGGTTGGGTTTCAACTATGTTCCTTAGAAGGAGGAGAGCTTATAGAAATCAATCGAGCTTGGACAGTGCGACAACTCCCTGAGTTAAAACGTTTTGTTCCTGGCCGAACCAACGATTGGGCTCATCTGCGCGACATTAACCTACAGACAATTGAAGGCGGGAGGGTGTCGATGCTGATAGGTATGAATGTACCGGCGGCGCATTGGGTGCTAGAATATCGATACGGTGGGAAAGCGGATCCTTACGCCATACGGACGCCCCTCGGTTGGACCGTCGTGGGACCGGCATTAGCCATGACCAAAGAAAGGTTCGCGTTGATTATATAAATGAGGGTGACTCTCTTATGGACCGGTTAGAGGCCATGTGGGCCTCGGAGTTCAACGAATCTACAGTTTTGGGTAAATCAACATCAGCAGAAGATAAGCAAGTGCTCAAAACCCTAGAATCATCTACTCGGTTATTAAACGGCCATTTTGAATTCCCGTTGCCCTGGAAAGATAGTTGCCTAAGTCTTCCGAACAACCAGTCGATAGCATGGAAACGTTTGTTGTGGTTGAAGACTCGACTAATGAAACACGCTGATCTTAAAGAACGCTACGCGGAGGTGATGAATAGTTACATAGCCAAGGGTTACGCTGAAAGGTGTCAAAATGTTATAGAGGACGTACCGGGTCAAGTTTGGTATTTGCCCCATCACCATGTAATCAACCCTATGAAACCAGAGAAACTAAGGGTTGTTTTCGACTGTACAAGCAAACATCAGAACACCTCTTTGAACCTTCAGTTATTTTCCGGCCCAGACCTCACAAATAACCTATGCGGGGTATTAACACGGTTTCGGGAACACAATTTCGCCGCGGTGGCGGATACTGAAGCCATATTTCATCAAGTAAAAGTACCTCAACATCAGCGCTCATGCCTTAGGTTCTTGTGGTGGACAGAAGGAGACTTGGAACGTGCGCCAAAAATATACCAAATGACTGTGCACCCTTTTGGAGCGACCTCCTCACCATGTTGTGCTATATTCGCTTTGAACAGAGCAATTTCCAATAACGCGAACCAATCATTAGAGTTTGACCCTAAGTATTTGCAAAGGTCCTTTTACGTGGACGATCTCCTCATTAGTTGCGAATCGATTAGAGAACTCCGACTAGTGACGAGCCATTTACAGTCTGCGCCCCGGGATTCGGGCTTTTACCTGACGAAATGGCATAGCAACTCGGCCGATGCCCTTATCGATGTACCGGCCAAAGACCAAAAACCTGTGCCTGGACTTGAAACCGACAAATACGTATAGGACTCTAGGCGTCGAGTGGGACAGGACGTCAGATACGTTCAGTTTTACCACCAAATCACCTGAACCTGTGATCAACAGAAGATCAATCCTGTCGTACGTCGCCTCGTTGTATGACCCGTTAGGCTTTGTGGCACCTGCCTTGCTTCCAGCTAAGCAGTTGCTACAAGAACTATGCCGACTGAAATTAGGATGGGACGACAAACTCGACAGTTGTCACAATGAACGATGGACAGATTGGGTCCAGCAACTGCAAGAGATTAACCGAATCAAAATTCCCCGTTGCTTGATCCCAGCGACACTAGACCCCACCAGGGAATACCAACTGCACTGCTTTTCAGACGCATCGCAGTACGGCTATGGAGCCGTAGTATATTTAAGCACGAGTGACAGGCATGGCGTTTCGACCACGGCATTCTTGAAGGGGAAGTCGCGTGTTGCCCCTCTCAAAGCTATCACTATCCCCAGACTCGAGCTCGCGGCGGCGGTTCTAGCCGTTAAGCTGTTGCAGCAGACAGAACTTGAATTGAAAATCGAGCTCGACTCCAGAACACTGTGGACGGACTCTATGGTAGTCCTACAGCTGATCCGTAACACCCCAAACAGACCGGAAATATTCGTGGCAAACCGTATATCGACTATTCGGGATTTATCCACACCTTCGCAATGGCGTTATGTGAACTCCAAAAGCAACCCGGCTGATTTGGCATCAAGAAGGTCAAGAATCGGACAGCTTTGCAAGAGTATATGGTTCTCCGGCCCAGAGTTCTTGACAAAGAAGTATGATGAATGGCCACGGGAACCCAAGGGGAAAGCTCCTCTTTCGCTAGAAGTAGCCACAATGGCTGTGACGACCTCAGTAAGGGAGAATAATCATTGGATCCTTAGGTTCTCGACTTGCCATAGTTGGATCAAACTCCTCAAATGAGTGGGATGGCTAATGTTGTTTAAAAGATACATGGTAGAGAAGTACCTACGACACGCACTGCCCCAACGTAGCTATCTTACCGTCGCTGAGCTAGAATGCGCAAAACAGAATATTTTCATGCTGGTCCAGCAATAGTGTTTCGAAAACGAGATTAAAACCCTCCACGTCGACTACACGGGAGTTAGCAACGAAAGGCTAAAGACCGCGAATAGTGCACTGAAAGGCCTTTCACCTTTTATGGACACAGGTCTGATACGCGTGGGAGGACGACTACAATTGTCGCCGGTGTCTTACGAAACAAAGCATCCCATAATTTTATCAAAAAGTCACTTCGTATGTAGATTGCCAATCAAACACACTCACCAGACGAATGGCCATGTCGGCGTAGCACATACGAGCGCTATTCTGCGGAGAAGTACTGGATCTTATGTGCTTGCACCACAATAAAACAAGTTATCGGGTCCTGTTTTGATTGCAGACGCTGGCATTCACTGCCATGTAGACAAATAATGGCCCCACTACCGGCTGATCGTTTGGAGCCTTTTAACCCGCCGTTTACAATCGCGGGGGTTGACTACTTTGGACCGTTCCAAGTTAAAGTGGCTCGAAGATTCGAAAGGAGATATTGCCGTTTATTCACATGCCTCAGCATTCGAGCCGTTCACATGGAAGTGGTCCAAAACCTCAGCACCGATTCGTTTATCTGCGCGTTTTCCAGGTTCGTCACTAGACGAGGCTGTCCTCGGAGGCTTTACAGTGATAATGGGGGCAACTTCAAGGGCGCCGAGAACGAGATCAAAGTATTACTACGAGGATGGAATCAAGCTCGCATAACTAATTCGCTTACACAAAGGGAATGCGACGGGATATTCACGCCGCCTACAGCTAGTCATCGAGGGGGTGTGTGGGAACGCCCCATACGATCCATCCGCAGAATACTTCGATCATTGGTCGGGTCGCAATCCGTAACGGACGAAACGTTCCTCACATTGATGACTTAGGTGGAGAAAATCGTGAACGACAGACCGTTGGTGAGGAATAGCTGTGACCCTTGGGAATATGCCGTACTGACCCCGAATCATCTATTACTTGGCTTCCGCAATGCATCCTCCAATGAAAGTGAAACGGAACCTTGCAAGCTGAATCGGCGATGGCAGCAAGCTCAACATCTCACTGAAAATTTTTGGCGTAAATGGATCAGGTCGTACTTACCACTTCTGCAAAGCAAGCAGCGTTGGACAGAAACAGCTCAGGAGCTGAAAACCGGTGACCTGGTGCTTATAGTTGACAAGAACTTGCCCAGAGGCGAATGGAAAACGGGTATTGTCAAAGAAACTCGACTTTCAAAAGACGGTGTTGTCCGCGATGTGTGGGTACAGACAGCCAGCGGACGACTCTTAAGAGACGTCCGATATCTGTGTTTATTGGAAAACCATGTTTCAGAGTAAGAATAATTTGGGGGCTCGTCAAGCAAACAGCTCGAAACCTGCGGGGAGTGTACGTTTCGTACAAACTAAACGTTTTTCTTACTGGCTACTAACAGCTTGTTAGTAGTCACATTCTACATGTGAATCTCTTCCAAGTCATTCTCCTGTGTTGTTGGTACAAAGTTGGTCATTTTACTGAACTCAGTCCCGATTCGTGATTGGTCCTTAATCCAATCTGACGGTAGCGTGACAATGTGGTTTTATTTTATTCACATGGATTTGATCTTACTCTTTCATGTGATTTGAACAGTCTTATCCGTTTCCGACTTTCTGACATTGACCTGAATTTGTTTGAATGAACATATGACGCTCCCGCCTGGTTTAACAGAAAATTTGACTATCCACGATCTGTGTCCCGCTCGGTTCAAAATTTGGCTGTATGTTTTGTCTATTCATTGTTCATTAACGTTGTACTGATTATAGAACCGTGTTTCGGATTATTACGTCTATCAGTTGAAGTCTTTTGAAATTTGTTCGAGACGCGAAGTAAGCCACACCGAGAAGGAGCACCCTAGAAAGGCTTAAAGCAGCTAGGTCGTAAGAACCTGAGTGGAATTCAATCGATACGGTCAAAGTTGACGGTCGAAAGGGTTTTGCTTACACCTACCCAATCTGACAGACTATTAAAGAATAATGAAATGAGCAAGAATAAAGAGCTCGACAATTGTTGGACTTAAGTGGTGGAGCATGTTGCAGTATATAATTGGCGACAAACGAGTCTTTCAAGCAGCCATCAAGGAATGTAGCAGAAGACTGATTGCAAGTGTAGCTATCAACAGCTGAAGGCACTGCCGTCTTTCGAAAGTTATACGGAAAGCAGTATACGTAAACTGGGCTGTAAATTACTTATTTTGCAATCTGTGCTCTGATGACATTGTCACTTGTCCTACTCGTGAGTAGCTCCCACGTGTATCATGGACCTCGAGCATTCATGGTCTAATTTCTCGGTTTCTACTGCATTGACGCAGTTCATATTTACGTTTTATGATTTATGTTGTATGAGCACCCTACTTTTGCTTTCCTGACCCTGGTGTTCTATGACTGTACATTTCCATTGTAAGACAGATTAGATGAAAGTTCCGCCAAGGCTGCCATGTTGAACTATGCACGGTGGAGTTCGCGGATAAGCGCAGACAAAGGTCTGATCGTGCGGTCGACGTACGTCGTTCCACAGGAACAGTTGAATGAGTACACGCAGAAAGACGCTGAGGAATCAGGTATTTCGTCTTTTAACTGCAAAAACACTACTGTTCAGGATTGGAACAACATTCGGAGATTAGCTGCATAACATTATGGGCCGCGGAAGCCTGAAAATCTCTGACCATTCTCTACCAATGAGTGCCTTTGAATAGCAAAGTTTTATATTCTAGGCTTCTTCCACCACAGACTCCCTTGAAGTTTTCACCTTCATCATCAACCAGGTGGTCCGGGTAGCTGTTCCGGATAAAATTCCTTCGCACCTTTTGGAGTTCTTCCTCGATTGCATCCTTTGAACATATTCGTCTTGCTCTGTATGGGAGGCACCTAATTAGGTTCTTTTTCACCTTAAAAGGCGTGGAACTGTGGAAGTGGATTTACCGCCCATCCCAATTTTCTAAACTCAGAGCTAATGTACTAATAAAACCGTAAACAAACATGTTTCGTAACAGTTACAGCTCCAGTTGTTAAATTTATTGCTGTCATTTCGAACATTTACGATTGTAGTTAGTTGCAATTGAACTGGCATCTCGCTGGATTTTTTAAAGACATGCTTGCTCGTGAGTACAGTGAAAGGTGTATGCCTCAGCCTTGTAGCCTCAAAGACCCAATGAACCATTTGGGATAGCGGGAAACCAGACCCTGAAACTTGGAGTGGTGATGCTTATAAGATCACAATAGTTCAGGTGTGGTAACGAGTCGGAGGACAGTGTATTACTGTCTACCACCAATGGTCATCAAAGAAATCAACGTTTTCCCCGGAATATTCTAGCTTTTTCGACGTACTACCTACTCCGATTTCTGCAGTTTTCATCCGAAAAACTGAATTGAGGAGGCTCTATCTAGTATAACAGAATGCACTTACTAAGAGTCAAAAGGAATTCTTCACGTGAAGTACCACAAAGATTTTCAGATTTCAGAGTGAGATTCCATAAGTTATATTTAGTTGGACATGTTCTTTCCTGTTGATGCTCAGGACACGTATACGGTCAGCAAGGACGCTATTTTTTAATAATAACATGAACTCAAGCATATTGCACATATTCTTTACATTTAATGAACTCTTTTTGTGAGAAATTACTTTTCAGGATGAGAGTTAAAAAACCCAACCAGCTGTTATTCAGCGCGGTGGACTGCCAGGTCAGCAAAATAATTTGTACACTTTCATCTCCGCATCTTTTCGTTAAACCGAATGATGATGTTATTCAGAGACCAGTGTCACAACTCTGTCCACCGGATAATCGAATTGTTCTCACTAGCCCGAAGGCGTCTATAGCAATGTGCCGTCATTTCCTTTGATAGGTTTAGGACAGTTTGGTTTCCTGGCTCAGATCACATGACTTCGCTGATCGACTGGATCGACGTCTGTCCGTGAGCGCAACAAGTCGCTCTATTGAGGTTTGTATCCTTTTTGCACGTGTCCGTACATTTGGTCGAATGGAGCTTTGGTCGTCAGACATTTCGAAGACTGAATCACACTATATCCACTCGTGTCTGTCAAAAGTCGCACCCTCAGAAAGTGGATTGGGCGTAGTCATTTCCCTTGGCGTTTCTCGGGATCAATAATTAACACCTGGTAATCCGTAATTCTGAAGGCATACCCTGATCATGAGCCGGTAAGAGAAAAGGCTTGTGCTCTGCTATTATGCTTTGCTATTCGATCCGGTTTTGAAGACACGAAGTGCAAACTTGCAACAGTCAAATTGTTTTGATGGTTGCGACCTCACGATAGATTCACTCCGGAATTCCTAAAGCCCAAGGCTTGAAACTAAGGTCACCTGAAGTAGCAAAAGTGATGTCTATCATGACAATGCCCGAAGAATCTGGAAAGGAAGCCTTGGTATTTTGGGGGTGATAGGCACTCGATTCACTTAACTACCTAACTATGTGAACAAAATGACTCTCTTTAAAGATTACATGCTGCAGGCAAAACAGGATCCATCAGTGGCCTCATCTTAGCCACCGACCAAATGTCCGGCGAAGGAAAGTCTGGGAGAAACTTTTGTACTGTAGGACAAGTGGTCGCAAAGGATAACGGTCAGCCAGAGAGGCTTATCGCCAGCTGACCAATGAAATGCACTTTACGGATGCTAAACTCAATGGCTGCTTCCGGTTCTCAAATTAGACTTCTAGTTTTCCGAACCTGTGATAGTTTCCCAAATCTGGGTGACAATTTCGCAAATTCATGTGATAATTTCTCAGATCAGTTTGATAGTTTCTCAAATCAATCCTAAAATGGTGTAGTCGGTAGTGGTAATAAGGTCGGCCCTAAGGGCTTTTCAGTGTTGCGTATCGTGTCCCCCGAACAACCGATCAAAGGGGCACCGACTTCGGACCCTAGCCACTGCTGAAGCAATCGCCAAACGTCCACTAAGCCCGGATATGTGCACGCAAAGGCAACTGGTTCAGGTACTTCAATTACCTGGCCAAAGACGGCGAATCCGAAGAGAGAAGTGAACTATGAAAACGCACTGTCAGCTGTCGATTGAGCGTCACCACACACCGACCGACTAACGCAGCACTACCGCATCCACCAATTGTAAAACTGAAATTCAACCCAGTCAACAGCCAATCGAAGGCGTTATTGTCACCTACATAGTTTGTAAAAGCAAGATTGTGAATCACTGAAAATAGTTGTTCACTCTGATATAAGTCAAGATCACCGGGAACTGCATTTGTGAAAAATAAGTAACGGTTAGAAGATCACAAATGACACTTGTAAAAACAAGGGTAAAAACTATAATTCTGCAAACTAAATGGGATACTGATGAGTGTCAATAAGCTGGATGTATCGTTAAATTGAATCTACTGATAGGCATTTTCAGGTCAATCTTCGAAAGAAAACAAGAATCTAAAATTCGAAAGAGCCCTTCCTCAGCTTCTTCTGTAGTACACGTAACTTGAAGCAATATTTTGTTTAGAGTTTACCGGTAGTCACCATTTACCCGTGCGGTTTTGTCACCTGACTGCAGAGGGGTTAAAGTCGGAGTGGCCCTTTGGGAGGATTCAACTAGAGCACGGATTTATTTTTCACTTATGGACTACACTGCCAGGCCAGATGGTTCACGGGAACCAAATGTAATGATTAGTTGTGTGAAAAATATTGGGTCACCAGTCACTTTAAGTTTCAAGGAAGATACGTACATTGCAGTAGTATTGATGGAGCACGGAGAATAAAGTTTGATATGTGAGAAACATCAAACGGCATTGTGAACAACCAAATATTGGTATACAACGTGCGAAGAATATTTAGCCCCAGAATGTACGGGTCGGAATCACAAATTGAAAATTCTTGGTCTGTGGGATGAGAATTGGAGATACGAACTGCGGCTTTTGGGTAAAGGAGCCCCAGCATGAAATTGGATTTTTCGCCAACCCCATTGAGACGGCTAAGGTCCTTAGATTCATAGGATTTTCGTAAACAATCAGGACTTTGAGTCTGTTGAATGGTCCGTAGAATTGTTCGTTTTGATCATTTTTTTGTCAGGTTAGTTCCATTTATCGGTCAACCGATTGCGTATATGTAATTGGTGCAGATGTCATAAAACGTGGTGCACACGAGCTGCAGCTTACTTTTCCGTGAAGCCTGTCGCTCTGTGGTTCTCGAAATGCAACGAGGTTTCAATGATGATTCTGCCGATTCCTATCAAATTGTTAGCAAACAGTACTCAAATTTGGAAAAGTTCAGGTCCCATTTCCATGAATTTCAATAGGCAACGGATTCAAGTTTTTACATTTACAATTGACAGACCAGTGAAGTTACAAAGAGGCGAGGTATCGTTTTTCCCAGTGACATGAAGTATTATTATGTCGAATATTCTTTTGTTCACTGAAAATAATTGGTTCTAATGGAAGGGGGTGTTTTGTGTCTCATATTCTTCCTATAACCCGAATGATTGCGGATACGCGGACCTTCAGTGTCAGGGTTTCGTCACTGTTCGGGCCGTCGGTTCTTCGTTTATGTTACGCAGTGGTTTGTTAAATGCAACCGTACTTTTCACGTGAGAGCGGAAGGCTTTTATACGCGTGATCACCGTCTGACAGATGACCAAGGGCTTCAATTCTTCAGCCGGATGGAAAGCTTCCATCATACAGCTGAGCTCAGAGATTATACTAGGGGTTTTTCCACCGATGTTTGCCTAGTTATGACTTCAGGTCTATTAAGAATAGGTTACATCCGAAGCAGTATGAAGAGAAAGCTATTCATTAGACGGTTTACTGGAGAAACAGGGCTGTTCACAAGTACCTCAGGAGGATTATGAGATAAGATTTGTTCTCTTCTTTCCGAAAGCCATCCTAAAGCTAACGAATCCGTTTTGCGAGGTATAAGAGTTCAGGCTCCCTAAGCTTCTACGACCGCGTTCGTCCAGGAAGCCAGCGAGAAAAGATCGTGGAGTTGCCAACTATGTGTATTCTCACTGGGCGTGAGTACACAGGCTACACACTGGCTTGTGCCCAGGAAGTGCGTCGGAAGTAGTGCTAGAGGTTTCCGCGTGCGCGGAAGGTACGTTGAAACAAGTTATGGATGAGGTGTGACGAACTGATCACTATAGATGTGATGCTCACAGATGCTACCCCCGAAATCAACTACGGTGGGTACTTCTTTTGGCTTTCAATGGTTGAGGATGACGCAGGCCTAGGGCACAGGATATTTGATGCACTTCTTCCTTATGAAAGTAGTGTAAGCTATCGTATGGCCGTGGATTACTTGGTCGAGACTATACCCCTGTCCGCTTGCAAGACTATAGTGATAGGTCGAAGTTTGTGTCAACATAATGCTTTCAGGGATGTTTATTCCGGAGCACAAGTGGTATGTAGTCGATTTCATGTAGTTACCGATGCGCGTGAGCTTTGTTGATATTCGTCCGGAGTGTCGACTGTTGACAAACGCGGAGTATTCCAGTGGATGTGTAATATGATTTTCACAAAAAGAGTAAGTAATTTCGATAGGCTATGAAGCGCCATAGAAGCCCGGTCAAAGGAAGCCTCCAGATACTTGAGACAGACTTGGATCCCACAAAAGAGCAACTGGGCAGCGCATCACATGCGACACTACTTAGTGTATACCAACTGCACAACTAACAGAGTTGAAATTGAGAACAGCCCCTTAAAAATGGCCTGTTTCGTCGTTCACTTAGTTACGATGTGTTTAGGTAAATCCTTCAACTCGTTGACAGCCTAACGATTAGTCGCAGGCAGCCATTAGCTGGAGAATAAAAGCTGCCAAATGTGGCTCCAGGTGGTGTGTAATGCATGCAGCCTCTGTTATATCGTGTGACTGCATGCCCTCGCGAGTCGTTTGCAGCAGCGTATGCGACGGAATGAGATCAAATGTATCAATCTCAAATACGCAGCATGCATGGTAAGCAAAACTAGGGGTGGAACATATCGAGTATCTTTTCGGTCTGCAAATCCGATATGCAAATGTTCATTCAGTCTTCAGTGGGCTATCCCATGCATTCGGTTACTACACACAGCTAAGAAAATATCATTTCCAGCAGAAAAATATTCAGGAAGCCTTCCAATCTCCCTTCCACCAGTTCCTGTTTGTGAGACAGGAGTTCAACGCAAACGACAGGTAGGGGAATACATTGACAAAAGTACTGAGATAGCTTCCAAACAGCACAATCCCCAGCGCGGTCAGGCGAATGTTGGGCTAAAATGACTCCTGACAAGTGTCTGAAAGCTTGCACAGAAGTTTGTGAAATTGCATAAGGAATGTAACAGTAAAAGTACTACAATATTTAATAATATATATCTGCATTACAAAAACACCACATTTTGTATTACTGAAAGCTCTTATGGCCAGGATGTGCCGTGCTGGTTTCCTTCATTCTCTGCCTATAAGATCCACTGCTCGATCCTTCTTTGGAGAAAATAATTCATCACTTATAGAGGTAACTAATGTGCATTCTAAATTTTACTTTAACTTCGGCATGTTGTCATCTCTTCATACATATTATTCCATATATATATATATGCATATAAATGTGGATTTGGATATATACCCATGGACATTGAGGTATCGTTCTGCAGTGTTGTTTCTTTGTGAAGTTCATGTGATATTCAGTATTAATCACAATTTTACCTCGATCATTCATATCCAGCTTCTGGGAATCGGAATACATTGTTACGCATAAATCGACGAGGTGACAGAGTTTTCAGAAGCGCAAGAAGGTCCTTAGTGCAAGAAAATGCCTCATTTGTGGCAAGGCCACGTTATGAGAGCACCGACCTTGATGGCCTAAACCACAGTCAATAGGTATACTAAGAAAAACCGAGTGTTGTCAAGTTTTTCCTCAATCTTAATTGTTGATTGAAACAGTTACCCTGGTGTTCATGCTGCTGAAATAGAACCACGAGGTTTGGGCCAGCAGGAGATTTGGGGTCTGCGGACCTTTTAAGCCAAGGTCTACTCACTACCAGCACATCAAGTCGACAATCCATGCAGGTTAGTATATTCGTATTTTCTTATTCTTTTCAGCTGCTCAACGGATACAACCTGGAAGAACCAAGTGTGCCAAAATCCACGTGGATGCTCTTTTACAGTCCTTGCCGGATGAATTTGAGACCAACATGATAACCACGAGGCAAAGTTGTGACGTGCTGCAAGCTCTGAGCTATGATTTGCCAGGTATTTCACGATAACAAAGGATATTATCTTGTACAGTATGGTTTTTGAGATACATCTATCGGCTTCCCTAGTGAACCTTATTTGGGAATATTCAGGTTGTTTATCAAGTGATGCACAAAACCATTGGAAAAGCTATACCGAAGAATTCACAAAATCAGAAATACATGTTTCCAAAGGAAGGTAATGTTGCTCCGAATGATACTTTCCCTCCCTTTTCGTGCCGTACTCATTCATCCTGCGTTCTGTATGTGTTTTTTACTCCACCAAACAACCGTATAAAATTATCATCATCAACAAACGCCATGCAAAAATTACAAATAGACCGGTAATGTACCTTTTGTGGTTTTAACGTTTTGGACTATTTCTCACACGGTTTCCCATCAAATCGTCGGTCCGCGGATGACGTACCGTTGGACACTCTCACTGCACACAACCACTTGTGATTGTTTATCTCTTTCTAATAACTTCTACGAAGTCACTGACACAATTTCGCCTACTTTCACATAAATTTATATTTTCCTCCTTCACTTTTCTAGATTACGTACGTGCCAATGAGTGTGACTGCAGACTGCATCCACTAAGCCCAGAGTGGCATTAACCAGCTGCTGGTTTGGAAGTGTGCACCGAAAAGCCGTTCTGCATGAAAGTCATCGACAAACACTATCGCTCGGGATACCGATAGTACTGTAACTAGGTGGACACGAAATTGTCACTTCTTGTCACCATGACCGCCAACTTCTTGTTCTTTCTTTCATTAACTTGACGTAGTTACCTGTAAAACAAATTGTACCTAGCCAGTTGTGAAGCACCGAAAACAATCTCTTTCTCTATCGAGTGCTCTGAAGCACCAATCGGGTATTTTTAATTAATTTTGCATTAAATATATATGCACTTTTCTCTTCGCTTTTCGACGCGTTTTACACGACTTACTCTGTGTCTTCCTCGTAATATTTTGCACGTCATCCATGCAGGATTCAAGGTATCCACGTAGTCTGTCGTATACATTCCGAACTGTTTCTGAACCCAACAAAAATATATTTGATTTATGCGCCAATGCTTGTGAAAAGTTGGTGGCTCGATGTGGAATTTCGTAAGGTACACTTGAAGCGTTTTCATTCCTCTGCCATAAGAGAAGCAATAATCCAGTTTAAAATCGTCACCCCCATCCGGCAACGTCAGATAAACCAAGAAGCCTCCAATAATAACAAGTCACACCCCACATTTAGCACCGTTCTTGTCTTCACTGTGTACCGTTCACTCGACAACAGCGATGGCATTAGCGGTGCAGTCCAGGCAGTCGATACTGGACCATTCCACACGTCTCCTAATAATATTCACTCGCACTGTGGTGAAATGTTAGCTGGATTCAGCCTACCAACCCTAGAATATCTCACCAGTCCTTGTGTTGTTGTCGGCGCGCAACCAGAGGCAGATTCCAAAAGACCGTTAGCCCGTAGAATATCTTCAATCTCACAAATTACTAGCAAGTAATTGTGAGGTACACCGTTAACTCACTCTTTTCTGAACCGAAGGGTTTTGTGCTCACCAAGATGGCAATACTGTGTATGCCCAACCAAAACAAATGAACTACAAATGTTTGTTTGTTACTGGACAAATGTATCAAACACAACGTGTCAATCAACCCCGATGAGTATATTTTCTCTGTTTCTGAATTCCCTTGGTTGGGTTATTTGGCTGATACTTAGGTCTTTGTCCTGATATCATCCGTTTTGCTCCGTTATTTAGTATACCCTTCGCAAACCACTTATTTAATTATGTTCAGTATTGGGTTTTCTTCAGTCTACTTCAGATGTTTTCATAGTTCTGCTACCAGAACTGCGCCCTTACCCGATCTCCTCTCCCAACAGACTTTCCAATGATCCCCTGCGCATGAAGAGTACTGTTGCGGCTGATTAAGGTTTTGGTCTACTAATGCTCAACGTCACACCTTTTTCCCCGCATGAATCTTCAACTATTATTACGGCCGCTTCTGGTACCAGTATTAAAGCCGTGCCAGGACAACAAGGTCATCCAGTTTCACGCGTTTCTCGCCGATTCAGTGTTACTGGACGCGGACATTTCCAAGGGTGATGTAAGGCATTGGCTATTTATTTCCCTTTTCGTCGTTTGCACAGTTATTCTTTTGCGCTTGCTTCACCATAACCACTGATCATGAAGCTCTGGAGTTCATCTACAATCTTCAACATCCTCAGTTAAACCGTCATCAGCCGTAGTTCGATGATACAGCATCTCTTTATCCGCGTGTTTTTATGACATTCACCACAAGAGAATACTACATTTCACACGCGGACTACTTGTTCTGGTACACCTTTTCTGAAGAAACCTCACCACTGACTGCTCAATCAAATAGACAGTACCTGCTCATCGGCCAGATCTAGTCTGTGCAGCGAAGAGGTATGATCGTGTAATCATATCCTCAGTCCGAAAAGATGGCGAACAGATATTCGGTGTCGATTCACTGAGCTCTATCGACGATGAGAAATTTCGTTGACGAGTGATAGTACCTCGTGCTACGTCGACAGAAGCCACTTGCTTTCTAACTTGCGAGCTACCGTTTCGCAAGATTTGTTTTGCGGACTTCTTTGGTATTGCAAAAACAAAATTCCTCACCCATTTTACTTGCTGGCAGTCAGAGTTAAGTGACGAGTTACGCCGTATTACAAACGTCTGCCCTGACTGTTTACGCAAACCTCGCACACTACTGTCGAGACTGACGCCGTGACCTGCATTCAAATCCTTGGCAACGTGTTCACGCTGATTATTGCGGTCTATTTCTAAACCGGTACTGCGTTCTCGTTATTGCTGATTCTTACCCCCGTAGGCTGGATATATATATATATATTACTGATTCTCCTAAAGCTGATTTCACAATTACAGTCCAATGCAAATCGATCGGTCAATAAGCTGCTCCGTGTGCTATTATTACTGACAACGGAAGCCATCTGTTTGCTAAGAAAGCGACTGACTGACTGGAGTCATTTGTTTGCCACCATGTGCTAGGTCCATCTCAGTACCAAAAATCCAGTGGGGCAGCTGGACCCTCTCCGGTTACTTTGAAGAGTGCGATTGCATCTGCGCTTGCCAATACGTTCGACGAATAAGGCGGTATTGCTGATAATTTCCCAACGCAGTACCGCAACTCTGTTCATTCTGTGACCGAAAAGAACCGCACCAAGTTTTTTTAAATTAGTGTTACGAACTAACTTGCTCAGCACGGGATCAGCTGAGTATTTTTATCGTTATACAACTGAACTGAAACTTTCAGATGGTATCATTCGGAATAAAATGGGTAAAATATTGTGTGTGATTCTCGATTCAGACGATCTTTCTCTGCGTCGTAGGCATCCAAACAGCACAATGCCTAAAGCTGTTAGGCTAACTTTAGGCTCAAAGGACTCCCGACGTGTGCCTTGAAAGCTTGCACAGAAGTTCCTAGGATTCCATAAGGAATATGAAAATAAGGGTACAACAATATTTATTGAATATCTGCATTACACTATGCATATTTTGTTTTACTGTGACCAGGCGGCGTCCTGCTGGTTTTCTTTATTCTCCGCTGATGCGATCTGACATTACTTGATCTTTCTGGTCCTCCACTTACTTATTTCTCTCTTAATTTGTTGGCTGTTACAACCGCTGCTTGTTTACACCAAAGTTCGTCTCTCCGGCAAGGCACTTTTCTTCACTGATATTTTGCACTACTGCAACCATTCTGTATTTTTATCCGCTCCGCGTTCTCTAGCCATTTTCACAGTCATCTCTTTGCTGCATAATGTACGTCCACTTATTAACGTTTCACTCCTTTTCGACCGCCACTACAAGTCATACCTGCAATAATCAAATTGTCAGATTCACTATTACCTGACTCTTTCGACCTTTCACTTCATATTCTCTCGTTTATCGAATTCTGCTCACAGCCATCACTTCTGTTCTCCCAAAGCCGTCTCTCTCCCTCCTCACTTTCATATGTCACAAACCAATTCATCAGGATAAATCCAAGTTAATTCTGTACCATTTGATCTAACCCCAACTGTCTCTTCGAAACCACGCTACTTCCGTGTTCTGCCACTTCATTGCTCTTTGCTCCTGCTCTTTTATATAAATGTGGATATATATATACTTTTATATTTCCTCTGCATTCTCTAGTTATCCGCCAGCCATTTCCTATGCCGCCATCCCGCTTCAGCTCATGATATTCGTCAATTTTCTCGATATCTGTGCCTCAAGTCCACCGAATCCCGATACTTCCAATCTACCGTTTTCATCCAACCCACCCTTTACGTTTTTCATTGTTCGCTGCCTGTTTTCAAATTGAGTTTTGTACTCTGACACGGTCTATTAAGCGCAATGTAGCATAATACATGGCTGCCTGATTCCTTGCCATACAACACAATTTTTTTCTCTATCATCTCTCGTTATCATAGTTTCTTATACTGAATTTCAGTCTTTCTCATGTAAAACTCTCAGCTTCCAGTCACCTCCACTTGGCTCAGTCAGTTCCTCCGTTTGATCTTCACGGTCCTTGCGTTCAGAATACACAAGATCAGATCACAGGATATGGAGGCCCGAGCCGAATTTTCATCCACTTTCTTGCACCCGAGGCTCCAGGGATCCTCACATGCTGCAACAGAAACTCAAAACAGCATTCGTTCCATTGGCCACGACAATGCCGCAGGTTTCTAGTTGTCTGGTCATCCATTTCCTCTTCCTTAAAACAAGAGGATCCCGGTAGAAGAACAAGCGACCTCGGACCGCACTGAACCATGAGATATGGTAGCACGAAAAGCAGTTTTCATCGAAGGTGAGACCCTTGCGCTCACATTCCTTGGTTCTTTCTCTATACTGCGTGGATGATACGGAAGACCTTCTACTTTTCAACTGCATATACCAACACGACTGACAGTGCGGTAGTGAATTTGGAAGACCAGAAAAAAGAGAAAGAGAAGAAAAACAATGACAAAGAAAAAATTAACAATGATAATGAAGAATAAAATAATAAAGTGTGGAAAATGAAGAATATGAGGAAGAGAAGTTTAGCGATATTGAAATTGGCTGGAAGTAGCAGCGATGCTGGCCTTAGCGAGAGTGAAAATGTGCTAACTGAAGATGTCAGGTATGGGACACTTCGCCATACTACTACTCCATCTGCAAAGCGACGCAAGCCAATCTCTGCCACATATCCAGTTTTATTCCAAAACAGATTGAGGACCAGTTGTATGCAGGGTGATTATGGGTTATGTGATGCTTTGTGTTTTGTGAGGACAGGAATGTAGATCCCTGCATCCCTATGCCCAGGAGCTCACCTCACTATTTTCTCTCACCCCCCTTTTCTGACCTTTGAATTTTAGGCCTTTGGGCTTCATCACTATCATCCGGGACTCCTTTAAAACCACTTTTTTGTCGGCTTCCGCAGTCGAGGCTCGGTTGCTCCCTTTATTACATCATATTCCGACCGCAATTTGTCAAGATAGGAGCCAGCCGGAGGGGACAACACATCAGCCTTTGTTTTTTTGGTTTTTTAGGAACCTTCTGCCAGGCCGAGGATCACTGCTCCATTATAATGACATTTTTGGGGAAGATAATAGGATTAGTGTTTGGCTGCCTTGTGTTTCCATTTATACCGGTCTCTTTCTATTTGACCATGCCTACTCCGTAGCAGGGATTTGGCTGTATGCGCGGCCATAGGCATTTCAGTCCTCATTGGCGTCGTGCAAAAGTGTGGAAAACAGGTATGACGATAGGCATGCTCAATTTTGCCTGTCTATCCTATGAAAATGGACTTAAATTTACTTTTATAAGTTACCAAGAGAAGTTGAAGTTCAACATCCTCCACATGCAAGCGTCACTGCACGACACAGATTTTTTGTTACCTGGTGGAAACCTTTTTTGCTGTAGCTTCAGGCACTACCTGCCTCGTTACTCAGGGGGTCACGAGGTAGTCTCCCATTCCGCACCGGGTCTTCAACCAAGCTGTCCTAATGGACACCTCATTTTCTCTTGAAATCAGCTACCTTCTGCGCCCTCACCACCGAAGACGGAAGTTTATTCCACCGAATTAAACACGATCATGCACCTGGCATGCTTCGGGCGTCTCCGAAATGAACCACTATTATATTATTACTAATTAATACTCGCCAGGAGAAGTAACTCGCCCTAACTACTCTACTGCAACGGCGTTTCACAAGCTTCTTCTTATGTCCTCTGAGCCTTCCGTTTGTGTTTTCTGTGAGTAACTGAAGTCCTCCCAGGGCCGAGAAACAGCTCATAATCCTGAACTCCTCAGTGAGATCCCCCCTACTTTTCTTCGTTCCAGCGAGAACAGCTTCATTTCTTTAAGCCTCTCTTCATGGGGCTTATTTTGGAATTCAGTGAACATTCATGTGAATCCATAGCAACAGACATCTCCGTTCATACTTTTAACACGTTTATTGTTTACCTGAACTCTAACTGCCAAGGGTGGTCGCCATTTGACCGTTGCGCTTGCGCACGCCCTCAAGCACGGTCCCAGTTACACGATAACCACTATCTAGCCCGATAGCTTCCTCATTCTCACGGTCATGGAGAATACCTTTCTGAGTAACATATTCGTACAGTGACGGGCATTAGAGTACCGAGGTACGCGTTTAATAAGGAAGCCGCGAAGTAAGGTTTAGCGACCTTACAAATCCCCTTTGCACGCTTTCAAGTAGTTGGCTGTCCCGAAAATGATCTGGTTGCCAAACTTGTATAGCACAATCCAGAAGCGGCTTTACGTGGGTTGTGTAGAAACGTAAGAGTACTCACGGCTTCCGAAAGGCAACGGTTCCCATTATCTGTGAAATAGCAATAATATTTCCCCTTTCAGCTTCCAAAAGTTGCCTTTGGTTTTTGAAATCAGCAGTCATAAACACCGCCAGATCCATGACAATATCAGCCCTATCCGAAGCCACCCTGGTATCTCTGTCCCCAAGTGCTCTCGAGCTGACTTGAGGGATGTCTTAGGCGAGTAGCCTGCTTCTGATGGTTTTGAGTGGGAGATTCCACCATGTGCGCCAACGATAGACCCTATCAAGGTCGCCCCGCAGAGCTCTTTCCCTAGGATCTCGCGCCCTCTTGAAGTCGTCGGCAAGCATAAAGAGTGAGTTCTTTTAGGCTCCACACATTATTCACTGATGTGCATGCATCCATCTTCCTCGCATCTCCCTTTTGATTCTACCTACCATAAGCTTGTCATGCATATCCCTAAATTTTCTTGAAATTCATCCTTCCGTTTAATCGCTTGTAAAATTTTGATCACTCATCTGATATGCTTCAGGGGTCTCCGAATTAAACAGTTATTATTGTTATTAAGCAACAACGGGGATTAGACAACACGCCCGTCCGGTACAATTTTGGGCCTCGACTGATCACGTGGTTCATGGCAACGATGGCGGCTGGCTTTCATATGGAGACTAGAAGACGCTCAATCTACACAGAACCACGGACACTCAGCTCACACCAAGATCGACAAGCACTTGATAGCGGCTTGAATCCGGCTCGGAGAATGTGCCCAATGCAGATCTGTGTGATCGTGCGTTTTAGTGCTTTGGCTTTAAAGGCGATTGCGGGCCTAAAGATGCACTCTGTTTTTGACGGAAGGCCAAGCGAACTGTTCGGTGATTATTCTTACCGGGGCGGTCACACTAGGATGCGGTAATTTGTGGAAGTCGATAACAATTTGCGAGTGGAAATCGGCACCGACTATTGATCGGGGTCGCCCCGTGAGACATTGCGGGCAATCGTTGCGTCCGATGCTGGAACAGATACCGACACAAGGTGCAGGTAGATTTCGGTTGTGAGCTGCTTGACCTCAGGGCCTGTTGTTCGGGCTGCGGCGATTGCTTCTAGAGGCGTGCTCACTGGTAGTGGGTCATTGATATTGTGGACGCGTGAGAGCGCGCCTGCCAAGGGATTATGTGCCCCAGAGACGCGTCGAATTTCCATAGCAGACCGCGAAATATAGTCCAAGTTGTGAATCTCGCGTCTCAATCATAGATCGAAAATTTACTGGAGAGCGTAAACTGATGGTTCAGGACTTGAACGCTTGGCCCCACGAGTATGTGCAGGAGATGTCGGATATCTAAAATAATTACTCGTAGTCGTCGCTGAAAGTACATGATCCGGATTCTCTAGACTAGCGACGCTTAGATGAGAAAGCTATCGTTTTCCCTGGGTTACTGACGAATTGTTTCATCACTGTTCCAACGGCAATGTCTGAAGAGTCTGCCCTTAATACTGGAGGAACGGGAAAGTCGAGGTGTGCAAGGTGCGCAAAGTTGGAGCTAGCTTCCTTCACCGGAGTTAATACTGCCAGTGCCAATTTTTGAATTATGAAATTCCGCTAAGCTTCAAGTAAAATGTCTGTAAGGGGCTGTATTATTTCGGCACACCGGTGGATAAATCGGTGAAAAGCTTAGCCTGGCTAGAACATAAGCTCTACTGCCCGAATGAGTAAGATGTGGAACGTCGCGAATTGCTACCAACTCCGACAGAGGTAGTATGTCCAAGGCTGAAAAGTTGTAGCCTGGGAATGTGATGGTGGATCTACCTAATTCGAAATCGTCGGGGATTTCGTAAAACCGTGATGACAAATGCCGTGTAAAGTGCGTTAGATGAAAGTGCATCCACTCCTGGAGGGTCGAATTTTCAATATTGCTACTGAAAACGACAGGAGTGTTTCGATTTTGACACCCAGCGAAAAAACTCTTTGGATTGTGTGCTTGAGATAATGATGACCAATATCGAGATTTGCCAATGAAAATGCCAAAATGGCTCATTTTAGCGGAGCGATCGTACAAAGCTACCCATCGCTCTGTTTTTGATATATCAACTAATATGGTCGTGCCTATTGCTAACAAACTAGCCGTGCTGGTAAATTTTGAAACGCTTGCATGGAAATTCCCGGTAAAATAAGGATTAAAGTATTATCAGCTCGACAATGTATCGTCCATTGTCACAGTATTTGTCGTTCACCTGTTCTTGGCTCAATCGTATATATTAACATTGGTCTGGTTAATTTGTGAGCACTTAGCGGATCTTATTCTCCTATAACAACCAACGAAAGTTCATTGATTGCGGTAGTCTAGTGACTCCTGCCTCTCAGCAACAGCCTTACTTGAATATTAAAACGGTCATCGGGATTGAAAATCAGAGGAAAAGCCATGAATAATGGCATCATCTTGGCTGTTACGTTATGCAACTACATGTTTCGCTCCTCATATCAAATCTTTCTACATATGATCATTGACTGGATGGATCTCGTGGTTGTGTTACCCACCGTCGAAACTTGATACACTCCAAATGGCCAAGTGCACTGGTTTGGTTTTTAACACCTCCTCTCCATGCTAGGGACTGATCACCTAATGGCGTTCACCAGACTCTAACAAGTGATATACTAATAATTTGCCAAACCAGCCACCAACCAGACTACGGGTAAATATTTATAGTGTTTGATCTCGTGATTGGAATAATTTCATTCAAGAGACTTTATCGAGCTGTCAGACGGAGACGGATGGAAGTCACTTCAGTTTGCTCTGGAGGAACACATAGTGACTGCAATTATTATGTGCATAGTCATTTATGTGCACAGTGTAGCATTGGACGTAGCTCGAATGGCCTCATAATAGGGCAGTTCTACGATCGTTTTGGTAAAACGTATCGGGTGACTTTGGAAAATCTTGGACAAGTTGGCCAATCTTATTTGGCTTCACTGTTACCCCAGTATTTTTGCAGGCTTTCTAGTGAAAATGTTCTTTCATTTTGCAAAGGTTCATCAAAGTTCTGTCACGATCCAGTGGCAACGTTCGCCCCAGGTTAATCAGTTTTCAAGCAGATGAGCGCTCCTCCCTAAGTGGCCAATCTTGGAATAACACCACAGTTTGATGTTGTTTCAGTAAGTTGACAGGTGGTCAACTGTTTCTGTTAGAAGCAGACAGTTCTAGTGAACCGCGCAGTCGCATGCACTTCTGAATGACAACGTCATTTGTCTCTTCTATTCTACCATATCAGTAACTGTGCGAAAGTTGTGGTTGCATAACGTAACAGCCAAGATGATGCCATTATTCATGGCTTTTCCTCTGATTTTCAATCCCGATGACCGTTTTAATATTCAAGTAAGGCTGTTGCTGAGAGGCAGGAGTCACTAGACTACCGCAATCAATGAACTTTCGTTGGTTGTTATAGGAGAATAAGATCCGCTAAGTGCTCACAAATTAACCAGACCAATGTTAATATATACGATTGAGCCAAGAACAGGTGAACGACAAATACTGTGACAATGGACGATACATTGTCGAGCTGATAATACTTTAATCCTTATTTTACCGGGAATTTCCATGCAAGCGTTTCAAAATTTACCAGCACGGCTAGTTTGTTAGCAATAGGCACGACCATATTAGTTGATATATCAAAAACAGAGCGATGGGTAGCTTTGTACGATCGCTCCGCTAAAATGAGCCATTTTGGCATTTTCATTGGCAAATCTCGATATTGGTCATCATTATCTCAAGCACACAATCCAAAGAGTTTTTTCGCTGGGTGTCAAAATCGAAACACTCCTGTCGTTTTCAGTAGCAATATTGAAAATTCGACCCTCCAGGAGTGGATGCACTTTCATCTAACGCACTTTACACGGCATTTGTCATCACGGTTTTACGAAATCCCCGACGATTTCGAATTAGGTAGATCCACCATCACATTCCCAGGCTACAACTTTTCAGCCTTGGACATACTACCTCTGTCGGAGTTGGTAGCAATTCGCGACGTTCCACATCTTACTCATTCGGGCAGTAGAGCTTATGTTCTAGCCAGGCTAAGCTTTTCACCGATTTATCCACCGGTGTGCCGAAATAATACAGCCCCTTACAGACATTTTACTTGAAGCTTAGCGGAATTTCATAATTCAAAAATTGGCACTGGCAGTATTAACTCCGGTGAAGGAAGCTAGCTCCAACTTTGCGCACCTTGCACACCTCGACTTTCCCGTTCCTCCAGTATTAAGGGCAGACTCTTCAGACATTGCCGTTGGAACAGTGATGAAACAATTCGTCAGTAACCCAGGGAAAACGATAGCTTTCTCATCTAAGCGTCGCTAGTCTAGAGAATCCGGATCATGTACTTTCAGCGACGACTACGAGTAATTATTTTAGATATCCGACATCTCCTGCACATACTCGTGGGGCCAAGCGTTCAAGTCCTGAACCATCAGTTTACGCTCTCCAGTAAATTTTCGATCTATGATTGAGACGCGAGATTCACAACTTGGGCTATATTTCGCGGTCTGCTATAGAAATTCGACGCGTCTCTGGGGCACATAATCCCTTGGCAGGCGCGCTCTCACGCGTCCACAATATCAATGACCCACTACCAGTGAGCACGCCTCTAGAAGCAATCGCCGCAGCCCGAACAACAGGCCCTGAGGTCAAGCAGCTCACAACCGAAATCTACCTGCACCTTGTGTCGGTATCTGTTCCAGCATCGGACGCAACGATTGCCCGCAATGTCTCACGGGGCGACCCCGATCAATAGTCGGTGCCGATTTCCACTCGCAAATTGTTATCGACTTCCACAAATTACCGCATCCTAGTGTGACCGCCCCGGTAAGAATAATCACCGAACAGTTCGCTTGGCCTTCCGTCAAAAACAGAGTGCATCTTTAGGCCCGCAATCGCCTTTAAAGCCAAAGCACTAAAACGCACGATCACACAGATCTGCATTGGGCACATTCTCCGAGCCGGATTCAAGCCTCTATGAACTACTTTTCGGTCTTGTTGGGCGCGGCCAAATTCCACCGTCTAAATCCGCATCCTGCCATATATCATTCGTTGTTTTTTATCACAGGTGATATTTTCTCCTGGTCCTTCTCGCAGAATTTTGAAAGCATTTCTAAGAGACGGGATATGTCGAATATTTTGCCCCTCTACCTATTTTGCTTCCACGTTTCTCTTTTTGACGGAACCTACGAGCTGCCAACCATGTCCTTTTGCAGACGCACGAAAAGACGACGGTCTGTTATCCTCAGGTGCACACCTACCACTCTGGAGGCCGCCAAACAATGAGTTCATTCTGGTGGAAGCGATGTGATCACCACTACAACCTGGATGCTCCTTCTTTTTCAGCGTTATCCTGCAAAGAGAAAAAATGAGTAGTGGACTCCAAGTGCAGAAAAGTGACCATCAATACAGACCGCCTTAAACCGGCCCTTATTGAAACAGGACCCACCCAGGACACACCGTCTGGTGCTCTCACATGCTCAACACCGTCATTTGGTCTTTATAAGTCAGCACTTGTTGTAACTCTCAATTGTGAAAGTCCTCCCAAACCTTTTCACATATTAGCACTGTATAGACTATGGCTTTTGTCCTTTTTGATCCGCCAGTGTAACCAACACACATGAACGAATACATTTGAACACTAGCTTCTTTTTCTCATGTGCTCCTTGCGATCTTCTTGACTTGATGTCAGACAGCCCTGACTTTTGTATCTGGCTGTAAACTCTGGTGTACCCTGGTTCTCTTTTTTAACTTCGCGGCCTTGCAGTCGAGGCTGATTAATTATTTATTGCGTATAATCAGTTAACCTGGTACCGGAGGATCCGTGAAACAACCTTGTTTTGACTTTAAGATTCATTGATTTGGCTGTTTGGTACTGACGATCGAAATATTCTTCACGGTACTCACCTCGGAACCTTTACGAGGAATCCAATCGAAAACGCCAATAAGAGGACAAAGGTAAAACCGAAGCTGGTCAGGAATTGGCTCGGCTTGTCATTGTGGTATTATTGGTGATACTAGTTCGTTAGATATTACTAGGCCTACTAGTCCTGTGAGTGCAACTTCCTGTGTTCCAGACAGTGATATAGGTTTTCAGAGTGATGATATTTATGGGATGAGAAAAGTAGAATTTAAACGCTAGCTTAGGCCAGGTAAAGGGAAAGCTAGTTCAGCCAGAGAAGAACTACCTCACTTTCGGGAACTGTGGGAGATCCCGGAAACCAGGTAACATGTGATATTCCGGCATAACGATTTTATGGACAGTTGAAACGAATATGTTGTAACAAAACACATAACTGGCTTCCCCGAGTTGGAAATGTCTCCGTTTGATAGAAGCTCAGAACAGCGTTACAAATCTATCAACATCTCGAGAACTTTGTGGGAAGGAAGGCATCCGATCTAGGGCAAGAATAACCGTATCTGCTGCATTACAGTCTTGGAAGAGCCAAGGGGGCAGTTGGCGGATTCTCGATGCCCCATCCCAAAGACGGCTATACCCGAACATTTGCAATTATGACAGACCCGTCTGGATAGTCATTTGAGGCCGCTGGGAATCTGGTCGACTGAGTACTTTCACAGGCAGGAATTTGCGAAGGTGAGCCCAGTTCCCTTATCAGTCTGAAGATAAAGATGTAAAACTACGGTATCAACCTGAAGTACCTGGTCTATCTATCGGATCTGGATGTACCTCACGCACTGGAGGCCAAACTGCGCAGTTTACCCACGGAACTACGAAGGAGGTGGACCGGGGAGGTTGAGAGTACCAGTAGGTTTTTTGCAGGGAACCGTTTCTGAGGACCCGAAGCTGTTCATACACCATCATAGCAAACAGTGGCTTCGGCCACCTAATGCCTGAAGCCAGCAGGACACCCAGGGCTACGGTATCACCACACACCCGGAATAAAGACTGTAGTAGAGGCCAAGCATGGCCAAACGCGTAAACTGCCCCGCGAAGGGAAAATCTCGTCGGCTTGTAAGTGGTTTGATGCTTTATACCGCCCAGCAGAGTGTCCCTGATTTCCAAGAATAGTGGTGAACGATGGGAAATGGCTAGGTCCCTGTGTGCTGGCTTCATCTGCCTCAACCAGTCACACCAAGCAGCAGTTAGCAGAGTGGAAATGAGCTGTAGTCAGAGTGGCTTTCACGGAAAACACCATTACGTATTTCAAAAGCTAGGAAATGAATCGCCGAGGGAACCCCGAAACCAAGCGTGGTTTGCTCAATGTCTCGCGCTAATATTGAGCCCACTCACCTGGGCATGATAGCTGTCGGCGCAGAAACTTCAGTGCAGGTGGTGAGAGAGTTGATTCTAGTGGGTAGTGGCCTGGAAAACACTTTGGCTAGGAAAAAATTTGCACACTCACGAAAACCATGAGGGAGGGGTCAAGCTTCATCAGCAGTGAGCGCAGTAGGTGGTACCCAGGTCACCCAGAAAACCAAACTGCATCTCTCACTCCTCTCCTTGGTCAACAACAATAAGTTATACAGCTCAGAAACATTCACCATTAAATATCTGCCGATGAGAGCACCCAAGTCAGTCCCGTAAGATTGAGTCAGGGTCTCATCTCGATGGGGCAAAAGTCGAAAAAAGATGGGGTAGCGAAATAAATCTGTTGATCGGTATTAATGCAACAGAAACGCACTGGGCCCTGAATCAAGGACCAGGTAGCAGCAGAGCATCGTAGGCCGTGTAAAGAACAAATACTGAAAATCCTCCTGAATGTTCTACCTGCTTTACGAATTTGACCATATTTGACATAACTTTGGAAAGCTCACACATACCACTTTTTACTTTTGTTTATCCATGCGAGACATTTGAATTTGGCCTTGAACCGTTTCTGACTGTCGTGCTTGAGCAACGAGGATTTAAACCCTTGGGTTTTACTGTAGAGTCTATTTGACCGCATATTAGAAGTTTGTATATATTTGTTCACTTTGCGAATTTTAATTTGGTACCGTAGAAACTACGAATAAATCTTGTTTTGGTTTTGGGATTCCTTTGAATTGGCTGCGCGTTGTTCCGTTTGCTTGAGTTGACTTACACGCCGTAGGCATGAAATTTGTTTGGGCCTTGTAAGGTAGCACAAGAGGAAAATGCCGCCAGCAGATCCATATCAACTGCCATTGGGTGGAACAAGTAAAAAATAGCCGTATCAAGCAGCACTTTTAGGATCACTGGTTGATAAAGACTCCCCGCCACAAGGAGTCAGCTCTAAAAGAGTAGCCGATTAATCCATATACTTAGTGGATCAGTTTAAGTCTCCCGTGCGGTGGAGACCTGACCAAAAACCAATGCCGAACAGCAGAGAAATTGCTCTGAAAAGTTCGGTCTCCCCCAGTAACAGGCCAGTTCAAAAACCGCAGTTAAGAAAAGAAAATAAACGATCCGCGCAACACAATATAGGTCTGGGTTATATAAAAAGGGGATTTGAGTAAGCTTCTGACGCGAATTTGATGCGGGGCCTGCCCCATCACTCGGCCGTTAATGCGAAGCAACCGAGAAATGTCGGAGAAGTCTATAATTGTACCGCAAAGTGTTGAGGTTAGTCACTCAAAGACTGTGTACTTACGGGCCCAAACTGGATGGTACCGTCGGTCGAAGTTTGGGGCCGTTTTTGTCTGATAGATTTGACTTTACCTACAGATATACGCGAAGTATTCCTACAACATAAGAAGCCCTCTAAGGATGCCTTCAGTTCCCTTTCTCTGCGGTGGCTCGAAGACAATATATACCAGGCACCTGACTTGTGAAGGCTGATGGTTCATCCACTCGAAACAGTAGCATCACCTTTTTGAGCCGACTGTGCCCCCCCCGAGAAACTCTCAAGCGTTCCAAGGTCAAAAACAATTTTGTAGGAAGAAAGTTGAATCATTTCTTTGTGAGTGACTTCTTGGGTTTCTTTGAAGACCTGCTTACCGCCTTTCAATACGGGGCTGAAAGGGTCACCATTCTAAGGGCAGGAGGGTCAGGACTAACAAGGTGGACTTTCAACAACCGTGAGGTTCTAAGCGTTATCCCGGGACCCAAGAAAGTCAGGTGCGCGGGTGGGTTTCTGGAATCCTATCTGCATATGGAACGCACTCAGGAAATTCAGTGGAAAGCCAGCGGTGATGAGTTCAGATTCCATCTTGACCTACCCAAAAACCTGACATAAAAAGAGGAATTCCATCATCAGTCTTAGGTTTCTATGACCATTTTGGCGTCGTTCCACCGTGGCTATTACTCGGAAGGCTCTTGCTTGATTCAAAGAGGGAGAGGTCGAAATAGACCCCTCTGGGACGACGACGGCAAGCGATGGGGTGACTGGGCACATTACCTGGATCATCTCTGCCAGAATGAAACACTAAGAACTCTGACAAACCTGGAGAGTGCATGCAACTCCCAACTCCACTTGTTTTCGGATGCACCGTAAGTGGACCACAGGGTACTGACCTACGTTTACTGTGCAGACAAGAACGGTGGGCAACACAATCAGATGCCACTCACGAATAGGAGAGTATCCCATCTGAACACTGTATCCATAGCAAGCCTACAATTGACTACCACAGTACTGACCGTGAGAGCCTCCATATAGACTGAGAAGCCTTTGATCAATCAAACTGGGGATTGAACTCTTAAACCGATCTATCCAACCTACTGCACCACAGAAACGTTACTACACTTCGTCCCGATACCTCCGTGGCAACCAGACTCACTTTGGTTCATGGGTCTACCGGGGCCAACCGGTGGCTCTATGTACATCATCAGTAAACCGCCCGACTCCGGCTCGAGGGGCCTGGGGACTCTAAAACTGCAGATGCAGAAAATGGGACTGAACTTCCCAGTTGTATCTGAAGAGACGTAGCCGGCACTAAAGACACCTAGGATTGAGGCTGCGGGTGTCGAAAGGAGGCAACCAGCACTGGCAAAAAACTCTGCCGAAACCGGAAGCCCAAATGGGAAGCATTTCTAGCATCGTACAGGAATGTTCATGAGTCTTCTGTCTTCATCATTTTACGCAGGCTGTCTAATGGTATTCGAGCCACCACTGAAAAACTTTGCATGAAGCGGGAAGTTACTGCCTTTCGCCGGCCGGATAAGATACTCCGTATTTCATGGGTAATCAAGAGCAGAAGCGCACACTCTTGTCCAAGAATTTTAAACCTGAAATGGAACACGGGACGATGATTCCGCCGGAATCGCTGAGGCTCTCACCTTGGTCTTCTGTTCTATGACTACAGACTCTGGAACTGCTCACACTCCACTAGCTCCCTTTACCGCATACCCCTTTCCTATAGAGAACTTACGCTCGGTGATGTAGGACATATTCTGCAGCGTGAAGCCCTGGTGCCGCCCTAGTTTCGGTAAAATCCCGCCAGAGTTGCCTCAATTTGGCGGGCCTGAGTGTGCATTTTTATTCTTGAATATCTTCAACTTATCTCCGAAGTGTGGAATATCCTCGTCTTAGGGTAAACATCCAACATTAACCCCCGTCAGAAAAAAAGTCCTCCTCTTCGGCCCCCTAAATTACTGACTCAATAAACGCAAACCCTCAGCTTCTAGACTGCCAGGAAGCTCAGTGAAAGGGTCCCTTTCTCAGTACTTGTTTTCCAATAACCCTATGCACGAAGGCCAACGAGGATTCCTAAAAGCTCGATCCCGTCAAAACAGCCAACCTGACCATTTCAACCTGGCCACCAAAGCCACGGACAATAGGAATGCCTAATTCTCGTCTTCCTAGACATAACTGGGGCATCTTAGCTTGTTTCTCACTAGCAGCTCTTGACCCAGTTCTAAGTCTTTGGTCTTAGATCCCCTATTCTTAACTGGATCTTCTCGTGTCTCGCCCACCCCAGTTAAGTTGTTCCAATCGATAACCATTTCTCCCTACCTTCCACGTTACCGGTGGCTTCATTCAAGGAAGCTTGCCAGGACTACTTCTATTCCTAGTGTTCGGTACTGATATCTCTACTATACATCACATTGCCCTATCCCTGCCTGCGGACGACATAGAAATTGTATACGAATTCTTACCCCAGGACATTACCTAAGCAACTTCCAATATACAGTACTATCTAGAAGGTCTTGAAAGGAGGCGTCACTCCTGGAAAGTGGAATCCCCTGTTAAGAAAAGCACTTTCATGAACCTACTTTGTCAGGTCCCTCGGAACTCTTTTCTTAAACACAACATTCCTATTACCCACAACCTTTCAGTACGAGATCTTGAGTTGCATTACTGGCGCACCCTAAGCCTCTCGGAACGGTTATTTTTCTAAGCTGCCAAGGATAATGGCTCCTTGAGAATTCTTTGTAAATTCCTTGTCCTATGTGTCCTGGTGTGTCTGTCCTATGTCTAACCCTGTCAAGAGTACTACCTTACCACCTTCACCGATACTCTCCCAACCCACGGGATAACTTGAGAGAATGTACAACGCTCATCGGCGAAACATCTGCTCAGACATTCTACCAGGCTAAGCTATACCGAGGGCTGCGCCGTCCTCCACATTGAACCTCTTTGTCCACACCGCATGAGATTTGACCTCAGCTTTCTCCAATCAGCCACTCTCTAATGCTTTCTTAACAGAGCTTTGCGTCTTTAAATACCGAATACCAGGCCATCTATGATATATAATTTCGTCCTGCTACAACATTCCAGACTTTGGAATAAACTCCCAATTGAAATCCGTCGATGTGTTTCCCCATCTTCTTAAAAACCTAAATGGCACATAACCTCACCGCTGATAAAGTACTGATGCTACCTGCCACTAGCACGTCTAAAGCCCAAGCTTTTGAAGTGCGACCTGACTTGTAAGCAACCTTAAGAACCTCCTTCTAAATGCGTCCCTTTTTTGAGAAACCTCTAGCGCCGTACCCAGTCTTGAAACTCAAAATTTCCTCCTTGTACAAGCTCCCTTCATAACCCCATCTGAGGCTACCAGTCGTTCGCCGTCTCTAATCATTCTCCCTACCGTTCCACTCATAAGTATCCCTCTTCCCTGTACTCTGCTCCATGGCATCTCAAGTCAATTTGTGCATGTCTATTTGCTTTTAGGCTTTCTCATTCCTAATTTTTTTTCCTAATCATAACTTAGGCTGGGACTCAAAATAGTCTACCACTAGATCGTTGCAAACGTTCCGTTAGGTTTTTCGCCCAAGCCTTAGACCTAGCCTTTGTCGGTTTAACGATTTAGTTCTGTTCTTGCTTATTCTATCTTCCACCCAGGTTTTTCAATGACATTGCTACTACATTTCTCCCTAAATCCTCTGCCGGCAAGGATTTCTGACTGCAGCGCCTCTCTACTTTTAGTTCAAAACTGGCTGACAGGGGACCTTTTGGCCAACCCTATCCCATAGACACATCTTTCCCTCTGGATGTAAAATTTGGACGGTCGACACCGTTCGTTATTCATACCCCATTCGATAGCTCTCACGCTGGCTTTGATCTCTGGAACTCCCGCGACCCGTCTACCAGACCATTGACTACTCTTTGAAAATCACTGCTACAACTAATCCTAATCCCAACGGCGCGGGACGCGTGCACATCCACTAATTTGACCGGAGCACATCAGGCTTTCGGGACGTATGAGACCATGTGCGGGCGAAACTAGGTTTCTGAATCGCAACTCCTGACTCCAAAAACAGTTTTCAGGCTAGGTGTCCGGTCCAAGGCCAGTCCCACCCAATAAAACCGTTTGCGGACAACAGAATTTCATCCTAAAGCTCGTTAGGCTGCCCCCAACAGGTTTTCAGCTCTGTCCTCTACAAAGACTGTTTTGCCATCAAGCTCGCTCTTGATATTGAGATTGCGACTTTCCTCTCCGTGCACAGCTATGTGCTTAATAGCATGTAGCGTTCATTCCCACCCACCAAAGTTCTCCTCTCTATGGTACACTATAATAGCCTACGAAATTATTCATCGAATTTGGGAAACACCTTACTTTCCACATTCCTTACATCTCACATATGAACACTGCTCTGCCGCTTCCGTAAACCTGACAGTTTACCACTTCAAAACACGCGGCTACTATTCATTCACTGGCATATTCACTGTCAGTGTTCATTTATTCACCGAAATAGACTAATGATGATCTACGTAGGCCTCCGGGAGCTGGACATGTGATTAGCTAATATTCGCCTTCTCCATTAGCGAAATTGCTCGCTCCCACTATGCCCGTCGACTGCTTTATCTTGATCTCGCTGAGCCCCTTGACCTCCGCCAACTTGCACGTCTCAGATATACTTATCATGCAGCTCTGCCGGTGTCGTAACCTCAAAAGGCCTGTCAAAATCTTCAACAAGCTGTAAGCCCACCGTCCACCTGCAGTGATATCACCAATGCACTCTTTTCCTCCTTGCAATAGCTTTTCAGCTCATCCAAACTGACTCATCACTCGGTTACCACCTTCATGCTGATATATCATTATCCCTTCGCCACTCAATATGAACTGCTGAAAGTTTACCTGTGATCTGTCGGCCTTTTTTGAACACTATGACAACCCCTCTCTCCACCACGATGTGTCTTTCGTTTGATTCGTTTGACCCATTTCGTCCGATTTAATGTATACACAATTGCGTGAGTAACCGGCACCTTTGCTCTAGCACTATCTCCGAAGATTGATTTATTTTACGCTGCAGCTGTTGGTACACCACGGCTTTCTTAGTTACGTGTCGTGCAGCTTCAGTCACACGTGATTTTGGTATGGTACACTTAATGCAGGTTTCATTAAAAGATCTGTACCTACCATTCTTCCATTCTATCACCTCTTCTGCGTACTATGCATCGTTGCAATCTCTGTACCTTTCTGCACCCCATATTGATTTATTTTATTTTTAAACCTTGATTTCTTGACCATCAAAACATGCGCAAAAAATTCACGTCCCACTGCTTGCAATCTCCCGGCCTTCCATCGAACATCACTTCGGTTGTCCCCCTGTTCCTCCTGAATTGTCTCTCGTCCGCTATACAACTGATTCCACCAGTGTCGGACCTTCAGTTTCTACGGCCATAACTGTCGAAGTTTTTTTACTTTTATCCCAAACCCTTCGTCTAGATCCCGTTCTTTGTGCCAAATGCATTGATATTTAGCTCTCTTCACCGTCATCGTATGCTCCGTCATTCAGAACGGTCACCCGGACACTTATCTACTCCCCACTCCATTGCCGCCTCTGCCCTCTATACACCTCCGCAGTCGCGCTTCACATCAACTCATAGCCGCTATTCCATCTTCCTGCCATTACTCCTCGGCCTACCCACTTTGTGGTAAATAATTCGTCCAATGCTTAACTGCTCTCCTTTAGCTATTTCTTTTCTCACGGCTCTCGAAACTGCACGGTCTATCATTCGGATCTGTTGTAAACTGTTCCTTAAATTGCCTCCCTCGGTACCTCGCTGCCAAGCATTTACTACCATTTTGCCGACTGAATCATTAGAATTTACCTCGAAAGACCTATTCTTGTGCATATTCCAGTTTTTATTTTATGTACTTTTCAAGCACCGCGGCTTGCTAATGACTCTTCGAACCCTCTTGATAAACACTTCCTTCTGGAAGAGCTTAGAGAAAACCCCTCGATTTGGCTTGAATTTCCAGTTGTTGCTTCCAACTCCGGTATTGTATATGCAGATGCTCCCCCATGTCAACCTGTTTAAGCAGCCACAAGCCGAATTGAACATTTGAGTCAATCTCAGAACATACAGGCTTAAATGTCGCCCGACCGAAATTATGGTACCATAATGTATGAAGCGGTTGGCGCTTGTGAATCAGCTCCCCTAGAAAATGAGATTGACGTGAAACTTCATTGTGCGTTTTTCGTTTGGGTGCGTGCCACTAGAGTACGTAGGCGTTGTGATAAACGTTATCACCGTCGTAGGCAGCGATGGCAGTTGGTGCTGCGGATGAGCTGTGGTTGATGGTTCTGGGGCATTTTGTCTCTTAGTTCACCATATGTAAAAGAATTTTCCGGATTTTGAAAATGAATTTGGGGTTTTTCAAAAGTGAACTTCGACCTGTATGATTCAACAAAATGGGCATCAGTTATCGCGCTTTTTCGAATAATGCTTCAAAAGCAGCATTTCTCCGCACTCGGATGTTGGGTTTATATCGAAAATTTTATCTTGGCCTTCAGATCTGCCGGGTACTAACCCCGATTTGGTTCACGTAAACAACCCTTTTCAACCATATATGTACTTGTTTTCTACTATCTTGACGACATCTGTTCTGAAACCACCCGGATCATCTGATTACGCACTGCAGCATGCTTGGGTCTGGGAGCGAGGCTTCCCGAAAAACACTCTAACAATGGCTTGAATTTCGCTGGAGCACAAAGAAAGTTGAAAAGATGCCGGAACATCTTAGACCATCGTCAAACGCCAGATACAATCGTGGCTAAAGGAGATGGGTGGCAATTCATTCCTTTATATACCCGTAATTGCGGTGGCCCTTAGGAAGGACTGGTGTGATCGGTCAGGAAGAAATTCGCAACTCTAATCTCACAGTCAGTCCTCGATGGCGAAATGCTGTTTACCCTATTAACAGGGGTAAGACGCATGCTTAAAAGCAGACCCCCAGTGCCGGTTGTCCCGGGTCCGGAAGGCGCGTCGGCCCTCACCCCCAGTGATCTGTGGTTATTGAGATCAAATGTCGGAAAAGTCGCTTCAAAATCTCTACTTGGAACGTATATCATAGAAAGGAATTGAGTAAACCACTTGAAGCGGGCCTTTTGAGAATATTAGACGGGGAGCATTGGCCGACACTACAACTTCGACAAAAGTGGACCTTCTTAGAAGGTTCGTTTAGATGTTAAGATGTCGTCATCCTTGTACAGAGCCCCTTTCACGAAGAACGACCGCCCACTGGGAAGATCAAACATGGTCACGTGGAGATCGAAAGTGTTTTACGGACGGCCGTCGTGGAAGCAACCAGAAGAGATATGATGCGAGTTGTCTGTGAAGTGTGCTTGCTAGGAGGGGATAAACGTGGGGGGGGGGGACTCCAAAGCGACAGGCCAAGCTCAAAGCAAGGATACTGAAATACGTTCAAAAACCTCCAATACCAACTAACCCCGAATCTATCTCATTAATATTTCACCTATTTCCAAGGATCCTGGCCCTTCACACAGTCTTGAAATTACACTTGCTTTTAGTTTGGTACGACGATTGCGGGGCTACGCAGTTTATTGCAACAACTGTACGAGCTGCCTGCGTGGCATCTCTATGACTCTCTCAGCTGGATATCCGTCCGCTTTACAAGGCACACTTTTCTTGCCTTCCGTGCCTCCTCGGTTGTCTAGTGGGACAGAACCATACAGTTTTCCGAACTCCGGCTTGGCCCGAACAAAAGGCTTTTTGGATCATGGATTCACTAGCTTGACTCCGCGTTGGTTCATTCCTTGATGCAAAAAAGGCTACAGGCTAGCAGCCAATTTAAGCATGCTAACAATGCGGAATACAGCAACGCAATCATCACTCTGCATGGTCGCAAGCAGGATCTACTCAAGTAGCATTCACTAACGGGGGAAACGTAGTTTTTAGTCGAAGTGCGGTGGCCAGTTTTGTCATAGGGAATGGCACGTACTTGCTCCATTGTAACGGATCACCTCGAGAGGAGCCGTTAAAGCTCACTGTCCCATGAATTATAGAAGCCCGACTGTGTCGGTCTTCTAAGGCAAGACCTCGTGACTAACAGTCACGAATAATGAAATATTTTTCATTTGACTGAATGTAGAGTTTTGTGGAGCCACTTACTCCGCTTGGGTGCCCTGTCAGCACTCAGTTTCTCTCTCCCAATGAACTCGTTGTACCCTTCAGCTTTTTGAGTTCTCCTTCGCTCTAACGGGCATATTTGTTATCCCATCACAAGCCGGGGACCAGAGGCTGAAGATTCTGTACGGTAGCAGGTCCTCAACTGAATCAGTAGGACCCTAGAACAACAGCTGACAGTCCACGCTTTTAGGGCCAATTCTTCACCCTTTTGCGGTAACTTTGATTCGTGTAGATTTGCTATGAATTTTGGGGCAGGCTATGAACAGTCTGTCTTACAAGCCGTAGAACACAATGTCTATGTTGATGGTTGCCTTGCATTCCTCCCTGCTAGGCTGAAGCTACTTTTTCCCGCAAGTGGAATAACCAAGCCTTTGATGCGTGCAAGTTCCAGACTGAAGAAGTATGTATCCAATTCACGAAAGTTTACGGCCCCATCATCGGACACTGATATAAAGCCCAGTTCAATCGGCGGCCTCAGCGCGGCAAAATCGGCCAGAGGGCACTGGGCTTTCACTGAGATATGGGTTCTGGCAAACCCACCATTCACTTCCATTTGCTTCATACAGCCTCGGCAAGTAGAGGCAAACTGTCGAAATTCTGTCCCTCAAGTGACCCGCTTGGACAAGCGGCCTCGTTATGTCTGTTGACAAATCTATTACCGCAAAGGTTTTATAGACTGATTCCAGGTTGGGATAGCCCACTCATTTCAGAGGATACCGATTCGTGGAATAATTTGGTATCTCTTGTGAACCTTGTTGGCAAAATGAGGGTGCCTGGGAGCACACCTACTGAGACCTAGTAGGGGAAGTCGTACACTGAGTTGCACGGATTCCGTGACGCTTTATAAACCCCATACAAAGCAGCAGCATGAGTAAAGTGAGTTCCCGTGGATAACACCCCAAGTTGTAAGCCTATGCTTGGTAAACAACGAGTAGCGCCTAGCAGAACCGTTATTGACCCGAGGCTAAAGCTGGCGGCAGACTTCCTGGATATTTGATTGCTCGAGGTATAAAGGCGGAGCCTACCGCATTGTTCAAGTGGAGTGCGCTTTTGGATGCTTTTCATGATCACCAGGTACTGTATAGAGAATGCCGCCACGAGTCGTGGTACACTCATCGCTAACCTCTTGGCAATTATGCATCAGGGTACCAGAGTACCTTGGGGAGCCCTAGTGATCAGATGATATTTTTGGCCTAGCATTAGGGGGAAATCGACCCGGGGGTGGGGACTTAAGGACTTGGCTTGAAGGGCCTCTGTCACTGAAGGATTGAATTCTCAAGCAGTTTCATTGCCAGCCTCTCTGGGTGGTGCGGAGACTAAGAAAGGACCTGCTTCCGTGAATATGGCCAACCTGGACACTGGTGTCTCCTTTAGGTTTTCTCGGAGCTCTGACCGATCGAAGCTTTTAAGGGCCATCGCCTGGCTCATCCAGTTCATCTCTTCTATCCATATAGTGCTCCTTCTAAGGAGCAAGGGTCTGCTGGGCACGGGCAACCTTTAAGTCGAAGGCACGGACAGGTTCACAGCAAAAGTGATAACAGTGGCTCAGAAGGGGTCACTCGGAGAGTTTCGACAATAGGAATCATTTACAGGAGGGTTATGCAAGGCCACCTTGGGTCCATTAGGAAAACTAGGCCCGGATGTGTTACGAAACACTTTGTTTGTCAGTAGACCGTTAGATCTTGCCGAATATTCAAATGCACCCCAATGCCGTTTATTCAGCCTAACAGTACCCAGCGAAGCAGACCATTGTCTGGGTCCACCAAGGTGAAAAGGGACTGCCGTTAGGACCAAGTACGAGGCGTAGTATGCGGGAGGTAATGGAATTTCAAGTTATTCAGTGTCGCGGAGCTGGCGGTAGGAAATTATTCCTTTATGCAGGCCAGCCTCTTCCCCCGGTCAGCGGTTGATGGCTCCTTTCCCCCTCTCCCGTGGAAAAAGGAAGGTATTGCTTCGGCTCACTCTCAAAGGACGACGTTGGTCCTATTTTTGCCCATAGAGGCCGAGGGTTGGAGAAAGGACACAGCCATCTATTCACCCGTGTAGAAGTTGGGGTTAACTAGTTGAGGTCCTGGGTAGCCTATAATATCCCTTGTTCGGTTTACTGGTAGATGTGAAACACCGGGAGGAATCTAGTTACAGCGGATCCAGTTTCGTGCGCGCGGGTGCTGGGCTGAATTGTCACCTGAAACGTTAAAGAAGACGTCGCATCAGCTGACACCTAGCCCATTATGGCATAATTGGCCACATCACCCACCCCAGCAAATGTCCATCGGAGAAAGAATGAACTATTAATTACGCAGGTTTCTATCAGATGAGAAACCGAGGATAGTTTAAATACTTGCTTTGTGGAAGGTGAGAGAATATTGAACAGTTGACAGATAGTTCCTTTTTTGTCCGGTGACCGAAGCGGACTGGCACCAACTTCAAGCAGTCTGCTATTGTTGAGGAGTAGTTGCCACATATTGGCTGACGCTAGAACGAGACATAATTGAGTTAGACACTGGAAAATACCAACTACTTCGCAGGTAAGTCGACAGGTGGAAGGATACATCGCGATACTCTAGACGGTACAAAAGCGGATTTCGAAAGAAAGAAATCTTACAGGGGACGACAAAGTGCTGGTTGCTTCAGACGTACTTGTGAGGGGCAAGTGGCTCGTGAAGATAATTGACAATGTGTAATTTGATGCAGACGGAGTAGCGCGAAAGGCCGTAGTACGCAGTAGTAAAGGGACCCAACTGAGAAACATAAGAAAACTTTAATTTTTGGGGAGTGCCTGCCGGAAGCCGGAGTCTTAGACTAGGGAGTATGCAGGCGTACTACCATGAGTCCTGTGTGTCCCGGTGTCTTGGGGGCGTAAGTAAAAAATGGGAGCCGAAACCGACTGCTACCTGAAGCTGCGGAGACCAACGGCGAAGGATTTTGATTGCCGGTGTAACATTCACGCTTAGTGAAACCTCCCCGCACCTTTGTCCACACATACCTCCAGACTCACTTCAGACCGATTTTGTCAACCTTGTTTGTGCCGACACAGCCTCGTGGTCGATAATCAATCGAACCCCTAGGGAGTCGTTTCATCTTGCAGTGTTCGACCTGCCTTAATGAGAAAATTTTGCTCACCTTTATTATAGTATTGAACTAATCTAACTTCAGTCAATTTTGTTTAACTGCTCTCGCGTTGACGAATCATAGACTTTGGTTTCCTTACGTTGATTTTTGGCTGTCACCTTCAAGAAGTCATATTTTGTGCCTAAAAAAACGTGCAAAATTAACCTGGACCTAAGGAAGGTACTTGTTGTTCGTTGTTTTTGGTTACCTGTTCCTTTCTTATAGATGTCACCCTAATTTTGACCCCCGCTGGATGGATAGCCAGTGGTGCTTACTGCCAAAGGTTTGATAATTGTGCTTGTGTTTTAGCTCATGAATAATGAATTGAAATTTGCCGGAGAATCTCGTTTCTGATTCCGTTTCTGCATCTATTGGGTTTACGCGTTGCTTTGAGGTTCCAAGTTTCTAGCCAAAAAGAATGAACCATGTAATTTGGTGATTCGATCTTCGGACTGTTGATACTACTTTATCCAGGTCCGGACTTTGCTTTTTGGTCGCTGAGGGTGGTTCACACATCCAGTGTTAACATAATAAACCTTTTTTCAGGTCCATTCACCAGTGCACATTCAGCCTCTCTCCACCTCGACCGGCTGCCAACCATGCGCTTCATCTTCAGTCGCTCTGCCGCATCCATTACGGCTGGTACGAACTGCGTGCATCTAGTTATTTAATAGTGCTCTCAACTACCGTTGTCATCGTACAATTATTGCTCCTATCTTTCTTCTTTCTGCCGCTGTATACATGCATACATACCGATTTTGTTCTTGCTCCTGTTAGTTCTCATCACGATGGCTCTCACTGCTTGGAGTGACCATCGCCCTACTTACTGCCTTCTCCCATGCCGTTCAATATTTACTTTTCTTTCAATGTCTACCCTAGTTCTTATATCTGTTCCGCTGCCAAACTACGCCCATATAGCCTGTTGATCGCTTCTTTATACCCCAGCGGATTCTCACTTTATCATACCCTTGATTTTTCTCCCTTCTCATGCCTCACGTTAAAAAAGAACAGCTACATGTGTACCCATGGCAAATCCTCACGTAAAAGTGGCCGTTTCTACTTTTCCGTTTTTCACAGCCATAGTCGTTTTCGGCTCTTCACCGCCACGTATTCCTTGTCCGGCTCTGAAAAATCTTTTGGATGATCCCACCGGCCCGCATATTGATTTGCAACTCCCAACCACGTTTGACCTGTGCAGTTGCCTGCAGGAATGCAGCCCTCTAACCACATCTTCCCAGCTCTACTAAGTATATAGTTCTTGTACCCCCCTGTTCCATCAAAACTTACCTTTCCGTGATGCCTCCTGTTTTGCTTGGCCTTCATTGTGTTTGGCCCGTAGTAAAATGATCTCACTGGTCTTCTATCCCTTGTTTCTCTCTAATACGTTTTCCCGTCTCCTCCCGCATTCCCTCCGCCGCAGGCATCTTTCCAGGGCCTCCCAGGTTGCTCCTCTTTTACATTTTCCACCTTTCATGAAGAAAACATTACGTCATAGTTTTCAATCGCAACTTCAAGCCAATTGATCTCTTCTTAATTTATTTCTATGGTCTTTCACATACCCATTTTTCCTTACGTTGTCCTCAAGTACAGCTGCTGTATCCTTGTGCAACTTTCCATTGAACCTCCCATTTCTGTTTCTGTGATCTTTCACGCTAATCCGACCACTTGTGGTTATATTTTCTCTGAGTTTCTCAGCCTATTCAGTCGTCATCCTCATAGTGCCTCATACTGTACGTCCTTTCCCGAAGCTCCCCCCTTTTTCCATCTGCATCACATGACGCATTTGCACTAAACAAACTATTCGATCAATTGTTACTTGTTTTCTTTGATCACTTTGTTCGTCTTTCCGCTTTTACGAAATGTTGACCACTGTCATCATTATCTGTGTGCTTACAGTGTAGCTTTTTGCCTCCGCTGATTCAGCATGTTCCACCTGTCATAAGGACAACGATTTGTTATGACTTCTTTAAGTAATTCCACGCCACTCGATCTAACACTGCCTGCCTATTCTTATCGCAGCCATTTCAATTGTGCAGCGTTCCACTTTTCTACTTTCTACCCGCTCTATTCTCTTGTACCCCACATCTCACAGCCTATACAGAGCACACATTCTCTCCGCTTTCTCCAGTTGTTTGCCGGCCATTTCCCTTACCGTTATACAGCTGCCTATTATGAAGCACTTCCAATCTGTGCATGTCTTTCCCTCGCATCCCGCGTAAACCGAGCTCTCCAAAACGTTCTTGCGAACTGGCCAATAGTCCACGGTTAGCCTCACTGGCCTCCTGTTTCAAGTCGAGCCCCAAAACTGGTCAGCGAGGAACCCCGATATTTATCTCCACCATTTTTGAATCGCCGGTTTCCTCTATGAATGAAACCCCCCGTCGGCCAGGACGGCTGACGTTTAGTTGTGTACTTGTTCTCCTATCTCGAACGACTTCAGTTTCTCCAGCAACAAGCTATTGTTGAATGGATCAGAAGTTACACTGAACTTTGGTCATCTCACTCCTATCCGACCGAGTATTGGCTCCACCCGAGAATACTATACGATTCGAGAGACAAAATCTGCCTTTCAAAACCTCTTGCTGTGCCCCGAAGAGTAACTTGCGTGTAATGGTATACACATATGTTCTCTCACCAGTTACTCTGAACACCTTCAGAGGACGCATTTGAAGCCTGCTACCACTGATGAAGCTCCTCAGTGAATGGTCCTCTCCTGAAATGGGTTGTCTGGAAGACATCTATCGTGGGTGATATTTGCAATCCCTTCCTTATCTCTGCTGTTATTTCAATTATCTACCTATACAAACCCTTGGTTGGAGTCCATCTTCATAACTTCTGGTTTGCTCTGTTGAACATGAGGTCGACCACATTATGTTTCGTTGGTTTTCGGTTTGGTCTAATCGATCCGTTTGGCCATTTTGGAAGTTTATTCTTTAGGGCCCGTTTCAGACGGGACGTTGTCCAGCGAGGTTTGTGCGTATAATTTTTGATTTCTCGATAATTCTCATTAAAACCATGCAACTATTTATCGCTCCTGGTTCACTCGTTAATTTGCTTCGTGGATCCATTTCAGTTGGACTTTTCATAAAACAAAGTTTTGTTTGTGCAGACCAGGAAGCCGCAGCATGACCTATTGGACGCTAATTCCCGTTTTTTGAACTTGAACCTTCCTTGTGGATAGCAACAACTGTAGTTTACTCCTAGTCCAGCGGTAATTCCTCCTAGAGGAGCTGTAGCATACTACTACCAGCCTTGGTAGCCAAAGGTCTGATGATAGCTGGGTGCACGTCGTCAGATCCCGACGACTTTTTTAGGTTTAGTCATTCCAGCAGTTTTCCTGTCACCCCCTGCATTATTTGCAGATAGAAAACGGTGGACGTTGATGTCTGTGTTTTGGTCATTGCATGTTCTTTACCACTTATATATATACCTTCAGAGCATGGGCCCAACTCACCGGCCTTGCCTTGAACGCCATCACATTTCACTCCATCCCTCAAGGCCGGAGGTCCCACTCTTTTCCTGGTCGAAGACCTCGACTAAATGCACCCGCAGCCGCTTTCTGGGTTTTGCTTCGCTACTTTGAGGAGCGGTGGTTCAAAGGTTTCTCTTGCTTCTCGTTGGATTTTTGTGTCTGAGTTCATACACTCAATGTACCGTGACCGGGCTCTTTCGCCGGCTGGAGCTTTGAAGATCTGTCGGCTTTCGATCCCCTCTTCTTCTGCTCGTCAAAATGTCGGCTTCCACCAAGCTGGTTTGCCCTTGTTCTTGCATTCTTGAGATAAGGCAAAACCGTACTGTAGATTCAGACTTCCCTTGAACTTCTAACTTGTTTCCTCTACCCCAGCTACTTTATCCTCTATCCCACGGTCTAGTTCGGACGCCCTAGTTCTGAGTCTTTCCAAATTTGACCCCCCAAAATTTCTACATAATCTTCCCACGGCTTCCGTGCGCTTGACATGGAAGGAAAATTTTAGACGACATATTCATTTTTGCCCAAAGTTGGAGACAAATAACAAAAATAATATCGACAATAATAATAACACCATTTTCCGGACAATGGTCGGGACTCACTTGTGACTGCAAGATCATAGTGTACAAAATTGCCCAACAAGACAAAATGTTCACATACTTTTCAGGGAGTCCGAAACTTATGCAGCAGTATAATAAAGCTAGGCGGAGTTCGGACGAGATAAAACGACAGTAGTTTAAGAGTTGCGCTACACCACGGCGAGGTTTTTGTAGATTTCGCTAATTTTTCATATTAATTATTCTAGGAATATTTCACCAGCAACCTATATTAAACGTTTCACCATTGCCATATTTAAGAAATCCACAACTTGTCCAAACTACTAGTCCCTCATAATTCGGGTGAGCGACCCAGAGTTAACTACAAAAATACAACAGCAGTAGCTATTCTTACTCGCCCTTGGGTGGTCTATCCGTTAGTCATCATCTTAGATCAAATCGCCCACCAGCAATATTCTGTAAAAATAAATGGCCAGGTCAACGAGCAAACGGTCTCAGCCAGTGGCTTCTCGCTCTACAGCCAATCAGAAACCCTCCATGTAGCACACATCCCCATGTTAATGTTGGGTTTTGATAGGGATTTGGTTAGGATTTTCATTCAGTATTTTTGGAAAGTAAGACATATATTTTTGAGACGGTAATTGTTAAAATATTCCGAGAATGTTTAATTGCGGAAGAAAGCAGGCATCGAGATGTGTTACATTTTGTTTTAAAGTGCAGCCTCTCGCCATTTTGGATGGTCATTGCTCAATGGCGGTTCGTTGTTTTATGGCGGTGACTCACCGTTCTCGTCTTTAGATGGTTATATTTTTACATTATGTTACACCAGATGCCATATACTTCGTGCAATCACCGTAGTAAACTTTCATGCACGCATAATTATGTTTGTTGGCCTTAAATATGCAGTTATCCATGGATAACTCACCTGCAGGTGAGATATATCTTATTGGTCACGAACGTGCCCCTGTCAGCTTCGTAGTGGATTCCTAAGTGATCGTATGTATGTGAAAACATGCTTATATGTCTATAATGAAATTGGTTCAATAAGAGACACTTAAATCCCTGATGAGGCCCAAGTCGGGTTGTGGTTGGGATCTGACTGGGTTATGGTTGGGATTCCGTTGGGTTATGGTTGGGATCCTACTGGGTTTGCGAAAGTGCACTTGATGTACGTTTTCAGTTACTATGACGGCCAATATCAGTAGAAAATGTAGTTATACGACGGTAATGACGCTGATTCTTTCAATGCGCGTTTTTAGGTTAAGAAACCGAACATGACTGGCCTGTGCAGGTGGCAAAGATACCGCCTTCGGCGAAAAGTTGTAAGGTTGATTAGACCTTACTTCGCGGTTTCCTTAGTAAACGCGTGCTTCGGTCCTTTGTACTGCGTGGACCACCTGCACGTTACTCTAATGTGCGGCACTGCACAAATATGTTAACCAGAACAGTATTCTCCACGACCCGTGAGAACGAGAAGGCGATTGGGAGAGATAGTGGTTAGCGTGTATTTGGGAGCGTGCGTGAGAGCGTGCGCAAGAGCAACGGTCAAATGGCAACCGCGCTTGGCAGTCAGCGTTCAGTTAAACAATAAACGTGGTAAAAGTATGAACGAAGATGGCAACCGCTACAGGGGCCTCCTCCTGGAAGTCCGACGGAGTTGGGCTTCGATCGTGATGGTAAGCCGGAATTATTGGTTGTCCAGGAACTCCTCATAGCTTCTCCGTTATATTGTTGTTGACGTCGAAGGACTGCTGATGAGTTTACCGGTGCCTGCACTCTCGAGATCCGATGTGCGTGGGTCCAACTGTGTTTTGGCGCCCGCGGGTCTCATACGAATGCAAGCCGGAAAATGCCTCGTCAGGTCCATCCAAAAAGGCGTCCAGTTGCCGTCTCCAGTGCCAGGCTGAACAATCGTCCCGTTGTCCAGTGAGCGGTTGGCTCCTTGAACGTGCACGGGAGTCAGCCAGGCTACGGATGAAGCCAATGTGACTTGTTAGATCCGTCTGAGAGAGGGCAAGGTAAACTGGAACAAAATAGCGCCTGAGGGCGCCGGCGGATGTTGGACCGTAATAACAACACACAAACGGCGTTCGGTGTTGTTGTAGTCGCTAGGAGACCAGAAGAAAATGAAATCATAACTACCGATTGTAATTTCACGGGTCTGTTGTTTGGTAAATCCATGGCGAACTTCCCAACTTATTGCTAACAGTCGGTTGTAAAAATCGTCACGAAATCGGCGAAGCGGACGGGATTTCGTAGTTGGCGACCGCGACGGCTACTTCGCGTTGCGGGTACGGTTGGAGAATCTGATGGACTAGCTGCCGAGTCCTCACTAGGCGTAATTGGGGGTGATTCGAGTGATAACTCGCTCGATGCGGGTGACTGAGCGACTTGAGTGGGCGTAAATTGGCCGAGCGGCTTGCACTCAATGACGGCAGGTTTGAGACGATCGATAGATACGGTGTCGTGTCGTCCGTTGATATCTATGACAAATGTTTTTGCCCTACGTTTTAACACCCGAAACGGGCCAGTGTATGGCGCTTGTAGTGGTGATCGAACGCCATTGACGCGAAGGAATACATGGGTAGCGGTTATTAACGCAGTTGGGACATAACTTGTAGACTGTTGTTCACGCGGCGGACTGGCCTTGAGTACTCGCATGTGCTGCGTAAGGCGCTGAGCATAGTCACCGTAGTCGAAAGTCACGGTTGGTGAGGGGGCTACCAACTCCCCAGGCAGACGAAGTGTACAGCCATATACTAGTACGGCCGGTGTTGTGTGTAACTCCTCCTTAACGGTACTACGCAGGCTTAAGAGTGCTAATGGTAGTGTTTCACTCCAAAGGGGGTTACCGTTTGCTCGAAGGGCGGCTTTTAATTGCCGGTGGAAACGCTCAACCATACCATTGGCCTGAGGGTGATAAGCTGTCGTCTTAACGTGTTGGCAACCGAGCGTAGCGAGTAGGCTGCCGAAAGCGCCGTCAAAGTGTGGACCGCGATCGGTGGTCACTATTGCCGGGCAACCGAAATGACTAACCCAACCGGTCAGAAAAGCTTTCGCGGCCTCTTCCGAGGTGGGACGAGGGATAGGGATGGCCTGCGGCCAGCGAGTAAAACGATCCACGCATGTGAGTATGTAAACGTACCCAAGCGAAGGTGGGAGTGGTCCTACGAGGTCGACGTGCACATGATGAAAACGTGTTTCAGGTTCTGGGAACCTGGCTAACGCCGCCTTAGTGTGCCTATGGGTCTTAACACGTTGACACTGCAGACAAGCACGAGCCCATTGACGGACATCTCGTTTGACATTGTGCCAAACAAAACGCTCAGTTATCAGTTTCACCGAGGCAGTCACACCCGGATGAGCCAGATTATGGAGTGTCAGGAACGTAGGATAACGGTGGGCAGCAGGAACTACTGGCCTAGGGCGACCTTGCGATACATCGCACACAATGGTATTCTGGGAAGCTGGGATAGGCACTGTGGTTAAACTCAAAGAACCGTTTTGCCGAAGTCGTTCGATGTCAGGGTCCATAGTTTGAGCCTGTGCCATTGCGTCCAAATTGATGTTAGGCGTTTGTGACAGACTTAGTTGATATACGCGCGATAAGGCGTCTGCGACGGGATTAAGTACCCCAGAGACGTGTCGTATGTCCACAGTAAACTGTGAGACAAAGTCTAAGTGGCGAATCTCGCGTGGTGAGTATCGATCCGAAGCTGACTTCAGTGCGTAAACCAAAGGCTTGTGGTCTGTAAACACCGTGAACGAACGGCCTTCGAGTGCATGTCGAAAATGACGGATTCCCAAGTAGATGGCTAATAACTCTCTACCGAACGTGCTGTACCTTGATTCCGCGGGTTGTAGGCGCTTGGAGAAGAATGCTAAAGGTTGCCAAGAGTCATCTACGAACTGTTGCAGTACTGCTCCAACCGCTGTGTCCGAGGCATCCGTCACTACCGAAATAGGAGCCAAAGGGTCGGGGTGTGTCAGGAGTGCTGTGTTGGCGACAACATCTTTGACCAAGGCGAATGCGGCCTGTGCCGTGTCGGGAAACACGAACTTCCGCTTACCTCCGCGCAACAGGTCGGTGAGGGGTTGCATCATTTCCGCACAGTGAGGAATAAATCGGCGGTAGAAATTCACCAGGCCGGCAAACTGACGCAACTGGCGAAAAGATTGGGGTTCAGGGTAGTCGCGAATAGCGGAAACTTTATCTGACAGAGGGCGGATACCCGAGGATGAAATAGAATGTCCTATGAACGTGATATCAGACCGGCCTAATTCGCATTTCGCGATATTGATCGTAACGCCGTGCTGGCTAAGGCGTTCGAAAAGTGCTCGTAAGTGCGTAGCGTGCTCTTGCTCTGAAGAACTCGCCACCAAAATATCATCCAGGTATACGTGGACATTTTCCAAACCACGGGTTGCCTCGTGCATGAACCGTTGAAAGGTCTGGGCTGCATTGCTGAGTCCAAACGGCATTCGCAGAAACTCGAACAGCCCGAAAGGTGTAGTGACGGCAGTTTTAGGGATATCGGCCTCTGCTACCGGGAGCTGGTTGTACGCACGAGCTAAATCGATACGGCTGAAGATGGAGAAACCTGATAAAGACGAAGTAAGATCCTGTATATGGGGAATCGGGTATCGGTCCGGGACGGTGACTTTGTTAAGTGCTCTGTAATCACCACAAGGTCGCCAGTCGCCACTAGCCTTAGGAACCATATGAAGGGGGGAAGCCCAAGGGCTACTAGAAGGGCGTATTATACCCAGTTCTAGCATATGTTCGAATTCGGCCTGTGCAACACGAAGCTTGTCTGGTGCTAACCGACGCGGCCTGCTGAACACTGGGGGTCCCTTAGTGTCGATATGGTGAGTGACACTGGTCGTCACTGCTGGGAGAGGCCCGGCCTGCCGAAACATGGCCGGGTAGGCGGCGATGAGTTCGCTATAAGGTTGGTGTGCCGGTGGTTGAACGTAAAAGGGCGTGACGTGATTCACTCGCGAATTATGACCCGCAACAGCGAAAGTGGTCTGACGATCCACCACTCTGCGGCGCCGTGCATCAACTAACAAGTCAAAGTGCTGCAGGAAGTCAATGCCTAGAATTGGGTACGGGACGTCGGCGATGATGAATACCCAACGAAAATTACGCTTTAAACCCAAGTTTAAGGTGAGCGACAGCTGGCCAAACGTTGGGATGGCCGTGCCATTGGCAGCGCGTAGTGTTTGGGCCTGCGGTGTGCTATTGTCGTCTTTCGCTCGGGGGAGGACGCTCACTTCGGCACCGGTATCTACAAGGAATAGGTTATTTGAAATAATGTCCCTTACGTTCAAAAGACGACTATTGGTGTGATACCCGGCTTCGTGGGTCGCCACCACGGGCCGGGGGTTTAGTTTCCCTGATGAGCACCGGGAAACGTACACCCTCGTTCGCATCGTTTGGCTCTTTCACCGAAGCGACTGTGGTATTTACAATATCCTTCTTTTGAAGAACCGACGAAACGGCGTCGCAATGACGGACTATGGAGCCTAGGTGAGCGTGCGCGGTGCCGCTCCTGTGACCCACTTCTAACTGCTAGGCGTTGCAGGCTCGCGTCAATTCTAGACAAAACTGACGCGAGATCGTTAGATGTGGGCAAGGCAGGCACCGTTGCGACGGACGGCTTGGTTACTCCAGCTACAGCGGGGTTGTATCGTGACATAATGTCATCAGCTATCGCTGCAGTTTCCTCTAGCGAGCATTTGCGTGTGGCACTTAGTAAAACTGGAATGTTATGCGGCAAACGCTGCAGCCAAAGTTCCCTCAAGAGCGGGTCCTCACCTATTGTCGGTCCTCTCAAGCGCTGCATCTCACGCAGCAGTTCGGAGGGCTTCCTACTTCCAAGCTCAACGTTTTGAAGTTGTTGCATACGTTGGTCTTGCGTTGGGGTCGTGCGGGCAATGACAGCCTCCTTTAAAGCCTCATAGCTTCGGGAAGAGATTATTACGTCCCTTACTTGCATTGTGACTTCTGACGGGAGGCGGCCTGCTACCCACCTGAAACGGCTGGCGTCGCTTGTTATACGGCAGTTTTCGAATTCTAACTCGACCAGCGTGAACCAGAGTTCTGGATCAGCAGGTGTGAATGCCGGTATGTGCAGCGTGATCGCCCCAACGGTGGGGTCTGAGCAGGATTTCCGTTCGGCAGACATAGCGATTACTTTATGGAATACCGACGGGAAAAGAAATCAACGACCAATGGGGCACTATAGTCCTCGCAAAAAAAAAATCACGACAAATTAGACACACAAAATATGTTTGGACGAAAAAAAAAATTATTTGGTAAACCAACCGAAAAAAAAAATCAAGATAGGGAAACAATAAAACACACAAAAACGTACGCAGACGGGACCTTGAACGGTAGAAAACAAGGAAACTCACGTGACCTGAGGATCACGTCGGGCTCACCAATTGTAAGGTTGATTAGACCTTACTTCGCGGTTTCCTTAGTAAACGCGTGCTTCGGTCCTTTGTACTGCGTGGACCACCTGCACGTTACTCTAATGTGCGGCACTGCACAAATATGTTAACCAGAACAGTATTCTCCACGACCCGTGAGAACGAGAAGGCGATTGGGTGAGATAGTGGTTAGCGTGTATTTGGGAGCGTGCGTGAGAGCGTGCGCAAGAGCAACGGTCAAATGGCAACCGCGCTTGGCAGTCAGCGTTCAGTTAAACAATAAACGTGGTAAAAGTATGAACGAAGATGGCAACCGCTACAAAGTGTTGATGATGTCACTGTGCCCATGTTGTATGTATGCGAGCTTGTGGGAACATCGTAATGGATGTACAGTGTACAACAGTCACGGTATGGTTCAATGGCGTTCGTAATTTCCACAGAAATACCACTCACTGATAATGCTATCAATTTTGATAATTCTGGTTTGCTGCCAGCAACTTCTTCAGTCTCTTTTAAAGAGGATCACGGACCGATGCCAATATCTGCGATCGTAGCAGACCAAAGGGCTGATGAAGGTAAACTGATGCGTATGAATAATACAGAACACTTCTTTCAGATGCAGAGAACGTTGATGACACTGGTGAACTGCTTCAGGAACTGCGTCACAACTTCAATAAATATCGCTTCAATATGTCTCAGCGAGCCGTGATTTTGCGCATACTGGCGAAGCGATTCCCAAGCATTCCTCGTAACCCAAGGACGCTGTGTGGGACTTCCAGGCGGTGTAATGTCAGCTGTTTGCAGAATGGGGAGTATTTTCACCTTGGACTTGTTAAAGGCATCGTGCAGTCCATATCGGCACTGAAACTACCTAAGTGCATCCTTGACATCCAAGTGCATTGTGACGGCACCGTCATCTATCGATCGTCAGACTCGCAGTTGTGGCCAATATTGGCGCAAGTAATAAGACCACAAGTCAGTGAGGTATTCACTGTTGGATTTTATTGTGTTAAAGGGAAACCAAAGCCGTTAGAACAATACCTTCATGAGTGCATCAGTAAACTGAACCAAGTATTGCAACGGGGGATCTTACACAATAGTGTGCATTACCAATGTACCTTATCCTCTATTGTCTGTGATACGCCTGCTCGGTCGTATATTCGACAAGTTAGGGGCATAATGCTTACTTTGGCTGTGATCGGTGCATTCAGCCAGGCTACTTCACCGGGGGTAAAATGACCTTTCCCTCCATCAGTCGTTTGGCCAAACGACCCGAACACAAAGATACCCCCAATATCATAGAAATATTTGGAAAAGCCAGTAGAAGGGCCAGTGCCATTGAAAGTAACTTGTCAAGTATGTCTAACCATATTGCATCGGTTGATGATATATTATCTAAATTAACACCACTAACCTACCTTCTAGAGCCCTCCCCGGTCCCCAGAACCTAATAGCAGCTAGTCAGTTTCTTGACTCAGTGGCGTCGGAAATCCTGCGACGGCTGCCGAATGCGAAAAATGCAGTTGTTTTCAACATCCCAGATCGGCTGGACATCACAATGATTAAATCCACTATCCTTCAAGCCGCAGGCATGACCCACTTTCCATGTCACTGCAGAAGACTAAGAAAAAGGTCACAGAAGCACTCTTGTCCCCTTCTATTCCAATTTACGGATGAAAAAATTGCTAGAGAATTCATTACTAAACAGCGTATATTCTCAACTGCTTCACAGTTTAAATCAATCAAGATACAAGCTGAAAGAACGCCACTACAAAGGGAAGTGATACGATGTGCAGCTATAAATTCTAATCACATTGGCATTAAGATCCCGAAGTCACCCTCTTCCTCAAACACCTTACCAAGGATCAACGAAACCCCTCACTCTTCTACCCCTAGAAGATCCACAGGGTGAGTTGATCTGGACGAATCTTTCCCCACCTCCCCACAACTTCCCCAGCCAAAACGACAACACATATCGACAAAACCTACAGGCTCATCTCAGGAGGGTCCTCACAATACGCCTCCAGCTCCGGTCGACCTTTCCACGGGACTTCAAGTTCCCAATGAAATAAAACCTGCAGCTCTAATATCTGTCCCCATAGGCCCCCGTTTAAAAACTGATGAAAAGCCCATGCGTGCCACTCGTATGCCACGTATGTCGCTGACAATAAAGAACCGTCCAGAAGAAAGGGTCAACGAGAGTTTAGTTGCCAAGGCTAAGTCTCCGTGCGGGCAAACGATACGGGGATGCATGAACAATGACAGTGATCGTTCTTTCTCTAGACCGAATTCGGCACCGACCGACTTCCCTCATTTGGGATACCCTCGCATCTCTCAACATATGAAACAAAATAGCGCTTCCAAGATGATGATGCAACAACAATGGGACCATACCCATAATAAAAATAGATGTTATGATGAGCGAACTGCTTTCGTACCTAACTGCGGACTAATGGAACTTCCCTATCAGCCTAGTCTCCCATTGTTTCCATCTTTCCTACCTCCCAGTCCGTTAAACTATCCGAGCGCATCGCATATCCTCCCATCTACCAGCGGGTACCCCATATCTAGCCAAAGTGCCTATTTTTTCCATACGTGCAGTGGGCTCAACATGGCCCCATAACCTAGATATGCCTCATATGAAGGGTTCTAATCAGCCGTATAGTGATGTAATACCTAATACCCTGTAATTTAATATTCCACATGCAGACCCAAGTCCTCCCTTTGTGGATGAAAACTTTAGCGGGTTTGCATCCTGCCCTGACGATTCTTTTCAGGTTAAACGCAGCGGTCAACGAACGGTAAGTACTAATATCAATTATGACGTCAGAAGCACTGAAATATTCACATTGCTATTGGTCAATGCACGATCTATTAGGAACAAAATCCAATACATAAGATCAGCTGCACTAACAAATGACTATAACTTCATTTTAGTGACGGAATCTTGGTTATCGGACTCCTATCTAGTAGAGGATATTAAGGTACTCGGCTACAAATCCTTCAGAAAAGGCAGAACACATCAACGTGGTGGAGGCTGTCTAGTGTATGTAAAGAAAACTCTCAGGGCGACAAGCTTTCAGCACCCTATCCTGGACGGCATTGTCGACTCTGTATGGCTGAACGTTGAAGTTGAACGTCAAGAACTGATACTAGGTTGCGTATACCGTCCGCCTAGATCTAGTCCTAATAGTTTCAAGCAAATTATAGAGGCACTCAACCTGATTAGTGACCTTAAAGTAGGCCCAAAATTGATAGCTGGTGACTTTAATGCACCAGAAATATGTTGGACATCACTCACAGCACCACGCCATTTACTACAGTTTTTGAATGCAATTCACCTAGGAGGATGGAAGCAGCACGTCACGTCCCCAACCAGACGCGACCACACTCTTGACTAAATCTTGTCAATAGGATTAACCCAGGTTGTAACAAAAGTTCAGAATAACCTACCCGGAAGTGATCACGCAACTGTCCACTGCTGCTTCACAGTGCCTATAAAGGATAAAAAGCCGACAGCCCCGCATAGACCATATCATAAGGCTAACTGGAATATACTACCTTCTCTGATTCGGAGCCAAAATTGGGACACCTTCTTTTTAAGTGCAGATCCCCAGCTGGCGGCAGATCAACTTTACTCCATCTTTGAACGATGCCTCAACCGAATAACCCCGTCACAAGGGTCGTCAATCCGCCCTAAAAAAATAGATTGTCTCGTCTCAACTTGAAGTTAAGTAGACTCCAACGCGTTTATCTTAAAACAAGGGACTTTTCGCCGTTTATACAGTTGAATCGTCTGGCTGAAATGATAAAACTGTACTCCGAGAGTGAAATGATACAACAGGAACTCAGGGCCTTACGTGATTCCAAGAAAGTCGAGATTCTTGCAAAACTGATGAAGTCGAGGAACCCCAAAACAATTTCATCTATCTCTTCTATCTCCTCCAATAACACGTGCCTCGACAAACCGCTAGACATTGCAGAAGCGCTTAACACGTTTTTTGCTTCTTCCTTAATTATTGACACAGCACCATTTTTCTGCAATCCACCAGTACCATCATATGAGCCACTTTCTGCTGTAACATTCCTGTCCTCCGAAATCGAGCCTTTAATTTCAAATATCAAAATGTCTTTCCACCCCGGATCGGACTCCTTACCATTGGCTATCTTTAAATTGGGTGGCCCAGATATCCCAATTCGTTTATCGAATTTATTCAATTTGTCTATGCGCTTTAGTTGGTATCCTACACAGTGGAAAACGTCGGTTATTATTCCAATTCATAAGAAGGGAACACGGGAGGACCCGGCCAACTACCAGCCTGTGAATCATACCCCAGTAGTATCGAGGATTATGGAAAGATTAATAAAACCTAAACTAACAGATCACCTCCTTAAAAACCACCTTATAAGTGAAGGTCAGCACGGCTTCCTAAAACATCGATCCTGTGCAACTTGTATGACTGACTTTCTGAACCTTATTACGATAGCTGCCAATGATGGTAAGGCAGTGATCTCAGTCTTTTTAGACGTGTCTAAGGCCTTCGACCGGGTGTCTCACATTCGTTTGTTGTCAAAGGCTAAGACATTCGGCATTGTTGACCCACTATATGCCTGGCTAGAATCGTACTTGTCCTCGAGCAGTCAAGTGGTAAACGTTGATGGCACAACTTCCACACCCAGCCCTGTAACCAGCGGTGTGATCCAAGGTAGTGTACTAGGCCCGTTGTTGTTTCTCATGTACATAAATGACATATTTACCGTGGTTCGTCATGGAACTCCTTTTTTATTCGCTGATGATGTAAAGTTGTTGTACACCTTCGACCATAATTCATTGGGTAATACTATAGCAAAAATATCTGAGGACCTGCGGATTCTCAATTCGTGGTGTACCGATTGTCTAATGAAGTTCTCGGCGGACAAAAGCTGCATTCTTACATACAAGTGTCATGTCCCTCCCGAAACGTTTAGTACAGGTGGTCACCTGATCCCTGACAAATCATCAGTACGCGGCCTGGGCATATACTACTCCTGTTCGTTCAACTTCTCGGAGAAAACAGACACTCAAATTGCTAGGTCCCGCAGGTTAATAGGGCTTGTCCACAAAACATTCCGCTTGCGTGAAAGTAAACTCAGTGTCTATACAACACACGTTAGACCATTGCTAGAGTATAGTTCAATAGTTGGCTCTAACATGCGCCAGACTGATAGGATCGCCATCGAAAATGTCCAGCGCACCTTTACTAAACGAATAGTTGGATATTCGTCCAGTCTCAACTATAAACAACGCTGTGACCTGCTACACCTCGAACCCCTTTGGCTCCGACGGATAAAGAACAACTTGTCTTTTTTCCACTCATGTTAAAATATAGATCCTGCAAAGCCTCCCCTGTGGTACGAGACCCATTAAGCCTAAGGTATTCGTTACGACACAGCAGTCATTCGATCACTGTGCCGTCCTCGAGAACCAGCCTACGGTCCAATTTCTTCATTGTTAAATATTCACAAATGGGGAATAAACTTCCAGCAAATGTCCGTGCAATAAGCCACCTGCCGAGATTCAAAGAGGAATTAAACAAACGGCTTGATGTCCTGACACTCGTATCAAACAGTGATCCATACACTTCGGAGGAGCGAGCGCACGAAGTTGGTTTGGGTTACTGGCACGCAGGCCTGAGTCACGGGCCAGGAGACCTGCGTATCACACAAGTCGCCGTAAATACCACTCAAGTTTCATTAATCTTTCGCGTAAAACCTTGTGTTTAGCAAAGTCGAACCATCCCCCGAGTAGTTCCAATTTCTAGATACTAGAGGTTTTTCTTTACTACTGACCGCTGATCCTCAGCTGGGAGCACCCCAGACTGCGTTTTTCTATTTTTACTATTCCAGACAACCGCTGATGATGCCTTCCCTTCGATGGCTTGGCATAATACCTGGCCCACATTTCCCGCTGAAAACTCGATACCTGCTCTTCATTTCGTCACTACCACACAGGCCATGCTCTCCAGGACCCCTCGCAACCTGGTCGCAAGCTCCTGGATTATTCGATCTCTATGTGACAACGCCAATATCACTCAAGCGAAGCCCGCCGGTGCGGGCCGTGGTCAGATCCACCACTTTGGCCGACGCACATCGGGCGTGCACGGCGTCTGCAACGATGTGCGGACGCAGATAGGATTGCGGATGGCGCCTGTCAACAAAAACGGTTTTCAGGTTGGGTGTCCCGCGCACGGTCAGCCCCACCCACCAGCACCGGTCGCAGCAAAAAATCATTCACCCGAAATGCTACAAATATGGAACTATCTCCCCCAGTTACCGATTATTTTTCATCGTACTTGTCTCCATCTTCGCAACCTTAACTTACCGCTTCTTACGCCCAGAAAAATCTACTTTCCCTAGCACATAATTATCGCGGGGTTAAAAGACCGTTTCCGTACTCGGCTTACCGTTCATTATCCTTTTTTTCCCGATGCTTCGTGCCAAACTGCCCGCTTGTCCTATTAGCAAACTTAACCAATCCCCGAGATAAAACTCGCTTTTATTTTATAAGTTATCAATATATTTGCAAAAGTCACATTTATGGTTGCCATACACTTCCGTACCACAATGTCCGGTATTCTATCCTGGTAAATCCTCCCAGACAATTTTGATTCTTGCATCTCTCCGGTCATCATGTTCGGCCCTTAGATAACGATTATCAAACGTAAATACTTACATGCCGTTTAAATACTCGCCCAGTACCCATTTCTATTTTGGTGCATCACATTTCACCTTTATGAAAGTAAGCAATGTGCGCAGCGATTACATGTTTACATCCTGACACTTCTTCCACCATCACTCCAGCGACCTCGCCAGATGTGATGTCCGTTTGGTTTATCACGGACTCCACCCACATCCAGCCGCCCAACTTCGCAACTGTATTCAGCGTTTGTTGGTGCTTTTTCATATCCGGTATTCTATCTTGGTAAATCCTCCCAGACAATTCTGATTCTTGCATCTCTCTGGTCTTTATTTTCGGCCTTTAGATAACGATAATCAAACGTAAATACTTACCTGCCATTTAAATACTCATCTGTGCAAACCGTGTGTCTGCTACTATCATGGCTACGCATCACAAACCGATTTGTCGCCCAGTACCCATTTCTATTTTGGTGCATCACATTCCCCCCTCATGAACGTTAACAATGTGCGCAAAGATTAAATGCTTGCGTCCGGTCACTTCTTTTACCATCACCTAGGCAATCACTCTCTACAAATGAGTCCTTCATTGGGTATTTAACGGACTCAGCCGATATTTGGTCACTGAACGTTTCAAGGAAAATCTTCGAAAGATTTTGATTGTTCTTTGTCTGCAAATTCATTCCTCTCATCGTCTGATTTCCAATCCAAAGCCGTGCCATACTCCGCGGAGCGCTGTAACTGGTTCATGTCTCCCTTGGAAACTTCTTTTCCCTCGATCTGAGCAAAACTTTCGTCAATTCTGTTTGATTCTCTTGTTGCATAGCACTTCTTTTTGTACTGTTTCAGGAAGAGTCAGCTACCTTCGACCAGCTCGACCCCGACTTGACCGGGTTGGCCGCCCGACCTTGAGTTCAAATTTGCCGGGCGCCGCCACAGAGAGTGACTTAAATACTTTCTCCTGTTCAATATTGAGTGCACATACCTTAACCAACCTCTTGGAATTCGGACTCTACGTCCAATTGTACCGTTTGATCTTGCGTTACAGCATGCCTCGGGTTATCCGAAATAAACCATTATCATTATCATTATCATTAACTAGGAACCAGTTTTGAACTTACTTCCACAAGCGGTATTCAGCTGACAAAACATGGAATTTTTGAAGAAGGCCATGGTGCAGAATGCTGAGGATGCAATAAACAAAAAATGACGCAATTGACTACTGAAGGAGGCTTACTCGAATACAATGGACGAAGCAAGTGATTGTGAAGCTGCCAAACAGAGAAAATCAAACGATCCTAACATTCAGGAATATGAGCACAAACAGGATGCACGAAAACGGTGAGATAATCGCTAGAATGCGCAATGAATATCACCCAACGATGAAGGTTAGCATCTGGTGAAGGACGGATAGGATCCACAAGAGTTAGAGAATGAGCTATCAAAGGGAACACTTTTTCAAGAACGAAAAAATATCGAACGCATCTAAGTCATTTTTATATCTAGTATTTACTTGGTCAAGGGGTGAAGGTTGCTGCCCTGATCTAAGTCCTGTGTTTCGTATAATGTGCGGAACCAGAGTTCTGCTGTGTATCCAGTCGAGGAAGTCTTCCTCTGCTCTACCTAAGATAGGGCTATCCTTTGGCCAATACAGGCCCGATAGGCTAAATCCACGTGCTATTAGAAGTGCACTAGTTGATGCCTAAAGCTTCTGTAGTTCATCAATCAATCGCTTATCTTCATCCGAGATCGAGTTCAGGTCTCTATGTCTGCATGCAACAACTGCCTTTCAGGTTTGTCTTCTAGCGATTATAACGCATATTTATATGCTTGATGTACACAGGTACACTTCTTATCCATGAATGCGGGTCCCTTTTCATCAGGAAGGTTACTCCTCCGCCTAGTGTCGCTTCCCCTGTCTTACCGATAAACGAGATAGTGTTCTGCACTTCCTGCCGAATATGGCAGTTCTGAGAAAAACAAGGCATCTGGGACTGCGAATATTTCAACATTGCGGTGAGTGGCTCTGTTGATCAGTCCCGTCCGCTGTTTTCTAATGCTGCTGGTCCTGATAATGGCGTTACCGTGGTCCCTCTACTCGACAACACCTTATTATTGCATGGCGCGTTTCTGTCCTCGAGTGGAGCCCCAAACGGGCAGCCACATTTGTGTTTTTATTGCACTTGGCCTCGCACTCCGCCGGCTTACCTCTTAGACTGTTCGTTCCACCGCGTCAAAATATTATGTAATCTTCAAGGGCGATACGTTGTTCACTCCCGCCACCATCGATCAGGGAGATCTTATGTTAAGCGGCCTTTGAGTACTTTCGTCTTCCACTGAACAGATCTCCCTCGCCCGCTCTTCCAGTGCACCTGCAATTACTACCGCCGCTTGACAGTGTTTGCCGGGTGAGCTATGCTAACCATAGGGCCAAGCTAATATTTTTGGTCCTGTTTCAGGCAACCCCCTGGTTTATGTGATGGTTTTGCAAACCTTCCTCCCAGTTTAGCACCTCCTTAGGTCCCTACGCCAAACTTTGGGATGCAGGACACGATACGGTACCCTGCCATTGTATGGTGGAATACTCCCCCCTCTGTCGCTAGCAACTAGCCCTCGATGTTCTGATTTATGGGACCAACCAGAACTGGTCCCTTTGATCCCACTTTTACTCCCCGTTGCGGTTGGTTTCATGTCCTTAACCTGTGAAATCCTGGTTCCTATCACTCGACCAAGGGCTCAAAGACTTGGCGAATTCCGCACCCTCTTTTTATCTATATCCCACCTGGTTTCGGATTCTCCATTGATCGGTTCTTTATGGCTCAATATGAAGATGTTACCGCATCTGATTGTAGCGAGTTTCCTTCCAGCTCCTATTTACTACCGTTCTTTTTGGACCCTCTATCTGGCGCCCTAAGCTTTTTAAAACTAGCCCCTCAATGCTGTCAGAGGCATTGACCGTCTGTGGCTCCTTGGTAACCTTGTTTTTCTTTGCCGTTGCCCTTGTCGCGCCTTTCAACATTGATGCTGAGGGCAAAAGATTGTACTTCGGCCTATCAATGAGTCATTTTTCGTGGGTTCCTCCCATCTTTTATCATCTCCTGCAGAGGCCAAGTGTGAGTGACCTTCACGCCGTGCGTGAGGCTTACAATCTGCAAGGTTTCTCATGAAAATAGTTGGAGCTAGAAAAACTGAACGAAATCTAGGCATCACACGAGACCAGAAACCCTGTCAGTGTCCGTTTCTGCATAGACGGTCACCTGCCACTTTCGCGGCATCCCAAGGATCCTTTAGGTTCTCAGGCTTTCTTGTCCACTTCCAGTTAGTTCGTGTAATGCAAACGATTGGAAGGCCTGCTTGGTTCGTTCTTACAATGGGAGCTTACCCTCCCAATACGGGTATTTTGGCGGTACTTGGAGTTATGCTCCCCTAGGATCCTCGAGCATGAGCCCATCTTTCACACACTCTATATGCAATCCCATCAACAAACTTGGTTCAAACAGACACCCGAAAACCAGAGGTAAGACATTTTTGACATAGTTTACCGGAAACAGAAAGTACTGCAATGATGCTGATGCTTGAGAAGCGGGTAAAATCTTGTACTTGACAACTCGGGACCACACGGAATTTTAACCATAATAATTGATGTGTGTCAGCCCAGTGTCTTCCGGAACAATTAGGTAGTTCAAATACAATAAGTACATCGATTATAGTATTTGAAGAAATATGCCAGCAGAAGACGCGAGATTCAAACTGATTTCGAATAGATCGCTCTTACAAAGTGCGTTACGTATATGGAAAAACGTAGTTTGCCGGGCATGGGAGAAATTGCCCTGGGTGTGTACAGAAAATAGGCATTGGAGAGGAACATCTCCAGGAAATGTTGCGAAGGATGATAAAATGGTAAGCATTACCTGTTCTGACATCGCGAATCAGTATATTTGCGGATCTCACAGATAAAAATGAGACTCAGAATATTGGAACAGAAACCAATGTGCGAAGTCCCAAAGAAAAACAATGGTTCTTCAGTGAGGATGCAACTGTCAAACAATACTGGAACTCTCTGATAGCAACAGTTAGGATCTATGTGGTTAACTGTGATAACTTACAAGGAAAACTTGTTTCACCATGCGCAGGAGGGTCGGGTGTATGTGGCAAGAATAAGTTCATATAGCGAACTCAGGCAAAAAAGAAACCTTTTTGAATACGAGTGACAGCAGGGAAGACGTGCATACGAATGCAGAACTAGGGCGATTGTAGGTGTACAATCCACAACCGCTTCTATTGGATGGGGCAAACTGTGCTTTGGTCACTTGAACTGAAAAGCTGTTTGGAGTGAAAAGACGCGATATGATCCGCCAGCCTAAATGAGCTCGCACATCACAGCAGGTTTCCCTCCAAGCCAATTGTGCGCCAGTCCAGGCGGTGGGTCTGACCGTACAACCGGGACTGACACTAAAGATGGATTCACTTTGGCATAACAGCGGACGTCATGTGCATCAGCTTTAGGAGTCGGATTTGAGAAGGACCAAGGAGGCCGAGAAATTGGGACCCATAATTGGGTGGCAGGTGAATATCGAATCTCAGGCCAGAGACATGGACCAGAATGGCCACCGGCATGGCCCCCAGAGCGGTAGATCTGCGAGACAGGAGGAAATAAACACGCAGTAAAGCAGTGTCGCTAGCTGCTGGTCAAGTAGACACATGACAGCTAACGAAGCGAAGAGTTGCTAGTTTAGTTCATTGAAAATCATTTGGTTTGCGGGAACAGCGGTTACAGCACGCTGGATGCCATGTGAGAAAAAGAGGAAAAAAGACAGCAGCGGTTACACAATAGTGGCACTGCACGAGAGCAGATCATGCGAATGACGGAGACTGGGAGAGGAGAGAAAAGCACATTGCATGAGGATGGGCGGAAGGGAACTTATGAGTGTCAGGCTTTAGAAACCTGAGGTGAACATGTCTGATGAACAGATGGAAGCAGGCGTGAAGCCTATTTCAGAATTTGACTGGTGGTAATAATAATATAATAATAATATTGGATTATTTCGGAGAAGCCCGAAGCACGCCATATGCATGATCTCGTTGATGCAGGTGATGGAATGGATGGATATACTCCATGAAAATGTGGAAGCTCTCATGAAAATATAGGATAAAAGGCTCAAAAGGGTGAATAACGTGGGAGGAAAATAGGATAAATGTATGCACACCATAGAGATTGTGTTGAGTTCAAATGAACTCAAGGGCGGATTTGAATGGACACCCGGTGAGTTTGAAAGTCAAGGTCAGATGAAGAGTATGACTGGTCCCAGTAAATACATTTGAAGGCCGACTGATAAACATGAGAAAGGCTAGAAATCGTCATAAGGAACTGCCGTAGCGAGGGACGATAGAGAAAAAAAATGAGGTGCACTGCAGTGGATTAGATATCAATGAGGCATTGTTACTCTACAGTGGATTGTCGGCGGACAGGGCACAAAACCCATCGTAAAACAGGCAGCAAACAATGCAAGACGTAGAGGGTTGATCAGATGACATAAACGATTTAAAAGGATTGGATACGGTAGGTATGAGGCATAGATGTAGAATTGATGGATGCATATGATGACAGTCGGTGGGATGATAGCAAGAGAAATGGCCGGTGAGGAACAGCAAAATGCAGAGCGCGTGCACATATACATATATGCGTAAGTTTATATGTATATTATATATATATATAGGAGAAGCAGGAGCAACAACAAAAGGGTCCTAGAAAGAAACTGCCGGTCTTTGGGAGGGGTAGGTAAAGTTAGATCATATGGTTGTAGAATTAAGTTTGAAATATTGTGGTGGATTATCTTCGTGACAGGAACACTTGGCAGCCCAACGGATAGAAAAACAGAATGCGGAAGCACAGAAGTGATGAAGACTGTAAGGAGCAGCAGCGGTTTCACAATATTGGCACTGCTTGAGGGCAAATCATGCGAATGACGGAGACTGGGAAAGGAGAGGAAAGCACATTGCATGAGGATGGGCGGAAAGGAACTTATGAGTGTCAGGCTCTAGAAACCTGAGGTGAACACATCTGATGAATAAATGGAAGCAGGCGTAAAGCCTATTTCAGAATATGACCGGCGGTAATGTGTAGGGTTACTAGGAATGGTTAAACAGACGTAGAAGTCAAAGCCTCTTTCGTATAATTCATGTTCTGATGTGTACACATTAAGCAAATTCAATGCATGGGTAGCGGTAAGAAAAGGATTAAGTACCGATAGGAATTGGGACCTTGTCAGTGATGTTTGAATACTAATGAGGAGCTCGATTCAGAGCTTGAAGCAGACCAGGAGGACAAAGTGTGACCACAAAGCCGGTTTAGCTATGACGGTGAACAAAGTGAGGGAAGTGCTCCGGAGAAGATAAGAGGTCTTCGAGGAGCTTCACCGCTCTATTACCAGCACATACCACACCCGCCAGAGTGGTTTTAGAAATTTGTTCACTTGCCTCCACCTATTTTCTCTTCACCTTTTGTTATTCCGCTTTCTGACAGCTTCTTTCCTGGTCAGATGTGCCATTCTCGTGGTATGTAACTGGAACTTATTCAGTATCCAGCCTTTATACTCTACTATTGTCTTCGCTGGCTGAGGTACTTTATTTTATTTCTTAACCGTTGACACACCGCCGCCTCCCGCGATACACTTTATGAAGCTTTATTCATTTATCATTTTCGCGTGGTACTCATCACAAAAGTTCATCTATCGATGCACACTTACCTGCCCGCCACTTCTTCTCTCCTGCTAAAACTCAGCACCCACGTTGTAGCTGTAGTGACTCGCCCCATATTGATTTATCTTCCGGTTTCGCATTCTTGCTTCCAGGTCAACCCTATATATGGTTAATAATTTGCTGTTGGCTCACCCATTTCCCTCATGTCTATTCCTTTTATCTCCACCGTGGTGATCACCCTATCCCTCAAGAAGTGTCATCATTTTGCTTTACATCCGATTTCGCAAATATTCAGCCACCAACCTACACCACCATCTCCGCTTACATATTTTTCACTTCAAACTTACCACTCCTATTTGTCTCAGACCCGCTGGCCGTGTGTTTGTATTCCCACCATTATCGCGTGATCCGCCTATCACAGTGGTCAACAGTTTACTTAATACTCCTCTGTCACATTGTCACTTTTTCGAGCCCCCCGCCTCTGCCATCGCCCTATGATGCAGCCAAGATCAATTTGCTACCATATTCCCATTCCTAATGCACCAGATTATAAAGTGAACAAGTCGCTAAGTGTTATCTTGGACGTCTCATTCTAGGACTTCGCAAAGCTCCCTATACATAAGCCTTTTATACCATGCAGCATGCGAGTGACCCTATATTTTACCCGAAAATTGTTTCACAAAGGCAAAATATCTCTTCAGCACGTTCGAAGTCCCAACCGATTCCATTATTCCCGGTAATTCACATGTTTGTACTCCAGGTTTCTGGTGAGCTTTGTTTGGAAGTGGTTGAACTGACCATTTGATGTTCAGTCTTAATTTTGACGGACGCTGTTATCATTTAAGTCTACTTCAACTTTCTCCTACGACCCTTCTTGGGCACTTATTTTTACCCGCATGTAAAGTCCGATTCTGTCATTACTCGTATCACCTGGACAGGCATTGCAGCGTGTTCCGGGCTCATCCAAAATATACCAATAATAACAATATAATTATCATCATTATAACAAACCGATCGGTTACGTAGTACATCACAGAGGAAGACTTCCTTTGTTCTCCAACGGCGAATGCAGAGCTGGTCAAAATTCCTATCCAGAAGCTAGTCCGTAGAATTTAAAGATATGGTGTTTTGTGGCCCCGCTTTTGCTCAAACTACTGACTACTTCATCACGAGTTCAGCAAGAATACTGACCGGACATTCAGCCAATTCGGAGCACAACACGTGGGCCATCCAAGTAACTGTTCGGCGAGATACCTTACAATGCTTTTTGGTGCAGCTCCATTGCATCTCGACTAGCCAGAGGAAATTTCTAGGCAAAACGGTAGAGGGGCTCACTGTGGGATTTGAAAATGTATACGAAGAGTACAGAAAAGAAGGCTTACTAACATCTTGACTTTGGCCTCTTGGGTTTGCCTCGATGGTTGGCTGTTTGCGAGGGGACACACATTGAGGCAGGCTAACTCTCGATCTATTCTCGCCTGATCGTCGGATATTCAGAGGACACCTGATGAAGGCCTTCATGTACTACCAAGGAAATGCAGTCATCGCCAAGCCGCTCCTACCCATAGTCGTCACCTTATACCGAAAGGATTAATAATAATAGTAATATTAGTAATAACGACTATAATGGTGTATTTATCGCCCGTGGTCAAAATGCACGCGTGAAGGCGTGGTCAGAGTGAACGGTTTTGCTCATGGCAACAAAATATTGGCCGTGCTTCAATAAGAGGGTGGGTCTGACGGCTCGACAAAGGTTTATTAGAGCTGGTCGGAGTTTGGACGGACTGAGAGGAAAATGCCGGCGCGATAACATTTGAATCATTCTCGGAGTCCGATGCAAACTGACCTGCACTACACCGGCAAGTAATTCGGCATCATACTTGGAATCGTTTGTTCTGATCTGGTGTCTATCTGTGGGCTGTAGCTCATCAAGATACCCCCGAAAAGAGCCAAACATTTCGCATCCGAATACCTATTTTGTTTGATGATTGTTCATCGCAGCGCCAAAGTATTTCAGTGTGATATGTGTGATTCAACAACTAGATGAATATCAATCACAGAATTACCGTTCTGAAGATCAAACCCTCCTGAAAGGGATCGTGGAACAAGAGCAGCTGGGAATTGGTGTATAAAAAAGGGAACGCCGTCATAACTGGGGAAGGAGTTAGGGTAATTAGACACCTTCAGTGAAATTTCTGAGGAGGTTCTTGTCGAACATTTCAGGGAGAAAATTAAATGTTTACTCGGAAATATCAGGCTGGAAAGGGGATCAAATTGAATGGGCAAATAACAAAAAAATAGAGGAAACAAGCATGCTGTGGCTGTGACACGAAAGATGTTGTGGTGTTCGAACAGTGGGGTTCAAAAGCTGTACGAAACCCAACCCCCCTTCAAAACCTATTCTCCACCTAATTACTGCTTTGCAAATTGTGTTATAGGTTAAGCTATGGGGTCCTTACCTATGCGGTTCTCAAACACATCGGTTATTCTTAAGAACGTAAATGTTTTGGTAATTTGCTCCACAAACCCGCACACTTGACCACAAAAGTGTTAGATCAAAGAGCACTTCTGGAAATGGGATGGGTATCCGTGTTGTCTCTTAATCCCAAAGATTAATATTAATCCGGCAATCCCCGAAATGGTGGTGTTGACACGATGATTCTATTTACAAATTACCATGGAAGAATATGAGGTTGCTATCCGTGCTTCTTAGGCAAAACGGATTTATTTCGTGTTCAGGGCTTTGACTCTATTTGGTTTGTGTGCAAGAACCGGTCATTTCTTCTGCCATTAGCTTTTGAACCATTTTACAAGACCCTCCACCCCACCGGCGCAAGACAGATTGGATTGAGGAACAGTACTCTAAAAGAGGTTTAATGTAAGTCTTAACAGTAATCCATCACATTCGTGAAATTCCCTCGCGGTCACCTTTTCCCACTCCCGTGACTTCAACCGGCATGGTAACTGGCTCTTTCCAACTACTTCGTCCAGCACCCTTCTCCCCTTTTTTACGTGTCGAACCAAGTTACCTTGCCTATGTTCACCTACCGTTTTCTCTATCAGTGTAGTTTTACAGCGGAACAATCTTCCTTTGCGGTCAATCTAGAGACTTACAACCAGCACGTTTTGCGCGTCATATGTACCCGACCTTGTAAGTCACGTTTACCTCCGCTTCTTGTCGGTTTTCTCACTCGCACCGCACGAGTGTCCTTTGTACTTACTCCCCATGCCAGGGGCCATGCCACTTCTGCGCGAGGGTCTTGGTCGAGCGTGCGTGCGTGCAATCATTTTTGTCCTTGCCTGAGCTAATTTCGTGGCCATGTCTCCGCCCAACAGTCTCATGTACGCTCCTCACTCTTACTCCGATTGGTCGACTCTTTTTGCTTTAAGAAATGAGCTTCTCTCTATTCAGATAGCCCGCTGCCAGTAGCTTTTCACTTGAGAAGCTTGGCGCATCCTATGAGGTGGCTGTCTCTCCCAGCCAGTGCGGGCCGTCTTTCGATTTTTTCATTACACTAGATAGCCTACGCAGCCCCATTGTGTAGTCGTCAGTCAGATCGGTCGGGTGTGATATCTGTGGGGCATGCTTTTTGAAACGATTGTCTAGAGTGGGCATGCCCTTTTCAACCGCGGACAAGGCTTTGCAATCCCCTACTCGCTGGATGCCTCTCTGTGAGGGCATGTCGTGACGTGCTTTACCGTAAATGTGCCGGATTTTTTAGTCTAACGACTGTATGGTTGGCGACAATAATCGATCGATAAATTTCTGCTCTCAGCAATCTTGCAGGGTCCGAAAGTGACCCAACCCAATGGTGCGTCCTCCGAGCGGGGCTGGCCCCGATTCCATATTCGCTGGTCTTATGGCCAGTGAGCTTCTAAAAGATCGCAGCCGATCATTAGGTTCGCTCCCTTGGTCTTAGTCTCCTTGAACGGGATTCCACTTAGATTTACCAATTTATCAGCATCTTCAGAGATGGAATACTTCCTAGTTTCTTAGGAGATGCGAGGAGCTGAGGGCGCACTGTCAATATATATGTTCTCTGGTCGGTCCCTAGCCACAACTTTAGCGCTGATAATTCGGCTTCATGTGGCTGAGGTTCCATTCACAGCATTGACGGTATTCGACAGAAGTCTGCTATCGAGCTTCAAGGTTTCTAACAGGCTTTTCTCTGTTGACCTAGAATCCCACTCACTGTCGAGGGATAAGTAGGTTTCTGTTTCTCCGCCAGGACCGGACATCTCTACTGGTATCAGCCAAAGTCAGACTCTTGTCTCACCCTTGATAGCAGCCGTAAAGTTCGCAGATAGCAACTCGGGGCCTTTTTCGTCGTGTAAGGGGGCATTAGGCATACCCGCATACCCATCCTTTCCGCAACGCGACCTGTGTGGACAATCTGCTACTCCATGAGCCATACAAAAACATTCGAAACAGACTTTCCACCCCTTACCCGCTTCCAACCTTCCTCTACTCTGAGCTCGGGAGAATGTTGGTGGTCCTGGGGCGGGTGTTTTTGCCTGCAGACTAGACATCCGTTGAGGCCCTCAACTCCATTATAGTGGAAAACCGAAAGCCCCCGCTGAGGTTGCGACTCATGTGATATTTGACCTTCCGGCCGTCTAGATGACACTTCTCGTCTTTCCTTAACGCGGCCGAAGTGACTTCCTGCAATTCACATTCGTAAAAAAATGGACCTTCGTAAATCAGAAAAGGTAGGACTCCCCTCCTCATCCTCCGCAGTGTCCACATATTCTGCCCATTGGTGTTGCAAGGGTTTCACTAAAAACCGGACAACCTTATCCGGCTTATCCGTGGAGTTGACGTCCGAGCTATACATCATTTGTGTTAGTGATATCGAGCGGTTCTCTGTTTGGATCTCGAAGTCGAGGGAGGCTTTTGCTTGGTTGGAGGCCTCCTTATCGGGGTTGAACAGACTGTCTAGGAGGCTTGCGGCGGATCTATGTAATAGACCGAAGAGATCATGGAGGGTGTTGCAAGCCCGAGTGTAAACTAGTGCAGGTAGCTGCAAGAAGAGTTCACCGATGGCTCATTTCGTCCCTCCAAGCCAGAAGTGGGCCAAATGAAGAAATCGCTAATCTTCTCGTTTTACCTTACTCTCGAAATAAGCTTCAAATTGACGGATAAAAGTCCAGCATTCTTCCGGACCTCCATTAAAGCCGCTTCATCCTACTTTCGGCAGGTCTGGAGTGCCGACTGTGAGCGATATCCTTCGGTGGGTTTCCTTGAGTTCATCAACACTGCGCTGTGCTACCTCCGCCTCTAGAATGTCGCTTGTGCAGTAAGCCTTCACGTTACTCTCCATCCCAGAAGTTTTGTTCATTATTCTGGATCCTGTTCTTTGAGCTGATTTTCCGTGTCAAGCTGCAAGCTCGCTGGTTCAACATCAATTTGCGCACTCAGTAGCTCCCTAGATCCACTGATCGTTTGCCCCTCTGATTCTAATCCCAGCCACCTTTGTGCTGGTCTTTCTCTAATCTGAGCCCTCAGCACGTTTGAGCGAGTAAAGCTACCTGGTGAGCCAGAACTACACATAGAACCATAGAGTGTAACATTGTGAGACGGGACGTGCCTGTCGTTACTATCCTCGTGTTTCTACTGGCTTCTGGCCATAGACATTTTTCCCGCACCTAACCCTGGGTCCTGGATAGTTGGATATTTTGTGAACTGAATGCAGACAACACCAGTCGAAAGTCATTGGCAAATTCGTTACCCGACCAATTGCAGTGTTGTATTGGGGCAGCTTAGCATAGTTGGTGCCGGAGCGGATACTGTAGACTGCCGATAAGATTCACTTGCCGAGTTGAGTGTGCACTATTGGATGGACGAAGCTTGAGTACTCGTCCAGACAGAGTACTGCAAGCGGTCAAAAGAGCCCTCTCGCCAATTTGTGTGAAGTTCAGGGACGCGCCAAATTGATAGTGACCTCCATAGCCAGACTCACAAATGAATACTAGCCGGAACTTTAAAGTTAATAATAATGGCATATACTCCGACCATGGTCGAGATGCACGCGCAAACGAGCGACGATGTGCACAACGAAGCTCAACAAGATGAACTATAAAGAAACCTAAGAATGGGAGCCAAAAGTATCAGAAACAGAAAAAACATGGCTAGCAAAATAGTTCGAATACATCATACTAATAATGGTTTTTGCGGCAAAAGCAACCGGTTTCGAATTTGAGTTGGGCTATGGCACTCCGTAGGGATACCAAGAATACCATATCATATGGTGCCAAGGAAGTCTTGTAAACCAAAATGATACAAGTCATGAAAAACGGAAGCCTAATGGGGTTTTGTGACGGGGGAAAGTTCTGTGAAGGAAGAAATGGAAGAAAAAATAATTGTATGGAGATACACTCGGGAACTTCGATGAATGCGAAGCGAATAGCAACCCATGAAGATGTTGCAAACCCTGACTGACAGATCTACCAGGAATCAATAAACAGGGTGTGTTATAAAACGGAGACATGAAACAAATTTTATGAAAGGGAAAGGACAAGCGGTCCATAAAAAGGTGAGTTGAACTTCAGGACCAGTAACCCGTATCATTCAACAAGGAGAAGGAACAACTGGAGGATCCTGACTGGTGAAGAATCAACTTCTAGCCGGATACTGTCCTAGGGAAAGATGAACCCTTGCAGCGGATACCATGAAGGAAAACCTCCGCATACACTCGGGCCTCATTATGCTGTTTCGCTGACAAATTTCTATTGACTTAATGGGTCTTAGTGTTATTCATCATCATCATCACCTGTAACGTATATCATCCCATGTGTATGTTCAATTTGGCGGGGTAAAGGATATGTCGATCAGTCAATGAATGTGGCGGGGTGTGATGGATTAAACTGATGACTGATACTAACCGATATAGTAGCAGGTTAAACGTGGGCCCTTGTTTGTACAGGCTCCGATAGTGCTAGCTGCAGGAGAGGCATCGCATTGGAAAGCGATAACCAATCTACTGATAAGCAAATGGGGGCACTGTCTGTTGGGTGGCTTGACTGCAGCCCCAAAATGCTGCTAGGGGTTCCACTTGGGTCTCTGTCGGTACGAGTCAAAGTGGAATCCTTGTTATTCGGCGACTAAGATAGCGGGAGACGTCGAATCTGAAACAAATGCGGTTTGCATTCTGGACGTGGTTCCGGCTGTAGATTATGGTGATAGGTGACAACAATAAAAATGACTTGGTTAAGTTTATGTGAACGGGGCAGGAATGAAGATCCATTTAGGCGATCAGCAGTACCTACTCCGCATTCTGAGTAAGGTAGGCTTGCAGGGGATTGGGCTACACTGCTGCGGGCCATCAAAGTGGTGTACACCGGTCAGGTAGCAGTGAGCGTATTGGTTTTCACGGTGGCGTGGCATAGCTGGGATACTAGAAAACCTGAGGCGATACAGTTAATAATAATGAAAATGGTATATTTCTGGACTGTGGTCGAGAGGCACGCATGTACGCATGGTCACAGTTTACAATACCACAGAATGAGGTGAGAACCTCACAAACTTTCAAGGAGGGATTCGCATATCACAGTAACAATGGAATAGGGCTGAGGAGATCTTAAATGAAGCAAAACGACAAGAGAGTACGCGGCGAGCGGGAACTGATTTCGAGTCAACTGCGGCAAAATTAATGAATCGGCTGGATTTAGGAGTGTTCAAAAGTACATTGGCTTTGGACACAGGAAATAAAATATTCACAAGAATGATGCAAGAAAATGATCAGTATTGCATGCTCATGTTCACTCAAAAAGGTGATTGACGTTGAGATGAGGAGAGCAGGGAAGAATTCCATGAAGGTTCGCAGAGGAATACTAATCTTCCTGGATTTGTGGATATGAAAAGGAATAGCACCCCTGAAAAAGTGGGACAATTTCCATGAGATGTAGTGTGTGTCATTAAGTGTCGGCAGTTCACGGCTGGTGGAAGATGGATGAAGTTCCAGGAAGGAATAATCAGCAATCGGAAAGTCGTGTCCACGAGGAACAAACTAAGGCAAGACAAGGGTGAATACCTTTGCAATAGGCCAGGTTATGCTGGTAAGTTGAGGAACACATTATTCTGTTGGGTTTCCTGTGACTTTCCTTTGTCTGTGTTAGGCTTTTTGGGCAAGGGTTAGCTGCGGTTTATGTTTGCTGTTTCACCATGTGAACGAGGAGGGCACCGCCGAATCTGGATCAATCACCATTGAATTAGGAACCCTCGCACGGTGGTTTTAATGGTTTCGATATCGGGAGGTTCTTGTAGTGGGGACTCCTCAGTAAGCCTAAGAGGGTCATATGCAGCAGTACCAGGACTTCTTGTGGGCGAAACCCGGTGGCTAGATCGTATTCGCGGCAGCCGGCCTTTGGTGCGGTTGTAGAGGTCAGAGAAGAAGATAAGCTATCTGAGCGATATATTACAGCCAAGCAAAGTGATGCCGGGTGGTTCTGAAATTGAAAAAGAGAGTACCACAGTCCAGGAGATGTTCCAACTGAGGGTAAGCGTGAACAAAATAACAGGTAGGAGCACGGAGGTTGGAAATAATGCACAATATTCTTAGTGAAATGAGGAGTCGTTGGTATTGTGATTCGGTGTTCGTGAGGCTAACTGCGCTTGCACAACTAGGCGAAGTTATTGATTACCAATTCGGCCGTTAACCGGGAACTCTTATCTTTCGGGGTTAATAAAGCCGTGGAGATGCATCTGGACTACGGGGTCTGAGGGCTACTTGAGGAAGCCGCTGGGCAACACGAAGAACCTGAATGGCAAGTTTGCATACCAGGACTAGGGGATATATGACAAAACCCGAAGTGGTGATTTACAGGTCACAAGGAAGCAGCTGGGACACACTAAGAATCCAAATGGCAAGCTTATATGATAGATCCAGAGGATATATGACAAATATTATTGTGTGTTATCTACAGGTATAATGTCGCAGGTTGCTGTTAGGCAAGGCTGTAAACTGGAGAGCAAGATGGATTCTAGGACAAGAGGAACGCCGATTTCCCACGAAAAGCAGGAAAAATAAGTAAGTGAGCGAAAAATACGGGCACTTTTCTCTACTTTCTTACATGTGTGTTCATACATACATTTTTATCCACATGTATATAATTAGTGCTTTGATGAGAAGGGCGTTCGTCTTCTGGTGTATCGACTTGTTGTCCAGAGCCACGGTGGTTTTGTAGCTGACGTCAACAAACATGTCAGGCTTGCATGGGAGGGTACGAGGTGGTTGAAAATCAGAGCGGTAGGTGGATAAGCAAATGTGGAGAGGCCATTTCGCTATCACCTCAGTCAATCTCGTGCGTAAGAACCAAAAGTATGTCAAGCGGACAAGGGCGGTGTGGCGTTTTCCCTTTCGCAGGGTCAGGTCTGGGCTGATGGGAGACATCCATGATTGGAGGTTGCCCGTTTCCTTCACAGCCCGATATTAGTGATACTTAGAGATCAAGTCGATCCCACTAGGTCTGTTTTATTTTCCACTTTTGATTTCTCAGCTGTTTTTCTAACGGAGAGATGGTTGAACCCATACAGGAACTTACAACAGCCCCTCCGCCCGACCTTAATTCTCCGTGTATATGTCTTTTTTTGCAACTGCTGAGGTAATCTGTTTCCCTCACATCCGGACGCAGCTGTGGCGAAGTTGCCGTTGACATCAGGGGTTTCGTTTGCATGGGCTGAGAAAATACAGAGTGGAGCTAAGCAAACACAAGGAGTGGGACAACGAGTGCTGTAATGGACGTGCCTGCATATATGTATCGGTCGTGTACAGCGCCAGGCCACGTCTAAGACTGTCAGAGGCCGTTCTGGTGTGGTTGGGGTAGGCTGCCCCAGAAGATGTTATTGCACACACGGGGAGAGAATGGTTGTACAATTTAGGTGATGGACTCAGAAATCTTGGCGACACAGCCTGGCGTTACTTGTCGGGAAATATGAAAGGAGGAAGTTGAGGCCAACAGGTAACTATTGGGAGGTGAACTTATGGGATAAGAGATTTTCGACTGGGATGATTAGAGAAAGTCAATTATGGCCGGACGAGGAAGCCGAGAGGAGCGGAAGCCAGAATAAGTAAGAAAAGAATAGAAGAATCAAGGGGTGAAATAGTGGGAGGTAGAACTTGATGTCCTGGGACCCAGCACCACTGAGCCATTTGATGCCAGGAGAAAACACCAATAGCCAATAGTCTTGAGGCAGAGAAAAGTTGCTTGACATAGCTGCCTCAGTTCTATATAGCGAGGGGGGCAGTAATTGTCTAGACATATTTGTGAAGACCGACTAGCGAATTAGATTAGGCAGGGTCGTATGGGGGTTAGGTGGTAGTAGGTGAATGTGGGTGAGTTGCGAGAACCGGCAGACATCTAGCTAATTATAGTTGTAAACGGCAAAATCTGTATTCAATTGCAATGTGGGTTGTGTAAGGTATACGTAAAAAAGTGATAAAAAATGTTAAGCCTGGCACCTGTCTTTAGGCAGGAAATGGTAGGTTTGGGATATGGTGCCACGATCCTAGCAGTGGAGCTCCTCTTTGAGGGCCAGCTCGACGGATAGCAGAGAGCGGGAGGGAGACGGAGGCTAGGGTTCTAAAGTTCGATGCCTTCTTCATAGGCCCGATCCTCAGATATGCTGGCGTTAGGCAAAGATAACAGATGACTAAAGGTAAGTTGTGATTTCAAGGGCCTGGTTAGACTGGGTTATTGACGCACATTTGCGAATGGTCCGGGGTAGCTTATTCCAAAGCTTCGAATATTTATTGAAAAAGAATTTGGATCTTATTGTCAGCCTCGACTGTGGGATGGTGAGACTGAATTCTCTGTGGCACAGAGGATAAGATGAGGGTAGCAAAACCTGTAAAGAGTTGGTAGCAGTGGACGCAGAGCGATGAATAATTCTATATAGAAGACAATTTAAGCCCAACATACCTAAGCCATGCGGGGTAAAGTTTTTGTTGAGTGTTTTGCTCTTTATAGCTCAGTGGGGACGAGTATCCTTTTGGATCCTAGGTGAAGGTAGACTGGACTTTCTCGAGGCGTATTCTATGCGATTTATACTTTCCGGGGAAAGTTATGGGACAATATTCGAAGCGGGGTCTAGCATGGGGTTGGTATGTAAATTGAATACTATGTTTCGTTTTAGATGACCTGAGAACTAGGCCTGTTATCTGTCTGGCTCTGGCCGTCTGGCATGAGGCATGTTCCGAGCATTGCAGATCGTTGGTGTATCGAAGCCCAAGATCCTTCACTGATGAGCTTGAGACGATGGGCACTTAGTTCAGTGGCATGGTTCCGGGAGGGGCTTGACGTCTATAGGTTGTGTAGAAGCTTTCGGATGTCGACAAGCACATTTGCTATAAAATGCACCGTTGATCAGTTTCCTCGGTATCATTATCTATTTCAGACAGCGCTGTGCTCAAATCTTGGTAGCGGCAATCATGAACGATTTCGATGTCATCGGCAAATTGGAATAGGGTGCCGTGCTGCACAACCGAAAAATGTAGTCAATGAAGAGCACGAAAAATAGCGGACCAATTACACTTCCTTGAATGGCTCCATCAGTGACAGGCACCGGTTGCGATAGATGACCATTAGCACATACAACCTGGGTTCGGTCCGACATGTAGGAAGTGATCCGTGATAAAAACGGGTCACGGGTACGGTAGGCTCGGAGTTTAATTAACAACCGGGAGTAAGAAACTCGGTCAAAAGCCCTGGTCGTATCGAGGTAAATGATAATCGAAGATCTTCCGTCGTCAGCTGCCGTTGTCAGTAGGTTAAAGAAAGCAAACTGGCATGCGGTGCAAGAACGTAACTTAAGGACGCCACGCTAACTTCTGTGAATGAGGTTATGGGGCAGGAGATAATTGGGCATCAGCTGTTTAATCAAACGCTCCATTATTCTGGCAGCTAAAAGGATATGATTAATGGGACGATAATTTAAAGGGTCATGCACTGGGCCTTTTTGTGGATATGAATAACGGTTGGAGTTTTCCACTGGGATGGAAAAATTCCATGTTTGAGGGATAAGTTATAGATATTCATAAAAATGGCAGCGACACCAGTTCCACCAAGACGAAAGAGTGCTCGAAATATGCCGCTATATCCAGGGCGGGAGGAGTGTCTAGCACGCAGCAGTAGGTTGGCCACGTCGTTCAAACTGAATTCAAAGTCAGTGAGAACTTGCTTGGTGATGAGGGGTACGGGTGGCGGATTTGAAGTGACGTCATTGGTCATGGATTCTGAAAAGAAGGTACTAAGCGCCTCAGCGATTTCGGCTGCACGTTTAATTTGCGTTTTGTTTCCCCAAATTAAATAGGGTATCCCTGAAGACTCTCTCTGATTTCTGCTGTCTAGCAGTCGAGACAATTGGTAAAATCCGTCGAAGGAATTCAAGGCCGAAAGCTCCTGCTTTCTCAGCAGTTTATTACTTAGAAGACTGATGGTTACAAAGTGAGACAGCCCAGTTGCGATAATATGGAGGAGTCTCTGGTTTTGTTGTAGACCTCCTGCAGTTTTGAGTGTTTATTTTGTAGCCTTGTTTGGTAAGAGCTGTGGGATTAAGAGTGGCTGATCCCGATGGTGGTGATTGCTGACAAGCAACTGTGTGGCTCAGCGTAGCACGTCACTGGCGCGCTAAGGGTCGTGCTGCAGGAAGTAGTCATCCCAGTTGAGGAATCGATGCATGGGCTTACGGTTTGCCCAGTTGATCTTGTGCAGGGGCTAATGAGATTAGCTACATATGGGGTCTATTGGTCCGGTTGTGAATCTGCAAGATACCATTCTGTGGTCACTACATAGGAAGAGACTGAGAGAGGTAATTATCGTATCCGATAGGCCAATGATAAATATCAGGTCAAGTACGCTGTTTCCTCCGGTTGGTGTCATTACGTTCTGGACCCAGCGCTCTGCGCTTCTGGTCCAAACTTAGAGCGTGAAGTATTGAGGTGATGACATTGTGTCCCAGCAGATATTAGGTGCATTGAAATCGCCAGCAATGAGTTTTGACGGAGGGGGTAATAGTGCAAAGTGGTAAAAAGCTTTGGCTACGTGGGCGGGCTCCACGATGTTTGAGTTGGGTGGTCGATAAACGAGGCCGATATGGAGTGGAGAGTTGGCCAGAAGAACTGTTACCCATATTGAGTCCTGGATTGCGTCCAGTGTTGGATCAAAGAGAGGAATGGTAGGCAAGCTGTTTTTAATGTGGACTAGGCAGCCTCCTCCACGACGACGACAATTTATTATGAAGATATGGTGACCGGCATAAGGAATTTGGTCCAATGGGACAGAATCATTTAGCCAGGTTTCGGTTATGACATAGATGTCGAATTCGTGTGATAGTACCATATTATGGAGAGTGTGGGTTTTGTTCAGTTATGAGCGAGCTGTAATGAGGAGCAAGGTAAGTGCAGCCGTATCATCGTTACGTGGAGTAGGAACAACCATGGGCGGGTGTTGGTGGCTAACACTGCCAAGATGGTTAACATCATTAAGTGGACTCATAACGTCAGGGTTGTTATGCACAGAAGCAATGGAGTCTAAACAGGAGGTAGAAGTGGGGAGCCGGAGGTGTGAAGAGGGGTTGTTGGTAGGCAGGTGAGGCTGGGTTGAGGGGGAGCTACTGTCGGGAAAAAATTGGTCGTTTTCGGGGCTGAGAGTTCGGAAGTGGTTGAAGTAATCAGGTGGAGGGGGGTGGATGCTGAGGTAATGGGTAATGGCAACTGAGATGGTAGAAAGTAGTGGTGACTGGGTTCAACGGGATACGCAGGGGGCGGGTAGTTATCTCTCGACCAGGACCGACGAAATAACTAGCTGCTTGGGCTGGCCCATCTCTTGTTCGGGAAAAAGCGTGGAGCTTGGCAATCGAGGCCGTTGATCATAGTTCGACTGAGGGTTATTTGTTCGTATCATTGGGGGAGAGGGAAATTGGTTTCGGAGGTTCGGCGGGAGGTGCTGGCGCCCAGCCAGATGACTGGGAAACTGTTTTGTCATACTTGGAGAGTATGGTACGTTTGGTCCCGATGCGTGACGATGCGTTACTTGGTGGCCGTTTTCGACCGTACCGTAAAGTGGGGTAGGGAGTATCTTGTCGATTAATTTAGGTACCATGCTAATACAGCGAGGCAAGGTTTGCTGCATTGGGGTGATGCACGGTTGTGTCCCGCTGACCAGCAAGCATGGATTATTCGGGGGTGTACTTGGAGTGCTTGGTGGGCTTACCAAATGGAGCCCTGAGAAGACTTTTGGGGGGATTGCAGGAGTAGCTGTAGAGGCTAAATCTGTGGGGGACACTGAATTCTGTCGGTTGATGGGCCAATTGGCTTTATGGTGGATCATGGATTTTATGAACGATTCGTGTCCGCGAGACGGTGGGACATGAGTCGGGGCGGGACGGGCTGTTGGCAACAGGCTTCCCCGGAGTCTTTTTTCGGTGTTGAGACGGTGAGCAGTAGATTGACATAAGCAACAGCAGGCCTAGATGCACGGGACATTGGTGGCCCTGGGCTAGTAGTGGGTTTGGCATGGATGTCGTTGCCGTTTGTAAGAGCAAAGGTTGATGGTGGACGGCAGGGCGGTTTACCAGGAGGTTGTGCTCGAGATGGGGTGGTGGTCAGGTCTAGGTCATCAAGCGTATTGCAGGCAAATGAGGGCTTTTTTGTTACGGGGTGGCTTGACAGGAGGCGTAACGACGCGGCGACTGGTATATCACCCACAGGGTGCGTTGGTGAGGCCAAGGTACTTTTTTGTGATGGAAAAACCTCCCTCTGAAGGAACGTTTTATCCGGTATTATTCTGATTCTTTTGAATGGGGTGGTGTTGGCAATGACTTGTCAACTGGCTGTAAGTTCTTTAGCTTTCATTTCGTCAGCGAACTGGAGCTTCAAAGGACAGTCGTTGGGTTGTGATTTTTTCGCAGCCGAGAGCAATAACATCTGTGGTGTGCCACGTTGCAAGCAATAAGTATGGTGAGTTTGGTTGACGGCAGGGGCATCGGTCAAGGATTTTGAAATGTATCCCATCTTTGGAGTTGGCTACACACGTATGAATTTCGGTCGCAACTGAGCCCAAGAAACGGCCCGCTATGGCTAGGCTTTGGTGATCTGCTATAGGGGCGGGATCCATTGTGCTAGATATAGGGGTATCTTTAATAGAATATCATCGATAGACTGAATCTGGGTATGCAGGTCCGCCATTCTTTGATCCACCCCAATAATCTTGTTGACTACGTCATAAACATCAACGAGAGCTATTGAGCATGGACTTAGTTCACACTGAGGTCGAGTGTTCCTGGTTTCTGTGCGCCTGACAGTTCAAACTGCTTGATTAGCACACAGGACCTTGGTATGTTTACGGAGGACCTTTGGAGCTTCCATAAGTAGTTTAAGGGATAATGTGTAGAAGGCACAGAGATTTTGGGTCATGGAGTTGAACTTTTCGAGGGTGTAAAGCTACATCGAAAATTTGGGGTATTTCCCCTAAGCATTTCTAGATAAATCACATACGGTTATACCATTTATAAACATAAATCCAGACGTAATCTACGGAAAAAAGAGGCCCGGTGTAGCGCAGTTATGCTGCTATCTGCTTTGATGAAAGAACCGAGGAACATGGGTAGATCGCCGGTAGTTGGCCGACAGATTAGTGCACGGAAGTCCTCCTGTAGTATCGCACGATTCTCTCCCAATCGAATGTCGTGCCATATCATTCAATTGTCGGCGTTGATAAAACATTGGAATCGGGAGGTCCGTGGTGGGTTGTTCCCAAAGACTGGAGACAACAGGTGTCCTAGCAAGGGGCCTTGCTGCAAACCACTGCTGACCGTGAAGCTATCACAGAAAGGTCCCTCAGACCAAGAAGTTCTTATTTCATTGAAGCATGGGTCCGGAAATGCCGATGGTCCGCGGTCTCAGCAACAGTTTACTATCAGGAAAGTCAATAAAGCCTCACTAAATTCCACAAAGATGACGTCCATGACGTCCGGCGGCCTAGAATTTTGACCAACGTTCACGAGCTGGTAATGGGTTTGTCAGACATGATTTTTTCCTCCCAGAAAACCATGTTGCTCTGCGCAGAGCAGCCGATAGTGCTCTAGATGTTCACTTATGCGAGAAGCCATCAGCCTTCTCGTGACCGTTCAAGCTACTGAATTAGGGCTGACCAGAGGGTGAATGACCGAAGCTGATTTTGTCCCACCATCTAACAGCGGAATGGCCACTGCTTTCTTCCATTCCCGAGGTGGACTACCATAGGTCAACGATAAATTGAACAACTGGGTCAGCCATGGGGTTAAATGACCAGCCAACTCCCACAACTTCAACGGATGCACCACTTTTGGTCCAGATGACTTGTAGGTGCGACTGGATTTGGGGATGTTATTCACTTCTGGCTCCACAAAATCAAGCATCACAAACAAGGGCGAGCCATTCAATGTCGAAGTTTGTGCGCCTTTTTTCGAGGAATATACCGACAGATAATATTTGGATAACGTCTGAGTCTTTTCATCAGCTGTTGCAACCACTCCGCCGTTGTCCACCAGCGCCGGGATAGCTACGTTCGCTTGAGGTTTGCAAGCGGTCGTTTGGGTGCTTGTATTGCATTAACAGCAAGGAAATTTTCAAATAATAATAACATTTTATTTCGGATAGCTTCCAAGCGTGCTGCAACGCAAGATCAAACTGCATAGTTGAAGGCGGAATGCGAAATCCAAGAGGGTGATACGAGTATATACACTGGGTATGGTACGGGAGAAAGTATTTAAGTCACCCTTTATCTTGTCGCCCAGCAAATTTGAACTAAAGATCTAGTAACCAGGCCGGCTGAGTTTAGGCGGAGCTGTTTCGAAGTAGCAGAAACTGTAGACTAACACACATATGAAGCAAAAGGATGACTACACGATGGAAGAATCAATCAGGATTGATGAAAATTTCGTTTAACTTGAGGAAAAAGAAATTTTCCAAGGAGACGTACACCAAGGATAGCACTTCACGAAATATGAAAGGAGCTGAGATTGGAAATCAGGCGATGAAAAGGAGTATAACAGTGGATAAGGAACAAGAAAAGTCCGTCGAAGATTACGTTTTTATCTTTTGGTGACCGAATGTCGGCTGTCGGTTATATACCTTGCGAATGATTCGTCTGTAGAGCGAGGTTTTCAGAGTGATGGCTTAAGAAGTGGCCGGATGGAAACAGATAAACTCTGAGCGGACCGTCTACGTTCAGAAAAAAGAAATATATTGCATCAGCATGGATATAGGAACCGGGCAACAGATAAATGTGCGATGCTTACCCACGACAGCGGCAGAGACTCATAGCCTGCATTAAGGAAGATGAAGTAATTACCAGTTAAAATGCTAACTACTGGTGTTCGTTGTAAAAGGTGGATCATGTGATGGCGAAAAAGTAAAACGACATCCGCCTTGTCCGTTTTCGTTTAGTACACTGGTTACTCATCCTGCGAAAGAGGTCGTAACCCTAACTTGCAGGTCGGAACAACTGACAAGCCCGATTTCATCGTTTCAGTAGGCATCTGAGCTCCGGGTCAAAACATGATGGGCATTTCACACAGGGTCTACGTCGGCTGAGAGACGAGTAGATATTCATAATGTACGAGATACCAACACGAATGAACTCTCAAGTTTCTTTCGCATCGATACCGGAATCTGAGTCCACGGGGAAGCCAGCTGACGTCTAGATCCGCCCTCCAGACACCATCGAATAGTGTGCTTCTAACGTCACTTCCGAGGTGTAGTCCAGGGAGCGGACAAGAACCATTGCGCCAGTCAACTTTTAGCACTGTGTGGTCACCGTTTCCAAGTGGAGAGGGTCGTTCGACTCTACTGGCCTCATACTTTTTGGGAAATATCGTCTAAGCCCTGGTCGGCTTGACTCCGGGTTGGTTCCTGAATGGGTTGGATAAGGCCAACTCTTGGATATATAAATATATATCTTGGATGCTGAAAATGTTTTCCTCCACAATGCCTCCAGATGCATATCGAGATGCCGTTTGGACCGAGCGTCGTCCTTCTTTTCCACCACTGGTGCCGGTGTTCCAGAGATTGGTCGTGCTTCGCGTAAGACAATAAACTAGTGGCAGACCAGTCGACGGAAGTTTCAGCAGCTTTGGGGAATGGCCTCGCATCCGGTCGCCCATCCGAAGAGGAAAGTCCGCTTGCAATTCCTGACCCATGTCACCACGAAGGATCTTCCTCAAACTAATTATGTCGCCGCGAACACGTCGATAGTACTCGGGGAAGAGATCAAGGAACCTCAGACGATCCTCATAGCTGGTCCCACGTAAGTCACTGACGAGTCTCGTCACGAAGCGTTGCACTTTCTCCAGTTCCACCACCTCGCCGATGGTGCGGGGATAGGGTGCAGCACCTCCGTATTCGAGTCTCGGACGAACATGGGAAGCATACAATAACTGGAAAGCTCCGGGACTCAGCGGACCAAATGACCGATGTATGGCGCCGAGAATAGCATCGGAAGAGGCACAAACCTTATCCGTATGAGCTCGAGTCTTGAGAGACGACGACGGCGTAACCCCAAGATCTCGTTCGCACGACGGTCGCGGTAGCATTTTGTCCCCGATGCGATACTCTGCATCCGATACTTTTTTCCCAACAAGCATGTACGCGTACTTGGACAAATTGATTGGTAGTGCCTAGACGTCAGACCATCGTAAAAGCGCATCCAGGTCCCTTTGCAGAACCTCTCTGTCCACATTAAACGTCACGACCCGTCAAAGTTTAATGTCACCCGCGTAAACAAGGCAAGGTGACTGGAAGACTCACGGCAAGTCGTTGATGTAAGCCAGAAACAGTACCGGTCTGAGAACTGATCCCTGAGGGACCCCGCTTGCTGCAGCACGCCAACTTGACCTCGACCGGGCAACTCTGACTGAAAACGTCCTCCCCTTTCGGAAATCCACCAGCCTGTCAAACATCGGACTCTGGAGACCAAATGTCCTGAGGTTCTACAACAGTCGATCGTGAGGTACTTTGTCAAAGGCCTTTCTGAAATCGATAAAGACCACATGCGTATTGTAGCCACCCTCCATAGCCTCTGCCCACCGTTCTCGTGCCAACAGCAAGTTAGAGATACCTCTTTAAACGGAAGCCATGCTGGACGGGGCACAAATACTTGCGTAATTCAAGGTGCTCCCGGATTCGCGCCGACAAAAGCCGTTCCATCACCTTTCCCAAAATGCAGGTCAGGCTTATCGGGCGATAGTTTGTGGGTACCTTCCGCGAGCCTCCTTTATACGGTGGGCAGATTATTGCGGTCTTCTACTCGGCAGGCAAAGTACCTGTGCGCAGCGATAGATTAAACAGATCAGCTGAAGGTGATGCGAGTTCATTGACCAGTGCAAACAACACTGCCGGATGGATGCCATCTGATCCGGGCGACTGATGCACTTTCACTTTCTTTAGTTTCTTGGCGACTTCATCTGGATGGAAGTGCCAGAGCACGAGGGAAACATCCGTATAAGGCACTAATGGCGATGGTGTTGACTCTGTCGCGTACACAGATGAGTAATGACGCGCAAGGACCTCTGCATTTTGAACGTCCGTTTCAACCCATTGTTCCCGGTCAACTAAGGGTGGGATAACCGTGTTGACGCGAGTTCTACGTCTCAAATATGCATGACGCCGTTTGGGTGCAGTGGCGGAGTCTTTAATAAGCATATTTTCAAAACAATTTCTCCTTTACGTTTCCGTGGACGAACACATTTCGGATGGCTTTGTACTGCTCGTACCCATCTCCGGTATCCCATTGTCGTCGTCATGCACGGCTTCTCTTGCGGAAAGCACTACATAGCTCACGATCAAACCATGGAGGACCCTTGCTATGCCTGCGAGAACGAACGGGATACGCGAACGTGCGTATCAGTCTAGTGACACCTTCCCGTATTGTGGACCAGGAGGATTCTACATTACCGGCGCTGCGGCAGTTCACATCACTGATGATGCTGCTGCTTGCACTTCACCAAAGTTTATTCACCATATGTTGCGTCCCGCATGAGGTTCACCGAAATGAGAAATACCACGCCTCCAGTGGATTGAGAGGACGGAGTGGTCGCTGGAACCGACTGGTGGGAGGTATCGAAATTCCTCAACTTCAGACTGTCTCGGGGATATCACAAGATCCAGGATAGACGACTGAGGACACTGAAGCCGTGTCGACTCTCTTACGTGCTGGCATAGAGTCAGGTACTCAAAAACCGTGAGGAAAGTAGGTGTGAAAGGATCTGCGGACGGTCGGTAACAGCCCTCATCCCAATCAATATGCGGCACATTAAAATCCTCAAGGATAATGCAATGCCCGTCATGGCCCCACGACCAGAGTTCGTCACAAACAACCGTGGACTCTACGCCGGGTGACCTGTACACACGTCTCATTGTTACATGGCCACTCGATGTTAATCGAACCTTGCACCACAAAACTTCCCAGAACCTTCAGGATCAGCGGAACTATGTAACTGGTAGGCAGGTATGTCAGACTGAATATAGAGGGCAACACCGCCACTGTGTCTCGCATCGCTCCTATCCATCCGGAAAACTGAGTATCCTGGTAGTGACACCTGATAATCAGAAACGTTGCCGTACGGCCACGTTTCGGTTAGGGCAACGACTGTGGGGGGGGGGGAGTTTGTGCCACCAGCGACTCCAGCTCATCTCGTTTGTTCAATAAACTACGAACGTTGGACAGTAGTATAGTGGCTCGCCCGGAACTGTGTCGTGCCGCTGAGCTAACGCCTCCCGAAACATTGTGAACTTACGACATGACCGCTGGACTCACAGGTGTTGGTAATAGGACCAGCGGTGTACCTCTCGTATCGGTACTGTTTCGGTGCCACGATACATAGAATACACCTCGCACCTGTAAACTGACTCGCATCTTCTCTATTCGTCTGATAGAGAGGATATCGTTGGTATTTCGCTGCTAGACCCAATAGGAAACACATTCACCAGCCGCTCTCGAACGTCTTCTATAGATGCAACAACCAACGCCCAGTGTTGGGAGCCGAGGAAATTTGCCGACAATAAGGCGATCTGTGCGCAAGGTTGGCCTAGGCCACTTTCGTCCTGCGCATACTGAACTGAACTGAACTGAACTCCATTACCAGAGCAGACAAATGCGGACAGAACGCGGCACTTCCAAAAGTTCCTGTAAGACTTACCAAACTCAGTGCATACGTCTGGTGTCTGCTTGAGAAGAAATGAAAGGCCTATTCATTAGCCATAACGTAAAAAAATCAGAAAGAAACTGAAGATGATAGAAGGCGCACCAACATAGCAACATCAAGGCGCATGGCACGTCCGCCTTATGCCCCTCAGTTCAGTTCAGTTCACTTTGCACAAGACAGGTAATGGTCACGGCCAGTCGGGCGTCCAGAGTTCTTTCGATGGTATGCACACCAGCTATGCGCCTATCACTGCACAGTGTATTTTGTCGAAAAACCGCTAAAAATGAGAGGGAAATGGAAAACCTCATCCCGAGTCAACTGCAAAAGACATTATCCATCGTGAGCATTCACTGAGAAGGTATGCAATGAGCGGAAGCGTCGGTTAAAACACCCCAGATGGACCACACTACTCCCCGTCATCCATCTAGCCAACGTACTCAAGGCTCGCCACAAGGAAATATCTCGTACCACTTACCATCTAGGGCACCTTTGAAGGACTGGACAGTCTGCAGGTCTATCATTCCACCAGGCTGACCATTCCAACTGCTCACTACCCTGTTGCTGAATAAGAGCGACCTAGTCCTCACCCTTGTTCGGACATTCTTCAGCTTCTTTTCGAATACCCTTGTTCTGGTATCTAAAGCCGCTATCCGGTCAAAGGCCAGAGAAGACCTTCATTACCCTGAACGTTTCTACAAGATCCCTTCGAAGTCCCCTCCTTTCCGACAAGAAAAGATTCAGATCACAGAGTCTCTGCTCTTACATCTTACCTTCCTGCCCTTCAAGCATTAGAGTAGACGGAAGCCAAACTTCCTCTAAGTAGGCGGCGTCTTTTTTGTAGGAGGGTACCCAAGCTTGCACGCTATCTTCTAAGTGAGGTCGCATTATGCCATGAAAATGGATGTGAATATGTCCGGCCACCGACAAGACTATGCTGGCTACTCCATCCGGTTGGGCCCATCCGCCTGTCCCTCCTGCCCTTACTAGATCTCTCAATTCCTCCACGAACCTTTCCGGACCAACAAAACGTGCAAGCGCGAGGCCCATTCCGGCCCATCATCACGCACAAACAGATAGAGTGGGGCCTCACTGCCAGGGCCATCCTACCATGCAATCCGAAGTAAAACCGGAAAGCAGTGGTCAAATATTTGTGGGCTCTCGGAGGCGACCGCACCGATCCACCCAAAAACCTGAACCTAACCGTGCAGACTCTAGGCCTACAGAGGGCACTAGCTCAAAGATACAAGCATCCAGCCCACTCGAGCTGCGCTCGAATTGTCAGACAACTCACAATAGGGTCCGACCCACGCACAATCCCACTCAGTATAAAGCCTTCCAAGAGACCCAGTGGCCGGCTCTCGACCCGTGTTCAACACCATCACGTATGCCTCCACGGATAATACAGTTTGCCCCGATACCAAATATGATGCCGGGCGGACCTTTCTTTCCACCACTGGCCCAACATGCCTTCGCTTCCGTGCCCTATACCTCTCGAAACGGGGTATTCGATTCTACCTCTCCGGGGGTCCTCCAAGACCCATATCACCACCAGGTTCAACCCTCCCTGTCGAATATTCCTATACTCCCATTTCCTCCTTCAGTGGACTACCTCAGTGCAGTCCGCAACCCTGGCACAAGCTTCAACTTCCACCCCGCCCCCGGACCGCTCCCGTTTTTTCGTCCTTATCCCTCACTCAACCAAAATCCACGTATAGCATCAAGCCCCGGGATAATGCACCAAATGTCCATAAGTCCTTACCACCTCTATCCCCCCCTAGCTCCTTCCGCGCCTCATTTACCCCCTCCAGGATTCGGCCGTTTCAATTAGAACCCCCTAACCGCTCTTCAAATTACGCCCAATTTGAAAGCCCAGCGGCGCATTTAGTCACAGGCACAAACTCTTCATCTGAAACGCGGTTAAAATGGGCCGAGCTTCGACTGCCCATTGTAAGCCACGCCTTATTTGACGATCCTTCATCACCTCACCACAACGAAACTACGGCTCTATCTACTGAGAACCTATCCAAAAACACCTTGTCTCTCTTACTACTTAACGTCCGCTCTCTCCTCCCAAAATTGCCTCTGCTTAGAGAGCTTGCATTAGACCTACACCCTGACATCTTACTAGTTACCGAGACGTGGCTGACGGATCACACCCCATTAAACCACGTATCCATACCCGGCTATCAGGCCACTGCCAACAGTAGATCTGACCAAAGAGGAGGCGGCTGCATCATTTACACCAAACACATTCACGGCGAGTAGGTTCCATCATCCTATTCTAGACAACATTCCAGACTCGGTCTGGATCACTATCAAAGAAGATCAACAACTACTTCTCGTAGGATGTATCTACCGTCCTCCAAACCAGGGCAGGCACGAGTTGACAGCAATAATAGACGCATTCAACTATGTCTCTAACCTCCCCGTAACTGCTAAAATTCTAGCTGGTGATTTCAACGTGCCTGAAATATGCTGGCATTCCATGACATCACCCCCAAAACTCCATGATTTCCTTTCGTGTATCCATGTGGGTAATTGGGTACAGCATGTTTTATCCCCCACTCGAGGGAGAAATACATTAGACCTTATCTTCTCTATTGGTATCAAGAATTTAGATACCCAAATCTTAAGTCGCTTCACCGGTAGTGACCATAAGATGGTATCCTGTGTTTTTACTGCACCTTGGCCTCACACTGGTAAGTCAGCAGAAACACACCTTCCGACCACCAATAAGCAATACCATAAAGCTTGCTGGAATAGTCTACCCTCTTTTATCCGTTCCTTAAACTGGGACGAATCGTTTTTATCTAATGACCTAGAGATAGCAGCTGCCCAACTGTATACTAATCTTCACTACTGCCTCGACAAAATCAATCCAGCCTCGGGGCCTATCATACGCAAACAGCGGAACTCTCTAGATCGTCTTAACGGTAACCTAGCCAAACTCCAACGAAGATTCACTAAGACGAGGGACTTCTCGTCGTATCTTCAAATGATACGTATATCCCTTACGATTAAATTGCGCTTGGATTCTTCTAAGAAGAAACAGGAACGAGGTGCCTTAAGCCACCCAAACAAGGTGGAAGCACTGGCCAGGCTAATGAAGGTCAGAAACAAGCAACCTAACCAAGACATCCCATATTTGAACTATAATAATAAATGCTTGCGTGACCCTCTTTTGATTACGGAGGCTTTCAGCACCTATTTTGCCTCCTCTTTAACGACGGATGACGCCACATCCTTCCCCGTTCTAGATCCGTTGACATCAGTAACTTTCTCGACGGTAGTGTTCTACCCTGAGGAGGTTTCAGTCCATGTTGCAAGAACAAGACCGTCCTGCAGGCCAGGCCCAGATGCATTACCACCGGCCATTTTTAGTCGAGGTGGCGAAGATGTTCCAATGTTGCTGACAAACATATTCAATTTGTCACTCAGGTGCAGTGTTTTCCCTTCCCAATGGAAAACTTCAACTATCATACCGATGCACAAAAAAGGATCACGTCTAGATCCAGTGAACTATCGGCCGGTGAACCACACCCCGGTCGTGTCCAGGATCATGGAGAGAATGATCAAGGAAAGGCTGACACGTCACCTTCTTAACAATAATCTAATCAACGCTGGTCAGCATGGTTTTCTGAAAAACAGATCATGTGCGACATGCATGACCGATTTCCTCAATCTGGTCACAGAGGCTGTCAATATTGGTAAATCGGCAATCGTGATCTTTTTGGACATGACCAAGGCGTTTGACCGGGTATCCCACGTCCGGTTACTACAGAAGATTAAAACTTATGGAATCGTGGACCCAATGGTCGCTTGGTTTGCGTCCTATTTAACATCCCGAGACCAGGTTGTAAGTATAGGTGGAAATTTGTCCGAACCCCGTCCCGTAACCAGTGGGGTGATACAAGGTAGTGTACTGGGCCCATTACTGTTCCTAATGTACGTTAACGATATATTTACCATTTTCCAACGGGGAGTTCCCTTCCTGTTTGCAGATGATATCAAAATCGTGTACACTTTTGAGCCCGCGGCGTTAGCCTCTACCGTAGATGACATTACAAGGGAACTGCTCGCTCTCAGCTCCTGGAGTAAGGATTGGAAAATGAGTTTTTCCGCCGAAAAAAGTAATATTATTACGTATAAATGTCACGTCCCCACTGGAAGATTTAGTATAAACGGCACATTCATCCCCAATAACTCTCAGGTACGTGACTTGGGTCTACACTACTCATGCACGTTTGACTTTTCGGAACACGCAGCCATCCAGGTGGCTAAAGCACGCCGTACGATCGGGCTAATACATCAAACATTTGTTTTGCCAGAAAGTAAACTAAACATTTTTAAGTCCCATGTTAGACCTCTTCTGGAATACGGCTCAATCATTTGTTCCAACATGCGACAAAGGGACCGCATAGCGTTTGAGAATGTACAACGGGCATTCACGAAACAGCTCATAGGTTTTTCTTCGCCCTCTAATTACATGGAACGTTGTGAGCGGCTGAAAATCGATCCCTTATGGCTACGCCGCATAAGAAATAACCTGCTATTCTTTCACAATATCTTGAAGAATAGATCATGTAGTTCAGCACCGCAGGTAAGAACCCTTTCTACGTATCCCTTACGTAACAATGAGTTCTTGGTGTCTGTCCCTTTGCCGAAGCTTGCTCTTCGGTCAAACTTCTTCATTAACAAGTACGCTTCATTGTGGAATAAGCTACCACAACGAATTCGGGCGTTATCTCCGACATCGGTGGCTTTCAAACAGGAAATAAGCATAGCCCTAACGGTGGACACGCTGACTATGTTATACAACCCGTATATTTCAAGGGCTCAGGCCTTTGAGGTAGGTATAGGGTACTAATAAGTCGAATAACCGCTCTGAGCAGCCTAGGCTTAATTAGACCCGCATAGGGTTGGCCCCACCGCTGCAGCAATTACGGAACTCAGCGGTTCATCCATACGATCTAGGACAGCAAAACAGTCCCAACATTTACCATCAACTTCTTCCTCCTGAACTATGCAACCCTGTGGAATAAACTCCCAGCTGAAGTCCGTTCCGTAGATTCCCTAATTATGTGTAAGTCTGGACTACACGTAGCTCTGGACATCCAAAAACTGATCGCTCTTACGAAGCCTTATATGTCTTTTGATAGAGCTTATGAGGAAAACGCTGGATACTAACCTGAACCCTTGAGAATCTAGGATGTGCCACACCATACGCCGCAGTTGCCATCACCTAAGCGTAAACCTAACAGTTTACAATGCCTAAACAGAATAATTACCTCTAATCTATAACCACTGTCACCCCAATAGTTCCTTCTACTTGGACTCCTCAGAAACTACTCAGTATAGAACAACCACTATACCGAAAGAGACAGTAACAGCGCAGCGCCACGCAAACAGTATGATAGTCCTACTCGCTCTGTCTGTTATTTCAAACCTATCTTATCGCCTCGTGCCAAACTGCGTTCTGCGTAAGCAAACGGTATTGAAGGTTATCATTACTAACCACGGGCAAATCATAAATCCTTTGAAATGCATACAGCTACCAAGCCTGTGTACGCAACTTCAACAGCCTGCAGCAGTACAGCTCAAATCCACTGCGAGCCTATTTTATCCATGCCCCACTCACATAGACCTAACCAATCCATTGTTTATTGTCTTCACATATTATCATAACCCACAGCTGGAACCACGTCCAGACTGCAATCTCCCTTAATTTCAGGTCGTTGTCTCCCACTATCTCAGTCGCCAAATTGGCTAACCAAGGAGGCCGCTTTGACTCGTACGGACAGAGACTCAAGTGGAACCTACCATGGCAACTGGGACAGAAATCCAACCACACAACAGGAGATACCCTCAATTGCTTATCAGATCGTTCAGCATTTTCTAACGCAACCAACACGAATTCCAGCTCACGCGCATGCCGCTAACATACAGCCACACTCGGCTGATTGACTGACACATACTTTGCCCTGCCAGATGAAACGTACGCATTCGATGTAGTACGTTACCAGAATAACACTGAAGGCAAATGCGTCATCACATACATATATATTTGTCATTGAAGCAGCATAACGCTGAAGTCCATGCGAAGGTTTTCCCACTTTATTATCCGTTAACACAGGTTATCTTTTCTCCGAACCGTAGCCGGCTGGAGTTTGACTCTCCATTTCTCGAAGACCCTCCAGTTGCGCCTTCTCATTTCTGAATAGTACATGTTACTGGCCCTGAATCAAAACTCACCTTTTTATGGACTGCTGTTTCCCCCACATCCACCGGTGTTCAATTTCACGAAACTGGCCTCAGGTCCCCCTGCTTCAAATCTCATTCCGTTTACAGAACTCCGGTAAATCCGTCATTCAGGGTCTGCATTGTCTTCATGGATCGCTATCCTCTTCGCATGCGTTGATTTTCCACCTTTTTTTCTTGTTCAAAATTTATTCCATCTGCAGAACCTCAGTTGGCCTCTGGTTTCCTGGGCTTGCATCATTCTTGTTAATAATGCCTCCTTAGCACTGCGCTAACGATTTTCTCGATATCTCCACCGCGCACCACTGCCTGATCCGGATTCGAAACCGGTTTAAAACTGCCGCGCAAACCATTATCAGAATGGTCCATTCAAACTTTTCCTGTCATTGTTTTTTCATCTCTAATACTCTCGACTTTCATACTTAGAATATGTGAACATTTCATCTTATTGAGTAACGTGTACACCATGATCATGCTTTAACGCGTGCGTCTCGACCATGGCCGAGAAATATACCAATATTATTAATATTATTAGGAGCTCACCACGAGCCCTTCGTGCAGCAGCGTTCCGCTGGTCCCACCATTTAAAGTCACCGCTCATGATGATCCCGAGGTCCTTAACCCTACTGACTGCTTCTATGGTGAACAAACTTTAATCAGGAGCGGTATTCAGGCTTTCCGTTGCCTTCGACAAAGAACGGCTTTTTTCGGCTTTCGGGGGTAAGTCCCATTTGTATGCCCGGTCCGGGGCGATTCCTATATCCCTGCGTAAGTCCAACCCACCCTCAGATCCAACAACCTTCGCGGCATCCGAAAAGAAAAACTAGGCAATTTAAGAGTGGATGCCAGGTCGTTATTAAACAACAAGACTGGCACCGGGCCTAGGACGGATTCCTGAGATACACCACTAGTGACGTTTACCGAACTGGAGCGTCTGTCCCCTGCTTTGACATAAAAGGTCCTGTGGGAGAGGAAGTACGCCAGTCACCTATATACTGGCCCACCTATATCGGAAGTCCCAACTTGCACAACAAAAGGCGATGAGTAAAGGAGCCGAAAGCCTTGTTTAGGTCAAGGAAGCATACCCCATCTTGCTTACCGTCGTCCAGTCGTCGAGCTACTCTATCTGAGAAGCGTAAGAGATCGGGCAGACAAGATAATAATAATAATAATAATAATACTAATATTAATAATAATAATAGGTATATTTCTGAACCGTGGTCGAGAGGCACGCATGTCAGCATGATTAGAGCTTACAACAATACTGAACGAGATGGAAAATTCACAAATTTCAGAGAGAGTTGCGGACATCACAGCAACAATGGAATCTATTTTTTGGGAATCCATGCTGGGCCGGACTCGGCATGGAATGCTCCAGTAAGTGCTGACCTGTGTGGGCACGGATGACCTTCTCAAGGACCTTAGATGGAACGCTAGTAAGGCATACCGGCCTATAGTTAGCAACAGCCGACTTAGGTCCACTCTTAGCTATTGCCACTACGGCCGCGACTTCCGAGTACTGATGCAACTTACTCTGGCCCAGCTTGAAACTTTAGAGCCTGTTGTGGGGCCTGCTTCGCCCTGGTTGTTAGTGACAATACCGTGGTCCCTAGTAGATGGCCGACCTATGGCATTCTTTGCTGAGCTTCTTGACTGCATGTAGCTACAGAATTCTTTCGGCTGTTGTCTAATACACATGGTCACTCTGGGCTCCAATTCTCGCTTAGAAGTTGGCAGAGGGTTCACAGCATCGTTTCTAAGCTTTGCATGACGAGTTCGGGCTAGCCGACTGCCAGAAGCTTTGTGCTGGTTCCAGATGCGGCTTCTACGTCTGATGGCCTTGGCTATTGCAGCCTTCCACCACTTAGCTGTGTCCTCCCCATTCCTCCGATTCAAGGGTGTGGGCTCTTTCTGTAGGGCAGTCAGGGCTCCCTTTATGAACTGCCGGAGCCCCTCGGCATTAGCGCCCTCTACTTTGTCCCACGTCAGGCACATCCCCTTATTGAGGAGCTTATCTATGTCCATATTACCGAAGTTCGTGAAAGGCCTTCAGGGAACCTTGGGTTGCCGCATGCATAGGGCCGTCTTGACACACACGCACACACACACGTGGCCACTCTTGCCCATCCAGCAAGGATGGATAGCATCTAGTCTTATATCTGGTGTTTGCTCTAATATGCTGGTGCAACGCGTTAGTGCGCAACCGTTCTTAGTAGGTGTAATGTCCATGTTGATCGAAAATTCCTCTTCTGCTCACATTCCTGTACTCTATGACCGATTTTGGACCGCCTTCTCTAACCCACTTCATGCTGACACTGTTTTGTGGTCAACAATTATTCTACGCTTGGTGCACTTACTTTTTCTTTTTATGGTTGTGCTTTCTTATTGAGATTACTTTGAGGACAGTTGGTACGGTAGTGAAAGGCACTGGTTCAACACAGTTTGTTTTATTACTCCTCGGTTTCGCTTTCTCGCTCACGTCGACTGACCGTAGACGTTCGGCTCGTTTACGTTGATTTTTGGCTGCCACGCTCAGGAAATTGTTCTTTGGGCCTGATTAAGCGTGGAGAACTTGTTCTATTTGTTTGGACTTCAGGACAGGTATTTATTATTTACTCTTTTTGGCCAACTATTCCTCTTTTTACAGAGTTTGTCCTATTTTTGATTACCTTTTTGGCTGGATAGTGACTGAGGCTCACTGTCAAAGGTATGATCATGTTTGTACTTGTATTTTTACTCGCTAATAGTACCGTAGAATTTGCAGAGCAATCTTGTTCTTGATTTGGGTTCTGCATCGATTTGGGCTACGCGTTGCTTTGAGGCTCCAAGGTGCTATCCAGAACGAGTGAAGCTTATTAGTCGGTGAATCGATAACTGAATCGTTGGTCAGGCTTCACCCGGACCAGGACTTGAGCGTTTTGGTCGTTACAGTACTTTGACACTGTCTCTGGAACGATGCGAACTACAAGGAGCAATAAGGTGACCACTGGACTCAACCCATCTGACAATGGGGTCGGATCGGATCAAATCATCGCTGGAACCCGGCAAGTCCCTCCTGATAGTTTTTCTGTTCATGGCTCCAGGGTTACAGGCTCTAGTCGGCATAGTCGTTGTTCTAAGTCGAATTTGTTGCTTGTCGAACTTAGGGAACGCCACCTTAAAGAGAAACTAGCACAGGATTTGAAGGCATTTAAAGAAAGTCAGAAAAAAGAGTTTCTAAGAGTTAAGCAAGATTTGGAGATCGCCGAACTCTCAGAAAGGTTAGACAGGAATGCGTCTGTGCGATCCTCGGACTCAATCGACTGTGATAAAAGAGTGCGTGAGTACGTTCAGGTGCACACCAGGTCGATTTGTGATGAGCTCATAGAAACTGCTGTTCGGGGAAACGAAAAAGCCGGTAAGCAGGACCCTAATCATAAGTTATGGAATGCGGCTTCTCACTTTGTGGGTGGGATTGACTTACCAAAAGTAGAATTGTTTTCGTTCGATGGTCGGCCAGAAATGTACTGGAAGTTCATTCGACAGTTTAATGTGTATGTCACCTCGAAGATCATAGATGACGGCCAACGCCTGATGTATTTGCTTCATTACTGTAAGGGTAAAGCACTGGAAGCAATCGAGGAATGTGTGATGCTTCCTCCCAGCGAAGGATTTCGTAGAGCTTGTGAGATACTGAAGGAATTATTTGGCCGCCCGCACGAGGTAATGCGATCACTCCTAGAGGGCCTAATGAAAGGACTGAACACCAGTAGCTTGGACTCAGAAGCACTATCGACGCTAGCCGTTCGAATGGAGAGCTGTATGATTGCTCTCGGGCAGATGAATTATACGTCAGATCTGAACTCGCTGGCCACCCTGGAACGTGTGGTTAGCGGTCTTCCATACTCCCTACAGAATAAATGGGCTGAGAGAGTCGATCGGTTAACGCAAAACGGTCGGGAACCAACGTTTAGTGAGCTAACGGAATTCGTGTCCACCACGGCCCGGATCGCCCGTAGTCGCTTCGGACAACTAGCAAGCCGAACTAAGACCACTGGCCGGGTGAATCAAGCCAATCGCAACCCAGGTCCACGTCAATCTGGATCTAGTTGGTCCATAAGCACAGTGCAGCAGGAAAAAGAGCGACCTCAGACCTGCCCGAAATGTGATGGGAACCACTCGATAACGCTGTGCCAAGAGGTTTTGGCGTTAGACGTACCTGCGAGATGGGCAGAAGCCCGTAAAAAAGGGTTGTGCTTCATTTGTCTGAAGAGAAGCCATAGAGCGGGTGACTGCAAGTCAAAAACCGTCTGCACTATTGAAGGCTGTGGCGGTAGGCATCATCAACTACTCCATAGGACTATACCACAGCGCCCTGTACCACCCAAGGCAGTGAGCGAAAATCACTGCGGAGTGACCAGGATGCAGCATAATGGCATACACCTTGGACTACTGCCGGTAAGAATTAAGGCCGGAGAAAAGGAGGTTGTTGGATATGCTTTCCTCGACAATGGATCCGACACTACCCTCATTCGGGCCGAGGTCATACAACGTCTGGGTTTAGGTTTTCGAAACAGCCAGTTGACAATTAAGACTCTGGGGGGATCCAAAACAGCTGATGCGGTCAGTGACGCGTTCGAATTGATCGCACTGAATGGCACCGATTCAGTCAGCATAGAGCAAGCTGTTGTTGTTGAGTCACTGCCCGTGCCCAAGCCCAGTTCCGATGATGAGTATAGGAAGTGGCCTCACTTGGAGGACCTACCTATAGAAACCGTAAATGAGGATGTACTGTTGCTTATCGGATGTGACGTACCCGAGGCTCATTGGGTTTTAGACCAGAGACTAGGCGGTCGTAAACATCCCTATGCAGTCCGCACACTGTTAGGCTGGGTGGTATTTGGTCCGACCACCTTCAAAAGGCATCAGTCCTTATCGGTGAACTGGGTGACTCAAAGCGAATCATCACCCATAGAAGAAATACAAAGGATGTATGATGCGGAGTTTGGGGACGTGCAGCTACTGGACAAGAGTGTTTCCATAGAGGACGCTCAAGTCATAAAATACGTCGAGTCCGAGACGCGGCATATACAGGGACACTTCATGGTTCCTCTGCCATGGAGGAAGGGTGTTGCGACAGGGCTCGGGAACCTGGAGTCTGCGCGAACGAGGTTGCTCAGTTTAAAACGTCGCCTGACAAACGACAAAAACCTGTGGATCAGATATACCAAAGCGATGGATCAAACCATAGCCAAGGGATACGCGATAAGGGTACCGTTGCATCAAATGAGCTGTGACTACAGACCTCGGTGGTACTTACCGCACCACGCTGTCTTAAACCCGAAAAAGCCTGAGAAGTTGCGTATTGTCTTGGATTGCGCGGCCAAACATAAGGGGCGGTCGCTAAATGACATGCTTTATCAAGGCCCTGATACTACTGCTGATCTTGTGGGCATACTTTTGCGATTCCGCAAGGAAAAGGTGGCCGTTTCAGCGGACATAGAAGAAATGTTCATGCAGGTAAAGGTGTCCGAAAGTGACAGAAGTGCCTTGCGGTTCCTATGGTGGCCACAAGGAGACCTGTCACTGGTGCCGGAAGAATATCAGATGACGGCCCATCCCTTTGGGGCTACTTCTTCACCCTTCTGCGCCAACTTCGCGTTATGCCGAGCTGCGAGGGATTTTGGGGTAGGTTATGAACCATCGGTCTTGCAAGCCGTAGAACGCAGTTTTTATGTCGATGATTGCCTTGCATCCTTTGAAACTAGCGCTGAGGCTACTGCTTTTGCGACAGGGATAACTGCGTTATTGATGCACGCTGGTTTCAAGCTGAGGAAATGGGTATCCAATTCACGGAAGTTTATGGCCTTATCTCCAGACCCTGATTTGAATGCCAGTTCCGTTCGGCTACCTCAGCAGAACGACACCGGCCAGAGAGCACTGGGTGTTCAGTGGGATACGGTCACGGACGAATTTACGTTTCAGTTCCAGTTGCTTGATAGGCCTTTGACAAGAAGAGGCATACTGTCGAACGTCAGTTCCCTGTTTGACCCACTTGGGCTAGTGGCTCCGCTATGTCTTCCGGCTAAGCAGTTGTTGCAGAGGTTATGCAGGACGAAATTAGGTTGGGATAGCCCACTCAGTCCAGCAGATACGAAGTTGTGGAATAATTGGGTATCATTCATGAACCACGTCGGTAAAATAAGAGTACCGAGGAGCATAATTAATGAGACCCAAAAAGGAATAGGATGCACTGAATTACATGTATTCTGCGATGCTTCAGAAACCGGATACGGTGCAGTGGCATACGCGAGGCGAATTCCCGTGGACGGAGCCCCATACTACGTGCTTCTATGTAGTAAATCTCGAGTAGCACCTATCAAAACCGTTACTATCCCGAGGCTTGAGTTGGCGGCAGCCGTCTTAGGTGTTCGATTGAGTGAGATGTTAAAACGAAGCTTGCCAGGTTGTTTTGACCGAGCGTATTTTTGGACAGACTCGATGATCGTCAGGTACTACATAGAGAACACCGGGACGCGTTACAGTACCTTCGTCGCTAACCGATTAGCAATTATTCATCAGTATACTAACGTTTCCCAATGGCGGCACTTGCGATCGGAAGATAATATTGCTGATCTAGCCTCAAGAGGAATTTCAACCGAAGAGGAACTGAGGATATGGTTGAGAGGACCCTCGCCCTTGAACGACTATAATCCACCAGAATTGGTATTGTCTGTCCCACCGGATGGTGTGGAGACTAAGAAAGGGCAGGCTTCGGTGAATACGGCCAACCTGCACACTGACGTCACCCTCCTGTTTTCTCGATATTCTGATTGGTCCAAGCTCTTAAAGGCTGTTGCCTGGCTCATCCGATTTACTTCTTATATTCAAGTTATGTTCTCAAAGAGCAAGGATCTGCTGAACGTGGGCAGCCTGTCGGCCGAAGACATAGAGAGGGCCAGGTTCAGAGTGATAACAATAGTTCAAAGGGATTCATTTGGATAGTTTTTACAGCGAGAACCACTTACAGATGAGCTATGCAAGGGTGCCTTGGGTTCCCTAAAAAAGCTATGCCCGATTGTATTGGGAAATCTTTTGTGTGTTGGCGGACGACTAAATTATGCTGAATATCCAAGTGCCTTTAAACACCCAGTTATTTTGCCGAACAGGCACCCGGTGACAGAACTCATTATCCGCCACCACCATAGTAGAGAAGGACATAGTGGCACCGCGCAAGTGCTCGCCGCAATCCGCGAGAGATACTGGATTATCAATGGAATCGGCGCGGTCAAACGGGTAATAGGACGATGTTTCACTTGTCGTAGGCTGGCCGCCGTCGCCGGTCAGCAGTTGATGGCTCCTCTTCCTCCCTGTCGTGTGGAAAGGGGGCGGTATTGCTTCAGTTCGGTCGGAATAGATTACTTTGGTCCAATCCTTGTTCGTAGGGGTCGAGGGTCGGAAAAAAGATACGGCTGTCTATTCTCTTGTCTACAAACTCGAGCTACGCATTTGGAAATGACAGCCAGCTTAAGCACTGACTCGTTCATTATGTCACTCGTCCGTTTTGTTGGTAGACGTGGAACACCGACAGAAATCTATAGCGACAACGGGTCGAATTTCGTGGGTGCAGTTACTGAGCTCAAAGGTCAGTTGAAGCGTTGGGATAGACGGCGCATTAACGATCACCTAGCCAGTCAGGGTATAAGTTGGCACTTCAACCCCCCAGCATCGAGCCACCGAGGGGGCGTATGGGAGAGAATGATCCGTTCGGTACGCAGGTTGCTATCTGTGCTTTCGAAGGAACAGATAATGAGTGAGGAGACGTTACATACTTGCTTTGTTGAAGTCGAGAGGATATTGAATAATCGACCGATAGTCCCACTTTTGTCCGATGACCAGAGCAGATTGGCTCTGACTCCGAGCAGTCTACTTCTGCTGAGGGGCGATTGCGGTATATTAGATAATGCTAATATGAGAGAACACTATTGTAGACGTTGGAAGCAGGTCAACCACTTTGCGAATAACTTTTGGCGCCGATGGGTGAGAGAATATGTCCCGACTCTGCAGGCCAGACAGAAATGGCTTTCAAAACATAGAAATCTTAGAAAGGGAGACATAGTGCTTGTTGCTTCAGAGACCTTTGCGAGAGACAAGTGGCCCATGGGGATAATTGAGGACGTAGAAGTTGATGCAGATGGACTCGTACGGACGGCCGTGGTCCGCACCAGCGAAGGAAAGCAACGGAGAGATGTAAGAAAAATTTGCTTGTTAGAAGGTGCCGACTAGAAGCCGGGGTCGTAGGCTAGGGGGTATGCAGGCGTACTGCTGTAAGTCCTCGTATACCCCAAGGGAAGGGAGGTAGCAGGCGTACTGCTGTAAGTCCTGTGAACTCCGGTGTCTCGGGAGCGTAAGTAGGAAGGGGGAGCCTGAACCGATTACTGTCTGAAACTGCCGTGAACGACTGGGAGGAATTTTGGCGGCCGGTGTAATGTCCATGTTGATCGAAAATTCCTCTTCTGCTCACATTCCTGTACTCTATGACCGATTTTGGACCGCCTTCTCTAACCCACTTCATGCTGACACTGTTTTGTGGTCAACAATTATCCTACGCTTGGTGCACTTACTTTTTCTTTTTATGGTTGTGCTTTCTTATTGAGATTACTTTGAGGACAGTTGGTACGGTAGTGAAAGGCACTGGTTCAACACAGTTTGTTTTATTACTCCTCGGTTTCGCTTTCTCGCTCACGTCGACTGACCGTAGACGTTCGGCTCGTTTACGTTGATTTTTGGCTGCCACGCTCAGGAAATTGTTCTTTGGGCCTGATTAAGCGTGGAGAACTTGTTCTATTTGTTTGGACTTCAGGACAGGTATTTATTATTTACTCTTTTTGGCCAACTATTCCTCTTTTTACAGAGTTTGTCCTATTTTTGATTACCTTTTTGGCTGGATAGTGACTGAGGCTCACTGTCAAAGGTATGATCATGTTTGTACTTGTATTTTTACTCGCTAATAGTACCGTAGAATTTGCAGAGCAATCTTGTTCTTGATTTGGGTTCTGCATCGATTTGGGCTACGCGTTGCTTTGAGGCTCCAAGGTGCTATCCAGAACGAGTGAAGCTTATTAGTCGGTGAATCGATAACTGAATCGTTGGTCAGGCTTCACCCGGACCAGGACTTGAGCGTTTTGGTCGTTACAGTAGGTTTGTTCCTCTGGTCCCGGTGCGCAGACTTCGACCGCACAGTCAGTGTGCGGAAGATTGAAGCCACCCACTATGAGGGTCTTTTCTCGTCCTTCAATAGTTCAGTCAAAGTTCGCAGCGAACAAACATTCTCTTCGCGGTTTGTACTCGGTGCCTTGTAGATGAAGGCAACCCCAACACTTTTGCCTGGAAGGACGATCGCAACTGCGCACAGCTAGACATTACGAGTGTGCAGCTTGGTCTGAGAATCAAGGTGGTTTGTACTTGAATTAGTGAGGATGGCAACCCCTCCCCCAAGCCTACCGTGCGCTCTATCCTGCATATAAATTGCAAAATCGGTACTTATTAGTCCTGACACGCGATCTTTGGGAAGCCATGTTTCCGATTAAACAGATCAGCTGAAGGTGATGCGAGTTCATTGACCAGTGCAAACAACACTGCCGGATGGATGCCATCTGATCCGGGCGACTGATGCACTTTCACTTTCTTTAGTTTCTTGGCGACTTCATCTGGATGGACGTGCCAGAGCACGAGGGAAACATCCGTATAAGGCACTAATGGCGATGGTGTTGACTCTGTCGCGTACACAGATGAGTAATGACGCGCAAGGACCTCTGCATTTTGAACGTCCGTTTCAACCCATTGTTCCCGGTCAACTAAGGGTGGGATAACCGTGTTGATGCGAGTTCTACGTCTCAAATATGCATGACGCCGTTTGGGTGCAGTGGCGGAGTCTTTAATAAGCATATTTTCAAAACAATTTCTCCTTTACGTTTCCGTGGACGAACACATTTCGGATGGCTTTGTACTGCTCGTACCCATCTCCGGTATCCCATTGTCGTCGTCATGCACGGCTTCTCTTGCGGAAAGCACTACATAGCTCACGATCAAACCATGGAGGACCCTTGCTATGCCTGCGAGAACGAACGGGATACGCGAACGTGCGTATCAGTCTAGTGACACCTTCCCGTATTGTGGACCAGGAGGATTCTACATTACCGGCGCTGCGGCAGTTCACATCACTGATGATGCTGCTGCTTGCACTTCACCAAAGTTTATTCACCATATGTTGCGTCCCGCATGATGTTCACCGAAATGAGAAATACCACGCCTCCAGTGGATTGAGAGGACGGAGTGGTCGCTGGAACCGACTGGTGGGAGGTATCGAAATTCCTCAACTTCAGACTGTCTCAGGGATATCATCTCGTTTGTTCAATAAACTACGAACGTTGGACAGTAGTATAGTGGCTCGCCCGGAACTGTGTCGTGCCGCCGAGCTAACGTCTCCCGAAACATTGTTAACTTACGAAATGACCGCTGGACTCACAGGTGTTGGTGATAGGACCAGGAGCGTCCAAAGCCCAGTAACTGCAAATGTTGAAGATCTGTGTGACTACGGGTCATGGAAAATTCCCCAAAACCATTGCAGTTCCATGTTCTCCTTAACATCACTCACTTGCCCACACTACTGACCTGTCTTTACACACTAAACATTTTTTTGGACCAATTTTTGTTTGTTCGCGCCCAGGGCGCTACTTTGTCATATCCTTGTTCTGGAGCTGCGTGACGCACGTGCGCCTCGCTCGCACGCCAAAATTCGGTTCTCGCTTGTTGAGTCCTTGTGATCTCATAATAAAGGTTTGTATCTGTTTGGTTTTATTGTTCATTCAATAATCTAGTATCGTAGGATCTCACGGATAATCACCTTTTGATTTCGGGATCTGTTGTGAAGTTGGGTACGCATTGCTCAAACGTGTGTTGCACTCTGTGCTCCCCAGCGGTTTTGGTGAGTTACGTCCATTTGTTTCTAATGCTGAAGGCGTTAGTGCATAACGAAACCTTGTTTGCCCCGTTGCTTAGTTACCTCTAGATTTAATCCTGCCTGATTCCAAAGCGCCGAGCCTGAGACGATGTTCAAATTCATTTTTGGAACAGCCTGCTTTCCCGTTGGCAACATGAGCACGCATCCGAATTTGAAGTACGCAGCTCTTGAATAAAAATGGGAATAAGCTACTTGTCAGTATCCAGGATTAGATCCGTTCGTTAGGCTGGTCTTTGAAAAAAGCTCCTCGTTTTATTGACCACGTACTGGCTCTTCCTCCGTGAGCGGAAGTTGCTTGGTGGCTCGGTTCAGCCGCGTATACCATATTCTCAATTCCCACGTCTCGAGAGTGCTTAAATATTGCAACATGCTACCCGGTTCTGCTTCACACCCCAGGCCCCATAGCCGAATGTTCGTAAAACATTTCACCGCCTAAGATGAGGGTGGAACTTCGTCTACTGGTCGACACTCATATATGTGAGCGGGTTCAGGAATTAAAACGCGAGGAAATTCCCTCTCTCACTGTCACAGCACCGGAGTATCTGTTGGGCCCACTTGTGCTGGGGAGTGGAAGTTTTGGCTATCTGCCGTATGGACTTGGAATCAACCCCAGCCTGATATAGTAAGCACAGCCAAAAGCTTCGCTTTGAAATGGAGTTGGACCTCTAACTTCAAGGGATATTTGAGGATGATCGGAGCAAAGCCGATAACTTGGATCTGAGCTTTGATGGTGTACGTGGACGTAATGGGGGACAAGAAAAATCACCGAAAGTAACTTTTTGGTCCCGTCCTTTCCATCACGCAAATCGGGAAACTGGAGGAAAAGGAGTTGTAGGAACAGCGCATCACACACAAGTCCGCGGGGCCCGATGGTATATACCTGGCTACCATGCAGTTATTGGTTGCCGTGATCAGTGGACATTTCTGCCGTCTATACTGTACCAAACTTAGCCGAGGGGTATTTATATTGGACCGGAAGTTAGCTATAGTTGTGACTATCCAGAATGAAGGGTCACGGACAGATAGGGAAAATTACCTTCCTGTAAGCCTCACATGCGCTCCGTGCAAGTGATTAGAGCTACTGGCAAGGGAACATACACGTTAAAACCTACCGAGCCGCTTTGCTGTGAGGAACATTGCGGGTTGTTGGAAAGCAAATCTTGCCTCTAGAACCCTATGGTGTTCTTAGTCAATGTGGCCACCCTGCTGGATGGGGACAAGGTGGTCGAAATTTTTTATCTAGAATTCAGCGAGACTTTTCACTCGGTAAATCATCATTGCCTATTGTTGGAGAAACCAGGGACGACTTGGACCGAAGGGCAATTACACAGGTGGGCATCAGTCTTCCCCACCAACAAGATATTTCTTGTCGGCATTGGAACCCGCGACTAAAAAGCGGAGAAGGTGGCCAGCGTAGTACCCCAAGGGTCGGTTTTAAGCCCACTGCTTTTTCTTATCTACGTAAATGGTTTAGCGAAAGAATTACCACTGCGGTGTTTCATTTTTGCAGATGTAAAATTTGTGGGACCTGGAGATCTTGATGACCTAGAAAGGGACCTGAAGCGGTCAGTTGTCTGGGCGAACCAATGGAATATTCCCTTAAGCGAAAACAAGAGTCATCTGCTATCCAGAGCTTCAGAGGAAGTGGCGGTCATGGGCAAAAATGAACCATTCACTGTTGAGGCGACACAGTAAACAAGAGACTTGTGTGTCCAAATGACTGCGGACTTCGAGTGTGCTAAACACTGCAGGCTGGCTGCCCACGGGGCAAGAGGTGAGCTCTTTGGGTTGAGCTTGAAACTTTCTTCCAGGTCGTTGGAAGTGTTCATACCTGTGTACATGGCAGTAGTGGGGCTACTTTCAGAATAATTTGTACAGGCTTGGACAAATGTTTGAAAAGGGGTGAGCCTGCCTGGAAAAGTTTCAGCGACCGGCCACTCGGGTAGCCAAGGGCAACAAGGGAAGTCACACGAACAACGACTGCGGGATATGGGACCCTCCCCACTAGAGAGATGAAGACTCAGAGAGGAACTTATAGGGGCGTTTAAAATCCTGAAGAGTGAGTCGAGTATAAGAGCGGACAACGTATTTCAACAGGCCACTGGTCACATAACAGGAGGAGATAGTGTAAATTGTGGAAGCCATTATCTAGGCAAAATGTGAGGGCGGACTTATTCAACAATGAGGTTGTGGGAGCTAGGGACAGACTAACTGGATGAATCGTCAGCGCAGGAGGAGTGAGTCATCCCAAAAGAATGCTAGAGGCTAAGAGGGATCAGTTTTTTACACGAGTAGAATATCACAGGTCAGGGAGAAACCGTAATTTACCCCGGGCTTTTCAGATATCCTGTGCCCGTGTCTACTATCAGGGTCACCGAGGGTGGTGGAAGGTTATCGCAGTGGTTATCTCTGTCCTGGATAGAGAGGAAAGCGTTTATTCTATTAAATTTTTTAAGTCAAACTAGAAGAACAAACCCACTAGTGCCGCAAGAGCTGAAGGCGATCGACAAAGTCGTAGTAGTATGTGCTGATCCTAGCGTACCACTAAAAGAATTCTCAACCCTCGACTGGTCTCTGCCGCTATCTGCCCAACGACGGTTTACCAAGAGGATCCCTGGGCTGTAGGATAGGACTTCCAGAGAAGGCCTTGAAGCATTAGAGCTGTTTTTGCACAACAGGGGGAGCCTTAGAAAGATGCGATCGAGATATTCAAGCGGCTCCATGGGTTATCAGAAACCGGCGGGCTGCTATCAAGTTTAATAAACAACTCGAAGCTCAGGGGAAAAAAACGCAGACTTCAGGGCCGAAGCGGTTCCAAAATGCAGCCATCTAATTTTGGACGGAATTTCTTTGATGGAATCTTTCGTACCACTCAAGCTGAATAAACCACCGCAAAACTGAACTTTTCCCATTGAAAGGTATTTGTTTTCCAGATCACGGACAACACAAGACGCAGAGAGTAAAAAAATTTGTATTTTGAAGACTTTCCTTTTTGCTGGTGTCCCTTTTTGAGATATTTCAAAAGTTTCCGGGAAACTTCTCCATTTCTTGATAGGTGACTTGACGGTGGTCTCTTGGGTATGGCAACTTCATGTTGCCCATCGTGACGTCCCGTCTTTGAATTCGCCATTAAAAGCACCAACTGATCTTTTGAGTGGACTTCGCTTTCCTGAGATGGACCGTTGAATTCAATATCGAAAAGCTGATTATGTTCTACAGAGGCACTTCTCTCAGCAACAGTTAAGCAATTTATTGGTGCAGATTGTTGAAGTTCGCTCGTCAGGGGTCCGAAACGTGTCCAGCCTAGTATCGTTCGCGTAGCGAATGGTTCTTTTCGATTGCTTATGCTCTGTTCAAGCACCCGATGAGCCTCTGGTACATTGCATCCAATTAGTATGTCGACGTGGGGGCTAGAAACTTCTTCGAACGCTATGTCTCTGAGATGAGACCATCTCTTGGCGATCGATCTAAAAGAGTCAACTGGTTTCATTGGCAAGCTGTCTATTGCAAAAGCTTCCGAGAATTTCTGCGGTCCCCCCATCAGATGAAGACGTTAACTGCAGGGTCAGCTTCTCAGAATTTCTAACATGACCCCCTGCAATCGTGCTGATAGTGAGCGAGGTAGGCTCGCCGACTAGTTCACAGCTTTCTACAAGCTCTCGAGTAATCAGCGAGGTATCCGACCCCGTGTCCAAAAATGCATTGACCCTCCTCAGTCTTTTAGGTGTCACGATGCCGACAGGCACGATGCCTAATCTTGCCGGTTTGAAATCATCATGTCCCGTTGAACAGACAATTCTGGGTTCATCCGGCTGGATAGGCCTATTGTTGAGAGGGCAATGCAGCAACGAGTGATGATTACCCAAGCAGCCTCCCTGGTTACATTTCACTCTTAAGCTGCATTCAGAGGCTCGATGAGAGTTGTTCAAACACATAAAGCATGAGCCAATTCCTTTTTACTGCGCACCGCCGATCGGGTACACTCATCCCATGAAAGGTCGGACAATCTGGTAACCGAAGCAGGGAGTTGCACAGCTTGCATTCAGTTGACCTCTCGGGTTCTTGACTTATCATGTGCATGTTAGCCGAAGCGAGGATTCGGTTACAGTCCTTCCCTACAATTTGAGCGGAGGTTGGTTCCGTTCGCGCCAGTCTGCAACTTTCGCGTACGATTTGTCCAAATTGGCTGTTGGCGATACGGGATTGACGACCTATGAACTCCGTCAAATCGTTGAACGTAGATTCTTGCTCAAGCATATTTGTTTTTTCAGCTTCTTCTGCCCATCGGCTCTGTTAATCAATAGGTAGACATCGGACAATGCATTCCTGTGCGTGCAATGCATTCAGATCAGACTGGTATCCTAAGTGCTCCAGTGCTATACTGCAATCCTGCATTTTTATCACCAAATTTGACAGTGATTCAGCCTTGCCCTCAGTCCTTTTTGCCTCCAGTAAAACACCATCAATCAGGCTTCTAGCCACCTTGGATGGTTGTCCAGACAAATCTTTCAGGATTCTGCGTGCCCTGATGTACCCCATTGGTGGATCAAGCACCGTGCAGCCTTCGATAGCACTTTAGGCTCTCCCACGACAGTAATGTAATAGATACAAAAACCTTTGACTGAGATCTGCAACTTGGCACTCACAAAATTTTCGAATTGTTTCATGAATATACAGTATTGCTCGGGGTGCCAGTCGAAATGGGACAGCTCCACTCTCGGCAGGTCGAATGCCAAAACCTCGGTAGTTTCAGGCTGTCTCAAGGGTTTATATTCATCGATCACAGTGCCGTTTCGATGTTGATATCGTGAACTACATGGACTCTTTGCTGGCTCTCTGAGGCCATTTCCTTGTTTAAGTGGCTCTGCTTCCTTTCTGGCCAACCGCAGCTCGTTTTCTAATTCTATCACTCTCATTCTATAAGTACTAATGTCGTCAAACTCATCGCGGTTAGAGATATATGAACTAGCACTGACAGAACTAGTAAACTTAGCATTATCCAGAGAATCAATGACACCAAAACCATCCCCAGAGACTTGCCGAGTTATTTCCTGTTGTCTCAAAAGTTCCTTGCTTCCTCGTCTGGGCATTTCCTATGAGTTATCTTGTCCACGTTCCACTTGAGAACTGTAGGTCAAATCTCGCAAATCGAGCAACGCGTAGCCAATTCAAACGAATCCCAAAACCAGAACAAGATTGATTCGTAGTTTCTTCGGTACTAAATTGAAATTCACAAAGGATACACATATATACAAACCTCAAGTATGCGGCCAAATAGACTTCACAGTAAAACCCAAAGGTTCAAAGCCCCGTGACTCAAGCACGACAGTCAGAGACGGTTCACGGCCAAATTCAAATGTCTCACATGGATAAGCAAACGTGAAAATGTGTGGTGTATGAGCGAGCTTTTTAAGATAATGTTAAATATAGTCAAATTCACAAAGCACGTTGAACATTTGGAAGGATTTTCAGTATTCGTTCTTTACACCACCCCCACGGCAACTACTCCTAGACATACTGTTTTACTGGCAGACCGCGATGTTGAACAAATCACACTGGGCTTGATGCTCGCCTCGGGTATAGATTCTCTCGCCTGGTGCAATAATCGATGGTGTCTGCCCGTGCAGCCCTCGTGACCACATCTGTTCCTTGTTCTGCAAGCTGCCGCCCGGTGCTGGTGTTGAGGCATATAAAGCACGCTACTGTCATCCCCGTCATTCCCCACTGTTCGTCTATTGTGGCTTTGACGAACTTAGGGCGTTCTAGTAGCCCATGGCTAGCATCACAGGACCTGCAACTTGGTTGCGCTATGGCTTCAAGTGAAATGGTGTATGCATTGGTCCAAAGCTGATATTTTGGCAGTTCTCGAGCAGGGGTTTGAACCTGGCTAGTATTAAACTTGTCTACCCAGTTACCGTCCCGGATAAGTCGGCCAAATCTACCTTCGGCTATTTTGGTTTGCCTGTGCAAGTACTCGGTCAAGTCTTCGAAGTTAGCCTCCCGGTCGCCTCGGATTATACATTCCGCCCCTTCCGCCCACCGACCCTGTAGTTCGGGGAAGAGGTGACCGACTATGACTTCCAAAGTGTGCGTTGCATCTAGGTCAGCTCTGTAACCTAAATGGTCGAGGGCTATTGAGCAGTTCTGCATTTTGATCACCAGGTCGGCCATTGTGTAGACATCGCCCTTGGTTCTCCTTGCCTCGGCCATCAAGCCCTCTATTAGGTTACGGGCTTCTTTGAAAGGTCGGTCAAATGGGTCTCTCAAAATCTTCCTTGCTCGGGTGAAGCCTTTTTCGGGGTCGAGCGTGGTACACCCATCCACAGCTTCCCTTGCTCGGCCTCGGCAGTAATGAGTCAGATAGAGAAGCTTTTGCCCGGGGTCAGTTACCTTGTTTTCGACGAAAGTTTCGAACTTCTTGACGAACTTGCAATAGTGTTCACATCGCCCATCGAAAACCGTCAGTTCTACTCTTAGCAGACCGATCGTTGGTGGCGTTGATGTTTTATATTCGGCGAGCGGCGTGGAGTTTTCCACTCTATTGTGCCCTGATCTATCGGAAATATCGTGGTCGTTGGTCTTCTGCTCACGCTCTTTCTGTCCACAATTCTCTTACGCCTTCTGGGCCTGTTTCCTAGCCCATAACAGTTGTCGTTCTAGGCCTAATATCCTTAGCTTAAATAGGTCGACGTCCTTACAATCCATATTGCCCTCATTAATACATGAGCTAGCACTGACAGGACTAGGTGACCTAGCATTAACTAAAGAATCAAAAGTACACAAAACCTTCCGTGTGACTTGCAGTATTATTTCCTGTCGAGATTCCAATGGCTTCGAATCTTTTCTTGGCACGTTGCGTATTTTCTGGTTCCAAATTGATCAACTGGGTATTGCAACACACGTTTGAGCAATGCGTACCCAACTTCACAACAGATCCCGAAATCAAAAGGTGATTATCCGTGAGATCCTACGATACTAGATTATTGAATGAACAATAAAACCAAACAGATACAAACCTTTATTATGAGATCACAAGGACTCAACAAGCGAGAACCGAATTTTGGCGTGCGAGCGAGGCGCACGTGCGTCACGCAGCTCCAGAACAAGGATATGACAAAGTAGCGCCCTGGGCGCGAACAAACAAAAATTGGTCCACAAAAATGTTCAGTGCGTAAAGACAGGTCGGTAGTGTGGGCAAGTGAGTGATGTTAAGGAAAACATGGAACTGCAACGGTTTTAGTGGATTTTCCTCGAACTTTCGTTACACCACCCACCAAAATTCTCCCGAATCCTTGGCAGAGTCAACTCTTTGTTGAAATGTTTCTGATTCTTCCTTCTAACCGAGGCCCTGCTGTCAGTGCGCATGCCTGGTGATCGTCGTCAAAGTTCTACTCATGGTCGCGTCTAATCCGGTGGCCAAACCCACGCAAGTCTATTCCACATCTTCCGTGATTAGGACTGACAGCTGGCGGGCGTGAAGGGGAACATAGCTACTGTCCCTGGAAGGGCTGTCATGCACTGGCTGTAAGTGCCTGCCTGAGTGTGTGTGTGTACGGTGTAATCGCCGCTACTTCCATATAAGCACAAGACATTCCGCAAAGTCAACAAGACAAAACGGCCAAGCCACATGTTTGATAGGGGTTACTGGTTATAGTGTGTAACGTACATGCGTGGAAATCCTCCCTAGCCGTTGCCATATACTTGTATTGTTGAGACTATGCTCTTTATTTTATTGACGCCGGAACAAGTACAACATGCATCAATCAGCACACTTAAACATTAGTTTATATTTTGCTTACGTGAAATGGCATAATTTTGATTCGAACTTGGACTGCCGTGACGGTGGTACCTGATATTGTCATTTGTTGAACTCTGGTCCTCTTTTTTATACGTTGTGGCCGTACAGTTGAGGTTTTGTACATATTATTACGAGTATAACTTGTTAATCCAGTACCGTAGAAACTACTAATCAGTCTTGTTCTGGGTTTGGGATTCCTTTTGATTTGGCTACGCGTTGCTCACAGTCGGAATAACCGTTTCATAGTATGCGTCGGGTATGTGCGTAGGTGTCTGGATGTACAACGTAATCGCATATACCACTACCTATCTGAAAAACCTTCTGTAACGTCAACGAGGGCCTGTGAGCACTGTAACGTGTTTGGCGGAGACCATGTGGTATAAACGAACATAGTATAGGTGTGTTTGTGCGTCGGGGGTGCATGATGGTTCGATACATCCGTGTGTTTTGAGTGCCCTCACATATGGGTGTTTCTTTACCCACCTCGAAGACGAATACGGCATAGTTTACTGGTCCTCAGCTTTATCAGCTCCTGCGCCTCCATTCTGGAGGAGGCTAATACTGCTTATGTCGTGAATTAGCGCTCCGATGACTGTCTTCAACTTCACCGTTCTTGTCGCTCCGTCAGTGCTTTCGGTGGTTTCCATAACCACTCTCAAGGACCAGGTGCTGAAATGTGCGCGTTCGTCTGCGATCATCATAACATCTCCAACCTTGAATGGTCTTGTTTTGACCAGCCACTTCTGTCGAATCTGCAGAGCCGGTAGGTATACTCGCAGCCATCGCCTCCAGAAAACCTTGGCAAGATAATTTTCCTGCTTCCATCCCGGGAGGTTGCTCCCACGAAGGTTTACCGGCCCTTGGAAACCCTCGTTTGACCTTAACGTCAGTGAGTAGTTCGGGGTGAGTGCCAGATGGGTGGGATCGCCATTCATTACTGGAACCAGGGGGCGGTTGATCAGAATTCTCTCGACCTCAGTCATGACTGTATTCTGTCTCGTCGTCGGGCGGCTGTTGCTCCATGATTGACAGCAATATCCGCTCGGCGGAACGGATCATGCTTTTTCGTACGCCGCTGCGGTGGCTGGCCTGTGGGGGGTTGAAATGCCATCGTGTGCCTTAGGCCACGGTTCGATCTCGCAGTTCTTCCCTGTTTATGTTCTTGTGCCAACGCTGCGAATTACGTTTGGAGCCTACGAAGTTTAACTCATTGTCAGAGTAAATATCGGCCGGTACGCCTCTTCGGTTGATAGATCTCTGCAAGGCCCGTAGAAACGAATCGGTCGTCATCGAATGTGCGACTTCTAGGTGAACCGCGCGTAACTCCATGCACGTCATGATACACCCGTATCGTTTTTCTAATCTCTTCCCACACTTGAACCACAAGGGCCCAAAATAGTCCAATCCGGTGTCGCTGAACGGCCACCAGCCCGCCGTCGCTGTGCATTCTGGTAGCGGGGCCATGAGTTGCTTGCCCGTCGTGGCGTTGCTTCTCCTGCATTGTGCACAACATCAAATTGCGCGTTTTACGGTCTGTCGTCCTCTCAGAACCTGGCTAACCAAACTAAGGCACGAAGCGCCTTCATCCGGGAAGAGAATCTGACCAATCGTGATAAAACGGGTGTCACTTCACCGACGTTGGCCGCTATCACCACGCCTCTGATCTCCAGTTCTACTTCCGCAGGGGGTTTTAATTCGAACGCGGGCCAGTCCTGTTTAGGCATTTGCAGGATGTTTGGCCCTCTCTTCCACGTGTCTAGTCGCTTGAAGTTGTTCGCATCCCGGGAGCACAGATCGGCTGGATTATCGCCAGACGTAACATGCTTCTACTGGTTCATGGCTGATTCCTCGTGCATAATCGTGAGTCCGTTAGCAACGAAAGTACTTAACCGGCTCCGGACGTTGCTAATGTAGTAAAGTACCTCCGTTGAGTCCATCCAAAAGCTAGCTGACCAAATGTAGATTTCGAAACATCTCTTCACCGCTTGTACCACTCTGACCGCTAACACAGCTACGCTGAGTTCAAGGCGTGTTGTCGAGACCGACTTCAGTGGAGCAACGTGGGTTTTTGCGAACAGGATCCTCGTAGTATATTGTTCATCTCCTGTGAACCATCGTCCGTACACCACAGCTCCATAACCGACTTCGGATGCATCGGAAAAGGCATGAAGTTCTCCTGTCCGTTTTGCATGACAAGGAGCCAAGCATCGTGGAATCATTATGTCCCCCAGTTTCTTCAAGGTTTTCAGAAATTCTTCTCAGCGCAGCCGGTCTTCTCGGCCCAGTGACTGGTCCCAATCGAGTTTCTTACTGCACAGCAGCTGCAGCAAGATCTTTCCGGGTAACACTCAGGGTGAGACGAAACCGAGCGGGTCGAGCAGACTGGAGACAGCGGATAGTACACCTCGACGTGTTACTGGCAGCTCAGGAAAGTTTAGCTCGAAGACAAAGTCGTCCGTTTCCGCGTCCCATTGTATTCCCAAGGTGCGTTCGGTAGGGAGTGGAGAGCCGTCCAAATCTCTTACCTTTTCGGTCTTTTCGTGGTACGGAATGATCTTCAGCACTTCTCAAGCTTTCGACATCCATTTTGTTAGATAGAGGCAGCCCTTTTCTAGCAATCTTGTTAGGACTCTAAACTGCGCTAGAGCTGATTCTATACCATCGAATGACCCAAGATAGTCGTCCACATAGAAATTGCTGCTGACGCTATCTTCTACCGACCGATAGACCAGATCTCCGTGTTTGTTCGCAGCTTCCCGAAGGTCGTAGTTCGCACAGAACAGTGACGGTATGGCTCCGAAGGGGTGGACGGTCATCCTATGATTTACCACTGCGTTGTCCCGGTCGTTCTTTTCTCACCACTGGAAACGCAATGCATCTCGTTCCGCTGCCGGTATCTTCACCCGATTACACATTTCCCTAATATCGGTGGACAAGGCCACTCTACTTACTCTGAAACGGCACAAAACTTTGATCAACGGTGTGGTCCAGTCAGGTCCTTATAGTAGGCCATCGTTCAAAGACTTGCCCTGGAACTTGGCCGCACAGTCGAAAACCACCCGCAGATTTTCGGGTTTCTTGAGGTTGATAACCGGGTGGTGAGGTAGATACCAGACACCCTTCCGGCAGTCGGGTTTTGCAGGCACCTTTTTACCGTAGCCGAGAGCCTCATTTCTCTTCGTTAATTCTGCCTGTCGTTCCCACAGAACCTGGTCTCGAACGAAGTGTTCCTTCAGTCGTAGTATTCCTTGGAGAACATAATCTCTGTTATCAGTCCACGGGTCAGCAGATTTGCGCTATAGGAGGGGAACCTTGAATGCTTTTGAAGGCCTCTAGTGCCTTGCCGCACCGGCTGTAAAGCGAAATGATCCTCTTGAGACAAAGATGGTCCTTTGTCTCCGTAGTCATGAAACTCCTTTTCGTACAGCAGCTGCAAGTGATAGTCTATACTGTCCGTTTTGGCGGATAAATGATTCATGGAACCACCTCCCCCTACTGGGCAATATAAATTCCATCCCAGAGCCGTGCTTACTGCACAAGGTGCCCGGCGGTTGCCCACCCTCTGGTCAAGTACCAGTGTGCCTCTGGCACGTCACAGCCGATGAGGAGACCCATTTTGTCGTCTTCCCAGTCTACAACGTTTACATCCTGCAGGTGGGGCCACCTAGTCAGGATTGATTTTACTGACCTCGGTGCTCGCATGGGAGATCAGCTAATGCAAATGCCTCCGTTGGTTCGATTTGCTCGTTAGTGTCCTAAGGGATGAGTTGCAGCCCCAACCTACAAGTAGTCATTACCTGTGTTCCGCCCACCGTGCTCACTGCCAATGACGTCACACATTTAGCAAGCCGGTGTTTGTCGGCAAACCGGTCTTTCACTAGGGTAGTGTCAGATTCACTGTCGACGAAAGTCAAGGCTTTGACCATCCCAGTAGGGGTCACCACCTGTAAGTCAAATCTCGCAAATCGAGCAACGCGTAGCCAATTCAAACGAATCCCAAAACCAGAACAAGATTGATTCGTAGTTTCTTCGGTACTAAATTGAAATTCACAAAGGATACACATATATACAAACCTCAAGTATGCGGCCAAATAGACTTCACAGTAAAACCCAAAGGTTCAAAGCCCCGTGGCTCAAGCACGACAGTCAGAGACGGTTCACGGCCAAATTCAAATGTCTCACATGGATAAGCAAACGTGAAAATGTGTGGTGTATGAGCGAGCTTTTTAAGATAATGTTAAATATAGTCGAATTCACAAAGCACGTTGAACATTTGGAAGGATTTTCAGTATTCGTTCTTTACACCACCGGCCAAAACCCTTCAGCAAAAATGGTTGTCTAAGGTTCAGGAAGGGGTCATGATTCTCACCCTTTCTACCTATAACTTATTGTCAGTGCCTGTGGTTACTAACTTCCTGTGTTGGCTGAGCGTGAAACAGGTTTCCGCCGTAGTCATCTTCGCACAATCCATAGGGAATCAATTCCAAATCCTGCTGCACAACTTGAGATTGACATATTTATCAGGAGACCGGCGCACACAGTCAGACGCACGATGAAGATGAAGGTTCCGCAGAGTGAAGCGTTTCGCCGCGCGAGCTAAGTCTACGCATCACAAGCAGTAAACTATTGCAGCAATCGGTTAGACTAGTTTTGTTTACAAGCATGAGCGCAGAAGTTGAACATAGGTGCAAGGCCTAATAAGATATCGCGTAAAATTGACAGGTCACGAACCAGTGGAATTAAATAAAACTAACGCACCAAATCTTCCGAAAGAAATGAAAACCGGTTTCTGATTATGAATAAATTTCGAAAACAAGTGTACGGCGGACAGCATCGAGATACACATGAACAAGGAGATTGATCGAATACTGACATCTATCAGAGTATTCCAAAGTTTTTCTGTGCACAAAATATGTGACAATCAATGTTGTATAAAATGTAAATAAATGTTCTTCTTTAAAGATAATAATAGTTTCACAATGTGCTCACAGCTAATAAGCCTAGTTTGAACTGTTCAAGTGAAATACTGGTGAATTTCTCCTTTCCGCCTATGTGCACGCTGGATAGAAACTGGAACTAAGTACATTTTGCAACTTTTCAGAAAAAATGGGTCCAGTTGAATAGTTGTAGAGCATAAAATGTAATAAAATGCTGCGTAAATCGGAGAGAGGCGATCTGCAAGCTTCTTTGTCTTCTGTATGTGATTTCGAGCTCGAATCATCAACATTTTCCCCGCTGTTTCCTGCTACGAGTGGATTAACTCTCTGATGTCTCGAACACGTTCTTCGTTTCTTCCGTTTCCTGTAATGTAACACAACTGTAGGATCTGTCCAATATGCAAGGCTCAGTTCGGCGGTGGTACAGTTCTTTTTTAGCATTGGTGCTACCTTAAAACCCAATACCAGCGCAGTCATTTTGAGCTCGTTTAGGGATACTGACTTCAGCTCAGCAATTTTTCTTTTGGCAAAGGTTACTTTGTTTCGCCGTCGACCATGGAGTTCCATCCAGGTACCGTAAACTGTCACTGGGTCGGCAAACTCCAAGCTGCTTTGGGTGACCTGCTGGTGTCCCTTTTTGAGATATTTCAAAAGCTTCCGGGAAACTTCTCCATTTCTTGATAGGTGACTTGACGGTGGTCTCTTGGGTATGGCAACTTCATGTTGCCCATCGTGACGTCCCGTCTTTGAATTCGCCATTAAAAGCACCGACTGATCTTTTGAGTGGACTTCGCTTTCCTGAGATGGACCGTTGAATTCAATATCGAAAAGCTGATTATGTTCTACAGAGGCACTTCTCTCAGCAACAGTTAAGCAATTTATTGGTGCAGATTGTTGAAGTTCGCTCGTCAGGGGTCCGAAACGTGTCCAGCCTAGTATCGTTCGCGTAGCGAATGGTTCTTTTCGATTGCTTATGCTCTGTTCAAGCACCCGATGAGCCTCTGGTACATTGCATCCAATTAGTATGTCGACGTGGGGGCTAGAAACTTCTTCGAACGCTATGTCTCTGAGATGAGACCATCTCTTGGCGATCGATCTAAAAGAGTCAACTGGTTTCATTGGCAAGCTGTCTATTGCAAAAGCTTCCGAGAATTTCTGCGGTCCCCCATCAGATGAAGACGTTAACTGCAGGGTCAGCTTCTCAGAATTTCTAACATGACCCCCTGCAATCGTGCTGATAGTGAGCGAGGTAGGCTCGCCGACTAGTTCACAGCTTTCTACAAGCTCTCGAGTAATCAGCGAGGTATCCGACCCCGTGTCCAAAAATGCATTGACCCTCCTCAGTCTTTTAGGTGTCACGATGCCGACAGGCACGATGCCTAATCTTGCCGGTTTGAAATCATCATGTCCCGTTGAACAGACAATTCTGGGTTCATCCGGCTGGATAGGCCTATTGTTGAGAGGGCAATGCAGCAACGAGTGATGATTACCCAAGCAGCCTCCCTGGTTACATTTCACTCTTAAGCTGCATTCAGAGGCTCGATGAGAGTTGTTCAAACACATAAAGCATGAGCCAATTCCTTTTTACTGCGCACCGCCGATCGGGTACACTCATCCCATGAAAGGTCGGACAATCTGGTAACCGAAGCAGGGAGTTGCACAGCTTGCATTCAGTTGACCTCTCGGGTTCTTGACTTATCATGTGCATGTTAGCCGAAGCGAGGATTCGGTTACAGTCCTTCCCTACAATTTGAGCGGAGGTTGGTTCCGTTCGCGCCAGTCTGCAACTTTCGCGTACGATTTGTCCAAATCGGCTGTTGGCGATACGGGATTGACGACCTATGAACTCCGTCAAATCGTTGAACGTAGATTCTTGCTCAAGCATATTTGTTTTTTCAGCTTCTTCTGCCCATCGGCTCTGTTAATCAATAGGTAGACATCGGACAATGCATTCCTGTGCGTGCAATGCATTCAGATCAGACTGGTATCCTAAGTGCTCCAGTGCTATACTGCAATCCTGCATTTTTATCACCAAATTTGACAGTGATTCAGCCTTGCCCTCAGTCCTTTTTGCCTCCAGTAAAACACCATCAATCAGGCTTCTAGCCACCTTGGATGGTTGTCCAGACAAATCTTTCAGGATTCTGCGTGCCCTGATGTACCCCATTGGTGGATCAAGCACCGTGCAGCCTTCGATAGCACTTTAGGCTCTCCCACGACAGTAATGTAATAGATACAAAAACCTTTGACTGAGATCTGCAACTTGGCACTCACAAAATTTTCGAATTGTTTCATGAATATACAGTATTGCTCGGGGTGCCAGTCGAAATGGGACAGCTCCACTCTCGGCAGGTCGAATGCCAAAACCTCGGTAGTTTCAGGCTGTCTCAAGGGTTTATATTCATCGATCACAGTGCCGTTTCGATGTTGATATCGTGAACTACATGGACTCTTTGCTGGCTCTCTGAGGCCATTTCCTTGTTTAAGTGGCTCTGCTTCCTTTCTGGCCAACCGCAGCTCGTTTTCTAATTCTATCACTCTCATTCTATAAGTACTAATGTCGTCAAACTCATCGCGGTTAGAGATATATGAACTAGCACTGACAGAACTAGTAAACTTAGCATTATCCAGAGAATCAATGACACCCAAACCATCCCCAGAGACTTGCCGAGTTATTTCCTGTTGTCTCAAAAGTTCCTTGCTTCCTCGTCTGGGCATTTCCTATGAGTTATCTTGTCCAAGTTCCACTTGAGAACTGTAGGTCAAATCTCGCAAATCGAGCAACGCGTAGCCAATTCAAACGAATCCCAAAACCAGAACAAGATTGATTCGTAGTTTCTTCGGTACTAAATTGAAATTCACAAAGGATACACATATATACAAACCTCAAGTATGCGGCCAAATAGACTTCACAGTAAAACCCAAAGGTTCAAAGCCCCGTGACTCAAGCACGACAGTCAGAGACGGTTCACGGCCAAATTCAAATGTCTCACATGGATAAGCAAACGTGAAAATGTGTGGTGTATGAGCGAGCTTTTTAAGATAATGTTAAATATAGTCGAATTCACAAAGCACGTTGAACATTTGGAAGGATTTTCAGTATTCGTTCTTTACACCACCGGCCAAAACCCTTCAGCAAAAATGGTTGTCTAAGGTTCAGGAAGGGGTCATGATTCTCACCCTTTCTACCTATAACTTATTGTCAGTGCCTGTGGTTACTAACTTCCTGTGTTGGCTGAGCGTGAAACAGGTTTCCGCCGTAGTCATCTTCGCACAATCCATAGGGAATCAATTCCAAATCCTGCTGCACAACTTGAGATTGACATATTTATCAGGAGACCGGCGCACACAGTCAGACGCACGATGAAGATGAAGGTTCCGCAGAGTGAAGCGTTTCGCCGCGCGAGCTAAGTCTACGCATCACAAGCAGTAAACTATTGCAGCAATCGGTTAGACTAGTTTTGTTTACAAGCATGAGCGCAGAAGTTGAACATAGGTGCAAGGCCTAATAAGATATCGCGTAAAATTGACAGGTCACGAACCAGTGGAATTAAATAAAACTAACGCACCAAATCTTCCGAAAGAAATGAAAACCGGTTTCTGATTATGAATAAATTTCGAAAACAAGTGTACGGCGGACAGCATCGAGATACACATGAACAAGGAGATTGATCGAATACTGACATCTATCAGAGTATTCCAAAGTTTTTCTGTGCACAAAATATGTGACAATCAATGTTGTATAAAATGTAAATAAATGTTCTTCTTTAAAGATAATAATAGTTTCACAATGTGCTCACAGCTAATAAGCCTAGTTTGAACTGTTCAAGTGAAATACTGGTGAATTTCTCCTTTCCGCCTATGTGCACGCTGGATAGAAACTGGAACTAAGTACATTTTGCAACTTTTCAGAAAAAATGGGTCCAGTTGAATAGTTGTAGAGCATAAAATGTAATAAAATGCTGCGTAAATCGGAGAGAGGCGATCTGCAAGCTTCTTTGTCTTCTGTATGTGATTTCGAGCTCGAATCATCAACATTTTCCCCGCTGTTTCCTGCTACGAGTGGATTAACTCTCTGATGTCTCGAACACGTTCTTCGTTTCTTCCGTTTCCTGTAATGTAACACAACTGTAGGATCTGTCCAATATGCAAGGCTCAGTTCGGCGGTGGTACAGTTCTTTTTTAGCATTGGTGCTACCTTAAAACCCAATACCAGCGCAGTCATTTTGAGCTCGTTTAGGGATACTGACTTCAGCTCAGCAATTTTTCTTTTGGCAAAGGTTACTTTGTTTCGCCGTCGACCATGGAGTTCCATCCAGGTACCGTAAACTGTCACTGGGTCGGCAAACTCCAAGCTGCTTTGGGTGACCTGCTGGTGTCCCTTTTTGAGATATTTCAAAAGCTTCCGGGAAACTTCTCCATTTCTTGATAGGTGACTTGACGGTGGTCTCTTGGGTATGGCAACTTCATGTTGCCCATCGTGACGTCCCGTCTTTGAATTCGCCATTAAAAGCACCGACTGATCTTTTGAGTGGACTTCGCTTTCCTGAGATGGACCGTTGAATTCAATATCGAAAAGCTGATTATGTTCTACAGAGGCACTTCTCTCAGCAACAGTTAAGCAATTTATTGGTGCAGATTGTTGAAGTTCGCTCGTCAGGGGTCCGAAACGTGTCCAGCCTAGTATCGTTCGCGTAGCGAATGGTTCTTTTCGATTGCTTATGCTCTGTTCAAGCACCCGATGAGCCTCTGGTACATTGCATCCAATTAGTATGTCGACGTGGGGGCTAGAAACTTCTTCGAACGCTATGTCTCTGAGATGAGACCATCTCTTGGCGATCGATCTAAAAGAGTCAACTGGTTTCATTGGCAAGCTGTCTATTGCAAAAGCTTCCGAGAATTTCTGCGGTCCCCCATCAGATGAAGACGTTAACTGCAGGGTCAGCTTCTCAGAATTTCTAACATGACCCCCTGCAATCGTGCTGATAGTGAGCGAGGTAGGCTCGCCGACTAGTTCACAGCTTTCTACAAGCTCTCGAGTAATCAGCGAGGTATCCGACCCCGTGTCCAAAAATGCATTGACCCTCCTCAGTCTTTTAGGTGTCACGATGCCGACAGGCACGATGCCTAATCTTGCCGGTTTGAAATCATCATGTCCCGTTGAACAGACAATTCTGGGTTCATCCGGCTGGATAGGCCTATTGTTGAGAGGGCAATGCAGCAACGAGTGATGATTACCCAAGCAGCCTCCCTGGTTACATTTCACTCTTAAGCTGCATTCAGAGGCTCGATGAGAGTTGTTCAAACACATAAAGCATGAGCCAATTCCTTTTTACTGCGCACCGCCGATCGGGTACACTCATCCCATGAAAGGTCGGACAATCTGGTAACCGAAGCAGGGAGTTGCACAGCTTGCATTCAGTTGACCTCTCGGGTTCTTGACTTATCATGTGCATGTTAGCCGAAGCGAGGATTCGGTTACAGTCCTTCCCTACAATTTGAGCGGAGGTTGGTTCCGTTCGCGCCAGTCTGCAACTTTCGCGTACGATTTGTCCAAATCGGCTGTTGGCGATACGGGATTGACGACCTATGAACTCCGTCAAATCGTTGAACGTAGATTCTTGCTCAAGCATATTTGTTTTTTCAGCTTCTTCTGCCCATCGGCTCTGTTAATCAATAGGTAGACATCGGACAATGCATTCCTGTGCGTGCAATGCATTCAGATCAGACTGGTATCCTAAGTGCTCCAGTGCTATACTGCAATCCTGCATTTTTATCACCAAATTTGACAGTGATTCAGCCTTGCCCTCAGTCCTTTTTGCCTCCAGTAAAACACCATCAATCAGGCTTCTAGCCACCTTGGATGGTTGTCCAGACAAATCTTTCAGGATTCTGCGTGCCCTGATGTACCCCATTGGTGGATCAAGCACCGTGCAGCCTTCGATAGCACTTTAGGCTCTCCCACGACAGTAATGTAATAGATACAAAAACCTTTGACTGAGATCTGCAACTTGGCACTCACAAAATTTTCGAATTGTTTCATGAATATACAGTATTGCTCGGGGTGCCAGTCGAAATGGGACAGCTCCACTCTCGGCAGGTCGAATGCCAAAACCTCGGTAGTTTCAGGCTGTCTCAAGGGTTTATATTCATCGATCACAGTGCCGTTTCGATGTTGATATCGTGAACTACATGGACTCTTTGCTGGCTCTCTGAGGCCATTTCCTTGTTTAAGTGGCTTTGCTTCCTTTCTGGCCAACCGCAGCTCGTTTTCTAATTCTATCACTCTCATTCTATAAGTACTAATGTCGTCAAACTCATCGCGGTTAGAGATATATGAACTAGCACTGACAGAACTAGTAAACTTAGCATTATCCAGAGAATCAATGACACCCAAACCATCCCCAGAGACTTGCCGAGTTATTTCCTGTTGTCTCAAAAGTTCCTTGCTTCCTCGTCTGGGCATTTCCTATGAGTTATCTTGTCCAAGTTCCACTTGAGAACTGTAGGTCAAATCTCGCAAATCGAGCAACGCGTAGCCAATTCAAACGAATCCCAAAACCAGAACAAGATTGATTCGTAGTTTCTTCGGTACTAAATTGAAATTCACAAAGGATACACATATATACAAACCTCAAGTATGCGGCCAAATAGACTTCACAGTAAAACCCAAAGGTTCAAAGCCCCGTGACTCAAGCACGACAGTCAGAGACGGTTCACGGCCAAATTCAAATGTCTCACATGGATAAGCAAACGTGAAAATGTGTGGTGTATGAGCGAGCTTTTTAAGATAATGTTAAATATAGTCAAATTCACAAAGCACGTTGAACATTTGGAAGGATTTTCAGTATTCGTTCTTTACACCACCCCCACGGCAACTACTCCTAGACATACTGTTTTACTGGCAGACCGCGATGTTGAACAAATCACACTGGGCTTGATGCTCGCCTCGGGTATAGATTCTCTCGCCTGGTGCAATAATCGATGGTGTCTGCCCGTGCAGCCCTCGTGACCACATCTGTTCCTTGTTCTGCAAGCTGCCGCCCGGTGCTGGTGTTGAGGCATATAAAGCACGCTACTGTCATCCCCGTCATTCCCCACTGTTCGTCTATTGTGGCTTTGACGAACTTAGGGCGTTCTAGTAGCCCATGGCTAGCATCACAGGACCTGCAACTTGGTTGCGCTATGGCTTCAAGTGAAATGTTGTATGCATTGGTCCAAAGCTGATATTTTGGCAGTTCTCGAGCAGGGGTTTGAACCTGGCTAGTATTAAACTTGTCTACCCAGTTACCGTCCCGGATAAGTCGGCCAAATCTACCTTCGGCTATTTTGGTTTGCCTGTGCAAGTACTCGGTCAAGTCTTCGAAGTTAGCCTCCCGGTCGCCTCGGATTATACATTCCGCCCCTTCCGCCCACCGACCCTGTAGTTCGGGGAAGAGGTGACCGACTATGACTTCCAAAGTGTGCGTTGCATCTAGGTCAGCTCTGTAACCTAAATGGTCGAGGGCTATTGAGCAGTTCTGCATTTTGATCACCAGGTCGGCCATTGTGTAGACATCGCCCTTGGTTCTCCTTGCCTCGGCCATCAAGCCCTCTATTAGGTTACGGGCTTCCTTGAAAGGTCGGCCAAATGGGTCTCTCAAAATCTTCCTTGCTCGGGTGAAGCCTTTTTCGGGGTCGAGCGTGGTACACCCATCCACAGCTTCCCTTGCTCGGCCTCGGCAGTAATGAGTCAGATAGAGAAGCTTTTGCCCGGGGTCAGTTACCTTGTTTTCGACGAAAGTTTCGAACTTCTTGACGAACTTGCAATAGTGTTCACATCGCCCATCGAAAACCGTCAGTTCTACTCTTAGCAGACCGATCGTTGGTGGCGTTGATGTTTTATATTCGGCGAGCGGCGTGGAGTTTTCCACTCTATTGTGCCCTGATCTATCGGAAATATCGTGGTCGTTGGTCTTCTGCTCACGCTCTTTCTGTCCACAATTCTCTTACGCCTTCTGGGCCTGTTTCCTAGCCCATAACAGTTGTCGTTCTAGGCCTAATATCCTTAGCTTAAATAGGTCGACGTCCTTACAATCCATATTGCCCTCATTAATACATGAGCTAGCACTGACAGGACTAGGTGACCTAGCATTAACTAAAGAATCAAAAGTACACAAAACCTTCCGTGTGACTTGCAGTATTATTTCCTGTCGAGATTCCAATGGCTTCGAATCTTTTCTTGGCATGTTGCGTATTTTCTGGTTCCAAATTGATCAACTGGGTATTGCAACACACGTTTGAGCAATGCGTACCCAACTTCACAACAGATCCCGAAATCAAAAGGTGATTATCCGTGAGATCCTACGATACTAGATTATTGAATGAACAATAAAACCAAACAGAAACAAACCTTTATTATGAGATCACAAGGACTCAACAAGCGAGAACCGAATTTTGGCGTGCGAGCGAGGCGCACGTGCGTCACGCAGCTCCAGAACAAGGATATGACAAAGTAGCGCCCTGGGCGCGAACAAACAAAAATTGGTCCACAAAAATGTTCAGTGCGTAAAGACAGGTCAGTAGTGTGGGCAAGTGAGTGATGTTAAGGAAAACATGGAACTGCAACGGTTTTAGGGTTATTTTCCACGACCGGTCTTTACGCAGAGCGTCAACAGTTGCACTTACGGAAACATGGCTTTCTAAAGATCGCGTGTCAGGACTAATAAGTACCGATTTTGCAATTTATATGCAGGATAGAGCGCACGGTAGGCTTGGGGGAGGGGTTGCCATCCTCATTAAGTCAAGTACAAACCACCTTGATTCTCAGACCAAGCTGCACACTCGTAATGTCTAGCTGTGCGCAGTTGCGATCGTCCTTCCAGGCAAAAGTGTTGGGGTTGCCTTCATCTACAAGGCACCGAGTACAAACCGCGAAGGGAATGTTTGTTCGCTGCGAAATTTGACTGAACTATTGAAGGACGAGAAAAGACCCTCATAGTGGGTGACTTCAATCTTCCGCACACTGACTGTGCGGTCGAAGTCTGCGCACCGGGACCAGAGGAACAAACCTACTAAGAACGGTTGCGCACTAACGCGTTGCACCAGCATATTAGAGCAAACACCAGATATAAGACTAGATGCTATCCATCCTTGCTGGATGGGCAAGAGTGGCCACGTGTGTGTGTGCGTGTGTGTCAAGACGGCCCTATGCATGCGGCAACCCAAGGTTCCCTGAAGGCCTTTCACGAACTTCGGTAATATGGACATAGATAAGCTCCTCAATAAGGGGATGTGCCTGACGTGGGACAAAGTAGAGGGCGCTAATGCCGAGGGGCTCAGGCAGTTCATAAAGGGAGCCCTGACTGCCCTACAGAAAGAGCCCACACCCTTGAATCGGAGGAATGGGGAGGACACAGCTAAGTGGTGGAAGGCTGCAATAGCCAAGGCCATCAGACGTAGAAGCCGCATCTGGAACCAGCACAAAGCTTCCGGCAGTCGGCTAGCCCGAACTCGTCATGCAAAGCTTAGAAACGATGCTGTGAACCCTCTGCCAACTTCTAAGCGAGAATTGGAGCCCAGAGTGACCATGTGTATTAGACAACAGCCAAATGAATTCTGTAGCTACATGCAGTCAAGAAGCTCAGCAAAGAATGCCATAGGTCGGCCATCTACTAGGGACCACGGTATTGTCACTAACAACCAGGGCGAAGCAGGCCCCACAACAGGCTCTAAAGTTTCAAGCTGGGCCAGAGTAAGTTGCATCAGTACTCGGAAGTCGCGGCCGTAGTGGCAATAGCTAAGAGTGGACCTAAGTCGGCTGTTGCTAACTATAGGCCGGTATGCCTTACTAGCGTTCCATCTAAGGTCCTTGAGAAGGTCATCCGTGCCCACACAGGTCAGCACTTACTGGAGCATTCCATGCCGAGTCCGGCCCAGCATGGATTCCCAAAAAATAGATTCCATTGTTGCTGTGATGTCCGCAACTCTCTCTGAAATTTGTGAATTTTCCATCTCGTTCAGTATTGTTGTAAGCTCTAATCATGCTGACATGCGTGCCTCTCGACCACGGTTCAGAAATATACCTATTATTATTATTAATATTAGTATTATTATTATTATTATTATTATCTTGTCTGCCCGATCTCTTACGCTTCTCAGATAGAGTAGCTCGACGACTGGACGACGGTAAGCAAGATGGGGTATGCTTCCTTGACCTAAACAAGGCTTTCGGCTCCTTTACTCATCGCCTTTTGTTGTGCAAGTTGGGACTTCCGATATAGGTGGGCCAGTATATAGGTGACTGGCGTACTTCCTCTCCCACAGGACCTTTTATGTCAAAGCAGGGGACAGACGCTCCAGTTCGGTAAACGTCACTAGTGGTGTATCTCAGGAATCCGTCCTAGGCCCGGTGCCAGTCTTGTTGTTTAATAACGACCTGGCATCCACTCTTAAATTGCCTAGTTTTTTTTTTCGGATGCCGCGAAGGTTGTTGGATCTGAGGGTGGGTTGGACTTACGCAGGGATATAGGAATCGCCCCGGACCGGGCATACAAATGGGACTTACCCCCGAAAGCCGAAAAAAGCCGTTCTTTGTCGAAGGCAACGGAAAGCCTGAATACCGCTCCTGATTAAAGTTTGTTCACCATAGAAGCAGTCAGTAGGGTTAAGGACCTCGGGATCATCATGAGCGGTGACTTTAAATGGTGGGACCAGCGGAACGCTGCTGCACGAAGGGCTCGTGGTGAGCTCTTTATACTGCAGCCAGCATAGTCTTGTCGGTGGCCGGGCATATTCACATCCATTTTCATGGCATAATGCGACCTCACTTAGAAGATAGCGTGCAAGCTTGGGTACCCTCCTACAAAAAAGACGCCGCCTACTTAGAGGAAGTTTGGCTTCCGTCTACTCTAATGCTTGAAGGGCAGGAAGGTAAGATGTAAGAGCAGAGACTCTGTGATCTGAATCTTTTCTTGTCGGAAAGGAGGGGACTTCGAAGGGATCTTGTAGAAACGTTCAGGGTAATGAAGGTCTTCTCTGGCCTTTGACCGGATAGCGGCTTTAGATACCAGAACAAGGGTATTCGAAAAGAAGCTGAAGAATGTCCGAACAAGGGTGAGGACTAGGTCGCTCTTATTCAGCAACAGGGTAGTGAGCAGTTGGAATGGTCAGCCTGGTGGAATGATAGACCTGCAGACTGTCCAGTCCTTCAAAGGTGCCCTAGATGGTAAGTGGTACGAGATATTTCCTTGTGGCGAGCCTTGAGTACGTTGGCTAGATGGATGACGGGGAGTAGTGTGGTCCATCTGGGGTGTTTTAACCGACGCTTCCGCTCATTGCATACCTTCTCAGTGAATGCTCACGATGGATAATGTCTTTTGCAGTTGACTCGGGATGAGGTTTTCCATTTCCCTCTCATTTTTAGCGGTTTTTCGACAAAATACACTGTGCAGTGATAGGCGCATAGCTGGTGTGCATACCATCGAAAGAACTCTGGACGCCCGACTGGCCGTGACCATTACCTGTCTTGTGCAAAGTGAACTGAACTGAACTGAGGGGCATAAGGCGGACGTGCCATGCGCCTTGATGTTGCTATGTTGGTGCGCCTTCTATCATCTTCAGTTTCTTTCTGATTTTTTTACGTTATGGCTAATGAATAGGCCTTTCATTTCTTCTCAAGCAGACACCAGACGTATGCACTGAGTTTGGTAAGTCTTACAGGAACTTTTGGAAGTGCCGCGTTCTGTCCGCATTTGTCTGCTCTGGTAATGGAGTTCAGTTCAGTTCAGTTCAGTATGCGCAGGACGAAAGTGGCCTAGGCCAACCTTGCGCCCAGATCGCCTTATTGTCGGCAAATTTCCTCGGCTCCCAACACTGGGCGTTGGTTGTTGCATCTATAGAAGACGTTCGAGAGCGGCTGGTGAATGTGTTTCCTATTGGGTCTAGCAGCGAAATACCAACGATATCCTCTCTATCGGACGAATAGAGAAGATGCGAGTCGGTTTACAGGTGCGAGGTGTATTCTATGTATCGTGGCACCGAAACAGTACCGATACGAGAGGTACACCGAACGGAAAACGAAACGAAACGCAACAACTATGCAGAAAGCGAACCGCGAGCGTGTACAATCGGCGAGCGACCGAAAGTGAAGGTGATTTTAAACGAGGTCGACGGAAACCTCGGAAAAGTCAGTCCATTAAAACGTACGCAATCAGAAAACACTATAAGGTCGATGTCAAAGATTGCGGAGAAAATAGATCCAAAATGGTGTCCAGAAAATAGTCATTTTCTCAAAACGATCGAGGTCACTACACATCCATGTGTCTAGTTTGTTCAAAGCTTGTTCGCTTTCGCGACAGATACTTACAGAGTGATGGGTATGATAGATGGCTCCACCTAAAATGCTTCTAATAAAGCAATGATTTTTGCGTTGCTCCCGATAAATGTCGTGAGAGCTTACTCAGAATGCTGGGTATCAAGTGCGATGAGTTATCGAGCCGTGTGGCCGGCAAAGCATTCAGCGAGGAGGGTGCCTTTCGTCACAGTTGATACGGAGTTATCATAATTATTATCATCATCACCTCCATCCTCATCGTCATTAACAGTGTCATCATCACCACCAGTGGCAGCAGCTGTGGTATCATCATCACCATCGTCGTCACTGCCCACACCATCATCGCTGACAGCTGACAAGACGTTTGCTCAGGTCGTGGCCTCAAATTTCGTATGGGACCCTTCGGTCTCCACCGAAGCCGATGGTACTGGGACCGAGGTTGTTGGATCGTATGTTCGATCAACAGTCTGCCGGCGGACTCGATGCAAGCCGAGTGCAGCAGTGGATATACCGAATCGCTCCTCTACAGCCCTGCTGGAGCACGTTTCCGCCGTCGTCAATGAATCCGGAGGTGTAAACCCACCATTAGAGGACTTGAGCAGCCCGTGTAACAAAGGGCATTCCCGTAAACTGAAGACATTCCTGGATAAGTCTCAGTGTTTTCTGCTGGTAAACCTGCTGGAAGCTACTGTCACTGAATCTCAAGGTAAACTGAATTATGATTTCACACTACTGCGGTCCTAATTGTCACGTGTTTTCGCGAGCGAGGAGGAAGCAGTGGCTAATAGCGTTCGAGTACCTGCGACCCTCCGCCTTGAAAAGCAGTAGTCGCCTGGTGGGCGACCACGACCCCTCAAAATAGTCCTGAGTACAGTAGATGCAACCCGGGGGGTCCTGCATCGGTGCGTATTCTACGTGATCTCTCTCCACAGAAGCGGCAGCAGCTAAAACTAGCTACCATGGAGCTAAGCGGAAGCCGATCGAAGGATGAAACTGGCCTCGTTCTCTGGGATTTTCGGGTCCGGAATTTGAGGCCGCGTCTGCGTTGGACGCCGCTGGTCCTATCACCAACACCTGTGAGTCCAGCGGTCATGTCGTAAGTTCACAATGTTTCGGGAGGCGTTAGCTCAGCGGCACGACACAGTTCCGGGCGAGCCACTATACTACTGTCCAACGTTCGTAGTTTATTGAACAAACGAGATGAGCTGGAGTCGCTGGTGGCACAAACTCCCCCCCCCCCCCACAGTCGTTGCCCTAACCGAAACGTGGCCGTACGGCAACGTTTCTGATTATCAGGTGTCACTACCAGGATACTCAGTTTTCCGGATGGATAGGAGCGATGCGAGACACAGTGGCGGTGTTGCCCTCTATATTCAGTCTGACATACCTGCCTACCAGTTACATAGTTCCGCTGATCCTGAAGGTTCTGGGAAGTTTTGTGGTGCAAGGTTCGATTAACATCGAGTGGCCATGTAACAATGAGACGTGTGTACAGGTCACCCGGCGTAGAGTCCACGGTTGTTTGTGACGAACTCTGGTCGTGGGGCCATGACGGGCATTGCATTATCCTTGAGGATTTTAATGTGCCGCATATTGATTGGGATGAGGGCTGTTACCGACCGTCCGCAGATCCTTTCACACCTACTTTCCTCACGGTTTTTGAGTACCTGACTCTATGCCAGCACGTAAGAGAGTCGACACGGCTTCAGTGTCCTCAGTCGTCTATCCTGGATCTTGTGATATCCCCGAGACAGTCTGAAGTTGAGGAATTTCGATACCTCCCACCAGTCGGTTCCAGCGACCACTCCGTCCTCTCAATCCACTGGAGGCGTGGTATTTCTCATTTCGGTGAACCTCATGCGGGACGCAACATATGGTGAATAAACTTTGGTGAAGTGCAAGCAGCAGCATCATCAGTGATGTGAACTGCCGCAGCGCCGGTAATGTAGAATCCTCCTGGTCCACAATACGGGAAGGTGTCACTAGACTGATACGCACGTTCGCGTATCCCGTTCGTTCTCGCAGGCATAGCAAGGGTCCTCCATGGTTTGATCGTGAGCTATGTAGTGCTTTCCGCAAGAGAAGCCGTGCATGACGACGACAATGGGATACCGGAGATGGGTACGAGCAGTACAAAGCCATCCGAAATGTGTTCGTCCACGGAAACGTAAAGGAGAAATTGTTTTGAAAATATGCTTATTAAAGACTCCGCCACTGCACCCAAACGGCGTCATGCATATTTGAGACGTAGAACTCGCATCAACACGGTTATCCCACCCTTAGTTGACCGGGAACAATGGGTTGAAACGGACGTTCAAAATGCAGAGGTCCTTGCGCGTCATTACTCATCTGTGTACGCGACAGAGTCAACACCATCGCCATTAGTGCCTTATACGGATGTTTCCCTCGTGCTCTGGCACTTCCATCCAGATGAAGTCGCCAAGAAACTAAAGAAAGTGAAAGTGCATCAGTCGCCCGGATCAGATGGCATCCATCCGGCAGTGTTGTTTGCACTGGTCAATGAACTCGCATCACCTTCAGCTGATCTGTTTAATCTATCGCTGCGCACAGGTACTTTGCCTGCCGAGTAGAAGACCGCAATAATCTGCCCACCGTATAAAGGAGGCTCGCGGAAGGTACCCACAAACTATCGCCCGATAAGCCTGACCTGCATTTTGGGAAAGGTGATGGAACGGCTTTTGTCGGCGCGAATCCGGGAGCACCTTGAATTACGCAAGTATTTGTGCCCCGTCCAGCATGGCTTCCGTTTAAAGAGGTATCTCTAACTTGCTGTTGGCACGAGAACGGTGGGCAGAGGCTATGGAGGGTGGCTACAATACGCATGTGGTCTTTATCGATTTCAGAAAGGCCTTTGACAAAGTACCTCACGATCGACTGTTGTAGAACCTCAGGACATTTGGTCTCCAGAGTCCAATGTTTGACAGGCTGGTGGATTTCCGAAAGGGGAGGACGTTTTCAGTCAGAGTTGCCCGGTCGAGGTCAAGTTGGCGTGCTGCAGCAAGCGGGGTCCCTCAGGGATCAGTTCTCAGACCGGTACTGTTTCTGGCTTACATCAACGACTTGCCGTGAGTCTTCCAGTCACCTTGCCTTGTTTACGCGGGTGACATTAAACTTTGACGGGTCGTGACGTTTAATGTGGACAGAGAGGTTCTGCAAAGGGACCTGGATGCGCTTTTACGATGGTCTGACGTCTAGGCACTACCAATCAATTTGTCCAAGTACGCGTACATGCTTGTTGGGAAAAAAGTATCGGATGCAGAGTATCGCATCGGGGACAAAATGCTACCGCGACCGTCGTGCGAACGAGATCTTGGGGTTACGCCGTCGTCGTCTCTCAAGACTCGAGCTCATACGGATAAGGTTTGTGCCTCTTCCGATGCTATTCTCGGCGCCATACATCGGTCATTTGGTCCGCTGAGTCCCGGAGCTTTCCAGTTATTGTATGCTTCCCATGTTCGTCCGAGACTCGAATACGGAGGTGCTGCACCCTATCCCCGCACCATCGGCGAGGTGGTGGAACTGGAGAAAGTGCAACGCTTCGTGACGAGACTCGTCAGTGACTTACGTGGGACCAGCTATGAGGATCGTCTGAGGTTCCTTGATCTCTTCCCCGAGTACTATCGACGTGTTCGCGGCGACATAATTAGTTTGAGGAAGATCCTTCGTGGTGACATGGGTCAGGAATTGCAAGCGGACTTTCCTCTTCGGATGGGCGACCGGATGCGAGGCCATTCCCCAAAGCTGCTGAAACTTCCGTCGACTGGTCTGCCACTAGTTTATTGTCTTACGCGAAGCACGACCAATCTCTGGAACACCGGCACCAGTGGTGGAAAAGAAGGACGACGCTCGGTCCAAACGGCATCTCGATATGCATCTGGAGGCATTGTGGAGGAAAACATTTTCAGCGTGAACCTACTGAGTCAATGTGAAATGACTTACACGAGATGTTTTCCCTTTGCCTTCTGCCAAGAAGATTGAAGATTGAAGATTGAAAAGCAGAATTTAGGAGGCAGTATTACCTTCACAGACATAAGTTCGTTGAGGAAAATACCAGAGGCTCATTACTTCACCCCTCGTTCACACAGCTAGCTCTGGGGACGCTGTGTTCCAGTGTTAATCTAGAGCCTTCTTGGAAGTTAGTACATTGCTGCATCTAACAGCATCCTCTGTCTGTCTACTCCACATGCGTGCAACCCTATTAGCAGAAAAATTAGCTCGTATGTCCAGCCCTGGGTGTGCCCTCTGTAGCTTAAGACTATGTCCCCTGGAGCCGTACTCAGGAGGAGAAACGAACAAATCACCCATGTCTATATTTGACGGACCCTTTATAATCTTGAACGCTCCTATTAGGTCACATCGGCCTCTACGACGCTCTAAAGAGAAAAGATTAAGACCGTCTGGACGCTGGGCGTGGAATTTCCCCCTCTGGCCATATCTGCAGCTCTCTGGCATTGTCTTGAAGGCTTAAAGTCCTGTGTGGCTATCACACCTAGGTCTTTTACCTCCGACACTCTTTGAAACGGAATGTTGTTCGTTTCGTCTATGTTGGTGGTCAGAATTTGGCACTTGGCGAGATTCAGTGGTAAATTCCATCGTTCTGCCCATCTGAGAGCAGTATTTATGTCCTAGGCTAAATCGCTCCCCACTATCTTCACATCACCTGTAAAGATGAAACACGGGTTGCTCAATTCTTTTGCTGGGTCATTTATGTACGGCAGAAAGAGCAAAGGCCCCAGTGCTGAACCCCGTGGCACACCACTGGTAACCTCCGGCCTCGATAGATAATCACCCACCTTGACATAGAAACTACGATTCTCAGGAAAGTGCGCTACCCAATCACTTACTTTCGTGATTATCCCAATGGTTTGCAGTTTACAGTCCAGCAAGCGGCGACTCAGAATCGAAAGCCTTACTGAAATCCGAATAACAAACCTCCACTGTCGTACCTTCATTCACTCGTCTTTTGGTCTCATCTAAGAACATCAGTAGGTTTGTCAAACACAATCATTTTTGACAAACCCATGTTGTGCAGGTGTCAGTAGGTCGTTATTAGCCAGATGCAGGCACAGTTGCTTTCTGATTATACGTTCCAAGCACTTGCACGACGCTGATGTCAGACTGACCGGTCCATATTTCTCCGCCTTCTGCCTGGATCCCGTCTTATGTATTGCTACGACAATGGCCTTGCGTCAATCTTCTGGCACCACCTCCGTTAACGGCGTCTCGTACAGCTGGATAATAGCCCCTGATAAGATATCGGATATATATATATTGCAAGTTTACAATAAACTGTGACAGTTATTCATTATCCATTGGCTCTGTTTAAGTTATACCAAGAAGTTTATTTGACGGATGTCGAGTGTATTGCGTGATCCAGTATATTGATGTTGACACATAAATTAGCTCTTCGCTGCATGACCTGTCAGTTACAACTCAATACGAAGTGTGCATTTGCCAAACATGCTACTTTCGCTAGCCATTTTTATACTGCTATAGTAGCACATTCCCAAAATATCTGTTACAAATGGTTTTAACAATAAGACCGAATAAAACGCAACAAAACCCTCTGTGGTAAATTCCCGCTTACCTAACATTAATGAATTCGTGGAGGACATCATGCACGTGCGGTCATCACCAGTAAGACTTGTTCAACGCATCCTCACTGATAATTATTATTCCCTTTCTCATAACAACCTAAAGTGTAATTACTATGCCGCAACAACAAGCAATCAGAAGTGTGCCGTTAAGTGCAAGTGCAACGTATTCATTGCATAGGATGCGCACAGTCAAATCCACAGAGTGTGCTAGCAAAGTGGCCACAATGCCCATCTGGAAACAGCTCGATTACTGAGCGCATCATTCCTGTCGGGAGTCCGGCTGGAATAAAGAAGTGTGCTGCCTGGGAAGCATGTGCCATTTAAAAATACTAGATTATCCAAAAATAGAAGATTCAAATGGCAGTTTCAGATCATACTCAGTTTCTTGTTTATTTCAGCTTGGCTCACGTGATGGTAAGTGGTTGTTATGCATTCAGCTTTAAATCTTCAGGAAAAAAATTCGGAACCTGACGTACAAGGTATACTTTTTTGCGGTCGAAGTACTTTATTTCAGATTTGCACTCTGCTTTCGGCCTATACAGTTCAAATGGATACACGACCTCTCTGTACGACGTAATTTTGTCATTAAGATCTGTCGGTTGCATTGCAACCTTAGATGATATTAAAGAGCATTATCCAGGTGAAATTTCGGATTTTTCTTATATCTGGGCGTACTTACAGGTGGTTCGGTAGATTTTCCGACTTTCCTGAGACTATTTTATGGCATGAAAAGCACCATTTCTGAAATATCCCTAAAACCAATACTTGACTTTGTTGTTTCTTCCTTCGATAACAACCAAGATCAGCTAATGCGTGTTTTACGGAGGTTTGGTGATACAATTACCACTGATTGCGGTAATTATAGCAATCATGATTTTCTACGATGTCAAATTCTCTAGGTGACGGTTTCATTGAATCTGTGCTGTCGAAGTGTGCGGCTCCACTTTTCGAAAGTGCACTGAACTAACAACACTTGTAGTTTTTCTGCATTGAGCTCATCATTTCAACCTGTCAAGTCACAAACCCTCACATTTTCTCTGACTAAGAGCGCCAAAAATTAATTTTCGCCTGAATTTGGATCTGTATCACCCGATGACCCGTGTTGAATTCCCTCACGCCTTGTCGTTCTTCCGTTTCGAATTACGTCGGGTCTCGCTTGCAAAATGGCATCCTATTGATACAACTTTCTTTGGTGATTTATTGATTTTTCCACTTCACTTCAGCTGCGTAATGAGCATTCAGGGCTCGTTAAATAACTAGAAAGTGGGAAAGCGCTTACATTATAGTTCTAAATTTTCTCACCTAAATGTTGGCACACTGCACAGTGTGCGCGTTTGCAAAAAGGAACAGATGTTGACGGTTAAGTTTCTTGAAACATTTGATAAATATAAAATGGGCTAGGGTGACTAATTAGAGACTTGCTAAATGGCTGAATTTATATATATTCCCTGCTGTTTCAAGTTGTCTCTGCGGTTTATTGTGGATACTCAGACTAAGTTGGCGGCAAATCGGATAACCACTGGCTAGCTAGTTGGCGACATCGCCTCTAGTACTTAGGGTATTGAATTACACGAGGTCTCATTAGGTCCAATTTGTTGTATGCTAAGTCGTAGTAAGGTCGGGTGAATAATCAGTTCCAGGAACTGATGTGTAAAAATATGCATATGAAGGAAGGCTTAGCGTTTATATGCGTCTCTGATTGCTGTGTTTGGTCATTTTTATTGGTGTTCTCATCTATCGAGTTTATGGGCCTTGCAGATTCCAGCTACATTTTCGATTCTGCGCAATCGACTGTACTGACTGCTCTTTTGGCATCACTTCTCTTCCCACAGAACAGTAAAACTTCTAGAAGTCTGTCATCATCATCATTATCATCGTGTCCGTTTGTACAGTTAGACTGTGTTTTCCGTGTGTTGGCTATTAGGGCGTTCTTTGCTTTTCCCTCCCGTTTAGGTCCACTCTCTGTCCATCTTGTAAATTCATACTTTCTAATTCAACGTGCAACATGGTGAGAAACGCAGTGGTCAGTGGGGCTTGCCCTACTGTTTAACGCTGTACGATAATGATGATGATAATCATCGTACAGCGTTAAACAGTAAAGCAAGCTCCGCTAACCACTGCCCTTCTCACAATGTTCCACATTGAATTAGAAAGTATGAATATACAAGCTGGAAAGGAAGTAGACCTACAAGTTCTTGTTAGAATTAAAGGCTTTGGATGAGGACCCTAATCGTTCTCCTGCTTTGTGACTGAACACCCTATTAGTACCCGTCAAACATCTCCCATGAACTGCACGAATACAAAGAATTCCATACTGCATCGGTCGTCGTGCAGGATAATCAGGACCGCGCTGCCCATTGCATTGAGCGGAGTGGGTAGTGGTAAGTGAGCTACTGCTCAGAGTTCCCTCTCTTTTATTCAACCTTTGTCTTCTGTCCCTAACCACCCCTCTTTGCCCCATCTATCCACCCATAACGCTCCTACTGACAACACGGCCGATATTCACAACAGTTCATTGTCAAATAGCGTGAATAATCCTGTGTCTGGTAACTCACATTTTCTCAAGCCTCGTCAGCCTCTGAATCTCGGCTCCTTCAACGTGCGTGCACTCATGCAGGCCGGTCAGCAAGCGTGCCTAGCTATCACAATAGATTCTCTGAAGATTGATATCTGCTTCTTAAGTGAAACGCGTATCCAGGATTCGAGCAGTGTAATTCAACTGACTGCTCCTGGTATATCATCGAGTTATTTTTTGCGCACTTCAGGAGACGAAGTAGCTCGAGCTGCGGGTCAACGTGGTGTAGGAATAGTCTTGACTGACAAGGCTGAGGCTGCCCTTTTAGACTGGATCCCTGTTACCAGTCGTTTATGTGCTGTGAGACTCCAAGGGTCGGTCGGCGTTCGAAAGGATAGTTGTGCTAAGCGTAGTTTTTTTGTGATCTCGGAGTACGGCGCAGTTCTGACATGGACAACGATGAGTTCTGTGATGAACTCCACTCTCGTTTACAGGAGCGAAGGTTCTGTTATTGTAATGCTAGCTGGTGACTTCAGTGCACAAGTTGGCAAACTCAGTGCGCCAGATGCTTGTTTAGGTGGGAGTTGTGCTTTACCCACTCAGTGTACAGGCAACGGGGATAATCCCCAGTTTCGAGCGGATGATCGGTTATTCCTCTCTAGCACAAATTTCTGACAGAGCTCGCTTCGCACAGCGACATGGCGCTTCCACTCTACGGGTACTCTAAACCGGATCGATCATATCGCCGTAAGCTACCGGTGGTGCAGTTCTGTTCAGAACTGTAGATCTTACTAGTCCACGTACGTAGAGTTTGACTATGCATTAGTTTTGATGTGACTATCTCTCCAGCTTCATGGTCATCGTCGCAAACCGCAAACCGGATTAGCCGTGCAACGTTTGTTTGAGCCGGAAGTCCGCACAAGTTATGAGCAAAAGTCAGCATATGAGCTAGGATCTAGGACGAACAGTAATGTAGATGAGCATTGGGCTAATATCAAACAGGCGATGCACGTGACAGCAGGTTTTGCTTGTGGTCCTATATCCGATGTCCATCAAAGACACTGGATTTCGCAAGAGTCGCTGAGTATAATGGAGCAAAAGCGTCAGCTCTCGAACAGTATGGAGATGAATAAGATAAGTAGAAAACTACAGAAGCAAGTTACGGAAAGCCTTAAGAAAGATCATCATCATCGTACAGCGTTAAACATTAAGGCAAGCCCCACTGACCACTGCCTTTCTCACCATGTTGCACGCTGAATTAGAAAGTATGAACGTACAAGATGGATAGGGAGTGGACCTACACAGGCGGGAAAAGGAAAGAGTGCCCTGGTAGCCGACACACGGAATACACAGTCTAACTGTACAAACGCACATGGATCAGTCATTCTGATTCGATAGAAATTGACAACACGATCGCCACTGTTCACGGTTCACTGCCATATCCTTCGGTGTCTTCAGCCAACTGGTAGACGGATCTTTTGGACCTCAACCACGTAGACGTGAAGTACCTACTTTTCCTGAGTCTGCTGTACATTTCCTCATTCCTCGTTGCCACGTCATCTGTTGACCTCCAATTGGTCTCTCCCACTCCCTAGGAGGAACGGAGAATAGGACACGGTATAGTAGACGTGTGTGTAACATACGTAGTACGTGCCCCAAACAACGAAGTCTACTCAGTTGGATACGCTGTGACAAAACGTTTTTGGAATTAGTACCCAATACTCGGTTTCTGACCTCAGCATTGTCTGCTCGGCTACTCCACCCGATCTTAACGATACTACGTAAACATTGGTGGTCGAAAATCTCGAGACAACGAATATCTTCAGCACGCAGACTCCAAGTTTCGCAACCATACAACAAAACTGAACGCACCGCGGCAGGGTATAGGCGACCTTTCAACTTCAGTGAAATATCAGATCGACGCCACAAGTGCTTCAGCCAAGCGTACGCCGCTCGAGCCTTGGATATCCGCGTACTCACCTCCACTAGTGCTCCCATCCGTCGTCACGCTGCTGCCGAGGTAGGTGAAGTGGTCGACAATTGCCAGCACCTCCCCATCGAGCATCAAGTTCGGAATCGTTGATGTCCAGTATTGAAACATCACCTTACAATTTGTAGGTGCAAAGCACATGCCGAATGGAGCTACAGCTCTTGAGAGTCTATCTAGTGCACGTTGAGCATGTTCCGTGGATTCGAACAAGCAGACAACGTCGTCTGCGTAATCTAGGTCACACAGCTTTCCACTATTTCCTTGTTCGACGCCTACATCCTGAAGATTTTGCAGCGCACTCTCCATTAATTCGTCCATGACAAAGTTGAACAGGAATGGAGACATGGAACATCAGTGTCGAACGCCGCCGGTCGTTTCGAACCGACCGGATAGTTCACCGTAAACCCTAACGCGACCAGAAGTATGATAATACAATGATCTCAGTAGGTTCACGAACTTTTGGGGCATACCTTTTCGGTGAAGAGCACTGCAAAGCGCTGTCCGATCAACTGAATGGAAAGCGCCTTTTAAGTCTAAGAAAATCATTATTGTCGGTCGGCGGTGCGTGTGGCGCGTTTCAAGTAGTCGGCGAAAAGTAAAAATTTGGTCGATGTATCCTCGACTTGGGCGGAATCCAGCCTGCTGTTCGCGGGCATTCCTCTCGCGATTGGGCGTAAGACGGTGCAGTAGAATTGAGGCTAATACTTTGTTGACTATCGAAATTGAGCTAGTCCGACGATTATTACTACAGTCATTGTGTATTCCCTTCTTGAAGATGGGAACAATCAACGACTCACTTCATAATAACGGAATACGCTCCGCGTTCCAGATGTCACGGAGCAAAGCGGTACATGATTTTATCAAAACATTTCCACCCAGTTTGAAAGGAACTGGAGGAAGTTCGTCGGGACCTGTCGCTTTTCCTCGCTTTAGTGATCGAATACATGACTCTACTTCTACTTCCGATGGGAACTCAAGTGATACCACCCAAAGAGTCGCAGTTGTTGACACGGAAGTAACTACATTAGTGCGCGGCCAGCTTAACGGCTACTTGAAGTATTTCGCCCAACTGTCAAGCCTTTGCTCTTTGCTATGAATGGGCTCTCCATTCCTATAGAAAACCGTTTCAATGACCTGGGTGCGCCGTCCACCGGTGTCACGAACAAGTTTGAACAGTCTTTGACTGTTATCTGAAGCAGCTGCTATTCCCATTTCTCCGGCTACCTTGACCCGCCAATTTTCGCGATCCGTGTTAAGGCTTTTCGTAACTTGCTTCTGTAGTTTTCTACTTATCTTATTCATCTCCATACTGTTCGAGAGCTGACGCTTTTGCTCCATTATACTCAGCGACTCTTGCGAAATCCAGTGTCTTTGATGGACATCGGATATAGGACCACAAGCAAAACCTGCTGCCACGTGCATCGCCTGTTTGATATTAGCCCAATGCTCATCTACATTACTGTTCGTCGTAGATCCTAGCTCATGTGCTGACTTTTGCTCATAACTTGTGCGGACTTCCGGCTCAAACAAACGTTGCACGGCTAATCCGGTTTGCGGTTTGCGACGATGACCATGAAGCTGGAGAGATAGTCACATCAAAACTAATGCATAGTCAAACTCTACGTACGTGGACTAGTAAGATCTACAGTTCTGAACAGAACTGCACCACCGGTAGCTTACGGCGATATGATCGATCCGGTTTAGAGTACCCGTAGAGTGGAAGCGCCATGTCGCTGTGCGAAGCGAGCTGTGTCGGAAATTGGTGCTAGACAAGAACAATCTATTGTCTGCGCAAAACTGGAGAAGCCTATCCCCGTTATCTGTACGCTCAGCAGGCAAAACACAACTCCCACCTAAACAGGCTTCTAATACACTAAGTTTGCCGACTTGTGCATTGAAGTCACCAGCTAGCACTACAATGTCAGAGCCCTTACTGCTGCGAACGAGGGTGGCGAGTTCATCGTAGAACTCACCTTTCTGCACGTCTGACCTGCAGTCCATTGTGGCGTACGCCGGGATCACAAACAAACTACGCTTAACACAACTATCCTTTCGAACGCCGACCGACCCTTGGAGTCTCACAGCACATAAACGACTGGTAACAGGGATCCAGTCTAAAAGGGCAGCCTCAGCCTTGTCAGTCAAGACTATTCCTACACCACGTTGACCCGCAGCTCGAGCTACTTCGTCTCCTGAAGTGCGCAAAAAATAACTCGATGATATACCAGGAGCAGTCAGTTGAATTACACTGCTCGAATCCTGGATACGCGTTTCACTTAAGAAGCAGATATCAATCTTCAGAGAATCTATTGTGATAGCTAGGCACGCTTGCTGACCGGCCTGCATGAGTGCACGCACGTTGAAGGAGCCGAGATTCAGAGGCTGACGAGGCTTGAGAAAATGTGAGTTACCAGACACAGGATTATTCACGCTATTTGACAATGAACTGTTGTGAATATCGGCCGTGTTGTCAGTAGGAGCGTTATAGGTGGATAGATGGGGCAAAGAGGGGTGGTTAGGGACAGAAGACAAAGGTTGAATAAAAGAGAGGGAACTCTGAGCAGTAGCCCACTTACCACTACCCACCCCGCTCAATGCAATGGGCAGCGCGGTCCTGATTATCCTGCACGACGACCGATGCAGTATGGAATTCTTTGTATTCGTGCAGTTCATGGGAGATGTTTGACGGGTACTAATAGGGTGTTCAGTCACAAAGCAGGAGAACGATTAGGGTCCTCATCCAAAGCCTTTAGTTCTAACAAGAACCTATCCGCAAGGCAGCGGGATAGCTTAGTGGAAGCCCATTTGCTTGGATCAGTTATTCTTCCACTGGTTTTGTTGATTGAGTATCCAGCTCAGATCCATCCCCAACCTGGAGGACCAGGAGACTGTACTTTGTGTGACCTCTACCCGTTGACTTGTCAGGTATGATTGCATCTCCGGCTTAAAGAATCCATTTTGTATGGCTTTTTTTGGTCCTAGAGGCACGCAAACCGTCACACCACGTCGAGATGCAGTGTCTTCTTGACGGCGTAAGTTGGTGGGTCAAGGTAGCCGAAGAAATGGAAAGGAGAGCCGCTTCAGGTAAAAGTCAAATGCTGTTCAAGGTTATTCGTGACAGCGGTGGCCGGCGCACTAAGATCAGTCAGCCGATTTGCGATAGAAATGGAAAGCCCATCCATGGCAAAGAGCAAAGCCCGGGCCGTTAGATCGAATACGTCAAGTAGCCGTTAAGCTGGCCGCGCACTAATGTAGGTACTCAGGTGTCAACAACTGCGATTGCTTTTGGAGTACCACTTGTACTCCTATCGGAAGTGGAAGTGGAATTATGCATTCGATCAATTAAGTGTGGGAATGCGGCAGACCCTGACGGACTTCCTCCTGTATGTTTTCAAAGTGCGTGGCGCGTTGGTGAAATCATTCACCACCTTGCTCCGTGACATTTGCACCGAGGAGTGTGTTCCGTTTTTATAGAGCGATTCATTGATTGGAATATGCAATGATTGTATCAATTATCGTGGGGTCAGCTCAATTCGTATAGTCATCAGGGTTGTAGCCTTGACTTTGCTGCGTCGTCTGATACCGACTTGCAGGAGAAATCCGGTGAACAGCAGGCCGGATTCCGCCCTAGTCGAGGATGCATTAGCCAAATTTCTGCTCTTCGCCAATTACTTGGAACGCGTCAGACGCGTCGTGGACCGACAATAATAGTTTTCATTGACTTGAAAGACTCCATCGATTCAGTGGATCGAACAGCGCTTTACATCGCTCTTCATCGTATGCCGCAGAATTTCGTAGATCTAATGAGATCATTGTATTCTCTTACTTCTGACCGTGTAAGGGTTTGTGATGAACTGTCCAGCCCATTCGAAACGACTAGCGTTGTTCGACAAGAATGTCCCATGTCTCCATTCCTGTTCAACTTCGTTATGGACGAGATAATGGACAATGCATTGCGAAGTCTCCAAGATTTTGGCATCGAACTTAGAAATAGTGAAAAGCTGTGACCTAGATTACGCGGACGACGTTGTCCGCTTGTTCGAGTGCACGGAACACGCGCAAAGCCTGAAGTTCCATTCGGGATGCGCTTTTCATCCTCAAAATGTAAAGCGATGTTGCAAGGCTAGACGTCAACCACTCCGGGCTTGATCTTCGATGGGGAGGTGCTGGCAATTGTCGACCACTTCACCTACCTCGGCAGCAACGTGACGACGGATGGGAGCACTAGTGGAGGTGAGTGCGCGGATATCGAAGGCTCGAGTGGCGTACTCTGGACTGAAGCACTTGCGGTGCCGACCTGATATTTCTCTGAAGCTGAAAGGCAGTGTGTATTGTGCCGCGGTGCGTTCAGTTTTGTTGTGTGGCTGCGAGACATGAAGTCTGCGTGCGGAAGATGTTCGTCGTCTTGCGGTTTTCGATCGTTGAAATACACGTAGTATCTCTGAGATTTGGTGGAATGACCGAGTGAGCAATGCTGATGTCCGTGATGCAGTATGAGGTACTAGTTCAGAGAAAGTTCTATCACAGCGTATTCAGCTTGGTAAATTTCCTTCGTTAGGGCATGTTTTACGTATGGCGAACACACGTCTACTATACCGTGCACTATTCTCCGTTCCTCCCAGGGGGCGGAAGAAGCCACGTAGAGGTCAACAAATGTGTTGGAAACGAGGGATGAGAAAATGCACAGGTAACTTAGAAAAAATAAGTGTTTCACGTCTTCGTGGTTGGGGTCGAAATGATCCGTCAGTCAGTTGGCTGGAGACACTGAAGGATGTGGCGGTGAACCGTGAACAGTAGCGATCATGTTGTCACTTACTGTCGGTTCAGAATGTTGGATCACCGTCTGTTTGTACAAATAGACTGTGCATTTCGTTTGTTGGCTATTAGAGTGTTCTCTCGTTTTCCCTCCCTTGTAGGTCCACTTCCTGTCTACCTTGTATATTCATACTTTCTAATTCAACGTGGAACATTGTGAGAAGGGCAGTGGTTAGCGGAGCTTGCTTTACTGTTTAACGCTGTACGATAATGATGTTCTAACGATAACCGTCCACTTTCCTTTTACTGTTGGACTTGAAGTCAAAATCCTTCCTCCAAGAGAGTTCCTACTTATCTCTGTTTGTCGTCAATCTTTCGTTTATTTAAATGCTACGTCACCCTTTCTGAGTTTGTTTCTCGACGTTTTATCCATTGAGTTAGTCGTTGATTATGACGGGATGTGAATCCTTCAGCTGACTCGTCACGGCATGTTCTAGAGGTATGATCGCATGCATAATTTCAACAGTACGCAAAGCTTTCGGGAGCTGTCCTTTTTTCCGTGATCGCGGTTAGCCATAAAATTCTCCATGAAGTACACAAGCCTTCGAGACCTTTGCAGCGTAAAATTATTTTCGGTTTCAAAGAAAAACACCAAAGTACGGCACAGGTCGATTGCGGTAAGGAAGTTCGTTGATGTTTCCGTTGGACCACCTTTGCTTCAGTTGGAGCAAAAATGACCTGCATCTGTCTGTACAGCTTGCAATATATGAGGGGTGCTCTTCGTTGACGGCTTAATTTTTTTTTAACTACACATGGTTTTCTTTGTTGTCCACATCGCCTGATTGTTAGTTTGTTAACTGTTCGGGAGTTTTTTTCTCTTCGACCACCCTTTTTCATGGTGCGAATAAAGTAATTGTCTTTTTACTTTAGCCGCCCCACTTACCACCATTGCCCTCCTTGCGAGAGGTATTGCGTATGTATGGCCTACGAGCGCAGAAACAGTTGTCGCAAAACTTTCTCCTACAGCCGGCTTCCCTAAACGGTTTTGTGAAACGAGCGGGTAGTCTACGCAATGCTTATGTGTTGGAAGTTGGACCCGGACCGGGCAGTCTGACTCGAGCTATTTTGGCCTGTCAGCCGAAACATTTGGTTGTAGTTGAATTAGATCGGCGTTTCATTTCCAGCCTTGAAGAACTCCGTTTGGCCGCCGTCGAAATGGGTATACAAATGGATATATATCGTCAAGTGAGCTCACCATGATAATACCTTACAATCTGGCTGACACTTATTTTTAGAAAAAGCTACCCTCAAAAACTCATTGTAGTCCAACTTTTGTGGGCAGATGAGCAGATTTCCAAATAACCAATGGTCGTCGATGAGTAAAAATTGGGTTCCATTTGTGTTCTACATGTTATCCTCCTTTTTGGGATGAGTATATTTTGAAAATAAGATTCGTAATATGAAACATGGAACAAATAAAGCGTATTCGATCCCAGTCTAATGCTTGGTACTGTTTTTATCAAATGCAAATGCAAATAGACTCTGGGAACCGTTTTGTTGTTCGTCAAACCTTTCTTCTTGATGAGAAATGCCACTTTTGGAACACTGAAGGTTATGGGAATGGTTTGGTTGAGGAAAACGTAGACTCCAGTTCAGTCTCTTCAACCATTAATTCTGTACTTTTTTGTCCCGGTTTTCGGTGCTACCCCTCAGCACAGTCCGGTGAAGGGTAAAATAAATAAAAGCAAGGAATGAAACAGCCGGGAACAAAGTGTGTTGCGAAAGTCACGAAAACGAAGAAAAACCTCGAATGCCGCTACAGCACTGAGCGCGGCACTTAACCATGTCACTTTATGTCTCCAACCATCTGCTGGCGGGTCTCACGGACTTCTCTTCGGAAGTGTCACGTCCTATTTGACCAAGTACACTGGTCAGGGTTTTCGTACCTTTTTATTACATGATAGATCTCGCTTTGGGTTGCTGGGGTTTGGTTCGCAGAGCTTACTGTGAGACGGTTCAGTAAACAACTGAAGTGTTCGGTCCATCGCCTTTTTTAGCCTGTTCAGGAATGAGCATTCCGGCAGCGTCGTGAAGGACGGATTCTTCCGACTGTTGATTACCAGATGCAGTACGGATCAGGCGGAGGAGCTTTGAAAAGTGACCGCAGTTGGCAACAGTCTCCATGGTTCCCGCGATTCCATTCCGGAAGTTGTTGCAGCCGCTTCCGGCCCAAAGGATGGCTTTTCGTCCGATGTTGCGGAAGTCTAGGTAGCCATCTAGGCAGGCATCTTTATCCTTTTCGGATAACTGGGAAGTCGCCTCTGAGATCCATTCTTTCTGTCGTCGTCTTGAGCGGATTGTTGGACTGATGCCTTCAGGGAATTCCATTGATTTTTCCACCGGCACTTCACTTGTGAACATAGTGGCTAGATAAGAAAAAATAGTGTGCGAGACCGCTTGGCGCTTTCTCGGTGATCCTAACGCTGCTGTGTTAATCCGCTTCGGGGCACAATTTTTGCGGCGATTGGCTAGGTGAATCTTGAAGCGTGGACGGACGAGGGTGTGGTCGGCGCCGTTCTTATTACCGGTCTCCGCACCTCGGTAGGACCGGCAGTCTTCAATCGAAGACGATCAGCGTGGTCGTATGAGAATGTGGTCGATCTGATGTGCTGTGTGGCCGTCATGGAAGTACCACGTTAGCTTCTTGGGATGTTGGAGGCGGGTGTTGGTGACGGTTAGGCTGTTGAACTCTGCAAAATTGACCAGACGTTCACCATTGCTGCACTGCTGTCCGAGACCATATTTCCGCGAAATGTGTGTAGTTGCTTGGGTGGAGGGACCAGTGCGGCGTTCCAGTCCCCCGCAACCAGGTGAATGTCACGTTTCGGGACGCAGTTTATCACCTATAGTAGTCTGTCTAGAACTCATCCTTTGCCGCTTCTTCGGCTGCAACTGTCAGGGCATAGACCGTGACAATCGATATGTTCAAGACTGAGGCGCGAAAACAAGCTAAGGTGCAGTTGCAGCGCGGTCTATCTGTCGAGCTCTCGCGATAAAAAACAAATCGACAAAATAAAACATCGAAAAGTGTACGGCGAATAAGAAGGAAATCACAGCAACTTATTTTCTCACTAACTCTATTTCATTGTGCTCTATTCCCTGCTACTTTTTCAACTGTTTTTACTGCGTTAACACCGTGCTTGATTTCAAGCCAGTGTAGTATTATATATATATATATATATATATATATATATATATATATATAAAGGCTGTCTAAGAGGATATTGAATTTTGTGCGAGTAGTGTCTTGTTAGCTTTGTTGCTGACAGCTGTCGCGACGCCATGTCGACCCGATTGGTCCGTTGGTCCATTGTGGTAGAGGTGGAAACTGTCGTCTACTCCGCGAACGTTTATACGCCGGGTGCCAGAATTCGGCAGCTGAACTTCGGAGAGACATGCATTTCCAATGCGATAGCCATGTAGCATTCGTGCGATGATGGATTGGCTTCCGATGTCCAAAAGAGTTCTCATTTTCTAGCAGGCGACTTGGATTGGATTTCGTGTCTTTAAGCGCCCAGCTAGCATATTTTTTTTCCTCGGCCGTGGAGAGAACACAAGACGCGTCGCTTACCGGGACGCCGTAGCACGAGCGAGGTATGTAAAGGAATTTGTCATGAAGGGTCTTGGGAATTTGATGGGAAACGGTGTCCCCAGCGTAACTCGACGCGTCCATTTCGATCAAGCAAAATCAGTCGCGTCCATATTTGATTTTACTGAATCAAGAGGTTAGCAGAAAACATTGGTTAATACTGTCAAATCGGACTCCAGTCTGCCTATGGCGTTCGCAACTGAAAGCGGAACCGTATTTCCTCATGCTCAGGTCTTAAATTCGGTTCTCGCTCATGGGCGCTTGCCAATAGGAACATGCATAAAGCCGGCTCATCCTGTCGTAGGAGCCAGCCGCATAAAATTAAGTCAAAATAATGTAGACGCGGCTCCATGGTTTCTGTGCGAATGACCATGGTTGTGGTGCAACTTGTGGTGATTCCAGAGCTACTGCACATTTGCCGACACTTTATTGGAGGGCACACTCCCGTAGCTTCTACGATCGCGTTCGTCGAGGAAGTCAACGAGAAAAGACCGTGGGGTGCCAGCCGCGTGTATTCTCACAGGGGTTGAGTACAGAGACCGCACGCTGGCATGTGTTGGACGTAGCGCTCGCGGTTGCGTCGTGCGCGAACCCTACAGTCAAGCAAGTGATAGACAGGGCGTGATCGGCTGATCACCATAACTTCGAACCAGTTCTTGGATGTCTGGATCCATGAAAGGCCAATAAACGTAACTGCGCATCAGGGATTTAATCTTATCTGCTTCAAGGTGTGTTTCACGGAACTGCTTTAAAATACCGGATTTCAGTGATTGCGGGATAACTGTTCTCTCACCGAACAGGAGACAGTCATCTAGGATCGGGGGTCTTGTCGTTTGAAAAACTCGAATCAAAGATTCACAAGTTCTCTTTGGCCATCTTTTTCTCAGAAAGTTTATTTCATTGATAGCACCGTCAATTTTGAAACTTATTTGATTACGTATGCCGTGATTGCCAGGCACTCGCTAGCACACCTGTTGAACTCCTTTTTGAAGATCAATAGACGTAATAACCTGTTCATCAGCTGCTTTTTCGTGTTGCTATTAAACGAGACAGCGTGCCGGTTTGTCCCATCCCCGGGGAGGACTTACTTTGAAGTTGTGAGTTATATCCCAAAAGAATCGTAACCCGTTTCTATAGTTAGTTCGCTGTATTTACAAGGATGCTTATTTGCTGGCCCGAAAGCGGTTTGTGGTCTGTTTAAAAGGTAGACTTTCTTCCCCGGGTCATTTTGTTGAGTTTCCATACTGGAATTACAATGGACAACGCCTCCTCAGACTCGCCATAATGTCACTCGGGCGACGTTGATGATATAGAAGCTTGCACGACAGCATTCTGGGACCCGTCAGTTGACCGATGTTGGATAAATACTCCCATACCGTAGTCGGAAGCAACAGCTGCCACAAGAACACCGAGTGGTGGATCAAGGGAATGGCAAACTCTTTTTGATTGAATTGAGAGCATGCTGGCTTTCGTAAGTCCAGTCCCATTTGATTACAGTAGAGGGTAATTTATTGAAAAGGGCTCGAAATTTATGTATACCAGGTACAAACTGATTGTCGCTGTTGATCGTGCCCAGGAATGGCTGATATGTGTCTGTGTCGGAGGATGCTGGCATAACACAAATAGACCTTACTTTTTCTGCGTCTGGATACCTGCTAGTAGCGTCATCAATGAACCGCAAATACTAGGAAGAGTGGAAGAAAGGGTACTTTTCTAATCGAATGTGGAACGTAGATTGTTGTATGCGAGTAAACAAGTTCTTCAGATGATGGGCATAATCATAAGCGTTAATACTATCAATAACAATGTAGCTCATCTAAGCGGTGGCAAAAAGCTATCTGGCAAGCACCGTATCCATTGCGTGTTGGAATATGGTGGCACTGGAAAATAATTTATTATAGCGGTGCAGCACATCATGTTTGTTTACAGTGACTAATCGTCTCGACTCCCCATCGAATTCTACCTGTAAACAGGTCTCGAGAAAATCAATCTTAGAAAGTATTTTTCGTCTATTGAGTTTGGTAAAAAGATCTGGTACAGGAAGGGGATACTGACGTGTCTCCGGCGATTCATTGAAATCTGCTGAAAAGGGCGCCCGAGTACCAAAACGCACCGTTTGTTTTCTATACAACTATTGATGCTGCCCACCCGGAGTAGTTTACTAGGCTAATAACACATGCTGCTTGTAAGCGTCTAGCTCATTATCAACCTGATCAACTGCAGCTCGTGAAACTGGTCTTTTCGACCGAAATACAGTTCTAGCATCCTGCTTGCGACAAAGCCTTGCTGTGGTTTTGGTGCACATTCCTAAACTACTGGGAAAAACGGCACTGTTTTCGGCTTGCAGTTAGGCAGTAAGCTGAGTTATGTCCACTATAAGTAGTAAGGTTCTTCGCCACTCCAGTTATCAGGGTTCGATTGCCAATTATCCCCAGTTGTGCAGCGGGGTAAATGGGGTAAACGCCCTTTTCACTGCACTCATGCGCAAGCACGTAAGAAAAAAGTATGATGTCAAGGAATTATCCGGCCGCCTTTCTTAAAGCCTTTCCGATTTCTGCCTTCTTTTTCGTTTCGTTATTCCTGGCCGCGTTGAAGCCTTTCTAGGATCGTTTCGTTTGGGTCAGCCCACTTCGCTTCCCAACCACCTAGTAGACGCACAGTCAATAGACGTTGGTTGCAGAAAACACGGTTCTGTAATTCATAAAGATTAGCAAATAAAGTCAAATGGACATACAACTGAATATCTCCAAACATACGACGAAAACTGTCAATGCAACTCGTGTCAATCAGTGTGACAGAATTCCGAGTACTCGGGGTTGAGGGGATCGGCCCGTAGCACTTTGGGAGTTGATCGGATGTGTGTCAGGTGTGTACGTGCGATGGAATGGTCATAGGGCCGACAGTTCAGATGTGTGTGTGCGTATGTGTATGTGTGCTTGTTCCAGTGGTCCCGGGCAGACAGTGGTCACTAGTGCGAGTTCAGATGTGTGTATGGTACACCGGGTCAACGTGGTATGAGGGAAACCTTGATGAATGAACATCAGTCCGTGTTTTGAGGTGATCCAAATGTGAAAAGTCGTTGATCTCGGCGGGATTCGAACCCACGCATGGTCACCACCCTCGCTTTAGTACCGCGAGTGCTCGACCAGCTGAGCTACGAGGCCACGCCGGAGGACCTTCGACTTTCTGCATATGGATCACAGTCTGTGTGTCTGATACAGGGAGCGGTCATTTTTGTGTGTGCATGTCACCACATGACTTCCATACCGGTAGAACAAACATGTGGTCACATGAGCCTGCTTGTGTCAACGATCACGAGGCAGAAATCGATAACCGTGCGTGCGCGCGTGAAGGCTTGTGAGAACAACACATGATAGGAGCAATGCCATGTGTGAAGGGGCGTCAGTGTTTGAACAGTTAGAAATGATCCAGCGACGTCTGTGCGTGTGACGTTTGTGTCCGACACGGATTGTGGCTGAACCAGGTGGAGAAGGTGGTCCAGGGAAGTTGTTCCATTCGCATTGTTGACAGCAGGTAACTATAGCCGGATAATTCCTTTACATGTGGTATTGTACCTGAATCACGACAAAATTACCCTTGAATTGCGCGACCGGTTTCGCGGTTGCCGCTCATTAGTCATGCGTACCCGGTACTGTTCTGTCCAGTCAATCCTGTACTTGAACACCCCACAGTTTATCTATGGCTGTAATCTCATTTGAATCGTGAGGAGTGTGCATGGACAAGGAGTTCATTTTTTAGAATCACAAAATAATTCTTTCTATGTTATCTCGTCAGCTAACAAAGCTAACCTAGTGATCAGCAGCAACCGCGAAACCGGTCGTATGCTTCCGGGGAAATTACGTTCTGCCATCCAGGTACAATACCATATTTCTCATAACGAAGATCCAAACTTGGGGCCATGTGCCCTCGTTCTGAAGGTTAGCCGTGTTAATGGACAAAATAACTGAAAGAATCACCTTGTGACTCTGAAAGTGGACTCTTTGCCCATGCACGCTCCTTACGTTTCAGATGAGATAACAGCCATGAGTTATGTCCACTTTATTTTCGAGAGAACTGTCTCTGACTTTCGGGTGAAAAAAATTTTTTTGAGACCGTTGAGGTTTGGATCACAAAACTCGTTCCGAATTCCCAGTTTTTCAATCAACTGAATGCCAATTGGGTTCCGCGAGCGGTCAACAATGACGTTGGTTGGTGCTTGAAATTTTTAGCCACGGAAATCGCGCTCACTGTTCCTGCGATCATCATCTGAAAACCCGGAGCATTATAAGTTAATTTTTTGGCCGCTTGAGAGCTGGGCGGTCTAATGCCTCTCACAAGGATACTGTCACAGTAATTATGTCCGTGGTCCAATCAAATAGAAAAAATAATGGGATACTGTGCATCAAACGAGACATGAATTTTCGCTTAGGTTTAAGATGTGATCAATGCAACCCAGACTATGTCTGAAACCGATTTGTTTCTCGCTTACACTTCTCACGGGCGTTGGATAATTGAAAAAGATATCTGGGAGGGCAGTCTGGATGCGATATTTACCAAGACAATTCCTCTGTGATTTTCACAAGAGGACCTGTCACCTCTCGAGTAAATTGACATAATCACCGATTCACACCATTCCCTGGGGATCTGCCCGCTTTTCCAGGTTACCCAGAGGAGTTTTGTCGACTCCGAAGCCAAAGCATCGTCTTCATCCTTGCGAAAAGATGAAGCAATCCATCCAATTCGGCAGCGTGGTACCTTTTTAGATAACAACTCTCGGATAACCTACATTTGAGGAGGAGTAATATCTGCCTGCATCGTTCCTGTGGCAGCTTTTATCGGGAGCTCCACTGTGGAAGTGGACCAACTTGATTGCTCCACAAAGTGTTTCGCCCAGCGTTCCAGACGGCGTCACTGAGTGGATCATTGAGCCACCCTTGACTCAACAGTCTGATCCACAGGGCTATGGGGCATTAACGTAATACACCAACGTAACCGAAGCGCCTGTAATGGAACTTCTGATCTGTTACGCGAGACCTGGTTGTACGAATCCTGTTTTGCCTTCGTTGGTGCTTCTTTATCGATCCGCTTTTCGGATTTAGTACTTAGTCTTGTGCACCCAGTGGAGAAGGCGGAACGCAAACGGGGCAGAATCCTTTGGGCTTGAGGCTGTCCGACTTAGGCGGACAGTAATTATCCAGTGAAAGTACGATGGCTTCTCCTACCGTCGAGAGAGTCGCCTGATACTCCACTGGTAGGTTGCCTTTTCCCATGTTTCTGCTCTGGAGTGTCCTTTCCAGGGACGTAGTGGCTATAACCGGTTGTTGCTTATCAACTGACTTGGACAGATGAACTTCTTCAGGCTTCTACCAACTGACTTCTGAAACACGATTTCATCTACCATTCCAGGAGGTCATCCTGTGTATCTCTTTGTGTCGCGGAGACACGCAAGTCTTTATACGATGCTAAGGTGCATTCTCGTCATGTTGACGTAGACGCCAAGTAGTAATAGCGCTGATCACGATTTTTGTTCAGCTCCAAAGAACAGCTGAGTGTCGCGACCAGCGGTACTCTGATATCCTGTCTTTTTTCTTCATCTGTTCGATACTATTATTTATATTTCTCTTCTTATTTTTTTTCCTACCGTACATCCTTTTGGTTCCCGTGTGCGGTTTTTGAGGAGTGTTAGCAGACAAAAGCACCATACTCAGTACGTTGTTAATATGTATTAAAACTGTAACTTCGAACTAAAGAACCGCCTAACATCTGTTTAGTAAATGAACCCGGCCGATGATTGTTTTCATATCACAACTTTTCGTTTGTATCGCCGGTTATAATATTAGTTACATTTTAGTTTTTCAACACTGCACGAAATTTCACAGGACATTTTGAAATTCAATGCTGAGAGTATATTCCCATCTGAGGCAAAGATGGTCACTGAGGCTTGGGGCACCTATTCGGAGAAGATACCCGAGTACGACAGTTGGGAAGGCAAACGATTTGATGCCAGCAGCTCCGCACTTGTTCCTATACGCACTTCTCCTCGCGTTCGAGTCCTTGGAAATTTGCCTTTCAATATTTCTACCGCATTGGTCGTTCAGTGGCTTCACGATATAGCTGAACGTCGAGGTGTTTGGCGCTATGGTCGTGTTCCATTGACGCTGACTTTCCAGAAGGAAGTCGGGGAACGTTTGGTCGCTGACGTGTGGCACGAACAGCGCTCTCGACTGTCTATAATGGCTCAAGCCTTCTGTGAGGTAAACTATCCTGTATCTTGTCCTAAAAGAATTACTTTATCATTTGGTTCCTCGGTAAATAAGATCACCAGTTTTCTCCAATAATGTGGTGGATGATAGGAGTTATATGACCTTCTCGTATATTCGTACTGATTTTAGGATGGACGTTTGGATTGTTTTGTAATTAATTTTTAATATTTACTGACTAGTAGTACTTTGTTTATCGGTCCGATATTTTTAACGAATATTTCCAGAAAAGTTGACTTCTGAAACAACTATGATATTGTCGGTGGCATACACGACAGGATTGTATTCACGAAGACACGATTTTCACTGTAGGCGTGATTGATTGCCTGTCTCAAACCTTTTACTTGGAACTGAGCATTTTGGTCACATTCACAAGGGGGACTGACCCGAGACTTTGGGGAAATATAACGCTCATACTCATTTTACTTATCTTTATATTCATAAGTGCGCACAACAAAATATCACCTCTTCTTAGGCTCTTTATTCACATATTCATAAGCAGTGTAGACGTGTGTACACTAGAAAAATAGCGTGCTTGCTCACGAGTCCTGTGGAAGGGGTAAGCCCAGTAGCCTCGAAGGCCCACTGGACCATTAGGAATAGTCATCAACTTGACCATGAGACGAGACGAGACTGACCATCACGATGAGACTGCACCTTGACGTGGTGTGATGGCTTGCGCGTCTCTATGAACCAAAGAGCTATACAGAATGGCTTCTTTAAGCCGGAGATGCAATCATACCTGACAAGTCAATGGGTAGAGGTCACACAAAGTACAGTCTCCTGGTCCTCCAGGTTGGGGATGGATCTGAGCTGGCAACTCAATTAACAAAACCAGTGGAAGAATAATTGATCCAAGCAAATGGGCTTCCACTAAGCTATCCCGCTGCCTTGCGGATAGGTTCTTGTTAGAACTAAAGGCTTTGGATGAGGACCCTAATCGTTCTCCTGCTTTGTGACTGAACACCCTATTAGTACCCGTCAAACATCTCCCATGAACTGCACGAATACAAAGAATTCCATACTGCATCGGTCGTCGTACAGGATAATCAGGACCGCGCTGCCCATTGCATTGAGCGGGGTGGGTAGTGGTAAGTGGGCTACTGCTCAGAGTTCCCTCTCTTTTATTCAACCTTTGTCTTCTGTCCCTAACCACCCCTCTTTGCCCCATCTATCCACCTATAACGCTCCTACTGACAACACGGCCGATATTCACAACAGTTCATTGTCAAATAGCGTGAATAATCCTGTGTCTGGTAACTCACATTTTCTCAAGCCTCGTCAGCCTCTGAATCTCGGCTCCTTCAACGTGCGTGCACTCATGCAGGCCGGTCAGCAAGCGTGCCTAGCCATCACAATAGATTCTCTGAAGATTGATATCTGCTTCTTAAGTGAAACGCGTATCCAGGATTCGAGCAGTGTAATTCAACTGACTGCTCCTGGTATATCATCGAGTTATTTTTTGCGCACTTCAGGAGACGAAGTAGCTCGAGCTGCGGGTCAGCGTGGTGTAGGAATAGTCTTGACTGACAAGGCTGAGGCTGCCCTTTTAGACTGGATCCCTGTTACCAGTCGTTTATGTGCTGTGAGACTCCAAGGGTCGGTCGGCGTTCGAAAGGATAGTTGTGTTAAGCGTAGTTTGTTTGTGATCCCGGCGTACGCCACAATGGACTGCAGGTCAGACGTGCAGAAAGGTGAGTTCTACGATGAACTCGCCACTCTCGTTCGCAGCAGTAAGGGCTCTGACATTGTAGTGCTAGCTGGTGACTTCAATGCACGAGTCGGCAAACTTAGTGTATTAGAAGCCTGTTTAGGTGGGAGTTGTGTTTTGCCTGCTGAGCGTACAGATAACGGGGATAGGCTTCTCCAGTTTTGTGCAGACAATAGATTGTTCTTGTCTAGCACCAATTTCCGACACAGCTCGCTTCGCACAGCGACATGGCGCTTCAACTCTACGGGTACTCTAAACCGGATCGATCATATCGCCGTAAGCTACCGGTTGTGCAGTTCTGTTCAGAACTGTGGATCTTACTGGTCCACGTACGTAGAGTTTGACTATGCATTAGTTTTGATGTGACTATCTCTCCAGCTTCATGGTCATCGTCGCAAACCGCAAACCGGATTAGCCGTGCAACGTTTGTTTGAGCCGGAAGTCCGCACAAGTTATGAGCAAAAGTCAGCACATGAGCTAGGATCTACGACGAACAGTAATGTAGATGAGCATTGGGCTAATATCAAACAGGCGATGCACGTGGCAGCAGGTTTTGCTTGTGGTCCTATATCCGATGTCCATCAAAGACACTGGATTTCGCAAGAGTCGCTGAGTATAATGGAGCAAAAGCGTCAGCTCTCGAACAGTATGGAGATGAATAAGATAAGTAGAAAACTACAGAAGCAAGTTACGAAAAGCCTTAACACGGATCGCGAAAATTGGCGGGTCAAGGTAGCCGGAGAAATGGGAATAGCAGCTGCTTCAGATAACAGTCAAAGACTGTTCAAACTTGTTCGTGACACCGGTGGACGGCGCACCCAGGTCATTGAAACGGTTTTCTATAGGAATGGAGAGCCCATTCATAGCAAAGAGCAAAGGCTTGACAGTTGGGCGAAATACTTCAAGTAGCCGTTAAGCTGGCCGCGCACTAATGTAGTTACTCCCGTGTCAACAACTGCGACTCTTTGGGTGGTATCACTTGAGTTCCCATCGGAAGTAGAAGTAGAGTCATGTATTCGATCACTAAAGCGAGGAAAAGCGACAGGTCCCGACGAACTTCCCCCAGTTCTTTATTTGCAGTCAACTGATAGTACCCAATTCGTCAACCGTTATTATTGTTTTCACTAAAAATGAGGTTCCAGACGTGATTAGAAAAGTCTGACAGGATACATTATATTTATTTCCACAACAACCCAGCCGTTTTGCTCCACTTTCCACCCCTATTGATTAGGTAAAGTACCTGCAAGATATTCCAGGCACTGCATTTCTTCCGAAGCCAAAAGTGGATGCGGCGCTAGTTCGTCTTACTCCTTTGGCTCAACCAGTTATTCCTGTTCCTTTTCCTTATGTGGAAAAAGTGGTTCGGAACGCGTTTCAGTTTCGGTAGGTTTTTTTATTTATTTCCGCTTATCTTTCACGGTAAATTTTGTTCGGTTGTTGACTAGAAATCCTGTTTTTCGCTCGACATATGAGTATATGCATAATCCGGCCTTCATCGAAGTGGAACGTGAAATTAGTCCTGCGGATTTTGGTCAATAAGTGTTTGTTCCTCACCGATTCAGTTCAAATCAAGTCGCTTTTATGCACCCGATATTGGGTAAATTTCCACACGTACTATGTTTTTTAAGTCGTGAAGAGATTCTCGGAGATGTGTGCCAGTCCATCTGAACCGCATTCTGTATCGGACTACTTTTATGCTTGTCAGTGGGCAAATTATCGGTAAATCTTGGACCCAGAGAGGCCAGCCTGATTGCTTAGAGTGGATTTTGCACGCTGAAGAGAATTCTCGCTCGTAAAAGCATCCACAAAACCAAGATTATCGACGGGTAAATATCAGCATGTAGTCGATCCCTCAGTGCTCTGCAAGGAGTTAGTTTAGCTTAAATGGTATGAAGCTAGTGGTTCAGATAGGTTTCCGACAGTCGCATTGTATGCGGTATCAAATTAATATTATCAATACCGATTCTGTCTGAATATATCAAACAGCTAAGAACTTTAATTTGTACAGCTTGTGGGAGAATGAAAAATACGATCCATATGGTACAAATAATATACCCTGAAAGCATGTAAATCTTTTTTCAAAAGATCCCCGATGTGAACCATAATGAGTATTATCACTCACGCAGCTGATCAGATACTGTTTCCTCTCTAACGCCATAATTTTCTTTCGAATACTCATCGGGAACCGTGTAGTATCATGATGCTTTCGATGTTAAACGGTCTTTTAATAATTAACCAGACCAGCAGTACCAATCCGACCACGGGTTGAATGTGTATATTGTGTTTGACTGCACTAATTTAATTCAGAAGGCCTCATCAGGTTGTCAGATAGGGATGGATGATAATCACTACGCACGCGGTGGTTCTCCCTTCCAACTGCCCTAGTGGCTACTTCGGAAAACGATAAAGTTTGTTCTGGTAGAATGCACTATATATATATATATATATATATATATATATATATATATATATATATATATATATATAATGTATCGCACCTGTCTGGTTTCAGACTGTGTGCCAAACAAAGCATGGTGCGATCGGGGGGGGGAGGAGTAAGGGGTAGATAGTTTTAGTCCATGATTTGTTTGCGGGCGCGATACTGCCAGGTTACCCAAGCCAAAGCAGGTGGTTTTCTCAGGGATCCACAGCCGTAGCCTTTAGCTATCCAAAGCTTAACCCGCAAGGCAGCGGGACGAAACGCGGGGCCCGTAACCCACTGGGGGCCGATGACTGACTGCTCGGTTCATTCGCCCTTCGGATGAGGCCAAACATCATGGGTGCCCAGTGTACCTCTCCGCCACAGATGCCGATGAGCATACCGTTGTACGCTTCATACGCCACCCGTGGTTGGTTTGGAATCAGGGTTTAGCCATCTCCCCTAGACGGACTATTTGCCAGGCAATCCGGTGGAGAGGGCCGGGCATTCGCTTTCGTCCTCTCACTTTAGTGGGAACACCTCGACCACGAGAAGGCAGTTAGTAGGAGTTCTTGAACAGCGGCTTTGTTAGACGCACGGTCACTTGGGAGCATTTCGAGAGGCATTCAGGGCGAGTAGCCATCTCAGAGCCTGAGACGCCCACCGCCGACCATACCGAGGCATTTGGAAGATGCACAAGTACTGCAATTATTGTGTGCATGATCAGCTGTGCGTACGGTGTAAATTCTGGCATACTTTGTGTTGCTTCTTGATTAGCCCTAAAACGCCGAAAGGGTCCAAAGCAGCACTGGCCGGTTGTGAAAGCTGAATAACTCGGTTTTCGTAGCGGTTCGTTGGAATTGCGGCACTTTTCCTGATGATACATTTTGCGCCCTTTCTCAGAATTTTGCTGAAATCTGATAATCGGTTCATACTCCAGGAAGACCCCTGATCCGCTTTCAGGAGCAAGATGTTCAGGGCCACCCCATTTCGTAAATGACCTCTCGTATAGATTCTCTGAAACTGAAAGGTAGTGTGCTAACGTTGCAAGCATTTGTCATGCTGCTGTGGTCAGAGCGTACCCTCGAGATAGAAGCAGCTTCTGCCTCTGGCGACTCCAGGAAGCTCTTTCAACTCATTCGTTCCACCGGACCGCGAAAAACAGGTGTTAGCGTGACAGTTCGCAAAACCGATGGGACGTCAATCACCAACCTGTCGCGCAGAATGGACCGTTGGGCAGAACACTTTCGCTCCCAGTTTAACTGGCCACCGGCTGCTTCTACTGCATCTGGAACTCCTACACTTTCTGCGTGGTCTATTCCAGACAGTCCCTCGATAGAAGCGGAAATTCGGAAAGAACTACAAACCCTCAAGCACCACAAAGCACACGGATATGATCGTACCCCTCCTTCACTTTTCAAATATGGCTAGATGGTTCTGGTGAGAAACTATGTTCTCAAAGGTTTGGACGGAAGAAAAAGTTCCTAAACGATTGTTCCCATCTTTAAAATAGGTAGCCGTACACTGTGTTCTAATCATCGGGGAATTAGCCTGATCTCTGTCGCTTCAAAACTGCTAGTGTTCATTATCCTTAGCCGACTTTCTCCATTGCGCGAACCCCATTGTTTCGAAGAACAAGCTGGGTTCCCTCTCGGTCGCGGTTGCACCGACCAGATCTCAACTCTTCGCCTCCTGCTTGAACACCGTCGCGTGTATCAAAGACCAACTATCGTCTTGTTTCTGGACATTAGGGCCACCATTGACTCTGTCAATAGGACTGCCCTATGGAATGTTTCCATTCTGAAAGCTCTCTATCGACAGACTTCGGAAAGAGTAAGGGTCTATGGGCGACTGTCCGAGTCCTTTGTCCTCTAAAGTGGCGTTCGGCAAGGATGCCCTATTTCCCCATTCCTCTTCAACTTCGTTATGGATGATCTGTTTCAAAGAGCCTTTAACGATGTTGCAAACAGTGGTGTGTAACTTCTACCGCGCACTAGAGTCGTTGACTTAGATTATGCTGACGACGTCGCCTTGCTGGGAGACGGCCCTCAAGTCGTCCAAGATGCCCTAAACCACTTGGCCGTCGAAGTCACTGAATTTGCCATGCATTTCGCTCCATCCAAGTGCAAAATGCTTCTTCGAAACTGGCAAGGAAATTTTCCTGCCCTCACTCTTTCTGGAGAAAGTTTGGAAACTGTCAGCAGCTTTGTGTATCTGAGCAGTTGTATTCCCACTGGTGGAGGTATCAGAGACGAGGTCTCTCTGCGCCTCTCTTAGGCCCGTTCGGCTTTTGCGAACCTAAGGCACCGGTGGCGTCGTCACGACATCAGGCTTTCCCCAAAGGGTAGAGTCTATAACGCCGCAGTTCGCTCGGTGATACTTTATGGATGCGAAACCTGACCGGTTAGAGAAGAGGATCTGCGCCAACTGGCCGTATTTGACCACCGTTTTATACCGACAGTCACACGAATATGGTGGCAGCATCACGCCAGTAATGACGAGGTGCGGAGGAGAGTATTCGGGATAGACTGTTCATCCCTCAGGGTAATTGTTTTTCTTCGTCGGCTACGGTGGTTAGGTCACGTTTTGCGGATGTCCGCTCAGCGTTTACCTCGCCGCGCTTTATTCGCGCTCACTGGACAGGATTAGAAACGGCGGCTTGGTGGACAACCAACAATCTGGAGGAGAAACTAAAAATAGCTGACTTCCCGTTTGGCCGCACTGGGGCCCTGTCACCTACCTGGTTGGAGCAAGAATGACACAGAAAGCAGTTGGCTTGATTCGCTGGCGGATGTGGCCCAAAACCGGTGTCAGTGGCGTCAATGCTGTTTGGAATGTTGTGCTGGCTCCCCATCCTTCCCCTCCCAAATATGAAAACCGCAAACGATACGAACGAAAAAAAAAATCAAAATATCGTGTGTGGAAAAACTCGCAAAAAAAAAATCTTTTTAACATTTCTCTCCTTTTTCTTCTCGTACATTGTTTTTCTATTGTCCTATGGTCTCTTTGGCACGTTGTCTGTACCAGATCCGTGGTAAATTATATATACATATATATATATATATATATATATATATATATATATATATATATATATATATATATATATATATGGACTGTAATACAGTGGATGGTCACAAATGATAACAAAATGTGGACCACTTGTCTCCCATCTGATTTACAATTTCGATTCTAAATCATCCCACTTTTGAAGCTGCTTTCTGATTGATTTAGTGGTGCATTAACAGGAATTCCGGTCTTTAGCACGTCTGTACTGAGATGAATAGGTGTGAGCAGTAGCTTGTTCGACAATGTCTTCTAATTTCCGGTTTGTGTCTCTACCAAACGTATCCTATGTATTTCTGTATAATATCCCATTGCCGATGTGGTCGAATCGATGTTACTCAGAAATCTAGGCGACTACCTGTTTCACTAGAATTGCTTGCTTTTAACCCAAGTTCATTGCAACTTCAGCCAGTTTTGTCGAGTTAATTCAAAGTGTGGTATTGCTACATGGTTTGTCGCATGAAACGAAGTGCTCCTCTGTTAGGTATTCAATCAGTTTAAGATGAAAGATAACACTAAATCGTGATATCACTTCAATGGGCCTTTCCAAAATAAAATCTTTCAATAGATGACCGGAAAAAATGATGAGGGGACAACGAACTCCAATGAAACTATCGACATGTCCAAGATTCTCCGATTTCCCTGATACGCTACTTTACCTTAACAAGCGAAAAGCTGCCACACACTGGAAAGACGAGGAAAAAAACTCGACAGAATGGCGACATGTACGTATGAACAGTTTGCATCATAAATCCAGGGAAATACGCCACACACAAACTAATCTGACCACATTCGAAAACCAATGGTGAGATCTTTTCAGATATATCGAAGTTATAAGGCGGATGGAATGCACCTATAAAACACTTCTTCGTCGAGACTTTAAGGAAACGCGTGAAAGTTATCATCAGGAAGAGTCACGAAACTTAAACCAGTTGCTATGAAAATAAAGTTATTCAATTTTTACTACGATCCAGTGGCTCCTTGGACTCCCTTGGCGTTCTAGCGCTAATAAAGAGATAACACGAATTATGCTAAATGTTACAATGTACGCGCAAATAATCGTGTATACAATAATTGCAGTTACTTTGTATTTCACCAGAGCGAACACGAACCATCATCGTCCATCTCTGTTTGACAGCTTGATAAGGCTGCATCCCTCCGTTTAACATCGAAAGCATCATGATACTACACGGTTCCCGATGAGTATTCGAAAGAAAGTTATGGCGTTAGGGAGGTAACAGTATCTGATCAGCTGCGTGAGTGATAATACTCATTATGGTTCACATCGGGGATCTTTTGAAAAAAAGATTTACATGCTTTCAGGGTATTTTATATGCACCATGCGGATCGCAATTTTCATTCTGTCGCTAGTGCCACATATCCAACTTCTTAATTGTCCGATAAATTCAAAAAGGACTCGGTGTCAATAAGATTAACTTGTTACCGCATACAATGCGACTGTCGGAAAGTAGTCTGGACCACCGGCTTCATAGCCCTGTGAACTTCAGAGGAGGTGATTACATACTGATATCTATTCGTCGATAATCTTGGTTTTACGGCAACTTTTACTGGCGGGAATTTTGTCAGCATGCAACCAGGCCGACGCTCACACTCCAAGTGGGTTTTTCGGTAATTTGCCCACTGACAAGCAAAAGTAACCCGGTGCAGAATGTGGTTTAAATGGGTTGAGACAAGTCCGTGGGATTTTTTTCACGACTTAGAAAACACACTGTACATAGTTTACGGTTGAATCCAAAAGAAAATGGAATAAAGGGTGAATTGGAATGGAGAGAAATAGACTTGGAAGCTACATGAAGCAGCAAATGCATTTAGATTAGCGACGAAGGTGAACATTAAAATCGTTGATGACTTGCTTCACGGTCTACATTAGTCGCATTCGGTAAGAGGTTAGGCTGTTTCTACATGTACGCGTGCGGTTAAGAAGCGTTCCGAATTTCGATCGATTGGAGGAATAACAGACACTTTTGAAGAACGTGGAATGATGGTAACGATTAATGTTAGTAGCAACCACCGAGTAAATTTGTGGCAAGCGTCAAAATGTTTGCCAGTGATGAAATCAGTGATTTGTGTATGGGTGTCTGGTGGGAGTAGCATCTCTGAGTTGGTAGACTGTTGTGCCCTTTGTGTATCTTCCATCTCTTTGGTCTCTATCAGGTACCCGGCTCTCACCCGTGGCTCCGCGAAGCCGAGGCATGAATCATCGGCCACGGCCCGGCAAACCGCTCGACAGGCGGGCAAAATCAGGTTAAGGGTTACCGAGGTCCGAAAACCTCGGTGTGACGGCGTTCGGTATGCGAAGAAAGTTACCCCTGAACGAACGAATGAGTTTTACCGTATAATCCAGCGGTTGTGTGGGAATTTTGCTGAACTAACAGGACTATATGGACCCCCTGGGTCGGATTCAATTCAATCCAGTGACAGACGAGTTCCGAGGGAGCTCCGGCAATCGTGTACCAACACACTGCTGCTTTGCAGTTCGAAGTTGGTCGTACAAGGGCTAGAAGTACCCCCTAGAAAAAATCCGGGTGACGCTAGGGACGTCTCTTGTACCAAACACCCATGAAACTTCGTGATCGTGTCCTCGCAGCCTTGGTCAGAGACATGCATACAGCTGGCCTATTCGCTCCAAAGAGTCAGCCGCAGTAATATACCGTGGCTAGATCGAGAAATTAGTTTCAAAAACTTGGAGGTAAAATCAAGATCTTTCAATTTTAAACCAGGAAAAATTACCGGAGGACAGTAAAGTCAGTGAGGTAGAATGCACGAACTTACCAATGCAAGATTATAAGGCACCAGTTTTTCTGAGTCTGAACAATAAGAAAAGAGCCGTCTGACTGTTTCAACATGACTAGTGCAAAAACGGCTGCGTGTAAGAGTAACTCCTAGGTCGCAGACGCAAGAAGCTTCAGGGAGATGTTGACAGTCAATGGAAAGATATGGGATATTATTAAAAATCATGTGGTGGTGTTATCCACATTGAAGATTGAATGGCGCATCAACACATTTTAGGCGTTTGGGAAAAAAGAACGGAAAGTGGACCAGTAGCAAAATCCAATCATATTGTTTTGAAGAAAATATATACTTTCGTTTCTGTATTGGGGACATCCAAGTACATCATCATCGTTGTATTTGCGGCTAGTGAGATTACGTGGAATGAAGAGCTGACTAATATCAAGGGAGGAAAGAAATGGTAATAGAATGACATCCTGGAAATATCAGATTTAACTTGAAGATAAGACAAGTACCTGTTACCTCAGTAAGTAAGTTGTGTGAGGCTAGAAAAACAGCCACTAAGCACATTTAAAGTGCGATGGTGAATGTCTTCATCATACAGATTACACAAAGGAGTACCACGATGAAGAGAGCCGAATGGATTTGCTTAGTGCGGCCACAATAATCAAGAGCAGAAGCAGTGGAGTTAACAATGTTGTCAACGACATCAAGGGTTGACAGATAGAGTTTGCAGGCAAATTGTGTCAGGTTAGTAGAATGAACTTGCGGAGTTATGCAACGGAAGAGTACATTCTCAAATACTTTCTGCAAAATAGATGTGCAGGCTATCGGACAATATGCTGATAAACGTGCAGTAACAGTACACACTATGGCGTAATGTTCCAATTTTTCCCTGAAGTCTGGTTGCAATTTTTGTGTCCACAGTTATGTAAGTGGATGTAAGTGGACCGATCAAGGACTTAAACTGCTCACCATATCAGACTGAGGAGTGTTGTCTGAAACGTTGGGCGAAGCATTTCGAGTGACACAGTTTGCTTGGTTCTCGTTTTAATCGGTGGTGCTGAATATCGCAATAAATAGAGGTCTAGGTGCTGGTAAAAATCACTCGTCGGAAACAGGTTCCCCGAAAAGTAATTTGCATTGAACGACGTAAGGCGGTTGAAAAGGATGGCTCACCTCCCTCTGTTTTCAAAGACTACTCAGCAGTTTTAAATTTGGGATTGACAAAGCTTCTCGGTTTAATATGGAACTAGTATTTCGAAGGTAGTATATCGACGGTTGGTTAAAGGTTCTCGGGGGCACAACACCCTTCGCGGCTACTGCTGCTGATCCTCATACTTGAACGCTAGGTATTCTATCCACATTTGTCTCATTTTTGCATCAAGAAAAGCATCCGCTTACTATCCTGATGCACGGATTATTTCAATCAAGTCTATATGAACAGCCATTGACGAGTTCGGGCCTACGGTGATCTTTAACCCAAGTTCATCACGCTAGGTTGTGTACTGTGTAATTTAACAGCACTTCACATCGGTCGAATACCAGTTTTTACTACTGGTAAATGGTCAGTAGCCAGAATTTGAATTACGGCTATGTATCAAAGGGAAAATTTGGTGGAATGTACCCGTCATCGGGTGATCAGGGACACCTTTGTTTACTATTTTCGGCTGTTACGCACGTCTTCTAAATGAAAGAAAAAAAAGTGTGCTGAGATACCCATACCGTCGTGTTGACAATATTCACGGGCCAGTGTTGGTGGAAAGCTGAGCAATGGTCGTCAGTCCATGACATGGAAAAAAGGCATGGAAAGCCTAACCAGTGGACTTGGCCGTGTATGTTACGCTTCTTAGGTAGTGTTCAGGAGAGTTACCCACTCAGCGTTTAAATACAGTAATATATATAGTTAGGTGTTGCGAACAGTGGCGCTTTTGTATTCACGCATACTTTCTTCATCTAATAAATGCTCTTATTTGTAATAATGTTCTTACTTTTTCATGCTTTTGATCGGTTTGATTTACCATTAAAGTTCCCGATGAGGAATCCAACCAGGACCGCCACATCCAGTGCATAGTTGTCAGTTGATCAAACTAAGCTCTGCTGAGTACTTCAAGTGGAGTATATTCCGCTGTTCTGCAGAGCCTCTCTAAACGTACTAATATCCACTAGTGTCTTACTTCGTTCTTGACACGTTAACTATGGCGTTCCCTCCACGATAAATCCACCTACCACTCTTACAGCTTCCTGTTTCTACGCGTTTTAAATCGACCGGCTTATCTTGCCTCCAAATATGTGGAAACAAAACTCCCTTAATAATCAATTTATTCACCGGGAGGGTGTGTAAACGTCCATGCAACAAAATTGAATTTGGAATCTTCATATCGTCATTCGATTACCTACGCTGGTATTTTGCTCATATTTTCTTGGTTGCGCAGCTGCTGCTTCTGATCCTGTTTCTCTTCCATACAGGAACAAACATGTGGTTCGTGGACTAGAGGCTTTGTTCCCATCAGACCGCCCGGATTTAGTGATTCAGCTGTTCAAGGAAGCTGGAGTGCAACCGTCAAAACGTCCCACGCAAGTACGTCCCTGAGGAACAGCATTTGTTTACATTTATATAAATAATGAATTTTTTTTAAAATAATGCGATCCTAGTGTTTTATCACCAAGGTCTTCCATTTGACACAGCACTCGCACAGTGAAGCCTAGTGAAATCTTTACCATCTTTGAAGAAAATGTAACAAAACGCAATTTCTGCATGCTTTCCTGCAGGAATGTTTCTTGCGGAGTGTCGAGGGGTTTCGGGTGTTAAAATACAAGAGAATCCAAGGAGTTCGCTTTTCTTCGGCACTTCTTAGTTATTCATTGCATTTTGGCAGTCAGTTATCGGACGCAACAATGTGAGCTTTGGAAGGAAACATATAGTCTTCGGTATGTCAGACCGTGTATTATCTGTTTATTTGAAGGAATCGAAATTCAGAGAAACGCTTTGGATCAAACCGGTTATTCTTTCTCCGTTTGACCACTGACTTGTTCGACAGTGTGGCTCTTTTCTGATCTTGGTCCAGATTGCTAGCTGGTCTGAAGATCTCATTCTTGCTTTTCCAGTGGTTAGCATACAGGACGAATTATATACGCTTTTAGTATGATGAACTGTTCCCAAGTGTTTGTCCTTGGTTTAAAATGCTCCGAAACAAGATCAAGACCGCTCATTTGGCCGAAAATGTTTTCCACAAACTGGGGTAACAAAATCTGGCAATAATCCGACCTGCCGAGTTTGTCATTTGCTAGTATTTGATATTGCAATAAAAAAACAAAACCTTAGAAAATATCGGACTGGCACTAATATGACACTGTCTGTGGTATCAATTAGTCGTTTGCGCTCAAGTCGCGATTCCCGACACATCGTTTTTTACCGGCTCACTGATCCTTTATCTTGGCTTCATCATGTAAACAGTTCCTGTTTTACGATACTGAGACATACGGTATTCCCATTTTGAATGACTTTTTGTCTCTGCTGCTTTGTTCACGCCATCCATTTTTTTGTCTTTCGTTGTGTCTGTGAAGCTTTCCCTTTTGGAGTTTCGTGACCTCTGCTTTGTGTACCAGCGGATTTGTTCAGTCGAACCTGAACTGTTTGATTTCAACCACTTGGCTCGTAAAAACCTACCGTTATGGAATCAACGAAAACAAATTCAGCGCGAAGTACTCGGCACGGAACAAGCACTCACAGCGGAATACGTACAACATGAAATAAATCAGACCAATAATACCCAATAGCAAACTAGACTACCCCGTGCTCCACAAGCCGCCTCTTGTAAAGAGACACTGTTCCGTGTGAGTTTCACTGGCGCCATACAGGTCTAACCTGATTTTTTTATATATCATTGAATCTCATTCAATAAAGCTTTAGACACGCTCTCCTTTCGGACCCACTAATCAGCCATTTACGGTTGATCAATAATCCTGTCTCCGTAAAATGGGAAGAATGAAACCAAAGATGTTTGGAACGTGTATTGCTCATAAGCATATATTATCGATGAAGATTTTATAATCACAGCAGGTATGGTCGGGTTTATGCTTAAGTAGTATGCGTGTTGTTTTGGTCAACCATTTGTTGTTGTCGTCCACCCGGGTTTTATTTCACACCACCTACAGTTGAAATGGAACTTAACCAATTGTAGAAAATTAACGGACGGTTTGAGATTGTATCTTTGGTTTTTCGTTACTGAGTTGCATTTTAATAATTGAGCATGGATGAATCGGTTGGAATCGAATTGAGAGCGTGAGTATTGTGCATTGTGTGGTAATGGACAGATTGGTGCGGGGAGTATACAAAGGGGACATACTGGTTTGGCTTTGCCGGGGTCATACTACTCTGCCATTCCGTAATCGGGTCGGTGTAACTTCGGTAAGGAATGGGGTTTTTATCCATAGGGTCCATTGGATTGTACTGCACTGCAGCCCATTTATCGGTGGTAGCTGCCGTCCTGGTCTGGTCGATGGTATTCGACCAGTCGATCAGGGTACTACCGGAACAGACTCTTACTGTGTTAGATTCTAAAATGAGAGAGGAAGAGAGAGAGAGAGAGAGAGCGAGAGAGAGGATGAGCAGTGTTAAGCTAGATACTCTTATCTAAGTACGATAAACCTAAAAGTATTATTGCATTAGACAAAAGTGAGATGAGTTTTCGTAACAAATAGTGCTATGACTCTGATGACGTGCCAGGTAAAGGTTCGCATATAGTGATCCGCGCTTTTGTACAACAGTAAAATAAGTAGGATACAACGAAACATCTCATTTGCATCATGTGTATGTAATCATCATCGTGCCATGTCATAAAACGTCCTAGGTCTGTATTTCACATTTGGCCCGCATTGCTCTGTCCGCGTGACTACATCACGGTTTGATTCACTCCAGTTTCGCACAGCGACATGGCGCTCCAACTCTACAGGTACACTAAACCAGATTGATCACATTGCAGTAAGCTACCGGTGGGGCAGTTCTGTTCAGAACTGCAGATCTTACTGGTCCACGTACATAGAGTCTGATCCTGCACTAGTTTTAATGCGATTATCTCCCCAGCTTCATGGTCATCAACGCAAACCGCAAACCGGATTAGCCGTGTAACGTTTGTGTGATCCAGAATTTCGCATCAGTTATGAGCAGAAGTCAGCACATGAGCTAGGATCTACGACGAACATTACTGTAGATGAGCATTGAGCCCATATCCAGCAGGCAATCCATGTGGCAGCAGATCTTGCCTGTGGTTCTAGATCCGATGTCTATCAAGGATATCGGATTTCGCAAGAGTCGAATAATCTAATAGAGCAAAAGCGTCCGCTCTAGAACCGTAAGGAAATGAATAAGATGCGGAGAAATTTACAGAAACAAGTTGCGAAAGCCTTCAGAGTGATCGCGAAAATTGGGGGGAGGGGGCAAGGTAGCCGAAGAAATGGAAATGGCAGCTGCTTCAGTTAACAGTCAAAGGCTGTTCAGACTTATTTGCGGCACCGGTAGATGGCGAACCGCAGTCAGTGAAGCGATATGCAGTAGAACTGGAGAGCCTATTCGTGGTAAGGAGCAAAGGGCGGAATACTTCAAGAAGCAGTTTAGCTGGCCGTGCACTAAAGTAGTTACTCCTGTGTCAACAACTGTGATTCCTTTTGGAGTACCACTTGAACTCCCATCGGAGGTGGAAGTGGAGTTATGCATTCGATCACTAAAGTGTGGGAAAGCGGCCGGTTTCGACGGACTTCCTCCAATTCTTTTCAAAGTGAGTGGTGGTGCGTTGATAAAATCATTCACCACCTTGCTCTGTGAAATTTGCACCGAGGAGTGTGTTCCGTTATTGTGGAGCGAGTTGTTGACTGTACCCATCTTCAAGAAGGAAATACGCAATGATTTTAGTAGTCACTGTGAGATCAGTTTATTCGTATAGTCACCAAGGTATTAGCCTCGATTTTGCCGCGCTGTCTTACACTGGCACGCGAGAGGAACACCCGTGAACAGCAGGCGGGATTCCGCCCAAGTCGAGGATGCACTGGCCAAAGTTCTACTCTTCGCCAGTTACTTGGAACGCATCACACGCATCGTCGACCGATAATAATGGTTTTCATTGGCTCGGAAGTCGCCTTCGAAGCAGTTGACCGAACGGCGCTATTCAATGCTCTCCACTCAAAATGTATGCCACAGAATTTCGTAGATCTGCTGAGGTCATTGTACTCCCATACGTCTAGTCGTGTAAGGGTTTTTGGTGAACTGTCCTGTCCATTCAAAACAACCAGCGGTGTTCGACAAGGATGTCCCATTCCTCCATCCCTGTTCTACTTCGTCATTGATGAGGTAATGTAGAATGTCTTGCAAAGTCCTCGGGATGCGGCCGTCGAATTAAGAAATGGTGAAAAGCTATATGACCTAGATTACACGGACAGTCTTGTTTGTTTGTTCGGATGCACGGAACACGCGCAACGTGCACTGGATGGACTCGCAAGAGCTGTAGCTCCATTTTGCGTGCGCTTCTCACCTTTAAAGTGTGGAGTGATGTTGCATGGCTGGATGTGAACGACTCGGAGCGCGATGCTCTATGAAGAGGTACTAACAACTGTTGACCGCTTCAGTTACGTCGGCAGCAGCGTGATGATGGATGGAGGAACGGCAATAAAAGTGAGCATGCGTATATCTGAGGCTCGAGTGGCGTACTCTGGACTGAAGCAGTTGTGGTGCCGACCTGACCGTGTAAGGGTTTGTCATGAACTGTCCAGCCCATTCGAAACGACTAGCGTTGTTCGACAAGAATGTCCCATGTCTCCATTCCTGTTCAACTTCGTTATGGACGAGATAATGGACAATGCATTGCGAAGTCTCCAAGATTTTGGCATCGAACTTAGAAGTAGTGAAAAGCTGTGACCTAGATTACGCGGACGACGTAGTCCGCTTGTTCGAATGCACGGAACACGCGCAAAGCCTGAAGTTCCATTCGGGATGCGCTTTTCACCCTCAAAATGTAAAGCGATGTATCAAGGCTAGACGTCAACCACTCCGGGCTTGATCTTCGATGGGGAGGTGCTGGCAACTGTTGACCACTTCAGTTACCTCGGCAGCAGCGTGATGATGGATGGAAGAACGGCAGTAAAGGTGAGCATGCGTATATCTGAGGCTCGAGTGGCGTACTCTGGACTGAAGCACTTGTGGTGCCGACCTGATATTTCTCTGAAGCTGAAAGGCAGTGTGTATTGTGCCGCGGTGCGTTCAGTTTTGTTGTGTGGCTGCGAGACATGAAGTCTGCGTGCGGAAGATGTTCGTCGTCTTGCGGTTTTCGATCGTTGATATATACGTAGTATCTCTGAGATTTGGTGGAATGACCGAGTGAGCAATGCTGATGTCCGTAATGCAGTATGAGGTACTAGTTCAGAGAAAGTTCTATCACAGCGTATTCAGCTTGGTGATCAGTGTGGCTCGCTCCACCGTTTAACTCTGTGCGACGATGATGATGATGATGGTATCTCTAATTACTGCCGATCAAGCGTCTACTCGTGAGTAGTACGTGACGTACTCCACTGCAATAGGAATAATCAGTCTTTTTAGTTTTATGCCAAGAATGTCATGCATCGCTTAAGGCTCCTGTTCAGCCTCAATCGGTCGCTGATATCAAATCGGATATATTGTTTGGAGCCTTTGAAACAGTACACTTCATTCTCAACGGTAAACATTTGAGCATACCAAACAGGATTATAAGTTGTTTCACAGATGAGCGGCAAATCAGTTATTGCGAAGGGTTATCGTTTTGTCTTACCACTTAATTGTGTTGGGAATATGAAAGATTCCTGGAAGAGTTTTTTCCATATCAAGCAGGGTGTGCTCCGTTTGCTCTTTTTCTTGTGCAGCCTGATCACTTCATCGGTGTTGAATGAGAACCCATGCGCTCCCTGGTATTGATCAACTTTTGTGTAGGAGAAGGTTTCGGGTCATTTTCTGCTCCTTGATAAAACCGTCCGGAATGAATTCCCACCAACCCGAGTAAGAGACCGTAATGCTGCTGGCGTTCATCGATTTTCTTTCTGAACTGGTTGTTGTAGGACTGCACTCGGACGACTTTCTATTCAAAAAAATGTATCTTCCATGTACATTTGAACCCACTGAATTCAGTCCTGACATCTCATTTCCACAAAACGGTGCATTTTTTGAATAATTCGCATTTCCATTGTGGTACAAAATTCAATCCCTCCCGATTGGATATTTTCATGATAACCTTCAATTGTTGTTTTTTCTGTTGCCCACGTGATCTGTTCATGTGTGACTTTTGCAAGTTCGTCCGTACAGGATATATAAACGATAGAGTTGACACCTCAGTTTGACTTGTGTTGGTCATCACCAATAAACTCGTGGTACCCTGTCGTGTCTGGCTTCTCACTCCAGCTAGCAAGTGGGCTAGCATCATTGAAGTTCGCGCCTTGTGTTCGAGTTATCGGTCAAACGAGGGCCATTTTTCATTGGGCGATCAAGGTTCTGGGAGGTTTGACCTGAGTGATCAGTTGTTTCACTATCCTGCGAGGCCGCAGGTATCACTCATCGCTCTTAATTGTGTTCTGTGTCTTGTATGTCTACTTAACTTTGTGTCTCGTGTTGTGTCGTGAGCCTACTTGACCTCGTGCCCCGTGTTCCATGCAGTGCGTTCAGTTAGCCCGTGTCTCGTGATTGTGTTGTGTATCCCTCCGCCGTGTGTGGCTAACCAACGCCTGAAAATTGTGTTATCGAGTCTCAGTGAGTTGAGATTTTCTGTGTCAAGTGTGTGTGTCAATGTGCGACATAACAGACTGACAAAGCCGGAATCACGCTGTCGTACGTGAACACCGAATACATCCTCGGCTCAGTGACTCAGAGTACTCATTTCAATGAAAAGCATAGAGCTCAAAAATCTTATTTATTGACTCATTTGATTGTACTTAGATTAGTATCCTTTACACGGAGACAGCTATGTATGGTTTTTCATTTGCAGGTCTTGCGACACGGTGTATTTATCCGAGATTAAGATGAACATATATCCAAATTGTTACGGTACTCGACGAAGTTATTCCTTCATAGGAAACACTTCATTGCCCAAAGCGAAATAGGCTCGTATGGCTAAAGTAATTGTGGATTATTTGAAACCGTGTCAGAATGAGATGGAAGCACGTTTTAAGCCAAAAGCATATCTAAATTATTATTGTAAATTTGATTGTTGGCCTACCAAAAATCGGCTCCGGATACTCCATTTTATCCATGTTTGTTCCGGTTGTCATATTGTCCACTTCAGCAAAATGTATTACATTTGTTCCGTTTTGTGCCATCTTTGAGCGCGGTCGATGCCACAGGAAGTAGGCACTCAACACGAATGCCACTGAGGCCAATAAACCCACAATCGAAATGGCCCCTATCACGTACAGATAGAATGTGGTTTTCGATCGCCTGGCTTGTAGACGCATTGAGGATCCACTCGCCGTTCCTGTTCGATTTAGACCGTTTGACTCGGAAACTCCATCAATAATAGACACACACATATGGATTCTTGATTCCATCGGAACAGAGGCACAATCCCGAGCGAAAATTGTGATACGAAACAATAGATCAATCAGCTGTTCCGCTATGGCAGATTTGAGACTGAAGACTCCCGAATCCGGATCGATGTGAAAGTGCTCCATCATATTGTGAGGTTCGGGCATGGTGCGGAATGATGAGTCCTGGAAAGCGGGTTCATCACAGGATCGAAATCCAGCCTGATGCTTCAATAGCTCGTAGATGGTTACTGCACCCAAACCATACCGAACGGTTCCATTAGCTCCATCGTCTCGGTCTACAGCTCGTACCTGAGTGGTAATAGGGAATCGGGAAAAATGGACAAAATAAAAGAATAGGACTGACTGACTATTGCAATGCGAAACGGTATTTTCTCATTTGTCCGGGGAGTAGAAGTTGTCCAAACGTAGAAGTTCCTTTTTGACCTCGTAGGGTCATACAGTTGACTGGACAGTTCGTCAGCTTCTAATTTGCCGGGATTAGCCTTCTGGTACATACCATGCATGTGTAATAATTAGCAAGCGGAGTGGCAAACAAGTCCGTTTTCGGTGCTTCAACAACTAGTCAAATGTGACACATTTACGCCCACACTCACATAGTAGGTTTTTCAATGGAATGCCCTACAGAGAAGCCGTCCAGCATAGGGGTCGTTTGCTGTGCGGGAAGCGCTCTGCTAACATTGGAATTCACAGTTGAAAGAGCGTCGTATCACGCAGTGTATCAGTTCAATAAACCGTTGAGAGCCAGCCCGGATCGCCTTTTGGCGCACAATCGTTTGCCCTGGGTTCGAGTCTCAGTTGGGCTCGGTGGATGTGCACTGCTGATGATTCCTAACGAAGATGAAACAGCTGTACGGTGCTTCAATAATTCGAACGTTCACACTACATGGTGAATCATATTATGCTAAAATCCAATTAACCGCCCACATTCAAATTTATATAAGTCAGATAAAACAAAAGAAAATGTAATGGTGACTCAGATTGGCATGTGTGTCATAGTTGGGAGGGGTAATACGGATCACAGAAAATCAGTTTTGTTGACTGATGTGTGGCCAGTTTAGTCAAAACGTAATGGCCCATCAAGTTTGTTGGGCAAATCAGTTTAAGCGCCGACAGTCGGGGTGCGTCTAGGGCTCTGACTGACTGTTTTCGAACACAGGGGAGGGTTGTTCGGTCGAATACCAATGGCCTCGGTGGTAGATTATAAGCGGAGCTTGAACTCTTTCGATTGTAACCGGATGGTCGTTTAGAGAATCCTAAATGATTCCCGCACATAATTGTAGTTGAATCTCCTACTACTCATTTGCACATAATTGTAGTGTTGTTGTTCTTTGTTATTCCACGGCTAAGCTACCTAGGGCAGTGTTACCGAATGCGATCTGCCAAGCCTCTGGTAGTTTGGCTAATATAGGTTGCACCATGGGAGCCAACCAATTGGTAATCACAAAATGAGGCCGTATCCATTGGAAGCCTGTCTTTTATCTGCGACGAGAAAGCTGGTTCGTACTTGAAAATGAGACGTAGACCCGCGGTATGATATTTTTCACAATATTATGGATCCGTTTCTTAACGATATTGGTTTTACATTCCCTTTCAATGGAATCCACGAATACACTGATCTCCCTTCTAGCGTAGGTAACTTGTGTTTTATTTTGCTTATTTCCGTACCGTATCGATTAAGCCAGTCCGGATGTTTGTTTGTTGCGAACATCACTGACTCTAGCAAGTTGTTCGTTAATTGCTTCGGTCAAACATATTCATATTATTCAAGTCAGGTCAAGTCGATAAACGCTTTTATGCACCCGACGTAGGGTGAATATTCGGCACATACACGATTTACGGAGGGATCCAAAAGAAAAGTGTATAAGGACTTATTACAAGGCGCAGGTAGGTGCGTGGAAGCAAAACGAAACAGTACATGCAATTCGATCGAAGACGAAGGTGAATCACGAGATCGTAGATTACTTGGTCGCGGTCAACCGGTGAGCAGAAAATCTGGGGAATGAGGCTGTTGACACATGTAGACGTGCGTGAACGAAGTAAACTGAGTTTCGAGCGGGTGAAAGAAAATGATACGTCTTTAGAGAGTTCGGGATGAAGACAACGATTTGTGTTGGAGAGTAACCTATTTATGAATTTGTCACAAGTATCAAAAGGTTTGTTAATGGTAGACTTAGCGCGAAAATCTCTAATAATGTTGCAGGAACGGGAGAGTAATTCCAGAGGTTTGGTGATAAGACCAAAATCTTCGGTTGCATCAGATGAGCAGTTTCTTACCTATCATTATATATAGAAAACGAGAATAGCGAACAAGCTCGTCTTCGGTGACATCATCCTCGTGGCTAATACAGTTACATTTATAGGTTAGAAATGCATAAATTATGAACAATGCCTGTGTGCCAAAGTGTGATTGGATATTCGTCGTAGTTGGTGTTGCGTTGTTAGGAAAGATAGGAGGGGAAATGTTGTTCCGTGATTGGGAAAAAGACCAGTGGAACAATGAACATGGGTTTCGGGGATTATCCATTTCCGGTTTCAATCAAAGGGTCAACGTATGGGTCACATTGAGCTCCAGGGTCGGTCTCGGATCGCGGTCAGGGTAGTTTGAGTGCCTTAACGAAGCGTTTCTGAAAACAAAGCGATGGATTGAATAATCTGATCTCCACAGCTTCTGAAGCAGCTAGATGTTGTTTTCGACCGACTGTCGGCACGTTCGTAGGGATTCTGTAGACTATTTTGAACGCGTCGTCGTTTACGTGATGCACAGTTTCCGCAAGCTGCGCCACAATTGCACCGGTGATGGGTTTTCTGTTTGCCGTCGACAGCCGAGTTGGTTTGTGCTCTTTGATCCTTTGTGATAGTTGCCTTGTCATTCTACCTATGCTGTTTGCCGAACATGAGCAAACAAACGAATAGGTTAGTATGGATGAGGTGAGGACAGGTAACTTGTCTTTTAGTTTCGTCGAGTTCACTGGTCGACTGGTGAAGTGGGCACGTGGTGTGACAGCGGGAAAGATGCGAGTGATTGCCTTTTCCAAGCGTTTTATTAGTGACTTGTCTTTTTCGTCTACTTTGAAAGGGAGTTGAATGTATAAATCCTCCTTCTGAATGGTCACTAACGCCTGTCTTGTTGCCCTTTCTGCTGTTCTTTTGAATGAAGCGCCCGAGCGCCCTAATCATGGCGCATCCTTGCCGAACACCACTGGTCGTTTCAAAACGATCGGATAGTTCACCGTAAAATCTTACGCGGCCAGGAGTGTGAGAATACAATGATCTCAGTAGATTCACGAACTTCTGTGGCATACCCTTTCGCTGAACAGCACTGAGAAGCGCTGTTCAGACAACTGTTTCTAAGGTGACTTCCAAGTCAATGAAAACCATTATTATCGGTCGGCGGTGCGTGTGACGCGTTTCAAGTGGTCAGCGAAGAGTAAAAATCTATTCGGTGCATCCTGGACTTGGGCGGAATCCAACCTGCTGTTCGCGGGCATTCCTCTCGCGAGCGGGTGTAAGACGGTGCAGCAAAATCGAAGCTAATACTTTCGTGACTGTCGGACCTAAGCTAATCCGACGATGATTACTACAGTCATTGCGCATTCTTTTCTTGAAGATGGGAACAACCAACGACGCATTTCATATTAACGGAATACGCTCCACGTTCCAAATATCAAGGAACAAGACGGTAAGTGATTTTACCAATGCATCCCCACCCAGTTTGGAAAAAAACTGGGGGAAGTTCGTCGGGATAGGTCGTTTCCCTCGCTTTAGTGATGGAATGCATGGCTATACTTCTGCTTCTGATGGGGGCTCAAGTGATACCACCCAAGGAGTCGCAGTTGTTGACACGGGAGTAACTGCACTAGCGTGCAGCCAGCTAAACTGTTCCTTGAAGTATTCAATCCAACGGTCCAGCCTTTGCTCTTGGCCATGGATGGGCTTTCCATTTCTACCGCGAATCGTTTCACTAACCTGGGTGCGCCGTCCACCCGTGTCACGAATAAGTTTGAACAGTCTTTGACCGTTACCTGAAGCAGCTGCCATTTCCATTTCTTCGGCTACCTTGACCCGCCAATTTTCGCGATCTTTCTTAAGATTTCTCGTAACTTGCTTTTGTAGTCTTCTAATTATCTTATTCATCTCCTTACGGTTCGAGAGCTGACGCTTTTGCTCCATTATACTCAGCGACTCTTGCGAAATCCAGTGTCTCTGATGGACATCGGATATAGGACCACAAGCGAAACCTGCTGCCACATGCATCGCCTGTTTGATATTAGCCCAATGCTCATCTACATTACTGTTCGTCGTAGATCCTAGCTCATGTGCTGACTTTTGCTCATACCGGGTGCGTTCTTCTGGATCACACAAACGTTACACAGCTAACTGGGTTTGCGGTTTGCGTTGATGACCATGAAGCTGGGGAGATAGTCACATCAAAACTAATGCATAGTCAGAATCTACGTACGTGGACCAGTAAGATCTGCAGTTCTGAACAGAACTGCCCCACCGGTAGCTTACTGCAATGTGATCAATCTGGTTGAGTGTACCTGTAGAGTTGGAGCGCCATGTCGCTGTGCGAAACGTGCTCTGTCAGAAATTTGTACTAGAGAGAAATAATCGATTGTCCGCTCGAAACTGGGGATTATCCCCGTTGCCTGTACACTGAGTGGATGAAGCACAACTCCCACCTAAAAAAGCTTCTGACACACTAATTTTGCCAACTTGTACATTGAAGTCACCAGCTAGCAATACAATGTCAGAACCTTTGCTCTTGTGAACGAGAGTGGAGTCCATCACAGAACTCATCGTTATCGATGTCAGAACTGCGTCGTACTTCGAGATCACAAACAAACTACGCTTAACACAACTATCCTTTCGAACGCCGACCGACCCTTGGAGTCTCAAAGCACATAAACGACTGGTAACAGGGATCCAGTCTAAAAGGGCAGCCTCAGCCTTGTCAGTCAAGACTATTCCTACACCACGTCGACCCGCAGCTCGAGCTACTTCGTCTCCTGAAGTGCGCAAAAAATAACTCGATGATATACCAGGAGCAGTCAGTTGAATTACACTGCTCGAATCCTGGATACGCGTTTCACTTAAGAGGCAGATATCAATCTTCAGAGAATCTATTGTGATAGCTAGGCACGCTTGCTGACCGGCCTGCATGAGTGCACGCACGTTGAAGGAGCCGAGATTCAGAGGCTGACGAGGCTTGAGAAAATGTGAGTTACCAGACACAGGATTATTCACGCTATTTGACAATGAACTGTTGTGAATATCGGCCGTGTTGTCAGTGGGAGCGTTATGGGTGGATAGATGGGGCAAAGAGGGGTGGTTAGGGACAGAAGACAAAGGTTGAATAAAAGAGAGGGAACTCTGAGCAGTAGCCCACTTACCACTACCCACCCCGCTCAATGCAATGGGCAGCGCGGTCCTGATTATCCTGTACGACGACCGATGCAGTATGGAATTCTTTGTATTCGTGAAGTTCATGGGAGATGTTTGACGGGTACTAATAGGGTGTCCAGTCACAAAGCAGGAGAACGATTAGGGTCCTCATCCAAAACCTTTAGTTCTAACAAGAACCTATCCGCAAGGCAGCGGGATAGCTTAGTGGAAGCCCATTTGCTTGGATCAATTATTCTTCCACTGGTTTTGTTAATTGAGTTGCCAGCTTAGGTCCATCCCCAACCTGGAGGACCAGGAGACTGTATTTTATGTGACCTCTACTCATTGACTTGTCAGGTCTGATTGCATCTCCGGCTTAAAGAATCCATTTTGTGTAGCTTTTTGGGTCCTAGAGGCACGCAAACCGTCACACCATGTCAAGGTGCAGTCTCGTCGTGATGTAACTGTATTAGCCACGAGGATGATGTTGTGGAAAACGAGCTTGTTCACTATTCGTGTTATGTATATATAGTGAAATGGGATTATTCAGTGAATTACGCAATTCCTACTTCTCATTGGGACGAAACCGTGGTAATTTTGTATCCGCGTTATCGCTCTCTCATTGGTACATTGGAGCGGCAAGACAGAAATACATATATGAAGATCCGTCCGTCTGTGGATTGCATATTGAGTTTGAACTGAATATCATCACGAGCTTTGCAATGCCATTCATTAGGCAAATTCGACTGGTTGTGGTTGAGTGGTCTGGAGCCTTTTGATTGTCTCCTCGAAGGTCGGAGGTGCGGATCTCCGTCACCACTCTTCACTCCCGTGGTAGACAGTAACCCTCGCTGTCGTCCGGCTCCCTAACACACCTGACCTATTAAGACGTTTTTCTGTCCCCAACTCCAAGTTCCGGGTGTTGGTGGCCGGTTATCGCTAATACTACAGTGGATCTTTGCGGTTATGTGGTTTATCCCTTACACCTTACTCATATGCAAGACTGTAATAGAAAATGGTAAAATACACTCGGGCCACTATTGATTGAGTGGAAATTTCCTATGGTTGTATCGTCCCGTTTTACACTTCGTTCGCACGGATGTGAACCGCACGTGTATCAGCGCTTGCTTCACTCAGATTAATCAGCCTTAAACGATGAACTCAGTGCGCTGCCAAAAGTCACGCGGCGTTGTTCAGTCTGCTTGTGTATTTTTATTATTCCATACCCATGCTTGAGTTGTGGACTGGATGTTGCCCTGTCAGCAGGGACTGACTGCACTATTGAGGCGAACCAGCAACAATGACATTGGCACTATGCACGGTAGTGGATTAAGTAAGTCCTTCTTCGGTCATGCATGTCAACAACCCTGACAGGGTCTAACCACCCAAAAAAAGAGCTTGCACCCAATCGCATCACCCATACGTACTACTTAGGCTATTCCGTCGATTATATAGTCGGTGAATTAAGCTGATTACTCTACCAGAACGTTATTATCTTTCGCTCAGTTGCTATTTTATTTTCTTGTAAAGCATTTTCGTGGGCAGTACAGTTGTAGGGTTAGTCTCTTGGTCAGGTGTTACCTCATTCGGATCAAAATGTAGACAGAATCTGTTCATGGGACTTCAGCCAAGGCTTCAAACGGAATACTGTGGAATTAGTACAGCTCCATCTGACTGTCAACAGAATTTCGCGATAGTTAACTCTCTGTTGTTTGCCCTTGTGCTCTCATGGCTTTTTCCGTATCAAACTTGGCTCACCGGTTTAGGTACGTTGGACTGTTTCGTAGGTAATTATACCAAAATTGAGAAACCACCGAAAAGGGACCGTGGATGTTTTTGGTGGCAATGTATGGCCATATGCAGAGAAATCTCAGCATGTATAGTGAACGGTGTTTATCAATGCACGATAATGCGACTGAAGTTTCATTATTTCAGCTTCGTGTTTTCGAGGACATATTGTCGAACACGGCGTCAATTAGGACCAGAAAGTACGTAATGCAACCTCCGAGAATCTTAGCACGATAATTCATTTCTGTTAGCGGCCAACGCATTTTGTTTGTCTACTCTAGTATTTGTTGAATCCAACTGGCTGAACTGACCACCCCTTTGTGGACTGGAGAAAATCTGGTCAGCGCAACAGTTAAAAAAACGGAAAAGTTCTATGCAAGTGGCAGTTTTGTGATGATTCGCTTCTTGGTATGTCAATTCAGCCGCATGGTATGTTTCGTCAGATTGCGCCACCGATATGGTGATTGTTAACAGGCGTACAGTCCCACATTCGCGACAGGCAACGGTGATGAGGACCACTGTATGACTTACATGACACTGTTCTGCATTTGCGTTACTACGGATGGTTGGGCAGCATAGTTGTAGACCAATGCGGTCCACTAGTGGCATAGAATCACGCGGAAAATTGTGCAATCTATACAGTTTTAAAAATAAACTTTGCAATGCCTCAGAAGTGATGGATATTTTCGATCGGAGTGGCAAAAATTAGTTGGAAAGCTTGCCATAATGACAAATTTCTTTCAATGGGAACAAAATAATTGATCCCCATTGATCAGTAGACTGTATTCACTACTCATTATGGGTGGTTCTAATAATTTTGGTTCGTCCAGATTTTAAAAAGAAAATCCGGAGTTGCAACATAGCACGATTTATGTCTGGGACGATTTCGCTGCATCTCAACAAGGTGCATACTGCAAAACGATACTGTTTATATAAGTTCATGTAAAACCATTATGTTCGACAAATATAGGGGAAATTACAATAGTCAAGTTACGTCACCATGGTAAAGACACATTAACAAAGAGCTGTTTCTGCTGACACAATATAGGTTTCCATCGATGTATGGCAATAGCTTCAGCAAACCCCAAAAGCCTGGTATTCTTTGCCACGTAAATGACCCGAAACGCAGTGCTTCGGTCAGCTGGATGTTGCGTCATCAGAAGATGACGAGCGACGGCCGACGACGGGATCTTATGGTTTCGAGTGTTGTCATTATGTCTTCGATCTGACCCTGATTGCATCACAAAACGTTGTACCCAATTCGGAATGTGTCCAATCACTCGGTTACGTAACTGCCGCTCTGTTCGACCCACGTAGGTTGCTCCGCAACTACACTGAAATTGGTAAATCAGATTCGATTTGGTGTACAGAGATGGACGTTGTTTCACCGAGGGTGTGGGGATCTTAATCGTTCGATGAACAATTCTGAGGTCAGCTGCATAATATGTTCGGGCAAGCGCTGATCCAAGTCGTCGTTTGAGCAAGCAATTGACGTCATCACCTTTGAATGGAAGACAAAGGGTGACTAGTAATTTTCTGCTGAACAATTCGTTTGTCTGATGACTTTAGGCTTGCTGTGCCTTTCGATAAACGCATCGGGATAAGTGTTTTCAGTCAAGGCTTCTTTCAGCTGTCGTAGTTCGTTGTCAATCATGTCTTCTGTGCAGATACGTCGTGCTCTTTGAAATAGTGTTCGGACCAGGCCACGTTTATATTCCACAGGCACAAAGCTGTCAAAGTGCAAGTATTGGCCTGTCCAAGTTTCTTTTCGGTAAACAGATCTGGCGATTGTTCCATCATTCATTCTAGTTATATTAATGTCTAGGAAGTGCAGTGTATCTTCTATTTCTGCTTCCATCGTAAATCGTATATTCGGGTGCAGACGATTGAGTTCATCCATAATCCATGCTGTCTCTTCTAGACTTCTGTCCATAACAAATTCACCACAACACGAATTGGCGAAATGGCTGGTGAAACTGCTTGAGCCAGTTCATAAATCAGTGGTCAGACACACTATCAAAGACAGTTTCGAAATAGTAAAGCTTTTGGACCAGATTAATGTGGAAGAGAAACACATGGCTTCATTTGATGTCCAAGCACCGTTTACGAATGTTCCCGTTCGGGAGGTCATACGCATCATCTGTGACCATGTCGAGCAAAACCAACTCAAAATCGGTATACCAGTATCAGTTCTGGAACGACAATTACTACTGTGCATAACAAACGTATCGTTTTCCTTCCTTGGTCGGGCTTACAGACAAATTGACGGTGTCGCAATGGGAAGTCCATTGGGTCCCATTCTGCAGATATATTTATGGCTCATCTTGAGGAAAAGGCGAGCAAAATCCTGGAACGTTCAGAACTTTACAAACGATACGTTGATAATGCTCTAATCATCACAAGAAGTCTAGAAGAGACAGCATGGATTATGGATGAACTCAATCGTCTGCACCCGAATATACGATTTACGATGGAAGCAGAAATAGAAGATACACTGCACTTCCTAGACATTAATATAACTAGAATGAATGATGGAACAATCGCCAGATCTGTTTACCGAAAAGAAACTTGGACAGGCCAATACTTGCACTTTGACAGCTTTGTGCCTGTGGAATATAAACGTGGCCTGGTCCGAACACTATTTCAAAGAGCACGACGTATCTGCACAGAAGACATGATTGACAACGAACTACGACAGCTGAAAGAAGCCTTGACTGAAAACACTTATCCCGATGCGTTTATCGAAAGGCACAGCAAGCCTAAAGTCATCAGACAAACGAATTGTTCAGCAGAAAATTACTAGTCACCCTTTGTCTTCCATTCAAAGGTGATGACGTCAATTGCTTGCTCAAACGACGACTTGGATCAGCGCTTGCCCGAACATATTATGCAGCTGACCTCAGAATTGTTCATCGAACGATTAAGATCCCCACACCCTCGGTGAAACAACGTCCATCTCTGTACACCAAATCGAATCTGATTTACCAATTTCAGTGTAGTTGCGGAGCAACCTACGTGGGTCGAACAGAGCGGCAGTTACGTAACCGAGTGATTGGACACATTCCGAATTGGGTACAACGTTTTGTGATGCAATCAGGGTCAGATCGAAGACATAATGACAACACTCGAAACCATAAGATCCCGTCGTCGGCCGTCGCTCGTCATCTTCTGATGACGCAACATCCAGCTGACCGAAGCACTGCGTTTCGGGTCATTTACGTGGCAAAGAATACCAGGCTTTTGAGTTTTGCTGAAGCTATTGCCATACATCGATGGAAACCTATATTGTGTCAGCAGAAACAGCTCTTTGTTAATGTGTCTTTACCATGGTGACGTAACTTGACTATTGTAATTTCCCCTATATTTGTCGAACATAATGGTTTTACATGAACTTATATAAACAGTATCGTTTTGCAGTATGCACCTTGTTGAGATGCAGCGAAATCGTCCCAGACATAAATCGTGCTATGTTGCAAATCTGGCTTTTCTTTTCATGATTATTTCGGGAAAAGCATGTGTCATTTTTTTCCCGATTTCCCATTAAAAGACGAAATTGAAGTGATAATCATCTATGAGCGGAACATGCACGCAATAGGGCCGTAGGAGAAGTTATCAGCCCACCGCATCTCACTTTTTACCTGTTCGGACATCCCTGAAATCGTGGAAATATCTGGTTGGTCCTGACCGTGGATGTGTCTTGGGATTCACTGTCTTTCTAATGCAGATGGACATTTCGGTTATCCTTGTGATGTCACCCATCAGCCTGTGCATGAACGAAAGTCAAATATGAGGACACACTTTGCACTTGACCTCATCCCGCCAGCCTTGCCTTTTGATTTCTCAGCGTTTATTTGCCTACTTGCGAGTGTGGAACTAATAAGCTTCATATTTGAACTTTAATACGGTGTCCTAGGCCATTCAAAAACGTCACTTTACCAAAAACTCCCGGGCTTCTCGGTGGTAAGTTGAAAAGACCCGGACTCAAATCCTTGGTGCGGCGGAGGTTATGCACTTTTGATGAGCTTTAGCAAGAGCGGAACTCAAGCCTGGTGCTTTCGAGTGCGGGGTTCTTCGGATGACCCGAGGTTTGTGCGTGAAGGAAGGAGTCCAAAGGACAGTCAGCCAAATTACCATCGATCCCACACACTGCTCGCAAGTAATCGTGGAACAATAATAATTTTATTAAAAATTCTCGGGCTTTTTAGTAGAGACGTTATGGTGAAGCCGTGTAGTGAAGGACTTGAACCTCGGATTACATGAAATGTATTACTCAAAGCAATCACCCACCTATGTCTCTACCTCATGTCGGTCAATTTCTGTCTTGCCTTTATCGAGTTGATTCAGTTCATATTCAACGGAGTTGTTTGACAAGTTCTGCAACAGACATAAGGCAATATCGCTTGATCAGTATTGGTTATTTTTACACGCCCGTTCCTTCTATTTCTAAGCTTTATATGTAATGTCTTTTCAGAAGCAAAATGCCTACACCACCAGCTTCGCCTCCGAAGTATTCTTCAATATTTATAATAGATTTTTTCACCCGTTTCCTTTTAAAAGTGTCATGTAAGATAGCTCTCATAAAATAAATGTCAGTTATTAACTGACGATTTTTAGACCTAGTGATGTCTGTCTGTAGCTACGTGGTTATAATCCTGATGGATTCATTTTTCTACCAGGTGGCAAAACTGCGGTATCGTTAGCCGCCTCCGAAAAAAGGAAACTGATTTGCATAGCTGTTTTACTCTACGAAAATATAGGAAGAACGGAATGTCGAACACTGAATGCATCCTGTACTATTAGGGACAGTTGATCGGCGGATCGTTTATAATAGCGGAACAACTGATGGTGGAGTGGGTCATTACCAAAGCCGACCAGCGTTGCTGGATGCGGACATCAGAAATCCGGATGCATAAAGTTCTCTCATATGTCGGCCAAAATCACTTCCGGGAGCACTGCAGGTTTACAAATGGTTTTTCAGATCACTGAATGATGTGGCCGGGCAAAATGACTGAAACTACTTTTAAAATTTATCCCCAGTGTTTGTCATTTCTATCATTCTTTGAGAGCTTTTCTGTTGTTCGCTCACAGAAAGCACGCAGAGAACCAGTGCCTGTATAGTTTTTGTGAACCATTCTGGTGCGTTGAACCACGTGGCTTGGTACTGTTTTGCATTGTATTCATTGACTTTTCTAATGTGCGATTATAATGCCATCAAAATGTTTACAGCCACCATTCAAGCAAACAATCCAAAGAATGAGAAGCCATTAAGAAAATTAAATTAATGAGGAATTTCATTGCTACCCTGTCTGTGATTGCCTGTATTTGAGCTGAGTAACGGAAATTAATTACTTTATAAAAGAACTCGTGATGGAAAAATTTGCAAACTGATACCTACAGGAGAGCAAGTCGGTAAACAGAGAATCGGTAGGGCCTGGCGTTGGAATGAACCTGGCATAGTTTAGTGTGTAAATCATTTCAGAGGGTATTTCAGAATCGTTGATGATACACGCTGAATACGGACAATTATTAACTCGGAACAGCGATACAACCGGGTAGGAAGCACTAGAATAAAGTGAGATAAAATGTAGTGAGAGGCAACAGTAAAATTTGAAGTTTGTTTCACACGAAGCACTCTAGGCTTGCGGGTATGATGAGATGGTCACCTCAGTTTACTGATACAGAACAGATTATGTAAGGTTCAGTGAGAATCAATTTCAAGTGTGGATCCAATTTACTTGATGGAATTTATGCTTGGCAGATGATTAGTGTTGATCACTGGTAGGTCGGAAAGCCGGCTTGACCAAGAATGACCGAAAGCTCATTCAACACATTTGTAAGGATTGAATGTTACGTCAAATATGGTAGACACTGTCTGGAGGCTAGCCTATTGTCGAATAAACTACGTAGATCAAGGAGGTCGAAAATAGTTTGCCACTGGCCACAACCATCGGAGTATTCGAGAAGACGATCTGGGGACCTGAGAGATAAATCATTGTTGCAAGTGCAAAAGTAGGTAATCGGGGGTTGAGGGGGGGGGGGTCATGCTGGAGGAAAACAAACCTATTGGCAAACAATTGACGAAACATGTTACTCATCTGGGTAAGCTAAGTTTTTTTCCGAAAGCTAATCAGTGATCCACTTCCGTAACGGTGAAGGTTAGTCAAATGTTTGAAGATGAATGAGAAAGAAATGAAATCAAAAAATGCATGATAATCGTGGCAAAATTGTCCAGCAGCGTTTTTCGAGCTGACCACAGATTTGGCCGCACACTGCATGAATGAAACGAGTGTCCATTATATAAATATTAGACCTAAAGAGAAATTAATTGTAATCGTAAGGAGCACTCGTAGTAGAATGAAATCAGCGGAAAAGGATATCAATATTCTATCAGTATAAGACCAAATGATGTAATTACTACCGTTCGAAGATGCTTAGCGAGCAGAGAGAAATGTAGGAACTTCAGAATAACGACACTGGTGAATGGCCTCCGAAAAACCACTGGAGAGGACAAGTGGTTACTTGTGTTTGAGAAAAAATTTCTCTGCACCACCGAAAAACGGCTTTAGTTATCATGGATACGGTAAAACGGTTTAACCAATTTCAACTGCATGAGTTATAAATAGGGCCAATGATTTCAGTCCACCCATTAAACTCAGTCAAGTAACCATTCATGAAGTTTAAGGATGATCTTGTTGGATCACACATTCCGACAGGAAGTTTGCCTTATGGTTCTATTGGGTAGATTCAATTTCCTCTCATTATTCCGCCGTTGAAAACGGATAAGACGCGCGCTTATTAGCATACCTGGTTCTGACATTACTTGACTCTACTGACTGAACTCGTCTCGTTTGAATAGGGTCCAGCTATATGCTATCAGGATAGCAAGATACTAATTTCGGGGATTTATCAGCTTTTTACGTAAACTGTCGAATAAATGCAGTTAAGTTCCATTTAAGTTCATTTCTCTGCAACATACAGAGTAAATTCCGATTAAACTGTGAAGAATTTCTAGAAAGGTGGTACGATAGGTAGAATGGCGAATACGAGTAGCTAGTCTTTGAAAGTCTTGTTCATATTTTCTCATGACAAAACTGAAAGTGGATTGGATTCCCACCAATGTCTCTCACATTGCTGGTAGAAAGTTGTTCGCGATCGCTTTACTCGCTAACATGCCTGACCTCTTCGGATCTGAGGTGGCTGTCCGCTGCATGCTTCATGGTCAGATTACGGGTTAGTCGCAATAATTCAGTGGGCCTTTGAGGCTGCTCTCATGCGCGAGGATGGAAAACAGTGACTAGGTTCAGAAAGCTTTTGGCAAATAGGGTTATACATAGGTAGAACAATAATATACCAAAGGAAAGTAGGTCATCAGTATTTCTTGTTAATAGAAATAATTTGTTGCTTTCATATTAAGTCAATCATAAGTCCCAATAAATGCTGTTACGCAAAGTGCCTTCTATGATTCTATAAAATGTGGTTAATTCCAAATGAGTACAACGTGACTGCATAGATTGCGTTTGATAAAAACACCGGGTGAGGATTTGTCTTCAATGGAGCAAGTCTTGTCTAGTGCAAAATGAACTTTGATGGGTCTTGTGGGCTCGTAATTTGTCATACAGTTTCTGAGTCAAAAACTTCCGTATCTTAACACAGAGCAACAGGAAATTATTTGTTTTCAAGTGGAGAAAGATCCATATAAATTCTGCTGGACGGTTTGTTTCATCTGTTTGAGAATTGTGTTCGTTTAATGTAATTTGCATTTGTCGATAATATCACTACAAAGCTATACAACGCTTTTTTCACCGGATTTTTTCAAAGGATTACAGTGTCATTCAGATACAATAATGTATTACTTGCACCAAAAATCAAAACATGAGACCATGTGCCCTCGATCTGCAGGTTGTCCTTGATTAACCGACGAAAGACACTCTTGGTCGATGCAGGCTCGTCACGACTCAAATGAGATTGAGGTGATAAACCTAATGTGGAACGCTGAAGTATAGGAATAACTGGGCAGGAGAGTACTGGGTACGCACACCTGACGAGCGGCAACCGCGAAACCAGTCGTTTGCGTCCGGCGAAATTTTGCTTATCATCCGGATACGATAACACATTACTAACATCAAAATGCCCTACAGCTTCCCCATAAAAACTGCTGATCAGCGCGAAAAGCATTGCCTATCACTTTGATGGAATTAATGTTTTCATTCCAGTTCGGTTCACATCCTCATTCAAAATGAACTTCGTCGTTAACTTAACGGTTTTTCAAAATTTGGTTGATGCAATTTCACTATTGTCCAATAAGATTAAAGAGCAAGTATTAATTGTAAAAGATTCTCAGCTGGATCCCTGGGACACTTACTTGAAAAATCGGTATTCCAACAGGTTGATGTGCATTTAGCAGAACAAATCGATGCTTCACATCGGGTTCCACGAAAACCGGCGCTTCGTCATTCACATCGCTCACCTTCACCTGGATTTGTGCATGCGTTGTCAACCGGGGTGTTCCGCGATCTTCAGCAACCAATGTGAACTGATACGGTCGAACTTGATTCATTAAGGACTGATGCGTTTGTGATTGACCGACTTGCTCCAACTGTTCCTCTCTATTCAACGGACTGGAGGTGAGGATCATTACTTGATAGCAATGTGAAGGACTGGCATATTGCGAGGTGATATGGAATGGGATTTGACTTCGATGTGCATGAAAACTGCTATCCACATTCCCAGTAGATAGGTCCGTCACATCCGAGGGACTGAGTTGGAAACTCAGTACAGCATTGATTCCTACATCCTGATCACAAACACGCACGGAACCGACATGAGTTCCTTGTGGCAGATTTTCCTGAACTGTGAAGAAATATCTAGATCGTTCAAATTGTGGAGAATGATCATTAACATCGATAACTTTCACTTCAACACGACAGTGTGCTGATCTTGGAGGGTCACCAAAATCTGTGACCAATACTGTAAACGGTAAAATTTGACTGGTCTCGTAGTCCAGTGTACCTTTCGATCGTAAAATTCCAGTTGCTGAATCAATACTTACCAAGTTCTGAACGTCTGGTTCCACGATCGAATAGCGCAATCTTGCATTTTCACCAACATCCCTGTCGGTAGCATTGATCTGTCCAATTATATAATCATTCAACTTTCTGGTTGGATCGGTATCCTCGTGCACTTGAAGATGTATGAGACCTGCAGGCACTTCGGGATCGTGATCATTTAAATCCAGAATCCATAAAACCCCAGTCACATTAGATGTTAAACTCGGAGTTCCATGATCGACACAGACAACGCAAAAGCTCACATTGGTTTCCATTTCACGATCAAACGATCTTAGGGCGGCAATTTTGTACAATGCACCACGACTATCACTGATTTCGATTGATGTGGGACTACCATTTGAAACAGTGTTGTTCACATCGAGATTGGTTGATTTTTGATCGATCCGAGTCATTTCAAATCGGTCTCTATCTGATTTCGTTAGGTGACAGCTAACCTCCCCATTAGACCCACTGTCTTCATCGGTGATGCTTACAACCGCGAAATCGGCCGGTGAAAATTCAGCGTGCTCAAACAGAGTTAGCTGGCGACTGCCATTCAACGCGTAGATTATTATTTCCGGTGGATGATCATTAACGTCCAGTACACTGATGTACAAATCCATGTAGTCCATCAAATTGGCATCTGACTTGGTCTTAGCTGTCAATGTCCCACCATAAGTTGTTGTCTGATCACCAGTATAAATCTGATTCGACCTGACAACAGTGGTCTCCTTCAGATCTGGATTTTGAACTCGAAGAGACAATTTGTAATTTGACTGCTGGCCGTAGTTGAGGGCTCTTTTTAAATAGACTGAACCATTCATTTCATGCACGGCAAACAGCGAGTGCAGCTGAGGTGAATTCGAGGGACTGAGTGAGAAACGCAATGCTCCAAAGACCGGTCCCACATCTGCATCAGTTGCTCTGGCTGTATAGAATGTTTGACCGACGGTGGTGTTCTCAGCTAGTGAAAGACGGTCCATATGCTGAATGAAAACGGGCGCATGATCGTTTCGATCGAGGACGTGGATCGTTAGGTCCAAACGACATCCACTGTTCTGTGCGAATCCGCTAGCCGTAACAAACATTTTGTATGAGGGAACCTGTTCGTAGTCTAACGGCTGTAGTACAACTAAATGGAGCTGATATGGAGCTATGGAAGATTCTGTTTTAGTGCTCTTGAGACCAAAAGGATGCATTGTGATAGCAGATGAACTACACTGTAAAGAAATCGTGGTTCCATTTAGATTATTTTTCGGTTCCGTGTCCAGGTCAATTGGTGAGTACAACGCCCACGTTGTACCGTTTGTATTTTCCGGGATATACAATTCCTGACTATCGGATGGGAAAAATTGACACCGGTTATCATCAGCATCATCGAGTAGGACAAATACGCGGATCAGGTTCTCAATTTCCACACCGGATCGTGTTAGCCGGAGAATATTCACACGGAAGCTCAGTTGACAAGAGGTTTCCTGAACTAATGGTCCACGATGGAGAAGCTCGCTCAGGGAAACTTCATTGAGCAGACTCGGACAGATTGTTTCTCGATCCATACGTTTTTTCACACGCAATTCACCGGTACTAATATTGACATGAAAGTATTGAGCCTGTTCATTCTGGATAATACGAAATCGCAGGAGCGGTAACTTGACCTTGAGCGAGACGGGCAAGTGTGTGGCAAGGGATCCGATCAAAGTGCCACGAGGTAATTCCTCCTGGATTTGGTAATTAACCGAGTACTGGGCCACAGTACGATCAAACTGGACTCCAAGGACCAGTAGGATCACAATCCATTGTGGAGAAACAGCCAAACCAGTCAAATATGATGTGAACAACTTTAACTGACAGAATTTGATATTCATGACAACTGGTGCACTGTGATTTTTGCTGCATATGTTCTGATGTTAGGAGAACATGAATGACAGTGGGTTCGGCCAAGTAATGGCAAATTCGAAAGTTGTACGAGATCTGAGGAGAAAAGAAGTACCAGAGATCAAACAAACTGAAACTTACTAATGACTCAGTTTATTCAAAATATATTAGTATGGACATACATTTTTATAAGGCAGGTTGTTATACAAGATTAACATCAACGTGAATAATAAAAGTCGACTGGAGGACACAGTCTTCACAATTTGTCATTTGGCTTGTTGAAAATAGTCAGAACTATGTATCCCACTGAGAGGTTCGGTCAGAAGTTACGGGTTTTTAAGTCATGCATAGTAACCCTGAAACTACTCGAACCGGCTTCGTCAGTTGACTCCACTTCAGTGCTACAATGGATACACTCGTGTGAATAACTGCAGCAAGTTAGCGCGCTTGAAAGGAAGTTTTATGCATGGGATGGAAAAGGAGGCTCAAAGGACGAGTTTTGCAGCAATACGAAAGCTGATAGAGTACCGAATTTATTGGAAGAATTTCATAGTGGTTGTTTCATTCGCATAATTTCAAGCCTCAAGGTGAATTTGGTGAGTAAATGATAATATAGTAGACTGGTTTATCAGAATTTTCAAAATTCTTTGTTTTTCCTCTTTAGAACAACACGATCGAAATCATTTCCTTATTACATGAGTTTCTGTTCTTTGGTTAAACAGAAGTGGAAGTAAAATAGATCAGTAAAAACAAGTGTAGAAAACTTCGCATCCCCTTGCACCTAAAACAGGGATGATTTGGTTGTTCAGAGCGTTTCCTCACCACTTCTGAGGTCGTGAGTTCAAATCGTGCCGTCAACGGTCACTCAGTTCGTAGGCTGTAATCCACGGCCACAACTGACCTACCAGCACCTCGCGTACTTCAGTGAGAGTGTAGCAGGCCTCTGAAACTATGGGGTGTACAACTTCCATTGCATACATGCGCAAGTATGCAATAAAACAGGAAGTCACTGTACTAAAAACAGTCCCATTTTTACCACCGACAAGAAGATGCTTCACTGGACATCAAAAGTCTCATATAATTTATTCTGATCAACCCTAGATGTGTACAATGAGGATAGATCTATCACTAAGCAAAAATGTTAAACACGAAAAATGCCTATGGGGTGAATCGAATCCTCCCAAGTTTATCACTTCTGGTCGTTAAAATGAACTATGGTACTTCGATTGTTGTAGAGATATAAAGACAAAGGTTTTCGTTTTGATCATTCTTTGACAAAGTGATTAGAAAAGGTGCACGTAATACTCCACTAATCATGGACTGTAAGTTTATTGTCCTTGACATCTACTTCTAGAGGTTGAGGCGAAAAGGATATTACTTAGCTGGATCTGTTGGGCTTGGGGTAGTGTTGGCTAAATCCCAACGTTCTCTAGAAGCAAGATACGTGGTAATCAGTGTTCCGGTTCATGGAGTGTCAGTTCAATTTCATAGCTATTCTACTGAAGTATCCCTTCATCTTCAGGTATTCATTTGTAAGCTACAGACTTAATCTCTTATAAAGAGAAAATAGGTGCAGGTTGCTTCTGATGATTCTCAAAAATAGTACTGAAATAAAATAACAGATTGTAGGATAATTTTGAATAAAATCGATCATTCTGAGAAGCATCATTAGTCAGAAAATACAATGTTAGAATATATTACAGCCAAATAGACTTGAGTCATAGGATGAGATACCAAGGCGACAGATCATCCTTGCTGACAGATAAATTTACTTTGGCTCGAATCACTGCTAATGTTCTCTTGTTCAGAACTGCGAAAGCTCACCACTACTACGGGTAACAGAGACCGTTTTTATCAAACAGTAAAATAAATGTTAGAGCCCCGAGTGTTCCACACTTCAATTGGACTCATGCGTATATATCAATCGGCTACTACGAGTTACTTACAATTCGTGCTTGAGCCCTAAATTAAATCCAGTGGAAATGACCAGTTGAGAACTTCAAACAAGACAGAGAAATTTGCTTTAGGCTTTCTATGGCAATTCGGTCAGTGTGACTACGTCTTACACTACAGGTAAGTGTTTATTTTTCGGTAACACAGAGTTATTAACAAAAAAAGATGACAGGCGATCGACTTCACGGTCACCTTGGATAACCTTTCTCAAGGCCAGTTTGCAATCGATAGCAAACTGAGAAGGATTATCCGCCGTGACCGAAAAGTTTACTGACTACCATCTTCTTTTTGCAGATAACGCCGAGTTACCGAACAATAAACACTTACCTATAACATACCACATGGCGCATCGTTTTTTCGACGCACTCCCAACGGACCTGGGATCTGATACAATAACATGTCACATTATTTTATGGTTAAAAATATCTAAACATTTGATGTCTAAACGGATCTATCAGAAAGTCATCAATTTTACTCATTTTGTATTTATTACCGCTGTCTGTACACATACCAAATGCTATTGGTGTCTGTTGGAAACACCATGGGTCAAAAGATAGCTTTCGTGTGCTTTTAGCCTTAGGTTTCTTCGGAAGCAATGGATGTTCTCACGGAAGACCTCTCCCGAGGCCAAAATTTCTGCCAGCATTGCGCCATCATTTATCAACCTATCTTTCGGAATCATCATTCGAATGACCACAACAAAAGCACCAATCAGAGTGCACCACTCTAACAGAACTAGCTGTGATTGGAATGATTAAAGTAAGTAATAGAGTTCAATGGGTACCGATTCAACCAAATGTTACAGTTACCACTGTGTTTTCAGGATGTCAATAGAATACTGTTTTAATAACAACAAACGATTTGTTTTTACTTATCCATAACCACCCATTTCCGTTATTCTAAACAATATTAAACACCTACGCTTACAAGGACAACGAATTCTAGACTCAATTTAGAGCAGTGATATGAAATTTCTGTTCAGACTTACAAGTACCCTGTGGTGTGCAGTAACTAATTCGATGTTGATTATGATCAGTCGTTCTGTTGAAGCAATTCTCCTGAACTGCAACTTATATCAACCGTGTTTTCGCTTGAAAGCTTTCGGAGACGGAATAATTTTATTTTTGACAGAGCTTTCAATCCGGTTAGACATCAGCGGCGGCTTTGCGACCGTTTTTTCGTTTTGAACGGTCATAGTGACAGATATTGCGTCATGTAGAAGGCAAAAACTTTCCCTAGTTGAAAATCTTCCCGTTCACATTATCGGAAACTGATGATATTCCTCTTCTGGTTCTATTTTTCCCAGTGTTTTCTGGGATGAAACAGTTCAGTTATCGACATTTCTTGGTTCGAGAGAGGTTTACACAGTTCTACAATTTACAAAACGTTACTCACCGACCAAGTCTTGGTGGACTGCGAGCCTCTCTAGTCAACAAGCGGTACCGGCAGTAATGGTCAATATATCATGCAATGGATAATGACACTAGAAACACCAGAAATCGTTTAACATTTATAGACTGGTATGAAGCAGAATTCGGCCTTCCGGTCTCAGCAGTCGGATTACAATCTGATTGCAGTTACGGACCCAACGACTGTTGTATTGCAGTGGTGAAAAGTTGGACTGGAAATGTTCCAGTGGATAAGTACTTCTGGGTAGTCTAAGTTGGATTTTCACATTTGGCATCTTCATCCAAGGAGATTGTGCCAAAACAACCGAATCAATCCACTCATCGAAGAAGCAAACAAAGGTACTCATCAGCGTTGAAACCGTTTAAACACAGTTAAGGAGATGGTAAATCCAAGACCGGGCTTTGATAATGTGCAGTGTTTTCTACCGAATGAGTCGCATCGGTTGACCAGTAAATGAGAACCATACGTGTGATGTACAACCGTTAGATCACAGTGGAAGGAAGGAAGCAAATTTCGTTACTCGTCAACAGAAAAAAGTAGTAAGTTTTGTTTGTTCAGCATTGTTCATCGCATACAGTAGTAGTCGTTTTTGGATTAGTGGCTGCCTGTCAGTTGTCTCACTATGCAACTGGGACAAGCGGTAATCATGCGTCGAGAATAGCACCATCCTGACTACTTGCTTTATACAATCCCAAACAAATGAAATATTTGACTTCCGGTCACGAAAGACAATTTACGACGTTGCACACTGTACCCCTGATGTGCTACTGAAACTAGTCGGTTATTTTTATGAACCTGACATTTCTCACCAAATGGTTCAGTTAAAAAAGTGGATCTTGTCCTTTCGAATAAATCAACAGAAAGACTGTCAAACCCTGTGTTTTTCCAAGTAAAGGAAAAAACATTTCCTTCTTATCTATCTCTGTCCCCGAGTTTTCAGCAACGTACAAGCTTTTACGGTTATTCATAAAGTAGGGATGAGTTTCACGTAAATGCGACCGGTATTCGCGTCTCGTACACACAAACACGGCTACTCACATCCGAAGCAGGTCACCAGCATCAAATGATCGTTAGAAGTTCGAGAGGCTAGCGAAAGGGGACCTGAGATACACGTGAAATGCCATTCTCATCTTCCTCTAACCGAAAGCGCAATTCTCGGTGAGTGAGCTGCACTGAATAGTTTTCGAAAACTTTTCCGAAATCGAACAAGTCAGCATGGAACAATGCCCTAACAAGTACGTCGTCAAACCGAATTAAACAAAAAAATGACAGCTGCGTATTTGTGAACATAATACCTGATCGGGCAAGAGGAAAGTTCATTTAGCTCAGTTTAGTTCTCCTATCCTGATCATTTATCTGCCAGACAAAAATAAAAAATTCCTTAGTCTGCGGTCAAGCGAGTTTACTTTTCTCAAGGAACCCAAAGGTATGAGTAAGAAGTGCATGTGTCATTCACTAAATGATTTTCAGTCAGCCGTTTCTGGTTGTTTAAAAAAAGTTTTCCTTTGTTGTGATCTGTTTTACGAAAGCATAAGCTTAAAACCGAAGCACACGAGTTGAAGATTCATCGATATGCATAGTTCGACAAATCATAGTAACATAAGAAACGCAATTAGTGTGGGATTGGTATTAAAAAGAAAAGCTAGGTTTTCCTGATGGCTGATTTGTACTTACCAAGCTAAAATATCTTTTACACGCGTAATATTGCACGAACCCAACCGGTATAACTCGTGGAAGTGCGTACTAAATTAAGAAGTCATTCTGGTCTATTGAGACCTTCTTAGTTTGGCGAAAGTAGGACAGAACATTATTTCATCTCCGATGCTTATTAGAACAATTTGGGCTATTCCACCTGCTAGATATATGACTTCATTGTGAGCCATGTGCAGCCAAAACATAAAGCATGGCTATTTCTTGCTTGAATTTGATTTCAATGAGGTCTGGTCTGATGAACTGATAACAAGAGAAAAAAATATTTGCCAGATGTGTAAACTTGGCTCTTTGCACCGGCAGTTGACGAAACATTCGCGGAGAACTTCTCCAGTTTGCTAACCGGTTAAGACGAAGCAGAACTATCTGGCCTGTTCTCGATATAATTTGATCGTAAACACCTGGGTGTGATCGAGTTTGACCAAAAATGACTGCGGAAATAATATCTTCAAATATGTTTACGAATTTTCAGCTTGCGTTCAACAACATAGATAAAGGAAACTGTTGAGCACATCACTCAGTTTAGTGAGCAGAAAGGCCTTGAAATAGAGGACATGTGCTTCTTGGTTGGTTTTAATCATAGTATTTCTTCTTAAGACAAATAGGTAGGGGTCTATTCTGAGGTCGGCTGAGCTGATTAGATGTCAGACTATCAGGGATAATATGGGGGCTCTAACCCGGCCATCACTAATCAGTTTTAGCTGTTCTGCGACTCTTCGCTATGCCCGGCCTATTGGAGATTTATATGCATTACCACCCCTCCTATTCTCAAGACTATGGATGTCGTTTCTCTCTGTGGTAATGCAATTAGTTTCTGCGTTTATAGGTATAAACCTTCCACTGCAATCAAAAACATACGGGCGGATTGTAGAATTTTAATGACTAGTTCTTCATTTGTTTGCAATTATGGCGAATAGCGTGGTTCAAAAGGGCAAACTTCATAGTCCTTTGCTGAACATTGATAATGCGATTGTTATCTGAGGCGGCTATATGTCGCATCCCAAGGTACTTAGGTGCTTGGGGAGTACGGTTTCACCCTGCAACTCATGCTTTTATTTTCCGAATGCTTTTGTTGTTGATCTACCGATCTACCAACACTTGGCACATTTCTAAGTATGGTGCACTGTAAACTTATGTGGTTAGTCACTCCGTTTTGCAGAGTCATGCGCCTTCTAGCCATATGATACGCCTTATCAGTACGAAGTCGGTACAGGATGTAAAGAAAACAAATGGACTGGCTACAATCCTGTGGTAGCAAGAGTCCTAAAATGTCAAACACATCCAAGTACGAGAACTTTGAGCTGAGGAAGAAAATCTTTAGACAAAGTAAGCTGTGGTTTCGAAGTACGTAAAAAAAGTAAAATGAAAAACGTTTTGCCAGTCATACACAGGCTGTTAAGCTAAGCAGAATTTGCAAATTCTACTGTTTGCAATCTAACTGGCAGCATTCGAGCGTGGTAATCAGTTAGGGGAGTTTGTATCAGCCACATTTGTCGTTCCATTCAAACTCATTTGTCTCGTGTGAGAAACCTGTAACAAAAAAGGGGAAAGGATTCTCTCACCCTATGGTTATCATTGTTTTGTGCTGAGGTTAGCCGTAACTGGTTCGCTATTTGCACCGAGCAAATGGTTACCAACCACGGCTCAGAATTACCCCGGTTGAGGAAATACTCGTATTCCTAAAACAATTTCAAGTGGATGTATAAAGTAAGCTCAAGGGAAATCATCTAACTACCAAATCTTACTGCACTATATGGAGGTATTAGCTACGTCGTTTGTAGAACCACAACCATTGAACGATACAGGATGTCACTAGGTCAGATCTGTGTTCATCCAAGTGATCGCAGTAAAGCAGACAAATAAACAATTGGCACAAAGGAGGGTTTCACGGGTTAGTGCAACCCCGTCATACAAAGTGTGATTACTATCATTGGTGTCTTCATCTACCGAGCGAATCAGTCGCATGGATTCCATCTAGACTTATCATTCTACTCAGTTGGAATTCTTTTGTGACTTTTGACTTTGATTTATCTGCCCATCAAACTGTTCACGTATGTTTGTTCAACTACTGACAACACAATTCCACGCTCAAGTTTGATTTATCAGTTTATAATTTCATCTAATCAAAAAGGAAACAAAACCTTTTGAATAAATGTGCCGTTGAGAAAGTGAAAAAATGCGGAAGGTGAAACAACCTTTTCCCAATTTGACCCTGAAAAAAGAGAGATTAAAACAGTTGCAAAATTTGTATCCGAATGGGTTCTACGTTATCTTATCAGATGCGTATTACTGGTAATATAATAATCATAATTTCAATAGCAAAGATAACATTACCAGGTGAGAGGTGCACAAAAATCATGTTTTTACCATTACAAAGCCAGGAAAATGAATAACTCGTTTTGCTTGCTCAAACTAGGCTTTCATCCTTATGTGACAGTCACTTTGTCAAACTGCAGTAGACGTGAATCGGTCACTTCCTCTACCACAGATTCAATTATATTATCTACAGTATTCACCTGATGAGATACAGTGAAATCGATCAGGATATATTGTTATGGAACACGACTCAGCTGTGTTACATTTTCAAGCGTGAATTAGGGTCAAGCACATGAACAAAAGGTTCGATCGTAAGTTCAGCTTCGACTGCTGCACTTGTCCATTGAAGGTTGCCACTTTTCGCCATGAAACCAAAATGAAATATCCCTATAAGAACGAAGGCGACTTCCATCAAAGCAAAGGGATGAATGGGGAACAACAACACCAACGAAGAACAGTTTGGTTGAATGAGTTAAAATCGGTTTCTAAATCTAGGAAAATCCTCAAAATCCACATGTGAAATTCTTGTAAATGCCTTAAAACTCAGCTGGTTCAAACCTGCTTGAGTCTAGGGCTAATGGTTTTCACAAGCATAATATCTGCTGGATGTACGGATATGACAACGACGAAGTCACTGTCTGCCCTCTTCATGAGAGAAATTGATACATTTTCGCAAGGGGTGCTATCATTTATCGGCAGTATGTTCAGGGGGTCTGTCCTCTTTCCCAGCTGAGGCTACCGAGGTTAGCAAATCAGAATTCATGGACAGGTATACCCAAAATTTCAGTGATTCTATGACAATCAACTAGAAAGCACTGCACAATTCAGAATTTTGTAGATCCTGAGTGCTAGGCTTTTGTCAGGTGGACATTTTTCTCACGATATAAAACGATAAAATCGGGTATAATTTCTGTGTTTCAATCGGGATATCTTAGGGACGGATTACCTTTGTGCAAAAAACCAAATTCAAACACACTGTTTGTAAGGATTCGTTGTTAAAAGTTAACCAAGCTGATTGTATAGAAACGGATCAAGCTAGGCGGATAAACCTCTCCGATGAGACAACTAGAAACATTGTCCAATCCGTTAAGTTAGCCGTCCCTGTCGACCTCAGAAAGCTGCAGTACACATGTAAGTGTCGAGTCTCACTAGAGGAAGCCCAAGTGATGTCTCAGAAGTTGGGATTAGAGTGGATTAAAGTGCACACTGATCAGCTTTAGGTTCTGACTCTCCACGACATTCATTCGTTTTTACCATTTCAGCTATTAATTTCATGATATTTCTCTAGAGTCCGAAAGTTGCCGTCTGTTAGAACTCGTAGAAATCACGACCGAATTTTCAAATGGCAGTTCACCCCAATGTCTCAATGGATGAAAAAAATGAAGCTTTCGTTCTCCCTGTCGGAAGCTAGAAGCAGATCCATGGATTCTGTCGATTAAACAAATGCTTCTTATGAGGTCAGTGAGACACTCAGTGAGGATTTTCCGGTCGAGGGATGCACAAAACTTACCGGGGTGAAAAAGTTTAGTAGCAAATTTTTCCTGACCAAGACAAGTCAGATGTTTTAATGTACGCAAACTTTATTGCAAGAGATGAGTTCCAACCTTGAATTTGTCATTTGTATCAAAAAAGAAAGAGAAAGAGAAACATTACCATTTATACAACTAAAAGTGACGAGAATGGTGGTATGAATTCACCAACTGAGGATATGAACTACCTAGATGATGTGCTTCTGTGGTTCCTACATCATGTACATTACTCTGTTAGACAATGTTCAAGCTCTACGTAACGTCATTTACTTGATACTTCATATTCTTGGTCTGATCTCAGTATTTACATATTTTTTCAATGAGCCAATCATCATGAAGTAACAATCCTCTACTCTTCATTGAAAAGCGTGTAGCCTCTGTAAAATATGAGTGAAAGCAGAAGGAAAATTAAGTTTTACATAATATGATTGATTATGCCCAACTGACCATTGACAAATTGAAAGCACTGTACAGCTTTTTCATCCTTTTCAAGAATTAACAGCAATGCACAACCACCGAGCCTCAACAGGGGCTCGAACTCGGGGCGGACGACAGCGTACGACGGTAGACGAACTTACCACCAAGCTTATCGGGCTGGATCGGAACAGTGGATTGAAATTGTGTACTACAATATGCATCTTCCCTCAGTCACTGGCTCTGAATGTTATCAGAGCATTTATCGCACAGTGACTGACTCGTACTACAGACGGCTTATCTGCAGGGACCTATGTACAAAGAAAGCATTCCGGTGAAAAAACCTACAGAGCTTGGTTACAATATTTGTTGTAGCAAGAGAATAAATTGTTAAATAATTTGATTCATCATTCGGTAAAAGCGCTACACTCACCACTAAAAATCACGGAAGCACGGTACAGCTGTTTCGTTCTTGTTAATAATCATCCGAAATGAAGATCCGCCGAGCCTCAGTGGGTCTCCAACCTCGAGTGAACGATTGTGAGTCGAACACTGGTAATCAGATGTCCTACCCACTAAAACTCACCACGGGTTCGAGTCACAGTAGAGGTTCGATGGATGAGCACCGTTGTTCTTTCTTAAGAAGAACTAAACAGTTGTTCAGGGCATACATGGGAAGTTGACCGTCATTGCTCTGTGACGAATCACGCCGTACTATTGTTTTATCCTTGTTAAGAATCATCAGCAGTACATACTTGCAGAACCTCAAGGTGAGTCGAGCCCGGAGTAAACCATTATGATGTACACACACAAGTCACGACGAAGCTGTCTGGAGAATGACTATCAGCAGCAACAGCTTTCCCTGGTATGGCTTTCTTTCATCACTAGTTTCAGACGGTAACAACCCGACATCCGCACAGCAATCGACTCCCATGCGAGACGTCTTATCCTTAATAAGCCTACGAAAAAAGAGCCAATAGCTCCGTAAATAAACTACAGATCTCCATCCGTGACGGTAGAATGCTACATTGCGTAGTTTTTTTTATGTGAAATAAACCTTTCAGAGCCAGTTCTGTTAAGCTGACGAGAAATTCAGTTGGTCAAAATTATGCATTTCAGTGTAGGGTTCCAAATTGGGTCTCGGGGAATGGATGGATTACTAATGAATCCTGACATGGAGAAAACAACTGTTTAGCACTTGCATAGTTTTCAGTGGTGAGTTGAGCATTCATTTAGCCTTACGAATTTCCTCGTATCCAACTTGCTGGCTGTTGTGCTGTTACTTCGGACCAGGCAAACAGTGGTGAAGTATCGCAAGTTTGTAAACAGGTTGTGACATCCTTTTTTGCAAACAAGTCAGTTTATCGTGGTGATGAATTATGAGTTCGCCTTTCTGGAGAAAAATGAAATTGTAGAAGGCTGGATTGAAGCACGATGGGCTATTACTTTCGAGAGCAATACAGCTGAAAAGATACCAAGCTAATGAACGTAGGCGTAGCATTAGTGTTAGTGATGGCACTAGTAGTAATAGAAGCGGTATTGGTAGTAATAGTTTCAATTTTCTTGATAGTTCATCACCACCTCTCCACAGAATACACCGGCGTGTAATGTTTGGCTCATATTTCAGCCTCTCCATCATCTGTTACAACCCTTTCGTCGGTGTCTATCAGCGCTATGATACCTACCTTCGCCCTGGTGTGGAGCTTAAAATATGAAAACAGGCGTTTAGGTTCTCGAGCTGTTTCAACAGCAAGGGCTTCTTCGAGAGCCATCCACTTTGTCAGTTTTTGTCCAGTATACTGGTTACGAATCCTGCATTAGAGATCATAATCCTAACCTCTGGATTGGAACAGCGGCCAGACCCGATTTTGTCGTTTGGGTGGGCTCCTTAGCTCCAGGTTGAACCACAGTAGGCAATTCACACTGGGTCTACGTCAGCCGAGGGGAGAGTAAGTATTCATAAGGTATAAGATACCATCTCGAATGAACTCCCAAGCTTCGTTCACATCAACACCGACATCTGAATCCGTGGTAAATAAGATGACATCTAGAACTGCTCTCCGGATATCCTCGAATGGTGTGCGCTACAGTTATGACCGACGTGTCATCTAGTGGCCGGACCAGGACCACTGCTCCAATGAACTTCTAGCAAGCGGGAGGAAACCTTGGACCCCATCAAAATCGGAGCTTCTGGAAGAGGTCATCAGAACCAGGATGGAACACTGAGTGGATTATATCCGGGTTAACTGCTGGACTTATTGGTATAAAGCCAGCTCCCGCACGGTTGCCAGTAAATTCCGAGAGGAAGAAACTCCGGCGGCCATGGTTATCTCTGAAGTCCACTCAGTATGCAGGGCATTGAAGTCACCAAAAGTGGAATAGTTGCCGCCGAAGGCCCATCTACGTAATGACTTCAGCATATGCAGAAGGTCGGCTGCAGGCTTCTAATAAACGATCACAATAAAATTGAAGCTTCCATATTTTAGCTTAATGCTGCACCAAAGAGCTCCACCAAATCCTTTTGTGTCAGCATACACGTCCAACTGCAAAGTTGCAATGTTCGATCGGAGTAACGATAACACTCATTCACCCGCTCGGCCAAAGTTCCTGTCAAACCGGAACAAGAAGTGGCCAGGGTAAACAAAGATGTCACATCCAAAGAGGCTACCTTCAGTTCTTCAGCGTGTCGCTCGCTGATCTGTTCTATGAATTGAAAGGTGTCTTTAGGGTTGTAGCGTGCAATCTTTCGGAGAACCGGATCTAGTGCACCGACAAGCCATGCTGAAGAACTAAAGGTGGGCTCTTTGGATGTGACATCTTTGTTTACCCACGTGCCGCTTCTGGGAACGATCAGTTACCTGTGGGAATTTATCGTAGAAAACGAAGTCCGTATCTATATTCCAGTAACCAATTTGAAGGTACTACTAATACAATGCAATTTAAGTGTCCAGTTTACCTTCAAAGGAGAATTATACCGTCAGACAGCTGGAGTAGCTATGGGGTCACCTCTAGGCCCCTTACTTGATGATATATTCACGGCTAAGCTAGAAAACGGGAAACTTAGCGATACGATGGAAAGTCTACCCATCTACTGTCGATACGTAGATGATATTTTTGTCCTAACTGACGGTAATGCACGGCTGGAGTCATTGGTGGAGGAGTTCAACCAGGCAGATAAGGCGATTGACTTTACGTCGGAAGTAGAAGTAAGGACCACTTTCCACTTTCTAGATGTACTTCTTTTAAGAGTTTGCAATGGCAAACTGCTCCTTCGGGTATAACGCAAACCAACGTGGACAGACCAGTTCACCAAATTCTCCAGCTTTGTACCTGTCGGACGTGAAAGTAACCTTATTCGCTCACTCGCAGCCCGTGTGTGAATGATTTGTTCGAATGAGACGGTGAGTGAAGAATTAGACATTGTGAAGCAAACGCTATTTAATAACGGATACCCCGAGCGCTTCATTCAAAAGAACATAACAGAAAGGGCAATACGACAAGCGTTAGTGACCATTCAGAAGGAGGATTTATGCATCCAACTCCCTTTCAAAGTGGACGAAAAAAGCAAGTTACTAATAAAACGCTTCGAAAAGACAATCACTCGCACCTTTCCCGCTGTCACACCACGTGCCCACTTCACCAGTCGACCAGTAAACTCGACGAACCTAAAAGACAAGTTACCTGTCCTCACCTTATCCATACTAACCTATTCGTTTGTTTACTCATGTTCGGCAAACAGCATAGGTAGGATGACAAGGCAACTATCACAAAGGATCAAAGAGCACAAACCAACTCGGCTGTCGACGGCAAACAGAAAATCCATCACCGGTGCAATTGTGGCGCAGCTTGCGGAAACTGTGCATCACGTAAACGACGACGCGTTCAAAATAGTCTACAGAATCCCTACGAACGTGCCGACAGTCGGTCGAAAACAACATCTAGCTGCTTCAGAAGCTGTGGAGATCAGATTATTCAATCCATCGCTTTGTTTTCAGAAACGCTTCGTTAAGGCACTCAAACTACCCTGACCGCGATCCGAGACCGACCCTGGAGCTCAATGTGACCCATACGTTGACCCTTTGATTGAAACCGGAAATGGATAATCCCCGAAACCCATGTTCATTGTTCCACCGGTCTTTTTCCCAATCACGGAACAACATTTCCCTTCCTATCTTTCCTAACTACGCAACACCAACTATGACGACTATCCAATCACACTTTGGCACACAGGCCTTGTTCATAATTTATGCATTTCTAACCTATAAATGTAACTGTATTAGCCACGAGGATGATGTCACCGAAGACGAGCTTGTTCGCTTTTCTTGCTTTACATATGTAATGAAATGGGATTATTCATTGAATACTTCAGTTTCTAGGATGTTCATGTTTAGCCTTGTCTTCGTCAGCTCTACAATAGCAGGTGAGTTGAACTGTTGCAAGGTTTCCATTTCACCTCTATCTTTTTCATGAGACCTCGAACGTTAGGCAGCACAATGATGGCGCTGGAGCGGTGCACCACCCCATCCTTCTTTCGTTCACGGTGAACTTGCTCGGTTGGGCTGACTGGGACATGAATTTTATGGGCCTCTACCGGAAGTGAGGTCACCTTTTCTACCCTCGAGAATCCCGAACCACAAAGTCTGTTTCACATTTGGTCCGTAGCGCATGGAGCTCAGTGAGACACCTTTCGAGTTTCTCTCGGCTTTTAGGTTCTATTTCTCGAAAGAGCCGTATTCGTCCACAGTTTAGCTGGTAGGATCTTCGTAGCACAGGGTTTGCTTCATCTTCGGATCTAAGAGCCTCTTTGAGAGGTCGAGCTGGTCCGGTTTTATTGATCTTACCAAAGTGGAAGACCGACTTCTCTCGAATTCTGTCGGTAACGTTTTTATTGCCATGAATAAACAGCTTAGTTAAAACCTAGAATAGCTGAGATGTATCCCGATCCAAATTGCCTCTGGGAGGTTCACAACCAGAAAACATCATATCCGTGAGGGTGGGACGTTTTCTTGGCGTTGATCAATCATTATCCAGTCGTTAGCTTCGCCTCTCATGGGGCATTGTGGCGGCTTGTCATGGCGGAACTGCTTCAGCCCTGTGCTCCTTTGATAGTTCCAAAGACCGTTGTGAATTCTGAGGCAGCAGAAACTTTGTCGGATTTGTGTGCCTGACGCTTCTTACGTGAGGGCCGCCTTGCTACAATCAATGCAGTCTCCGCGTTTGTGCTGACACACGCTGAACTTTTGTACCGGAAGCACAGTAGTGTACTTATCACCATTCTGAGTATAAGTCGCTACAAATTGGACTCTCTGCTTGCAGCTTAAATCCGCCCTGGTGTAGCGCAGTTCTCATCGTTTCACTACTGGTAGCATTGCGTGAGATCTTGCTTTGATGCCATTTAAAGTTCAGTTTATATTTCGTGGAACCTCGTGGAGACAGAGAGGCTGTATGGCTGTGGGTTTACCGCTTGCTTCATCGCTTGCCGACATACTTCTGGCGAGGTTCGAAAGATTCAAGCTGAAGTCTAAAACTGCTAAGTTCGGACAATATTTCTGATGTGTTGAGGACATTCTCTGGCTGACACTATTTTTGACCTAGATTCCGTGCATGCTGGATTCAACAGGGTACACTTCACAACTGAACCCACAGCAAACAATCAGCTCTTTTTCTTCGATGGGACCCTAATGAGAAATAGAGATGATCTGATCCGGCAAAATGTGGACTGTAAACATAAACGGGGTGACCATTATCCTAACTTTAACGTTTCTGCAATAGGCACTATTAGAGAATCCTCATGGCTTTCAGAGCGAGGAAGTTTCATTTTGAAGAGAATATGAAGAACGGATTCATGTTCACTGGAAACATCCGGATCGGTCTGTCTAAAGAAATCTCACCAAAAGATTGCCGAAAACCGTAAGAAGTTTCCTATTCAAATGTTATACGAGGGGTACATCCTAACCCGAAGTTTGAGAAGAGAATTTCAAACACATTTACTGCATTTGTCAGTTTCGGAGTGGTACTCTGATCAAGACTCATAACATGAGTAAATTGCAGATGCTGAACTCTTTATTGGTTGTTACTGTTTCAGATATGTTTGTGATGCAATTCATTTAAGTCGAAGGGCACGACGGTTTTTCACTGGGATTAAAGGGTGACACCCACGCTGGTTAGCTCAAGGACTGATAGAACCGATAGACAGCTTAGTCTTAGAGCACCTTTTTGGTATAACGTTTTTGATAAGTTTTCGTGTACCTGAAGTAGAAGCAAGCGTGTTAAGTTGCACATTAGCGAAAGCCGAGCCAACTGAAATAACGAATTTCACCCCTGACATTTGGTTCAAAAACTGTTTGATTCGGGCACTCCAAAGTCCATTGTCCAGGATCGACCAGAGCCTCACTTATCTACCGTCTTGTTACCCAGAGGACATAAGCTTGATAAAATAATCACAAGACGAGGATAATTTGACTGCAGCGGACCCCCGACCAGGAGTGGTGTTTATTGTTTTTTCGTACATCTGCACGACCACTATTTTAATGTCTCCTTTGTAATTCGTGGGTGACATTAAAAAGCGTAAATCAGAATCAATATTTTCGCCGAATGGGTTTTTCTTTTTTGCATGAGACGACGCGTATTTCCCAGACATCTTAAATAATCGTTAGCTTCTATTTTGTCCAAAGTTTAATTTTTTGGTCTGGTTTGATACGAAAATCCCCTCGAAGTAATTCTTGATAATCTTACTAGGAAATGTAGTTAACAGTCGTGGGACAGAATCAATTATTTTGTATTCAAAGTTTACTAATTCCTAAGGGGCAAAATGGTGATCAGACGAAGCCTTCATTTGTACACACTCCACTATGTGCTTTCTGTAATTTCAAAAACGTGGCAAACACCCTACCAACAAGATGGGTAAGCTGTCGTCAATTCAGCGTCCACCTGTTACCGAGTACCATTCTGAATTATTTAATTCACATTTCCACTGAATATTTTTATTGGTTTTGTAGACACCTCTACGTCCCGCTATTTTTTAGTCTGATAACGAATGTGAATGATTATTGACCATAAAAAGTAGACATTGTCGGAAAATATGACGGATTCACCCAGTCGTTTTGCCATTACTATGCACTAAAGCCTTATTTTGCTTATTTGCTTTTCGTGAAACGAAGTTGCCATATCATTCGACTGGGCTGCCCTAAGTGTGCATTGTTTTAATTTACCCGGTTTTGTCCGCCGCCCTGTGTACCTATTTGCGCGCCGAAAATGCTAAATTATATTTGTTTTGACTGACGAAATCGGGCTGCCAAATGTGATTGTTACTGGTCACCTTGAAGTGACTTGGGGAGAATAGTTTCACTGTCGGTGTTGAGCGTGACTGTGTGGGCGTGGTCCGCGTTTATCTTCTCCCTCACAGATGCAAACACACACACGCAAACTCAAAGTTACCATTCCAAGTGCTCGGACTTTTGCGTGCCCATTTCACATGGAAGAGGGTCTCGAAATGTCTACCTAGCGGGCTCAGTGAAAAGTGGATTTTCTGCTAGGTAGTGGGTGGCATAGTGCCAGAAAAGGTTATAATTAGGGCGTTTTGCTGGGTTCCGTTTTAAGCCGCTGAGAATAGAAAATGGGCGGAGTACAATTTTGCATTGAGGCTGATATATTTGTAAGTCTGGGAGGGAATAGCTGTATGGTATGCCCACCCTTGGTCCGTGTCACTCGATGAACAGCGTAGATCATCATTGACTGTCAATCAGACATCATCCTGTGCTGTACCTTTCACGTATCCTAAAATACCTTTTCAATGAGCAAAACGGAATTGCTTACTTTGGTTGAAAAGAATGAACCGACCAGAGGGGCCGAGGCCTTTATTTTTTTTCAGGTCAGTTGAAGAAAATAGACTGGAAGCTGATTTGCAACAAATAAAATACTTTTTAAAAACTAAATTTGTCCCCCGTTTTTATCTTTTTTAATCAGTAAATCGAGTCATAAATAATAAGTGTATACATTTCTGGCTTCCTTTGATGGGAATATGCTTCGATTCGTCATGTGTATTACTTTTACTCACTGCTTTACGGGAAAACAGTGGGTAATGGGAACGAGCAACACTTAATGTCGACTTCTGCCAACTTTGGCAATCAAAATTCTTCTCAAGTGTTGAAGCAGAGAAGATAGATCGGAGCTATTAATGTGTTGCGCAGCAAACTGTTCAAGCCATCTGTAGACACCAAGTCTCGGGAGATCAGCATTAATCCGAGATATGTTTCAGTGCTCGAGCGAAACGCGGACTAATTCATTCATCAATTGGGCATAACGAGTCTTTTGTTTCCGTGCAGCAGCTCGACTTCCAAGTGGGCAAAATATCGAAACTGCGTGCCAAAGTGTTTGCCTTTGTTTTTAGTTGTCATTTAAATTTGAGCTGCCTAGCTACCTATCTTTTATCACAACATTGCTTATGAACAGTGAGTATCAGTCAGAAGCAGACTGCATGGGTTCACTTCATATCCCTGTACTCTGTCCCACGACCTCAAATAGTCAACTATAGTTAAGTGAAACTGGTGAATAGAAGGAAGTCTCCAGCTTTTCAGTGACAACAAATGGGACTCAAAAATACCCCTTAGGAAGCAAATATTGTTAAGCTATGATAGGAAACCACTGTTATTGAATATTTATGTTTCTGTGTATTTATGCGTGCAACGACGTTTTGGTGTGACATGACAAAGAGCATTATTCTGGGAAAAGATTAGCTTTCCAGACTTATTTCTTGTTTGACATTTCAGAAGTCCCGTGCATGAGTGCGATGGATATGGCACTGTTCAAGAAGCTTTTGATCATCCCCCAAAGACATGCGTGTTCAAGCTTTATCACAGCCCAAATCATCAGGAGTAAAATAACTATTCATTTCCGTTTTTCTAGCTTGTGACTTACCCCATCTATTGTTCTCACAGACTGCTCACAAATTATTACAAGGTAAGTCGTGCTTCTGTGTGGGAAAACACTCCAACAAATAAATGCAACAAAGACTCCGGCCTAAAGCGCAAGGTAGCGAAACACTTCTGTTCTGAGTGGATTTTTATTTTATTATCGCAGGGACCTTGCGAATATTCATCGAACCATTCTCATATGACTTTGATGCCTACCTAAAGTACTCAGAATGGACAGACAGTTTTTCGAGGTGAATTTGACGTCCACCGCGAGCTGGTTGTTGAGCTATGAGATAATTCTGTATTCTCCAGATGTTTTAACTCTGGTTTGGCCTCTTTTGGCAAATGCCTACGGCAAGATTAGTATTTACTCGTCAGTGATTAAAATTACCGCTGGTAAGTTTTATCTTTTCAAGTTTGCAAACTATCCATATTAGTAGACAAAATCAGCCACATTACTTATACTGCACTTCCGAGCTTCAGAAAAACAAGATTACACAATGTCAACTATTCAAAGATGGCCACAAATCTAAATTACAAAGAATTTCTTATTTCAACAATTGGTAATGGTCAGTTCTAGCGTGTTCACAAAAAACGGCAGTTCTGTGCGAAAAAAATAAAGTGCACAGCGAATCTTGATGACACCGTGCAAGTTTGTATGTTTGTTTGTATGTACATATATGTACCGCCGTAAAAGCACACTCGACTCTTGGTCACCCTCATTGGTGGACCAAATGGTAACATCAGTTTCTTTAAACTCCCCACCCCCACCCTTGGTCTACTTCTCACAGAAACTCAAATTTCTCCCTCGTGTGTCAGAGTCCATCTTCAATCATTCAATGGGATTCTCTGTTACTCGTGCTTCTTAAGGCGGGAATTTGTGTCTTTATCTACAACTTAGTGGCAGCATCTCGCCAATCCGATCTCAACGCTTTTAAACCAGAATTCCAGCTCACATAGAAAAACCCAAATTTCCACTTTCCAAAAATAAATTCTGCTTTCTGTCTGTTTAACGTAATAGTAATGATTGTTTAATTTCTGAATCGTTGTCACAGGCTGCGGAGGGTATTTCGGTAAATGACCCTGGCTCCGACACAACTATTCTGGGGATCTTATTGTCCGCCGTAGCGACTGACTAAAAAACTCACTTGGAATCACTACGCTGCAAAGCGAAACGGAAGCTTTTGCCGTCACCGAAAACCACTCGCAGTTAATTCGTTTCCCCACTCAGGCAGCAAATCATTCTGGCGATCACGCACACACTTTCAACATTCCTGGAACATCCTATTCATCATTTTTTTCCACAAATCTTCCCTCCTCGGTACATCTGATAATTGTTTTCTCATGCGCCTACTACGCATCTCTACTCACATGTGGATTGCAGCCTCTAGACGCATTTTCCGGTGTTACGACACAGCAGATTGAGTATGACGTGTGATATTATTGTGTCTTATTCCTGGCCGAAATACTAATTCTCATCCGATCTCAATATTTTTGCCAAGAAAGTTACAGAAAGTATACTTCAAGGCATGCGTGTGTGTATTCTACACTGCTTTAAGCTCTGAAGAACTATATCCCTCAAACGGTTCACCCAGGCGCATACTTGACCAGCTTGGAAGAAAAGTGACGACTTCTAAAGCTGGCACAAACCTCAAACCCAGTACTCACATGACAGCTATCTAAAGGCAAAAAATAAACGCTGCTTTGCCTTGCGAGAAGCCAAATTAATGTGTTCACGTTATAGCTCAGAAGTTAGCAACTGGTTTCTGTGATAGCCGTTCATTCGGGTCCCTCGCAAAGCCCTTCTCCCGTAAATTTTGCCTCTCCTCATTTCCCTAGGAACTCGTGTATCCGATACCTCGGAAAGAGGAGGTTTTGAGGCCGTATTTGCTTCTAAATTTACCCTATCATATACCCCTTTTGGATTCTTTCCCTTCCATCTCTCTTAAGACTCTATATAGAGCCAAAATCTAGACCAAAACTGCCGATTAAGTTCTGCATTATTTTGAAACGTCGAAATATTGTGGCCCAGACGGTATTCTGTCACCCAGTTGAAGAACGGTGCGCTAGAACGTGAGCCCTTTTTTTGTGGTTTATAAAATCAGTCTTTAAAAAATTACGTGTTTCCTTAATGTTGGATGACTACATATGTTCCTCCTACCCAATTTTTATGGTCAACTGAATTCTACTATCGGGCAGTTTACTACTTTGGACCCAGATAATTGTGTTTCCTTCACTGTCGTATAATATATAAGTTTGTCCTTTTTCTTTAAAATGAAATCGTTACTGACCAGTCCTCCACTTCGATTTCCCTACTATGGATTTCACATTTGACTCCGTCTTTATTGGCATTTCCCGCCACAGTTAGTTTTCTTGGTCCCATATTTAATTGTTTGGCCTTAAGAGCATCGAAGGCGGTTGATTTCCTTTTTCGTGCCAGGCATTTGTTTTACACCAATACGACTTTTTTCTTGTATGAGGCCCAAATATGTCCTACTTTTGAAAGCTGTGGTCACTTTTGTGGCAAGAACTCGTCCTCTTCAATTATCCTTTTTGATCGTATCCAGCACCAATCGATCCATCGGATTGATAACAACACAACAATCTCAGACTTGCAGTCGTGAGCCCATCACCGGGCAGCTGCTTCGCTCTCTGTATCCTATAGGTATTACCAAGAGCTCTGTCGTCAGGAAACTGATTGTGTGGTCCCAGCTTCCCTTGTTTCCAATGGGCGCTCTCGTGCGCAGGCTAAAAGCAGTTCACATAAAGCGACTACGCCAACCTGTAGCACTTTTAGTTTCAGCTCTTTGTTTTTTCCAAGAACGTCAAAATTATAGAACATCGCCCACCTCCACTAATTTTCCCTTTCTTACCATCTTCACACTTTCAAGAACAGAAGTTACAAGTTGATTTCTACATGACCATTTTCAGTCCCATTCCCAATTGTACAGTGGGTCATTGGACTATAGTACTTATCCATTCTACCCTAGCTCACATTTGTTACCTAATAATAGACGTATGTGGATCTCTCAGCAAAATTCTCAGGATTACATTTTTACTATAAATTTATTTTAACATACCTTTCACTAGAATTTTAGGCAACGCAAGTTTGAATTTTAACACTGACCGTAGACTTTGATACTCCTCTAGCTGTTTCAAGGCAGAGCTCTTAAAAGTGATGTATTTTACTCCTCAAACTTTGTAAAAGATATGAGCATATCGAATAAATGTGGGATGTTAGATCCCTTTCAAAAAAATGTCGTATTTATAGAGCATGTGCAGTTCGTTTACGAATATACTAAGAATAGCAGTATCAACGCGAGACACTCCGTGAGACTCTACCGTAAATGGCGCAGAAGTGCATATACAACACAAAATGTCTATTCATTGGAAACGTTCGTTTGAAGAAAGATGGCTTAACTATGGTGTCACTGTTGAATTTCTTCTACTTTAGCTGTTTTCTCGCGGAAATGGTCAACAATAATGAACTATACCATACTATCTCAATACTTGATGCATGATAAGGTTTTGTTGATGATATATTCCGAATATTAGACTCAAACAGAGGTATAGTAAACACACTGCACAAATTAAGTAGGGCTTATAAGTCAGTACATCTTTTAGCTGAGATGGAAACCGAAGCCCAGCTTGTTCTGCATGACATTTGGGACCTATCCATTCAAAGCATCGGCTGTAGCAATATACGTAGTGATATTTTCAATTCTCCCGTAGTTTCTTATCAGTATGAAGGAAGTAAAGCTCGAAAAATTGTGTAGTAAGATTAGGGTTTAAATTTCTATTTGTTCAAAGTATCTAAATAGTACAACATATCAGGAATGGGGATGAGGCCAGTTAAATACTGCCAAAAGGAAAGTTGTACCGACAGCCTAGAAAATCTAATCGTCGGAAATACCTCAAGGTGAACTCCGTTACATCGTCGATATTTTCAGAGCTAGATATCCCGACCGGTTCATTCAAGAAAATGCAAATCAACTGAACAGGAAACTGCGGACGATCATGGACAAAGAATCAACAGTTTTCCTATCAACTTGTCCTCTCGAGTGACAGCCTGTCAGCATCTAAACGGAGCTGTGAAAGCCACTTTTATCTCAATACAGTCAACGTGTTCGTTCAGAGATCATCCCTCATAATCCTGTGGAAGGACAGATTGCCGACTGTGACGGCCTCCTTGGTTTTTTACTCATTCAGTTGCGTGTATGACACTCCCTGAACTGGTTAAGCAGGGAAATAATTTCACGTAATGTTTAAATCAAGTAGGATCGGAAAAAATTTCCTGGGCAATGAGCTATCATTGGGTTGACACTGGTCATCAAGCAGACCCTAACCAAAAATTCTGATCAATTTTCCGGGTTTCCCTTACCGATGGAACTCGGCCTGGATAGGCTTACTAGCTTTCGCCAAGGCCATAAGACTAGGATCAGTAGCAGCTAAGTGCAAAAAGACGAGTGCATCCCGTCAATTTCAGACAGTCTGTGATCACACTGAGGAACACGTATATGCACACCAACAGACGAAAACCTGACATTCCAAAATTAAATACAAATCAACTGACCTTCACGTTATAATTACTCTGTTGCATCTCTCATTAGGACAGCAGGTTACCTGCTTTCACTTCACGTGACATCAAACGAACGCAGGCACCCACCGATCAATTATGTTGTTGGTCATTTCTCTATCCCTTACGGAAGGGCTTACGTCAAATGACTTTTTACTGACACAACCGTGAATTGCCTAAAAGACTGTTCACCTAAATTTATTTTCCCAATATGACTATGGTCATTTCTCGCTGAAAATAACGTATTGCAAATGAACCAAAACTGGGAACGGAATTTCTGGTTTATTTCGGCACCATAAAATGTAAATGTTTCCACAGTCGTAATTACATTCATGGTTGCCAGTTAGACAAATAACTCAGTAAAGGAGTCACTGAGCTTTTGGACCGAATGGACTTCACCACTTCTAATTTTGTTAGAGTTAGACCATGAAGTTACTTAATCATTAGCCAATTATTCTGCCGAAATAATAATATAAGTTACTGGACAGTAGTGCAACTAATCATCGGTCACACCCTTAATTCACAAGAAGTGTGCTGTGTGTATCAATAAGGTTGGTAACCACATCGACTAGGTTCGTCAGCACGGACAACTTAGCAGGTGTTGACGAGTTCACTCGGAAAACTCTAGCGATTCAGATGTTTAGATAAGAGCAGTAGAGGTCGTACTGACCTTTCCGCTTTCTTGTAACGAATGTGGATACACGTTTATTTGAAATTTACAGCCACTTTCAGACTCTATGGAGCCCAAGATATCTGCGAGCCTGCCCCACCTAGGTGTGGCAGTCGGTTAGATTTGACCGGATGGATTTGAAAGCCACTCCCCTTCAGGTAGCACTGTTGACCATCACTGGGAAATTTACCAGTGCCCATGAAATAAACAACAGGCCGTTTGCCCGATGCAAAACAAAAGTTTTTCATCACTCGTATTTTGTCAGAGTCACGATAAGAGACTTATCTAAAGATAATCGCCGTTCAGGACCGCTTTTACCATTCTGTTTCTTTCACGAAAGTTTGCGCCCCAAGAGTACAGGAAGGGAAAACAGGTATCTACATTGCCTTTGAATATTTGGGGTTTTCTAATAACAGACAAAATACTATATTTGATTTTAACTTGCACAAGTATGAATACGCCCCATTATTAGGTACTTTTTACCAACTCACAAGCACAAGAAGAGTTTAAATGGCCCGGTCATACGCACACACGTACATGTGCTTTGAACGGTTTCCACATTCATTTGACTCACCAAGAATAACATCGTCCAAAATAATACCAACAAATTACCTTTTGATACCGAATTGCCAAATCGAGTCAGAAAAAATTTGATGTTTGTAAATATCCCTATCTGTTTCTATCTCCAAAAAGCGATTTGGATAAATGGTATGATGTAAGAGGTTTTAGAAATACACAGTGAGATATGAAGTGGTCAGTGTTCTATTGAGACAAGCTAAAAATTCATCTAAAGACTTTTCTGCTGGGGGAAAAATACTCAGATGCTGAATTTCATTTCGACACAACTAACGGCCGGCTGCTCGTATTGGTATAAATCTGTTAAATGAACAAATCGAATCTAGTCAAGTGACCACACGACCGTTTTGTTTTTGGTCGGTCCACTCAGTTAGACTTTACCTTGAACACTCAGTCCCTGAATTGTTGACAATCAAATAACCACCCGACTTTTTCAGTTGACAGCCCCTGAGGCGATTCATTCAGGTAGCATGGGATTATCTACGAGTAACCCAGATTACCGGTGATTTTACGGTAGCACAGAGTTTCAAATTTTAGAATATTTTATTTAATATCTCATCAATGAAAAAAATGGAGACTTTTATGATGCATATATTGATAAAAACTTGTTTTCAGAGGAATGTGTTTACAAAATTGGTGTTTATTAGCCGTTCCACTAAAGTTGGTTTCCAAACCGAACTTGCCCATTCTGTCCACGTTGGTTTAAAGATTCCCACCAGTGACCTAAAGTTTAAAATCGCCGTGATTCAATACAGCTTTCTAAGCAGTTTGGTTTGGCTGTGACGTTAGACGTAACGAAATAAGTTCGTTTACTCATAGCTGTCTGAAGTATGGGGTTAATATGAGGATAAGTAGCAGTGACATCTCAGACTGTGGTCAGACATGTCTTCACAGAATAGCTCTCAAGGCTTTGTCTCCCTATTGCATTCAGCCATCACTTGTCGTCCGATAGTAATAATGTTAATAATAATAACAACAGTACTGACAACTATAATCACGTGTACCTTCTAGATCAATAATTATAAGTTGATGGCAAAATATTTCAAGAGGAGAGGGGCGGCCAATTAGAGGCTTCAAATTGAGGGAATTGACGGGCACTGGCAAGATTCGAATCTGGGACAACAATGTCTATATAGCTCCATGGTGACCACAAGAAAACTGCGGAAGAGAATTTTATAGAATTGGTCGTGTTCACAAAGAACTACTTTCGAACGAACAAGCGAGATACTAGTAAACTGTAAAACCAAGTTGAGAATGACATTATATATATATATATATATATATATATATATATATATATATATACATATATATATATATATATATACACGTTATCTTGGCCCTGAGAATGGTCTAAAAATAATTTCACATTCCAGTCATCCTCAGCGCCGAGACCCAGAGCAAGAAACTGGATTTACCGGTATCACAGTGTGATTTTTATCCAATGGGCTAAGAATAGAGACGATTTTAAGTGACTTGCGTCAACCAGCTGCACAAAGCAAAGTATTTGCTCTGACAATTTTCTTCCTGTTTTAATCAAATTAATCAAGGAGACTGACAATTCTGACTGCGTTAATGGAACATTGAATAATACCGATGCTATCGCGAATAATTTTCATGAACGCTATAGTTTTAGTTCATTAACGATATCATGAAGACTATTCGCTGTCAATATCGGTTATTCATGATTGTCAAACCAGTATATTATTGTCTGGGTTTATGCAAACTCCAATTGAATGAGTTTCCACTGAACGATAATTTTGAGTTCCCTGAGGATAAAATTCACTGTGGGAAATGATACTGAGGAAAAATCTAGGTCTGTTATTTTACTGGCAAAACAATGTTCTAAAAAAAAGTAATTTTATTCTGTTGGCTGCAGTTAATGGATTTTGATTTACAACCTCTTTTAAATATAACGTCAAATAATTCATTCATTTTTCTTTCACTTAGTTCTTGAATTGCCCACTTGAATTGATGGTATTCAGGCGAAAGTAATTATCGTGTAAGCTTTATTATTATTAATAACCGTGGTGATAGTAACGTTAGTAATATTAGTATTGGTGTTATACCAGGAGTTTTACACCTTGACAGTTAAATCTTAGTAAATTCGTCTGAATCATATTCGGAGTCAGTCCAACTCAATGAAGTTATAACATGGGCGTAAATTCCAAGGTAAGCCACGAACACAGAATAAGGCGAAAACATTTGGACTGAATATAGCGCGGATTTTTTAGGTTATGCACAACCACTTTGTAGTTCACAACTAGGTGACCTACGTGTGAACGACGCGGGTTTTTTATTTATACACAAGTGCAATTCGTCGGTGAATTCTAAAACAGGTTTCCAAAAATTAGCATTGAATGCAATGGTCGATGCAGGTGAGCAAAAGGATAGTAATGAAATTGTGAGCCCTTAACTGTTTGGAAATCATAAAATCAGTCAGACATGTTTGTGTTTACCGACGCAAAGAGAAAAATGTGTCAAAATTTTGATTTACGAAGTAAAATCTTGAGTGGAGATCAAGGAAAAACCAGTGGAAGCAGAGAATATGAAAATGGGGAAGTGTCAGATGTGATATTCTAAAATGTCAGATTTAAGGAGGATGGATATTCTAAGTCTGAGCAGATAACCAGAAGGATGAAGCATTTTGGGTGTACAGTTTCCGTGGATCTAGTCTAGGAAGTCCGTGTATGATATAGCACCCTTCCGTCACTGGAGTCGATCGCTGTGCGGGAAGCGGGTTGTTACCGTTCAAAGTCAGTGACGGAAGGGTGCTTTATCATGTAGTGTAGATGTTCAACAAACCGTCGAGAGCCAGCCTTGATAGCCTCGTGATTAAGGTGCTCGGTTCAAAAACGTTCACCTCGGGTTCGAGTCCCCGTGGGGGATCGGTGGATGTGCACTGCTGAAGATTCCCAACAAGGACGAAATAGCCGTACAGTGCTTGCATGGTTTTCAATGGTGAGTTCAGCGTTGAAGCTGCTTGATGAATAATATTAGTTGTATATGTTTTGTTTACATGTAGGCTGTTTTACAATAAAGTACCCTGAGAGCGATTGACTATCCGTTCAAAATCTAAAGTATATTTAGCCATTTTACTATCTCCTTTATCGTAACAATGAACATGAAGTTGTTTTCCTGCAAGCATATAATACAATTTGCCTAGACAGCTCATTGTTTTATCGTCTGGATAATGGGTTGATAGCATACACCTAGCTCCAAACCGCTTATTGTTAATCTTTTTCTTTTAATACGGTAATAATGAAAGTTACCGTAAAGACTAAGAAACGTCGTTGTGAGATAAGAGCGCAACACGATCTCCCAGATGGTTTTATTGCCTGTGGAAACTCTTGAATTTGAAAATTGAAGGATGGAACTGATAAAATGAAATCAACGATTTTTCTACTCTTAAATGAAACTTATTTTGATGATTATATAAGTCACATTTTTGAAGAATTCATGGATTGCTTGTGGCAGGCAAAGTTCTAAGCGACAGTTCGTTTACCGTCTAACGGAATATTTTTGGGCGGACGATTCTGCAATCTAACTGCGATAGATTCCCCTGTTCAGGAACTGTTGAAGGAGTCGAACTAATGAGCTATGGCCGATTCGTTTCCGTTTCTAGGAGTTGGGCTTTCGAATACCTAAAATGCAATTGGATTTTCCACTATTTAAAATTGCTTACTAGCCAAATAAAACCGCACAACGACTCCGGCCATTTCATCCCGTACGTTGTTCTCATTTTGTTCTACTAAAATACCTTATGTGTTGGATGCATATTCGTAATACCCGGATGTTTCTGATTTCAAGTCCAGTTATCTTTGCCAAATTTTGGAAAGGTTCTTCCTCGCGAGAGGTTCAGCACCCGATCACTATAGGTAATATTGGAGCTCTGCCTTGCTGTGTGGAGCATGGTTCATCTACTGGAAGTGATCAAAAAGAATTCGTTGGAATCCTGCACCCGTCACAGACAGCTCTTATCAATCAGTTTTTTCACATAAACCTTTGTCAGTAAACAGAAAAACTGTCGCTAAACTTCGCTGATCTGAACGTACTTGGTGGTCTGGACATATGACTCGCTACACAAAATGCTTCTGACTGAAACGGCTGTTCCGTTGGCTGTGATTCTGTGTTCGATCGGTCAAAGTCAGCAATGATCGGAAAATTGTTCTACACTTATGATATGGAGGCTAAATAGAACCACGGTTATAGTACGGCATCAAAACGGTTAAAGTATATATGCATTTTACTGCGCACAAACTTACCCACCTCATAATAATCAAACTGTAGTAGCTCACCTCCAAATAAGTTCAGTTGTCCACCAATTGTCCGAACATAAGATTCAGAATCGGTATGATTATGAACGGTGTTCTGTCACGAACTGAGCTTGATTCGACTATAGAGATTCAAATTTGACAAGCAAAATCAGCTTTGTGTCGAACGTACGTTCAGAACGAAACTGACCAATGAAAAATCTCCGCACGATCACATGTGCGCACCATGTGGAAGTGGACTCAAAGGCGCGAATGCGTAAACACAAGCGGAGCACACACACACACACACACACTTCAACTTGCGCATATAAACATGTCAGGTATTTGCAAGTGGATACGCTTACGACAGCGTTTTATCCCCCATTAACAAACGCACCGTAGGCAAAAGTGACTCCGTTTGCTCGCATCAAGTAACGTTTTGTTCAGTAGCTGGTCGGCATAAGCAAGGAGAATGGCTCTACACGAACACTGAGTGTCTGTGTGTGTACATAAGTGTATGTGTGTAGAAAGCCTCCCGGCTTTATTCGAGAGCAACAAAATCTAGGGGTTGGGTATAAAATCGGTGACTGGGGCAATACAATTATGTGACAATAAAGGGAGAGGTTATCGAGTAGGATGGAGATGAGAATCGTCGAAATGAATTAGGATGAAGAATTCGGTTCGAATCGAATTCAGTGACTGGGTGGGTAAGTAGATCTGTTTCACCCAAAATTCCAGAGAATACCATTTGACTAAGAGGTCTTATCGAAAATGGTAATTCGCGTCAATTGGTACAATGAATGAAGGCAGATAAAACTGAGGAATAACTCGGCGACACTAGTTCCCCATTCGCGTTCAGTTAGGACAAAGCCTTTTGTGTACTTCTTCTTTCGAGTGTGTGTGTTTGAGCCTGGACGCACATGAATGCTCGGTGTTGTGAGCCTTTTAGTGCTCTTGTGATTGCATTTGAAATACACTTGATTGAATGAAACGTGACATTGAGTATTAGTTAGTTTCACCGGTAGAGGGGATAGTTAAGCCGGGTCGGAGACCCGAGCATTGTACACGACTAAAATTACGTGACTCCATCCATTGTGAATATCGTCAAATAAATTGGTTCCCTGTTATTCGTGTACGTACACGCACGCAAGCACGCGCGAAAAACACGCAGACACACATACAAGGAATAATTTCAGACAAACGTATGTGTTGTTTCAGATAAATATTTGTGTTATTTATTGTGTTGTTCTGCGAAATACAGAGAGAGAGAGGGGTCTGTCATATCTTATGACCTAAATTCTCGAGACCATTGGACTTACTTTGGTTTCATAATTGAATAATACTGAGTTCTACTAGAAGTGACTGTTATCAGACTGATCACTGGCTGAACTGTTTAGGGGAAATGTCGCCACCGTTTTGTGCCACGGAAAAGTTTGACAGAATACTTTCCCCGGTGGTAAACAATGCAAGCGTCGAAAGATTCGGGAAATACTAACTTCTCTTCATGGTTATCTCAAATAACCCCCTGAAACAAGAACAATACGAATACAGCTATCGAATAATTAGATCTTGAAAGAATTGCTGAATTTTGACGCCGACGTGACCACCCTGAGGCCTCACCTACCACTAATGTTGTCGTAGGATGAACTATCATTAAGTTACGAAGCACAACTTGCCACTAAAATCCATGGTGGCGTTCGTTGCACTGCTAATTCCTCTGACTAATTAGAACTCTAAAAAAACAGTTTCTACATTCAGCTATTCATATTCGGGATATGGGTACATTGATGAACAGCGCATAGTTTATAAAATGAGATACTAACAGGAAAACCACATTTGCGTTACCGCGCAATAGACAATCTCGTAAACAATTCTGTCTGCTGATCCCTCGAAGATGACAAATGTTTGAGAAAGCTTCGATGGTCCTGTGTTCGTCCTTTCCTAGATGACACAAATATGCTACTTTTTGGGAGATCCAATGATCCTTTCTGAGAACATGACGAGCTAAGGCGGTGAAGACATTCATAAGAATTCTTCACAGTGAAAAACTGGCCAGTCCCTGCCCTAGAACTCAAATCCCATGTGCGAGACTGTTCGTTCTGCATCCGTCATCATTAGTCCCTATATCCGGACTGGGCTTCACCTTTTTATGTCAGGCTATTCGGAATCAACTGACGGGGATCAAATTTCACTCAGTATAAGTTGAAAATTATTTGCTGTAGAAATTCGTTGATTTTCTTCATCTATATGGGAGTCAGTCCGGAGCTTACCTATTCCAAAAGGGCCTAAACCTCTCATTCTGGGTTACGGCTATACTACTGTATCCTTTCTTTTTCCAAACCTCCGGTTGTACGATGAAAGTGTGCTCAACGAACATCTAATACATTTGAATATGATATAGTTGGTAACTTGAGTTCACCTTTCCTTTATCAGGTCGCTTTCTAACAGGAAGACCTCATTTCATCTCCCCAGTTACGTGCTCAGAAGTGCTGCCGAGAAAAAGGTTACTCTGATGAGATTTTCCAACTTCACCTCCCTAACACTACATCACGAAGGATCACTTGAAATCCACACTCAACCAGCCGCATAAATTCGTTCACGATTGACGCAGCTGACTCAGCTTGTTTCTTCTATTCCAACTGAATTTTCTTCAATGATTCGTCGGTTTTCAATTGTGTTGCCGTAAGTGCCACCCTTTCACAGGTATATGCATACGAACATGAGCTCTAAACCTCACCCTTTCTCTGCAAGCTGAAAATCGTGAAGGAAACGTTACCGATCTTTCGAGTAATCATAGTTTTTCACTACAGCCAGGCAAATGGTTAGCATCTCTCATCCTATTGTACCGTCATTTCGAAGAACACAGAACTTTGTTTTCACAGAATACTCGGTAGTGTTTTGCCCACTTGTGCAATACAAGTGGTGTAAGAGTGCAGAAAAACGTAAAGTAATCTGTTTGCATCGTACATATGACGAAGATGGGGAATTTTGTGCAATCCCTCTACTACTGCAGGTATAATATCCCTAAGAAGCGTCCCTGCTTGATTCAGATACCCTATTAAACATCCCATTAGTTTGCCGGAATTTCAGTGAAGAAGTTTGCCCTCAGCGTTTATGTACTCTTGGTTAATAAGTATTCTCAAGTAGACAAACAAGCAACGATTCAATTATATCCTTGCTCTGTAAGATATAAAAAGTGATGCACCTGAGTTAAATCACACACGGGCGGAAAGTTGCCTGGTCGATTTCGGGTCACCGAGTGCACCTGAAGTTGGAAAAAATGCAAATGGGTTAACGATCAGGTAATTCACAAAATATGTTTAGAGTCTACAGCAATGCATCACTCTTACAAGAAAAAAGATATAGGTCGCGCGATTCAGGCATTTTAACTAATCCTGTCGATAGAGAACCTAAAACATTGCTGTATATACTCCGCATTCTTCCCATCCTACAAATGGTTAAAATTTCCAAACCAGTTAAAAAAAGACTGTTGAATTTTCCTGTCTACAGAGCCTTGCATACGGTGACGTGCTTTACTTTCACAATCAACAAGAATAGACAAAATTCTTGCATCTCGTTACCTGTATATTCTGTCTGTTTTGGCAAATTGGATGAAGGCAATCTAGGGCTTTAAACATCCCGCTTAGGTGCAGAATACGGACCACAAATAGTACCGTATCTGTTCTGCTGTCTTATTGGGGTACTACCCAATTTAGAAAAAAAGTGATTAACTGTTAAAAACGGCAAAAAAGCCCACCATGTAGTGCATTGTGCAAGGCGGAAACTAAACTCCAGCACACTATGGAATGCTGAGGCTCTATTCTGGACGGAAACAATTCGCAGACTTTACTAAGTCATAATCAGTTACCTTGGCATTTTTCTTATCCTTCGCTAAATATCAAATAAAACCATTTGCATGTACTACCCACTGAAGCTATATTTTAACCAAAGCATCCTTTAGGGAATAAAATAAATAGCTATAATTCAGTCAATAGTGGAGTTTGAAAAATCCATGTCCACGGGCTTATCTGATTTTCCTTGGGAAATATCGGCGGACACACCCTAAAGTAATCCATTGCATAACAAAATCGTATTGAGTAACCTCTGTTATTTGACCAGATTTCGTCCGCCTCACGACAGAGACAACTATCTTGTCTCGTGACTTCTTGCTAAATAAGATCTGCCAGAGCCTTTTGTGGCTCTTCAGTGGAGGTAAAGATTATTGATTCCATCCAGGAAGTAATGGGGCCCAACTGCCAGCAAGCATGCTCCTTCTTTTGCACTATCGCCCGATTACGAATCAAATATGCTAGATTTCTGCAACTGCATTTCTGTGAAATATTTATTTTTTTAAAAATCCATAGGAAAAAGGGTAGTCCCAAAGTCTTCTTGTGGTTTGAAACTTTGTGTATGATTTGGCCACGTGTAAATTAGATCACAGTTTCTTTCTGTTCGGATGGCACAAGCTTTGCACTAATATTTGATAATGAAACTTATTTTACACATACAAAACTATAATAAATATTTTTTTAAAAGAATTTTCTGATTTGATCATTAGTTTTAGAAATACAACATATGCAATAAGTACCATTTGATCACTTCAGTGGGTGCAATGAATATTTGAACCTCGTGGTCATTTTCGCCTATTTTCTTTTAACCGAAGACGGAGTGCTCAATTATAACGATGAATGGACAGATGAGGAACAGGGCTCGCACAACTGAGAACAGACAACAACTACGAAACTAGTCGTGTGATTCCGGGAATATTTTTTCCCGTCATCCCAGTACAGTAACATACTACTCGTATCTTAAATTACTAAAGGCGCTCACAAAACACAGATCTTCCCCGTAAGAGTTTGCGCATCTGCTGCGTGTGCTCTCTCATTCCCTTCATTTTGGCATACCTAATAGGTAACTTCATCGAGGTATTTTGGGATCGGCATTGTTAAATTAGAGGATGTTTCCGGGTCGGTGTACCTGCGTATGTCCTTCGGTACGAATTCAGAAGCGTGACCGGAAAATGACCATTAGGACACAAAATACATCCAGAAAGAGTCATTCGAAGCTTTTCTTTATGGCCATCATTTCCTGTCAACTTGTGATCTGTAGAATCATCGAAGGCCACGTGTGTGTGTGTGTGTGTGCGAGTGAATTTATGATGGATTTTTTTATTAACGCGTGTAAATGCACGTGTTTGATCTGTGCAACTCATACCATTCCACCCCAAAACACTCAAATTTCTGATCCCGTATTTTCACTTGCTGCAGTATGAAAAGATCAACAGAAGCTTTACGGCCATATAATAACCATAGGTAGGTAGGGTCACAGTCCGTAGTGCTTTGGTATCTTTAGCTATTGCTTGTAAGCAACCGAGTGCCGGTCATCCACCCAAAAGTCTGGTAGTTTTCTCACTATCCTCTGCCTCTTCCTTTGCCAGTTAACCTCGTTCACACCCGAAGCTCATTCCGGTATGCAAATGAGCAAAGACAACCCCTGGAGGGCGTAAATCTAAACCCGAACTGAGAACTGAGCTAAACCGAGCCATATGTGTCAGTGTGTCTGTGCGACAAGTCCTCGAATGCGGCGGATTGGACAAGACCCAGAAACCGACGTACTCGGTGGACAAGATATTTGAAGACAAGAAGAAGCAACCAACACGTATATTCTCGCGTTTGTTAGGTAGTCGAGTGGATTATTGGATGAGGATCTCACTAGCTAAAGTTAACTTACGTCTGTACCCGTCGAGTCTCCCCACTCCATATCTCACCGTTTGGCTAGATGCCGGGTTTCGGGTCTAACCGAGTGAGGGGAATAACATTTCTACCTAATACATCTAACTGAAGAGAGTGTGGGGATGGGTGTAAGTTTTCGCTTGATGGTGTTATTCCCCTGTCAGTCAGCATAAGTCGTGCCGTAAGTGGGGACAAGCACATCAAGCAGCAAAAAAGAAATGCAACTTAATGTAAATAGCCAGCATATGCAAGTGTTACAATTCTTCTTTAAGAAGAAACGATTAAGTCACATCTCATTCAGACGGCATTGGGTTAAGTTGATCTAGGTAGTTCTACCATGGTCATGAAGACGAAAATTGACTCATAAGCTAGATGATTCAAAGTGAATCTTCAGTGGTACTATAATCCTTTTTGCCTGGTTCCGTCACATCATGAATCGTATGTGATCGTTTTAGGTGTCATCCAGTTCACCTACGGCCACCGATAGGACAGCAAAACAAACGCGGAAGTCCAGTCTCATTCAGGTACTTGGCCTGATCCATGGAAGAAAAGCAGTATCCGTAGTATTTACGTCATAGAAACATTTTCTCGTAGATAAGTCACGTATTTGAACCCAAAATGTTACAGGACTTGTTACAAATAATACTCTTGATTCGGAAGAAAAATGCTTTCATCTCTTACTGATCGTATTGGAAGGGGCTGGTAGTGCTAGAGAGTCTCATTGGAGTATCTAGTTCCTGTTATGACGACCGAGTAAGAGGCAGGAAAAGCCGGAGATCTTTGTGCAAATGAAACAAACATTGGTGACAGAGAAATGATTGATCTGATGGCTTCGGTTCAGGTAAACATCGGGTAAGAGTAGTTCTCATATGAGGAGCACAGTGTATGCATATTCCAAAACATCTGCACTTTGCCCAAAGTACTGAATCGTAGAACTGTTCTTCCGATTTTTCAGCATGCAAAGTCGTTTGTGTCACGGCCTCGTACACCTGAAGAGCATATAGTAAAACTGCGAACAGTACCAACTGCACAAACTTGACGTTAGTACTACTGAACACCTTGGTGGTTCATGGATGTTGTGCACAATCGTGAAGGACTGAATGGAGTTGCTCGGTTCCGAGCCTGATGGATTTGTTCGGCTGATAATTCTAAACAAGCCTAATGAAACTGTCACTGGTTTCCACCAATATCCGAATAGTTTGCCCGGAATGATGGACTATTTCGCTAACACGCATTTCTGCATAATGAACATAAAATTAAAGACCATTTGCCCCCGATCGCTTTGCAGAATGAAACTAGATTGAAAATTGGACTGACTGCAATTTGTTTCTAAATAATGTTGTTAAGTCTCGTGAGAAGTTTCACTACTGCATTCTGTATAGGCAATTTTTAGAATAGTATAATGCAGAATTTCTGTGCACAAAAGATTGTCATTTTAATCCGTCCAGTCTGATTGAGCACGCCTACAGTTCTTGACACGAAGACCTGCAAATGTCCAAGCTACGTTCACGTGGTTTTACCCGAAAACCTTGGCAGCAATAATGATGGCGTAGCAGGTGACTCTTTTTTCAAGCAACGAATTACTGCTCATCCTAAAATGAACAGGAATCAGGCCCTTGGACTTTCAGTTAATTACACCAAACTAATTTATGACGGGTATGCACGAGCGCAAGCACGCACGCACAAACTTGTATCTCGTTCAACAGGGCTCATCCTGCACGTTTGGTCACATCAGGCCTAACCATTTTCTGACATTCGCTCCACCCATTAGTAGATTGTTTCAGCTCAAAGGCAGATTGTTTATCGTGAGCCCAGAGGCTGAAGTCAGACGCACCATGCCAAACGGGAGTATAGATTTATCCCTAGGGACAGACAGAGCGACGAGGATTGACTCGGTGTTAATCACCCACATCTCGGCGCGTGGGTGATTGGCACTGAATTGGACTTTAGTCATCAGTTCGGAAGTCTCCTATAGACAGACTATCCCAAAACCTGCCAGAAAAGCAAACACCCCAAGCCGAGAAGCAACAGCGTCCTTGATTCACTCTTATGTTCGACAAGTCTTCAACGTAGACTAGCTGGAGTGACTAATCGGGAGATCAAATTAACCGCACGAGTAACATAAAGATATTATTATACCAACAATTTAGACCGACAAACTTTCAGTGAGTTTTTTGGAAAAGTTTATAATTTAAATCTTTGTGTAGACATTTACCTTCAGCACATTTTGTGTGGTGAAAGTGGAGTATAAGAAGTGCCCATTAATACCCTTTATTTAGACTGTTCCGTACAATGCAATTTGATCTTACGCGGTCTAACAAAAATACTTTGAGCATATGCTACAAATCAGTGACTAGCATTATTCAGTCTGTTTGTACTAGAGAAAACAGCGAGGGAATAAGTGGTCGCTTAATCATGTTATCTTGTCCAGTATGGCCATGGTGACTGTCATTTGGTTCATGAGGGTAATCTATAACACTACCAATAAAATATTCATTAGACTTGGATGTTTTTCCCAACCGATTTTTCAGGCACAGAAAATGATTACATGCCGTGTGAACTTTAAAATCATAAATGAAAACTGTCGAAAAATTGCAAGACAGTTCCACCCTCGTTGGGACTCTTCTGCAGTGAACATCCACGGATTCCCCCCACCCCAGGACTCGAACCCAGAAGTGGAACGTGGTGAGTTGAATACCTGACCACTAAGCTATCTGGACTGACTCCCAACGGCCTAACAAATTGAAACACTACGTTATAGTGCTGCCCCCCACCACTGGCTCATTCGGACCAACTGTGCTGGCCGTAATAATCCTATCATTTAAATTTCGCGTATGAAACGGATCACTATAGCTTGCACCTAGAGGCTTCTAGATGAGCCAGTTTTTTGAAGGGAGATAGTCTCAATAGTTTTGCAAACTAGCATTGAGGGCAGCGCAGTTATTTGGTCTTCTGTATTTCCCGTTCACTAAACTGGAAGCTTAGGTAACAAACGCTTTATCACTGACTGAGAAGACATCATCAGTGAGCATGTGATAGGCTACGTGCTCTTCCATATGCATAGGAATCCTGTCCTGAGTGAAATATGAGGGCGCTCATTCACAAGCACGCAGACAGGTATGAGGATCTTCATGTGCACACTGATGACTGCTCCTCGGCTGAGGAGGATAAATTTGCTACCTAAACACTTACCTCTGTGACCAAAGGGGATGGTCTTGAAGTTCTTTCGTGCTATTCATCTCGCCCACCGAATTTTGTCGTATAACTTACGTCTCACACTTTATTTTGGTTTGTTTACCCCAGTAGAGTTTAATCTTGTGCGGTTGTCGTAGAAATCTTTGTTCGAATAATGTCATCATGTCCAATTTTGTCAAATAATCCATCGAAATCGTGGTATCCCTCAGGCTCCCTTTGGATAAAACGAAAACAACTTCTTGATAAAGAGCCTCACGCAATACATTAGAGAGGATTTATGATGAAGCTAAAAACCCCGAAGGATGGAAAGTTACCTTAAGTGAACAGCCTTCGCCACACATGTTTACCAACTGCCATCAGCAGCAGTGTTAATTCCCTTACTGAAATATGCCAGAGGTGAGTTAACTTGTGCACCATTGGAAATCCACACAGCTAGAAACCTGGTTCCAAGATGATATTGACAGCAGTACTGTTAAACTGAAGTGTTTTGTCGGTTATCGCGCCGATCATCGTGTTCCGTATGACATACACCGTGATGGCGTCATCACATACAAATAATAAAGGCTGGTGCAAGTCATTTCGAGAAATATTTGTACTCTCTAACCCTCATATGGGTGCACCTCTGCATTATTACGAACTTGAGTTTCCGATTAACCTCAGGTCTGTCATTGTTGTAAATATCTATATGTCTTCTTTATGTCCCGACAACGAGTTCGAACTCTTTTCCGACACTTTAGCCATAGCCCTTTTGGAATATTTTGATGTCTCAGTGCACATGCTGCGCCGAGATTTCAGAAGATTCAATGCTAACTTCTTGCCTATATGGGGTTTACTAAATGTTGTGACTTTTCTTGCCAGAATGAAAGCAAAATTTGACCCATTTTTTGAATAACAAAATACTGTTCTATGTAAAGCTTAGCTCACTAGTTGGGACTCCTGATCACTCTACGGTCGAAGTCACTCCTGCTATCCATGGAGAACCAACCATAAACTGTTCACAGAAAGTCCTGTTCTTAGGCTTAGGAGACGAAAAGGTGGCTCTAATTCTGTCCCGAGACTGCGAGAAATAATGGAGCAGTCTAATTTCGGTATATTCTTGCACTCAGATACGCCGATGTACGGTGATCACCGCAGTAGCTGTGTAAACTTCTGCGACGACGAATATTGTCCATGGGAGACCGGTTACTTTCAAAGTGATCAGATTCGTTCACCTAACGTGAAACATTCACGCCGAAGGAAGGAACTTGCATATAAGTCCAAGCACTAAGTATTCATGAAAGCTCTTTCAAAACAAATTAGGGCAGAATTAAATAAACAAACTGTTATATGCTAAATTAATACTGGGCTCCGAAAGCTATCCAAAAAAGTGGCACTTTTCCAAGCACCTCTGCTGTGTTTCACCTACTGGTCAACTACCGAAGGTGAGTTACGGCCTACAGCTTGCATTTCCGTTGATCTAGAGATAGTCGAGAAACTTCTGTTGCAAAAGATGATATCAAAATTGACTTGTTTGATCTCAGATGGTTTGTTTATAGTTGTTCGTACTCTACTGCGAATACCGTTGCCCGTTCGTCCCATTGCTTTCTGCCCTCTCTGGAGAAGAAAAGCAAATCTGTCAGAATCCTCCTGTTAGAATACAGTGACAGTTTTAGATGTATTGAGAGATGGAGGTTAATCTGCTTTCTTTCGGCGAGTGGAGTTCAAACTTCTATCAATGCGTTATTATCCAATTACTTCGATAAATGCCAACACTTTACATGCTACCTTGGAGGGGTCTTTTACCTCAAATTTAGAGTTCGGTGTTCTACAGAATGTCATTTTGTCCCCATTTTTCCCCGCTTCTATCGGCCATGACTATTTTTGACTATTCGTTGGTCATTGAACATGCAGGCAATATAGTATTCTGTTAGCTTTATCGCAATGATTATGTTTTCCTATTCTCAAGCAATGTATCTCGAGCATTGTTGAATGGTCTTCAAACTACAACCTGGCAGGTAGCTCTTCCAAAGTCGCTGATATTTTTTGTCTCCCTCCCAAAAGGGGATAGGCAAACAAGCATTGTAGCGTCTACTCCACTTTTCCACATTAAAGGAAATGCCTTTTTCCAGCCTACGTCATTAGAAGTATCTTGGCGCGATTCTAACACGAAATACGATACGGTCGAAACGTATTGCTGCCATTTCTATAAACGGTAGGAAGCCATCATTTTGTGTTACTCCTCAACATTTTCCATACCACTTAGTTTAATTCAGCGTATTTTTGCTCGCTTGTATTCTACCGCTTTGGCTTTACGGATCCTCTGTAATCTATCCCGGACTGCTTACAAAGGATCCTAAACATTTTTTCAGGTCACTGAAACATATTTCACTATGCAACGGCATACCGTGCGTGCATATTTCTGAATATTTTGTAACACAACATTCTAAAGTTTGCCACAAACTGTATGGAATAAATATTTACTGACTCCGTTCATCCTCTTCACTCTGACCTTATCAAGAACATTTCAGATTTTTCTACTCAGACAGGTTACAAACGAATTTTCGCTCATACAAAAGCTTATAAATAATCTATTATCCCCTATTCTCAACAAGCATGATCAGCTTATTTCTGAGTTAAACGTCAAGCTTCCTTGACTTTCTTTTATATTGTCCTGTTCACAATATGTTACGTAGTAATAACATACCTGATCAGTCACCTCTCGGGGTGCATAAAGCATTTACTTGAATTAAAAGGAAAAATGGCGTTTGATGTAAGCAGTATGTTGCCGCATTTAGACGACAGGACAAAAATGATCTAATTTTAAAATTCAAATTCCAAATTATATAGCTTGACAGGGGATTCAAAAATTAGGTGCATATTCTTATTTCAAACTCAAATTTAATTAATGAAACTTTGTAGATTTTTCAATTTTTTGGAGGATTTGTGTTATACCACGCATTTTGACATCGAACAAACTATGTGCAAATGAGTAGTAGGGGATTGACTTTGTGGAATAGGATTCGTCATATAATGTCAACACTTAACTCGACAGTGGAATCCGTGGAAGCACCACTGCACAAAGCTGTTTCATGCGGTTTGCTAGGAATCATCAGCCGCGAAGCACATCGACGCTCAGTGATACCTCCAGTGTTGATACGGCCTGGTGAATCAATTTACACAAAACGAACAGTGAAGAGCCATCCCGGATAGACAGATAATCACTACTTGTGATACACTTTCATGCGCCGAGATTTAGAGTTCTATATTGGACTGGTGGATGCACCCCTCTGATCTTTCTTGTCACGCTGAATGGAACCATTCGGTAAACAGTGCTTCGTTTTTCTCCAGTAGCGAGTCTAATCTTCGATTTACCCAGTAAACTGATCTGCACATCCATAATCTTTTTCCAGAATATGAACTTTGCATAGTCAGACAATGGAAGCTGTATTTAGATTTTCATGGTAGCGTAGTGTTTTCAGTCAATCAATTATATTAATATTCATATCGCAGACAAAGGCAAATAAAATCCGCTAGGATGCTGAACACGAATTTAAATCGAAGTCGATACCGAATACATAACGGATTACCGCATAATTACACGAATACTAACAGGAATAAATCGATCGAGTCATTCGATTTGTTCAAGTCAGTTCCTAAATTTCTATCGCACTAAGAACCGTAATTTTTATACATTAGTTTATGGACGAGTTAGGTTACCTCCTTTAGGAATGATTGACCTGGAGATAGATCATTCAAGGAACGTTTTTTCAGCCTTTTTTACTTGAAAATTTTGACTTAGAAAGAATATTCAGAATTTGCCACAAGAAACGAACTAAATGGCTTAGAGACTGTTCACCTCTGAGTGATCCTACACCTAGACTGAGTGAAAAGGAAATTTCATTCAAATGGGTAAGTGTTTTACTTAGGGAACAGTGTGAAAAAGAAGTAATGACAAATAGCTCTATGAACATGAGGAAGCTTTCCAGTAATCTGATTTTCACCCACTTTTATCATTCATCGACATTGAGAAATAACACCGTCTGGACTTCAAATCATTTTTTGAGGTTTTTCCGAGCCCTTAGCCGTCTACTTCAGAGATGGAAACTTTGGGATACGCTTTAATTGAAGTGGTAAAAGTTTGCCCTGTTCTTTTAAGCAATCGCAGATCGTGGACGACAGCTTCCGCTTTACGGTGTTTTCTTGTGTCTTCGTTTTACAGCTGGTAAAAAGCAAACAGAACAAAACTTTTTCGGATAAATGAAACAAATTAGCGTCTCCCTATTCGGAGAAAGCGCTGAAATTGATATTACCCAGAGACACTGTAAAGAACTCCTGAAGCAGTTCAGATGAAACTAGTCTTCGACCTCAGCAGTATTTGAACAAGTTGAGATAACAACAAGACCAAACTGAATACCTTAGAATATGATACAGTTTTCTGTCCATATCACTATGATCAAGGCACACATGTGTTGCTAACTACGGTTCCCGGTAGACTATCTTCTGTGCTTTGATTCGAGTGGCTTAAGGAAGGATTTACTCACCACCGAAAGACAAAGTACTCACTTCAGTTATCGAATGAAGAAAATTCCATCAAACTTTTCCTTTTCATAATTTACCGTTCTGAGTAAACTTACCAGATATCTTTTCTATCTTACTGGGAATCCTTCCACAAACCACTGGCTAAGCGTTACTGATCTTGGCGCGCACATAAGCGTATTCAGTCCAGTGTGTCAAAACAAAGGCAGTCAAACCTATGCCCTCGGCGAGTACGAGTCTCACTTTGACTACGGACAGCACAAGCGTACCTAGTTACTCCTTTCGGGGCTTTTGAATTGATGCCTATTTAACGAGCTTCCTAAACGTATATTTAATATCAGTTTTAAGGCAGATACTTTATAAAAGCCTTTGAATGATCACACTTAGCAGCTATCATTGTGAAAGAAATTGTACTTCTTTAGGCAGTGTAGATTTTCCAGTTATTACCGTTCACATCAGTTTTATTTCAAAGAGGGTTTTTCTGTGTGTACCTGCCTACTTGATACGCTGAAAGTCAACTGGCGGAAAAATCATTTAATTAACGTCCTCTACAAAATCCCGGTCAAGTAATAATATAAATGATGTTCATTCATACCAACAAATTACGGTATACTATGGCTGAAGATAATCGGACGTTCAGCGATCCCGGGAGTTTCGTATCTGGATGTTAAAGAGACCTCCCAGAAACAAGGCTTTCGGTTTAAGGTGGTAATGTCGTGATAGGCTTTGAATAAGTCACGTTTTATAGGACCGTCCGTGAGAAATAGCAACCAAGTTATGGAGGACAAGACTCATGTACAATGAAAATGCCTTTCAGAATGATCAAACCATGGCTAACATCAGTGAGTACAAAAAAACGTCTGGACAAACAACTCATCCGTTGGCGTGGTCAGCTTTTGGCCAACTATTTTGAGTCCGGTCACCTTAGATAGTGCGATTTTCTGGCTAGTACAACCTCAACAAATCAAACCTATTTTTGTCGTAATTGGATGACAATAAACAGCATGTTTTTGGGTCTTTTATGAGCAGCGCGCGACAGATAACCTGCGTATTGGCTGTCGAGGATTTTACGTGCCGAAATACAACACTACTTACCTCTGCCTGCTTGCAGTGGCGGGTCTGACTAACACAAAGCGAACAAGCGTGAGTTCTATGTGTGTCAACATGGAAATTATGCTTTACTAAAATGTTCCCATCGGCTCTCATTCGCCACGCCAGAATGCCCTCAGCTCGTCTGTCACAAATCTTATCGGCACCTGTTAAATGGATCCCGAATTCCGATTTCGCACACAAATGGAGAAAGAGAGACGAGACCACCCACCCACCCTCAATCCGTAACCCAAGAACTTAGTGGAGGGATATAATTCAGTCCTGAACATGACTGTTCATAGCTGTTTGTGCGTAGGCATGTAAATAAATGTCTCCCTTAGTAGGTGCCGTTGATGCCGTCAAGTAGCTTTGTTTGATAAGTACAAACAAACCACGAGGGCGGACAGATAAGGCAGTGTAGTGGGATTAGTTGACCGGTGATAAATCTGCTCCCAAATTCGGAAGGGGAATTTCTGTTTTGCTCTTTTGACAAACTATTTCACCCCCAAACCACTTCGTATGCAACTTACTCTCTGTTGTGCCTGGCAATGCATTTGGTGTTCAGTAGTTTGATGCAAACGTAGATAAGGACACTTATGGTCACGAGGATAAACAAACGAATCGTGTTTTCCGGTCAAAAAATAAAAAATGGTACCATACAAACACGCGACAAGGTGAGGGTTATGCATTCATAAACCTAACCCGCCGATTCTGTCAATAGAGCTAACGGTAGGCACCTCGATCATCTTAGAAGCACGATTCACTTGAATGTTACCGGCTAGGGTCCTTTGAAGAAACCTGAATGGTCATGGATAGGACAGTTATCTATCTTTTGGGGTTATGGCTCTCGAACTGATAAATTATTCAGATCAGATCGTCATTAAAAATATTATCAAACGGAGATTTAACTAGAATCTATGAGATCTTGTGTTTTGTTGACTCTCGTATAGAGGGCCGAGTCAACGTAACTGTGGTTGCTGTTTAAAATTTTCTCTGTGTGCATAACAGCATGAAGTTTCGGGTCACTTACGAAGTGTAGCGAGTTTGTCAATTTCATTGGTGGGCCCCCTTTTCACACGAAAGAAGGAAATAATTATTATTTTCTTCCCTGAATGTCTTATTCATCTTTATAGCCAAGAAAATATTCCTTGAGACCATATTTTATATAAGCCTTAGTGGAAGTTTTAGGATAATCGCCCACCTATTTACATGATTGTTAATATTGCCATTATGGATGTCACAGTCAGGTTGGATTATATGACAAAAGTTATTTAAAGAATAATAGAGAGGACAAAATATTAACCAAATTTGGGATTTTTCATTGCCGAAAACCCCATTTTATGTCCTTTGATTACTGTTTGTCAAAACGGTGAAAGGGTGTTTCTCTGTCACAGAAATGTTTACTTTTTTGTGAGCGTAGGCATGACGATTGTTCCAGTGGTTTGAAGCTGTGAACAGCAACCGAGCCCAGAACATCAGGTGTTTTGTAAGCTGATGGGAAAAAACCTTCCTAATGTTACTGTTGAGTGGCAGTAGGTTCAAAACCTTCAGCTGCTTATTCGGCAGTATAATTTTTCTGAAGACTCTTCTGGGGATTTCACTCGGGAACGACTTTGCTTGGGGCAGTATTGTGTACAACATTGAAGAAATGCTCTCAGATTTTTGAACGGGAAATATTTATATAGCTCTAAACTACATGGGTTCACCTCGCTTAATGACAACTATGCTGTTTCGTTCGAAGCTTTGAGACAAATAAACTAAGACATTTCGAATCAGTGATACGAGGGTCGAACTCACTCTGCGTTGCCACATCTGATAGGTAGAATCAATTGAACATCCAAACTCACTTTCAGGGCTCCTTCTCCCGAAAGCAGGAATATAAAAACTGGTTTATTCAAATCAACGTTCACGCATTGCAGTCAGCACAAGCTCTCGTTAGTCTGTTTTGTTGCTCAAACTTGGGCGAAGTGCACTCCCTCGTTGATAAGATCAGTACGTAAAAAATCGACATCGTCTACACCAACGACGTGCAATTTCCTCGAGTCAATCCAAGCTTTTAGTACGAAGTATGGTGCGATAATTTTATTCAGAGCAGATAAGCATGATTACTTCAAGCTTTGTCAACTTATATGAGCTACTCCTGGCAATTTTTAGTTTATTTCTGACGAATTTGTCATTGGACGTTAATGAACAGTCGGCTACCAAGATCACCTCAGGCGGTCAGTCGTTCCATTAGCGATATGAGATGCGAGCTTCTCTGCCAGGATGAGCTGAACCAGTGAATAATCAGTTCAGTCAAGGATGAAACAGTTTTTATGAACAAAGTTGAAAATGGACAGTTTAATTTCTCTTTATTAGGAGACACTAGATAAATCTGTTACCGTTTTTCATCTGCCTTATCTGCGTGCTCTACTCACAATTTTACTGTCGGTGTGAGGAAAGTAATCAGTAATTCCATATGGAACGCAAATTTTACAATGTCTGTACTACAAAGGTAATACAGGAATTAATCCATATACCAATTCCTGTAATATACAGCATTATGTCATCACTTGCAACTTAATTTCTTGTAAATACAATACAGCTGTTTGGTTGAGAATCTATTTTCGTTGACCTCTTCTCAGTCAAGTCAAAAAATCTAACTTGATTCCAAGGATCAACATCTTTGAAAGATCAAGCCGGTTAGGAACACGCTAGTTCTGCTAATGCCGTAAAACAAACTTGTTTCGATGTCACTATGCAGTTTGTTCAGTAGCTTTAAGTGAGTCAAGAGCAGAGAAGAGCTAAAAGCGAGTTGAATCTAGAACAAAACCTGCGGCATAGGTTTTTGTTCTTAAGAGATATACATATAAATCACTTTCATTTTTCTGATCTCCCTATTCAGTACCTCCCGGGAACTAACATTTCAGTCGTGGATTTGATGGAAAATCGTGAACCAAACAGTGAACGTGCACTTACTGCTTGGTTAGGCCCTTCAACATTTTACTTGTGATTTCCATAAATGCTTTCGGTGGTGCTTCATGCTTGATCTAAATACAGCCTCTGTTCTCTCGTGGTGGATATTCACTGGCAACGATTTTTACTGAGACACACTGTTCTCCAAACAGCAGATTCTGCATTCCGTTTTAAGGAGGAAGTCATCAGAGTTTCGCCACAATTCTCCATTTATTCGCAAAATTATAAATTATTTCTTTAGGCAGATAACCAAGAATTATAGGGACAGAAAGGTAAAATCCTCCCAGTCTATATAATCAGATTGTCATCTGCCTGTATCTTGGACCACGTCATGTACTGCTACTCATCGGAGTTTTTGTTAGCACAATAATACTACTGTTTAGTAGTTAAAGTCCACTAGAATAAAGTTATCCCGTCAAATGCCGCCGACCAAAGCAGACATGGTTTTCCTAATGTATAGTGATTTTTCCGCTGTCATCGATCTATTCAGAACAAGGAAATGCAAAAAGGTAGATTTTGTGCGCTCAGTCTAAACTGAGTGGCCGAATGAGGGCACTGTGACATTTTGGCACGGTTATCATGGTTGAATTCAACCGGTTTGTCTCAGGACGAGGACAAGGTATTATCCCATTCAGCTGATTTAGGACTAGCCTATGAATTTTAAGGCCGGGAAATATGCCACGATGCAACTTGTTTTCATCTGACAACATCAATTCCTTTGCCAATGTTGCAACTCGTGCGAATGTGACACAATACTTCATTGAAGCCAAAAACTTTCACCTGGAGAAAGTGGACTGATTCAAATTTCAGAAAATAAATATTCTCTTTAGCATTAATTGTGAGGTGTAAAATCAGTAGCCGGTCACTCAGTCAGTGCATACTTGATCTAATATTTTCCGATTTACGGATAAAAGTCATCAGCTGCAAATATGACAGTGAGCAAAACCCTCCTTGTTCAAGGTTCCTAGAATGTCTTTTGTTAGATATAATGATCTCTCAAAGTACATACTTTTCCTTATTAGTTCTCTCTCCTTGCTCTAAATCTGATGTCGCTCGATGATGCTATACTCATCATTCAGACGGGCTCCCCAAACTGCTTTGCAAAACCGGCAGTGTTGATCCTTAGACCTGGAGTGGAGGGTCATGTTTGTTCCCCTGGGTTGAAATATAGTGACGCTTTAAAAGAAGAAGTGTTGTTCGAAAGTTTTCTTGTTTAGCTATGCGTAAAATCTTTCAAAGGTATAAGCGTACATTCTCTTCAGAAGTGCCAACACTGAATTAACCAAACACTGATATTCACGCGAACCATGAGTCCTTCTGTAGGAAAAGAAATGTTTTGAAAGATGATCACATATTGGCAAAGACATTTCACGTAAGAACCCCTTGCTTTCCGCGCTATGAAGGGTGTATAACCCTACCATTCCGTTTTACGATATGCCATAAGGATAGTAAATATCTAACGGCAGGTCTGATTCACACCTCTGCATTCATCCAGTCAACTTATTATCATATGAAATTGATAACTTACTCAAGCCAGTAGTGCTTCATAACAAGCCTCTCTGATTCTGTCATGTATTCCACTAAAGCTGAGCGTAATCCACACTTTAATTTGCACAGTCAAATGAGAAATGCGATATATTATTTGTCCACTTTATTTTATTCTGTCAGCTGCAGGTCGGACAACCACACCGAAGCAAATATTCTATATTCTTCTTCAAGTTGACGCATTCTTTGATGACGTAGATCGAGTGCACATTCGTAATAAAACCAAATGGTGAAAAGAGAATAGAATTGGGCGCCAGCCAATATTTTTTCCTTGATATTTTTTCCAAAGTCGACAGATCTTTTCGTAAGACGTTTTGTTGCGGCGAAATTCCTCGCAATTTTAATGTTGTAAAGAATCGTTCTAATACGGTTGAAGTGAATCGTTCTTTAAGCCGTATGATCTTTGATCGTGAAAGTCGATCTCTTTGCGCCTATTTTTGCGATTTCCTCTCTTTTTAAAACGTCTTGCTTCATTCGCAGCGTGTTCAGACAAATGCAGTGCGACTGCATTCGCCAAAACTCGGGGGAATCCACTCCTTACTTTTACGACTGAAGGCTTGTGACATTTTGGAGAAGGAAATGATAACTCCAACCATAGTTTTGAGAAGATTATTCTATCCTGATCAGTCAACGTACTTGATTAAAGTCTTCCCTTCAGAAATGCAGAATAATAAGGATTTAATGGAGCTTATTTTCTTGCAACTTCTAATTGTGTGCGCCAATATCCGTCTGTTGTCATTTGAGTTTTGATTGGATTGGCGGAATGTTGGCTTTCTTTTGGATTCTGGATACATATCCCGAAAAAACCCTGAGTTTTCACGACAGTAGTTTACTGCCCAAACCAGTTTCATACCAATTGCTGAACTCTAGCCACTGATTTGGCCTAGGTAATGCATTCTACTGTATCATGAGATGGCAAAATGAACATTCGTTTAAGTTTGCAAAAGTGATGACAAATCATAAGAAGCTGGTATGTCCGGAAGTCATTTTCTGCCTAGTTATTTTCGTCTCGTTAATGAAGAGTGGTGTCATCTGAACAACCATCACCCACCCCCACCCGTGATTCTGTACACTGGTCTAATATAATCCTCATGTTTGAATTGCTGACAAGTTTGCTTGTTTGATGTCTGCATTTTCCAATCACCTCCACCCAGTTACTGAACTGGTAGCAAAACCTCACCAATTTTACCCTAGTTATCACTTGTCCGTCATCCCAAAACACTCGAAATATAATCGATATATTTTCCTAACACCATTCCATCGTGTGCGATCTGCATCAACAGATAAACTATAGCACTCGAGGCTAATGGATGCTACAAGTTCTTCCAGACCTATTCTTCTTTCTCTACTAAAAATAACCCATGCTACGTCACCGACTTGCAGGTTCATGAGAACCAATACATCGGCTGCCGGGCTATTCTGACCAGTTTGCGCACAACACTAACATCGACATTTTTGCGGTAAGAGATTTAAATTGTTTATTTACACGGACATAGTCAAGCACTAAAAATGACAAGGAAAGTCCAGATCGGTGGGTTGCTTGTGATACTTCTTCCCAACTCAGATCTTCCCTGAGATGGTGTTCGTCATGAAATTTGACCGCTTTGTGGTTATGAAGTTTTCAATGCAGAAAGCTAGTGACGTATGAACGTGATTTTGTAGTGTTCTGACTTGCTGTACTCCGTGTTCGAATTTGGGTGGACAGATGCAATGCTAACTAATCAGAATAAGTGAGATGAAAAAGCTATCCAATGCTTTCACGGATATTCTAATAGTAAAATGAGCACCATCTACGCATGAATTATTGTTCAATAAAAGACCAGGACTGCCGATTGCACGAAATCAGTATGTTTATCATAGAAGGTAATCATCCGTATTGGTTCATTGTCTTTTTCTTTTGCCATCCCATATTTCACTCCCGAATTTCACATATTTTCTTCCACATGGTGATTTAATTCAAGTCATAACTAAATCTATGAAAGGGCTTCTGCCGAGAAACAATCGGAAAGAGGATCAACACATATTTGTGTATTTCGGTACTGGAATCACCTAGACAGACCTGAGTAGTACGCACACTGGAAGAGAAGTCAGTGGACAGTACAACTTCGTTCCAAAGATTAAACCAATTTCTTTGGCTCTCAGACAAGTAATTATCATTTTAGTGCATTTAACTGTACAGACCAAACGGTACAAATTAGTTGCATGAGATGAGCTGTTAGGTTTCATTAAGTAAGACAGGACTGAAAGAGGTGTGTGACAAACGGTAATCCGTGTGGCTTTCGATGAAAAAGACTCGAAAACATTTTGCAAAATATGACTTGGTCAACTTTTGAATAAATGAATTTTTCCCATGGGAAATATTGGCATACTCATGTGTGTCGACACATTCAACCTGAATGCTTTAAAACCGGAGCATTCATTTACTCAACTTCATAAACCGACTCCTGACACGATACGACCTGAACAAATCATTTTGTGTAGACCAGTTCAGTATCAGACAATTTTAGTCACGTATATTGTTGTTGGTAATTTGAGTTCGTCTATTTCCAAAAGAATTTGTACTTCGGCATTCATTTTCATTTTAACTCTTTTTGATTACCTCACAGTCCTCCTTGAGGATTATAAATTATTGCTTTAAGGTATAAAATTATTTACGGAATTTTTCATCATCAGGACAGAAGATTATGGGCATCAATTATTGGTGAACTAATAAAACCAAGTTAGTAGGCTTTCAAAACTGAACATGTTTGTTGGATGTTCGCCTTGCACTGGGTGCGTCAAAAGCATTGCATTTGGTAGACTGGCGCACGTGCATTTCCTGACATAGAAGTATCAGTGGCGGTAGATTGGAAGCAATGGCGTGCGATTCATGGCACAAAAATGGTGATGTTCTTAGTCAATAATTTTTTCGCAGAATCTGGTGACATGCTTTTTGCCTAGCGCTCAAAAAATAAAAGCGGGAATTTGTCGAATAAGGACGATTGGTTAGACGAGTCGTTGCATTTTCACTCTGCATATGCTGAAAACGTTGGCGCCGAAGAAAATGACCTTTTCTCCTACATTAGAACTACACATGAAATCGCGAAACTAAATTACCAGGATCGATTTCTATATTACTTCTCAAAACAGTAAAACAATGTGGATAGCATTTGTGAATAAAGCCAGAGGAGCTTCGAAGAAATGGAATTCGATCGTGTGCTTAGGCAGGGGGTTCGTCTTGTGATTCACGTGTATGTCATAATGCAGTTCGAACAATGACGACATCAGATCCGCTCTCGGGGTTATCGTCTCCCTCATCGGTTTGAATCGAAGCGTCTGTTGCAGCATGATTTGACGTTGCTGCTAGTCGTTTTTCTGTCTCTACCATCCATCCATCCCAAGTGGCGGAACGGGTGACACACTTACGAAAATTGGTCACAACCGGCTGATGAAAGTAGCGTGGACCCAAATTTCTAACCGGTAGAGCTGGTTTCGGAGCCGCTTCAAGTGAGTCGAATTCGGCCTCGTCGAAAGGTACATCACCCGGTGTAGACGAACTAACTTGATGATTGTTCTCTTCTTTCAAAATGGATTCCGTTTCTGGCTTCCTGGCGTTTTCAGCTGAAGCTGACGACGGTACCGGTATATCACTGCCTATAAACGATCCGGACGAGCTTGCAAGCAAGTGTTCATCTTTTTCGTCAATTGGCTCAAATACGGACGTGATGCGCCAACGCCGATGTTCCAATTCTTCCGAACTATCACTGTCCTGATCCTCGAGCAAATGATCTGAATGTAGAGCGGTAAAACTAAAGGGAGGGAGGGGGGGGGGAGAAGTAAAAGAAGAAGCGCGTTCCCTATAAAGAACAGCTATTACATAGGACTCTTAGCTAGGTTCCTCTGACTGTAATGAACCCCCAGGTATAGGGTCAGATAGAAAACCGAGTAGTTATAATTATAAATCAGTTTGTTCCAACACATTACCTCCAGAATCATGCCGATCTACTTGTAGAAGACAAACATGATCAATATCAGTCTGACAGTCCCATTTTGAAGATAAGGACGTGTAAAATCAAACTAGCCGGTCGGATGCGACGTGTTTCCATTTATGATGCAGTGTGGTCGGGAGTCAGTTGCAAACAAAGTTTTTTGAATAGTTTAAACTGAACCTGAAAAGTGATAGAAAAGAATACACTGTAACAAACGTTTATTGAAGTCGGACTTTGGACCTTCTTGTGACTACTTTACGTGCCAGTACATCTATACAGCCACTACTTCTAATAATTTTTCAATAAAATGATTGCATAATTGAATGAACTTTAGGAGTTTGAGAAACTCTTTGATAGGGAAATTCAGCTGGGTCTTCGATACCGTTCAGCGGTAGTACGTCCATTGGATCACAACGTAGTTTCCTGGGAAGCCTGCTTTCAAACTGTAACTCTTGCCAGATACGCAGGACTGTTACACGTTTTGAGAGTAGATTTTTTCAGGTAAATTGAATTATGTCGAATAAAAGAACCAGTTTTTTCCATGATTCACAAAATTGGAGACCTGAAAAGACGTCGAAGATTCAACTGGATGAGAAGACAAAACCCTAACGGACGTACTAACGAGAAAACCGGTCTTCCCTTCTGACCAATGCAATCATCCATCCGCAAATAGTGACATCTTGAGGGCCTATAATAACCGACAAAATTTAAAATCATTTAAACTGACGTACGGTTACAGTCCTATTAGTAAAATCTTCTAAGTTCCACCGGTAGGCGGTCCTTGGGACCGATTAATTTATCTCTGCCTAACAGAACCAAACAGCATGTCAAACCAATTCACTTGTTTAACCCTCGCATCTTTTACTTCCATAAAACGTGGAGTACTTTATTGCTTCAAGTGGTCTCGTAGTACGAATGGCACCGGATTTATCATTTTTGACCGTAAAACGAAATAAAGTTAATCTTACTCTCACACAGCTCATCGTGAACAAATTATTGAACCTCATTGAAAATCAGATCCATGACTCACCCTTTCTCCCACGGTTTTCTCCCAGATTTCGGCGAAATACCTGATTTGTTATCATCCCTTGTAGATACCTCATTTAACTGCTCCACGTTCGCATACACCGGTTGTCGATTTGCTTCACCGGGATCTGCTTCGATTTCCACTTCGGAGACGTTGACTCGGGTATCTGCAACGACTTTGTGGGCCGCGTATACTGGTGAGTTTGAACCTGAGCTGTGTGAAGTTTTCGCCGTACTCGGATGTGGAGATATCACCGGTCGTTCATCCGTGCACAGGGTCTGACACGATCGATTCGTATATCGCCGTCCTTCAACCACTCTTTCTTCAAAGGACAATCTGGAAGAGCTCTGCGATAGCCTATCCGATTCGTACACAAGTGGCACTGATTGTTCACGGTTTGGACTAGCTGGTGCGTGCAAAGTTGAACTGCTTCCCATTCGAGTCCCGGTAACTGAGCCTGCCTTGACCGTGGTGGATGGGCTAAATAATGTGGGTTTTCGGATAGGCTCAGACTGATACCAGTAGTCTGTGGTTGGTATCATTTCAGACAACGAGTTGACTTGAGGGGAAGAATATTTCGTGGGAATTTGTGGTTGTGTTACGCGACGTGTTATGGTGGATTGTGCGCTCAACTGCTGTGTCAAATTCAGTAGTTTATGTTGCAAACTGTTTGCCTCGGGGACGTATAAAATGAAAAGTCCACGACCACTATCACATCCACTGCCGGTGATCAGATAAAACCGCTTCATATGTACGCCAAATCTAGAATGAATCAATAAAACAATTGTACGTACAAATGAGAAGATTAATATGGAGAATACTCTTCACAACTCTTTCATTAGTGTCATGCAGCGAAGAAGATCATAAAAACAATTTTGAAGACTGGTCCCCTGTTGAGCGGTGTTCAACAAAGAGGTTGAGTAAACCGGCACGCGAGAAAAGGAAGACAAACAAATACCCCGAAGTTCACTACACACATTCCGCTTCAAAGATCATATGAATTGTCTGGAACACTTTTCATCCCCTTTTGCATCGTAAATCTGAGTTTAAAACACCAGATAAGTGATGCGATTTATTGTTGGAATAATCTATGTAGCCTCCCAGCTCGTCTAATAGAGTGCTCACAAATAAACCGCCCATATGACGTCCAAGAGTTGAATTCAAATGTTGCCATTATCAAAAACATCTCCCCGGTGGATCGCCTTAGCAATGTACCTCTTGGTTCCTTTAGAAAATGGATGGTGACACGCAAGTACTCGATGACACTAATCAGGCCTAGTTTAAAAGTGATCGAATTGACATGCATGGAGTCTATGTATACCGCTATTTAATTGAAGTTGGACAAAACAATGGCAATCTTTGCTCACCTGAAGTCATTCCGGCCCCTCTTGCTAATATATCCTACGTGCACACTGAAATATCCTTTTGATCCCACTCAGCCGTATTCTATTTGCCCCACTGGGAAATGACCGACAAGCCTAATCTAGTGACCGAAGCCAGAACAGTTGCTGAGTAACATTGGAATAGTGGTTGCACTTCACCGAATATTCACTTACATTATTCGCACCCATTTGGCCGTACCACGACAGCTCAGCCGCTGATAGAGAAACTGCTTGATAAGCAGAAGGCTGCGGTTCAATTCCGACTAACCGCGTGAGCTTCTGGATGCGGAAATCACGGATGAATTTTCCGTTGCGTACATCATTTCGGGTCTTTGTGCCATGAGTATATTGTGTACGTATTATTCTATCATCTATTCTGAGCAGAATTCCGTGAATATGTTTACGTGATGTTGATAATTTTACTTGAAAACATTGATCAAAACTTAGTGGTTTCCATAAATTCGAATATAATCGGGCCATAAATTTAAACGAGTACAATGTCCGAGGTTATTAATTTCTTTGATGCCGTGCGGTTTCAAAAACTGAGTGAAACTTATCAGGATATTTCGAAAAACATGTTAAAACTCTGGTACTTTTGTAGCCATATATAGCACCACAACAAAAGTATGAGTATTTTCACCTTAGGATTTTACTGACCCATTCAAAGGAAAACCGAATTTGTAGGTGTCTGGTCCAGCCCGTGTTTAACATTCTGTAATCCGACAAAGTTTTCGCATTTCTCCGAACTCCATGCAGAACAACAGTTTTCAGTCAGAACACACGCGGAATTACGTTTGCCAAATGACAACTCTGAATGGTACGTTATTCTACTCCCCCCAAATCGGAGAAAATAACAGAATAATTACGGGGACTGTGCAAGGTGCCTGAAATCTTGACGAATGAGGGAACTGGTCAGCCGATTATTCTGGGGTACTTAGACCACATCGGTCGATCATCATACCCGTGACAGACAAGGCGTATGCTAATCAGTTTGCTTCTAGGTAGCAGGGTGCCCGAGGCATAACATCATCCGCGTTGTCATCACCATCATCAACGTGATCATTATCATGATCAACATCACGCAGTAGTCTGTGGTGGTTTCGGTTTCTCGGTAAACCCAGTGGGTGATAGCAATGCATGCAAACGCGGCAGAAGTTAGAATAAGACAAAGCCAAATGAGATGCATGTAAATAAGTCTCCCCCTGTCCCGTTTCGCCCGAAAGACTGTTTTTCTTGAGCGCACAAAAATTCGCATGCCTGTCGGTGATCGCACGTGTGCATCAACTTTTATCAAACGTCAGTCCTGGGTAAGATAGAGTGTGCAAGAGAACGCGTGAACAACAAGTTCAGACCAACAATGCTAAAGCTGATGCGCTGCAAAAAAATAACGGTAATCACCAAGAACCTGCATTTTGATTGAATGCACGGACACCGTTGGTCGATGACAAATGGTGGTACCTTTCGTTGGCAGGTGCAATCGTAGGAAGATAAAATGGCCGAGTCGTCAATCATGGAGGTACTAGTAAGCTCCGATACAGCAAAAAACTGATATGAACCATTACTTAAAAGGTGGGCGACTTTCTTCTTCATCATCATCATCATCATTCGAATCGTCCGAATTATCCGAATCATCATCGTACAGCGTTAAACAGATGGGTGAGCCCCACTGACCACTGTCTTTCTCACCATGTTGCACGTAGAAATACAAACAGTAAATATGCAACGTGGACAGGAAGTGGACCTACACAGGTGGGAAGAAGAAAGAGTGCCCTGTCAGCCAATACAGGGGCTTTTATGCACAACGATGACATATGGTCAATAGAACTGAGAGTCGTGCACTGTTTCGAAAACTCGAATTAGCCTCAACTGGTAATCAGTGTTTTTGACTGGATCGAAAATGTCAAGTTGGAAATAATGAGATGCGAAATGTGAATTGGGTTTTTACCCTAGCAAATTAAAGAGCCCACTCTGCCGTTCAGGTCAGCGCCTTCATAAAATTTGCCAAGCAGTGGTATATATAACAGTGGGTGGATGAAAAGCCACTGGAGTATCATTACATGATCTTTAAACTGACAGCGTGCAAAATGCCACCGGGTTGTCAACAATTATTCATATTTGAGTCAGCAAACGGGAAACCAGTTCTCTGCATTGGCATTGGATGAATGAAGAATAAAACGTAGAAAACCTGATTCCAATTACTGGACAAAACTTTTGAATAATCTGCATTAGTTAAGTGACACAAAGCGCTATTTGTTTTGACTTACTTCATATAGTTGACTTCGAATGTGCACAACCATAATTAGAACATGTGGACTACTGCTCAATCATATCATTAGCATTGCCCTTTCTCTACAGATATGAAAAGACAAATAAGATTTCTTCCAAAATCAATATAAAGCTCCTCTTATTTACACCCGGTCAACCGGTTGGCAATTCTTCATAGTTGGGTCACAATTGTGTATGTACTGAGAACGGAAATATCACGAAAATTACATGCCAGTTAGCCATTGTTCGACTTTCGCACATAAAGCAAAAAACAATGCAAAATAATAATACTTCTTAATATTTTACCAAAATTTTGAACTCACTTTTTCAATCGACTTTTCCCCTACTCACTATTCATCACCAATCACGGAAAAATTACCGATATATACGAAAGTTCACACACCTGGTGTTCGGTAAACTTACTTCCGCACGTATCGTATGGGCCATATTTGGCGCACAGCATGCGAGATCGGATCCAACAGTTGAAACGAGGTTGGAGTTAGGCGAAGTGTGTATCTTCCATTGAGTCCAAGTTCCCGGGATTTCTCTGTCTGCACTATCAGTACTGAAAAGTTTTCTGTAATTTGCGTGAAACAAAGCAACGGAATTTATTGGAAGAATTGAAGATGGACAAGGAGTTACTGCTCCTCTTGAATGTGCGCTACGAAAGTTTTCAAAAACTGCCGATTAATCAACTTGATAAATTTTCGTTCGTACAAAAGCCCAACACTGAAAAACTCCATTAGTTCTCGGAACTAACTCATAGCGAAAATCGGGTAAAGTAAGGTAAAACAGAGCACCATATTTCTAATGTAAGTAGTATCTACAGATGAGTGGACAAAGTCTCGCGGAAGCCCATTAACGGTTTCGAGGTTATTTCCGCTCATTCGGTGTGCGTATCCGGTACTCCTCTGTCCATCCACTTGTTCTGATACTTGTACATTCCTTAGGTGTTTCTTCACAACAACCTAACTTGTGTATCATGAGTGTGATTGGAAGCTCCTATGTGAATAGTTCACTGCAGGACAACAACGGTGGCTCGCTGATAGTTCCATGAGAGTTGGGTGCAGCTAACCTCAAGAACGACGATGCCGTGGTCATGAGAAAGAAAGAAGGAAAGAATTCAATTTAAATGCTAGGCATTGTAGGCATTTTAAATAAATCTAAGGCGAAAATAGACAGGATAACGTATCACCTGAGTCTAGAGCTGGTGCCTTTCTTGAGCCCAAACAGACATCTTAAATGAAAGGGAATGGTCCATTTGACTCGTTTTAACAGCTAGTATCCGTGCACATAAAAAACATCATTTTTAGTTCCTCACGCATGGCGAACCACAACAAACACAGGCATAACAGTTGTGCTAATCGTCGGTACTTTCCTCAACTTCATACTTCAGACGACATGCATTTTCACAAGCAGTCAAAGGTAAACAATGGTGGAAGTTATTATCGAACGCATAAATAGGCTTTACAATACTATGAAGCATGGGAATTGAGTTCTTGCTGCAATATTTCTAAGTCGAATACCGTGACAGCAAGGACCAGATTAAACTGAGCTCTAAACCATCCATAACCCCTAACCTTGTTGTACCGTGCTTTCGTAGATATCGTTTTCATGCATGGAGGGTAGTGCCAAAGCCAGAAGATCCAATTCCGACGTGTGGGACGAACCAAGACGGGAACCGATTGAACTAATTTCATGAGTCTCGTTGCTACTCGGCAGTTTGAGGCGTTTTGTGACTAGACCTCGTACAATCGGATACCACGTGTCCAAGTCGTGCACATTGTTAAAACCGATCCACAAGTGACGTTTGGCAAACAGTATTCTAGAACTCAGGTGAATCTGGTAGGTTGGGCTGCATTTCGAATCACCGATTGATCTTAACGGAGCGCTTGTCTCAACGACCGACGGGGTAGCACGGTCCAGCGAATAGGAACCGCGTTTTCGACAGATTCGAAATTGTTTCAGTGGCATGAATATTTTAGACTCTGGTGCATCCAGAGCTTCGTAGTCACTGTCTTGTAAATCGGCAACGATAGACGCGTTCTGCTGTTTACCAGTTAGAGTCAGCAGGGCACCTGTCCAACCTTTCTGCAGAGAAGAAATGGTAAAATTGTTGCATAAGTTAAAAAATAATAGTAAAGTGTTAAAGGGGATCACCTTTGGTTATCCATTCATGACCATGGCTCGGTTATCATTGATATTGCAGTGAGTTTTTGAGATCACGATAACGCCCCTCCCAATGCAACCATAAAAAAGCATGGAACTGACTATTCAATTTTGTTTTTATAGTATTTTCTCAAATTAATTACTTCGGTATTCACAAAAGATGCAACTAATGAGATGGTACGTTTCTCGTTCTCCAGGATTTCCTATAAACTTTAAATTTGATTTATTTTATAACACATCTAGAGCTGTTCTAGTGATTCTAACTGTTCATATTTAGCCCAGATTCACCTATTCTGCTTTCGTGGTCGACTAGTCCAGGGACATCTCAAGAGGGCAAACCAACTGTACAATCTATTTTACTCGGTCCTTCAGGATAGACTTGTTATCAAACAGACAATTACACTCCCAAACACCGTGCATTTGACCAGTACATATATACAAATTATCTTGTAATATTTGATCTAAGTTACAGAGTTACGATGTTTGGAGTACCCGCTAAATCGTTTCGGGTTTTTGTGTATGTAGATCCGTCACCTTGCTAACCAAGAAGACCGTTTTCGAAAAAACAATTTGAGGAAACTGATATTTCACAAGAAACTTTTGTATATGTGATTGTGGTTGGTCAGATTTTAACTTCATCGCAATGCGATTCGAGGCCCTAATTGTTAAGTTGTGACGAGCGTGTTCTACCACGGACAATAGCGACACATGAGTGACACACTACACGGACAATTCTTTACAACTTACGGCAAAACCCATCTCCCATCCTCTTGGTTTGCTCTTCATCTTAGGCATCGTTCACGTATTACAATACCTATTCGATTCATCATGATCTCAATTTCAATATGACTCAATTTGGGTAACATATGTTAACCCTTTGTCCGAAGCACTCCAGTCCAAATTTCTGCAAGTCCTTAAAGGTTAATATTTTGCTCCCTTCAGGATCTTCCAGGGTGCTTCCAGTGCGCATGACACTGGCGAATTGATTAACTCACTGCATGATCCAGAAGAAGTTATCCAATAGCGAACAGCTCTAATCAGTGAAGAGTCACCGAATTCCCTAAACGGAAACGGTAGTAAAATACCAAATAAAACTTACATTCTGTCAACACTTTTCAACCAGTTAGTATTAAAAACCGATTCTCCCGGGAAAAAGTGAAATTCGCGGGTTTCCGTTCCAAATTTTAAATAAAGTTATTTTATCTTCTATTCATATTTGACTTTCAACTTCCAGATCATTGTAAATATTAGTTCTTATTTTGATATTGATGGTAATGTACAGACCAAACCGTCACTAGCGAACAGCATTTGGTTGAACTGCGGCAAAGGGGCGAAGGTTCTTCCATGCACCACTGCGTGGAAAAGTTGGTTGATATTTTCAAATGTCTGCTCTTTTCAAATTTAACGCCATGGATATTTCTGTGTGTTTCCAAAGTTACATCGTACTACCGAAATTATTCACTAAAAAGTTTCATCCACGAATTTCGGTAATTAGTCGCTGTACCAATGGATTAGGTCAAGTGCTTTTTCGAACAAGAATATCTACTCATAAACACTATATTTTTATGATATCTGGGTCTTTGTAGGACTCTTACTTTCACTGGCAAGCAGATCTTTGAGTGAAATAAAAATAAATCTTGTACAATACGCAAAAACTAATTTATAACTGCAGACATTTGTTAAGGAAGTCTGCAAAAGAGCAAGGACACCCAAGCAAGATTTTTTGGTGAACATTTACAATGAAATCCTTTTTACAGAAACACTGAGAAATAATTATTGCCTTATTCCTTCTAAAATACACTTTCTCTGCTACTCATTTACATCCACTTTCGAGAACAAACCTCACTTGAAATTTTACAATTTGTCATGACAAAGCACAACACACAACATTAACCACTTATCCTCTGTTCTATTCACGGAGCATAACTCAGGAAGATCTCCGGTCACCCTTCTTTAGGATACAGAAAGAATAATCTGGGTGAGATCAAACTTCGAAGTTTCACAAGTCAGGGGAAAGTCCTGTAGCCCATTTGCATTTTACTCTTTTACATTCACGTTTGGGAATCTAAGATGGATATTACGCAGCAAACGACGCTAAGAGTTAGGTCACTAAACAGCTGTGCATTCTGTTGTGCTAGTTTAGTTCAGTTGTTCGAATCATTGGACGCAAACTTCCTCACTCTGTTTTTGTCAACCCACAACATGATTCAAACAGGTGGGAAGGAAATCGAAGCAAGAATGGTGAGTAAAAACAATGTAGAGTTTAGTGCGTGAATGGAGAGTCTGTATGTCACTACGTCATGAACCATGGCACCTAGTCGAGTAATATTTCCGTTCATCTTAAAATTAATGTATATTGAGGGAGTATATCTGATGGCGTACGTAATACGTTCCAACAAAAAGTGAAACCTTCTATAAGGCGCTTCGTTCAAAGAATAACCCTTGATTTTTAACAGCATCGCTAATACCTTGTTCCAAAAATTTGAATACTGAACAGTTCTTATGCTTTCAAGATATTTTGATCGGTTATCGGACGAACGCAAGAAATTATTGATTTAGAAATACAAAGTAAATTAGGGACAAGGATTCTGGAAATACCGCAGTTCGCACTAACTTCATTTTATTTCAAAAGAATTATGAACAAATGGTCTTCTACATTTCCGTCGGCTGGTATGATACATTACAAGTGAGCAGATTAGGATTGAAGCATGTTCATTGAAATATATCGTAGGCCTAAGAAGTGTCTGTCAAAGGAAATTTTGGTAGATGATTAGTATCAAATGATGATGGTATTTCGTAATTCCTTATCGTCTTAGGCTCTATGCGTCCGTTAGGCGGCCGGTGGTGGTTGAGTGGTCTAGAGCGTTTGCTTACCACCTCAGAGGTCCGAGGTTCGAATCCCCGCCATCACCGGTAACTTCGGTGATAGACGGTAATCCACTGTCGTCCGGATCGTTACCACACCTAACCTGCTGGGACCTTATCTGGTTCTTCGCCATTCCAAGTCTCAGGGTTCCGTTACTAGTTATCTCCAGTAAGGCAGCGGGCTTTCGTGGTTATGGGGTATATACCCTTTCCACCGCACTCATGCACACGCATGCAATGAGAAAATTGATTGAAATAGCTGCAGAATACTGGGTCAAGCAACTTAGTCGATCACACTCAAAAGTGGTTTTATATCACACCAAACAAAATTCCATCAGAAATATCTATCCGTGCGCAGGAGGCACAATGATTCTCGGATGCATTCATCTGAATGAATAGAGCTTCGGTTATATGAGTAGTATGGCATTTTATCTGGAGGTTAGCCGTGTTAACCGAATAATGAACTTGGGAAGAATCAGCACGCGATTATAAAAATGAACTCCCCGTCTAAGCACGCCTCATACAATTCAAATGAGATTACAACTGTGGGGCTTCAGTGATCCAACAGCCGTATTATTATGCTATAAAGTGTTTAATCCGCCGCTAGGTTGCGAATTTCCTTATCTACGGAACCTTATTACATCGACTTGTAAAAAACACCGCCGATTTGTTAAATGGAATTACTGAAACTATTCAGCATATCAGAAAATTATAGCCTTAGTATTTGAGAAAAAATGAACCATTTATATGGGTTTTCAAGCAGCCAGGAGAACGGTAAACATTTTCTCCACTTGTAGTCCCCAGGCACAGTGTTGCATGATTCATACGGGCAGGCGCATTACGAGTTAACCTAGCTTAGTGAACTATCGACTAAAATCGAAAAAGAATGATTCCAAAGGCGTCTGTTGTTTATTACAGATTGCAAATCAAAAAGCAATTTAGTCTCACCTTCTTCCAAGCCATACAGCATTCACAAATGGGATTTAATGTTAACAATTTAAGCTTTAACTATTGGTCTCAAAATATGCCGCGAAGGGCTGATGTCACTGTATAATTTAGAAGAGAAAATCACCCAAAAGCAAATGTTTTCTGTTTTATTTGATAATTTTATCAGGCTTAATCTAAATTAAACTACTGCAAACCAAATCAGTTCCATGTCCTTCTAGAAATGTTCACGGAACACTGTGGTGAAATTACAAGTTTCTGACTAGTCCTTTACTAGAGTATATAAAGCCACGGTACACTTAAAAATATATAATTGGTGCACTCGGAATAGTCACGACAACAAAACTCTGCTTGCTGTGTCCAGATTTCATCATCTTCCATTAGGTATGTTTGTCTTCAGAGGAAGCAGTAAAATAGCTGTAAGAGACACATTTAGACTATAACCAACTTGGCTTACTGTCGGTACACTGTTGTTCCGCTTTGATGACGAACAATTGCCCCGTAACTCCCAAAGGCAAAGTATTCAGAAATGTTCTATGTACTGCTGATAACCAGTCTTGTTTGTAGTAAGTCAATACTGAAAATGTCTTGCAAGATCACCTCAGGTAATTTGTGTTTTCCCAAGATATGGAACATGTTGCGTTATTTATCACAATTTGCTGTCAAAAATCCTTGTCGCCAATATAACTAGGGGCTTTTTACTAATGTTCATAAGATAAACTGGCTGCTGTCTTCGTTATCTCGTATTCTTTGCCATAACGACATTATGTTTACGATTATATTGTCATATTGGATGAACATTTCTGGTTTTAATAGTGGTAGATGTTTTGTGATGTAGTTACATCAAGCTTGTCCTAGACGTTCCTGCCAATTAAAAGAGGTACTACTGAAGATTATTTACCCTATCTTTACCAATAATGAGTACTCTAAATTCCAAGCAATTAGAAACCAAAAGCAAATTAATCAACAGGTCCTTTAAAAACCACGACACAGGAATATCCCAGTCGAAAGGAAAATGAATTTCTCAGTCTTAGATCTTTTCCGATAAAGATCGTTTTCATTATACAGTCGTAGGCGAATGTTAGAATTTCATCAGATTTCAAAAGATCTATAACACGCATACTCAATTTCTTTCACTCAAATAGATCATTTAGTCCCAAAAGGGTCCATTTTGGGCACTTTTCGGGCCGATTTTTATCATGTAGTACAAGCTGAAGAGTTTCACCAGTTACATTAGGTATATCCTAATACCTGGGAGTATACCTTTACTTCTTTGTACAACGCCGTAGGCTATAATTGTATTCAGCACTTCCATATATATGGAAAGGAAATAGAAGACCTTCATGGGAATACAAAATCTTTGAGAACATATAATCCATAATTGTGTTACATCGTTTGTGATGCATAACCAGCGTTTATGGCTGACTGCTTTATGGGTTCAGTGTTCCACCACTCAATTTGTTTCATCTAGTGATTATAGTTTCCACTGGGCCAGTATTTGAAAACCAGCAGTGTGGTGACGCATAAGCAAAACGGTGGTATATTTTCCCACTATCACGCGGTGGATGGTCATACTCATCCATTTCCTTGTGTATCTAATTGGTAGTGAAAACTGTCTCATATAATTTCCACCGAACTATCACTTATGATTTACAGGTATCCCGCGTTATTTACGAGGGATTCGGATAACACAGATCATTGGGCAAAAGGACAGTTTTGTACGCGTCGAACACATTTTATCACCAATGGCATCACATCCTGTTCTACCAACGAAGAAGACTATTACATAATTTTTTAGATTGCCCCTGTCTTTTGTAGATACCAGGAACCGCCGTGTCTCTGAAAAAGTGAGATAAAATTGGCTTGCATTGCCGTCATCCTCTTGAGTAAATTTGTTACCTAAAAGCTCAGAAAACTTTGGGTACTGCCAGTAAATTTAGTCCAGTTCACCTCGTGTATACTTGTGTTTTTTCGTATGCTTCTTTAATGAATTAGAACCCAAATTTTATTATTACATATTTGTATATTCCTGGAATAAGCTTTATATGACGTGCAGCTTACATATACTGATGGATATTCATTTCCTTTGGAATATGTTTAATATCCAACAACAAGCGTAATTTTTCAAATACGCAGCTTAAACCTTACCATAAACGCATGAACTAAATTTCTATTTGTACAACTTGTAATAATGTGTAAAATTTAAGGGTTTTCATACCTTGCCCATCAACCATTTTTCTCTTTCCACAGATCAGAACTGAATTGGCATGGGAGATGTCGGTGATCCAAAAGCTAGTTTGATAAACTGTGCACATTTTACAAAAGCATTTTACTCCAGTAAACTGCAAGCTGTAGGTTGTTTTATTCCGTATGCGCCGTCAAATGAGGAAAATAGAGATTATATCCAAGACTTCATCATTTTGGAAAAGAGAAAGCAAGGTAAAACGTAATTTGTAAAAACCAGAATGAGGTTGTAAAGTGCATCCGTTATTTTACATGGTCGGTTAAAATCGTTCCAAAGGCGCTCGGAAACCGATAAGTACTGTAGCACCAGCCAGTCAATGTTAAATGTGGAACTGCCTCAAAACATCCAAAAGCTAGTCCGCAGTCAAGTGGTTTTTAAACAGTTTTTCTTCATGGGTATGCAAACATAAAATCTCAACCAGCAAATTACAGCTAAAGTGGTTCTTTTTTTGGAACAGCAAGGGGATATTTTGGGGGCCATTTTTGAACAAATCGAGCGGTTTCCATTTATTCCGTCTTGGATTTCGACAGAAGAAAGTATACTATTTTATTTGAGAATATTAGTTTATAAACCTCTGTAATTTTTATTCATTGATAAAGCATGATTTGCACACATTCTCATAGGTTATGGCATGCAAAGCACCACAAGGGTGCACTCGATCACCACCTGAGGGCCTCCCAAGAGTTGCTAGAGCAAAACCCTTCTCACACATCCACGTAGCTAATGGACCGATCTGAGAGACGCCTATTAAATCGTACATTCAAGGAAATTTCAAGAACTATTTTCATCGGCCAGTTCTGGGGTATGTGTAGGAAATTAGATTATTCGGGTAACTGATAGCTTCGGTTCTATTTAAATGCAAATATGTGTTTGTTAATACAAGATGCTAGTAAGCAACATTTTATAAATAATTTAACTGCTTTACATTTGACATGTCTATGGATAGCGAATATCGCTCCCCTTTGTTAGAAATTACAGTTGACAGTCTCCTAAATGTTCTTTTCCTGGTGCAAATGGCACACACAGGTGACATTCAGCGGACACTCAGGGAGCGATTGTGCTGCTTGGTATGGTTCATTGCGAACAATGTTAATGACGTTAAGCTGTGTTATCCCATTATATTCTTCAGTGCTTGTATACAGCAACTGCATAGAGTACGATTCTGAATTTCGCTCCAGCGCAACGGATTTTCTAATTTCTTTAGTGCGCTTAGTTTGAAACGGAGCGTTTACGACGTTTGTTGCGATAGCACTAATTGTCAAGTTGAAGCTCCGGTGTTGCAGCCTTGATCTTCTGCTCTGCCAGATCCACTAAACAGAAGCGGTTTGTACCATTAAGTGGGAATGTTTACATTCAAAGTGTGTACGCAAACTGTTAATCAAGGGTCAAGTTACACTGCTCATTTCCTTACTGACTTCATGAGAAAGTAGCAGACTGTCTGACTACATTCTCACCCTCATGATTGTCGACCAATGTGGTTCCAAAATTAATGTGCAAGAAACCGTTTTATTCATTACCGAAAAAACCTAATAACCCTAATGGAGTATTGACACCGGTGAGTTCTTCAGCACGAGACAAGCTGATTATGACTTCGTTTAAATGCGATGGAAAAACTCTCGGAATCTGTAATGATCACTTCATTACAATGAAGAAGTTGCTGCATCGGTTCAGTTGTTCTAATTTCGAACCTGGGGATGTTCTACATCAAGTCTGCGGTTCGAAGCACTTTTCGGAATAACCTCTATTCACTTATTTCTTTTGATGAACGGTCCCGTGAACTAACAACCATCGATAAGCCATTCCGTTTTTAACATTATATAATTTTCCTTTCGGTATTAGCATTTCTTTTTCTGCTTTTCAAGTCAACATTTACTATCTTATTTCTGAATTAGAGGGTGTTTTGCTCACCAAGATGGTACTAGTTTTTATGTCCTTATAAAAGATTTTCATGATGACTGTTCGCGTTTACTGGTGAACGAATTTCTGATACAGTGTAGACATCAAACTTAACTCATGAGTTCCCCCCATTTCTGAGTTCTCTTGTTTGGGTTATTTGTCGGTACTCACGGTTTTTGCTCTGACTCCAAACGTCATATTCATTTATCTAATGCATTTTCTGCCAAATCATCTATAAAACCCCGATCCCCACTGGGTTTCTTTACTACTACTCTGGACTTATTCCCTGTTGTGCAGTAAGGACTGAGTCATTATTTGACCTTCTCTTCCAGTATACGTTCCAATAGTCATCAGTGAATGAACGATGCTTACACGGCTCATAACGTGTTTCCTCGCTGATGGTGTACTACATACCTTTTTCATGTGAGCTTCTTAGACGGTTATTATGGAAGCTCCTCCAACTTGTATCGGGTCCGTGCCAGAACATAAAGTTCATCCAGTTTTACACGTTTCAGACCGACTTGATGCCGCTAAACGCTGATATTTACAAAGATAACGTCAGGCACTAGCTGGTTATTGGGCTGCTATTCATTTGTATATATACTTGTTTGAAACTCACTTTAGTCCCATAGATCATGGAACATTGAATTTCACCTGTAATTCAGATCGGTCCTAAGCTGAATAGTCGGCAGTCCTGGTTCAGCCCTTGAGTGTCGATTAAGCGGCAAAGTCGTATAGTATTCAGTATTTCAAGGCATAATCCATCCAGCATGCAAACTAGTTGTCTTGTTATGGCATTTCTGAATACACCACTGTTGACTACTTGCTCATACAGCCATTACTCGTTCGTCGACTTTTACGTGAAACAGAGAAGTACTATCATGTCATCATGGATAGCAAGCAAATATTCGGCAATGACCTCCTAAGTTCTATAAATGATGCGGAGAAATTTCAGTGACTTGTGATGTTATTCTGTGATACAATGACAATGTCATTATATCTCTTGCACTGTGAGCCGCGATTTTGTAAGAGTTTTGTTTTGGACACTTAGTTATTACAAAAATGAAAACTCCTGCCCATCTTACTTGTAGATGGCCAAAGTTGAACTTTAATTTGCGCCTTCTTGCTAAACCCTGCTGTGACCAGCTACATAAACTTCATATACGATAACCAAAACGGACTGCGAGGCTTACTATTTCAGTCCTTTATAACTCATTTATGCCATCGTCGTGGTCAATTTCTAGGCAGTTATTATGATCTGATGATTACTGATTTCTCCTCCCGTCAGCCGGGGGTCTATTTCATTACCTCACCCAATGCGATTCCATCATTACAGCCCTATTTAAAAAATTCAGTCCGGATGGTATTCCGTATGTGGTTGTTACCGACAAGAGGTGCCATTTCATGGCCATAAAAATGACTGGCTGGCTGACATCGTTTGGTTGTCACCATCTGCTTACTCAATCTCTACATTCACAATCCCATGGCGCAAAGTAGGGTTTTCCCAGGAACCTCCAGTATCATTCCGGTGAAGGGCAGTACCAACTTTCCCTCTTTTATTCTGGGACCAAGGCAAACGATCGTGTAGGATTCTTGATCTGAATGATGGTTTGGTACATCGTGCACACTAGAACCAAATTGCTTTCGGCATGTCAATTTCTGATACCACTCAATTTCTCTGACTCCAATATGTTCGAGTCTATTCCAAAAAAGAACAGTTTCAGTTGTTTCATTATCAAGCCAGGTACAAATTCAAAGATCTGAAAGATTGCGCCGTGGAAAATAGCTGAATCGCAGAAGACTGCAACTTCATTCAAGGTGTGGCATATCCTCCGACTATTGATCACCCCACGTTGTGCTTTTATTACGTTTTTGAATGATTGTGTATAACAAGTGCCTAGGTTGCAACTTTATTTTGTCTAAATTCAACTGGTGCATTCATTTCTTTAGTTGGCTGAACTGGGAGCGGAGATGATTCTGCCGTCCTTGTGACAGTAACAGCCCCCGAATGAAAGTTCTGATTGTAAAATTTACGTACCTTCTAATAAAAATATCACAAAAACTACAGTGTTGTATATAAGTTAGAGAATAAATTCACATATTGAACCATACTTGAAGTAACTGATACTAATCACTGAATTGTACCGTAAAAACAAAGCGGTCTTTGAAATGTTCCAAAATGCTCCTTTCGCAACCAAATGCTCTCGCTTTGTGTTGATTATATTGATAAGCCATTCATTTAGCACAGGGTGCATTTTTAGACCCAAGAGGTCCCCGAGAAACTTTTACTACCACATGTTTTGAGGTGAGGTTTTTGCAAGTAATCAGATTCGGGAATGTCCCAAACACGGAAAAATAGTTGTATTTAACAGAAGAGTTCTTCAAGGGACTATCTTGAGGCTGTATTCACAGTGCGATAAGCGTTGAAAAGATTGTCCCTTACTTTGGAAGTGGTTTAAAACATAAAAGTACTCACTGACTTCTCCGTGAAGCGCTATGTTTCATGACTATATTGGGTACCAAAAATACCAACCTTGGCAGCACAGAGAAATAACTGACAGTCACCTGAGTGGTGTCTAGGAAATGGCCGAAGAAAATCACTCTCGTGCACCCAGAAACACGGAAATCGACAGAAATACTCGAGAGCTGATCACAGATGAAAACGTTCTAAGATAACATTTTATTATCAGCGATATTTTTGAATATTCAGTCATTCAGCTTTGCCTGGCTTTGGACAAACAAATCTCTCTTTTTGAGTAAATAACGATTTCGAATGCAATACTCTATAAATATAATTATTAAGGTCATAATTGTTCGCCCTCCTTATTCAGATTATTGTGCACGACGATTTTTGGGTATTCCGTTTTCTCTACTGAATTTTATCTATGGCTCCCAGTCTCAAGCGATGCTCGGTTGACGTCGCTGCTCGGATTTCATTTTTTGGTGTTCCACAATGATTGGTGGATTTTTGGACGCTTTTGATATGCGATTTGTCTCGTCATTTTTGTGATGAGGGACAAGATCAACGGTGATTTATTCCATCCTGTGTGTCATTTGATGTAAGAGACACCTGCAAGGGCAAACAGTGCCGGTTTATCCACGAAGTTAGTGAATTGCAACGTTTCTGTGTGTACTGCGCCAAAATTTATCAGACTAAATTCAACATTTGAGGGTCATACATTTTCCAGAAAATGGAAATTCACTATGTCGATGATTAGTTTGAAATGGGCTGTCATAAATTCTTTTGACTACAGGAATAAAACTTGCTGTTTGCTGCGTACGTTTAATTCCATGCATTATTATGGGATTGCGTTTTGCGGTGCATACAATGGACAGGAGTCCAGGGACGACAATCGTTTACGAATACAATAGTTTTGCACAACAACTATCGGTAAGTATTTTGAAATACATCATTTTTCCTACAGACAGATTCCGTCACAAAACGTGATTCCCTGGAGCCGCTTAACAATTTATCAACGAAAGTATTACGCTGGATAAGAGGACAGACCAGTTGCTGCAATCAAAAGCGAATCCTTATTTGGGGTCTTCGCCATAAGAATACATGATTTATTGTTAAGCAAAAGTTCAAGTAGTGATTCGTTGTCACAAGATCTTGAATGAGACGGTCTGAGTGGTTCAGACAACTGAATTTTAACTGACAGTTCGCAAAATCTTTCACAAATGACCCCGTTTTCCTACTTTATCTTGGAAAGTACAAGCTGAAACGCATCACGAGGCTGAAACATGAAAATCCTTTGTCAAAACTGAAAGCACAAATAAACAAAATTTTCTCACATAGAACTCATTTTAAAAGAAAACGGCCCCTGCATGCACTTCAGTAATTATTTTCGCCGAGTGAATGACGCGGAATTATGGTTACCACTGTTGTGACGACGGTGACAACTTTCCAGTTTGTCAGAGGATAGTTCTATGTAGTATACTGAATAGAAGTGATAGATATATTTGAAAGCTCTCAGTCGAAATCAGTATCGAGAAAGTGAACGGGAGTAAAGGGGTCTGCTGTGAATAATTTTGGCTACCGTCCCCTGAGTGTCTGTATTATTCAAAGGGGACACTCAGGTGACGGTCGGAGGACACCCAGGTAATTTTCAGGTGACCCTCAGGTGGCGGCTTTGGTGTCTGGGTGAGTCATGCTAAGCTATTTTTGAGGATATTTACAAATCCTGTTATTTTTTTGAGAGAAGGCTAATAAAATTTCAAAAACTAGTACCTCAAGATGAGATATTAAAATATAACTTCCCAAAATTTAAAGGTGAAGCCCACAAGCCGAAGCATCCCCGATGTGCTCAAAGGTGGTTCCGAAAATTTCCCTTTTATATAGACGGGTTTGGATAAAACAAAACCATACTTCCATGTTTCAGACTTTTAGAAATATAATGACGCGTGATAGTAATGATAAAAATGCCCAGTCTGCACAGGAGTGCACAGTTCAGACCAAAATAGTCCCGCGAGGGGCTTTTTCAGTAATCAGCTTGACAAGGGCCTTTGTAATATTATTAGATTCAGACAGCTCTGGAACATGGAAATGTAACTTTAATTAACTGAAAAGCACCACGGTTTACCAGTCCAGTCAGCACAAAGAGAGAGCACTTAGTTCCAAAGAAGCCATTCAAGGGACTATTTTAGGACTGTTTTAATATTATGATACAAGTTGGAGAATTTCACCCGTTGCTTCAAGCACATTTTATAACATGGAAGCAAACTTTGATTTCTTTGTGAAATGTTACATTTTATGGGGATAAAGGAGACCAGAAATTACCCGGGTCGTGCCAAGTAATTTTCGAAGGTGTTCAAAAACCATGTTATTTTCCCCAATGGAAACTGATAAAAGTCCTTTAACTAATGCCTCAAGATAAAGTAACGTATTACGGCTTACCAAAATCTAGAAGAATAGCGCGTAAACCGCTGTCTTTGTAGCAAAACTGCTCCGAAACCGATAGGACTTCGGCTGAGTTTTGGCCGGTTTTCGAGCGGTTTTTACTATTACGCCGATCGATTTTCGAGCAATTCCTGAGTGGTTTCTGACCAGTTTCCGGACGATTTCTGAGGGACTTTCGAGCTGCTCCTGCCAATGGTTTGAATTATTTGATATGTTTTCCTAATTTCTGTCACTTTTTCCAAATTAAGATTCACGATCGTAATGGGCATCGATGCTCATTTCTATCTCTCAATTTATGCCCTTCCGATTATTTGTCTTTATTCCATCCATTCCGAGGGGATGGAATAGAGCGATCTGTAAAGAGGTATTTCAGGGCATTTCTATGGCAGGAATCAATATATTTAAATAAAACGCCAACTAAGCACTGCACATCACTCCGATGGTCAATTTCCTTTGTATCAATCGGATGCTGATCCGTATAAGATGGCTACTGAACAAACCGACTGGAAACCAACCGAAAAACCAACTGACATAATAGTAAAAACCGCTCGAAAACCGGCCGAAAATCGGCCAAAAACCCGATAGGTTTCAGAGCGGTTTGCTGCATACGTATAAAGTGAACAGAAATTCTATGAATATTCTGAAACTTGAGGTTGGGCATGTCCCAAGTTTTCGTCTTTGAATCATGAAGCCGCTTTCTCATTGTAAACATAATCGTCATTCCGTTTCGATTGTCACGGAAATTCCAGGCATGATATCAATTCAAACGATAGAGCAAACTACTCAAAAACCACTCATTTGAGCCAAATGCATCAATGAAATTACGCGCACGATTACCTTTTCTTTCGATTCATGACATACATATCGGAAATATCCCCTCGTGCGCAACGACCAATCACCCATCGGGTATTTCAAATAATCGAGTTTACTTGAAGGTCAAAAATAGAACCGAGAACCTTGAAATCCGATACGTTTAAACAATAACTTGATGTTTCCAGTACCCAATGACCAGGTTTTTTCTCCATGAATTTGCCCGAGTTTGACCTCAAATTACAAAAATAGAAACCCACTCAGCAGAGGGGTGCGCTTTTTAGTTCCAAAACAGTCCTCGAGGGACTATTTTTAACAATCAGTTTTAGGACAATTTTTGTCACACCATTAGATTTGGACAGGTCCGGAACATGGAAAAATAATTTACCTTCGTTGAAAAACACCATGGTTTACTAGCCAGGCCAACCCAAGCAGAGGCCATTTTGTCCCAAAAAAGCCCCTCAAAGGACTATTTTGGGACTATTAGGATTATGTGGAATAAGTTGGCGAATTTCCCCCCTTGCTTCAAGTAGCGTTCACAACACGGAAGTACACCTTGACTTCGTTGTAAAATGTCACTTTTTTAAGGGATGTTGGACACCAGTAATTACTCGGGCCGTGGTAGGTAATCCCTGAGTTTATTCACAGATCGTGTTGTTTTCTCTAATGGAAATTGATGAAAGTTCATTACCTAGTACCCCAAGATGAAGTGATATAGTAGAGCTTACCGAAATCTCAAAGTAAAGCGCGCGGGCCGCTGCATTCTCGGTTTGCCCGAAAACAGTCCCATAAATGCCCCCTGGTTGTTTCAAACGGTACTAAATTGGGTCGAATTTGAGACCACTTTTGGGCGCATTCAGGGCTAGTTTGATGACTGGGAAGGTCCGTGAGCCTAAAGTTCTGTATGCTCCTCGGCAGGATAACTACCTCACGTTACTCAAACAATAATATGGCTGCACACATCCTGACCATCACGTGCACTGAGTTGGCAGTAGACAGCCGACTTGCTGTCCGATCAATGTCCGTGTGGGATGCTTGTGTCTCACTTAGTACGCCTCGGCTCAAAGCGAGCTTCCTATGTGCTTCCGTGGGTTGGACACACGCGAAGAACCCCGTACGACATAAGACTAACACTTGCAAATCAATATCTTCCGGCCCTGCAGCCCAACAGAACATGATGGGATACCTCGATAACCAGCCGATCCCTATGCGCTTTATGACCGATAGCAGGCATGTGGCGTAGCTTACCTCATAAGATGACCCCGTCACCCGAGTGCTGCAGGCAGGTGAACCAGAAAGGATTTTATAACACTCTGGATGGTGTTCCTTTATAGTGACAATGTTTAACTACGGGGAAGCTTGGGACTTGCTTCCTTTCGCGGTCATGTGGTACATTTCGCTATTAGTAGGGGGTTTTGTGTACCTGGTTTCTTATTCGCACGAAATGGAGCATGGATTTTAAAATGAGTGTGAATGAATGCTCAGCCTTGCTTTAAGTCGGGGACAGATAATCATGTCCATCATCAATGAGTCGCTTTTGGCGGGTATAGTGAATGCTGCAACAAGTGAGAGAGTAACGTAAAACTATAGGGAAGCCGGAAGTGGTCGAAAAATGTTGGGAAAAGTGAGAGTATGGGCAAGAAATTGGAGTGGCACCTTGGAAACAGTGCAAGGAAATAATACTGATGGCGAAAGTAAATTAGCACAAAGGAGGTGGGTGCACGGAAGGGGAAAACACGATTTTCAGAAAGACAACAATATTCATCGAGAAAATTAGAAGTTCCCATATAACGTAGAGGTCTTTATCACAGAGTACGAACAATAAATTTCCAACGGAAGATTGGAACAAGGGCACCCAGGAATCGACGAAATAAGTTCTCATTTATGGGAAAATGAACGAATACATCGGGGTGGTTTGGCAGGTAGGTGCATTGAGAAATAAATTAGGGTGTCCTTCAGGTTAACACTGGACCGACGTCGGACGAATGCAGGTTGACAACAAGGTGTGCACAGGGGGATGCAACACGATGAAAACGTGATTCGATCATTGAAAAGTAATGCGCAGTGAGGCTGTCGGAGAGTGTAGATGGCTTTTCACTTGGAGATGCTGGAGGAAGTTCTACATGAGGCGGCAGATCAATTACGTGACTTTTTGCAAATTATGCAAAGAAAGCAGGAGTACTTTGGTTTTATGACTTTGGTAATTAAGGTGCATGGACTGTGGGACCCGCGTGTCCATGACACGTGCTCCAGTTACTCCTCGGGGTAGCAGCATGGAAGTAGCCGAAAAAGACTCCGGAAGCCCGGTAAAGAAATGAGGACAAGATTCTTCAGTTACGACGGGGGGTATACCGGCGCATAGATACATGCTTCGGGGCAGATATGTGTACATATATCTACTGGAGGTTTGTAAAGGTAGAATGCCACTTAGATGCTTAGTGGCGGAAATGAGCGGGTGCCTGACACCAGACTCGAAGAAGCTTTTGTGGGGAAACTGGGAGGGGCAGTCCGTCAGAAGATGTGCTCTCACTCCGCAAGGGCTTCCTGCAAGCCCTGTGTACGACGGCTCTGATGGTGGATCCAGTCCAAAAGTTTGACCATGTGGACCCCTGCGTCTTCCCGGCATTACAGATTACTGTATCCTCTCTCTATATTTTTATTCCTCCGGTGAACTTCTTCCGCCGCATTCTTTCCCTACTGTTTCGCAAGATCTACCCATTGAGAGTATCAGTTACTCTACCGCTACTTTGGCGTGCTGCTTCCTGCGTGAACTCGGTACCTAAACACCTGAGGTCGATTTTCATGCAAACCATATCACGGAATAAACGACTCACTGGAGGCCTATGTGTAAACGCTGCTCGCGATCGGACCACGGTAGCCTTGACAGTTCTCTGTCTTGTATAATGGAGCGTCGTACGATGGCTCTCATTGACGTCCTGGCGGAATCATTTATTGCAAGGGGACTAGCGTTGGATGTGCATGATGGGCAGAGCCCCTACCTTGAATGTCTTGAATAAATAGAGCTCCAAAATCCATTACCAGATGGCAGTGGAACAATGTTTTGCATCAGTGAAATTGAGAGTTTGCGGAAAATCACCCTAATGCCGGTCGAAAAGCATGTTCTGAATCATGATAAAGCTCAGCATGCCTTTAAAATTTATGCACGGACTAGCATCTAGCTAAAGCTAATCAAAGTGAATGGACTTCTGTAACTATTTCCCCATGTAAAGGCCGTTTACAACTGGGGCCTTTCATGCGTTCACATGATGAGATGGGAATCAGATCATACCTTTTCTCGGATCTCTACTGGACCCGTTATGTTCCATGAAAGTTTCCGGATAGACCTCCGAATTCATTTTTCGACCTAGAAGGTTAACCTATCTTCAGGTATCAGCATCACATATCCTTCGCTCTACCACAAGAGCATCGAGGTAGGCGAAAGACCCTTGCAGTCAACCAAAGTACACAGCGCGATTTAATGCGATTTCCGGCAAATTGTGGACATAAACAACCCGGGAAATCTATATAAGTTGACATTACTATTGTCAGCTTCCCACTTTCACACAAGGGTTTGTTACGTTTTCATATACGTTTAACAGTCCCTTCCCCGTGTTATTTTTCGGCGTGGTTTTCATATACGTGTGGTCCAACTCCTGGCTAAGGCCAGACCTTTATTCCGTCCAATGGGATAACTTTCACCGAATGTCTTACCAAACAATCAATGGCGTGTCCACCAGTGAAGAAAATACACGTTCACAAATGAAAAATTATAAATTTTTCCTTGCTTGCTCTTTTGCCCCGGTTTGTTCTCCAAACTAGTTTGGCTACAGTCATTCTGAGTGATATTTGAACACTTGTATCCTCGCTCTCCCGCAAAATCCTTCTTTGTTTCCTACTAATGTCGTTAGCTTTTCTTGTTTGGTTCATCACTCTCCTCCGCCTATCTTGGTTTTGTGTATTTTTTGCAAAGGAGCTTGATGTTCACTCATGACCGGCTACTTGTTACCGGTTTGTCTACTTTCACTAAAAGCCAAATTTGTTTACCTTTTTTATCCATTTTTCGCATTTATGGCAAAATTCTTGCACAAATCCTTCATGCTGGTGTCATCTATCCTTCGGTCATGGTACCCACCGTGCCCCTCTAGTGTACCGGGAAATATACCTCATTCATACACCTATAAACTGATGGTCAAAAATTCATAAATAAATGGGCGGAGTGGGCGGTTGGAACGCTCTGCAGAAGATCAAGACAGAGGTGATTGAAGACCAGATCAACCTGAAAAGTTGGCAGGAATCCAATATGGGTGAATTGTATGCAGCCGAATGATAAACAGATGCATTCTGTGCAAGGCTCAGAACAAATGAGAGCAGATGAAGTGTCGGCCAATGTGAGGACAGCTGATGAGAAACATCGCATAGCGGAATTGCAATTGTGAAGTTTGAGGAAATGCAAAACAAAATACTCACGAGGTATGAGATTGATGATGGGGGCAATGGAGATGGAAATCAAGTCATCACTGATGGAATATATTACAAATACCATTGGAAGTGCGGTGCATGAATATATTGTCTTGGCAAACCAGTATATACCCCCGGGAGAATGGGCTGTAATTTTCTTGTCTCGAGCCGAGAAGTGGATATCGAGAAAAAATCCCGAGCATAAGGTGGACCACTTTCATGTGGAAAGCTAAAGAGATGGCTAGGCTGAATGGTTGCACCTGCGGTCGACCATGATGGTGTTTACTTTTGATGGGTGTTGCAGTATTCATGAAGCGCTGGGTTGCAGAGTGAAAGACCACAGCTGGGAGCGACGATAAGCGAGAATGGTTCAAACCGCTGGGTTTTTTGGCAGGGGCAATCGCATACACATAGATAGTTATGGCTCACGGGAATGTGTAACATGGCCTTGTTATTGGAAAGTTGTTGATGTGAGAAGTACCCAAGGCCCCTCAGAGAATAAGCGGAATAATCGCTGAACTGCTTTTAAGTGAAACAGAGTAAACTGGTTGTACTGGCTGAACCCGGCAACGGACGATGCTGTGAACAGTTAGGGAAGGAAATCAGCGGTATATATGTCTTCCATCATATATTACATGCAAGTGGTGCGACGATTGGACTGCTATATTAATAATAATAATAGTTTATTTCGGGGACACCCTAACCATGTTTGATAGCATGATCATATGATACAGGTGAGGTAAAAAGAGGTTCCTTGGATATTCATTTGGGTAAATGCAGCGCAAAGGTGTATAGTTTTTAGTGGTCGCACCTAGAGCCAGTGCCACGCCGTTCGAATTCATAGTGCTCTCGTCTTTAAATTGAGTTTTTGAATAGTTTTGCGAATTAACCTAGTTTAATTGACAATACTGAGAGCAGCAGAATTGCATTTGAGATGCTTTTTATCCGGAGAAACGTTTTATTCTCTTTGTAGTATTGCCGAGTAGTGTTCGGTGTTTTTTTGAAGCAACCTTTCCTCGCTTTTAGTCTTTTTTTATTGTTTTGTGTTGGCGGGCTTTACCTGCTAGTGTCAGAGTGCTTATTTTGTGTTTAGGTTAAAAGCGCTTGAGTTGTTTTCGCCCTCGGTTTTGTGGTTTTCTATATGACACGCGTTTCTGACACATGTCTCGCACCCAAGCGCGGAAAACGTGTGGTAAATGGTATAGAGTGCGAGGTGTGCAAGAGATGGGCTCACCCAAGGTGTTCAGGGATAGCAAAGGACATCTGTAAAGTCCAGCCACCGGAACGTTCAAGCGACGCGTAGCAGTCAATTTCGACACAATTCAAGACAAAGTCGATTCCAAATAGCTACTTTACTATACGCAACAAATTAATTAATTTTACAATAATCAAACCTCGATACTGTTCCTTCTGGGTTCTTTCGCTCCAAATTGGACAACAAATCAATAACTGCAGCTGAGTTACAGCAAAAAGTTAGATACAGAAGATGAGATTACCAAATACAGTCACAACGAAATTCAAGCTGAGCGACTCTCGCTCGAGGCAACGGAAGGAGTCCGGTTTGTGACAAAGATTTAGAGAAATAAAACAAACAATCGGAATTCCAGCAAAGCTACTTCATACGAATGACAAATGTCGTTTGTAATATGGATGCTAATGCATGGAAAGGGGTTTCCTGAACTTCTTTACAACATCTATGTCCTTCATAAACAGAACCCATGGGCTGAATGGGTCTGTGCCCCTTGCAAGGAGGCGGCCAGTCTGGCCTTTAAACTGTAGGCCCAAGGGCGAGACCAATGTCCACCAAGTAATACCTCAGTCACGAGCCTCAAACCATCGCAATCAGGTTGCAGTAAGTCGTTTGCGGAAGTAGTAGCCACGCCCGAGAGGACAGTCATCGGAGCGAATGGACCATTTACGAGAGCTTGCCCGGCCGTCGTTGCCCCAACTCCGTTGAAGAAGGCCGACGAGGGCTAGTGGACTGAACGGAAGCCGAGAAGGGCAAGGCAGGCCAAGAAGAAGGGTGACTTTAATATCGCGAAGGATGGGTTAGCTAGGGTGGGTGACCCTGCGATTCTGGTATTGGAAACAAGGTGAAGGGTCTGAAGAGACAGATCTTGTCGATGGGCAGGGTCTCAAGCCACAGGCTTCTGATCCTAAACCAGGAAGAACCCTTTATAAGGGATTAGAAAGCCAGGAGGGGCATACTTAGGAGGAGGGTCTGCGATATACTGAGAATCGCAGGTGTTCCGTACCCTACTACTCTAAGAAGGGTGCACAGAGTGGGGATATGGAAGTCACCACCGGGAAACAAAGACAAACATCGTGCGAGACCAATCCTAGTGGAGTTCGCTAATGAGGCCATCCGGGATAAACTGCTGGCGAGGGCAGCAACAGTGGCACATATTACCAAAGGCAGATACCGAACTGTGCCGGACGAGCATAGAGTAAGGCCTGGTGGCCTAGCTCCGGGGATAACCTTGCTCGACCAGCCAGGGAGCTTGTGGGAAAGCAACAAGTTCAGTGGAATGCCGCACTCGGTTGTCAGGCCCCGACCCCGACAGTAGTAAAGAAGCCACGTGCGGGGTTGCAAATAGTTGTAATTGAAGACGAGCTGGAGGACGAAAATTGGCAGTGTTGTCCGATGATAGATGACGGTGCGACCCCTGCCAGTCTGGATGTTGTGGCAACTCTTACGGAGATGGATTGGGACTCGTCGGGAGTTTTGGATCGTCAGCCTACTTCATGCACACCGGTGGGGACAGTCGAAGCAAAAAACGTGTCATCATCTCATGGGTTGCGCCTGAGAAGCAGACAGAAGTGAATAACAAGAGACACCTAGGCGACGGAGCAAACGCGGTGGTGTTGTATACTAACTCGTGTAGTATTAGAAACAGATGGGGGGAACTCGCCAAAACGGCCGACGGGCAGAAAGTGTCAATATTTGATGTCACGGAAACGTGGCTTTCTGAAGAAGACCATGTGTCAGGCCTAATAAGTAACGGTTTTGCAGTCTATAGGCAGGATCGAGAACAGGATCGCCTCGGTGGTAGAGTAGCCATCGTCGTTAAGTCAGGTACAAGCCACCTTGAGTCTCAGACCAGGATGTGCACTCGCAATGTCCACTTATGCGCCGTCATGATCATCCTCCCAGGCAGAAGGTTAACGTTTTCTGTGCTTACAGGGCACCAAGCACAAACCGCGAAGAGAATGTATGTTTGCTGAGAACTTTGACTGAACCAGTTAAGGACGCACAAGATACCCTCATAGTGGGCGACTTCAATCTTCCGCACATCGACTGGGTAGCTGAGGTCTGCGTGCCGGGATCGGAGGAGCAAACCTACTTAGAATGGCTGCGTGCCAGTGGGTTGCACCAGCATTTTAGGGAAAATACCAGATACTGGACTGGATGCGTTCCATCCTTGCTGGATCAAGCTATAACGAACTTCCCCAACGATGTGTCTGGACTGCATTATTGTGCACCGCTGGGCAAGTGACCACGTGTGTGTCAAAATCGTTCTATGCATGCGGTGTAACGAACGTTTGAGCAATGCGTAGCCAAATTCGCAACGGATCCCGAAATCAAAAGACGATTATCCGTGATATTCTACGATACTAGATTATTACATGAACAATGACATGAAAATATACAAACCTCAATAATACGATCACAAGGACTCAACAACGGGAAACCGAATAGCAGCGTGTGAGCAAACAGCACGTGCGTCACGCAGGTCCTGAACAAGGATGTGCCAAAGTAGCGCTCTGGGAGCGAACAAACAACAATTGGTCCAGAAAAACAACCAGTTCGTAAGGACAGGTCAACAGTGTAGGCAAATGAGTGATGTTGGGAAAAACACTGAATCGCGAGGTAAAAAGGGGGATTCTCCACGACCGGCTGTTACACCGCCCACCAAAATCCTCCTAGATCCTTAGCAGAGTCAAAGGTTTGATATAAAGGTACTGATTCTTTCTACCTACCTAGGCCCTGCTGTCAGTGCGCGCCTAATGCTCGTCGTCAACGTTCTACTACTGGTCGCACCTAACCCAGTGGCTACATAGACGTGAGGCTAGTCTATATCTTCCACGAGACCAAATGACCGATGGCGGGCGTGAAGGATCACATAGATGTTGTCCTCTTAAAGGGCTGTCCGGTCCTGGATGTATGTGTTTGAGTGTGTGTGGATGTGTGTGTGTGCCGAGGTGTACAATGAAATCACAGGTATGACTACACATCAAAGAAGGACTTTCTGCAATGTCAACAAAAGACAGTGTGGCAAGAAAACGAGTAAAATGTAGCATGTGTGTGTGACATGAGCTCCTTCCACATATGCAAGGGGCATTCGGTAACGACAACAAAAAGCAAAACAACGAACACTGTCACATTTTTGATGGGTTTACGGGATGTAGAGTGCGCCGGGCATGCGTGTATGTATCGGGATGTACAATGGGATCGCATTCATCACCACATATCGGAAAGAACCTTCTGTAATGTCAACGAAAGACCGCGAGCACTGTGATGCGTTTGACGGAGATCGTGTGGTATATATGGTGTTTCTTTATCCACCTCGACTAGTGGTGTGAAAAAAGGTTTACCAGGCCTCAGGGTTATCAGCTCCTCCGTCTTCGCTCTCGAGTAGGCTAATACTGCGTATGTCACGAATGAGCACTCCGTTAGCTGTCTTCACCTTCACCGTTCTTATCATTCCGTCAGTGCTTTTGATGGTTTCCGTAACTACTCCCAAAGACCAAGCGCTGAAATGTGCGCGTTCGTCGGCGATCATAACCACGTCCCCAACTTTGAATGGTCTTGTTTTGGCCAGCCACTTCTGTCGAGTCTGCAAAGCCGGTAGGTGCTCCCGTAGCCATCGCCTCCAGAAGACCTTGGCCAGATAGTTCGCTTGCTTCCATCCGTGGAGGTAGCTCCCACGAAGGTTTACCGGCCCTTGGAAACCCTCGTTCGACCTTAACGTCAATAAGTCGTTCGGGGTGAGCGCCAGGTGGGCGAGGTCGCTGTTCATTACTGGAACAAGGGGGCGGTTGTTCAGGATTCTCTCCACCTCAGTCATGACGGTGTTCAGCGTCTCGTCGCCAGGCGGCTGCTGCTCCATGATTGACAGCAATATCCGTCTGGCGTACCGGATCATGCGTTCCCATACGCCGCCTCGGTGGCTCGCCAGTGGGGAGTTGAAATGCCATCGTATGCCGTAGGCCACGGTTCGGTCCTGCAGTTCGTCCCTGTTTATGTTCTTTTGCCAACGCTGCAATTCCCGGTGAGCGCCCAAAAAGTTCAATCCATTATCTGAGTATATATCGGCCGGTACGCCTCGTCGGTTGTTAAATCTTTGCAAGGCCCGTAGAAACGAATCGGTCGTCATCGAATGTGCGACTTCTAGGTGTACCTCACGTGACTTCATGCACGTCATGATACATCCGTATCGCTTTTCTAATCTTTTCCCGCACTTGATCCACAAGGGCCCGAAATAGTCCAACCCGGTGTCACTGAACGGCCACCAGCCCGTAGTCACCTTGCATTCTGGTAGTGGGGCCATGAGTTGTTTTCCTGCTGTGGCATTGCGTCTCCTGCATTGCACACACCGTCGGATTACGCGTTTTACAGTCTCTCGTCCTCTCATCAACCAAAGGCGCTTTCGGATGACGCTTGTCACGTGACTTTCCCCGGCATGTTCCTCCACGGCGTGGACGTGTTGAATCATTAGCTCTACTACAGGTTGTCTCGCAGGCAGCAGTATAGGATACTTTGTGTCGAAGTTCAGGTGGGCGTTGGTCAGCCTACCATCCACCCGCAGTAGTCCGTCGATGAGTTTGGGGTTTAAACGCTTCAGCTCGCCTCTTGGAGATGGCACGTCTTTATTGGTCGGCCCCACTTCTTCCGCCGTCTTGAGTTCTCGGGCGAAAGCCTCGCGTTGTATCATTCTGAAAATATCGTACTCTGCCGCTTGTAGTTCATCGGGACCTATCGGGCCGACCCGTATCCGACCTGAGGGCCGTAGCCCGTTCATGACTATTATATTTCTCTTGAACCTGGTTAACCAAACTAGCGAACGAAGCGTCTTCATCCAGGAAGAAAACCTGACCAGTCGCGATAGAATGGATGTCGCTTCGACGACGTTGGCCACCATCACGACGCCTTTGATCTCCAGTTCCAATTCCGTAGGGGTTTTTAATTCGAAAACGGGCCAGTCCTGTTTGGGCAAGTGCAGGAAGTTCGGCCCTCTCGTCCACGTGTCCAGTTGCCTGAAGTTGTTCGCACCTCGGGAGCACAGATCGGCTGGATTATCGCCAGACCTGACATGACTCCACTGGTGCGTGGCTGATTCATCGTGGATAATCGTGAGCCGGTTAGCAACGAAAGTACTAAACCGGCTCCGGACGTTGTTGATATAGTAAAGTACTATCGTTGAATCCATCCAGAAGCTCACCGACCAAATGTAGAGGTCGAAACATCTCTTCACAGCTTGCACCACCCTGACTGCCAACACGGCTGCGCTGAGTTCAAGGCGTGGGATTGAGACCGACTTCAGTGGAGCAACGCGGGCTTTGGCGAACAGGATCCTCGTGGTATATTGTCCATCTCCTGCGCACCATCGTCCATACACCACAGTTCCATAACTGACTTCGAATGCATCGGAAAAGGTATGTAGTTCTCCAGTCCGCGTCGTATGGCCAGGAATCAAACATCGTGGGATTCTTATGTCCCCTAATTTCTTCAAGGTGTTCAAAAATTCTTCCCAGTCCAAACGGTCCCCTCGGTCCAGTGACTGGTCCCAATCAACTTTCTTACGGCACAGCCGCTGCAGCAAAATCTTTCCGGGTAGCAGCCATGGTGAGACGAAACCGAGCGGGTCGAACAAACTTGAGACGGCAGTTAGTATGCACACGATGGGTTATTGGCAGCTCGGGAACGTTTAGTTCGAAAACAAAATCGTCCGTTTCCGCGTCCCATTGTATCCCTAAGGTGCGCTCGATAGGAAGTGGAGAGCCGTCCAAATCTCTTACCCTTTCGGCCTTTTCGTGATACGGGATGACCTTCAGCACTTCTGAAGCGTTCGACATTCATTTAGTTAGATGGAAGCCGCCCTCTTCCAGCAATCTCGTCAGACCCCTGAACTGCTCTAGAGCTGATTCCACATCATCGAATGACCCAAAGTAGTCGTCGACGTAGAAGTTCCTGATGACGCTATCTACTACCGTCCGATGTACTAGATCGCCATGTTTGTTCGCTGATTCTCGGAGGGCGTAGTTTGCACAAAATGGTGACGATATGACTCCGAAAGGGTGGACGGTCATCCTATAATTCGCCACTGCGTTGTCCCGGTCGCTCCCTTCCCACCACAGGAAACGCAAAGCATCTCGTTCTCCTACCGGAATCTTCACCTGATGAAACATTTCTCTAATGTCGGCAGACAAAGCCACTTTACCCACTCTGAAACCGCACAAAACATCGATCAGTGGTGTGGTCCAGTTAGGCCCCTGTAGTAGGCGATCGTTTAACGACTTGCCCTGGAACTTGGCCGCACAGTCAAAAACCACGCGCAGTTTATTGGGTTTCTCGGGGTTGATAACCGGGTGGTGAGGTAGATACCAGATACCCCTTTTGCTGTCGGTGTTAACAGGCACCTTTTCAACGTAACCGAGGGCCTCGTTTCGCTTCATCAAATCCGCGTATCGTTCCCACAGATTCTGGTCTCGAATGAAGCGTTCTTTTAGTCGTAGTAATCGTTGGAGAACATAATTTCTGTTGTCAGTCCACGGGTCGACCGGTGTGCGCCATGGGAGGGGAACCTCGAACTGTTTTTTGAGGCCTCTAGTGCCTTGCCGCACCGTTTGTAGAGCGAAGTGATCCTCTCGAGACAACGACGGGCTTTCGTCTCCAATGTCATGAAACTCCTTTTCATACAGCCGTTGCAGATGGTACTCTATGCGGTCCGTTTCGGCGGATAAGTAATTCACGGAACCGCGTACCCCTACTGGACCGTATAACATCCATCCCAGAGCCGTGCGTACGGCATAAGGTGCCTGGCGGTCGCCCAGTCTCTGGTCAAGCACCCAATGCGCCTCTGGCACGTCGCAGACGATGAGGAGATCCACTTCATCATCTTCCCAGTCTACAACGGTTATATCCTGCAGGTGGGGCCACCTTGTAAAGATTGAGTTCACCAACCTTGGTGCTCGCATGGGGAGATCCGCTAACGTGAATGCCTCCGTTGGTTCAATTTCCTCGTTAGTGTCTAGAGAGATGAGTTGCAGCCTTAATCTACCGGCAGTCATTACCTGTGTTCCGCCCACCGTGCTCACTGCCAACGACGTCGCACCTTTAGCCAGTTGGTTTTTGTCGGCAAACCGCTCTTTCACTAAAGTGGTGTCGGATCCACTTTCAACGAAAGCCAACGCCTTGACTATCCCAGTCGGAGTCACTACTCCCACGGCCACTACGCCTAAACGTACCGGTTTACTGACAGATAGTGACGTTGAACAAATCACGCTGGGCTTGGTACTCTCCTCGGATATGGTTACTCTCGCCTGATGCAGCAGCCGATGGTGTCTGCCTGTGCAGCCCTCGTAACCACATCGATTCCTTGTCCTACAGGCTGCTGCCCGGTGCGTGGTGTTGAGACAGATAAAACATGCCCCTGCCATCCTCGCCATTCCCCACCGTTAGTCTACTGTGGCGTTGCCGAACTTGGGGCATTCTGGTAGGCCATGGCCTGTACCACAGGATCTGCAATTGGGTTGCGCCGTAGCATCTCGTGAAATGAGGTGTGTATTGGTCAAAGGCTGGTACTTTGGATGTTCCCGTACAGGGGTTTGGACTTGGCTAGTACTGGGCTTGTTTGCTCGGTTGCTGCCCCGGATGGGTCGGCCGAATCTGCTGTCAGCTATCTTCGTTTGCCTGTCCAAGTATTCAGCCAGGTCTTCGAAGTTTGCTTCTCTGTCGCTTCGGCTTATCCGTTCTGCTTCTTCCGCCCGCCGACCCTGTAGTTCGGGAGAGAGGTGACGGACTATGCCTTCCAAAGTGTGCATGGCGTCTAGATCAGCTCTGTAACCTAAATGGTCGAGGGCTATTGAGCAGTTCTGCATCTTAATCACCAGGTCGGCCATGGTGTAGACGTCGCCCTTGGTTCTCTTTGCCTCTACCATCACGCCCTCTATCAGGTTACGGGCTACTTTGAAAGGTTGGCCAAACAAGTCCCTTAGGATCTTCCTTGCCCTTGTGTAGCCTTGTTCTGGGTCGAGCATGGTGCACCCGTCGATGGCTTCTCTTGCTCGGCCTCGGCAGTAGTGAGTAAGATAGAGAAGCCTTTGCCCAGGGTCGGTTACCTTATTTTCAACGAACGTCTCGAACTGTTTGACAAACTTGCAGTATTGCTCAGCTCGCCCGTCGAAAACCGTTAGCTCCACTCTAGGCAGATCGATCGATGGTGGTTTGTAGTCGGCGACCGGCGTTGGGTTCCCTACCTTATTGCACCCTAATCTATCGGAAGTGTCGAAGTCACTGGTCTCATGCTCTCGCTCTTTCTGTGTACACTTCTTCTCTGCTTCCTGGGCCTGTAGTCTAGCCGATAGTAACTGTTGCTCTAGTTCTAGTATTCTCAGCCTATATAAATCGACATCCTTACGATCAATATGGTTCTCAATAACACATGAACTAGCACTGACAGGACTAGGCGATCTAGCATTAACTAAAGAATCATATGTACCCAAAACCACCCCAGAGACTTGCCGTATTACTTCCTGTCCGGATTCGACTGCTTTTGATCCTTTTCTTGGCATTTTGCGTGTGTTTCCTCGTTCCAAATTGATCTAATGAGTACTGTAACGAACGTTTGAGCAATGCGTAGCCAAATTCGCAATGGATCTCGAAATCAAAAGACGATTATCCGTGATATTCTACGATACTAGATTATTACATGAACAATGACATGAAAATATACAAACCTCAATAATACGATCACAAGGACTCAACAACGGGAAACCGAATAGCAGCGTGTGAGCAAACAGCACGTGCGTCACGCAGGTCCTGAACAAGGATGTGCCAAAGTAGCGCTCTGGGAGCGAACAAACAACAATTGGTCCAGAAAAACAACCAGTTCGTAAGGACAGGTCAACAGTGTAGGCAAATGAGTGATGTTGGGAAAAACACTGAATCGCGAGGTAAAAAGGGGGATTTTCCACGACCGGCTGTTACATGCGGCAATCCAAGTTACTCTCAAGGCTGGTCAGACATTTCGGTAGTATGGACATAGATAGGCTTCGTGACAAGGCGATGGGTTTGACCTGGTGCACAACAGCGGAGGCTACCGTCGAGGAGCGCTGGCAGGCCATAAAAAGATCCCTGATTACCCTACAGGATGAGTTCGCACCCTTAAAACGAAGGAGTGGGGAGAGGGCAAACCCTTGTGGTGGAAGGCTGCAGTAGCCAAGGCCATCAGACGTAGAAACCGCTGCTGGATCCAGTACAAAGCTTCCGGCAGTCAGCTAGCCTTGAACCGCTATACAAAGCTAAGAAACGAGGCTGTAAGCCTTCTGGGAACTTCCAAGCGGGAAGTTGAGCTCAAATTGACCCAGTCTGTAAGATAACAGCCGAAAAAATCTACAGCTATGTACAGTCTAAAGGCTGAACAAGAAATGCCGTGAGTCCGCTATCCACTAGAGATTATTTTATTGTCACTGATGACCAGGGCAAAGCAGACACCCTGAAGGAACACTTTGGTAGTGTACATAGAACGGACAGCGGGGTACGAGTAGATCTGACTCTGATGCATCCTGCTCCTCAGTAAAATGAGCTAAATCTCTCAGAGGAAAGCGTGCGTAAGTACCTGCAGGAATTAAACAGCCACAATCCGGCAGGCCCCTACGACATTCATTCAGCTATCATCAAGCCGTTGGCGGATATCATAGCTCCATCGGTATGCAGGCTGTACAGATCGATGTTGGATCAGGGTGAGCTGCCTCAGGACTGGAAAGTAGTGGCTGCCTTGACAGTACGTAAGAGTGGGCCTTAGTCGGCTGTGCAGAACTACAGGCGAGTAAGCCTAACTAGCATCCTATGTAAAGTCCTAGAGAAGATCATCCGTGCCAATATCTGCCAGCACTTACTGGAGCACTCCATGCTAAGCCGGGCCCAGCATGGATTCCTGAAAAATGGATCTCTTCTGACCATTATTCTTAGATGAAGTAACTCGGAGACTGGACGAAGGTAGGCAAGTTGAAGTATGCTACCCCGGCTTTAGCAAGGAATTCGATTCCGTTAATCGTCGTCTTTTGTTATGCAAGATGGAGACGTTCGGTATAGGTGGGCCAGTATTTAGGGGGCTGGAGGACTTCCTATCCCGCAGGACGTTTTACGTCAAAGTGGGGGACAGGTGCTCCAGTTTGGTGAACGTCACCAGTGGTGTACCTCAGGGATCCGTCCTAGGCCCGGTCCTATTCTTGTTATTTATCAATGACCTGGCATCCGCTCTTCAGTCGCCCAGCTTTATTTTTGCGGGTAACACTGTGGTCCTTCTGGAGTATGTTTTAATAGTCCTTTTCGCTCTTTGCATACAGTCTCAGTGAATGCTCTTGCAGTTGATGTGCGATAAGGTTTTCCGTTTCCTTCTCAGTTTTAGCGGGGATTCGGCGAAATACACTCGGCAGAGGTGGGTGCACAACTGGTGTGTATGCCATCGAAGGAATTCTGGACGCTCGATTGGCCGTGGCCATTACCTGTCCTGTGCAAACTGAGCTGAACTGAACTGAACTGAATGAATGCCCGGCAAATTTGAGTTTGAAGGTAAGACAGAAGCACCTCTCCGGAGTAAGTTAAATGGGCTCCGCGGTCGAGATATACTCATCAAGAGGTTGTGAAGGAAGCCCTCACAAAGAGGTGGATCTAGATGCCCGAGCCTGGAAATTTTAATGGAGCAGAGTAGCTAAAGTTGTCAGGTGAGTGAAACAGGACTCGAATAAAGGGTTCTTTCCAGGTTAATCGGTGAACACAAGTTAACATCAGGGTGGACAGAGGGGTCGACATACGATGATCTTATGAAGTGTTGTGGGGCGATGCATAAAAGATACTGTCAAAACATGTAAAAAATCGCTTAACGGGATGCTCTGGTAAGAGTCTGACATAGGGCATTTGGGAGACAACCTGAAGGTCAGTAACTTGGCATAAGTGTAGTTCATTTCCGGCAAAGGTTTGGAGAAATTTCATTCGCAGTGTTCTTTGGCGTAGAGGCCCAGTCGTGGAGGACTGATGAAAAAAATGGCAATAGGTAACAGGTGGGTGAAACGGTGCTCAGCTATTGGTTTATCGGGGGTTACTCCAAGACTGACAGACCAGGAATACAAATTTACAACAAAGTGGGCATAATAGTGGTTTATATGTTTATTATCTGACGGAACAAACTGTGGGTAGTACATCACTGGAGCCTTCAGGAAGCTCAGATATTTATGTGACTAGGTACGTTGAGGAAAGTGCAACCTGGGACTTTGGGAGGGGGGACAAACAGAATAACGGCAGCCTAAATTACAGGTAGTTGATTTTCAGCTAAAGATGTGGAAAAAGCACTCTATGGATTGTGGTGCAGGTGGCTGACCATGGTGTCTTAGCGGAGCAGCGGCAGTGGTTCATAGATGAGTGAAAAGTGATACAGTTACGAATTTGTCTGGATTCGTTGATGAGTAGCATGAGAGGATCTAAAGATGGCAACAAAGTGGATGCGCGAGGTGGACATTTAGTGGACTGATACAGTCGTATAATAGCAGTACATATGAACAGCTCTCAGGACTTGCAGGTGATTGCATAGCTGGATATGCTGAAGTCTGACATGAAAAGCTAAGGAGGCAGTCGAACTATTTACGTCCTGGAATGTGGACACTTCATTGCCAATGCAACTGTCATGAAAAGCAAATGGCTGAATGAGAGAAGATGCAACGGCAAGATACAATGAACATAGGTCTGGTGTCACGCAGATTAAGCGCTGGAAGCAGGACCATTTCGTTCTGTGTGGAATTGATGGCAGGTGAGAAACGAATCTTTAACTGATGGTTTTGCTTAGATACTTGTAGTGGTGATATAAAAATTACCAAGTGGATGAATGGTCCCTTCAAGAGTATATCAGGAATTGTGACGTTCATCATAAAGATCTGAACGGTGAAACAGTTTTGTTTCGGGGTACAGAATCCGGTAACTGGACATAATAGGATGGGGGTAAACATGGCATCAGTTCAGACAAATAAAATATAAATCGATGGATATAAATGTCAGTAGTCGCAAATAGTAGGGTACATTTCTGAGCTGAGTGAGTATATGTGCGTATGTTGATGTGGAACTTGACCGGTTGTATGGTAGACCTTGTTCAGGAACGTTGAAGGATGCAGTGGGTGGCAGCAGTAAGATGCAGGGGACGTTGTTTTTCAATCCGCAACTGGTGCTAGTGGGTGAGGCCGGCCGTGCACTGGACATCTAACCCGAAAATCAATTATGGTGACAGGAGGTGCGATTTTCCAGCCTAGTTGTGCCCGCACATCGGTGCATTTGGCATGCAAGCCCGACTTGCGCCGGCCGGAGCGGTGGATCTGGCCGCTCCTCGCACCGTTGGGAATGGCATGAGTTTTCTCGGTGGGGCCAAACGGCCGTAAGTATCAGGTAGTCCACCATCAAACGACCAGGCCCGGGGGGATCCCAGAAGGTAACCAAGGGAGCATCGGTCGGGTAGCGTAAGAATAGTCAACGGTCAGGTAAATGTATAGGCCAGGTTAGTGACCGGCGTTGTCTCCAGAGTATTTGGAGTTATCAACAGAAAGGTAAGCACAAGTAAAGGTCTGGAAATAGAGAAAAAGTACAGCAGGGCAGTCGAGGACGCTCCCAGCTGAGGATAAATAAGAATCAATACAAAAAGGCAACAATAATAGACAGTGACTCTCTGGGACTAGTTTGTCAAATGCAGAAGGCAGAAAAACTAAGAATGTTTATTTGATTTCATCTGTCATAGACCGCCGGTGTTTGTGCTATTCAAAAGTCTAGACTCTTCTCATAGGCTTGGTCATCGGGCATGTCTGCATTTAGGAGCTGTAAGGTTTGGGTAACCGTGAGGAATTTATCCAACCCACCTCTAAACCGATGGCTGGAAGTAGAACCGCGTATTTCTAACGGTAATTTATTCCATAAACTAGAGTAAACTGTGACGAAGAAGTGAAAGTAAGCTAGTGTTGACAACGGGGATGGAAAGGGTAAGAGTTCTAGAACGCAGTGGGTAGCTAGAAACAGGCGCAAAATGCAATGGATAAGAAGTATATGTCCGGCTGTGAAGGAAGTTATACTAAAAGATAAGGTTTAGTTTCATACGGCGAAGCCATGACGGGCGTTGTTTAAAAAATAGGCAGCCTTCTTCATAAGTGAGGGGCGAGCTCCATCCAATCAGTCGCTTAGTAAAACTACTTTGAACTGATTCGATACCGATTCTGTCTGATTTCCGCATACTAGAAAAGATCAGTGGACAGTATTCTAATAAAGGCCTGGCATGAGATTTATAAAGGTAAAGAATGCAGTCTCGAAATCGGAAGGAACCAAACATTAGCCCCAGGCACTTTCTGGCCTTAGCGACTTGGAGGGCCGAATACTCCGAGAAATTAAATGTGCAGGAATAGTTTTAGCCAAGGTCCCGAACGACTTGCTTGTTAGCAATGGTTGAACCACAAACGGCTAAGGATCCTGGAGGTAGCTTGCATTTTTATGTAAGAACCTCATATTTGTCAGCGGAAAAGGTAATCTGCGAAGTTGAGCACAATCCATGGGGTGCAGGTAAGTCTTTAGAGATGTTTAAGATAGCGGAGGCGATGAATTTAGGCTTGAATGAGTAGACAATTTTAACGTCAGCAGCAAAAAGAAATGGGGTGCCATGGCTCACTGAGAGGAATATGTCGTTTATATACATGAGAAACAAGGGAGGGCCAAGGACTCTACCCTGTATAACACCGCTTGTAACTGGTTTAGGCCTGGAACAGTGTCCGTTTATTGAGACAACCTAAGAGCGGTTGGACAGGTAAGAATTGATCCAAGGTAGTAGAGGGTCACTAACGCGAAAGGATCGGATTTTGGCCAGATGCGGGCATGGCACGCGGTCAGATTCCTTTGACATATCCAAGTAAAGTACTAAAAGGGCCATTTCATTGTCTGTCCTTTCAGTAATGAGACTCAAAAATCAGGCCGGCAGGTTGCGTATGATCTTGACCGAAGGAAACCGTGTTGTGGCGGATTAATAACATCCAATTGAAAGAGGTGCCTGGCGAAGCGTGGCCAATAATTGGGAGATAACTGAGGCGTCAAATTCCACTGTAGACAGAGTTGAAGCGGTAACTAGGGGAAGAGGCGGAGGGTCAACATTAATAATAGGGACCATAGTTGATGCACAGAGTGAGCTGAAGGCCTCTGCAATAGAAAGAGGAGTAGAGGCGGATATACTGTCCGTTGAAACAGTGTGCGGAATATCTCCATGATTATTAGAGGTTCCGTTCCTGTAGTCTTGAAGTCTTGAAGTACTACACGGGTTCGAGGCTTTGAGCCCAATTGTCCCGGTTCTTTAGGAAACCTTTGATCTTCTGTCGGATTCACCGAGCTGAAACGAGAGCAAAAAGAAGGGGGGGGGCGGGGGTGGCAGCGAAAACAAGATACATATAACCTCATTCAGTACAATAATGACAGTCGATAAGATCCGTTTCGGTGTCGCAGAGCCTTTATTTCCTGGTTACGCAGTGTAGTTTCTTCAAGCTTTTGGATAGTAGAAAGGAGGAGAAAAAGTTGAATAAGAATTGCAAGGTCGTGTGTAGTTTTATTAATTTTTTGGAGCTTTGCATATTTTGTTTGCAGAGAGGTGATATAGGATTTCTTATTATTCCTTTGCTTGGGGAGGTAGGTAATCCTATCAAGACATCTGGGGAACTGTGCATAGAAAGTATCAGTGGCGTGTTGTTGATCACGGGAGATAAAACTCACTCCAATCAGCTTGTCGAATGGTAGTAGGGTGAACCTTCCAGTCAGGGACAGGAGAGGATTTGATGCAGTGTGACTTCAGAGTAGGTTGTGGGTGATTGGGAAAGCGGCAGTTAACCAGATTGTGATCGCTACCGAACAAACTTTAAGAGATTGAGACAAATATATGAGGGAAGCCATGGGTGAAAATGAGATTTGAAATATTGTTTTTTCTCGAAGGAGAGCGGATATTCTGTACCCACCCTCCTACAGTAATACTTGTTACAAAAGGTATAAGGTTAGCGAGTGCAGATAAAGATGGCCAAGTTATTTTGGGCAAGTTAAAGTCACCAGCAATGACCTTTATACTCGAGGGCAGTGAGTGCAGGTATTCGAACGCATCAATTATATGTGGAAGTCCGGAGAAATGTTTGCTTGGTGGACGGTACACACATCCAACACGAAGTTGAGAGCCAGGAATGTGGACGGTCAGCCAAAGTGAATCGGGAATAGAGTCGAGTAGAGGGTGATGAAGTGCTGTTGTATTAAAGGTCTGCTTGACAAATGCCAAACAACCTCCACCGCGTCGAGTTTCCCTATTACTCTGAAGACGTTGTAGCCTACAAGAGAAATCTGGTCCGTTTGGATTGTAATTGGTTAACCATGTTTCAGTGGTCAAGATTATATCATAATTAGAACTAGTGGCCAGATATCATAAGTGCCGAATTTTGTTTATGATGGATAGGCTATTAAAAAAAACCGAAGAGATACTGTTATTGGTATTTCGTTTTGGGGAATTCAGTTGATCAAGAAGGTTGTGCAGTGCGGAATAGTCTAGATTCTTGGTCCGACTAGAAGGTCCATATGCAGGTGGCAAATCAGCACCGTGAATTGGAGGGTTTGGTCTGTGACCTGTTTCGTAGTATGGCGCGACGTTGGAAAAAGAAGGGCTGTAGATGCTATGGTGTCGGGGGTTGCTAGGATCCAATGTAGGTGAACCCCTTAAGAAGTGCGGGATGTCTGAAGTGTCTGATATAACGACATTTCCACTTGTACGAGGAGGGTTGAAGATACGAGACTGCATAACGACGTAGTCCGTTAATTGCTCCGATTTGGAATACAGATTTCACACGAAGGTATGGTTAATGAATGGGCAACCGGCAATTTGACACGTAGCATTGTCAAATGTAGGACACAGACAATGGTGTAATGTGACCAAGGAAACAGTGGCCATCATTTGGCTCGCTATTATCACAGGGATTTAGAGGATTGGTCCATTGGAGAGAGGGTCTAAGGAAGACGACAATGCAACATTCCAAAAGTGGTCTGATATGAGCCCCAAAAATGAGTTGCTTGCTTTCCGGAGGACAGAAGGTTCTATTAGTCAGACCACAGCCGTCTGGTTTAGGCCATCTTCAGGGCCCAATGTTCGGAGAAATTAAGGGTACAGGAATATTGCAATCCCGAAGTTTTTTTTCTTCGGTCTTTCGGGGATGGAAAGATCAATAGTCTTCAGCCGTCCTGTGGGAACGTGAAACATATATGTAAGGAAACTACTTCTGGTAGCCGAGATTTTTGTCAACCGTCGGCAGCTCCACGAATCTATTAATGGTGAATCGCTTATAACGTCAGCAATGATAGAAACCAAGGCGCCGGGTTCAAAGGAGTAAAAAGTTTCATGTCGTCTGCTAAAAGGAGCTGCGCACCCTATATGATGACGCCAAATATGTCATTTACATACAAAGGAAAAGCAGAGGACCTAGTACACTATCCTGCATAACTCCACTAGATGCCAGTCATGGTGATGATAAGCTGCCGTCATCGTCCACCAACTGTTTTGGGATGTTAGATATGACAAAAATCAACTCGGGACTAGGCCAACGATTCCGTAAGTTTTCATTTTATCCACTAGCCTATTATGGGATACATGACCAAAAGCCTTAACCATGTCAAGGAGAATTAGGGTCGCCAGCTTGCCACTGTTGGTAGCCATGGCTATCAAGTTAGGCAAGTAACTCAAAAGTGGCACACGATCATTTTTGGAGGAAATCGTGCCGCCCAAAGCGAATGAGGTTATTGTCCAGTGGATGAATTTTCCTGATTATTTTTAACTAGTGTTTCCGTAGTTTGGGAAATCATAGAGGTGCGGTTCACTGATCAATAGATGATTAGGTCCTGTCGCGAACCTTCCTTAGGAATTGAAATAATCACTGATGTTTTCCGATGAAAGGTGCTACTGCCATCAGATGAAATGAAAACCTTTGAAAAAAAGATGGGATATCAGCTCAACCCTAACTAAAAGCGGCCGACGGTATGGCATCTGGCCCTGGGCGGTACGACCGCCTTATTTTATGAGCCTGTGCTTCTTAGTCTTTTGGTTGAGGTGAAGTTGCTGAGAACTAATCAGATGTCAGCGGCTCAACTTGATATAGGCATGAGGAGTCATCGGTCGTTAGGGACAATGCGAAATAAGTGACGAATGCCCCTGAGCTCTCTCGGGATTCCGTTATATAATTGTTGCTATATATAACGGATGACATAAACGAATTGTACTGGCTGAATCTCAGTTTTATCGGCTTGGATAGAGCTTCCCTCCTTTCGGGGCTACTCAGGGCCCTCACTTCCTGTTTTTAATTGAGGGATGCCTCAATTGTGCTGAAAGGGGTAGACGGTTCATTTTCAAGAACAATGACTCAAAGATTTGCTCCGTAGTGAAAAAAGCTTTTTTTAATAAACCAACACTGGTTTGTCTGGTCCAGGTAGTCCTTTGGTTGCATTGCTTGCAACAAGACGTGCATTTAGCATGAAGTAAAGCTGATTCACTACGGCATGTCAATCGTCATATAAGAGGAAAAATATCCCGGCTCTGGGCGCGAATAAGTGAGTGTAAGTGACTCCAGCTAGCTCGGCGGAAAGGTCTTTTTGCGGTTGATTCTTGGACGTTTCGTGTTAGTTGTGAAACTGGCACCTTACGGTAAGTGGAGGCATCTCGGGATGCTATTTACAACCAATGTGTGTACACGACAAAAGCTCACCATAAAAATGCGGTCAAGAATGTTACTGCAACTAGTTGGGCAAGTCACATGTCCAGTTCATCTTCCCTAAAGGACGCTGGCCGGGAAGTGTATTCGGTAATGTGGGCTTCCAAATTGGACCAAAGTAAGCCTAGTGTGTTGAAGTCACTGGCTGCCAGTCTGGGGCCGGGTATACTAGCACAAACGGTAACCGCTTCTATGATAGTCAAAAAGGTAGCTTTGATTAGCATTAAGGGGCGATGGATGCAGTTGCTAATAAAGTCAGAATATCCTGTAGTGATAAGTAGCTGAGCCGAATCCAACAAATTATCCAGCAAAGTGTGCCGGTATATTTTTTTAGCATAGATCGACTTATATGTAAAAGACAGCCTCCTCCTCGCTGGGTTAGACTAAATTCCTAAAACCTTGGTACTTGATGGCAACAATATGCTTACTCTGAGTATCGTTTGTCAACCGGGTTTCGGTAATTACAATAGGGTCGTAATCGGGACTGAACAGCAATATGTGCAGCGTTCGTGTCTTGATCACTGTTGATGGTGCATTCAGCATAAAGAGTAAGAGTCGCTTAGTAAGGTCATAAGTAACTTTAGAATCTTTGTAGGATTCCGGCATAAGGTTGGCTGAGGGAGGATCGGATAAAGGAATCAGTTTTGCACGAAACAGAGTAGTCGGTAATGTGGATGAGGGAATATGACACGCGTTGGATAGTGGAATGAGCCGAGTAGGCATATTTGACGAGGGAGCCAGCTAGGTTGTTAGGTCAGACTGAGTACGACTAGCACTGATTGAGGCCGTTGGGTTGGAAGGAGATCGGCCGTTTGTAAGTCTAGTTAGTGTGGACAAAACCTTGAAAGGTCGCTAACGGGAGCCTTGCTGCTGAAAGATAATGGTGGTTGGAGGGTAGATATGTGAGGAGAGAAGGGCAAATAGCGATTAAATGGGAGGGAAGGAGGAAGTTTAGTAGTATCAAGCGCCTCGGCAACTACCTCAATGTAGACGGTAACACAGAACCCTTCTTTACGTCAGTAAGATGATGGGCTGCAGAGTGAAGGAGGAAAAGGAAGTGGAAGTGAGGTATAAGGGTGCTGGAAAACTCGGGGATAGGAAGGTCTAGGGCGCTGTATAAGTGGTCTGCGGTAGGAAAGGGATTCAGAGTAGACAAGATATTTGAACGATAAAAGCGGGCCATTCATAGGGGAAAGTATAACTTAGGCTAGGACAGAGTTCATCTAAAACGATAAAGTAATGGTTTGGTATGGAGGGTGGCAACATTGGAAAGGCACCGGGGTTAGTTGTAGTAGTTCGGTTAGAGGGGTACTCAGGGAGTGCAGAGAACGCGTCGCTGGGTGGTATGTGCGGTGCAATTAACGGACCGTGGTTTTGGTTGGGAAGATAGGTCTCGAATAGTGTTCCTTCTAACATTGATGCAGTCTGTATTGCTTCGCTTGGGGTACTTAGCCGTAGGAGTTGTGGCTCGATGAGCGATTAAGATCTGATCTTAGTGTACACAAAGTGCCTGCCACCCAGCAAAGACGTTTTTGCTGGTCTGTGAGACGGCCTACGCACAGCCAAGTTGTGCACAGTAGACTGTCGGGTGGCTATAGGAGCCAAGTTAGGAGATAGACTAGAATAGTATGGAAGGTCTCCGTTGACGGAATGAGGGTTTCTCGGTATGTTTAGTAAGCTAGTTGGGCAAGTCCTACCATCTTTCGTCGTGGCCACTTTTCCGGTGGTTCATAATGGCGGACTCTAGTTATCAAGCCCAAAGAGGGCAAATTACCAGGGGTAAACTCTGTGATTCATTGTTCCTTGGGCCTTTGTTGGCGAGATGATTTTGAAGTGGATATGTCCGGATCAAGGTCAAGCATATTAGGTCGATGTTTTGTAAGCGTGAAGTTGACCTGACATTGCATGTATGTCGCACGTCGTCAGACGGCAAAGAGGCGGACAGCTGCGGACGGACAATTTTTGGAGTGGATAAGTACGCGCTGGTTGACCTCGGGAATTCCCTGAGCAGCGGGGTTTTGTCCGCAGCGATCTTGGTATTCTTGGATGGGGTTCTAGAAGCCATGATGGACTGGTTCAGGAAGATTATTTTTGGCAGATTTCTCGTTATTGAATGTGAAAAACAGTGGATAAGGTTTGTTTTGCATGTTTCTTCGTAGTAAAACGCCGTGGGAGGGGCGAAGAGTCATAAAAATAGCAGTAAAATGGCTACCTTTTATTTATTCACAAAGGATTCTTTTGGGTATACTGAATTTAGCAGGGTTCTCTGAGTTGTCCCTCTTTCGCACAGTTTCCAAGGCAATGACGTCCATGAAATTCCCAGTCATGTCTAGCTATTCGGCTGACGGATTCGTTTAGGGATCAGCGATGTGCGTGAGTGGGATCAATTTGTGAAGGTTTTGTCAACCGAAGACAGCTGATTGTTGATATGAAAGGGATTTCGTTCTTTTTCTTAAGCCCTTCCATTTGTCCTGTCAAAATCATCAATCAAGCTGACGGAACACGGATTCCGTGAAAGTTTCAAAATTTGACTTGGCCGTATTCTTTTTCGGCGACCTCATGGCCAGCCAATGAGGATGTAGTTTTTTGGTTGATAGTTTCGGCATTGCAACACTGACAGCGATTGCAGTTGAGATCTTGATATAAAGAGCATATTTACATTCCACAGTGTAAAGGTTTCTAGAAGTGAAAGTGTTAAACTCGGTGGTTTTGGATCAAAGAAATGTAACTCTGCGGAATTGTTGACTGCGAGATCTTGAGGCCAAACGATGAACTATTTGTGGTCCCGGAAGGGACGGTTGCGATTGTTATAATGTGCATTACTATTCACCGTCGTTGTCGCACCGTAGCGTAAACCTACCAGGTTACAATCCCTAACTTAATTACTTTTATGACTGAGACCACTGCTTCTAAAATCGTATTTCAATATACTTAATACCACTAGTTGCATGAAATATAATATTCAAACATTATCAGAGATTCTTTTGATTCACACTTCGCTTCCGTCCCTAATTCAAGGCCCGGCACCTGTTAGACCGCTCAACCCCCATTCATCATTGGGCAGTCATTGCTCAGCTTCTCTCCCTATCATAAGTCTCTAGCTTCTCCCCATGAGTGAACACTATGGAGTCCGATACTCAGTCAGCAAAAGAACAAACCATCTGCAGGTGATCACGATGTATCGACAGGGTAAGCGCTAACAAGGGCCGGCTCACACATAAAATGAAAGAAATCGGACCCTGACCGTGCCAGGAACGAGCAATCAAGTATGCACTTCCCCAGTGTTGAGAGCGTTCCGTGCTTCTGTTCCCCCTTTTACTCTCTTACATTGCTCGGGTCTGCGACACTACAAATGGGCAAATGCCAAGGCGTCTGTGGTTGCCGTATACTGGGGGGAAAAAGCAGCCAACCTTAGCAGTGGCGGACCCCATGAGTCACGAGTAGCGACTGGCGGCCGCATGAGGAATGGGAAGTAGTCCCTACGGGAGAAATATGCATTCTTGCTCCTCTGAGTAAAAAACAAAGTACCAAAAGTAATCCTGGCCGCAAAGTTATCGGATTCATGCTCTACGCCCCTTCAATAACGGCTAAATTCCTCATTACGGCCAAAACCAGTTCCTGTGCAAGGAATACTTCAAAAGTGGAAGAAGAAAGCAGCTTTTGATCTCAACCCTCAATGCACCCGCCTGACCCTGTGCGAGGTGACGAGCGTGCCGAATGAGCTAACCACACGTAAACCGACCTCATCTCTCCCATCTTAAAACCTTCCGGGTTCCTCGGTCCGTCTTCAACTAGCTGGTTGATACCAAACCCTGTTTTCCATAAAACATAACTTGAAGTCCGTTACGTTTAAAATCTTTCGTGTTGACACATGGGCCCATTATTACCGGCGCTTGTTCAAGCTGGAGTACCCCTCCAAGGCCAACCCCTGGATACTTATAAGTTAATTGTGGCCCAACAGAAGTTACAATCTACCTCTGTTTCCATGGGTCGATGTTGTTTTACCTTGGCGCAAATGAAGTGTGTGCGCGGGCTTCCCATGTGGTGGCCCCAGACTTTACCCTCCACACATAATTGCACAAGGTGTAAAACAACTATATATCATACCTCAAGAATATAAACCACCCCACCGTTGACTCTAGCTACTGACGACCAGAGCGGAGCCAAACGGCAACCTAGAGCCTACGCACAAGAGAAAGCCGGTGTCCCGATAGCCACAGTATTCTAACATTCCTCTTAAGACTGATTTCATGTCTTGACCTAGCAGTTGTCCGCACCAACAATGTCTACTCAAATGGGGTGTGCAGGTACATGACCTGCCATCGCCCTAATAACGTTTCTGTGAGCAAGATCGATTCTGGACAAGGGGTACAAAGGGAAAAAACCCTATACCGTGATGCGTGCCACCTAGCAGAAGCTCGCAGTCAAAGGCCGAATTACGAGCAAACTGTCATCATCATCTAGGGAACGTCCGTCTGTTTCTCCAACACTCTCAACTCGCACATCGAAAAAATTGTCCACTGACCTCCCGTTGTAACAAACCTCGTCACAAATGAACAGCATCGCCAAACAGTGGGTTATTCCGCTAGCAGCCGCTTATATCCTGCCAAAACTGCGGTTTTTTCCAGTCAACACATTTCATTCAAGCTTCTGCTGTCAACCTTTGACTTCGTAGTACCGTCAGAGGAGTGAAGTATGTGCCATTGACGGCTAAGGTGAGGCCTTAACCTGGCAGTATTTATACGAATGCAGATAGTTCATCACGTATGGTCTTCATTTTCTTTCAAAACCCACAGATGGAACCACCTCCAGGCTACCGACCTCTTCACCTATACTGCATCTTTATTACTCCCCCAAAATCATGTTCCTTGGATCACTGTCAAAGCGATATTCATACCTTCCAACCAGAACATTCCCAGACTGCCATATCTCCGGTCTCCTTTCGGATCTTGCCAGTTACTTGGGTAGACATCGGTCCACCAGATGCTCTTCTCGGATCACAGCAGGGACTAAATGAACCCAATCGATCGGAATGGACTTCTTTGCACGCTGAAAGCCTCTGGTTCAATCCTAAGCTCATGCTGGACGATGGTGTATGGGGCCTCTTACATGGCTTGCCACTACGATTACGAATGTCACCCGGGTTACAAGCTACCGCAAATTCCACCTGACCGGAAGGTGGATTCCTGACACTGAACGACGTCACCCAAGGCCCAAACAATTACCTCCAGTGTGCCTTCAAATCGGTCCTTCATGCCGCTTTGTGATACCCAAATGGTGACCAGAATTCTACCATCACCGTTGCATTTTCAACCTGCTGTCCGCCACTTCCGCAATAAAAGCAACTTTAGTCCATTTTTTCCCGCCAAAAAAATCGTTTTCTGGTGAACAGCCAGTCTTGTAGGATTAGCCCACCTGTTCTCGGGTATTAAGTCGTGACCTACCGTCAGTCACAATAACGAACTCTATGAAATAAAATACCAGTCACCCATTGTCGTGAATCTTAATTTGGAAAAAGTGACAGAAATTAGGAAAACATATCAAATAATTCAAACCATTGGCAGGAGCAGCTCGAAAGTCCCTCAGAAATCGTCCGGAAACTGGTCAGAAACCACTCAGGAATTGCTCGAAAATCGATCGGCGTAATAGTAAAAACCGCTCGAAAACCGGCCAAAACTCAGCCGAAGTCCTATCGGTTTCGGAGCAGTTTTGCTACAAAGACAGCGGTTTACGCGCTATTCTTCTAGATTTTGGTAAGCCGTAATACGTTACTTTATCTTGAGGCATTAGTTGAAGGACTTTTATCAGTTTCCATTGGGGAAAATAACATGGTTTTTGAACACCTTCGAAAATTACTTGGCACGACCCGGGTAATTTCTGGTCTCCTTTATCCCCATAAAATGTAACATTTCACAAAGAAATCAAAGTTTGCTTCCATGTTATAAAATGTGCTTGAAGCAACGGGTGAAATTCTCCAACTTGTATCATAATATTAAAACAGTCCTAAAATAGTCCCTTGAATGGCTTCTTTGGAACTAAGTGCTCTCTCTTTGTGCTGACTGGACTGGTAAACCATGGTGCTTTTCAGTTAATTAAAGTTACATTTCCATGTTCCAGAGCTGTCTGAATCTAATAATACTACAAAGGCCCTTGTCAAGCTGATTACTGAAAAAAGCCCCTCGCGGGACTATTTTGGTCTGAACTGTGCACTCCTGTGCAGACTGGGCATTTTTATCATTACTATCACGCGTCATTATATTTCTAAAAGTCTGAAACATGGAAGTATGGTTTTGTTTTATCCAAACCCGTCTATATAAAAGGGAAATTTTCGGAACCACCTTTGAGCACATCGGGGATGCTTCGGCTTGTGGGCTTCACCTTTAAATTTTGGGAAGTTATATTTTAATATCTCATCTTGAGGTACTAGTTTTTGAAATTTTATTAGCCTTCTCTCAAAAAAATAACAGGATTTGTAAATATCCTCAAAAATAGCTTAGCATGACTCACCCAGACACCAAAGCCGCCACCTGAGGGTCACCTGAAAATTACCTGGGTGTCCTCCGACCGTCACCTGAGTGTCCCCTTTGAATAATACAGACACTCAGGGGACGGTAGCCAAAATTATTCACAGCAGACCCCTTTACTCCCGTTCACTTTCTCGATACTGATTTCGACTGAGAGCTTTCAAATATATCTATCACTTCTATTCAGTATACTACATAGAACTATCCTCTGACAAACTGGAAAGTTGTCACCGTCGTCACAACAGTGGTAACCATAATTCCGCGCCATTCACTCGGCGAAAATAATTACTGAAGTGCATGCAGGGGCCGTTTTCTTTTAAAATGAGTTCTATGTGAGAAAATTTTGTTTATTTGTGCTTTCAGTTTTGACAAAGGATTTTCATGTTTCAGCCTCGTGATGCGTTTCAGCTTGTACTTTCCAAGATAAAGTAGAAAAACGGGGTCATTTGTGAAAGATTTTGCGAACTGTCAGTTAAAATTCAGTTGTCTGAACCACTCAGACCGTCTCATTCAAGATCTTGTGACAACGAATCACTACTTGAACTTTTGCTTAACAATAAATCATGTATTCTTATGGCGAAGACCCCAAATAAGGATTCGCTTTTGATTGCAGCAACTGGTCTGTCCTCTTATCCAGCGTAATACTTTCGTTGATAAATTGTTAAGCGGCTCCAGGGAATCACGTTTTGTGACGGAATCTGTCTGTAGGAAAAATGATGTATTTCAAAATACTTACCGATAGTTGTTGTGCAAAACTATTGTATTCGTAAACGATTGTCGTCCCTGGACTCCTGTCCATTGTATGCACCGCAAAACGCAATCCCATAATAATGCATGGAATTAAACGTACGCAGCAAACAGCAAGTTTTATTCCTGTAGTCAAAAGAATTTATGACAGCCCATTTCAAACTAATCATCGACATAGTGAATTTCCATTTTCTGGAAAATGTATGACCCTCAAATGTTGAATTTAGTCTGATAAATTTTGGCGCAGTACACACAGAAACGTTGCAATTCACTAACTTCGTGGATAAACCGGCACTGTTTGCCCTTGCAGGTGTCTCTTACATCAAATGACACACAGGATGGAATAAATCACCGTTGATCTTGTCCCTCATCACAAAAATGACGAGACAAATCGCATATCAAAAGCGTCCAAAAATCCACCAATCATTGTGGAACACCAAAAAATGAAATCCGAGCAGCGACGTCAACCGAGCATCGCTTGAGACTGGGAGCCATAGATAAAATTCAGTAGAGAAAACGGAATACCCAAAAATCGTCGTGCACAATAATCTGAATAAGGAGGGCGAACAATTATGACCTTAATAATTATATTTATAGAGTATTGCATTCGAAATCGTTATTTACTCAAAAAGAGAGATTTGTTTGTCCAAAGCCAGGCAAAGCTGAATGACTGAATATTCAAAAATATCGCTGATAATAAAATGTTATCTTAGAACGTTTTCATCTGTGATCAGCTCTCGAGTATTTCTGTCGATTTTCGTGTTTCTGGGTGCACGAGGGTGATTTTCTTCGGCCTTCTCCTAAACGTCACTTAAGTGACTTTCAATTATCCCTTCGTGCTGCCTGGGTAATGGTCAGTAGAGCATATTTCGTGTGGGAAAACGAAGGTGTCTAAATAGGTGTAACCTCGGATGGAACCACAAGAGATTCACGGCAATAATATGCTTTAGAGATTTTCCTCAGTTAAGCTTGAAGGCAACGCCGAACGTTGCATCTTTGGTTGATATGGCCTGCGTTAGATAATGTGCCGATTTGTACAGACAAACGAGTAAGAAATGATTGACTGAGCTGTACTGAACTCTTTATTGCGACCGGCAAAACAGAAAGTCCGAGTCATACAATCGAACCAAATGGAATACATTGGAGCTGGCTGAATCGGCGGTGAATGAACGTCAAGCAGACGAAAATAGTTGGATCAAGTCGGGGACAGATAAGAACGAACAATGATTAAATGGCCGTTCTGATACAAAAAATGCTAAGCTGCAATATTGCGTTCCAGAGTATGGGGTGGATATAGACGTAAATCCGTCAGGGAAGACAGACAGAGTAGCAGCGGTGAAATAAGGAAATTGGCGAACCAAATAATAGGTAACAGTTGGTGAGTGCCAACGAAGAAGATGGGAGGAAAGAAAACGTAATCTCTAAAATGGCGCCTAGTTCAAGACCAGAATTTGGCGGTGGGACAAAGTGATTGATAACGGTGGAGCTGTCGTATATGTAAGTTCAAAAATTAGCGACGTCCAGGTTGAACGCAGTGTTATTAGACAGCGGAGTGGGGTTATGTGTGGAAATTTCAACAAAGTAAGCCAGAAGACATGGATTATGAGGGAAAAAAGAGCCTCCGTGACTGGAGGATAAAATCAGTTCATGAGGCAACCAGGTGGATGTTTCAGGGCAGAAGAGCCTACAAATATGCTGAGAGGCTACAGTCCAGTTGGTGGGACCCACCATAGAAGAGAGGTAAAGTGAATGGATGTGTATCGAATACAGTTTGGAAGTGATGACCATGGTGTGTCTATAAGATGAGCAAGGAAAGAAGGTAAAACTTTGGAGAAGCAAAAAAGGAAGCCCCAGTAATTAGGTAAAAATCGAACGTAGAATTATCAGACTGAAGAAAAATATTAAAACGGAAAATGGCGGAGCGGATGAACCTTTATCATTTTAGACGAGTACACATATAATAATAATTGTATATTTCGGATGCGCCCGAAGCATGCTAGAATGCATGATCAGATGATTATAGTGATGCCGGAATGACAATTCACAAAAGGGTACAACAAGTGCATGCAGAGTATCAGAGAGAGTGTTACAGTGAACTAAAACTGTAGTAATGCCCGGCAAATTCGAAGGTCAAGGTCGAATGATGTCAGTTGGTCTGGAGTACATGCATCAGTGGTATATGAAATAATTACACTAGTGGAAATTCGAACATATTGAAAGGAAATGTTTTTGGTGCGCTACAGAATATGAGAGGCATATGGATAAAAATCTCGTCGAAGCGTTCGGTGAATTATTCACTTTACTACAGGCATGTCAAGAAGTATTAACATGGAAATATTTCAGTCTGAAAAGATGGTAGTATATAAAGTGGTGGCTGTATACTGGAGGAATCATATATGTTGCAAACAATTGCGTTTTTCTTGGGAGGGATACTACCAGAGTGATGGTGGCAGGGAACGGCCGGAGTAAAACAGGTGAGCGTGCGGCAAGTTATAAACTTTATGTAGGGTTGGTATGAAATGTCAAAGCGGAAGTGGAAGACTAATCAATATTGACCGTGTGGTTACATCCATTATACAGGTGTTCAATTCTGCGAGAGGAAAGGTAAAGTAATCCACAGATGAGTGTACGTCAATAGATGAATGCTGTGTGGTATGTACCATGCAAAAATGACAGATCAATAAAACTGCACAGGTATATCGCGGGAAGCGGCCGTGGATCAACGAATATAGAAATAAAATGTATCGGCCGGTGCAGATAGTGGTGTGATTTAGAGGCTGCATACGGGGTCAGTTTCGGTAATATAACACGAATGCAACATCTGGAAAATCAAAGGTCTCGATAACGGTGATGGTATAGCAAGTAGACGGTGAGTGTCACATTTCTAATGACCAATTTGACAGGTGTAACAAATGATGGGAACGGAGCGGCGATGCAGCATGGGAAGTGTATCGAAGACGTTCAATCGTGGAGGGAACGCAGTGATCTACAGAGCCCGAACACTCGATGCAACAGCATTGCGGATGCGATCGGATGGACCGATGAAGAGTGCAGGTAGTTACTAATTACTTCGCTGCCCACTGGATGACTACTGAAAGATATGTCAGCGCCGGACGTTTTTTTTTTGGTGACCGATGAAGCAATGAACAGTGACAATAAAGGTGCCAGTGTTTGAACAGTATTAGCGAGTTCTAACACGGAACGGGCATAATGACATATGGGATTAAAATGAGTTGTATGAATGCAGTGAGATCGAGTAGTCCAGGTTCAAGAAGTCCGATGGCGGGAATCTTGGGGAAAGCGATCGTGAGACGGGCGAAAATGAAGTTGTGTGTAAATCTCGTTTGTCCTGTCCAGCCAGAGAGGGTCCAAGTTATTCCTGGGAAGTGGACGGCGACAATCGTCCTTAGGGTACAGGTTCTGAAAACAAAACGGAGAGGGCTGCAGTCTGGCAATTCTACCAGCTGTGGGTTAGGGGAGAAAGACAGAACACCAATATCATGCCAGTAACAGAAATGGGTGGTCGCGACGTTGAGGTCTTGTTTTTTGGATTAAACAACATACGGAAAGCGGAGAAGACCGGTACTAGCGACTAATTCTTGTGAGGCTTAGTGAGAGTTACCAAAAAAGCAAGGAAGCGAGAATAGGCGACACTGGGGGCAAATACTTATGTGTAGTTCGACGAATGGTTTATGGAAGACCACATCGATTGTGGCGATTCGTTCATCAGAACGAGGCCTGGAATCTTGTGTTGAAATAGGGTCTCAATGAGTAAGTAGTTGAAGCGTGGATGAGACTGGTACCTTGAGGACCATATTATATATGCTGCTATGTATTTTCTAACATTATAAATGCTCTTATACCTGGCGGCAGCTGATAAAAAAAAGAAGAACCTAACCGACTATGGTAAAATCTGACAGCATGAAAAAAAAGAATCACCGGAGTAACGGTGGCCAGTAGGGGGTCGTGGTCAGAAGCGTTGAAAATAGGAAGTGGCTAGACAAACACGTGGAGTGTGCTGTTGACAGTCATGGAGTATAGGTTGGACTGCTTTTATTTGCTAACTATAATACAGAATGCTCCTTACCATCCGTTGGTACTGAACAAAGTTGTTAAGCTTTTGGTTAGTATCCCAGGCCCAGTTCGTAGGCTCGGGTAATAGACATGTAGGGATCATGCATACGGATCAGTTTTTGGACAGTTAGATGTTTATTTATTTCTTTTTTGAATAATAAAGAGGCCGAAGACATTGACCTAAGTTGAGGTGGGAGTTTGTTCCAGAGGGAAGAATATTTAACAATGAAGAAGTTTGACCGCATCGCAGTCCTGGATACTGGAATCAAGACCATAGAGTCCCTGTGTCGTAAAGAATAGTTGGAGGGAGTTTTGACCTGGGGGGCTGAATTGCAAGATGTACGTTTTACAATATTGCAAAAGAAAGACAGGTTCATTCGTAGACGGCGCAGCCATAGGGGCTCTAGGTGCAATATTTCACACCTTTCCATATAATTTAAAGGCGAGGAATATCCTGGGGCTGAGGCTATGTAATGAGTGTCGAAAAAATGGCGAATCTCTGGAGAAGTAAAGGTTACACAATTTATAAACGAGACAGAGGGGCAAATCGGTCGGATAAAAGTCAGAAATATGGATTGCTTGTCCTTGCTGTTGCGGTGGGACACGAAATGGATTAGATGGTGAGGCAGTGGATGAATAAAGAAGTAAGATACAGTAAGGAGTTGCGATAGGTCTGAGTTTACTCTTCCCGAAAAGTAAATTTGGCACGAAGGTTTTAAATGGACAAAGGTGTATTACGGTGGATGAAAAGTTCGATGACGGCTTTGCTGAGGCTATGGTGGAAACAGTAGAGTATGGCAAGCCTATGAAAAACTGAGAGTTGATCGGTTAGAAAAAGAGATTGGATATGCGAGTCGAAATTCCGGTCCGAAAAAGAGCAAATTCTGAAAGAAATCGTAGAACAGGAGCCAGATTATAGTACATGAAGAACAGGATGAATGATGCCATAACTTGAGTTTGGGCTAGGTTAGTGAGGCACTTTATTTGAAAGCGATGAGACCAACCTTTTTTCAAAATGTTTTGAAAGAGAACAATCGATTTTAAATTGGCCGAACAAATGAAAGGTAAGCGCGATGGTACTCACAAGGGGGCTCCGCTCTGGACTCCAAGGTATCGGCCTGAAAAAGACGTCAACCAAGATTTCGTAGTACGGGGGAAGCAAGAGGTTGCTTGATGAGAAAAGCAGAGATGACGTCATAGCTGGATGTTGAGTTCAGTGAACTGGACGCATCGAGTGGAATTACTACGGCAGAAAGACTTCTCGAACTTGTTGAAAATAAGGAAAATCTGTTAGGTCAGGGACGGGGCTTAGGACCCCTGAACATAACAGATGACGATCGTGAATGTATGGAGATAATGGCCACTCCGTGATTACGCACAGGGAACAGGATGGATGGTGAATAAGTGGGTAAGCAACTGATTCAGTTCGAGTAGCGGGGTAGGGGTTGAGCCCCTGGCCAATGGAATGACTTGAAAAATCACGTTAAAAATTGCGAATTTGTAGAAGGTGCACGACGGCGCATGAGAAGACCCGCTGCGGCCCGTCTGAGAATTTGAACGGATGGAAGGGAAATGTTTTGAAGCCGAGGTAGCAGCTTTCAAGAAACTGACATAAAATTTCGGTCTGTAGACGGGTCACATTTTAACTGTAACGATATCGAATCGTTATTATAACGTCACACGAAACTGTGATCATATGAAGCAGCCAGATATATGAAAACCCTCTACCTGAAGAGCCCAGTGGTTCAAAGGAATGAACCACAGATTCATGGGTCAAAACCTTACTCACAAATCCGACTTCTGAGCATGCAAACTTTGGACGGATGTTTATCCGTTGAGATAGAAGGGAATCTATCTATTGTGTGCCCGAAAACAAACTTTAACCAACGGGAACGAACATTCAAATTGAATTTATTCTAAATTCTTGAGTAAGAACCGTCTTTGCACTGGGTGTGATAATGGAGTACGGCATGCTGTGGATTGAATATGGGAGGTACTGGGAGGAGCATAAGCCATTCGAGGAATGACACGGCTCACTTAGTACTTAACACAGGAAAACCAGGTTCGGCAAGAGGCATGGTAACCATAGCCGTTTACTTTTCTTATATAAGCACCCTTCTGTAGGGTTCAGGAGTGCTGACCAACCGGTAAGTTGCTTCGCTTTGCCGAATGCTTTCAACAGTGATTCAACCAGAACTTTGTACACGGTGGAGTATCATGGGACGACTTCCAGGAAGATGTCTGGCATCTGCTTCAAACACCCTAAGAAAGCCTCCTTCAATTCAAGGGGTATGACCTGAAGACGGAGATACTTCCTAGCCCTTGCCGTTTGGATGACAGTGTATTTGAGCGAGGTGAAATCAAAAGCATAACTTGAAAGAAGTTATCTTTACTAGGGCGGGCTGTCGACGGCTGAGTCCAAGATTCGCAAGAAACCCGGAAGAATCCAAAGGTTGTCTGTAATACAACTTATCCGCCGTCGAAGTAGTTTGTCGCCTAACTTTGGCACCATTTATCAAGGGCAATCTAATCGCAGGAGATTTCATCGATAGTGGGAACCGGGTTAGCGGGCAAGAAACGATAAATAATCTTAGCCTTTTACAAAGACGAGAAGGAAAGTAATTATTTATTGTCGGAGGTTCGTCCGGGATGGTTCCCTCCTAGACAATAGCCTGGCGCAGCTCGTTGCCACAAGCAATAGGGTAGAATGAACTGGGCCAGTAAAAAGAGGAGGCTATGAAAGGGTGGTGTCCTGTTTAGGGCCATGACCAAAGCAGAAATGCATCACCGGTTTTGGCTATGCGGGGTTAGAGGTGTCTAGTGGCTTATCAGCCACAACCAGGAGTTAGATATCAGTTCTTGTTCCCGGCTTTTCTAGAATCATGCAGCAGAGAGGGCCGTTTGATTTTATTTACGTGGCTCAATGTTTCAGCTTCTCGGTCACGAAGTTGCACCTAGTCTTGTTGTTGAATGAGTGCAAAGAGGCAGCTTAGTTGAGTAACAGTTCAGAAGTCATCAGAGGTACGTATTTGCTTGAGGGGTTCATGATAATCCTTGTGGAGTGGAAACAGGTTTTCTAGACTGAGCCTGCGAAGCACAGAGCCGTTCGTTCAGAAAAGCAGAAAATTGTGAGTCGGATATATCCACAGCAGTCTTGGGGGTCATCCGTGCTATAGTAATTACTCCGGTTGGCGAGTAATTTTGACCGGCAAAGGCTAGTTATGTCGAGGAATGTAATGTTGAAGGAGCTCGAGAAGTTAGGTGAGCTACTGAGGTGCAGGTGGAAGAAGAAAAATACGTGGTTACGAATGTTGAAATTCTGTTATCCATACAATATTCAGAAACCTCATGGGTAAATATTAAATCTCGCACATCCCTATTTCTGGTAGTTTTGGGGACAGTGCCTTAGGCCACCAGTGTGAATGCTAGTACTGAATTCCTTAAGGTAGAAAGGGGCAGAAAGGTTAGGCACCAAATTTGAGGGAGACAAATTGCACCACAAATAAGCTTGATGTCTAGAGGGGGAAGATAGTACTTACGGGAGTTATTGTGAAGTGGAAACAATGAACAACGGGAAATGGCGAAAAGTAGAGACAGCGGGAATAAGGTTAAGCTTTCTGAAAGTCAGTTGCAAACCCGAGTGGTTGAGAAGTAGAATCAAGAGCATTTTATAAAAAGGAATTGCCCTTTATATAGCCCCAAAGAGAGCCAAGCTTCCACAGCTGATTTGGTCCAGTTCAATAACCCCCTTGTCGACCGTATTCCACCAGGGGAGTTTGGCTGTCTTCTTTTGCTTTCAAATATTCATGATCTTGTTGTGGAGAATGTGCGGTAGTTATGCATGACGACAAAGTTTTTATGTGTGGAACTTGCTGTGAATTGAGCAAGAGCTTGCCAGGGCTAGATATACGCCACTTCTGGAAATTAGAGCTGGTACATCAGCAAGGCGGTGTAATTAGGAAATGACAAATTGTTGGCACTGAGGGGTGTGGAGACTGGAGTCTGAAATGAGTACAAAGTTGTTGTGGTACAAATCGGGTGGCTCCCGACCAGGCCGGGGTAAATGAGACAGTGCAAGCCAACAACAGGGGGCGGTATGGCTGAACATCAAGGGAGAAGAAAGCTTCGGAGAAAATAGAGATACCTTTGGAATTTGGTGGATTGCCGGTGAAGCAGGGTGGTAAATAGCACGTGAAAAGTAATGGCTAGTCGAAATAGGGCCGTGGTTGGAGGGGTTTACAGGGGCCAGGTTGAGATTTTTAAGGAATAGGGGCACTGAGAGTAAAACTTAGTTGTGCTCTATGGAAGCAGTAAGGCCGGGTGGGTGATCTACGAAATATGGAGTGACTGGAATTGAGTGCGGTAAAGATCGTTGTCGTGTAAAGAGTTCGAAGCGAGATTGGGGGGCTCCTTGTGCAGACCGCATCTTAATAGTGGTGGTTAGAACACGTGGTGGATTAGTAGGGACTGAGGGAGCACGGGTATAATGCATCCGGCCTTCATGGCCATGGAGCCCTATACAATGGTTTTGAATGCGGTCAACTGATATCTAGTATAAACTACTTATTTTTGTGTAATGAAACTAGTTAGCTTGAAGAATGAAAATGTTTTCTCTGCGGCCACCTACATTACGACTGCGGACGAGTCGTACCAGATAGCCTACGGGAAAGAGCTCACCGAATATGGCTTCATGGTTTGTTGCCTTTTCTTTATCTCCATGTTTTGTTCTACTGCTTTATTCTCCTATCTCTTTGCAGACTGTTTGGGCTTTTGGCTCCTGGCCTTTCGGCAATAGACAGGGGGTACCCAACCAAGCACGATTTCAAAGTCCTCATTCATTATTGGTCGATAATCGGATACTGCTTCAAAAGGTACAAAAGCTCCATTTCGCAGTAGATTGAATTTGTTGAACTTCGTTAAATCCGGGTTGAATAGTGGCAAAATCCATTGTTAGTTGTGCGTAGGGGCTATTATTCCGGGCTGTCGTACAGTATCTGGGTACCGCATCGAGGGGCTTCCTGCTTCTGTTGTTGGAAGTGATTTTCCGACCTTTCAAAAAAGAGTAAAACTAGGATTAAAAGATTCTCAGTTGGAGTTGGAAACCACTGAAGCGGTAAATAGGCCGGCTAAGACCAGACGAAGTGCATCGGGGACTCCCAGGCGATATTGCGGTAAGACTGCTATGGGGCGGGCGTCTTTTCAGAGAGGATAGACGCAAACTTCCATGCTTCATCGTCCATCCTGAATACCAACGTTTCCAAGGCTGGTGAGGGCAGCGCAGATGGCGTTTGCTACGTAGATAAACCTAATACATTCACTGGTGTGAATTTGCTAAAACGGCTGCTGGTAAGATTCGAAAAGCTCCAAAGGAATTAACTCCGATTCGACCAACCACCTTTACACCATGTCCCATTTGTTCGGCAGCGTGTGGGCCAGATCGACAGCATGGTGAAGGATGCTGGCCGGAGCTTGAACTATTTTTTCGGTTTTGTGGGGCAAAAGCGAAATGAGTTATTCGTGGTTGATTACTTTATCCTGCCAGTGAAAGTTACCAGCCGACAAGGGACATACTGGGAAAATGTTCTCGGCCGGAGATTGCGTGAAGTGTCTTGCTGGCTAGATGAGATAGCCGGACCAGGACCGAAAACTCAAGACCCGGGAGCCTTGTTGTTTTAGCTAGCAAGATAACCGGTTGATCAGGGGCACAGTAGAAGCTGGGTACTTGAGCCACCCAGTTTGGTTCACACCATGGGGGTGGATTTCAGTAGGTTTTCACAGTGCTCGGCGGATGATCGGGTAAAAAGTGCCGACGAAATTTTCCAGACAGACAAAAAGCCAGGGTTTCGAGATCCGTGCCAACTAAAACTGCTTGGGCAAGTTAGCAAGGTGGGAGACAGATATTTTCTCCGCGAATGAAAGAAAGCCTCAAGTTCTTATAAGAACTGTTCGAATGATAGGACTTTTGAGGTGTCTATAAATGATGCGCTTTGCATTCACCGTCACGGCAGGAATTGCCCGCAGTTCTATCAGAAGTTCCGAGAAAGGCCTCCCATAGATGGCTAGGATTTTGTGTTTCGGTTCAAAGTGTGTTTTTGTTTGCCTACGCCCAGGCCTTTGGGCTGATCGATGTCATTTGACGGGGCTCTGTGAAGAAAAAATACCAATAGCAAGCTCTTCGTTTCGTCGAATGACATGAACAAGATCCCGAAGTTCAGGGCATCTTGCCGGCTCTCCTTCACAGATCTCGGTATTGGCTAAGGAACTGTACCGGTGACTGTCGAAGGTCTAAAAGGGTCCTCGAGCACTAATGCTCTTTTCGACACAGTTGCGGAGAACTCTCTCATGGTTAGTCACCCAGATGAACGTTTGGTTCCAGTGGGAAGCAATCAAAATCTACCGGAACCTTCTCGTTGGGAATACCGTATTGCTTAGTGAGAGGGCATCACTTAACCCGAATCTTTCGGGTGGTGATTAGGTTATCAGAGCAAAGGATGTCCGTACCTCTCCATCACTTATGGACTTACAGGCGTATGCCCATGCCAGGAAACATTTTCCAGGTGGGATCATTTGATAAGAACAGAATTTGCATCTGTTTCAGACCCAGAAACTGGAGTGGTCATTGTTCAAGAGTTTCTTTCAGCGCACTGAGTTTTAGGAAAACAAAGGGGTTCTAACAGGACCCCCAAGATGGCTACGCCCCTTCAGGCCGGGTCATGCAAGGTCTGTTGGATAATGATCGCTGCGGTAAATTCAGAACTCGCTGTACACAGCCTACAGCATACTGGGAAAACCCGTGGAGGCTCCGTGAAAAAGATCTTTAGGAAAGTGATTAGCAGATCACGTCACTGTTTGTGGAGAACCGAAGGGCCGTAAAAATTCTGGAGAGGTCAGTAGGGCTTGAAGACGGATGTCCTGGTGCTGCTTTACCGTAGAAGAACGATATTCCCGCACAGTCTTGCAATCCGTTGGTCGCGCTTAGTCGCTTGAGGTTGATGGCAGATAGGTCTCCCGGGGATCCATAACTTAAAGCTAAATATGAGGCCGTAATTTAGTACTACCCCAAACGAGGATGTGCTGTGCAGGTGCCAGAGGTCATCCCAACATAAAAGTCAGGCTGTCGTTAGTTTGGCTCTTTCCATTGAGTAGTCATTGTACAGTTTTTGCTGAAGTGAATATTGGCCTTCAACTGAGTGCAGTAATCTAATAGGGTAAGAAGCTGGTCGCACAAAGCTGAAATTGTTATTATTCATTAAGAATCATTGTTATGCCCTACTTTAGTAGCTATCGTCCCTAAGCATACTAGAAAATAGCCCTACCTAATAACTAAACGTAATTCCCCTTGTTTTCGATCAAGATTTAACCTAACTAGTGGTCATCGTTTCCCTTGCGCTTGATACCCCTCCTCAGTCAGCACGAGGGTGACCACTTTAGTCGAAAAACGTCCGGCAAGGGACCGTTTTTGGTAACTAGTTTGAAAATGTTGTCGTGCCATAATAATAATAATATTGTAGTTCGGAGTCACCCTAAGTCTGCCTTAGGCACAACCAAACTTCTGAAGGCGACAAAATTGACAGACACAATTCGTGAAAAAATTTAGAATTGTGCATGACGACGGTAGAGTAGGTAGATTTGGAAGAGAAATTAGAGGAAGATAAACTTGTTCACACCAAGGAATAATTGAGGGGTTTGAGTGGACCAAAAGATGGATTTAACTATGCCCCCGACGGATATGAAAGTCTAGAAAAATGGAGGGGTGTGAACCAAAAATACTGCCGTGAATAAGCTCCAGGCACTTGTGTTCAAACTTGTACAGAGTTCCAACGGCGCGAATAATAACGAATGCACTTGGGAGAATTGTTGAATGTCGACACTGCAATATTCACTTTGCAGCAGCCATTTAAGCCCTCCTGTTGTGAAAGCAACAATGCTTTACACGACTATAAGGAAACGTTTCCGTGAGGGCACCGAGAAGCATGTGCAACCAACTGGAACCACTTTCGCTATCATGAATACAAAAGAAAACAAAGTTTCCCTCCGAAAAAACCCGAAAATCATCAAATTCTGCAGAACTGCTGTAGGTATCGCAAACCAAAGTAGAAAATATCTCCGAATCACCGACCAGAGTGGCACCCGCAGCACCAGTAGCCATCCCGGTCAACAACTGTGACAACCTTGGTCGCGAAGCTTGTATACGCTTGTGCCACACACTAAAACAAAAGTCACACCGTGCAGTTTAAAGCCAATATCATTTTCCGCTGGCATCAATTCATCTGTTCCAATCGCTTCATATGTAACGATGCCATAGTTTCAGTCGGGCTACATTTAATCCCGTATATTCTGTTGTTATCCAAATGGAGAAGCTGGGTGGAAGAAGTGGAAGAGGTTGCAACCTGAGAGTTTTACATAGAAACAGCCGGAAATCGGTATCAGAAACTATGGTGCCGAGGAACGATGAAGAAAATATCAGCGAAAAGAAGAACAAAAAATGAGCTGTTTGGCAAAAGATTAGAGAGAAATGAAGTACGCTCACTGGTAATAAAAGGACGGCATCAATTTGAAAAGAAGCAGCTAGCAATGCAATACGTCAGGAGTGGGCCAGATAGCAGCAGTGGTCTGGAGGGATCAAGATATCCGGGGAGCACAGATATAGACAAAATGGAGGTATGTCATGAGAACCAGCGGATGGTGGTAAGAGATTTCCAGGATGCAAAGAAAATACACGGATATATGTACATATATATATTTGACTGCGTATAAATATATAGGAAGGGCAAAAGCAAAGAGCAATTAAGTGATAGAACAAGGAAGTATCAGTGCTTGAAAGAGACAGGTTGGTTCCCTTTTAGCAACCTGCCCGTTCATAACGTAGGTTTTCGATCGGTTTTTGGTCTGTTACTTTAGCAACCATTTTATAAGGATCTATATTGAATTATTACAAAGGAAAGTGATGACCGAAGTCCTTTGCAATGCTTGGTTGGCGCTGTATTTAACGGTATTGGTTTAATTCACCGAAATGCCCTGGAAGACCTCGGTATGGACCGCTCTATCTTAGCCCTTCGAAGCGGATAGAGCAAAGACAATTAACGAAAAATTATAAATCAGGAGATAGAACTGAGAATCATTTTAAAAAATTTGGGAGAAGGGAAAGAAATCACCGAAGCATGTTATGTACTTCAAAACGATTGGCACAAACCGCAGAGAAACCGGCCCAAACCACCCCTAAATCGATCGGCATTCGGCGGGCTTTTGGTCAGTTCCCGAACAGCTTTTACTATTCCGCTGATTGGTTTTCAAGTGGTTCCTGACCGAATCCCTGAACCGTTCTTGAACAGTTTCCGAACGGTTTGTGCCAATAGTTTGAAATACGTTATATGCCTCGGTAATTTCTCTCATTTCTCTCATATTTCTTATTACGGTTCTCAATTATATCTCCTAATTTATAATTTTTCTGTGATTGTCCTTATTTTATCCACTTCGAGGGAATAAAATAGGGTGATGTATACCGAGGTATTCCGGAGCATTTCGATGAATTAAACCAATACGGTTAAACATAACGCCAAATAAGCATTGCACAGGACTTCCGTCGTTGCTTTCCCTCGTATTATTTCAACATAGATCCGTGTAAAATGGCTGCTAAACTCAATGATCAAAAACCGACCAGCGTGGTGGCAAAAATTAATGGAAAATTGGTTAAAAAAGGTCGGTTTCGGTGCGGTTCTGCGTCGGATTTTCTACGGGGGTAGGTCAAATGGTACACAACTGACTTAGATAAATATTGATGAATTTGTTTATGGCAAGTAAACATCGGGGATCAATGAAGAGAAAAAGCAACCCTGCATGCATAGAAGCGATGGCTGTGAACATAAGCTGCCAAACGAGGGAATATAAAGGAAAGGATAGGAGAAAACAGATAAGGTTGAATCTAACAAGCTGAATATTGCAGATGCGGCATATAGCTATGGCCGAAAGTGAGTAAAGAGTCAATAAATAGAGTTGCACTATGCAGCAAGAATGTGACTTTGAAAATGGCGGGAGAATGCAGAACGAATAAAATACAGGGAGGACGGAGTAGTGTAAAATATCGGTGGAGAACGGTGACTTGGAAGTAAGACGAAATGTGGTGCAAAGATGCAGCGGTTGTAGCTGTGAATATCGTAAGAGAGGAATAACGAAGTGAGGGATCAGAAAGACCAGGTAGTGCGATAACAAGAAGTACCGATGACTGTGAATTAGATGGAACGCGGAAAAGTAGTGCAGACTGAAATGCACACTGGAGATGACTGTGGCCAGCAACATACGGAATATTTGAGAGCATTGACCGAAGAGAGGCGGATAAGATATGACCAGCCAGATCGTTTTGCTGCATGTGAATTAGGATGAAGATCGAGAAGAAGAAAAAAGGGAATGACCCAGACGGGTTAACCTGTGGTGGAATAAAAGGCGCGAGAAATATTCGGGCTTCGGAGTTGGAGGAACGGAACTGGAGAGCTACGAGCCTGGGGCCATCGCACAAATTGATTAAGCCAGAAGTTGCTAGTCGGGGCACTGCCTGAGAGGCAGATACATAAAATAACGGCGGAGTCAACTAGGACAAATATCTTGGTGGAAAGATGATGGTGTGGTTGCAAAAGATGCAAAGTTTGAAACGGCGAGTTCTTGTATGGTGATTGGTTATGGGTACGGGTGGGTGTGATCTGTAATGGCCGGAGGTATAAGGTGAGAAGACGAGGACGAATATGACATGATGGTAGCTGGCGTGGTATTCGACCAATGAGATTTACGAGAATAGGGAGGTGCCAAGTGAAAAGAAATTAGGAGCCCGCAAGTGCTAAATGGGTAGAGAAGGAAAAATTACGGGCTTGGGAAGAGCAAATGGATAGGGCCAATGGAGCATCATGCACTGAGGGCTGTTGTTGTGAGAAACCATAAGCAAGTCAAAAGTGTGGTTGTTTCCCTCGATGAGTCTAGCCGCTTTTGAAATTTTTAGAACACAGCTCGCCTCCCCCATTTAAGCCAATCTTTCTCTTCATTGCTGAATAATGTCAGCTTCACTCATCACTGATGTAGCCACTTCCTCAGACGAGGCTACTTGCCCCACGAGGCAAGGTGATTCCCCCTCTGTGACCAGAGTCCCTATCTTCGATCCCGACGAGATGGTCTTTCATGAAGAGCTGTCGAATAGTGCACTAGAAAGTGCAATCGGGACGCAGGCTGCAGAGGCGGTGGGGCTTAAGTCTACTGTTAGCCCACTTGAGAATGAGTTAACCAGCCTGAGGAGCTTGGTTGTCAAATACCTCCCAGTGTCCCAGACAGCTGGTCAGGTGAGTAGAGTATCTGAGCAGCAAATTCATGACGCCGCCAAGATTTTGCAGGAATCCCAGAAAAGCTCCAGGCGAGTTATCCTCCGGGGTCACTTTTTCAACTTGAATCACCCTCATGACACCTATGCTAGGGTGTTTAACATCCTTTAGCTCCCTCTCCCATCTAAATGTCGGTCCATTTGGCTGGTAACCAAGTGCAACAACCAGGCCCATGACATTTTGATTGAAGTGGGCTTCACAGAGGCAGCCAAACTAATTGTTTCCTTAGCGCCAAAGCACAGGGGGAAATAAAAGGGCTAAAGGGAGTATCCACTGACAGGCCTCTGCACCTAAGGCTCAGCAGTGAGAAGGCTAAGCCACCCCCAAAGCCGATCCGAAGCTCAAGGTGCTGCCTGTCACCCAGTTAACTCGCCTTGAGAAGCAAGCTGCATTTCCACCATCCGTTGCTTTCGTACTCACCCCACCTCAGGCCGCAGAAGGTAACCCCAGTGGTAGGCCTAGTGCTACTAAACACCCGACACCTACAAAAAGCATTCCAGACCCAAACATTGCCAACAAGACCGTTATAACGGACAGGACTCACCCATCTTCGAGCTCAGGCGAAAACCTGCAGCCTGATCCTGCTGGATACTACATGGGGGGGGGCAAATGCACAAGAAAAGGTCTCTGGCGCCGTAGTGCAAAACAGGATCGATAACAAGAAGACTCAGAACAGTGAATTGCGTAGTGCGTGCAAAGGTAAGCCACAAGAAATGACCCACCCTTTTCGAGGGCTGAAGGATGTAGACCGTCCGCCTGGCATGATACCTCCCAAGTAACCAGACGCCAAAACTACCATACCCCCAGCAGTTTGCTTAACCTATAGTCTGTATTACCCACAGCACCAGACTCCCCGGGGACCTACTTTCCATCTACAACTCTCTCAACCTACTCCCAAACCCACAGTCAGTTGTCTTTTGCGATTGTGCGACTACTCCTGAGCATGTGCCCAAGTGTTTTTACAGCAATTGCCTGGGAGTGCTGGTATAGTATAGTATAGTATAGTATATTTCTTGACCGTGGTCAATACACATGCACAAGGCAAGATCAGAGTATACAGCAGTACATTTCAATGTGAGGTATTCACAAATTCTAAATTTATAAATCACAGCAACCGAAATACACCAGTAAAGTCATGTAGTGTTTGAGTAAACAAAAGTGGTAATGGTTGAGGCGGGAATTCCAGATCGGTTTCGAAATCGCTGGGGGCGGTGTGGATAGCTGGACAGTCGTGGAATTGCTGATATAAGCGACAAATAGACGGTCACTAACAAGTAACCGGGCGGGAGAGATGCCAAAGAACATTGTTAGAAGTAAATCAAGCGTGGGGCTTTCAAAGTGCAGTCAGAGATACCAGCGGAATATTGGACACTGATCCAGCATTGGGTAACTAATTGTGGGGGAAGCATGTGAAATAAAGGCAAGTGATTCAAAGGTGATAATAAAACGGACCTTTTGTGCAGGTGATTACAGTGTCATATGGAAATTCAAATGAAGGCGAAAAGCTTCGCAGGTAGTTCAGTGAACTTTTGAAGAGCATGAATGGTGTATGGACATATAACGGACTATTAAAGAAAAGAAAAGCCGTCAATGAAACGGATTAGCGGAGACAAACGTCAATGGTTCGGCTAGGCAGGAGTTGGAAGAGTGTAAAATGTTTTTTTGTATTTGATAGAAAATTGGTAATCAAATTATGGTTGGCTGCAGATGGCTGGTATTCTGTTCCGTAAAGACCTTGGTTGCAGGTGGTGGCAGGTAGAATGTTGTGGGAATTTGGTAAAAAGGGCTGGTTTGACGAAGTTGACAGCTGCGAAGGCTGGGTTCCGGCCATTGGTTTCGTACTGCAACGCGGGAAGAATTGAACTGTTGGGTTGGATTATTTTGGAATAGACGCTGAGCGGATGTGTTGATGGTTGCTGTCAGGAATCACCTCTGCGATCCGGTGAGACTTTCATGAGGTTTTGTTAATCCATGTACGGTGCCCCATGTAACGTCAGCAGGCGAGAGTATAGGTTTAAACCATTGATCAAATCGTCCAGTCCTTACGGTAATCCGGAATAAACGTCGATTTGGCTGATGGATGCCCAGGTAACCAATGCAATCTGGAAGAGATCAGGAGTGCGGCAGTCTGGAGAGTGTTCCAGCTGTGGGTTATGATTATCGTTTATATGGAAGCAAGAAAATGAACATTTTGTTATCCGAACAGTTAGTTATCGTTTGGCTAGTGGACAGGTCTATTAGGGATCCCTAGACGGAGACTGGTAGCTTTCTAGGGTAGTTGGGTGATAGTAGAGATTTGGGGCGATATCAGGTAGGCGGTGGATGAGGAGAGTGTGTCCGTTTGGGAACCAGGAATAAAACAATAGTAGATGGTATGGTCTGGAAGAAGAATGAGAAAATAGGAAGATAACAGTCTGGTCAGTTCACCAGCTGTGGTCGAGGACGGCAAACAGTAAAAGGGGGGGGGACACTGAGTGTTAAAATGAGGATTTTTCATGTGGGGGCAAACGTGTTGGTATTCGGCAGGGGCATACGGATTCCGGTTGGAATGGTGTCTTAACTTACCATGAGCATATGCGTAGAGAAGTGAAGCCTAGTTACTAAGGAATGGTAATCCGTGTGGCAAGGCTTCAGTGTACGAGAAAGGCACAAAAAAGCAGGATGGGACGACTGAGTTCTGGCCTGAGCCAGGAATTAAGTGAGAGCGAGCACCCATCGCTAAAGGACGGAACGGTTTTATTTATATATACGGAAATTGTGTGTAGTAAAATGGCACAATCTAGTTAGGAAGGGGGACAAGTGAGTGGAGCATACCCAAGGTATATATATATATATACTGATGTATAGGTGGGTGCGATCATCGGACGGGTCATGCGAGAGCGGTCGGACGCAAAAGACTATGGCAAGGAAAGTGAGATAGAGTGACGCAGCCGAGGATCAACGGTTAACGGAAAGGAGAACAAAAGTTAAGCACGGGCTCATCGGTGCGGCGGATCCCAAAGGCACATTGAGGCCATGAAACGTGAGACTAAAGGGGAAACGCCTAAGTGTGGCTAGAACTTTCAATGGGAGAGTTAGTATTTCGCCTAGAGTGGTCATTGAGCAGGAGTAAAGACCAAGTTCTGCATGAAATTGCAGAAGAACCTTAGCTGGGGGATAAGGTGGGAGCAGAAATGGTAACGTCATAACTGGGTGTTGAGTTCAGTTAGTGAGTCACGCTAAGTGCAATGAATCAGACTGGATTTTCCATTTCGAAATCGCAGAGGTGGTGAGCGAAGTATGAGTGAAGGGACCTGGTGCGGAAGAGAGGCATTGTAAGCTAAGAGATATCGAGGAGCGTTGAGTTACTCACCATGATTTTGTTAATAATTATAGGACAGTAATGAGTATATATATATAAATATATATTTATATATACATGTACATATATATATATATATCTATTTGTATATGCAAATATTATATATATATAATATATATTATATATATATATATATATAAATCCAACCAGGGGTTGGATACTGAAGCAGTTTTTATGGCAATGTTGAGGTTGGTTTCAGGGCCGCATACGCAATATAACTAAATAAAGTTTATAAATCGTGGAGCGAGTGAGAGATATTGACAACCTGTGGGGAGTAATACGGTGATCTCTATAAATGCGAGCGCATCTGAAAGGATTTATTTCAAAGTTGAATTAGCAGGATCCTATAAGTTGGTATGGAAAAACAGTTAGTGAACGCAGACATGCTTACATATGTCGATGGCGAAGGCTAGGAGAAGCGGTCAAACAAAGCAATCAGAATTTTTAAAGCGGTGAGGTTATTTTGGAAGGTAAGGTAAAGAGAGAAAGCAGAGCAATGGCTTAAAAGTCAAGGCCTATCTCGTAAGCTTGACGTTCGGTTACGTGAACGTTGAATAAGCGCAAAACAGTTGGGACAGAAAGAAATTTATCAATAGCATGCACGAATGCATACTTTGAACGAGAAGATCTGATGTGCAAGGGAACTTTATTCCAGATTCTGGAGTACGCGAAGAGAAAGAACTTAGAGCGTAGAACAGTCCTCGCGGAGGGTGTGGTAATAGTATACTGTCTATTACGGAGTGAATATCCAGTATCCGGGGAGAAGCACAACTGGTTGGAGGAATAGGACTGCTTAGTCAATAGCTTATTCAGAAATATCAAATTTAGCTTGATGCGACGAAGCCATAGTGGTTCGATTTTGAGAGATAAGCATCGTTCCCTGTAGTTTAAGTTGGACGACCAACCGATAAGCTGTTTTGTGAATCTTTTTTGAATACATTCGATAATAATCCTGTCGGATTTTCTCATGCTAGTGAAGATTAGGGGACAATATTCGAGAAGGGGCCTGGCATGTACTTTGTACATGTAGAGAATGCTCTGCCTAAGCTGAAAGGATCTGAACAGAAGACCAAGACACTTTCTAGCCTTCGCCGTTTGGAGGACAGCATGTTCCGAGAAGTTGAAAGAGCAAGAATAACTTAAGCCAAGGTCTTTTACTAAAGACTGGCTGTCGATTGGTGAACCGCCAATGCATAAAGAACCAGGAGGAACCTGGCATTTGTAAGTGAGGAAAATACACTTGTCGGCGGAGAATTTCATCGCCCAGGTTGAGCACCATTCATCAAGAGCGGCTAAACCAGCAGAGATTTTAGGGATAGTAGTACTGAGGTTGCCAGGTGAGAAAGTGTAGACTATCTTAATGTCGTCCGCGAACAAAAACGGCGTGCCAATAAGTATTGTCGGAAACATATCATTTATATATAGGAGGAAAAGCAGGGGGCCCAAAACACTGCCCTGAATAACACCGCTAGTAACAGGCATAGGATTAGAGGTGTGCCCGTTAATTAAGACAACCTGTAAACGATGAGATAAGTAAGACGAGAACCAAGAAAGAAGTGGATCGACAATCCCAAATGACCGTTGCTTTGTTAAAAGACGGGGGTGAGGGACACGATCAAATGCCTTGGATAAATCAAGATAAAGAACAACAAGAGATTTCCCACTTTCAGCAGAGTCGGTGACGAGATGCAGGACCGTGAACGGAGGAATCCATGTTGGTTGTGATTAATAAGACTGAGGCTTAATAAATAGTTAATAATATTATCTTTAACTATTTTTTCCATTATTCTGGATAAGATGGGGGTATGGTTTATAGGGCGATAATTGGATACCTCATGTAAAGGTCCTTTTTTATGAATGGGAACGATTACCGAGCGCTTCCAATTAGCAGGTACGGTGCTACCATTAAGTGAAAGAGTGAAAAGGTTAAGCAACAACAGGGGGAGATCCGGTCCACCATTGACGAGTGCAATTGGTGGTAAGCCATCGGGGCCTAATCGAGGAGAGGGTTTGCTATTGGATAGCAGCTTGGAAATACTCCTGGCATCGAAGGGTATCGCAGAAAGGACAGAGTCGGTAAGTGGTGAAGATGAGGGCGGGGCAATGACGGTAGCTGGAGCCATGGCTGAAGCAAAGAATGCATTGAAGGCTTCGGCTATACAAGGTGGGGAGGTGATGGATGAGTTATTATCCAGAATTAGAAGTTGGAAGTCGGCCTTAACATCAGCGTTTCTAGACTTATGCAACATAGAAAGAAGTTGCGGCTTGTTAGGATGACTCAAAGCCTTAGCTTCTTGGTCACGAAGTCGAGTATTATCTTGTCGTTGAATAAGTGTGGAGAGGCGGTTTAGACGAATAAAAAGTGAAAAGTCGTTGGAATTATGTAGTTGTTTGAGAAGTTTATGGTACTTCTCATGGAGTTGCGAGACAGACGACCTCTTTTTAGGTACAGCCTGGGCAGTATTGGAAAATGTTTCCAGACGATCGGAAAAGGAGTAGAAAATATCCGCAGCATGCTGAGGGTCCTGGGTGAGGAAATACTCACCCCAGTCTTTCTGCCGAATAAGCGTGACTCGCAAGGCCCAATTTCTGCATAGGAATGTATTGTTGGGGGGGTGTGCGGGACTAGGTGGGCCACTAAGGGGCAGATGGCAGATAACCATTTTATGGTCACTACCGGGGAAATTTCGTGTTACGGTCACGTCGCTGAGAGGCATGCTATGAGTAAATACCAGATCTAGTATGTTCCCATTTCTGGTAGGTTCGACAACATGTTGTGTCCAGCCGCCAAGATGAATGCTAGTGATCAGGTCCATAAGATTGGAAGGAGCCGAGAGGGTGGGCCAACAGATGTGAGGGAGATTAAAGTCACCCGTAATAAGCTTGGTTCCAGAAGGAAGCGAAGAGAGGTATTCGAAAGACCTAATGAGAAGTGGAAACAATGAACTGGGGGAATTTGGTGATCGATACACGCAGCCAATGTGAAGAACAGTGGTTTGGAGGTTCATAGTGAACCAGAGAGAATCGGGAATAGAATCGAGTGCCGTATGTAAAAGAGAGGTCGTGGTGTAGGCTTCCTTGACGTAGGCTAGGCACCCACCACCATGCCGGTTCGGTCTATCGGTCCTTTGAAGACAGTACCCTACCAAAGATACTTGATCATTGGAAGTGCTCTCAGAAAGCCAGGATTCCGTTATTAAGATAATGTCGTAATTATTTGTAAGGACACGTTTTTTAAGGTGCGGGAGTTTGTCAAGAATAGAACGCGAGTTGAATAAGGCTAGAGATATACCATTTGTGGGAGGTGGTATAGGCACATCGGAGGGGTGGTGTAATTTGGAAGGAGGCAGGCTATCGCGATTGGAAGGAGCGGAGGTTAGGGTCAAAGGGGAATATGTTGATGTTGGGGCTAGTGGAGGTTCAGATGGGGTGGCTTCCAGCCAAGCTGGATTAAATATTTCAGTGAGAGGGACTGCTGAGGGGTAGAGAGACTGGGCATCAACGGAGGGGGAAACATCGGAGCAAAGGAAAAAACCTGTGGGGTTTGGCGGGTCGATATCAGACAGGGGTGATCAGGAGCTGTCGAGAAATACCGGCCAGTCGGAATCGAGTATTGGCTGAAGGGGGGTGCAAAGGGCAGGGTTGAAAATGTGTGAGGAATAGGGGTGTAGGGTGAAAGATTAAGCTGCACATTGTGGGAGGGGTAACTCAAGTTGGGTGGAACACCAAATATGGAGCAGTTAGAAGCGGGAGCAGTGGAGATAGTTTTTGGGTGAGAAGTACGACGTGTGGCAGATTGGACGGCATGTGGAGGCCGTATTTTGGTATTGACAGGCAGTGAGCACGGTGAATTTGTAGGGATCAACGATGCATTGGAGCAAAGGGTATTTTCTAAGGTCGAAACCTTATTCGGTGAGGTAAAGCGAGTTGATTTAAGAAGAGACAGTTGAATGAGGGAGGGGCTTGTGAGAAGAATGGGAAGACTGTTAGACCTATTTCTCTGGACGGCGAGTAGTTTATCACCGGAGGGAACAGATGGCGAGTTAGAGTTCTGGGTGTATCCAACAGGCGATGAGGTGGGAGAGCGAGGCAATAATTGGCGTCTCTTACTGGGTGGCAGTAAAAGGGGAGAAGCGGAAATGTCAAGATCAACAGTAATGGGATTAGATTTTAAAGAGTACAGTACGGGAGCAGATGAGGAGGCAGTGGGGGGTTGTGAAGAGACGGGAGACGCGTGTAAAGGTAAAGCAGTGGGGACTTGAGAAGGAGCTGTGGAGCGACCAGCCGTCTGTGTTGAAGGCTCAGATTTATCAGGCGTCGTTCTAGTGGGGAAAGTCGAAGGAGATCTGGTAATTTCCCTTTGGAGTGGGGTTTTATCTTCGGCTATTTTTGTTTTTATAAGGAGAATTAGAAGCTATAGTGGAACGCATTTTTATGAACTCTTTGGCAGACAAATCATCTGCAAATCTCATAAGAATTGGACAGTTGAAGCGCTGAACGCGCTTACGCAGCCTTGTTATTTGACAAGGAAGGTGGGCCATACCACATGCATTCAACAGTGTGTGCTTGACGTGCTCCAGAGGTATTCTTCCTGGGACATTAAACACGACTGCTTTACGAGAGTTCCTCACTCTTATGAGAACTTCGGATGCAACAGAGTCGATCAAGCGGCCCGCAGCTGTCAGGTTTTGTAAGATGGAACTTTCGATGCGTTCAGTGATGCACAGTAAGGGGGCGAGTTTAGATATCGTATCTTCCAAATTCAGAAGCCGAGACTTTATATCTGAAATACTTCGGTCTAGAACAGCTGTTCTTTCCGTCGCCAAGCCTACAAAGTCACAGAGGTCAACCGAACATTGTTTTAAGGCCACGGGAGTTTGAAGAAGCCTATTTTTCCTAGTAACCGGGGTATGAGTGGACGGGGTAGTATTGGAAGTCTTCTTTGCTACACGTGGCATTTTGAAATATCAAAATGATGCTGTGAATGAGGTGGAAGAGTAACGGAAACTAGAACTGGGTTAGAATTTACCACTGAGAAAAAAAAATACCTGAACTTCTATGGGTTAACGGAATACTCTAAGAAAATATAATTTTTAGTATTTCCTAAGACAGATGAATGAAAACTAAATCGATAACAGCACGCAAAACGACCTGGTGTAGCGCAACACAGCTGCTGAATAAGATCCCGGAGCCTCGGCGGTCTGCAGTGGATGAGGAGCCTCAGATCATGGACCTCACAGAAACCTGGCCCATCCCTAATATACTTGACGCTGAAATATCCATTCCAGAAGACTTTGCAGTAAGGCAGGATTTCAGCAGAGGTTGTGCTGGCGGGGTTAACATAAACTAAGATAATTCTATCCCACCTCCCACTCTATAACCACCTCCTATCTTTTCACGTATTGGTTGTTTGTGGTTGGCGTTTACAGTCTTCAGGACAGACACCCCACTGCTTGGTGTAGTCTATCGCCTTCCCGCAAGCAATTCAACCGATGGCCTAGGCCTCGTGGACTAATTCGGCTACCTAAAAAGCTACAAATGTTCACCCATTTGTTAGTCACTGGTGACTTCAGTTCACCCAGTATCGGCAGACAAAGAGCTGAGGTTCCTGATATCACCTTTGATAAACCTCTCCTAGATCTCGCACTCAAGAACTCATTGACGGAGAACGTAAAGGATCCCACCAGACATCGCACGGGACATGCCCAGTCCCTACTAGACTTGGTTATCACCAACGAACGGTTCCAGGTAGATATGGTGCATTGCTTGGCGCCTCTCGACAAAAGTGATCGCATTCCCATTGGGTTCGATTATAACGTGAAGTGGACTCCTCTTCATTCAGATATATCAAAAATTTTGTGATCCTTCAAAAGGAGCATTTTTGACCAAGTCTGTGCATTTAATTGCTCAAGGCCAAATCCAGTTGACCAAGGTAAATCTGCTGGTGAAGAGGCAGAGAATTTCAGAGGGTCGGTCTCCTTAGCTGGTATGCCATTTATCCCCAGAATTCGTCTTCCACTGACCAGCAAGCGGCCCTTCCCTCGCCCCACTAGGCACATTTTAGGCGAAAGCGCGCGTCTCGTTGATGGCCACGTATCCATACCCGGCTATCAGGCCACTGCCAACAGTAGATCTGACCAAAGAGGAGGCGGCTGCATCATTTACACCAAACACATATTCACGGCGAGTAGGTTCCATCATCCTATTCTAGACAACATTCCAGACTCGGTCTGGCTCACTATCAAAGAAGATCAACAACTACTTCTCGTAGGATGTATCTACCGTCCTCCAAACCAGGGCAGGCACGAGTTGACAGCAATAATAGACGCATTCAACTATGTCTCTAACCTCCCCGTAACTGCTAAAATTCTAGCTGGTGATTTCAACGTGCCTGAAATATGCTGGCATTCCATGACATCACCCCCAAAACTCCATGATTTCCTTTCGTGTATCCATGTGGGTAATTGGGTACAGCATGTTTTATCCCCCACTCGAGGGAGAAATACATTAGACCTTATCTTCTCTATTGGTATCAAGAATTTAGATACCCAAATCTTAAGTCGCTTCACCGGTAGTGACCATAAGATGGTATCCTGTGTTTTTACTGCACCTTGGCCTCACACTGATAAGTCAGCAGAAACACACCTTCCGACCACCAATAAGCAATACCATAAAGCTTGCTGGAATAGTCTACCCTCTTTTATCCGTTCCTTAAACTGGGACGAATCGTTTTTATCTAATGACCTAGAGATAGCAGCTGCCCAACTGTATACTAATCTTCACTACTGCCTCGACAAAATCAATCCAGCCTCGGGGCCTATCATACGCAAACAGCGGAACTCTCTAGATCGTCTTAGCGGTAACCTAGCCAAACTCCAACGAAGATTCACTAAGACGAGGGACTTCTCGTCGTATCTTCAAATAATACGTATATCCCGTACGATTAAATTGCGCTTGGATTCTTCTAAGAAGAATCAGGAACGAGATGCCTTAAGCCACCCAAACAAGGTGGAAGCACTGGCCAGGCTAATGAAGGTCAGAAACAAGCAACCTAACCAAGACATCCCATATTTGAACTATAATAATAAATGCTTGCGTGACCCTCTTTTGATTACGGAGGCTTTCAGCACCTATTTTGCCTCCTCTTTAACGACGGATGACGCCACATCCTTCCCCGTTCTAGATCCGGTGACATCAGTAACTTTCTCGACGGTAGTGTTCTACCCTGAGGAGGTTTCAGTCCATGTTGCAAGAACAAGACCGTCCTGCAGGCCAGGTCCAGATGCATTACCACCGGCCATTTTTAGTCGAGGTGGCGAAGATGTTCCAATGTTGCTGACAAACATATTCAATTTGTCACTCAGGTGCAGTGTTTTCCCTTCCCAATGGAAAACTTCAACTATCATACCGATGCACAAAAAAGGATCACGTCTAGATCCAGTTAACTATCGGCCGGTGAACCACACCCCGGTCGTGTCCAGGATCATGGAGAGAATGATCAAGGAAAGGCTGACACGTCACCTTCTTAACAATAATCTAATCAACGCTGGTCAGCATGGTTTTCTGAAAAACAGATCATGTGCGACATGCATGACCGATTTCCTCAATCTGGTCACAGAGGCTGTCAATATTGGTAAATCGGCAATCGTGATCTTTTTGGACATGACCAAGGCGTTTGACCGGGTATCCCACGTCCGGTTACTACAGAAGATTAAAACTTATGGAATCGTGGACCCAATGCTTGCTTGGTTTGCGTCCTATTTAACATCCCGAGACCAGGTTGTAAGTATAGGTGGAAATTTGTCCGAACCCCGTCCCGTAACCAGTGGGGTGATACAAGGTAGTGTACTGGGCCCATTACTGTTCCTAATGTACGTTAACGATATATTTACCATTTTCCAACGGGGAGTTCCCTTCCTGTTTGCAGATGATATCAAAATCGTGTACACTTTTGATCCCGTGGCGTTAGCCTCTACCGTAGAGGACATTACAAGGGAACTGCTCGCTCTCAGCTCCTGGAGTAATGATTGGAAAATGAGTTTTTCCGCCGAAAAAAGTAATATTATTACATATAAATGTCACGTCCCCACTGGAAGATTTAGTATAAACGGCAAATTCATCCCCAATAACTCTCAGGTACGTGACTTGGGTCTACACTACTCATGTACGTTTGACTTTTCGGAACACGCAGCCATCCAGGTGGCTAAAGCACGCCGTACGATCGGGCTAATACACCAAACATTTATTTTGCCAGAAAGTAAACTCAACATTTTTAAGTCCCATGTTAGACCTCTTCTGGAATACGGCGCAATCATTTGTTCCAACATGCGACAAAGGGACCGCATAGCGTTTGAGAATGTACAACGGGCATTCACGAAACAGCTCATAGGTTTTTCTACGCCCTCTAATTACATGGAACGTTGTGAGCGGCTGAAAATCGATCCCTTATGGCTACGCCGCGTAAGAAATAACCTGCTATTCTTTCACAGTATCTTGAAGAATAGATCATGTAGTTCAGCACCGCAGGTAAGAACCCTTTCTACGTATCCCTTACGTAACAATGAGTTCTTGGTGTCTGTCCCTTTGCCGAAGCTTGCTCTTCGGTCAAACTTCTTCATTAACAAGTACGCTTCATTGTGGAATAAGCTACCACAACGAATTCGGGCGTTATCACCTACATCGGTGGCTTTCAAACAGGAAATAAGCATAGCCCTAACGGTGGACACGCTGACTATGTTATACAATCCGTATATTTCAAGGGCTCAGGCCTTTGAGGTAGGTATAGGGTACTAATAAGTCGAATAACCGCTCTGAGCAACCTAGGCTCAATTAGACCCGCATAGGGTTGGCCCCACCGCTGCAGCAATTACGAAACTCAGCGGTTCATCCATACGATCTAGGACAGCAAAAAAGTCCCAACTTTTTACCATCAACTTCTTCCTCCTGAGATATGCAACCCTGTGAAATAAACTCCCAGCTGAAGTCCGTTCCGTAGATTCCCTGATTATGTTTAAGCCTGGACTACACGTAGCTCTGGACATCCAAAAACTGATCGCTCTTACGAATCCTTATATGTCTTTTGATAGAGCTTATGAGGAAAGCGCTGGATACTAACCTGAACCCTTGAGAATCTAGGATGTGCCACACCATACGCCGCAGTTGCCATCACCTAAGCGTAAACCTAACAGTTTACAATGCCTAAACAGAATAATTACCTCTAATCTATAACCACTGTCACCCCAATAGTTCCTTCTACTTGGACTCCTCAGTATAGAACAACCACTATACCGAAAGAGACAGTAACAGCGTAGCGCCACGCAAACAGTATGATAGTCCTACTCGCTCTGTCTGTTATTTCAAACCTATCTTATCGCCTCGTGCCAAACTGCGTTCTGCGTAAGCAAACGGTATTGAAGGTTATCATTACTAACCACGGGCAAATCATAAATCCTTTGAAATGCATACAGCTACCAAGCCTGTGTACGCAACTTCATCAGCCTGCAGCAGTATAGCTCAAATCCACTGCGAGCCTATTTTACCCATGCCCCACTCACATAGACCTAACCAATCCATTGTTTATTGTCTTCACATATTATCATAACCCACAGCTGGAACCACGTCCAGACTGCAATCTCCCTTTATTTCAGGTCGTTGTCTCCCACTATCTCAGTCGCCAAATTGGCTAACCAAGGAGGCCGCTTTGACTCGTACGGACAGAGACTCAAGTGGAACCTACCATGGCAACTGGGACAGAAATCCAACCACACAACAGGAGATACCCTCAATTGCTTATCAGATCGTTCAGCATTTTCTAACGCAACCAACACGAATTCCAGCTCACGCGCATGCCGCTAACATACAGCCACACTCGGCTGATTGACTGACACATACTTTGCCCTGCCAGATGAAACTTACGCATTCGATGTAGTACGTTACCAGAATAACACTGAAGGCAAATGCGTCATCACATACATATATATTTGTCATTGAAGCAGCATAACGCTGAAGTCCATGCGAAGATTTTCCCACTTTATTATCCGTTAACACAGATTATCTTTTCTCCGAACCGTAGCCGGCTGGAATTTGACTCTCCATTTCTCGAAGACCCTCCAGTTGCGCCTTCTCATTTCTGAATAGTACATGTTACTGGCCCTGAATCTAAACTCACCTTTTTATGGACTGCTGTTTCTCCCACATCCACCGGTGTTCACTTTCACGAAACTGGCCTCAGGTCCCCCTGCTTCAAATCTCATTCCGTTTACAGAACTCCGGTAAATCCGTCATTCAGGGTCTGCATTGTCTTCATGGATCGCTATCCTCTTCGCATGCGTCGATTTTCCACCCTTTTTTTCTTGTTCAAAATTTATTCCATCTGCAGAACCTCAGTTGGCCTCTGGTTTCCTGGGCTTGCATCATTCTTGTTAATAATGCCTCCTTAGCACTGCGCTAACGATTTTCTCAATATCTCCACCGCGCACCGCTGCCTGATCCGGATTCGAAACCGGTTTAAAACTGCCGCGCAAACCATTATCAGAATGGTCCATTCAAACTTTTCCTGTCATTGTTTTTTCATCTCTAATACTCTCGACTTTCATACTTAGAATATGTGAACATTTCATCTTATTGAGTAACGTGTACACCATGATCATGCTTTAACGCGTGCGTCTCGACCATGGCCGAGAAATATACCAATATTATTATTATTATTATATAAAGCCACAGGACTTGCCCTCGATGCAGAAAGTTTCGGGATCATAAGCAACAAATGCAAAGACAAGATTAGGTCCTATCAAAATGCGGTCAAACGAACTGAGCTAGATCGAGCACGGACCAATAAGGTACTTTTCTTTCAGCACATAGGCGGCCTAAGGGGCACAGCTCCAAAGCCACTCGCTCTCAAAGGTCGTGCCAGGTCCCAAATCACTCCTCCCCATTCAAGCAGCGGAGACCTCCATCTCCCATTTTCGTGCAGTTTTTAGCTCCGTGTCAAAGTCTTCCCACCCCACGAAGCACCCGATATATCCGGTCACTACCCTTAGCGGTAACACTATTCACGTAGGTGCAGTTGCACATCGTTTCAGTCGGCTTAACCAATGGTGTTTCACAGGTCCTGACTTAATTCAGCCCCGCATTCCCAAGGAAACCGCGGAAGCATTAGCCGCTCCTTATGCCTCCCTTTTTCACTGATGTGTTGACAATGGAATTTTACCCGACATTTCCAAAAAAGCAGTCGTTGCGCCCGTCTATAGGTAGGTCAGTAGACATCTTGCTTCCAGTTACAGACCCGTAAGTCTAACTAGCATCACCAGCAAAATTTTCGAGCGAATTCTTAAGTGTAGCTCCTTCCCATGTGCATAGAAACAGGGTCCCCTCCTATTCCCAACATGGGTTTCTCCCCGGCAGATCACGGATCTTCAGTATGCCCACTGTCTTGGATGGACTGACGAAAGCCTACGCTGATGGCCAGCTCTCACAGGCTGTATTCATCGACAGGGTCCACATGCCCCTCTTTTTATAAGCTGCGGGTGTACGGAACAAAAGGCTCCGTGTTGGCCATCTTAAGCAGCTTCCTTACCGACTGCCCCTTTGTGGTTAAAGTTGGCGATGTGTTGCCTCGAACCCTCCAGTACAAAATGGGGTTCCCAGGAGTCGGAACTGCGTAAATGATCCTCCGACAGCCCTTCTTGCGAAAAATGACGTGTACTCAGGCGATGTAATCCTCGGGAGCTCAAACGTTGAAAACCCGCAAGTTGCAGTTGATGAAACAAAAAGCTGGCCCGAGGATTGATGACAAATGCTCCAGCATGTCTTTTGGCAGAGAGAGAAGGCACGCGTTCTCCATTAACGGAGCAACCACATTGCCTAGGTTTGACCGACTCAAGGCGCTCCGTTTCTGGTTAGATTGTAACTTGTACTTCTCTCATCATCAACTTGCGAGTCAGCCTGCTCTTCGAGTCCTAAATATTATTCGAAGGTCCTTCCCGTGCATCTCTAGGGAAGACTTCCCTATAGTTTTTGACAAGTATATCCGACCTCTGCTGGAGTGCGGTAGTCATTTGGTGCACTCCGAGATCGCGAGATCCTAGAAGGGGTTCAGAAGGCCTTCACCAAAGCGGCACGGAGTCTGTCCCATCTACCTTATCCCGTCCGACTCTTGCTCCTCAATCTCTATCCCCGTGAATTAGGATGCGCAAGAGGTGATCCGTTTCTGATGTTTCACCTTTTCGAATCATGTCAAAGCGATGGCACCTCCTCCTTTTGTCCTGGCTCTTCTCTCCGCGGTCACTGCGAAAAGGTTTTTAAACCAAGACCAGGCACTCTGCTACGAATTAACTTTTTTGGCCACAGAGTCAATACTCTGTGGAACGCACTTCCGGAGGATACTGTTTTCATAGAGAACAAAACTATCTTCGAGAAAAAGAGAAACCACTGCCTTGGTTTCTCTCAGTAATTCCTTGTCCACAAAAGTGAGATAGATGTCTTTTATTGAATTTTTATGCCGCTATATTTTCATGAATGTTTCACCCCCATTCCGCTTAAGGCACTGTCCACGAGACACTACATGGTTTTACGTATATTTTGTTTTTGTTGCCGCCCACGCCCAGCCCTGCTTCTTTTCACTCTCGTTTCAGCTCGATGATTTCGAGAGAAGATGAAAGGTTTCCTCGAGAACCGGGACAATGGGGCTCAAAGCCTCGAACCCATGTCGTACTTCAGGACTTCAAGATCGAACTGACCTTCACTTTTTCACCATGACGGCGGAGGGCGGTAGTATGACAAGCCTCGAAATTTGCTTAAACACTACGATTCCTGAGGCCTCTCAATGGTCGACTGAACAAGTGGCAGAATGGATATCAGAACTTGGATTCCCAAATTACAAGGTTTATAATAAATCTGAACTGTTGATGGGTTGACTGAAATAGAACTGTTTTGTTGAGAACTTCATAGATGGCAGAAAACTAATCCAAGTAGATGCCTCTGCACTGCCAAAAATGGGAATCACTAAGTTTGAAGATATACAGGTATTTTGTAATGAAACAGAATAACTTTCAGGTAATAACCAAAAGTATAAGGGAACACATAAATTTGGAAGAACCTAACCAGAAGAGAACAATACGATTACCGCCTCGAAATATGTTGGGAATGTACTTGGAATCTAAAAGCTATCCAGGTTCAGAGCTGTCAAAACTTTCTTTCCCGCGTTTTGTATACACTACGACTGACAAAGTTTGGAAACCACCGCTATGCAACGAAGGGATAATATTCGACTATCCGAAACACAAATCTTGAATTTGAGTTCCTTATTCAGTCAAAACGAAGATTCATAATTATTTTTGAAGATCTTTCAGCAAGAATGGCTATTTTGTTTCAAATGAACCCATTTCCAGTTAACTAACCCGAGTTCTGAAACGTTTCAGTACCAGCGTACGCTAAGTGGTTAGCTAATTAGCACACTGAGGTTAAATAACGAGTGATTTTGGTTTTCTTACTTATATAAATCCAGCGGTGCAAAAGTCACGCAATAAAATATAGCAATTCGGCTCGCCCTTCTTTTTGAATAATTGGTGAGAACGCAAATAATAACCGCGAATCAATACTGCTCATGCTACCCAATTGCTGTTTAAGCAGCCAACCAATCGGAATGGGATTGGGCTGTCCCATCAAGACTCTGGATGTCTCATTGATTAAAGTTGGAAAGCGCTACCCGTCCTCAATTGAGATAGAGTTGGGCACAATATATAAAGACATGGGAAAAGTGTGCAGAATCAGTTCGGTCTGTCTGCTATTTACTTGCTATTCTTTTCCTTGTTCAAGCTCACGTTACTAGATTCTCCGTCTACTTATTTTAACCACTAAGTTGGTAGTATTAGAGAAAATCATATCAGATCAAAAAGAAGAAGTACATTATATAAACAATGTGAACGCGTACAATAACCGGCGACTTCCCAACCTTTGTCATTATTGTCTTACATGCGATGCTCTCGTTTTTCTTTCAACTCATGATCCGTAAAAAAGTGCAATGTTATGTAAAGTTATGTAACTGAGCCAAAATCTTGCACAAATGATGTTGATGGAAAAATTACCCCAAAAGGTATAACAACGTGGTAGCTTATAAGACATTAGTCACCCGCGCTTTTTCTTGACTTGATACGACCTCCAGTGATGATAAACCGGCGCTCAATAGGCCCGTCAATGATAGAAATGAGTTTTTCTGGGAAAATTCAAATAAATAAACTTATATAATTGGTTCAACCCTTTGACTTGTCGTAATATATTGTGATATAGTGGCATAATTATGAATCACTGAAAACGAGCTTGTTCGCCAAACTGCTTTCTCTAAATGAACATTGTTTGGTGGTTTTATGATAAGGAAATTGATCAGCTAAGCCTTGACCGCCGTGACTGTTTCATAGTCAAAAACTGGTTGTAGTTGAGGGCTTTCCAATCAACAACAATTAATTTCAGCTTGCTCATCGGTGCACTTGGTTAGTACCTCCCGCCAAATATGTGTAAGCATAAAGCTTGATGGTTGCAACATGATTTTTGTTCATGCTAACTAACAGTCTTACGAGGATCGCTCCCCATAACTCTGCCACTTGCTCGTTTTGGGCTTTACAAAGTTTATCGTAATAAAACAACAGTGAATAATACACGGTAACACAAGGTAATGATTATGCGGGTTCAAACGTCTGTTATGCATCCGTGCGATAATGTTTTATACACACCAACTTTGAAGCATATCTCTGTATTAAATACAAGCTAATTTTATATCATGAAATGTAAAAAAGATTAGGTAATATGCTGCACTCATGCCAAGTTCACATACAGTAACAAGGATAATTACTCAGGACTATGTTATTTTATTTCTATTAGTCATTTTTCATAATTATTTTTTTATTCATTTGCATTTATTTTATTTTTCGTTATTTTACCAACCTATACCACGATAAAAACCGAACCAATATGGCTCCCCCTGGCCACGGGGTAAGGAATGAAACAAATAAGCCTAATTAGCTCAAGACTCGGCCTCCGGAATTTGCACAGACACTATCGCTTTATAGTGTTTACCAAATTCGTTAACAGTCTGTGCAATATCTCGCAAAATGTACTGCTTTGTTGCGCTACTCTAACGTTTCTTTCGGGAGCGCTGGAATTTTGCCGGTTAGGTAGTATCGAGGAGGTCCCGGATCCAAAAGCCGGTTGCACAAGTCAGCCCTCACTTCCAGTTACAGAGTTATTTGGCTCAACGTAAATTTGTTAGAAGAATAAATTAAATTCCCCACGGAATTTGCACGGCGTTTCTCTCAGAGTCATCTGAATGCCCTTATGACCTCGTTACTGAGTGAACTTCAGTGGAATAGTGAGAGATACACTCAGGGAACAGTTAGCGATGAAATCGGAAAACGCGTGCAGACTGTACCCTGGTTTCATAATTGCGCATTACATTTTTGCTGAATTTCAACCCACCGCTGATGATATGGTTTGACTATGCGTACGCGATAGATCAAAAAGTTGTTTTGCCTTGACGCCCGTTTCTCTTTTACGGAACAAGAGCACGTCACCGCGGTCCTCACTGTATAACTTGACCGTTGCGTAACTTGGCCACTCCGGGTTGAGCGTAATTAGCGTCTTTCTTTATTCTACGGCCGATGTCTTCGAAGCATAACTCGCATCTGGTGGGAACACAGGGAAGTATTTGCAGCTGCACTGTCTTGTGTTCAGCATGGATAACCGCCCTCTAACCGAAGTAATTGCCTTACACTACTCGAGGTGGCTCTGACAAGTTTAGTGACCACTCAAGCATCCTCTCATTTTCCATGCCCGTTTGGACATGTCTCACAAGGCTGAAAGAATCAAAGCGGCAGCCAGATAAGGACTGGATGTAGGAACAGGAGAGAAGCAGAACCGGCACTGGCTTTGATTGATGCTTCCCGCCTTGCTCGCTGAGGCCTTAGAGTTTAGCATATATAGATATATATTTACATATATAAGTATACATTCAAAGAGAGGTCAGGGAATGCACTGAGTTGCAAGACGTATATTGTAACGCTTTGACCAAAACTAGGACTAGTTATCAAACGTGAAGTAATGGCTGTATAAATGGGACTGCTGGTTCCGAATTTCTTTCGGTGTGCTGCCAGTGTGTCCGTTTCCTAATCGTTTGGCACTGGTCTTGCCAGAGTGATGCAACGTTTATTGGCTTTGTGACGGACTTCTATTATTCACTGAGGTACGCGTAAAACAATGGGAAAAAGCCAAGATTCTAACTGTAATTTCAATACGTTTCTTTAAAAAACAATCCTAAATATAAAACATTTAGATCCCCTGATGAATTTGGATAAACAATTCAGGGAACAAATATTGCGAAAAGAACTCTATCCGTATACTCTCGTTGGTGGCGTACGTATAAAATCCAGCAAGAAAAATAATTACAATATGAAGTAAAATGATTGATTACAGCAGTTTTATGGGTCTTGAATTCATGTGTGTGTGTGACTGTTTGTGGTTGGCCGAAACCGTGGTAGGTTGAGGGTGAGGGTCATACGCTTTTTGACACATAGGGCTGGTTTAGTGTGAGCGATCGATGTTGCCTCAAGTATCCTTAGTCGGCCAACCATGGCCATTGCTTACCACTTGATCGAAAGTGGTCACACGGTAGATCCGACGAAAGCGTTCTCAGTCTTGCTACATAATTGCGACAAACACCGACTAAGAATTCTTGAGGCATTATCGATCGCTCACACTAAACCAGCCCTATGTGTCCAAAAGCGTATGACCCCACCCTCAACCTACCACGGTTTCGGCCAACCACAAACAGTCACACACACATGACTTCAAGACCCATAAAACTGCTGTAATCAATCATTTTACTTCATATTGTAATTATTTTTCTTGCTGGATTTTACACGTATGCAACTAACGAGAGTATACGAAAAGAATTCCTCTCGCAATATTTGTTTTCTGAATGGTTCATTCAAAATCATAAATTTCCCACGGAACCTGCACAAACCTCAACAACGACCGTCTTTTGAATTAGAATCGGCCAAGTGCAAACAAATTCACGATTGTTTGTGGTTAAGGCTGTCAAGTTAATGCAGTGTCCGCGGAAAATATGGGTCAGATTTCATGGGACAAAATGGTGCTTCCAGAAGACAGCGGTCGCTTAACATGCGATATATGTTTTGACGATTGGGCAGGGCTTGGACAAAAAGGTCGATGGAAAACAAATTTGGAGCAAGAGCAAGAGGTCAGGTCAGTGTCGAGCTAGAGCCTCAAGTTTGGCTGTTTTATCCATTACACCGCTCACCAATTCCGCCATGGATTTTCCCAGTTGACACGCTGAAATCACAATCAAGTTTTGGCCCCTCCCAGCTTACCTACTATTCAGCATCCCCCAGCATTTACTGCGAGGGAGGGATTTAGAACGATCTACCTGCGTACCCCTTAGTCTAGGATACCTTCGCTTCTGCCGCAGTCCAGCACAAACGTCACAACCTTCTCTTGCCGCAAGCTCTAAAATGTAAACAAAGCTACAGGATAAAATCCACTCTCCCCTTCCAACAAGCACACCTTACGTATGTCACGACTGATGAATCCATCTTTTGTTCGAACTAACACAAGGCGCACCAGGCCATCAGATGAATGCTCGCATTCTGTGACGGCACTCAGGGGCCAATGCTCCCTTGGGCAAGCATCGGATGCAACTATCAATAAGTCACTGACCTTCAAGTTACGATCCTTTGATATCCAATTCTGCCTTTTCTGCAGCAGAGGTGCGTATTTCTAAGTTCTTGGTACTTACCTAGAAAAGGCCCACAATAATCAACTTTAGAAAATTGCTAAAGTTTTGAAAAAGTAGATCACTACAATAATTTAGATGAACGCTTGTGAAATTTATGAAAGTAATAACAGCAAGGTTTAGCAGTACGGCACAAATAGTAGTTCAGCCATAGCAAACTACAAGTAAGATGGACAAAAACTTCAATTCTGCAATAAGTTGGTTTCCAAAACACAAACCTTGCAGAACAGCTGATTGGAATATGAGATTTACCATGATTCTATCTTTACAACAAATGATACCACCTCAAGTCACTGAAATTCTTTGATTCGTCTGTGTAATTCAGGAAATGAACACAAAATGCTGCTCGCCTTCCGTGTGGAACACAATACATGATTACAAGGTACTACTTCTTCTTTTCACGAAATAGATCGGGATGACACACAGGTAGTTGTTGTGTGGGTCAGCAGTCAGTGGTGGGGTTTCTTTGGAAGTGGCTTAGCAGAACAGCTAGTCTGCGCGTGACATCGAATGAGTTGTTATGCTGAATGCCATGAAAATATGCTGATAGAGCAAAAGCTCATCGCTAAACTATGGATGCCTAAATTTAGTTAGGCAGGGAAGTGGATTATAGATGGGGTTCAGTGCTTCATGATCAGTGGAGATCGTGAAATGAGTTCCAAACAAACATTTGGGCAGGGGGCTAATAACCCGACAAACAGTCAATGCCTTACGTCATGTCTGTGAATATCCGCGTTTAGCGACACTGAGTCGGCTGGAAATGCACAAGACTGGATGGGGTTTTTGTTCCGGCACGGAGCCAATATCGGTAGGAGGTGTTTCCATAACAGCAGCCGAGGATACATTTGGGAAAAGTACGAACTGCAGCATTAGTTGACAAAAGCGTTAGTACACCACGTAATCATTGTTCGTACACCAAAGATCACTGAAACGGCTGCTTGGAAAAGATCGAACACAGATACAGCCCTAGTATTAAAATTAAATGAGTCTGGAGTAGTACCAAAGAAGGCCTAGTAGAGAAGGTGGTTCGCAAAGTGATTTAGGAGAAAGCGCATTATATAAAGGAGCGAAACGGTTAAGGGCAGGGTGAAGACCGTGACTATCAACCAAAAAAAGTACTCAGAAGTGGAGAAGACAAATTTGTCAGAGGTAACGTCCACACTGTTTTGGGAGTTTGTTCGGTAATGAACGCAAACGATCACCATGCAAATCTTTTTGTAGGAGCATAAACAATAATGTCATCTTGGTAAGAAAAATATCGTCTAGTTCAGGAACGAAACAGCTAATAGTGCCTTGAAAAATAGAGGAAAAGTTTGAACCGGGAGGGATGAAATTTAACTGATACATACTAAATGGAGTTTGAATTGTGGTTAGTTTTTGGGATTGCTAATCCATTGGATTTTGTAAGAAAGCGTTTTTAAGGTCATTTTAATAGACAAATTAAACCGCGGAATTGATGTACAACTTTCTCAGGTTTGGCAGTATAAAATCCAAACTGTATCAGCAACTTGTTCAATGCAATGATTCAATCACTAAATATTCCGCTAGTTTCGCCTGCGCTTTCCAAGGAAGTTAAAGTCGAAGAGGCCCAAGCTGAAGGACTCACTGGTGTCAGTCTTGCTCTAGGGATCATTTTGTTTAACACTTTTTACGAGCTCACAAATTCCGAGAGAAACAATGCAAAGCTTCTTAAAAATGGAGAAACAGGCTAACTCAGGATGCACAGAATCCATCTTCATGCCACTAAATCCTTAAAGCAGTCAATAATTAAGCTGCGAATATGGAGTTGTTAAGAATAAGACAGAACTTCCAGGGAAACACGCAAAAGATTCGTGGAGTTCAAACAAATGACGGGAACGGTCGGGTTAGTTACGATGAAAGGGAAATTATATATATTGGATCGTGTCTCAGTAAAAAAAATAATTCACATGATCCAAGTATATGTAACTGGTGTCCAATATTGCCTTTATCTTGAACGGAGGTCGATCAAAGCTATACAGGGGAGGTGATTTTCGAGAAGACCTTTTATTGAATAAGTAAAATAATAATGCAGGTTTCCACAATGAATGAATGTCGGGAAGAATGGCTAATGATAAACAAAAGGGCGAAGTGGCAAGAATTATCGGGACTGGTGAAAAATAAAGCTAGAGATCGGAAATCCGAAGGTAATTTACAATTTTTGAAAGGAAGCTCAGCAAAGCATGTCTTTTTATTTTTAAATACGAACAGAATATGAAAAATTTTACCACACCTGTGACAGTTAGCATTAAGAACTCGGAAGATCAAGGGTGAGAAGTTTTCTGACCACGAAAATTGTAGTCATTCCGTCGATTGCCTTATTGAAGCGACTGAGAGCTATATGAAGACCTCCGGTGAAATATCACTTTAAGTGTACATTTGGCTTTGGTTTTTCACAAATTGATCTTTCTGGCCCCACCATTCACTAAGAGACAGTGCTAGAGCAATGTGAGCACAATTGAATAAAATAATTTTAGGAATATAGAAAACGGATTTCAGGCCTGCGAAAGGCCTGCACGGGACTGAAAAATTGTCTGATGGTAAATGTATGATCGATGAAATCCGGTTGTGTTCTAAAACTGGGTAGGTTTCCAAGAATGCTTAGTTCAGACGACCAATAACTATGCACCGGGCGCGGTGGCTTTGGGTGCTGTCACCTAGCGGTAACCTCAAAAGGAAAGAATAAAATAGAAAAAAATATGAAAGAAGTAAGAGGAAAAATACATTACTGGAATTAAGTCGATGAAGAAAGTTTGTGAATGCAAGGGCGCCACTGATTGCGGCATCTAGCCATATCCCACAATGTACTTAACCATTAGATGGGAGGGTCTCTTGGACCCCACCCAAGAAGTCTACCACGCCCTACATGGCCAAGTCCACTAATTAAGCTGTTCACATCTTCCTTTCACGTCATGGACTGACCACCCTTATTTATCCTCCAACCGGTTTCCGCCTCAGCAAATATAGCACGCCGTGGGATCTTGTCCGGGAAGATGCGTAAAACATGTCCAAACCACCTTGATCCGGTTAGCTGAATTGTTTTATCTAATGATATGGCTCGTGTCCCAAGACTTTACTCCGAACCTCAACATTGCTGATACGGTGGATAATGAACACTAGCAGTTTTGAAGCGACAGAGATCAGGCTAGTTCTCCGATGATTAGAATACAGCGTACGGCCACCGATTTTCAAGATGGGAACAATTGTTTATTCATCCAAGGATGTAGGAACTTTTTCTTCCGTCCAAACCTTTGAGAACATGAATTTCAATTTTCTCACCAGAACCATCTAGCCATATTTGAAAAGTGCAGGAAGGGTACGATCAGATCCGTGTGTCTTGTGATGCTTGAGGGTTTGTAGTTCTTTCCGAATTTCCGCTTCTATCGGGGGACTGTTTGGAATAGACCACGCAGAAAGTGTAGGAGTTCCAGATGCAATAGAAGCAGCCGGTGGCCAGTTTAACTGGGAGCGAAAGTGTTCTGCCCAGCGGTCTATTCTGCGCCACAGGTTGGTGATTGGCGTCCCATCGGTTTCGCAAACTGTCTCGTTAATACCTGTTTTTTGCGGTCCGGTGGCTCGAAAGAGTTGAAAGAGCTTTCTGGATTTGCCAGAGGCAGAAGCTGCTTTTATTTCGGGGGCACGCTCTGACCACCAAGTCTCACGATCAGCACAAAAATTGCTCTTCAAAAGCGAAAGCAGCTCACGACTTGCTTCTTGCATCAGCAGAGATATGTCAGAGGCTCTCAAACAGTACCAAGGAGTTTGAGGGAATCAAACTTCGCTGAGTATGGCGGACCGTACCACAGCTGGTCGGGCTGGCATTCAGTAGGACTTCTTTCAGTCACTCCCAGTGCTCATCGACATCAGGTGGGGCGGTAGATTCCAGTGCCTGGGCCAGCGTAGTCTGAAAACATGCCAGCTTCAAAGGGTCATTCAGCTTGCCTATATTTGGGCGAGCATGATTCGAGTTCTTCGAGCCCTCAAACAGCAAGCTGATCATAGGGTAGACTAGTGCATGATCAGAATCGAAGCAGGTTGACCAGCAAGAGAGAGAATCTAACAAGATGCCGAGCCAACGGTACCTAATCGCTACATGGTCAACTTGAGACCATTCCTGGTTTTAGGATGGTGGAAGCCAATTGGCGGTACGTCTTTTGGAGTTGATAAGTTCGTGGTTTCTAGAAAAGGTTGACGATCAGCACATATTGTCTGCCATCTGTTCCTACTGTCCGAACGACTGGAGTTGAGGCCAAACTGCCCTCCTAGGCGGCTTTCACTCGCTACCAGGCGACCGACGCGCCTCTAGATCTGCGGCGGGGACCATGATGTCTGTCCGGCGGGCTGTAAGCAGGGGCATACGTAGCTGATGGTAGAATTCATCTTTGTTGGCCTCCGGAGAGCAGTCTGTTGGGGCATTTGCGGAAGTGACGAATAAGTCTCGGGTGCGATCTCGATGTATAGTTATTCGGCAAGAACCTCGCAGCTAAACCGCACAAAGGCGGCTATTGGTAGGAATCCAGTCTGATACGGCAGCTTCAGCTTTATGGCTCAGAGCAACACCAACACCAGTCTGGCCTTCTGCTGCAGCGCTCGGGTATTCAGAAAGGAGTAAATGAAACTTGGTGTTAGAATTATCTGGGGACTTCAGTCTGACCTCGGAGCCTGATTCTTGCAGTCTTGTCTCTGAAAGGCAACAGAAATCGACCGAGGGCGATCACAATGTGCGAGCTAGACTCGCCTGTTGCCCGATTTGCATAAAAATGCGTACGTTGTAGCGGGCCACTTTGAATCGTAGGCGAGGTTGAAGAAAGTTGGGCTCGGTGATGTGATTTGCTGTGACAGTATTAGGGTAGGCGGTTCAAGCGGATGTCTGGTTACAAGCCGCGGCAGTAATAAGGCAATTTTGTTGCAGCGTAGAGACGCGTCTGGCACATGAAACAACGGGGAGATGGGAAGAGGGGGGTGGGTTCGGAGTGTGGTGGTGAGTGAGGATATACTCTTGCGATGGCGAAGGAGCGTGGAAGAGAGTGAAATGAAAGCGAATTTGTATGAGAATCCATGGTTCAGTTTGCGGGAGTATTACAGCTAGGCTCGTCAGTCTAAAGCGACTAGTTTTCTTATGGATCCCTAACGGGAGTCTTTAGCTATCCAAAGCTTCATCCGCAAGGCAGCTGGACGGAGCGCGGGGTCTGAAACCCACTGGGGGCCGGTGACTGACCGTTCAGTTAATACGCCCTTCGAATGATGCCAAACATCCTGCGTGCCCAGTACACCCCTTAGCCGCAGATGCCATTGAGCGTAGTGTTGTATGCTTTATACGCCATCCGCAGTTTAGGATTCTCCTAAGTTAAGTCAGGACCTGCTCCCGTATAGAGTCTGTAGCCTGTGGTCCTCGGTTCTTGACACGTTAGCGAATATACTCGGTAGCGCGCAAAGCGAAACTCAAAATGCTGAAGCGAGAAAAGGTGCAGACGATGTACACAAGCAGAGCAAGTGGCGCCACCAAATACGGTAACTGTTCAAATAAACAATTTTGTTAGTCTTTGATGTTGTGTGTTGTATTGTTGGCACCACAGTAGACGGTTTGGAACCAGGGTTTAGCGATCTCCCTTAGGCTGACTGTTAGTCAGTCAACCCGGTGGGGGCCCCGAGCGTTCGCCTTCGTCCTCACAATTTTGTGTAAAAACACCTCCGTCCCGAGAACGCAGTGTGTAGGACTTTCTCAACAGAAGCTATTTGGTACGGATGGTCGCCTGGGAGCATTTCAAGAAGCATTTCCGAGCAGTCAACTTGGATCCCGAGCCACGCACCCCCGATCATATATATATATATATATATATATATATATATATATATATATATATATATATATATATATATATATATCGTAGTTCTACCTGGCCACTGCTTGTTCTGGTCCAGTCTGATTAAGCGGAGAGAAAGCACACGTTTCTAGTGCTAAAACTTTCGCAATGATTGTGGGTCTACAATATTTTTCATTATTCAACGGTCTCCGCAAATTCAGAGATTTTCTTGTTTGCCGACTCTAGAAAGCGCAACATATAATATTCCCTGTGAGAAGCATTCCGTGTCTAGATCTAGACCACACCATTCTAAAGATTAGCCCTGAGCTTTGCTGATGGTGGCTGGTAACGCCAACCGAATAGGGAATCACAATCTCTTGAATTGAAGTGGCAAATCCATTGGAATTATAGGAATGCGAGACATAAGGACGTCAATGTTGTCGCTTCCATGAAGTTGCTCATTATTTTTTTTACTGTAATCCACATGCTGCTGCAAAGCTTTGCCTGGTTGGTATTTCGCAAAACGATAATTGGCATGCCCATGTCCAGCTGCAATACTTGTGGTGGCATCCAAGGCAAATTGAGTGAATTCAAAAATTCTGTTGGATAATTAACCGCTTTATCTGCTTATACAACAATGTCGACGGACTTGCATGTGACTGTCTCGCTTTGAGTGATAGACTGAATAACCGCTAAGTTCGTAGACGTCTTCTTTTTTGACCCCAAGAACAGCTCGTTCAATAAACTAATCGTGATTCTTATAAATAATTTGGATTTTGGAAAATACTTTTTCAATAATTTCTTCCTTTGACGTTACTAAATTGCAGACTTTATGAGATGATGAAGTTCGTTCTGAGGTCAGATCAACCGGCACCTTTTCTTCCCCAATTTCCAACAAATGGTGTGCGACGATCTCAGCTGATTGAAAGTTCGGCAGCTGGACACACATATGCGTTCCAAAATGGTCTGATATTGCCATGCAAATGTTGCAATGGTCGACCAAGAGCATCGAGCGGCCTTTTTTGCGCGTTTGTACATTCATCCCAAACAATTTGGCAATGTAGCAGCATTTTTCTCATGTCAAATGCTTTGGAAAATTTGCGTGTGGGGATTTCCACGAATTGCATTTCAGAGCGGACGAAGCAACAGCTACGATTATGACATTTTGGGATAGAGTTACTACCAGAAACAATCTAATTAGAAAGGTTCTACCAGTTCCTCCTGGCACATTTAAGATTCCCCTAACCCAGTTACTGACAGCTCCCATTATTTGGTGGTAAGTGCCGTTTTGCTCAAGCGTTAGCTTAGGAATATTTGTTAGCGCACACGACGATAGATCACCCAAGTGGTAATTTTTTCACGAAGCAATTCTGCATCGAACAGAACAACAGCAGGTTGATTTGGTGATGGTATTCCCAATCGATTGAGAACTTTTATCGCGATTTGTAATCACAAATCTCCAACCACTGTCAACGCTTCGTTAATGAAAATTCATTTTAACAGAGCCGCTGGAAACACTGAAAAGGGATCATAACTTGGAAACTTGGAAATCGTATATGCTTCGGAAATCGGAAACAAAAGTGCAGTTTGAGTTGCTTTTACGTCCAGCAGATGGTGCTGTTTTCCAAAAGTACGTGCTTTTACTTGTAAAAGGTGTGACATTCATATAGTAGTGGATGCAAGCTCAATAGACTTTGTTAGTCATAATACGGCACTGTAATTGATAAGCGTTAATAAATAAACAGAAAAAAGTACAACCAAATGCCCAAGTGTCGCAATAATGTACGGATCAAACCGTCTGCACAGAACAGCTTGTAATGAGATAGAGCGAATTGTGAGCAGATGAGCAAACAGCGGGATGTGCTAAGGTGATTGGTTTGCATAGTCACAGTTCAAGGTCTACAGCTATGCGTGTCAGTACTTGAACCGGTGTGTGTGTAAGTATAAGACAGATATAAGTCGCACCGCAGTGCGTTCACGTCGAGAGAACAAGCACGCGGACACTTGAGCGTGCGAGCTTCCGCAAGTCAGTGAACAGCAGAATGCGCGGGTGGGATGAACCGGTGGATGCATGTGAACGTGAACGTGTCAGTGTTTACGGAACCGAAATCGATGATCGTGCTTGTCGGAAAATTCCCAATGAACACATTTGGAAAACACAGTTTGGCGAATAAGCTCGTTTTCAGTGGCTCATAAACATGCCATTACAATACCATATATTATGAAAAGTCAAAAGGTTGAACCAATAAGTGGTAAGTGATAAAAATTAATAGTGAAAAAGAACGGGGGCGGGAGAAAACAATTGTAATCAGTGCTTAAATCAAAACCGGATGTGTATAGTTTTTCTTGTGTGTTTTCAGTTTTCATCTAGTCTATGGCCTGTTGTAGGGTGGATGGAGGGCCAGGGAGGCTTAAGGGCACATACAAATTGTTTTGGAGCACATAGAGGGGAGTTGTGTAGGCAGATGCTGACGGCCTCAGTTGTGGCTAGCATGCGACACTTTGCAGGTCTTGATTGCGGACCCCGAAACTTATATAGCGCACGGAAGGCCTCAGCAACGCTTACTGTGTGGTTAGCCTGGGCAAGTTGTGAAACGACAGCGCTAGTTAATGACCTAACTGCTCTAGTGTTCAACCGTGCAGGGTGGTGTTCGCGGATGCGTTCAGACAAACGCCTGGTCGTGCGGCCGATATACGTTCGAAGATTATGTCAAACCGGTTGTGAATAATTAAGTTGTTCGCAAACGACAAAAGTTGTTCGAACGGATCGATGGATCAAAACCAGTGAATGAGTTCCCGTCAAACCCCGAGAGTTTCGTTCACAATTTATCTGACCTCCAACTAGACAAGACGTTACTAAAAGTTTTATCACTGGGACCGAAATTCTGCTGTCCAAGCAACCAGAGCAAACAACTGGATCTGGAAATGGAATTTGAGAACACTTATGCTAAACTGTGGGGTCTACTCCTATCGTCACAGCTGGAGCTACAGAACCTTGAATCTACCTTAGTGGGTACATTTTATCAATACCATTCAGCTAAACCGTCACCAAGAGGATTACTGAGGACAGTTCATATGCAACGATTAAGGGACCTGAAAAAGAATAGTGACGTCATCATATCGAAGCCGGACAAAGGACCAGGTATAGTGTTTCTCAACAGGTCAGGCTTTTTTGCGAAAATGGATACCATTTTGAATGACACATCTAAATTCGCGAGAATGGTCACAGAAAAAGATAAGACACAACAAGTAGAGAAGTCGCTACCCAACTTGCTGCGATGTCTGAAGAAAAGATATATGATAGACTCAGCCACTTTTGAAAGGATATGCCCTACGGGAAATACCATTCCCAGATTGTACGGTTTACCGGAAACATATATGAGTGGAGTCCCATGAGGTCCTATCCTCGACATGTGTAATTTACCATACCATGCCGTGGCTAAAAGGTTGGCAAGGTTACTGGAACCGGTAAGACAGGCGATGTCGAAGTAGAGCCTCAAAGACATTTGAATTCGTAAACTGCGTGAAAGTGCTTTCGTTAGACGTCAGTTCACTTTTTACCAGCGTCCCAATAGGTGAAACTATTGATTACCTACGTGACTATATTGAAAGGAACACAATTGAGGGACGTATATCCATAGAAGATCTGAAACAGCTGCTGTTTTCCTGAAAATATAACATCCAGTTTAAACTTAACAACCAGATCTATCGTCGAAAGGATGGGGTAGCAATGGGCTCCCCACTCGGAACACTACTTACGGATGTCCTTGCGGCAAAGTTAAGAAATGGCCCACTTGAATCTATGGCCCGAAAAGGTGTTGTATAAAAACGCTACGTAGATGACATCAATTCATCAGATCACATAAGCCAACTGTTAGACGGGTTTAACTTATCTCATACAAACTTACATTTCACAACAGAAACAGAGTTAAAGAATACAATCGCCTTCTTCGATGTTCGGATGAATCGCCTTGAAGATGGCTCAATCAGCCGGTTGGTACACAGAAAGCCAACGTGGAATGGGCAATACATTAACTTCCACAGCTTTGTGCCTCTAAGATTAAAAAGAACATAATTCAGTGCCTCACAAACAGGGCAAGAAGAATATGTTCGCAGGACACCGTTGAAGAAGAACTGCAAACGGTGCGAACAACCTTCATCCAAAACGGTTACCCGGACCGGTTAGTTGAGAAGATAATGCGAGTTAAAGTGGAAACCCCAAAGAAGCTTGGGGTGGAAAGAAAGCCGATATATATCTCAGCCATTCAAGGGTAATACGTTGGCAGAGATTGTGCAGAGAAGATTGTCAGGGGTAATCAGCGAAACATATTACGCAGCTAAGCTCCGGGTTTTGTTCAAATCCCGGCCTGTAGTGCTTTTGCGGTTGAAAGACACAGCGCATGATTCTGCATCTTCGTTTTGTGTTTATTCATTCACTTGTGCCCGTGGAACAACGTATATCGGCCGCACGACCAGGCGTTTGTCTGAACGCATCCGCGAACACCACCCTGCACGGTTGAACACTAGAGCAGTTAGGTCATTAACTAGCGCTGTCGTTTCACAACTTGCCCAGGCTAACCACACAGTAAGCGTTGCTGAGGCCTTCCGTGCGCTATATAAGTTTCGGGGTCCGCAATCAAGACCTGCAAAGTGTCGCATGCTAGCCACAACTGAGGCCGTCAGCATCTGCCTACACAACTCCCCTCTATGTGCTCCAAA